>OX276458.1:28933716-30326216 GCA_946251905.1 Cryptocephalus moraei | reverse complement strand
CTCCATAACTTGAATTCTATTCCACTTGGGGCCCTAAAAATTTAGGGGGAGTTTCGGGGGCCCAAAATGACCGTTTTAGTTGATTTTGGGCCAAATCTAAAAAAAAATCTAAATTCGGCGTATATATATATATATATATAAATGTATAAACAATCACCCTTATAAATGTCTACTATCATTGCTGCTACACCCAGTATAAGTGCTTACCTAATAAATAAAAATTACCCATTTCCTCGTCAGGTAAATTTCTCATAAATCCTTCAATATTAGAGTTCCTCCAGATAAAGCTATCGTGTGTGCTCCCAGGATATCTTGCATTGACATTAATAATTTTCATTTTTTCATCACAAATCTAAAAACTTCAATCTATACAGATCTCGCATCTCCTGTCATTGTTTAAGTATTTTAATAAAAAAATCTTGTACTAAAATTAAACGTTAATTTTTTATGATAAATTGTGTGTGCAGCACTATTTTTTTCCAATTTCAATATATGGAAGAGCCATTATCTTTAAATACTTGTCTACAGTTCTATTTTATGACATTCAATGATATTAGTTGTTAAAAACGATAAAAAACCCAAAATTGCACATAAAACACCTTTTGGGTTATATTTTTTAAGAAAAACGCCATGCGACTCCCAGAAACGCATGGCAATTGGTAGGTGTTTTTAAACGCGGTTACCGTTTTTAAAAAATGCTGTGCGCAAACGAACGTGAATACCATTTTCGCACTTTTGGTCACGCGCTTAGCGAATTAACGTCCCAAAACGGTAAGCGTCTCAAAAACGCTGCACGTTTTTGATTACGAGAATACGGGTCCTGGTCCTAAAATTGACCCGTGTGCAGCTCCAGCGGTTACTTCTTTGGCTCTGTCCTTGGTATCGTTCAAGAGCTGTCTATCGTTCAGGTAGTCCTCCACCATGCGAATAAGGTAAGGGGGAACATTGTACTTCTCCCTAAGCGGGGTCACCATGTTTTCCATCCAGCCGTATTAAAAGCGTTTTTGACGTTGATCGTAGCAAGCAGAATAACCTCCTTTGAGTGTTGGTTCTTCTCTTGTTCTCTCTGGAACGTTTCTTTAAGTACTGAGACCACGTCGGCAGTTTATTTGCCACTTCGGGACCCACACTGCTTATCAGACAAGCCCCCACCAGCTCTTACCGCTGCTTGGAGCCTTGGTTTTATTAGCTTTTCCAGCACTTTGCCTGCAGTGTCAAGCATGCACAGAGGCCGATTTCCTGATGCACTGTTGGGGTCTCTTCTATTTTTTTGGAAACGCCCCTGTCTTCAGAAATGCGTTATAGATGTGCAGTACCACAGAGGGAGCTGTTTCTGCCACCAGCTTGAGGATTTCTGAGGGGATGCCATCTGGCCCTCGCGCTTTCTGGTTTTTCATTAAGTAGGTTGGAATTTTTCATTGTCCAGTTTTGCCAGATTCCAGACCCCAAATGGGTTGTAGTGCCTTATTCTACAGCTGAAAGGACCAATCGTGAGAAATTTAGTCTTAGCAAAGGTCTCCGCACTCCTAGCTGGGAAAGCAACGAAGGCTATTATTTTTCCCTCTGGTTTGGGTTCGAGAGTGTGACTGCAGGTTCGGTAATCAGTTCCGACACAACCTTTTTCCACAGCTGTCTGCACCTGTGCTAATGTGATTCCGCTGTTAAGGTCGAAAACTCTGACTGTGATCATAGCTGGCAAGCTCTGTAGTTCGTCTGTTCCTCCGACTGCATCGGACAGAACAGTGGCTGCAGCTGTGGTATCGCCTTTCTTTCCTTTGAATATAAATTTAATCAGTAAGTGTCCCAACATATCTTGGTGTGTCTTGCTATCTTTGATCCATCCTCCGGCATCGTTGTCTCATTAAAGCATTTAAGGAGGTCCGCAGAGGATTTTCCTACTACAGGCTTGATGAGTACCGCGTCTTGTGGAAGTATCGGTTTTCTTTTCCTCTTCTTCTTCTTCTTACTCTTCAGTCTTCTCTGGTCGCGTTCCGGAGGAGCTGTTTCCTGTGTCGTACTGTGTTCAGGATTAGCGCTGTTTTTCTGCGCTCGCTTTAAGAGTTTCTGCGGTTTCTGCCGCTTGCGTCGATGCGTTGGGTTTTCCCATGTGGTATCGTCAGAGTCCGCGTATCTAGAAGATGCTGGAGATTGAGGCTCTCTTTCATCTTGGGAATAGGCCGACGTAGTACTTGTTAATCTTTCTCTAGAAGGACTTACCCGTCGGTGGGAACCCTTTGCAGTCCTGCTGGTCTTGTTTCGCTGCGAGCTCTCTTGGTGGGCTTGTGGGTTTTCCTTTGCCTGTTCCTGGTATTTCTGCTCTGTTATTCCTCTGCTGAGCAGAGTCTGTCGGTCTCTCCGCTAGTTTTCTCAGGAATAACTCGCCAAGTTTCTCCTTCTGCTTCTCTTCTCTCTCGATCTCGTCCTTAAGCTCTTTGACCTTTCTCAAGGCTGTAGGTACTCCTTTCTTTATTTTACTCCACGTAATTAGGTCTGATCGACGATTTTGCCGTGTCCAGCTTGTTCAAAATTTCTTGTAGAATAACATTTCTCTCCTTATCTGCTTTCTGCAGTCTTCGCAGGACTCCGGCGATATTCTGCCAGAATTCGTTGTCAATAATAATAATAATAATAATAATAACAATAATAATAATAATAATAATAATAATAATAATAATAATAATAATAATAATAATAATAATAATGGAAGTGGGAAGTGAGCCACGTACTTTGGCAGGAGAATATGGGTGACCAGTGACCAAAGGGAAGAACCAGACAGGCAACCTGGTATAGAAATGAGCAATGTGACCCCAGCTGCCTCTTCTTCACATGACGAGAATTCACTGGAGCCAAATACTGTTATAGACAAACTTCTTAGCCTTATAGCGTTTTATGAAAACACAAACCCACTGGAAAGACCAATAATTCCAGTAATGCGGAACCCCCGTAGAGCTCAATCAATGATTTCTGAACACTGACGTCTACCCAGCCTGGAAAAAACGCCTCGAAAAAAGCATCGACGAATTTCGAGCAAATGCCGATGTATTTTTCGAATACCTTCGGGGTAATACCCCAAAAAGTCTTAAATATAACCAAAAAAATTGCCCAAAAAGCCCAAATGTTCGAACACGACCTAAAATATCTGGAAAAGCTTTTGGAACTTAAAGATTGGTACAGACAAAAAGCAAAAGCAAAAGGGTTAAGGCTAAGAAGATACAATGAACTCTCAAAAAGGAAACGACAGAACTATGAATTCACAAATCAACAAAAGACATTTTTTAGAGAACTAGAACACAGGCAAAATGACAGAGGAAAATAATAAGGTAACAAACGTTTCGCAGTTTCGCGACTACTGGAATTCAATATGGTGAGAAGCCAGTGTGTACAATCACAGAGCAGAATGGATAGAAAGGGTTAAAAGTCGGAATGCTCATGTCCCCCAAATGAATGTCCTTAAGTTCAGTAAGGAAGATATTGAGAAAGCTGTAAAAAAACTACAAAATTGAAAGCACCTGAACTAGACAGGCTCCAAAATTTTTGGGTCAAACACCTACCTGCAGCGCACGAAAGCCTCGCCCGTTGCTTCACGCAAGACCTCAGTGATCCAGAGCAGATTCCTAGATTTATCTCCCAAGGAAATACTTACTTGCTCTACAAAAAGGGCGACCCAACACAGCCTGAAAACTACAGACCCATTACCTATTTTTCAGTGATATACTATAAGCTGTTCACATCTGTGGTTAATGAAAAAATATACCTGCACTATGCTGAAAACGGAATTTTTGAACAGGAACTGAAAGGTTGCATCGGGGGAACATTGGGTGTAAGGATCAGCTTCCCATAGATGCTGTTATCTTGAAAGAAGTGCAGAAAATTAAGAGAAATTTACATGTATGCTACAATGACTACAGAGAGGCTTTCAACTCGGTCCCTCATGACTGGTTGCTAAAAGTGTTGGAAATATACAAAATATGTCCACGAATCAGGAATACCCTACAACATCTCATGAAAGCGTGGAACTCCAACATCTGACTTGGTAATAAAATGGTAGGTGCAGTTAACATGAAAAAGGAAATATTCCAAGGCGATTCGCTATCCCCAGTGTGGTTCTATTTGGCATTAAATCCCATGTCGACGCTTCTTAACGCTACGGATGCGAGATACAGGCTGGATATCAGACGAAAATATAGAATATCTCACCGACTGTACATGGACGATCTGAAGATCTATAGTGAAACCCGGGAAAAGCTACACTCCATGATAAACACAGTGAAAAACTTTAGTGATGATATCCGAATGTCTTTTGGGCTAGACAAATGTGCAATCATCAATGTCAAAAAAGGAGTTGCAGATGACCATCCACAGGACATTTGTGGCATTGACCAGTTACCTGCGGAGGAAACCTACCGATATCTTGGTACCTCACAAAATCTGCGACTGGACCATTCACAATTGAAGCAAGAACTCAGAGAGAAATATAAAAAGTGGCTGAACAAACTCCTCAATACTAAATTATCGGGTGGAAACTTATGTGCTGTGATAAACTTGTGGGCAATCCCGATACTAACATACTCTTTTGGTGTTGTGAAATGGTCCAAAACTGATCTGGACGAGTTAGACAGAACAACGAGAAGGTACTTTACCAAGTCAAGAAACCTTCACCCTAACTCATCATTGTAGAGGCTCTATTTACCCCGAAGAGAAGGAGGCACAGGCTTACTCAACATAAAAAAACTTGTGTTTAAACCAAGAAAAAAACATGAGACAACATTTTCAAACATCTGATGGTGAAATACTAAAAGTAGCGATGAGAGAAGACAAAGGCTACACACCTCTCAATTTGTCTCAACATAATCGCCAAAGCGATATTGTTTCAACGAAAGAGAACCTGAATGCTTGGCAAGAACAGCCCATCCATGGAAGATACCCCAAATTGTTACAACTAGAGAATGTTGACAAGAACGCTTCTCTACGATGTCTCCATGAAAAACAGCTGTACCCGGAAACGGAAGGATTCTTAATGGCCATTCAAACCGAGTAGTAAGAACAAGGAACTACGGAAAACACTGCCTCAAGCTAAATGTCATTGACAAATGTCGGAAGTGTGGGACCTCTGGTGAAACAATCGAGCATATAATGGCAGGATGCCCCATGCTAACAGAAAGTGCATATTTAGGGCGGCATAACCAACTCGTCAAAATAATCCATCAACAACTGGCAATCAATCACAAACTTCTTGATGTTCCACCCCCACCGAACTACAAATACGACCCCTCTCCAGTCTTGGAAACGAACGACCATCTGTTATATTGGGACAGAGTTATAACAACTGATGGGAGTGTATTACAACAGACCGGATATCATGCTGATAAACAAGAGAGAACAAACTGGAATCGTCCTTGATAGAGCAGTATCGTTGTCACACAATGTAAAAAAAACTGAGGGTGAAAAAGCGACGAAGTACGAAAACCTGGCATATGATCTCAAAGCTCAATGGAAACTCCGCAGTATAGCTATCATTCCATTTGTAATATCAGCTGAAGGTATAATCAGTAAAAATTTCATTGCAAATCTAGACAAGATTGGACTCCCCAATAACATTGTAAATCTAGGCCAACGCGCAGTATTGTTACAAACGTGCCATATAGTCCGAAAGTTCCTAAGCTAGTTGAGAGGAGTTGAATTACTTTCTCAGTTAGATAGATGACAAAGTTAATAACCGCACCAACTTGTTTGTTGAGAAACGGGAGAATAATAATAATACCTATAGCATGTAACACGCCCTTTCGTTCCTCATTAATACGTACATCTCTCTTCTTTTACGGGTCTCAACTATCTGAGACCCGTAGCGGGTTTGCTCGCTCATTTATTTGGAAAAGTTGTAACTGGAATGTACCTACATATATTTCGTTTAGAATATTCTCTCAATAATGTTATTAAATTAATAAATTAATATCAATAAATTATTAAATGTTAATTACAAATTGAAAAACACTCAGGGAACGCCGCACAGCTGAGAGAAATTAACAAAGAGATATCCAAAGCAACCCGTGGGGATGTAAGGCTACATAACACTAAAGAAATAACCAAGGTAGTAGAGGAGAACAAGGGAATGAAAGTACTGAGGGAAAAGTTGTCCGACGGCAAAAAACAGATAAGCAAGATTACAGATAGTAAGACTGGACTAACCACGACTAATAAGCAGGAAATTCTGAAAGTTGTAAGAATTCCATGTGGATCTCTACAAGATAACGACAGTACGGAGGACAACACACACATTCCTAAAATACATACAAAACCAGGGATCAGAGGATATCCAGATATCACACTCGATGAAATCAACAACAACTTGAAGGACATGAAGAAAAACAAATCACCAGAAGACGACGGAGTTAGGCATTGAAAACATCAAAATGGGAGGAGCACTAAAGATACTGTGCAAACTATACAATGCTTGCCTGAGGAATACTATAACGCCTGAATAAGGGGACAAGGCCATCATAGTATTGCTGCATAAGAAGGGTGATATAGCCCAAATACAAAACTACAGGCCAATCAGCTTACTTTGCAGATTCATAAACTCTTCATGAGAATCATTAACAAAAGGCCAACAACGAAATTTGATCTCTATCAATCAAACGAAAAGGCAGGATTCCGTAAGAGCTACGGCACCAATGATCATCTCCACACAGTGAAAATTCTTATTGACAAAAACATAGAGTACAATAAGCCTTTGTTGCTCGTTTCCGTGGGCAACGAAAAAGCTTTCGGTACAGTGGACCGGAAGTATGCTCCAGACCCTCGCGGATTGTAGAATCGACCATCGTTACACCAAACTTATCGAGCATATTTACAAGAAAGCGAAAGCTGTTATTAGACTCCATGAAGATACTCCCGACTTCAAAATGGAGCGAGATGTGCGGCAAGGTGATGTCATCTCTCCCAAATTATTCATTAACCTTCTGGAGTACATGTTTAAGCGTATTAAGATCGACAACTTTTGTATTAACATCAACGGCGAGAAGCTGAGCCATCTTCGCTTCGCCGATGACATAGTATTAATTGCAGACAAATTCGATGAAGCAAAAGAGATGCTAAAGGAACTGTAACTAGAATCCAAAGAAGTTGGGCTGAATATCAACATCAGCAAGACCAAGTTCAGCCAAATCTAGCCAACAGTGAAAATCTAAAAGTAAACGATTTGAATGCTGAGCAAGTGTGGTCCTATAATTACCTGAGTAACGAAATACGATTGGGGAGAGACAATTTAAACCTGTGAAATCGGCAGAAGGATAGGTCCTACCTGGGCAGCCTTTGGAAAACTGAGCTAGATGCTACATCTTAAGATCTAACATTCCCATACGTCAAAAGGGAAGGGTATATAATCAGTGTGTTCTGCCAGTGTTAACATATGGAGCTGAAACAATAACACTAACAAAGCAAACGGCAAACAAAATAAGAGTGACACAGAGAAGCATGGAAAGATCTATGTTGGGTCTCTCTCTGAGAGATAGAGTTCCGAATGCGGAGGTGAGAAGGAGAAGTGGAGAAGAGAAGGAGATGGGAACATTTACGGGAGGCTTATGTCTAGCAATGGACGACTATATAGCTGTTTGATGATGATGATGATGAATTACAAATTTGATTGCAGTGATACTTCAGCATACGTTTTAATGCTGTCTGAAATGTTTAATTTTTCAAACATTCTTTATAGTTTCAGTACAATGTTAGGCCTTGCGCCAGAAATATAGCTTTATCGTCTATCTACTTTCCATCACTTCCCATCATATACTTCTGTAAACCTTTTTCAGTCTGATCATTTGAATTAGCTAATAATGATATCTGGGATACACCTGACTCTTCACAAAGTTTGTGTAACTGAAAAATCGAACTTCAATTTCTAACGTGGCATCGAAAGAGGTCCTTTTCAAACACGATTTTCTTTCGCTCTCTTAAAAGTGTTTTAGCTCCGATCACAATTCCTATGTAACTATTGACTTCTAAGGCGTTAGGTAAATAGTCAAACTATACTCAAATCAACAACTTGACTATTCTAAAACTCTGTCTTAGCCTCGAGATGGCGTCTGTCATCTGTCAAATTGACGAATGTCGTATACAGCTGCAACTGAAAACTCACATTTTCGATTTTTGTGCAGTTTCAGCTCTCCAAGGTTTGACTTGGTGTTTTCCTTTGGTTACAAAAGGCAAGGATTGTCCCTATCAAAATCAAAACGAAACACACAAACAGTTATTCTAAAGACGTCGACGTTAAATGGCTCAGATTTTATTATTTGCGATTAGAGATTGGGCGGTTAAATCATTTGTATCAAAGCGTCTGTGCTCATTTCGTGAACCTTATGTAAATTGGGCCCGATTTTAAACTTTTCCTTATATGTGCTCTATTACTGAATGCACACTATCACCCTCATTTTAACTGTGCTCCTTGACAAAAAATTGTGTTATGAGGTTTATGAAGGGATATATTTTTACAGTACTGAAATACATCGACAGTGATTCTTTTGCTGACTGTTAGATGCCACTGTGGAAAATCAAGTCGAGATTCTTGGCTGTATCTCATCTCTATTCTTCCATGAAGGATAAAGGATAGGATCCATGACAGGAGAAGTAAAAATAACACTCGACGCACGTGACTAGGTGACGTCAAATGCTTACCAACTGTAGTGAATGATAGGTATACAATTCTTATAATGAAGATTCAAATTCGCGCTCGCGCATCTTTTATGTTGGCGATATTAAGCAGTGTTGTCTTACCGTGCTAGGATCGGTCACATTCACCGAAAAGCTGATTTGTTCACATTATGGTCCCTCGATTTTAACTTTATAGTTTGCATTAAATACAAGCGGGAAACCTGTTAAGTTTACTAACTGTTCTTTTAAGAACGTAACTGTGAATTGATATTACTGATTAAGTGTGCATTTACTTCCATGTGAAAAGTAAGGTTAAGATTATTTATATTAGATTTCGTTTATTATTCGTATTTTGGTATTTATTAATCGTATATTAATTTGTATGAAAACTTTGGACAACAGTGTCTCTCTTTGATGACGTGCATTGAAGGTTATTTTATTTCTCCTGTATTTTAGGACGCAGGCAGGTTCCGCAGCACCGCGCCTGACTTGTGACTCGTCTCATCCCATAGGTAACAAAACACGTTTTCCTTTTGTGCCTTCGGTTCGAAAGAAGTAAGATTAAAAGCAATAATTTTGGACATATTGGAGAAACTAGGCGCCCATTGTCACGAACAGAGAAATGAAAGAAACTGTCACTACCAAATCTTTATTTCCGCTTTTTTTATCAGCTTTCTTTTCTTCACGAAATATTGTTTTTCTATTAGAGATCTCTCATATTTATCTTTCAATGTACTTGATTCCTCGTCAGAAGAATTCTGACAAGTTAATCACAGTGATCCTATTTGGAAGGCTGAAATGCGATTGTTGAATTCCGTGTTGAAATTCGAGACATAAGATAAGATAAGTTCTAACTAAAGATCATTAGCATGTGGTTTCTCTTTCGATCACAGTAGTCATTATGTAAGTCTGCTATTACTCCCTTAAATGTATTCTCGAACGGAATCTTTTCGGCAATCGTGAGTATCGTGACTGTCCATCCTATAGGAACGGATATTAGGTATATGTCGAAGAACTGTTCTTTTAATGCTGTCTACAACTTTGTTGTGCTTACCATGTTTTATTAGCTTTTCAAGATTGGTCATGTCGGTAGTTGCAATATTAAGTTTTTTTGTTCTTATCGGTACTGTTTGTGGCAGTGTTCGTTTTGGCCTGTCAGATGTATCAGGAGAAAATATATTTTCTTACCGACGATGGAAGAATAGGAAGCGTCGCTTTTCTTTCCGTAAATGTTTTCACGAACAACCGTCTCCATAATAGAATCACGTTGTCCCTGTAAGTCGCCTAGAGCTCAATAATGTAAAAAAATATCTTGCCGTTGGTCTTCGGCCACGTTTGTTTTGCAATGTACGGACTTCTTTACATTCGTACGTCTTTACATGGCGATCCCGTTGTTTTTGCTTTAACAGACTTCGTTTCTTTGCGAGCAGTTATATAAGTTCCAACTCCCGCATTTGCCTCCTCTCTGAAAACTTCCACATGATCCGTTATGCTAAAAATAACTTCTCGATTATCTTCGCTATCGGAGCCCTCCATCTTCTTGTGACTGAATGAACTGGGTTCATCATTGCTATAGTCCGGGTGAAAAACAGCAAAACACTGTCGCCTTAACTGAGAAATAGTTGATTTTATTTCACGAATACTGTCATAAGGCGAAATGTGTCAACACAAAGATGTAATGATGAGATAAATTCCACTTATGTTTTTAATAATGTCCTAATCTGACTTATGTCACTCTTGAAATTAAAGAGCTCAGTTTTTGGCATATCTTGATTTGTGCCACTCTAGCCGGAAATTGAAGATCTTGTCACAATAGTTGTCTTAGTACAACTAGTTTTAGTTAAGTCACTTTTCATCATAAACTCGCGACTTTGTAATAATAATGGAAGACCGATCCAATTGGGTATTTGCCATATATTTTAAATGAAACGAAATGTATCTAAATTCATAGGGACGAACCCTCAGACAAATTTTATAATCTTAAAAAATCGTGTAATAGACCCAGTACCAAGTATTTCAGGGTATAAAAAGCAATAAATGTGCGATAAATTAAAGGACCAGCGAAATGGCCGCTCATTGGTCGTGACGTCACTTCGCGTGTAAACACGGGTCCGTTCTGCAGTCCACAAATAGATTTTTCGAAACCTAACCTAGGTAATTTGTGTTTTCGAGTATTTTGGATTTTCTTGTTGTTTCCGCTGGACTGTAGGAGTTAAATTGCGACCAAATCTAGTAATTTGTATTATTCGCGTTGTAAAATAGTGTTTTTGATTAGTTATTTAGTTAGTTATGGCCGCTGTAGGATTTGTCAAAGCTTCCATGAACAATTTACCATCTGTGGATATGCTTATGGTAATGGATTACATAAAAAAGGAGGAATGTTTTAATTCAGCTGAAATCAGAGGTGTAAAAGCAGCAATGTAAGTATATATGTGCAAAATATGCATTCAGTAAAAGACAATGTGACCATTGTTATAAATAAATTATAAGAACAGTTCAGAACAAAGCCAAATCTATATCATGCTGGTTGGCGTTTAAGATTATAATTATTGTTGCTAACAATAAAAATTAACACAGCTATTAATAGTAGCTTCTGCTACTAAACATTTTCGTTCTGTCTTCATAGGCAAAGAACGTGGGAGAACGTTAGTCCCAGTTCTTTTCCGAGCTTCTTGGCACTCAAAAATATCTGGAGCTACGTCCCGTTTCATTATTATTTTTCCACCCATCAGTTTAAAACGTACATAATTTTCCATGTCTTCTTCCAACTAAATAAAAAAAATATTACTTTTGTATAAGATATCATAATATAACCTTACTTTTAACTTACTTTAAAATGGTCTTCACAACAGAAAAATTCACTTTTGGATTTGGGCATATCACGTCTTCCTGCTGAAAACCACAGTTTCTTACGCTCATAATTTCGAGGTACACGAACAAATATTTTGTTTGGTGTACTTACAGATGTGCTTGTACACCAGGGTACAAAACAGCACTTGTTATGAGGTCCGTACATCGTACATAGCCATTTATTTACCTTGTAGTCCTTCAAAAACTTGAAAAGGCTGTCCTAAACTGCTTTTGTTTGTAGCCACGTAAATAAAAGCACAGATTACCTTAGGTTAAAGAAATTAAAATAGGACTGAAATTGGTTAAAACAATGTTTACACGCGATGTAACGTCAGAGGGCTATAACCCTCAGAAAGCTAGTTTTGGCTCCAGTTCCTAGCGTTTGAATTTCAAATGACTTTTTTGCTTGAATGTGTTTGATTTTTTTTTTACCATTAACCCAAGATTTATAGGCATGTAATCTCTCATTTAGCCAATTTTCAAAAAAATTGGTGAAAATACCCAATTGTATTCTAACGATCTATTTTGAAAGTTGAAATACGTCGTTCTTGTATATAAACATATGGAGTTTTTACTGTACATTTTTTAAATAAACTCGTAATTTATAAATGTTATGTAACTATTCTATTCTTGTGCACTTTGGATATGCCGTTGATTTAACACGCTTGCATTGGTAGTTAAAGTGTTCTTTCCTTTATCTGATACTATTAACTCAAAATTTGCATTTTTTTGAATTTTATCACTTATTTGTGTCGATAAAAATACGTGGCTCATAAGCGAGCTCGTCCAATATATAAAATCCGTTCAGAAACATACCGCCAATAAAATATATCGTTCAATTTAATTTGCATTAAATACTACCTTTTTAGAGTTCTCGACCACACTTCATATCGTGCCCTTTTACAGGAAGTTTCCTTGAGACAAGAAGTTTCATCTCCTTAGGGGCCTATGATTACCATGTCTTTTCCAAATTTTATTAAGGGTTATTGTTACAACAGAGTAAAGACCAACTAATTTTTCCATTTAATAACTTTCAAATGTCAACAAGTTCTAAACATTATTTTTGAGAAAATATAGCATGTGATAATAAAAACGCATCACTCTTAATAATCATATTTTGAAATCAAATTGAGTCATTGCGCCAACAATAGAGATTTTTGGGAGAATGTTCTCGGGGAGCTGAGATAAAATCAGAAATGTTCTTGATAATCCCCAAAATAATAATAAAAATAATGTCAAGTTTTATATCTTAATGACATAGCCATGAATATGTTCAGAATCTTGAACGAAATATCGGCAGTGTGAAATATTCCAATTAGTTGTTATTATTTTGGGGCTTATCAAGAACATTTCTGAGTTTAATAGAGATTTTTGGTGCAACTAAAATACTAAGAGGAAACCGACTGTGCCCTCATATAAAAATTAGTCCGTACTTAAATTCTGTTGTGTTTTCTACTCGCAATTAAAAATATTTTTTTCTTGTACAATGAAAACTAATGAGGCAATCTTAAGGCTCTGAATGGACGGATTGTAGTGTAGCGAAACGTAAGTTTAATTTAGACTGAATCAATATCCAATAACAAGTAACAGAAAAACTGGGAAAATCATAAAATTCAGAAATATTTTCAAAAACTTTTTAATTCGCGATTTTGTTATGCTCTCGGGCTGGCCCCTTGCGAAAAAGTAGCAGATTGTCTGTAATTTATGTTTGTCGTAAAACACGGGCGTTGTCAGACTACTGCTTTTGGCAAAATTACAATTTGATTTTTTTCGTATACTGTGTTGCAGCGTATCTGTTTGCGTTACGAATGGTCCAAATTTCCATCTTTCTAATACACTTTAAAAGTAGAAGTACTGCATTAAAAACGTATATTCTCATTTTGCTCTAAAATTTTGCGAAATACGTGAAAAATGCTTGTGAACCTGACCTAAAACTGTCGAGCCTGAATGCCGACAGAACCGGGGCTGAGGAGAAGCATATAGCGAGCCTATATTATGAATACAAATTCGGAAGCAACATTAAAATGCTTGTCCATTCTGGGTTACCTGAACCTGAGCAAACTGATTTTTTAGATAGATTTCATTAAACCACGAAAATGTTATTAATGCATGATGTTTGATATTGTTATAGTAATGATTTTTTTTATTCTATGTTTTCATGTCACCTCTATAACAAAATTCAATAGGGTACAATTATTGCAGAAATGAAGATACTGTTATTGTACTTCCATTATCATAATTCACTATTTTTTTTTAATTATCCCCTGCTGTAAGAAATAATATATCTAATATAAGTGATATATAGACAATATAATATGTCCATTGTCTCTTTATTTATTTGATTTGGTTTATTTCATAATACATAGATACATACATATTTATTAAAAATATAACAGTTACTTTTATTATTTTGTATATGTTACGGGCGAATTGCCATCCCGGGCGATTTGCAATCTGCCTGGGCAAATTGCAAATCGCCCAAATTGCAAATCGCCCGGGTTCTTAGGCAGATTGTAATCTGCCCTGTAGCATTTTGGGCAAATTTAAAAGTACAGCAAACAAAGATGTTGAACACATATTCTCGTGTTGGATGAGGGATAACGAAACATCAAAATGGTCTGAAGGTCTTAGAACTGTTCAGTTTATGAAAAAACAGAGCTCACCATTCTGTTATTCAAATGTCCCCCTACGAGGCGATGCTTGCTTGCAGTTCCTAAGTTGGTCTCACATCTTCAGATTTACCAAAGGACGCCGTAAAACGCTAAAATACTGAGGAAGATCTTCAAGATTTATTGGACTCTGTTAAATCTGCGAGTACTGACCACCTCGACGTCAATTGTCCAACATCTGATGGTTTGCCTATAGCTCAGAATTGGTCTACATCTGACGATTTGCCAACATCTGAAGATATGCCCACATCTGACGGTTTGCCACCAGCTGATAGTGGCAATGCAACCATTTCCATTATGGCTGCTGACCTTTCTCTTCACAGGGAAAATATTTTAGCTACGCGCAAAAGAGCAGCAGATGGCTTAAAAAAACAAGCTAAAACTCATTAACCAGGGGATATTGGAGACACTGTAACTATTCCGATACCAAGGGTAGATCGATCTAAATGTGACTTCAGAAATATAATGGGCGTTATTTTGAGCAAAAATGATGACGAATTTTATGAAATAGGCACGAAAGATGGTGTTTTAGATAAACTGTATTGTAGGTCTGAATTTGATATTTGCAAACAAAACTTTTTTAGCCTGCAAGGCGTTCCGGTAGGTAAAAAAATATCATTAAGATCTGCGGCAAAGTGTAATTAGAATACAAACGGGCAGGGTCTCATACGGTGCAATTGTCGAACTAAATGTACAAGAAAAATTTGTTTATGTAAAAAGAATATGATACATTGTAACTCTAAATGCCATGCGAATTGAAACTGTTGTAGTAAATAATGGGTAAATAAGTGATAATGACGATATATTATGTTATAGTATATATGTAAACTTTGAATAATAAAATTTAAAAATATAAATATGTAAACAAGATGTATAAACTTTTTTCATTCAAAATATTTCCCCAAATTGCCCAAAATGCTACAGGGCAGATTGCAATCTGCCCAAGAGACTGCAAGGCAGATTACAATCTGCCCAAGAACTCGGGCGATTTGCAATTTGCCCAAGCAGATTATAAATCGCCCGGGATGGCAATTCGCCCGTTACATACATATACATATATTCGTACGTATCGTTAGTATCGTATGCTTCCCTTCAGCTCCGGTTCTTCCCACTACCCGCCAGCATTTGCGCGCTCGGTCGTTTTTAATTCCATTCACGAGCATTTTTCACATATTTCGCAAGACTTTAGGGAAAAATGACAATACACGTTTTTTGGAATAGTGCAATTGAATAAATCTAAATCGGACCATCCGTGCAGCAAGCAGATACGCTGTAAAGTATTGTACAAAAAGAAATCAAATTGCAATCGTGCCAAGAGTAATGGTGCGACAGCGTCTGATTTTTTACGACAACCGTAAATCACATATAAAATGCTACTTCATCGCTAGCGGCCATCCCGACAACGTATTAAAATGGCTAGTTATTAATATTTTGTGACTATTTCTTAAATTTATGGTTTTTCTAGTTTTTCTCAATTATACTTATCCCATCGGGTTGATTCAATCCACACTCATTTGTGTTTTGATACACTACAATCTGTCCATTCAGAGTATCAAGATTGCCTCATTAGTTTTGATTGTATATGAAAGAAACGAAAAAATAATTTTTTTTATTGGTACTCTATTTTGCCTATTTCAAACACGCTTTGGCGTGCGTAAATCGGGCTTTTTCGCACGCGCGTGTTTTAAAGTTGCCATGGAAACGCATCAACAACGACGAAATCAACCAATAACAGAGCGTTTTTGGCCATATCGGGGCGGCCTGATTGGTGGCACGACGAGCGACGGACCGGTACGAAGCGTCCCGAGTGTCGTTCAAATTAATTATATTGGGTATTTGGGAATTTTTACACTATTTATGATTTCAAAGGTAGATACCAATAAAAAATATCGCGTAAAGTATTCGTGGATAACTGCTCTTTCAAACACTTGCTCTATTTCGAGCATGCGCGTGTTTGAAAGAGCTCAATACTCATACTTTAATATACTATTTTTTTTATATAAAAAATAAATAATAGAAGTTGCGAATAGAGAATAAAACAGTGCAAACTGTGATGGCCTGTTAGTTTTTTGTCACAAAAGGCTAACGAAAAATTCTCGGTGTATTGGATTATATGGTTACGGCGTTATAAAAGACAAGTGACAAAAACTGTGCAAAGTGGTCTAGGTACTATTTCGCTTTCTAGCAATCCCCCAGAATAATTCAATTACTTTGACTTTCTCATAAGAAACCATAAATTTGTTTTTATGTTATAAATAGTGTGCTTTATATATCTATAGGTCAGCGGCGTGCGGTGAAATTTTAAGTAAGGGAAGCAATCTTTAAAAACTTACCCTATTTGTAATGTAATTCGCTTCCTCGATCACTTTTTGCAAATTCGTCAATGACGTCATCATAAAAACGTGGATGCTCTGACAGGCTTTGGAGAAGTTTATCTTCAATGGACAAAAGCGATATTTGAGAAAGTCTCTCCTAACTTGTTGAATTTCATACGAAACTTTTTATACGTTTAAGCGTTGAAAAATTGCGTTCTACTGATGAACTTGTAGCAGGTATTGACGATACTAATTCACACAATTTCGACACTTCCGTGTATGCATCTTCCAGTTCCTTGTCTTTTGGAAATTGCATTAGTTCTTCAGCGTTATTTTTTGCGCTAATATCATCAGTTTCGTAAATAACTTTTTAGTTCAGATCACAGTAGCATTCGGTCGAAGAACTGGCCATAATGAAGAAGATTTAATAGCTATAATTAATTAATAATTATGAATTCTTTAATTAATAAGAATTAATAATAAAGAGATTTAAACTATTAAATCTACAGTTTATTTGTTACTGATTGATTATTTCATAAAAGAGGCGTCTGTATGATGTTTGAACATTTTCCACCCTGTCTGTACACACTGATAGCCGTTTAAACCTGCAAATAAGCTACTCCAATGATAGCTTCCACGCCCGCCTAAAGCACGCGACTCGATGCATTCAACAGGTTCAATGACCTCTCGATATACACACGAAAACCGGCATAACAGAAGACCAACAGCGGGAATAGCTTCCATTGGATTTATCTAGAGTAGTGAAAAAAACGCGCGGACACGACACGCGTGCAGACTTTCTGCTGTGACTCGGTTTGAGTCAAGGGCGCATTTGTTATGAGCTTGATGTTTAAAATAATATTTACCATTTTTAATACAATCTAAAGTAATTGTTTCCTATTTCAAAAATTACGTTTAAG
This sequence comes from Cryptocephalus moraei, assembly GCA_946251905.1. Taxonomy (NCBI): domain Eukaryota; kingdom Metazoa; phylum Arthropoda; class Insecta; order Coleoptera; family Chrysomelidae; genus Cryptocephalus; species Cryptocephalus moraei. The sequence continues at coordinate 30,308,816 of OX276458.1, read as the reverse complement.
AAGATGATGTTTTGTCATTTTTTACATTTCTCTAGGGGAAGCACTGCTTTCCTTGCTTCCATGGACTGCACGCCGCTGCTATAGATACAGAATTTATTAGTAATATCTATACATACACAGTGATATATCAGTTTTAAAATAATTATTAGCTAAGAAACTATTTTACGTATATCTTCTTGTCCCAACCTATATTCTCTTAGAAAAAAAGGTGGTACAGGGATTCAAAATTGGCCATTTGGACACCAAATGACGCAACCACTACGTCTTAACCAACCATTTTATTTAAAAGTGTAACCGGTTTCGACTATAGCTTAGTCATCTTGGGGCAGAGCAGAGTGACAATGCTACTTGTATATAAAAAGAATAATTAAGACTGCGTCTAAAAATGATAGGTGGATAATACATTTAAATACATTTTCGTTTTAAAGATGCACGTGCATTTTAATTATGACATTAACGAGAGTTGATAGCCAACATAATTTATAGGTGGTGAAAACGTGCACAGAGACAAAATGAAAAGGTCAAGTTAGGTGAATTAGAACAATAACATAGCCTATCAAGAAAAACGTGGTTGATACTCGATAGCCGTTCCCTCATTTCAAAGGAGTTTAGGATTGAGATTTTGTTAAGATAACTCATATTATTACCACCAGTTAAAATATTGTCTGTAACCGCATCAAGATCTTTAACATTTCAATACAAAATCTCATCATTTGCTTGAAAATCACATGAGTGGGTTGAGTACCATTGGGTGGTTAACAGACCATGACTGTGAAGTTACTATCCCATTATCACCTTAAAATGTCTAGGTGCTGTGTTCGTCAATCCGTAGTTTAAAGAGTCTACCGATTTGACCTATGTATACAGAATTATATTCCCCACATCTAACGTGATATACTTTTGAGTTAGACTGACTTATCCCTTTTAGCTTCAGTAAATATTTTCTACAATTTTCTACAATTTCATGTAGTGTTTGCTCCGTATAATTCAATCTTTTTTACTTATTTATGAAACATTTTGGACATCGATCTCTTAATGTAAAAAATAGATATTTTATACCAATTTCTTAAGGGTCCTATGTTTTCTAAAACCAATTATATTTCCATTAATGATAAGAATACTGAAGTAAAAATTTTTCATATTAATATTACTGAAATAGTGCTTCCTATATAATAATTATGCTAAACAAAATATAAACACCTACTGTATCCGCATGTAATTTAAAAATATATTATCAACTGGAAAGCTCTGAAGAGCTGTCATCATTATCCAATCGCTAATGACAGGTTCTATTACTCCTTTTGTTTAATTTTTTATATTTCTGGAGTGACTTTACTAATTTTTCATAATTACTAACTAGCCACATAAGGCTTCACTTGTGCCCACATCAGTTCAATGGAGTTGAGTTCATAATGGTACCGTGGAAGTTTCCAAATATTAAATCCTCACTATTTTGCAATTTATCAATAAAGATTTTTTTTAACATTCCTGTTATCCTACTGGTTGCTTCTTTATGTCGGATTGAAATTTATTTCCATCGTTTTTTTTTCTCTCCCAATCAATGAAATAATTCCGTTTTCCAAGATAATTTGGGTGTGCTTGCACTTGCAAGGAATGGTAATAGGCTAATGGTAGTGTAACGCGAAATATCAACCGCAGGGCGAAGTGTGTTTACTCCGTCTTACCTCGGCGGGATGCTTCAAAGGAATTACTGCGACGCTTAAAAAACAGCTGCATGAATTCTCCCGGATTGTTGTTTACGAAAAGTAATTTGTGACCTTCTGAACATTTCCAACGTAAACATTATTAAAGGAACAATCGTACCTTCTAGAATGTACGAGAAGGTTCTCGATCATGGTTGGGGTGTATATATAAGCGGGATTGTGATCGAGGGGATGATTAGAACTAGAGAAGCAGACGTGAACGCGACATACGATCCGAAAGCGGAGCAGTACAAATAAATTAAGTAGTGTCTAGTCTAGTGAACAAGTAGCTAAGTGTGTTAAATAAATTAGTGTACAATTAATGTAAATAAATTAGAAGAATATAAACGTTACATTGGTGTCAGAAGAGCGGATCATGAAGAAGTTACGCGAATTAAAAGTGGCCGAGTTAAAAAAGAACTCGAGGAACAAGAATTGGAAACGGGAGGGAAGAAGACTGAACTCCAGGACCGGCTCTCAGCGTTTTTGAAAGAAAATGGCCAGGACCCGGAAGTTTTCGAGTTCGAAGACGATGACATCACGAAGCAAATCGCCGCCCAGATGGAAGAAATCGCCGACCAGAGGGAAGACATCGCTGCTCAAATCGCCGCCCAGAGGGAAGAAAGCGCCGCCCAGAGGGAAGACATCACTGCTCAAATCGCCGGCCAGAGGGAAGACATAATTACTCATATTACTGCTCAAATCGCCGCCCAGAGGGAAGAGATAACCGACCAGATGGAGGCTCAGCGTAAGGAGATTGAAGAGAAGATCGAGCAGTTGGAAGAACGACTAAAGCGAGTCAGTAGCGGCGAGACGAAGGAAGAAATAAAGGCGGTCGTTCAACAGAACTCGATATCCACCAATCGAGTGACGCCCCCAACGTTCGATGGAAAAATTCCGTGGGCCAGCTACAAGAAGCAGTTTGAGGCAGTAGCGGAGGCTAATGCTTGGTCCCCTCACGAGAAAGCTGTTTCCCTTACGGTAGCCTTACGTGGAGAGGCGTTGGAAGTTCTTCAGACGCTATCCACCGAGGAAGCCGGAAATTACAATGAGCTGCTGAGGCGACTGGAAATGCGGTTCGGCCAAACACATCTGGAGCAAGTCCATCAATCCCAGATGTCCAATCGCCGTCAGGGATCGAACGAGACCCTGCAGGAGTTTGGAGCGGACGTAGCCAGACTAGTGAGGTTGGCGTATCCCACGGCACCGGAACAGATGATGGAGTGCCTCGCAGTGCAGACGTTCGTGAGCGGGCTGCGGAACCAGGAACTGCAGAGGGCCCTGAGACTAGCTCGACCAAAAACATTAATGGACGCGCTCGCCATCGCACTAGAACATGAGGCAGCAATGGAAGCCTCCCGCATTCACGGTTGTGCTCGAGCTGTTACCGAGGAGGTAGGCACAGAAAAACTCGTGGAGAAGGTCGTCCAGCAGATCATGGAGTTGCTGTCAGCAAAGAAGACGCGGCCCAAAACAGCGGTGCCGGCAAAAGACCCAGGAAAACTAATGCGGGTCGACAAGAAAGGGGGGACGTCGACCCGTAGCAGTGGAAACCCCCGGGCCAGTATAGCCTCGTTTTCCCACCAATTGGGGAGCGCGTACGTCGATGGCACTATCGACGGGAGATCCCACGCCATGCTTGTGGACACGGGAGCTACGAAGACGATCGTACGCCCGGAAGTTGTGAGGGACCGTATGAAGATTAGGCCAAGTAGGTGGCAATTGAGAACTGCCACTGGGGAGAAGGCAGTAATACACGGTGAAGCTACGGTTAGCATGACGTTGGGACGAGTAAAGTTTGACCATCCTGTTCTCATAGCCGAAATTGAGGAAGACGTCATACTGGGGATGGACGTCATGAGGAATCATGGATTCCAGTTGGATTTCGGACACCGAGTGTTGAGGATCGGTCAAGAAGAATTACTGCTACACAATCGTGACAACTTTGTGTTAGACGTAATAATGGCAGAAGATGTGATACTCCCGGAACGAAGCGAAACGATCACCTCTACCTGTCTGAGGGGTGTTGTGGAAGAGGGAATTCCAGCCGTGATCGAAACAGAAAACGATGACAATCGACTGGCTCGGGGGGTACTGGTAGGAAAGGCGCTCGTTACTCTCTCAAGCGAAGTGCCTGTGCGGCTACTCAACATCAATCAGTACCCGGTTACCATCAAGAAGGGTACGAAGCTGGGCACATTTATAGCCGCTTCGGCCATCGTAATGGGCGTTAGTGAGGAAGAAAGGTCCAGACACATTCCGCAGGACTTGAAACAAATTCTTTCCCAGACCAGTGCGTTTCTCTCGCCCATACAGAAACAGAAGTCCAATGTATTAATAAATAAGTACCAGGACATATTTACCACCGAGAATGGAAAGGTGGGAAAGACCAAGGTCGTGACACATAAAATTGACACGGGCGAGACACGACCGATTCGACAAACAGCATGACGACTACCCTTGGCCAAACGGGAGGAAGCCAAGAAAATCATCAGGGACCTAGAGCGGGACGGGGTCATCGAGCCGTCAAGCAGTCCATGGGCCTCGCCGGTAGTACTGGTGAAGAAAAAGGATGTGACTACTCGATTCTGTGTAGACTACCGGCAGGTGAACAGTGTCACCAAAAAGGACAGCTACCCGCTACCACGTATCGACGACACACTCGATACCCTTGCTGGATCCACGATATTTTCGACCTTGGATTTAAATAGCGGCTATTGGCAAGTCGAAATGGACCCTGCCGATAAGGAAAAGACGGCATTTACCTTCGGTAACGGCCTGTGGCATTTTACAGTCATGCCATTCGGACTTTGTAATGCCCAGCGACGTTTGAGAGGCTGATGGAGAGCGTGCTAATGGGTTTGACGTGGAAAACGTGCCTAGTCTATTTGGACGATGTCATCGTGATGGGCAAGACCTTAGAAGGACATCTGAAAAACTTAGAGGACGTCTTCCAGAGACTGCGAGGTGCGGGGCTGAAAATGAACCCGAAGAAATGTCAGCTCTTCAGAAGGAAGGTCTCTTACTTAGGGCACGTAGTGAGCAGAGAGAGCGTCGCCGTTGATCCGGACAAGACAAGTACGGTGAAGGAGTGATCAATACCGGCAGATAAACACAAGTTGAGGAGTTTTCTGGGACTCTGCACGTACTACCGACGCTATGTCCGGATGTTCTCCGACGTCGCTAAGCCGTTGACAAGGCTCACGGAAGAAGGACGAAACTTCTGTTGGGATGAGGAATGCCAGTCTGCCTTCGACGAGCTGAAGAAGAAGTTGACCAGTGCCCCAGTGCTGAATTTTCCTCTGCCAGAAGGACAGTTCATCCTGGACACCGACGCGAGCAATGTGGGAATGGAAAGTGTTCTGTCGCAGCGTCAGGAGGGACAAGAACGTGTCCTTGGATACTTCAGCAAGGTACTCTCCAAACCAGAAAGGAATTACTGCGTCACCCGACGTGAACTATTGTCATAGAATATCGGCCAGGACAGAGTCATGGAAACGCAGACGCACTCTCGATAAGACCATGCCCTGATGAGTGTCCTCATTGTCATAGAGCTGAGGAAAAGTCCGAGAAAGTCTACCGAACGACCGTGGTCGCCGAGGAATGGACACCATTCTCGTTAAGACAAGAGCAAGAAAAAGACCCGGTCCTCAAAGAAATCCTGGTTTGAAAAGAGGGAGGAGAGCGTCCTGAGTGGCAAATGGTATCACCTGGCTCGCCAAAACTCAAGAGCTATTGGGCACATTGGGACTCTTTAGTTGAGGATGGACTACTAAAACGCGTACTGGAGAGCCAAGACGGGACGGAGGAAAGGCGGCAGTTGGTAATTCCCTCCAGTAAAATCCCGGAGGTCTTGCGCCACCTTCACGACGAATCGTCTGGTGGACATTTAGGGATCAAGAAAACGCTGCAGAAGGTAAGGGAGCGATTCTACTGGATCAATTGTTCAGACAACGTGAAGGACTGGTGCAAGAAATGTACTACATGCTTCGCAAGTAATGGGCCACTAAGACGACCGAAAGCTCCCATAAAACAATATAACGTCGGAAGCCCCTTCGAAAGGATCGCTATTGATATAGCAGGACCCTTCCCTGAGACCGAAAAGGGGAATAAATACATCTTGGTCGTGATGGACTACTTTACGAAGTGGGTAGAAGCGTACGCTCTCCCTAATCAGGAGGCAGAGACAGTGGCCGATGTGCTAGTGAAGGAGATGATCTGCCGGTTTGGAGTACCCATGGAATTACACTCGGATCAAGGAAGAAACTTTGAGAGTGGCCTATTCCGGAGGATCTGTGAGAAGTTTGGGGTACGAAAAACAAGAACCACGGCCCTTCACCCTCAGTCTGACGGCATGGTAGAACGAATGAATGGCACCCTCAACCGCTATCTGGCGAAAATGGTCTCGTCACATCAACGAGACTGGGACGAACACGTGCCGTTCTTCCTGATGGACTACCGCTCGGCCGTTCATGAGTCGACAGGACAAACTCCAGCCAAAGTCCTGTTCGGGCGAGAACTTAAACTGCCCTGTGTCTAATCTTTGGCGCTAGACCGGACGAGGACGTCTCGGGGGAAGATTACGTCTCCCGGATGCGGAAAAGGATGAACGAGATTCACGATCAAGTCCGGTACCAACTAAATATCGCCAGTGATCGCATCAAAGAGCGTTACGATATCAACGCTAAAGAGGTTGGCTACCAAATGGGAGATCGAGTTTGGCTGTACAACCCACAGAAGAAACGTGGTTTGTCCCCTAACTTGCAGCATGGATTCTACAAATATGAAAACATTCATAATTATATGTAGATTCATCCTCCTCTTCAAACGGAAATCCATGATCGCTTTTATTACAATGAGACAAAACGATAGATTACGGTGCCAGGATACTGGGGTCTACCGTGGTGCAGAGTGTGGAGCCGATCATTATTTAGTCAGAGCAAAAATATATTTTCCCTGGGCCACGTGTGTAAGAAACCAGATGAAGATGGACATACACGGGAGATAAGATCGGTGAAATTCAATCTAGATGGGCTAAAAGACGATTCATCTTTCTGAGTCTTTCTAAAATCTTTCTATACCAATTAAGCCTGAGTCAAAAACTAAATTATATTCCGTATTCAAACGAATTAAACATGTACCGTGATATAATAACCTGCGTTGAGGCCGCTGCATACGAGGCTTCAGAGGAAACTGTTAGAAAAAACTTCCAAAAAACTGATTGGTGAAGCCCAGAAATAGACCATCTAGTAGTGGAGAAGAAGACGACATATAATACCTGGTTAACAACAAGAAGCACCGAAGACAGGTAACAATATATATACTATCGTAAAGAAGTGAAAAAGCTTTAATCAAAGCTAAAAATAAAAATTGGGAAGATGGGTGCAGAATAATAGACCAAAAAAATTGGATGTAGTAGAGCCACCGAAGACTGGAGAACATTAAAGGCCATAAGAACAGATAGCAAACAAATAGCCCGCATACATCTTATACCCCTTAAAGAGTGGAAACAATATCACAATCTACTCACTGAAACTCGTCTATAATTTCTTCTAAATAATGACGATAAGATTGAATTCTAAGATCTATCTACGAGGAAGATGAAATTTCTGCGAGAGAAGTTGAAAGTGCCCTTGCTACCATTAAAGATGGACGTGCGGCGGGCCCTAATGGGCTACCTATAGAACTTTTACAAATGGTACTGACTTCCTTCTTGAACTCTTAACATGTGTCTTCAATTGCTTTATTACATGAGAAGAACTTCCAGACGAGTGGAAAACGGCTCACATTTCCAAGTTATTTAAAAAATGTTACAGTAAAGTTATGTCTAACTATAGAGGCCTCAGTGTAACCAATTCCATCTCACGGTTATACGGCAAAATCATCAAAAAGACAATCGAAAATCAGATTTAAGACATTGAAGAACAGAATGGCTTTTCTGGTGGTAGATCTTGCCCGTACAATATTTTTTGTTTAAGTCAAGTGATCGAAAAGATCGGCAAGAAACCTGGATACTCATCTAGTCTTCATTGACCGTAAATAAGCTTACGACATCATCCCTCGACTTACTGCGTTTGTTTTTGTCTTTCTATGATTATATGCTAAGAGGTATGTTTGTCCGGTCAAGAAGTGTCAAGTCGAAGAATCAGTCGAGGGTAATTTTCGAAGCAGTCGATCGCTTAGAAGACTACCACATCGCTTCTGAAGATGTTTACCGCAGAAGCAAACGAAACGTTAGGTTACTTAAACCTATCTGGACCACGGCCAAATAGCCCGGAGAACGCTGCACCCTCCCGAAAGACGAAGAAAAGGAAGACCGAGAACATGTTGGAAGGAAGATATACACAGAGCAATGGAAAAAAGGAATCTAAAGGAGGGTGATTGGGCTGATCGGAAACTATGGAAATTAGGATGCGATAAACAACTGTAATATTGTAATTGTATTAATCGCTAATATAAAATTGAAGTGAGAACAAAATACTGTCACAATTTTCAAAATGTAAAAACACTTTTATCTTGCTACAACACTGATTCAGCTTGCGATAAAAATGGTTCATAAATGCAGATCTCACTGAATACTACAATTCATACTTATCAATAGCATACTTATCGAACCCGAAGTCTTTGCACATTAAGTAACTTTTCAAGATTAAATTCTTCTGTTACTTGGTTATGAGCATGATAGTTCCCTTTTGTTCTATTGAACTTATGGAAAACAGTACATGCTTTGACTGTCATACAAGTGTTTAAACTATTCTCTTGCTTGCCAAAATGCGAAATGAATACTTTACGTACCTCTTGGATTTAATGAAATAATCGTTTATTTTTATCGAGATGTGTTCTCCCAAATGGCCTAGATAAATTTTCAAATAAACCATGTCCTTCATTGCCTACTATTCAGTAGAGTACACTAGTTCCTGAGCCTATTAAAGGGTCTGGTTATGAAACATTTAGACTGCTTTGTGTTAGAAATTTTTATAAAAGATTATATACGATATATATCCATATACATATGGGTTAAATATGCAATTTTCTATTGTAGAGGTATTGTTCTGCTACCTCTACATTTATTGAAGAGGATAGTTATCATTCGTTGAAGTTTAGGTGTTCCATATTTAATCATTTCTGATGTTATACTTTCTGGTCCACTTGCTTTCCTATTTATTTAGCCCTCTAATGGCATTTGAGATTCTTTCGACTGGTATGTCATGGTTTTCTCCGCCTATATAAAATTATCTATTCTTTCTGTTGTAATCTGTCTATTTTCCGTAAGTAGATCTTTAAAAACTCTTCCTACTCCTTTTCAGTTATCGCTTTTATTAGTACATATTTGCCTTTTATCCTTTCTAACACTATTAATAAATCTCCAAACTTCTGTACATCTTCTTCCTCAAATATGTTGTTCTATTTGCTGACATTTTATATCCCATGTTTCTCTCTTTGGTTCTCACAGTAGTCTGTTAACTTCATTTCTCTGTTTACATATTTCTGTCTGTCATTTGGCTACTTATTGTTTAAGCATTTTAGAATTTATTTATTTTTTAACTTCCTCTCCTATACTATCGTTCCACCAAATATTGCAGATCTTTTTTCTTCCTGTTTCTACTGTCCCCAATGCTTAGAATGCGGCTTCGCGGAGGGCTTTTTGAATGTGTTCCAGTATTTCATTTATGTTCTCATAGATTCTTCTTAAAATTTTTCTTCTAGTCTCCACTGATATAGTATTCGAATATTCTATTCCTGTAGTTATCTACGTCTAGTAGATTATCTAGTAATCTATGTTATATTGGTTCTCAGTAATAATTTCCATTTCATTCTCATTCTGTTCGTTTTCTTCTACAAATATCTGCTGTTGTTTTCTGAGTGGGGAGTATAGTCTGGTTGTAAGAAGATGGTGGTCAGAACCATATTTTGCTCCACGATGTACCCTTGTGTCTAACGTTGTAAATGATGTTGTTTGTCCAGTAATTGTATAGTTAGTTACAGGTTTCAGTTGTCTACTTGGTTGTCTCCACGTGTATTTATGTATGTCTTTATGACTATATTGCCGATTAATTGTCTTCAGTTAATTCTGTCTACATAAGTCTATTTGTCTACTTTGTCTCCAGTTTTTAACCCTATTCACACATTAAAGTCTCCCATTATGATTTTCTCTCGGCTGTCTTCAACTTCATCTAATGCGGCTTGGAGTTGTTCATAAAATTTGTCCTTTTTTGTACACGTTCGTCTTTGCTAGGTACGTATATTGCTAATATGGCTAATCTTCTGTTTCTTATATTCATAGGTGGTTGAAGGCTGGTAAAGGGTCTTGGAGGCAAGAGAGATTGCCGATGTCTCGATTGCAACAAAACTCTGAGAAATGCCCACTGATTCCTAACAAATTAGTTGGGAGTTCTAGGAATAGAACTCAGCTCTGCCAGCAAATCCTACTCTCACGTCCTCGAAGACACAATGTGTCGCGTAACCACTGGGTGCATGGCGTACGATGGGTGTACTTACGTTATGTAGCAGACGAGAGAGGGTGAAAAGCGAGTTTCTGGCGCTTTAAAACTAGGACATATCGGCTAAGGGAATAAACCCCGAAAGAAAACTCTGGTCCTCCAGGTTGGGGGTTGAGGCGTAGGGCTAGCACCCCTACCCTTAGAAAACATACATGTATCGCTAAAAATCCCAGTAAAAAAGTGAAGCCGGACGGATTTAACAGACAACGACATTGCAAACGAAAACGGATTATGAACATTGGAACCTGGAATATAAAAGGCTTACGAACAAAGCAGAAAGAAGTTTTAGATGAAATCAGGCGGTTTAAGATGGATATAGTGGCTCTCACTGAAACTAAAAAGAAAGGAAAAGGAACTGAACAACTAGATGATTATACACACTTATACAGTGGTGTAGATAAGGTCAGTAGGGCCAAAGCAGGAGTTTCGTTACTTATCAAGAATAGACTAGCAAGAAACATTATAGATTGGGATGCCATTAATGAACGTATGTTGAAAGTCGAACTCAAACTAAAAGGCTACGAAGTGGTAATAATAACAATATACTCACCTTCAAACGACGATCTGGCTGCAAATAAAGACGATCACGATGAGAAATTAAACCATCTATTAGATTCCATAAGCAACAGAAAAGAGATCCTCCTGCTAGGAGACTTCAACGCTCATATAGGATCAAAAACAAAGGACGCCATCGTAGGACCCTATGGAGGAATTGACGTGAATGACAATGGATATAGGCTTGTAGAACTATGCCAACAACACTCACTACGAATTCAAAATGGTTTTACAAACACAAAGACATCCACAAATATACTTGGGTACAGCCTACTCTCCAGAGAAAATCAATTATCGATTTTGTTATAACTAGACAGACCTCTAAAATAAGACTACATGATGTCCGAGTGTACAGAGGAGCAGAGTGCGGCACAGATCATTATCTGGTAAAGGCAGAAGCCTTCTTTCCACTGACAATACATCCTGAAAATCAGTCAGTAATAAATTCCCGAGAAACAATCGAAATAAGGTATAACTTGGACAGTCTAAAAGACGACTCGACAGCATTCCTCTATAAACTCAGGCTAAATTTAAAACTCAATAACGTAACATATTCATCTGGTTTAAATACATATGAAAACATAGTGAAATGTATAGGAGAGGCTGCGATGGAGGCCCTGGGAGAACAAAAAAGAAGCGATAAACGGAAAAATACCGATTGGTAGAACGAAAACATTGACCAACTGATATTAGAAAAAAGACGAGCATATAACATTTGGCTGACGACACATAATACAGAACATAGGAGATATTATTCACGCTGTTCCTATAATGTTAAAAAAGCTGTACGAAAAGCAAAAAATGATGCCTGGGACAACAGATGCATGCAAATAGATCAGAATATAGGATACAGTAGATCCAGTGAAGCATGGAGAACTCTAAAATCACTGAGAACGGATAGAAAAGAACGAGCCCCTATCAGCCTCATATCACCAAGTGAGTGGATACACCATTATAGGAATTTGTACACTGAAGATCGTTCAGAATTTATAGGAGAGAATGACGATGAAAGTGATAACTTAGAACTGTCATTCACAGAAGAAGATCTAATTACAGAAGAAGAAGTGAGAAAGGCTCTCCGCACTATGAAAAATGGACGAGCTCCCGGGCCAAAAGGAATTCCCATAGAACTTTTGAAAAATGGACCAAACTTACTATTCCAACTACTTACATTTGTCTTCAAGTGCTTTTTGAGAGGCGAACCATTACCCCCCGAATGGAAAACGGCCTACATATCTAATTTACACAAAAAAGGCGACAGAAAATTATGTTCAAATTATAGAGGACTTAGTGTGACAAACTCCATCTCAAGATTATATGGAAAAATTATTAAAGAACGAATAGAACAGCAAATTCATGATATAGACGAACAAAATGGCTTCCGTGCTGGCAGATCATGCTCTGATAATTTATTCTGCTTAAAACAACTCCTGGAGAAAAGGATGACCCGAAACTTAGAAACGCATATGATATTTATCGATTTAAAAAAGGCTTACGATAGTATACCCCTCAGTAGAATGTGGCCTGCAATGTCGGAAAATGGCGTGAGTGACCTTAATATACAAGCTGTGAAAAATTTATATACAAATATGACTAGTAGTATTAAGTTGGGAACAAAACTATCGGAGGAATTTCCAATATCCAAAGGTTTACGACAGGGATGTACAATTGCCCCGACCTTATTTAAGATATATTTGAACTCCACGTTAAAACATTGGAGGCGCAGCTGCCGAAATATGGGAATTACAGTTGGAAATGATAAACTTTTCACGTTACACTTTGCAGATGATCAGGTAATTTTTGCTGAAGATGAGGATGATATAAGCTATATGGTCAGGAAACTAGCAGAGGAATACAAGGCATGGGGTTTATCAATTAATATGGAAAAAACAGAATATCTAGTCGCGGGAGGCATAAACAGGGATTTGGTCTTTGAAAAGGGAACTATTAAATGTGTTGATTCATACAAATACTTGGGAATAAATATTACTAAAAGTGGCACTAGTGAAACTGAAATTAAGAACCGTATCAGACAGGGGAAACAAGCAACAAAGCAACTAAATGGAATCTTGTGGAGTTCACAGATTACACCAGATACTAAGATCAGAATCTATAAGACCATCGTAGAGAGTATTACAACCTATGGGGCCGAAGTCTGGGAAATGACTGGACATTTGCAAAGGAAGTTGATGACAGTGGAAATGGATTACTGGAGACGGTGTTGTAGACTGACACTGCTAGATAGAATAAGTAACGGTGAGATAAAGCAAAAAATGAAGATAGACACCACTATCGTTGATACTGTTGAAGCAAAACGTCTGAGATGGTATGGCCACGTATTTCGAATGCCGGATGATAGATGGCCAAAGAAAATGATGACATGGATTCCTCTAGAGCGGAGGAAAAGAGGACGCCCTAGAAATACATGGAGAGATGGTATCAGAAGCGCAATGACCCAAAGAAATCTACAACAAGAAGACTGGAGAGATAGAAAGCGCTGGCGACTGGGATGCGAAAAACGACTCTAAGTTGTATATAAATCGCAGATATATATATATATATATATATATATATATATATATATATATATATTCATATGTAATTTCAGAATATTCTCGTTCATTCCTTGAAAATTTATAATGTGTCTTATACTTTTTGATTAGGAAAGCTCCTTGGGCTTCTTTGGGAACTACACTGTGAGTTATAATAAAATCTTCTAGATATTCCGTACCTACACCTTTCTTTTAGGTTAAGGCAGTGATATCTATGTCAAGTTTTTGAGTCTCTCTCATTATTTCCGTCAACTTGGTTCTGATCCCTTGCATGTTACAGGTGGTTAAACTCATTGCCCGTTTTCTTTATGTAGGTCATGTATATTGAACCACTATTTATTAGTTTCTTAACCCTGATATGCTTTCTATCTACTGCACCAAGGCAGTGGTGGAAATTGTCTTTATCATCAAATCATTGTGCTATTTTTTTCATTTAGACACTTTGTCTGGAATAGGCATAAACTCATCGTGTAAACTATTCCATATACCTCTTGTCTTCAATACTTCAATTACTTCACCAACAAAGTTTTGCACGGTTTTGTGAGATAAAGATAACTTCAATTCTTATTTGCCCATTTGTTTCATGTGCGTGTATACGTGTATGCGTGTAATAAGATTTTACTAATTGAAATATTTGTTTCAGAAAAATATTTGGTTAAGAGATGGACGCCGATTAGTGACGCCTGGGTAAAAACACTGAAGGCCAGTAAATCGTCTAAGAACTCTGGCTCTACCGCTATTCCTGTTAGACCTTAGTAATATCATAACAAACTGAATTTTTCAAAGAAAATTGTCGACCCAGGTGACATCCATGATAAACTATCTTTTAGCAGGAATGAAGACAAAGAGGAAGACATAATATCGGAAAAAGATAAATGCGAAGAAAAATCGATAATCAGAAAGAACAACGTGACAACGTTGAATAAAGGAAAATCTACCGAAGAACATCTAAAACCCAGAAAGGAACACTTTCAAACCGACCTCTTAAAAGAAGAAAACGTGAGTAAAGTGGATAAAAAATGATGCGTCTTATTGATCAAAAATTGATACAATCCGACCAACACCTAGACGAGGATCTAAACGTAATGTTCTTCAAAGTATCCTACCATCTCTGAAGGCGTTTGACGATGATCAAATATTAAAGTAACATTCTGGAGTTAAGACGAACTTAAGACGATTAGTCTTAGAACTCTACTAAGAATTATTGTGGTCATACTTGCAACCATTGCTGGGACTACTTTACTAGGCATTCTACGTAATCATCGTCAACAGCATCCAACAGCACTCAACCTGATCCTTTAAAATCATCAGCAGCAGCGTCAATTTCTAATCAGTCTCGGAAGGTATTCTGGAAATAGATTTAATTCGAAAGCAAGAATTTTAAAAAGTACTTTTTGCTAAATATATAATTGTTAACGGATAGTTGCCTATCTCTTAGTTTGTCAATTTTTCATTCAGAACTGATAGGTTTTATCATGTTTCTCAAATGCTTCCCCAATCTTTGAAGAAGACAATTAAATGTAACTATGGACATTTCAAAATAACTGAAACAGTTTGGCTGATTTTGCCGTAAGTGCCCCATTAGAATTCGGAAGGTTTCTACGTGAGATCGTTGTTTCTCAAGTTGATGCATTCAGTACCTTCTATCGTTATCGTTATTAATAACGATACGTCGAAAATGGACCTCAAGTAATTATTTCCTGTTGAATGAACTCGAGTTGACCCTAGGTCAATGCATTCAAGTTGACTCAATTTACACCGATTTTTCCAAGATCTTTGACAATGCTAATCACTCCCTCCGAACTCCCTCCTGGTATCTAAACTCTAAAATATGCGTTCTATTGTATCCTCACTGAAAGAAAAGAAATTGTCCGAGTCAACCATTTTTTTCCAAAGAATTTGACGTACCTTGGGGATCCCTACTGGGACCACTAATATTCAACATGCTAATTAGCGGCATTTCAACTTGCATTACTTTTTTTTCATCTTTAATATTTTCAGGTGACCTTAAACTGTTGACAGCTCAGTATTTTCCTCGGATCGAAAAGAACGCTTGTCATATTATTATGAATCTATTAGAACTATCTTAGGTCACCTCCTTAACAATTTTGTAGCTATTTGTTTGGACCATATCTTTTATTGTTTCATGTGTTGTAATATGTTTGTATTATTTATTTTTATTATTTATGTTCGTTTGTAGTATGTTCTAATATTATTTTTATGGTGTGGTTTTAAAGTGTGGTAAAAGTCAATATATCGAAACATATTTAGTAAATGCCTACCTATTATAAACTTTTTATAGCAACCGTCAACATACATAAAATTGTACCAAACGAGATATTTTTTATTCATTATGAATTTAATTTGAAGAGTGTCCATTTCGGCCTCTTTACACTTCAAAGTCTCCTTACAATAGTCGAATAAGAAATCGGTAAATTTGATATTAAAGGGTAATTTCGTGAGGAGCGTGTCGCTGGCTTATTTTTTTTTACATAGAACCATGTGAAATATGTTTTGATAAGGATGCCACAAGATACGTGAAACCGTGTTTGACTACAATTTTTTACGGTCTCAAAGTACAACGTGTTTCATAATGATTGTTATCTAGTTGGCGTTGGAATTTCTGTGCATGTAATTTTTGATGTGCCGCGCTCTATTAATTTGAACCTAACTAATTCTGACAACAAGTGTCACTTCGAACATTTATTGTGAAACTGGCAATCAGTACTGCTGGTAATTAACGGCCCTTTTCAGGGCCAAAGTAAATACTAGTTACTTAATTACTAGTTAAATACAGAAGTTAAAAGAGTTTAAGTAGGTTATTTTGAGGTTATGTATAGCTAATAGAAACTCATATTTTCGCAAGGCGGGTTTTTTGGAAGCGCTGAGTCGGTGAGAGGTGTAAACGCCGAAAAACCGTCACGATCGCAACGGCCAATTATCGCGCCGCGCTAACTGTTTAGTAGCAACCGTGTTACAATTGTATTGTTTGTGTTGTTTTGTATTGGTTGCCTGCTCCATGGTGTGCTAGCTACCAATCGTTTGTGTCGCGATCGGCGCGATCTAAACAATCGAAGGCGACCGTCACTTGTCTGTCCGTCATTGGCGTCATTGCATTGCGCATTCACCACTTCCCTATAAATATCCTCAATAAAGCCCCGGCGGACTCTTCACAATTCGATGGACGATCGAAATAAGGAAGGGAAGCCACCACACATTGCCAACCACACATTTGGAGACAGTATAAATACGTGTTTTCTTTTGGAAGCATAGCTTTCTTATGGCGGGCTTCGCTCGAAGTGAATCGGCGAGAGGTGTTATTGCCGAAAAACCGTACGACCCGGACGGCCAATTATCGCGCGGCGCTAGCTGTTTATTGACGTGTTACAATTGTTTCTGTATTGTCGGCTGCCTTCTCCGTGGTGACGCTAGCTATCAATCGTTTTGGACACAAAATGTTTTAACTGTACAATAACAAAAATTATATCAACAGAATCCTACCTGAGTGTGGCAATTACTTTATTTCGTCTATCAACCGAGATATTTCATTATAAAATTTGATCTTAAACGTAAAAACAGACAGTAGACATCTTGGATTGAGATCTACACGGAACGAGAAACTCCTTCACGGAAACGTTTCTGGGCCTACGACTACGGTCCGGAAGGTTAGGTTTGGCTTGGATAAAAGTATAAAGAAGAATAAACAGTACATTATATTATACTAGATTAATAAGACGGAGTATCGTCCCATGAGAGTTTTAAAGTACGACGAGCGAAGCGAGGAGTGCTTTAATAGAACTAACTAACTTTTAATGAAAGTCCAAGTATTCCTCTTAAAATAGGAACGGTAATCCTCAAAAGGGACACAATTAATAACAGGTAGATACTCTGGCTAGTTGGCCTGTCTCAAGAGGGTGCGTTGAAATTTACTTAATTTCGCCACCGCTCAGATGGCCGGTCGAGTTTTATTATCCCAAGGGTTCACCGTCCAGTTGGCCTGGACCCTCCTGGAAGGGCCAAAATCCGACCCAAGTAGGCGCGCTCAGTTCGACATGCCTCTTCGCGGACATTGCGCTCAGTGGGTAGCGTTTTAAATTGACCGTGCGCTCAGTTGGTATTTTCACAAATATTTCACAGACGAACATAACATTCACCAAGTTGGTCGTTGTTTTATTTGAGACATTTTACTTCACTTTGTTAGGTCTCTTTAGGTGCTGTGTTGTGCATTCAGAATGGGTTCAAGAAAAGTTAAGAAAGGTAAAAGTAAAAGACAAATGGCACTGAGGTAAGTGATTGTACATATATAATATATAATAATGATTAAAAAAAAATAATGAGTTATTTTATTATCAGTATAAATATATACAAATCGAACACTTTTGTTAGATAATAGTACCTACTGAAATATCTGTTGAAGTTGCATTTTAATTTTATTTATTTATTTTGTTAAGGTAGACAAAATGTTGTATTAGGGTGCGTTGTAAACACATACCTATGTTTTGTAAGTGACTGGATCCAGTTCAAAAGAAAATAGGAAAATGTCACAAAAATCCAGAAACTTTCCAATTTTTTTTTTGCATCACAGCGCGTCATAAAAAGTAATTTCATATTTGTTTAAAAGGAGAGGGACAGGGCTCTTATGAATCAATCAAGAAGATTTTCTGGGTACTTTACGAAAAAAGAAACAGGTTCCTTCAATTTTGGAGCGCTATTTAACAAATAAAAAATTATTCTACAAAATTTTGGAAATATCTCTGTTGTGGTTTAAGAGTCTAGTCGAGAAGTGTGTTTCCCGCAAAAAATAGTTAGGAAGACTTCGAAAAATATAAGCGATAGCTCGTTCGACGCCGAATGCAAATTTGAGAAAGCCGATTTGAGGATTTTTTTGCCAATAAAAATTGCAATTGTTATTTACAAAAAACGAAGAAAAAAAAGTGATTTAGATTTTTTGACGATAACTCATTAACCATAAGAGATAAAGGAAATTGCAAAAAAGATCCTTAAAGAGGAGGAAATTTCCGATAAAAAAGTCTGGACTCCCGGATTTCTATCTCTAATATTTATAATCTTAATTTGTTGCTGAAAGAAAGGCTCCGCGCCACCATTACGGCATCCGCTCGCCGCCTTTGAAGCGAGTACGTCATGGAAAATAGTATTTTTAAGGCATTAAATATTAGTTTAAAAACCTAAAAGAAATCAAGTGTAGATATTTTATACACCTGAAAGAAGAAAGTTTCGTCAGATTTTTTTTTTCGATTTTTCGACTATTTTCGATCAACATGCACAGTATGCCTACGCTTGTAAACCGAGTTTGTAAAGAAAGCAACATGTGATTTTGCTTGACGTGTTAGCAACATTCTACGATATGGGTTGTGTACCTCTCACAATTTTAACCGCATCAAGTGAAAGAACAGCCTTAAACATTACAAAATTTTTCGAAATATTAAGTTTTATCTCAATGTGATCTTATGCAGGCAGAGAAGGGATGGTGCCCATCCGCCTTCTGACACAATTCCAAGCACTAGAAGTTATTTTACGGCCAACTAAAAAAAATCTGATTACATGCACATGAAAAATGTGATTCTATGATTCTAAATTTTTTTATGCTCTCTTTAATTTGTTCGCAGCATGTGTATACAAATTTTCATAAATAATTTTTCGCCCCATTGTTCAAAATTGCATTGCTGAAAACAAGTTAATACTATCTACTCGACAATTTTGACAAACATAATATTGTAATGCGAGAAGTAAACAACGCGACACCAACTACGACGCGTAAAGACAGGTGCACGAATTTTTCCCGGAATGTTGTTTACGAAAAGCAATTAATTGGTAACCTTATAAACATTTGCTGCGTAGGCTTCTAGAATGTACTAGAACGTTCTCGACCGGGGTTGGGAGTGTATATATAAGGGGGCTTGTGATCGAGGGAGTTAGTTAGAAGTAGAGAAGCAGAAGTGAACGCGACATACGATCCGAATGCGGAGCAGTACAAATAAATTATGTAGTGTCTAGTCTAGTGTACAAGTAGTTTAGTGTGTTAAATAAATTAGTGTTCAATTAATGTAAATAAATTATAAAATAAACGTTACATTGGTGTCAGAAGTGGGATCATGAAGAAGTTACGCGAATTAAAAGTGGCCGAGTTAAAAAAAAACTCGAGGAACGGGAATTGGAAACAGGAGGGAAGAAGACCGAACTCCAGGACCGACTCTCGGCATTTTTGAAAGAAAATGGCCAGGACCCGGAAGTTTTAGAGTTCGAAGACGATGACATCACGAAGCAAATCGCCGCCCAGAGGGAAGACATCACTGCTCAAATCGCCGCCCAGAGGGAAGACATCACTGCTCAAATCGCTGCCCAGAGGGAAGAAATCGCCGCCCAGAGGGAAGACATCACTGCTAAAATCGCCGCTCAGAGGGAAGATATTTCTACCCAAATCGCCGCCCAGAGGGAAGATATTTCTACCCAAATCGCCGCTCAGAGGGTAGATATTACTGCACAAATCGCTGCCCAGAGGGAAGAAAGCGCCGCCCAGAGGGAAGACATCACTGCTCAAATCGCCGCCCAGAGGGAAGACATCACTGCTCAAATCGCTGCACAGAGGGAAGACATCACTGCTCAAATCGCTGCCCAGAGGGAAGAAATCGCCGCCGAGAGGGAAGATATTTCAGCTCAAATCGCCGCCCAGAGGGAAGAGATAACCGACCAGATTGAGGCTCACCGTAAGGAGACTGAACAGAAGATCAAGCAGTTGGAAGAACGACTAGAACAAGTCAGTAGCGGCGAGGGGAAAGAAGACGAAATTAAACCGAAGACGAAGCAGTTGGAAGAACGACTAAGGCGAGTCACTAGCGGCGAGACGAAGGAAGAAATAAAGGCGGTCGTTCAACAGAACTCGATATGCACCAATCGAGTGACGCCCCCAACGTTCGATGGAAAAATTCCGTGGGCCAGCTACAAGAAGCAGTTTGAGGCAGCAGCGGAGGCTAATGCTTGGTCCCCTCACGAAAAAGCTGTTTCCCTTACGGTAGCCTTACGTGGAGAGGCGTTGGAAGTTCTCCAGACGCTATCCACCGAAGAAGCCGGGAATTACAATGAGCTGCTGAGGCGACTGGAAATGCGGTTCGGCCAAACACATCTGGAGCAAGTCCATCAATCCCAGATGTCCAATCGCCGCCAGAGATCGAACGAGACCCTGCAGGAGTTCGAAGCAGACGTAGCCAGACTAGTGAGGTTGGCGTATCCCACGGCGCCGGAACAGATGATGGAGTGCCTCGCAGTGCAGACGTTCGTGAGCGGGCTGCGGGACCAGGAACTGCAGATCGCCCTGAGGCTAGCTCGACCGAAAACAGTAATGAATGCGCTCGCCATCGCACTAGAACATGAGGCAGCAATGGAAGCCTCCCGCATTCACGGTTGTGCTCGAGCTGTTACCGAGGAGGTAGGCACAGAAAAACTCGTGGAGAAGGCCGTCCAGCAGATCATGGAGTTGCTGTCAGCACAGAAGACGCGGCCCAAAACAGCGGTGCCGACAAAGGCCCCGGAAAAACTAATGCGAGTCGATAAAAGGGAGGGGACGTCGACCCGTGGCAATAGGAACCCCCGGGCCAGTATAGCCTCGTTTTCCCACCAATTGGGAAGCGCGTACGTCGATGGCACTATCGACGGGAGATCCCACGCCATGCTTGTGGACACGGGAGCTACGAAGACGATCGTACGCTCGGAAGTTGTGAGGGACCGTAGGAAGATTAGGCCAAGTAGGTGGCAATTAAGAACTGCCACTGGGGAGAAGGCAGTAATACACGGTGAAGCGACGGTTAGCATGACGTTGGGACGAGTAAAGTTTGACCATCCTGTTCTCATAGCCGAAATTGAGGAAGACGTCATACTGGGAATGGACGTCATGAGGAATCATGGATTCCAGTTGGATTTCGGGCACCGAGTGTTGAGGATCGGCCAAGAAGAATTACTGCTACATAATCGTGACAACTTTGTGTTAGACGTAATAATGGCAGAAGATGTGATTCTCCCGGAACGAAGCGAAACGATCACCTCTACCTGTCTGAGGGGTGTTGTGGAAGAGGGAATTCCAGCCGTGATCGAACCAGAAAACGATGACAATCGACTGGCTCGGGGGGTACTGGTAGGAAAGGCGCTCGTTACTCTCTCAAGGGAAGTGCCTGTGCGGCTACTTAACATCAATCAGTACCCGGTCACCATCAAGAAGGGTACGAAGCTGGGCACATGTATAGCCGCATCAGCCATCATCAGGGGCGTTAGTGAGGAAGAAAGGTCCAGACACACCCCGCAAGACTTAAAACAAATTCTTTCCCAGACCAGTGCGTTTCTCTCACCCATACAGAAACAGAAGGCCAATGGATTAATAAATAAGTACCAGGATATATTTACCACCGAGAATGGAAAGCTGGGAAAGACCAAGGTCGTGACACACAAAATTGACACGGGCGAAACACGACCGATTCGACAAACAGCAAGACGACTGGTGAAGTTTCTGTCTTCTTCGATAGAGTGGACTGTATATTCTAACTGTAGATGAGCTTTGGCTGTCTCCGGTTCCTAAATTTGGTGAAATCACTGCCTAAATCTGAAGAGCAAATATAAATACGACGTACTTCAATTTTAAATCATTCGCTTCTTTTTTTATTAATACATAACAACCTAAACACAGGGTAAACAAAAAATAATGTAAAAAAACAAACAACTGTATCTCCATACCGCCCGCCTTGACAGACTACAAGTCTTCAAAACGACCAGATCAAATATGACATTTCAAACATCACAAATCAAAACAAAGATTAAATATTAAACATCAATATAGGTAAAACATGATACAATCCAACATAAGGTAATTTATATTATAAATAGTTAAAATCAAAGTTCACGTCAAGCGTCCTTTAGTTCAGTATCGGTTTCACAAGGAAGCGGACAGAGTTTCACTACAGGGCGCTTTATTACACCACTCGCGGTTTTAACACTCACAACTCTGATTCGTCCATCACTTCCGGGGTGGATATCCACTATCCTGCCCATTGCCCACTTGGAAGGGGGTAGGTTGTCCATCTTGATGATCACGAGAGTGCCAATTGAAACAGGTGCAGAATCTGTTGTCCATTTCTTCCTCTGTTGCAAAGAGTTTAAATAATCTCGGGACCATCGTGTCCAAAAACTCTGGTACAACTGCTGCAGTAACTGGTACCTGGATAATCTATTCAGTGGTACTGGTAGAACATCTGGATCAGGTGGTGTGGTCAACGGCTTACCGATGAGAAAGTGAGCCGGTGTCAATGGAGTCAAATCGTTCGGATCGGTGGACAACGGGTATAAGGGTCGGGAGTTAAGAACTGCCTCAATTTGAGCCAACACAGTATAAAACTCTTCAAATGTCAGGATAGTATCATTTATGACCTTATACAAGTGTCTCTTAAAAGATTTAACATTAGCCTTCCACAGTCCTCCGAAATGTGGTGAATAAGGAGAAATAAAATGCTATTTTAAATTGGCTTGAACAGAATAATCTTGGATTTTATCCTCGATTTGGCTTAAAAACAAGCTCATCTCGGACAGAAATTTACTTGCACCTACAAAATTCGTTCCATTATCTGAATATACATCAGAAGGAAACCCCCTACGTGCGGAAAATCTTCTCAAACCAGCAATAAAAGCCTCAGAAGTCAAGTCTGATATAAGCTCCAAATGAACAGCTTTGGTACTTAAACAAATGAATAAACACACATAAGCCTTGCTTATCTTGCAACCTCTGGACTTTCTGTCCTTTAAACGAAATGGACCAGCATAATCAAGACCAGTGGAAGCAAAAGGTGATAAAACATTTACTCTATCAGAGGGTAAGTCTCCCATTAAAACATTTGGTGATTTAGGATGCAATCTAAAACATGTGACACATTGTCTTACAATAGCCTTTGCTAAATTCATTCCCCTAAGAGGCCAATAAGTTTGTCTCACACTATTCAGTAATAGTTGTGGACCAGCATGCAACAACTTAATGTGTTCATGACGAAAAATAAGTCTTGTAAAAGGATGTTTACTATCTAGTATCATTGGGTGTTTAGCATTGTACTCTAAATTTGAAAATCTCAATCGACCACCCACTCGAATTATCTCATTTTTATCAATAAAAGCAGATAATCCATTAAATCTATTCTTTAAACCCTTTATCTGATTTCTCTTTAATAACTCAATTTCTCTTGCAAAACTCTGGTTTTGTGAGGTCTTCACTAAACACTTCAAAGTATCATTTAATTCCTGCACAGTTAATCTGCCAGAAACCCGAGGTTGTTTTCTCATTCTAGCCAAAGTATTCCAACAAAATCTTCGACAATAAGCAGTGATCCTTTGTAATTTTGTTAACGTAGAAAATCTGTTGAAAAGTGAAAAGATCAACTTCTGAACAGGTGGAGTAAAACACAGAAGTTTCATGATTCTGTTTCATTTCCGGAATATCATGTAAAACAGGAGTGAACCCGAAAACATAAGTAGTTGGATCGAAACTATACATCCATTCTGGACCCGACCACCACAGATCATTTGCCATCAATTCACTGGGAAGGGATCCTCGGGATGCAATATCTGCAGGATTCTGCTTTGATTCTACATAACTCCACTTACATTTCGTACTTAATTCTTGAATCTCTGTAACTCTAGTACAAACAAACGTTTGTAACTTATGTGGATCAGTGTGAATCCAGTGCAAAACAATCTGAGAATCAGACCAAAGGAAACAGTCAACATCAAACATCATGCATTCCATCACTGATTTTACCAGTCGTGCCAGTATTAGAGCTGCTAACAATTCTAACCTGGGTATAGTATGAGGTTTAAGAGGTGCTACCTTGGTCTTTGAGCAAAGAAGTGACACCAATTGTTCACCATTATGATTAATAGATCTTAGGTAAATCACGGCACCATAGGAACGATTACTTGCATCTGAAAAACCAAAAAGTTGAAGTTTCGCCCTATTGTTAATAAGAGTTAATCTAGGAATTTTTAATAACTTAAGATTCCCCAAATCTTGTTGAAAAATGATCCATTTTTGTTTTAAATCGTTTGGTATTTCTTCATCCCAATCAAGTCGAAGGCTCCATAGTAATTGGATTAGTCGTTTCCCTAGTACAATGCAAGGTGAAATCAATCCAAGTGGATCATACAATTTCGCAATAGAAGACAACACCTGTCGTTTAGTACAACAAGCAACAGGAATAAGATCCTTAAACTGAAACGACAATGTATCTGAACTTGAACACCATTGAATTCCCAAACATCTCGTCTCCTTGTCACAAATGTTTAAGACATCAGAACTCGTAGAATAACCTTTAAAATTATTAAGAAATTTTAAACTATTTGATCTCCACTTTCTTAATTCGAAACAACCTGAACGTAAAATCGTGACGATCTCTGAACACACTTTACCAGCGTCGTGTTCACTCTCAAAACCTACAATTAAATCATCAACATAGAAGTTTTCTAAAATCATTTTAGATGCGGTTGGGTATTCGTTTCTACAATCAAACGCAAGTTGTTGCAAACATCTCATTGCTAAATATGGCGCACTCGTGGTACCATATGTGACAGTGTTCAAATTATACACCTGAATATCATCTGTCTTCCTAAATCTCCACACAATCCTCTGCCACTTTCTATCATCTTCATGGATTAGCACTTGCCTATACATTTTAGTTATATCAGATGTAACTACATATTGATACTGTCTAAACTTAATCAAAGTGTCAAACAGGCTATTTAAAATCTGAGGACCTGCGAATTGTAAATCATTAATCGAGTAACCTGTAGAAGTTGGTGATGACCCATTGAATACCACTCTAACCTTAGTAGTGAGACTATCTTCTTTAAACACAGCATGATGTGGCAAAAAATGTGAAATTTCATCCCTTTGGAGGTTCTTGACTAAAGTCATGTGACCCAAATCTATATATTCCTTAATGAAGTTATCATAATCTACCTTCAACTTGGAATTTTTATCAAATCGTTTTTCTAATGATAGTAATCTTTTGACAGCAAAATCCTTTGAACTACCAAGTTTCGCAACATCATCCTTGAACGGTAGTCTTACCACAAACCTACCATGTGTGGTTCGTGAAAAGGTGTTCTGGAAAAACTCTTCACACTTTAATTCCTCTGAGGTCATTGATGACTTCTTATTTATCTCTTCAATCATCCAAAACTTTTGTAACGATTCATTCAAATCAACATTCGATACAAATAAACTCACAGATCTGTTAATTGACTTCCTATGATCTAAACATCCAGAAATAGTGTATCCAAAAACTGTTTCCTGAAGAATAGGTAAATTCCGACCCAGAGTGATTCGCTGGGGCCTCAGACTTTCCCAGAACAGTGATGCCCCTATCAGTAAATCAATTCTCTTGGGTTTATTGAAATTAGGATCAGCCAACTTAACATCATTTGGTATTTTTAACATTGAAACATCTAAAACAGTATTAGGTAAGTGATTGGAAATCTTTGGTAAAACTAGACATGGAATCTGAATATTAAAATCATTCACAATAGATTGAATCTGTACGTGGCACTTAGTTCTGAGGTGAGAAATCGATGAAGTAATCCCTGAAATTGCAATATCCACATCAGTTTCCTTCAATTGGAGCATCGAAACTAAATCTCTAGAAATAAAGTTGGATTGTGACCCAGAATCCAATATGGCATAACATGTGCGCAATCTACCACTTGAATCATAAACATACAATTTCACAGTTGACAATAATACATGTGACGGTGTAAGACTTGTCAAGGCAATACTCTCCTCAGGCAAGTGTAACAATCTGCTGTGCTTTTTCTTGCACTTAAAACATGGTCCTGATTTGCACTCAGCAACCATATGCCCCTTGCATAAACAATTCAAACATAAATCTAACCGTTTCACATTCGATAATCTTTCTGAAACTTCTAAACTATTAAATTGTGGGCACTGATAAATCTTGTGATCATCTTTGTTACAAAAATTACATTTCATCTTATTATTACCTTGATTGGTATTACTCAAGAAACTTTTAACATTTTTTGGTTTAACATCTTTTGAGAAGTTAGCCTTATTCTTCTCATTGTAGCATTTATCATAATCACCTTTAGCATTCAAGGCTAATGAATATAGCAAATCTGCTCTTTTACTCAAAAACTAGACAAGATCATCTAACTGAGGAACCTCTGTTCCACCTTTTACCTTTTCCCATTCACAGACCGTTAATTTATCTAGCTTCGTAGTCATCAAGTAGATAATCAACGGATCCCAAGTATTAGTTTGTAAACCTAGGTTATTCAACGCCCGCAGGTGTTTGAATAAAGAATCAACAAGATCACGTAGCACATTTGCTGAGTCCCCTTGGACAACTGGTAAATTGAAAATACCCTTAAGGTGACTGTTAATCAGTAATCTGTTATTATCAAATCTTTTACATAACAAATCCCATGCAATTTTGTAATTATCCCTTGTAAAATCCAGAGATTGTATTATCCGCAAGGCTGAATCCTTTAAACTTGCTCGCAAATAATGAAACTTTTGTATATCATTGATTGATTCATTCAAATGAATAAGAGATTCAAAAACATCCTTAAAACTCAACCATCCATCATAAGTACCGTCAAACTTTGGTAAATCTATAATTGGTAATCTAACTTGAGAGAAATTAGTTTCCTGACTTTGTGCTAAGGTCTGATTTTCACTTAAGTGTAATGAGTTTTGTGAATCAGGAGGTTTCTCCAACTTCTCCAAGATTTCAGTAGCCTTGGCTACCGTTTGATGGTACTTATCATAGAATAAATCCCTCTCTTCATATTGGCTGGCTAGGTGATCCTCCTCGCACAAGGATTCAATCTGATTCTGCAAATCTTCAAAGTCATTGTCAATAACAACAAACTTTTCAAATCTACTACGAACTTCTATAATAATTCTTTCAGTTAACGAGGATACATCCAGACTAAACTGTTCATAAATCGGATCAATAAAATCTGAGAAAGAGGTAAGCTTATGCTTCATACCACCTCTCTTTCGCCTTAAAGTAACTAAATCCATCTTTTAAGACACAACTGATAAGTATCTATATCATACAAATCAAAAAACTTGTCATGTACGATTACACGACTAATCAAATCATGAACGCGTGGCTCATAAATCTACAACAGGCAGTTCTCATAGGAAACGGTCAACTGAGGAAGGAAATGACTCACATCAATTGATCAACTATCATCAATTATCATATCCAATCTCCATCCCATACAGCAATCAGCTCACGTAGCGTACTCCCGGCTGCTCCACAGGAACGGTTTCAAAATGGACGATTCCCAATACTATCTCCGAGGAGGCATCAGGACATCCTGGCTCGATGGACTAAATTTTATGGTGAAGTTTCTGTCTTCTTCGATAGAGTGGACTGTATATTCTAACTGTAGATGAGCTTTGGCTGTCTCCGGTTCCTAAATTTGGTGAAATCACTGCCTAAATCTGAAGAGCAAATATAAATACGACGTACTTCAATTTTAAATCATTCGCTTCTTTTTTTATTAATACATAACAACCTAAACACAGGGTAAATAAAAAATAATGTAAAAAAACAAACAACTGTATCTCCAACGACTACCCTTGGCCAAACGGGAGGAAGCCGAGAAAATCATCAAGGACCTAGAGCGGGACGGGGTAATCGAGCCGTCAAGCAGTCCATGGGCCTCGCCGGTAGTACTGGTGAAGAAAAAGGATGGGACTACTCGATTCTGTGTAGACTACCGGCAGGTGAACAGTGTCACCAAAAAGGACAGCTACCCGCTACCACGTATCGACGACACACTCGATACCCTTGCTGGATCCACGATATTTTCGACCTTGGATTTAAAAAGCGGCTATTGGCAAGTCGAAATGGACCCTGCCGATAAGAAAAAGACGGCATTTACCTTCGGAAACGGCCTGTGGCATTTTACAGTCATGCCATTCGGACTTTGTAATGCCCCGGCGACGTTTGAGAGGCTGATGGAGAGCGTGCTAATGGGTCTGACGTGGAAAACGTGCCTAGTCTATTTGGACGATGTCATCGTGATGGGCAAGACCTTCGAAGGACATCTGAAAAACTTAGAGGACGTCTTCCAGAGACTGCGAGGTGCGGGGCTGAAACTGAACCCGAAGAAATGTCAACTCTTCAGAAGGAAGGTCTCGTACTTAGGGCACGTAGTGAGCAGAGAGGGCGTCGCCGTTGATCCGGACAAGACAAGTACGGTGAAGGAGTGGCCAATACCGGTAGATAAACACCAGTTGAGGAGTTTTCTGGGCCTCTGCACGTACTACCGACGATATGTCCGGATGTTCTCCGACGTCGCTAAGCCGTTGACAAGGCTCACGGAAGAAGGACGAAACTTCTGTTGGGATGAGGAATGCCAGTCTGCCTTCGACGAGCTGAAGAGGAAGTTGACCAGTGCCCCAGTGTTGAGTTTTCCTCTGCCAGAAGGACAGTTCATCCTGGACACCGACGCGAGCAATGTGAGAATTGGAAGTGTTCTATCGCAGCGTCAGGAGGGACAAGAACGTGTCCTTGGATACTTCAGCAAGGTACTCTCCAAACCAGAAAGAAATTACTGCGTCACCCGACGTGAATTATTGGCCATCGTCAAGTCCATCGAGCACTTTCATAAATATTTGTGCGGAAGGAGGTTTTTGATCCGGACCGATCATGCTGCTCTTAAATGGCTCCTCCAATTTAAGAATCCCGAAGGACAGATCGCTCGCTGGATCGAAAGGCTCCAGGAGTATGACTTTGTCATAGAACATCGGCCAGGACAGAGTCATGGAAACGCAGACGCACTCTCGAGAAGACCATGCCCTGATGAATGTCCTCATTGTCATAGAGCTGAGGAAAAGTCCGAGAAAGTCTACCGAACCACCGTGGTCGCCGAGGAATGGACACCATCCTCGTTACGACAAGAGCAAGAAAAAGACCCGGTTCTCAAAGAAATCCTGGTTTGGAAGGAGGGAGGAGAGCGTCCTGAGTGGCAAAAGGTATCACCTGGCTCGCCAAAACTCAAGAGCTATTGGGCACAGTGGGACTCGTTAGTGGTTGAGGATGGACTACTAAAACGCGTACTGGAGAGCCAAGACGGGACGGAGGAAAGACGGCAGTTGGTAATTCCCTCCAGTAAAATCCCGGAGGTCTTGCGGCACCTTCACGACGAGTCGTCTGGTGGACATTTAGGGATCAAGAAAACCCTGCAGAAAGTACGAGAGCGATTCTACTGGATCAATTGTTCAGACGACGTGAAGGACTGGTGCAAGAAATGTACTACATGTTTCGCAAGTAATGGGCCACAAAGACGACCGAAAGCTCCCATGAAACAATATAACGTCGGGAGCCCCTTCGAAAGGATCGCTATTGATATAGCAGGACCCTTCCCTGAGACCGAAAAGGGGAATAAATACATCCTGGTCGTAATGGACTATTTTACGAAGTGGGTAGAAGCGTACGCTCTCCCTAATCAGGAGGCAGAGACAGTGGCCGATGTGCTCGTGAAGGAGCTGATCTGCCGGTTTGGAGTACCCATGGAATTACACTCGGATCAAGGAAGAAACTTTGAGAGTGGCCTATTCCGGAGAATCTGTGAGAAGTTTGGGGTACGAAAAACAAGAACCACGGCCCTTCACCCTCAGTCTGACGGCATGGTAGAACGAATGAATCGCACCCTCAACCGCTATCTAGCGAAAATGGTCTCGTCACATCAAAGAGACTGGGACGAACACGTGCCGTTCTTCCTGATGGCCTACCGCTCGGCCGTTCATGAGTCGACAGGACAAACTCCAGCCAAAGTCCTGTTCGGGCGAGAACTTAAACTGCCCTGTGATCTAATCTTTGGCGCTAGACCGGACGAGGACGTTTCGGGGGAAGATTACGTCTCCAGGATGCGGCAAAGGATGAACGAGATTCACGATCAAGTCCGATACCAACTAAATATCGC
The DNA here is from genome assembly GCA_946251905.1 of Cryptocephalus moraei. Taxonomy (NCBI): domain Eukaryota; kingdom Metazoa; phylum Arthropoda; class Insecta; order Coleoptera; family Chrysomelidae; genus Cryptocephalus; species Cryptocephalus moraei. The sequence goes on along the minus strand of OX276458.1, from coordinate 30,278,501 downwards.
CAGTGATCGCATCAAAGAGCGTTACGACATCAACGCTAAAGAGGGTGGCTACCAAATGGGAGATCGAGTTTGGCTGTACAACCCACAGAAGAAACGTGGTTTGTCCCCTAAGTTACAGACCAATTGGGAAGGTCCCTATGTTGTGAAGAAACGAATCAATGACGTGGTCTACCGGGTAAGCAAACTACCAAATGGCAAGCCGAGAGTGGTGCACTTCAATCGGTTGGCACCCTATGAGGGATCGCACGATGAGGCGGAGGTTCCCCGAGTAAGAAACACGTTGGCGCAGGAGAACGAACTTTCGTTCGAAGAATTTATGAGCGCCTACGGGGGTACCGGAAAAGCACGGTATGGGGTAACCTGTGAAAAACAACAGGATTTGTTCAGCGTACCTGAAGAATACTCGTTGGCCCATTGTGTGTCCACCGACCTGGTAATGTCACGAGGTATCGCCACGGTTTTCAAGAAGAAGTACGGGCGCTTGGAACAACTCAGAGCGCAACTCCCGGAGATTGGCAAGGTTCTGGAACTACGTGACAACGTAAGACACATCTTTTATCTGGTAACGAAAGAGATCGGGTCCCTTAAACCATGTTATCACGATATATGGCGAACCTTGCATAGGCTACGAGACCGACTGCTGGAGCTCGACATCAGGAAGCTAGCTGTCCCCAAGTTAGGTGCTGGACGAGATCAGCTGGACTGGAGGGTTGTCCGGAATATGCTGGAAGTGGTGTTGAAGAATACCGGAGTGGAAGTTTTAGTCTGGTGTTTTGGGCCTGCACCATGTCGACTCGGGAAGACGGTCCCCTGTTATTTTGACGCCACGTCTCGCTGTAAGCAGGGGGCTAACTGCAGGTTCCTGCATGGGCCTACCAGGGATACGTTCCGAGACGAAACGTCTCTAAGGCGGGGGCAGTGTAATGCGAGAAGTAAACAACGCGACACCAACTACGACGCGTAAAGACAGGTGCACGAATTTTTCCCGGAATGTTGTTTACGAAAAGCAATTAATTGGTAACCTTATAAAGATTTGCTGCGTAGGCTTCTAGAATGTACTAGAACGTTCTCGACCGGGGTTGGGAGTGTATATATAAGGGGGCTTGTGATCGAGGGAGTTAGTTAGAAGTAGAGAAGCAGAAGTGAACGCGACATACGATCCGAATGCGGAGCAGTACAAATAAATTATGTAGTGTCTAGTCTAGTGAACAAGTAGTTTAGTGTGTTAAATAAATTAGTGTTCAATTAATGTAAATAAATTATAAAATAAACGTTACAATATATATTCATACTTACACAAGACGTGGTTTATGTAGAAGATAAAGTGTTGTTTGATGTGTCGTAATTGCAAAAAAGAATCAAATCGATAACTTGATTTTTAGAAAATCGTGTCAGCGGAGACGTGAAAATGAACATGTTTTGTAAAAATCGATTTTTAAAGTACTAATTTTGAAATGAAACAGTTCGTAACAGTATCACCAAAAACATTTAATGTGCACGATCTTCCCAGCACAGCATCAGATAGAGTAGATTTGAGTATACCCTGATAAATATATTCCTAAGCATTTACCAATAATGTTAAGGATATATTCTATAGAGAACTTTATTCCTATAGTTTAGTAACATTATTCGTATTTGCAGAACGAAACACAGCATTATTCGTTCGCATTATAAATGATAAAGGAATGTGTCCACCGGACGCAATACACTATACAGGGAGCGAGGTTTACACAACTGACGTGTTATGTGGACGTGGATGTTTACATTTTAAGCGATACATATTTACAAAGAAATGTTTTAGGAACCAGTACTAAAGCTAGATTTATGTACTCTGAGGTAAAAAGGTTCAGTTGAGTTTCAGTCGACTTGACAACATGAAACTTGCGGATAACACGCTGTCATTTGAGGTTCGTTCGCAGTTCAGAGATGCCAAAGTTTATGTTGGAGATTCGGCGATAAACCTCTACTAGCCAATGAAATGAATCCATAAGATCACGTGATTACGCTTCCGCATAATCGCAATCAAATAAAATGACAAAAATGTTGTTTATAACGAAATCACTAAAGCTTCGGGGTGAGAGCCTTAAGGGGGGTATACTTTGTCCAGTCCCAACTAGAACAACAAAAAAAAACACTTAATGGCTTTTTAAGTGGTGAAAAGCCATGGTCCACCATGGGCGTATCATTACGGATAGTAACTCTATCAATGAATTCACTTCCAAATCGCACAAACAAATGGCACACACATTCACACACCACTGCTTTCTCGAGTATAAGTGCCGAAGAAGATATCACAAGGATAGCGCACGAGGCCGCTGTGTTATGGTCCAGTGGACCATCCAGTATCCGTAGAGTCTCGCGTACTTCCTCGTACACGATTTCACTGATCGACTGTACACCTGCACTTTAGAAGAAGATGAAGATACAAACGAAGTGCCGCTGTCGTAAAAAAAAATTGCGGTCCAATGGACCTCTAGTTCTTTATCTGTACATATCCATACATTCACATATATAATTTCACTTGGGCAACTGAACACCTGCATTTTAACAATACCAGGGCGTTTTTGAATAAGCAAAAAGATAAATCCCATGGTTTTGTATAGAGACAACGAGCTCTTTTCGAATGTCCTCGGTAAATTCAGATTTTATTGAGTGTTCCGATTGCTACTGGTTAGAGTATATTAGAGTATACAATCGTGCTCGATGACCGTGATTCGGTACCCACGTTAAACCACAGAATATTAATTCTAAACAGTATGGTGACTTCTTTGATGTCTAGGAAAAAGCCGGCGTTTTTTGCGAGTGGTCGTAAAGTAATAAAAACAGGCAAGTTCGTAGAATAAGAAGGTTGGAGGACGAGAGGTGGGCCCACTCGGTGGGCAAGTTTGTAGACCGAGGGGGGTGCGACGACAAGAGGATGACAGTATCTGTAGACGATAGTTTAACTGTAGGTCCGGTCCAATTAGCCCTGGCACCAAAAAGAGACGTTAACAAAGAACAAACCAACAACAAACCACTAAAGCAAAACACTAACTACTAAACGCTTAAAACACTCCAACGTATTCCATTCCAACCATTCTACAGTGTCAGGCGTTGTTTTTGAAGGACACGTTCTACTAGGCTGTTCGAATTTTCCAGATCACTTAAGGAGTTTACCAGCACTGAGAAGGTACTGGCACTCCGGAAGATCAAAGAGGAACCTTCGATCGACATTGAAGACAACATTTTTGAAGAAGACGTTTGTACAGAAGAAATGACAGGTTCCGACAATCATACAGTGTATGCTGGGAAAGGAAAACCTGATCTAGTTTTAGAAACCATCTTAACACAGAAAGTGTTACGGGGCTGTATGATTTCTCAAGAAAAGCTAACCCTAACTGCATTTGTTCATAATGCGATAAAGCGTTCGTTTACCCTGCTCAATTGACGACACTTGTTCACTCATAAAAGTAAGAAGTGTTTTAAATGTTCGTTATGCAATGAAACTCTTGCTCGGTCTCACGATTTGAATAGACACTTCCTCACTCATAAAGGTGAAAGGTCAGTTATATAAAGAGTTCTCAACTCTAGAGCAAGTAGATCTTATTTATGGACGCTTGATAGATTTAAAATACTTAATAACGAGTGGCTGTCTGAAGAGAATTTTTCACGAAATACTATCAAAATCTTCAAATTTAAACCCCAGAGATACACTGTCGGTTTTAAAACTTCAAAATCGGCAACCACGAATTCGCATTAATCCAGTTCCTTTTGATCAACATCATTTGCAATTAATTCACTCTACTTCTCATTGGATCTGTATTTATTTTGATTCTAAGCATATTTTTGTTTATAACTCGATACACAGTAAGAATTTAAATTGAGAAGAATTAAGGAAATTTTTTGTTTCTTTCTTCAAAAGATTATTATGTGGCTAGTATGACTTTCACATTACATCTTTTTTTCCGCATCTTTCGGTTTAACATGATTAACTTATTACAATGTTATTATTTTATGTTGTTATAACACTTATAACAATAACGCTTCCGAATTTTTTTTATCAACCACATTTTTGATTTAGCCTGATAATATCACTTATTCAAGATAATTAGGGTGGATTAATGTAGTTATGTGAATATTTAAAACGACTAAATTTTAGTATACCATTGTAAAATCAACAGAATTTTCCAAAAAAACTAAAAAGAAATCAATTTTTGTATGTTTCTTTCTTCAAGCGGTTATTATGTGGCTAGTGTGACATTTGTACGGACATTTAGCGTTAATTACCGTCTATGAAAGAAATAAAATCAAATCATTAATGGCAAGTGTACATTCTAATTCGTATATATAAAGTTTTTTCCTTTCTACAATTATAGTGTCTTAAATAACCTGCATTGAAATTGAAAATAAATTTTAACGTAAATATTTTGCATTATTTGTATTTCTATACAAATTTAATGAAATAATGTTAGTGGTCTAAAAAAAACTCATTGTACTGAAATTACCGTTCTCAGTTATCAGTAATGTGTTAAATGAAATATTTTTTATTATTTAAAAGACCATTCAGTACTATGAGCAATACTTGCCCTCTCCGTCGGCTTTAAATTTTTAAGCGAAAAAATTACATATTTGCTTCAACTGGCTAACTTTAAATGTTTCCAATTAATGTCAAGTCTCTATTCTTTCATCTATTAAAGAGCAATAGTCCAATAGTTCATCATATTTTTAATTTAAGTAGACAATGTATAGCTCAGTGAGACTTTAACAGTGCAGATTATCGTGTAACGTTTGTTCTAATTTATTTTTACAGTTCTTAACACTACCTAATGTATTTAGTCTATTCCTTAACTAAATAATTCATGTGGTACACTTAAAGCGCTAATTTATTTGTACAAATATCGCTAGTCGGCTTATCGCACTTTTTCACTCACGGCGGCTCCTGGTCTACCCTGCCTGCCACCGAACGGGCTCGTAATTTATATCCTCTAATAATGATTTTCCAGAAGCTTCCGGATTATTCTTTCTCTAATTGAACTTTCTCGATTATTCGAGAGAAGACAGTTTTTATAGTCGCGCTCTACTGATATCTCCGAAGCGGTCCCCTTTGAAATGTGCCGACTGCGTCAGATAAGAAAGAGCACGCTTCACACTGATGTATACATTTCGCGTCACAAGCATTGCAAAGGACTATTCTGTCGTGAATTTAGTAAAAATATGACTTTTTCCTCTTAATTAAAGTGAAGAACAAACAAAGGAATAAAGATAGTGAAGGAAACAAGGATTAAGCGTGCCAAAAGACATATTTGGCGACAGTTTGGTTAAACTTGTAGACATAATGTGTGAAACCGATCATCGACGATGGTGTCCTTTTCAAAATACGATTTTTCCGGCCAAAATAAAGTAAGGAATAAAGTAGAGCATAATGAAAATGAAAATAAAGAATAAGAATTCCAAAGGATTATTTTAGCGTCAATTTACTTAAAACATCATTAATTCTTTTTCTCCATTTAAATTCTTACTGTGTATTAAGTAACAAACAAAAATATGCTTAGTATCAAAATAATACAGATCCAATAAGCAGTTGAGTGAATTATTTAAATGATGTTGATCAGAAGGAACTGGAGTAACGCGAGTTCGTAGTTATCGATTTTGAAGCAGATTTAAAGCCAGTGTATCTTTGGGTATAAAATTTGAAGATTTTGAAAGTATTTCGTGAAAAAATCTTACAGTCTCATCAAACAACCACTCGCTATTTAGTATTTTATATCTATCAAGCGTCTATAAATAAGATCTACTTGTTCTAGAGTTTCGAACTCTTTATACAACTCACTTTCACATGAATGAGCAAGTGTCTATTCAAAAGCTCAGACCTAGCAAAAGTCGTATTGCATAACGAACATTTAAAAGACTTCTCACTTTTATGAGTGGATAAGTGAATTGTCAATTGAGCAGGGTATAATCGAACGCTTTATCGCAATATGAACATATGAAGTTAGGGTCAGCTTTGTTTTGAGAAATCATACAGCCCGGCAACACTTTATGTGTAAAGACGGTTCCTAAAACTAGATCCGGTTTTCCTTTCCGAGCATACACTGTATGATTGTCATTTCTTCTGTACAAACGTCTTCTTCAATAATGTGGCCTTCAATGTCGATCGAAGGTTTCTCTTTGATCTTCCGGAATGCCAGTACCTTCTCATTGCTGGTAAACTTCTTAAGTGATCTGGAAAATTCGAACAGCCTGATAGAACGTGGCGTTGAAAAACGACTCCTGGCATGAGCATGCTTGGAATCTGATTCTTCCTCTTTTAAAATATCATCTTTAACCAAAGTGTGATATTCAATATTGTTGAGATTACAATTTAACTTTCCCGCCAATTGTAGAAAATAGGTCATGTTCATTATGTTTTAAGTAAGACACACGCTCCATAACGTTGTTATTGAAAAAGGACATTGAAAGTAAAAACAAAAGTTGTACTCCAAAAGGGAAGTGTTATTAACATCGAACGAGCTGCAAGATCCCCCCGTCCACAGGTTATGGGCTCAGATTGGTTTAAAAACGGACACCCTTGTTAAATTAATTGTCTTGTGGAATACTAACCTAAAAGTTCGAGATGGCAACCGACGCTGAAAAATATCGAATCCCATTATTCGATGGAACCAACTTTAATAACTGGATATTCAGGATGGAAACACTTCTGGAGGAATTAGTTCTGTTATCTTTTGTGGAAGCACCCTATCCCATAAAAGTGCAACTTCTGACAACGGATACGAATGAACAACGCTTGGAAAAGGAAGCTCAATTGGCGGAATTAGCAAAATGTGATCGGAAATGTAAATCTCATCTTATTCAACGAATCGCCGACAGTCATCTGGAATATGCAAAAGATAAGGCCACCTCCTTTGATTTATGGTCATCATTAAGCAACATGTTCCAAAGAAAGGGAATTGCCAGTCAGCTTCTATTAAGAAAACAATTGTTAACCATGAAATTTAGTGTAACAAATGGCAAGTTAATTTTTCTAAAATCATTTTCTAAGATTTGATAAATTGATCAGAGATCTACGTTCGACTGGAGCTACCGTCGAGGAATCTGATATTGTGTGTCACCTACTACTAACGATCCCTGCAGAATACGATGTAGTGTTTAGTGCAATAGAGACGCTTTCAATGAAGGACTTGTCGCTGAGCTTCGTGAAGTACAGGCTGATGGACGAAGAGTCTAAGCGAAAGGGAGTCGCTGGGAGAACCAAAATAGAAAGTACACCTTTCCAGAGTCATCAATATCAAGGGAAAAGAAAAGATTCAACAGACGCTGCTAAAACAGGAAATAGTGGAACTTCAGGGAATTCATTCAACTTTACCTGTCATGCGGAAAACCTGGACACAAAAGGGCTACATGCAGGGTTAAGCTACCAAATAAGAACTCAGGAAACAATAAGTCAGCAAACGTGGCTGATGTTAAGGAAGAAGATGGTTTTTGTTTTGAAACATCATGTGGAGATCAGTCAACGGAGGACATCAACTGGTTTTTGGATTCTGGATCTGGAGCAACAGAACATTTAGTCAACGGCAACATATCTCTCAGCAACGTAAAGATACTGGAAAAACCTATTATAATTAAAGTCGTTAAAACAGGCACTTCCTTGAAGCTAAAGTTAAAGGGGGAAATTAAAGTCACCAGTACGGTAAATGGAAAAATGAATAAAATAACAATCAAAGATGTTTTATCAGTGCCTGGACTTTCTCACAATTTGCTCTCAGTTCGAAAATTGGAAATGAACGGCCACGTATTATTTTTGGAAATTCTCAAGGTTTAATTAAAAGAGGAGATGAAGCCATTGCTGTCGCGAGGAGGAATAAAACTCAGTTATATGTTTTGAATTTTGAAGCTGCTTCAACTGAAAATAACGCAAAGGTCTGGCACAAAAGGTTAGGTCATCTGAGCTATGAGAGTATTAAAAGTCTTCAGTAACAGGTTGATGGTATGGAGTTTGACACGTCTACTGTCCCATCGGAAGGGTGCTCAGAATGTGTGGAAGGGAAACAAACACAATTGACGTACAACCACAAAAGGAAACGTGCAAATAGACCCCTTGAATTGATTCATAGTGACCTATGTGGACCAATATCACCAGAATCATTTGATGGAAAAAAGTACGTGCTAACATTCATCGACGACTTCACTCACTTCACAGTGGCATACGCGCTGGAATCAAAGTCTGAAGTTACTCGTTACGTGAAGATGTACCAAGCCATGGCTACTGCTTATTTTAATCTGAAGATTAGTAGATTTCGTTATGACAATGGGCGTAAATATATGTCTAATTATATGGAAGAATTTTTTGAAGAAATAGGAATACAATTTGAGTTCACGATCAGATACACTCCTCAACAGAATGGAGTCGCTGAACGGATGAATAGAACCCTTATTGAAAAGGATCGCTGTCTGATACTTTAATGTAAATTAAATAAGATGTTCTGGTCAGAAGCTGTTCGCACTGCCGTGTACCTGATTAATCGAAGTCCAACTTCCGCTTTGGCAGGAAAGGTACCTGCGTTTATGTGGTACAATGAGAAACCCAATTTAAGTAAGCTAAAAGTATTTGGCTATGTAGCTTACTTATTAGTACCAAAAGAATTAAGAACAGGGAAGTTTAACAGCAAGTCCTTGAAGTGCTATTTCACGGGTTACTGTACAAATGGCTATAGACTTTGGTGTCCGGAAGAAGGAAAGATAATCACAGAAAAGAATGTCGTTTTCTACTAAGGAAGGTTTAACTTTGAAAGCGTATCAAGTGAAGAATGGATACCACAACATGTACAGAAATCAGTAGAAAAGAAACATGGAGATACAAATGAAGAAGTACTCATAGATGAAGATTATGAAAGATTACCAATACCGGAGTTGACCAGTGATGAAGAGGAACTAGGGAATGAAATTCAAGAACAGGAAACTCTACGTCGCTCAACCAGGAAGAAAACCACTCCGAAATACCTAGAAGATTATGCTGTACTTGCATTAAATGCTGAATCTTATGTAGATGACGTACCGGAAGGCTACAAGGACATTGCGATACGTGAAGATAAGGAACATTGGTATCGGGCTGTAGAAGAAGAACTCAACTCGATGAAGGAAAACATCTTGGATCTATACTGAACTGCCCCTGGAAGGAAAGCAATCGCCAGTAAGTGGGTATTCAAATTGAAGAAGAATAAAGACGGAGATGTTGAAAGATACAAGGCGAGACTTGTGATTAAAGGATGTGCACAGAAGAAAGGATTCGACTACCAAGATACGTATGCACCAGTGGCTCGCGTGACAACAGTTCGGATATTGCTAGCTGTAGCAAACGAACTTGAATTGACTCTAGAGCAAATGGATGTCGCCAACGCTTTTCTTCATGGAAAACTCAAAGAGGAAATATACATGTCTATACCTGAAGGTGTGGAAGGCTCACCTAGTAAGGTCTGCAATTGCTGAAGGCTCTATACGGTTTGAAACAGGCGCCTCTAGCATGGAATGAAGAAATACACTCATTTCTTATCTCTATTGGATACACTCAGTCTGAAGTAGATAAATGTCTCTATGTTCTAATATCAAATGATATTGTCGTCTATCTAGTGCTTTACGTAGACGATATTCTGATTGCTGGAAATAATAAAGGAAAAATCGAAGAATTAAAGGCAAAATTAAAGCAGAAGTTTAAAATCAAGGAATTAGGAGAACCACAATCATTTCTGGGAATCGAGATTTCAAGGAATGAAAGAGAAACGTATTTGAGTTAATCATCCTATCTGAAGAGTTTGTTAAAACGATTCAATATGCAAGATTGCAATCCAGTCAAAACACCAATGGAAGTCAAGTTGGAAATCAAGGCGGCAAAAGGAACGGATAAGCCATGCAGAGAATTAATTGGATGTCTAATGTATGTAATGATAGGAACAAGACCGGATTTGAGTGCAGCAGTTAATTTCCTAAGCAGATACCAAAGTATTCCATCAAACGAACTGTGGATGTATTTGAAGAGAGTGTTAAGATATGATTGAAAAAGGACATTGAAAGTAAAAACTATAAGATTAGAGTAAAGTTGTTTAGAGAAGCTGTCAATATGACAACCCCTATTTTTATTTACCGTTCGGCAGGATTTTTAGGAAGTTTATAGACTTTCGTCTATTGATGATGACAAAAAAAGTAGTATACAATTTTTTTCATATTTTAGTAATGAGTATTAACCCCAGGAAAAGCAAATTAGAAAAGTGCATTTTTTTACGTTGGAATATGCTGCCCACTGTCGGGTGCATGCTATTTGCGTCCGTATCGGTTACGTCGAATAATGACGAAAGTAAGGAGTACGAAGTATTTTACCGTAGGGTACCACTCTGCACAACGATACGTTTTATTCGAAACTGACAAAATAGAATCAATTTCGTTTTTATTGAAAGAGGTTAGAAACGCTTTGCCACATGCGGAGAGACACGCGAACATAACGAATAAAGTAATGTCTTTGCTTAATTGTTTAATTTTCGCCTGTTGTTTGATACAGTCAAGTTTGTTCTTCAACGTGACTACTTACGTAAAATTAAAATTGGATGAAACAGATAACAAGAAATAAATGGGATGGAAATATAAGCATTACAGTGCAAAATCAGTGCAAAATATGATCGTAAATATTTTTTATGTAATGTAGCCTATTAGAAGAACGATTATTGTAATTTCCATTCGGCCTCTCTAAAAACCCCTTGCGGTTTTTGATTTTTTTTTGTTGTTTCCAAATTGATTTTTTGCAGAATTGTAAAATTTTCAAAAAATATGCCTGCTTCCTGCTTCAAATGGAGTAGACATACGTGAACTGTAGTTGTAGGAAATTTACGCCAACGGAACGATTTTTGATGGGCATAAACCAAGGCGGCATTTGTCCAACATCAAAGGAGTCTCTGTTATTTCTCTCTCTTATTTGGCCTTTTATCAGTCGTCACGTAGTCCTGGCTAGTGGTGGTTTGTATTTTTATTTTGTATTGTGCGTTGTGATATTGTAACATTATACATTGTATTGTGATATTGTTATCAGTGACAATGGGACGTATAAACAATATTTGCGGAAAGAAGTATCTTAGTGCAAAGCGCAAAAATCGTCGATTAGCACAATTGAAAAGCAAGAGGTAAGTATTTATTTACCTATAGACAATGCAATTATTGTGAAACACTTAAAACTACGAATTAACTGTTGGATAGGATATGTATTGGACCTGATAAGCAAAGGGCGGATAAAATGCATCTTTTGCATTTTCGTTTTTTTTTTATTAAAATTTGCATTTTTTTCTTAAATCGTGTATATTTTGCATTTTCTTTTAAAATCTGCTGGGTATTAAAAAAAAAACAATGTACGAATGGGTATAAATGATAACTTAGATCTTATAGACAATACTATAAGCTATAACTCGTGAATCTTATAACTGAAACTGAAATGTGGTTATCAAGTACCTTTACTACCTGGCAGTGGGTCATTTTAATAAGGGTTGTTTTTACCTGTGTATTCTAATAGCAGGAGGATGTGCTTCATAACTCACAAATTACTTTATACTCTTACTTATACTTTATATGTACATACTCAAAATTCGTAGAAAGGTTTATTTTGACCGAGGGGCAGAGTTAGCTGTTATAGGCCAAGCAAATAAGCAAAAAAAATACCCTGTTTCTGGCATCGAATCCTCGAGCAGGAGATCCGGATTTTTAGGTGATATAGACCAATAGAAACAAAACGTATAGGAAGACCCCACGAGACTATGAACATTTGGCATTGTTATTAACAATGAAACGTCAAAAAATGCACTTTTTTGACTATTTTTGTTCTTAATTAAAAACTAAGTTACTTTTGGGTAAAATGGGCTCACCATCCTCTAGGGAATTAAAAGAACTTTAAAATGATTATAAACCGAAATCGATATCTTCACTTGTTGCTGAAAAAATGGTATAGAAAGTCAAAATCGCCATTTTTCTTGTTTAACAATTGTTGTTGCGAAATTGAACTTGCAGCTTTGTTATTTTGTAAGAAGTCGGGGATTACAGTGCTTAATACCTATGTGGTACAAAACTTCAGATCGATTCATAAAATAGTTTATTGCAAAATTCCATTTGTTTATATTTTTGCTATTTTTTTTGCAATAACCATCTACGCACAAATAAAAAAAATCGCGATTCTAAGATCATTGTGCCCTAGAGAAACATTTTCTTTGTCGATATCATTTGTTGAATATGATAAAAAGCAATTTTTAGATTGTTTAAAAAATTAAGGAAGAAAAACATTTTTTTTATTTTAGCATTTTATGTCATAAGAAGCAATATCTCTGGAAATTGTTGACGAATTTTGATGTTTCTATTATAGTCCAGTAAATAAAGGCCGGAAAACCGCCGAACCTGGACATCACATTGATCCCGGACTTTTGTTTTTTTAACTTGTAGGTATACATGGGTACATCAATTTCTGAAAAAATGTCAAAGACAAGCATCATAAAGAAACTGCAAATAATAAACACTGACACAAAATTTTCGACATTTGACCTCCATTCTAAAACCCTCTGGAATAAAATAAAAAGTAGTTAAAAACTGTACAGTTAAATAATTGGTCAACCAATATTTTGGAATTATTACATTTTCTTTATTACTTTATTACATCAAAATACTTTGTTGCACTGCATATTGGTCAATATGCAAAAATTTAGTTGCTTCTGTCAGCAACCCATTGCTTTACAATAATAGTTATTTATTATACAAGCGGATAAAATGAACGTTTAACGAGCGATATGTTTAAACGCGCGCGCGGCGCAGCCGCAAGGGCGTTAATATCACGAGTTAAACGTTCATTGTATCCGCGAGTGTATTACAACGTTTTATTCAATTTTGCCATATATAAACTGTCGTCTAGCGGAGTAATTCCAATTTTGTAGCGAAAATTTGACAAGATGACAACTTCAGTGCCGCAACCTTGACAACGACGAAAACAATTTTAAACATATAAAACGACACTTTATACGGCAAAATTGAATAAATAGCTATTAATCCGCTGCCTAAATAAACAAAATAAACAATGACTTTATAAGTTCGATTTGACGTCAATGAACGTCAGTTTATATGGCAAAATTAAATAAAAATATGTATTACTCTAGTGTCTAGTGGAATGATTTATTTTGAAAACGATTTAAGAAATTTGGTAAACAAAGTTTTTCTTTCAAATGTAGTATTTCAGGAGTTACGCACGTTGGTACAATTCTTTGTCTGCTGTAGTTGTATTTTTATAATATTGTTGTATATGTTCTGATTACGTCGTAGTAAATGTCATATAATGTAATAATGGGGATATTTCCTTTCACTTATTACGGTAGGTATGTAATAAAATAACCGAAATATTTCCAGATTGTTTAAATGTACGAATACCTACTTTGATTTACATATTCGTTTATTACGCATCAACCGAATTCTACTAAATTGTTTTCATTATGTGTTTTCTTACGATTTGCATTTTTATATTCCTACGCAAAAGAAATTTTTCTTCATTCAATAGTTATTAGTTATTATATAGCTCTGTCTCCTACCCAACTTTCCAATTAGTCGTGTAGACAATTCCATGAAAAGATTTAAATTTGGGGGAAAGTGTCAGCTTCCCTTTAAAAAAAATACAATGACCGTTATTTTAATACTAATGTAGTTACTTATTAATCTAATATAAAAACAAAATGTAATTTTAAAATCTACAATCGACCTGTCCGAGCGATTCTTGAAAACTCTGCTAATACCTACATCTTATTTCACACTTACGCGCGCACTTTGCGCTGTATTGTGAGATCGTATGCTTTAATCAGTAGCAATTGGAACACCAAAAAAACACTTAATGGCTTTTTAGGTAGTTAAGAGCGATGCCGCCTTGTTCTCCATGGGCGTATCATTACGGATAATAACTAACAATGAATTTACTTCCAAATTGCACAAACAAATGGCACACACCACATTCACACACCACTGCTTCTGGGGTATAAGTGCCGAAAAAGAGATCACAAGGAAAGCCCACGTGGCCGCTGTCCAGTGGACCATCCGGTATCCGTAGAGTCTCGCGTACTTCCTCGTACACGATTTCACTGATCGACTGTACACCTGCACCTTAGAAGAAGATGAAGAAATAAACGAAATGCCGCCGCCGTAAAAAAAAATTGCGGTCCAATGGACCCTCTAGTTCTTTATCTGTACATATCCATACATTCACATATGTGATTTCACTTGGGCAACTGAACACCTGCATTTTAAAAATACCAGGGCGTTTCTGAATAAGCAAAAAGATAAGTCCCATGGTTTTGTATAGAGATAACGGGCTCTTTTCGAATGTCCTCGGTAAATTCTGATTTTATTGAGTGTTCCAATTGCTATTGGTTAAAGTATAATACCTATGCGAAAATAAATAAAATACGTCGGACCCGGTCGGGCCCGGTCGGACCCTTCCAATTTGACCAACGTCGAGGCCACTGTATTGACTAGACATACGTTTTATCCAACTGCGTGAATTAGAACGGGAGAGAATACAGAGACAGAAAATAGTCTAAAACCGTACGTTTCTGGTTCTTCTTCGACGTTCCTGCCAGACTGTACCCAGCCTATTACGGGCGCCCGGATCTTATTTGATCTTATCCCTTTCGACATATATCGAGGAGTTCTCGTCACACGACTTACTTCTTTCGAAAATGTTCCTGTGAAACGCCATAATGGGATCCTGCAAAAAGGGAAGTCGATAACATTTTATAGGCAAGCGAAATGGTGTAAGACAGATCGCGATGAATGACAGTCCAATAACCAAACGTCGCCGTGGACGATGCATACTCATCTTCGTCGCTTCCATTATTTTCCACAAATCCCAAAACTTCTCTTCGATCGTTTGTACTAGTCCTTCTTCTAGACATGCGGTTATTGGATCTCTTGTTTACATCTAGTACGAGAGCTAGCAACGCCGGGAAAACAAGAATTTAAAAAAAGCTGGTTCTTTAATATATCTTTTCTTATGCTCTCACAAACAGTGTGCGGCCACCTGGCTGCTGTCAACGTTGCGTTACTACTGCGCAACTCATCTGTGCAGGTAAAAATATTGATTTGAAACTTTTAAACAGTACCTATGGAAAACAAAAAAATTATTATTTGCCAGATATATTTAGTGTCGCCAACAACGTGCCAGACTTTATTTATTATATACAAAAAAATAATTTCAAACCATTTAGTATGGCTGAAATTTTAATATTATTTTATTTACATATACAGAAGTACAAAATTAATTTGCCAGACATTAATTCGGTTGTTAAGTTACGAGCCAGACTGATTTAGGGCCGTATTTATAGTTCTAAACTCAAGATGAACTTGGGTAAGGGGCCGTCCATAAATCACGTGATGCTCCGAGGGGGGGAGGGGGTTACCTTTTTATCACGGTTTATCACGGAGGGGGGGTGGGGGTGTGTAATCCTATCACGTGATATTCAAAAATTGCCGGTATTTTTTCCAATACTACCTACCAACCTTAAAGGAGAAATTTTGTTTGTAATTCCTACTGAATTCTCAAATGGACGTCGTTTAAATATTATTGCCTTTAAACTAAAGACTATGTACGTTGTAGAATATAAATACCTATAAGTTCCAAACACTGAAAAGTTTATACCTTCTTTATTTCGTTTATTATTTATAAATCCCAACCAATTTTAAATTTAATACTATAATTAATTTTTCTCCTCTGTAATATAGAATAAATTATATAAATTTCTTTTATCAAACAGAATAAAATTGGTATAATTTATTTTAAATTGGGGGGGGGGTGTCAAAAATTATCACGTGATTCTTAGGGGGGTATTACGGCATATCACGGTTTATCACGGTGGGGGGGAGGGGGTTCAAAAAAGGCAAATTTAGCGTCACGTGATTTATGGACGACCCCTAAGAACGTCTCAAGCATAAGCTTTTGTTATATTTTGTTTTATAGTCATCTGTTCGGCTAAACTCGGGTGAGGCAAGTGGTATAATTCGATAGTTTATATCAACCCCTGTCAAATTTTTAAAGATATTTTTCATTAGGTACGCTCATTATGGCTGCTTGTGTTGTTTGCAATTTAGTACGTAACATTCTGCTAAGGCAGGGGAATCTTCACTCCCACGTCCCAAAAATCCTTTCAATTCCATTTCTGGTCTGTGGGCTCTGTTGTACCTTGCCTCATGCTGATTTTGGGGTTGAAGTAGAGGAGTTAGCAAATAAGGTCTACAGGCGTATCCGTTATCTCCCAATATTAATCCTCGAATATTTCCGTGTTCAAATGTAACTCTTACAGCACTACGATTAAATATGAGACCATCATGGGTTGATCCAGGATGCCTTAGGATGATATCTAAAATTTCTAAACGAGGACCGCTTATGACCTAAAATGTAATTTATATAAAAGCTAAAACAAATGTGTTTTAAAACTTGTATATTTAAACAAAATATTCTCTTTCTATTTCTAAAATTCTCAGCATTTTCTCCACCTGGATTCTGGATTGGTATATGAGGTTCATCAATTACTCCTGCAACACAAGGAAAGCCGTAAATTTGGTTAAATCTCGCAATTAAATTTCGTAGTCCCTCTTCATTAAAAGGAAATTTGACAAAATTTGCCGTATTTTCAGCCAATAACACTGATACTCTTTTTACTATCTGTGATACCTACTGTTGCTTGGCTGACACCTTGTAAATCACCATTAACCATCTGTAATCAATAAAAATGTACTTTTGTACATTTATACATTATTGTACATAATGTTTGTACTTACAAACTTTACTACTGGATATTTTTTAACATTTTAACATTACTTACTTGGAAGTTTCCTGTAGCATAAAATCGTAACGTTGTGAGTAGTTGTACCAGTGGAGAAATTGGAAGTCCGCGGTTATTAATTTTTTGAAGACCTTCAATTACCAAAGGAAGTATTATATCAATTACAGTGTGTTTGCTAAAACGATTTCGCATTTCAAATTCCCTATCTCCGAAGTACGTCAGGAGGTCTGGTTTACAAATTAAACATTGTAAGATGTCTGTTTGATAAGAGTGAAGTTTTCATGAAAATGGCATTCACTTATATAAGACAGACTCAAGTATGGGTTCGAGGTGATTCAAATTTATCCCAGGCTTGAGTTGAACTTGACACTCAAGTTCGTTTTATAAAATAAAATTTGAAAACTCAAGTCAGACTCTTAAAAATAAGACAAACTCAAGTGGCGACTATAAATATGGCTCTAAATGTTCTAGAGAACCGCGGTATTATGCCGGCTGATGTAAGAGAGAGATGGCTGCAAAATAAATGGGTGGAAAGAGACAAAAAAACCTTTCTATAGGTTAAAGCATTAAGCATTAGAAGTAGGGTTTTTTAACTGCAACTCATCGATTATTAGGTACCAGCGAAAAATAGCTAACTGCAATATTTTTAAGAAAAAGACAGGGAAAAAGTAGGTTTGTAAAGTATCAAAATTTTAATTATAATTTTTATATACTATGTTTAAATTATTATAACTGGATTAAATATTTTTACGAAATAGCTACGAAAAAATTACACAAATTTAGTAATAAAATTTTAATTTTAATTTATGTATATGTTTAAAAATAGTAAATCATAACAATCACTATAACTAAATTCAATAAGGTTATTACACCTACTACAGTACCCGGTAATGACGGCGTAGGACTAGACGTATACTCTAACCAGTAGCAATTGGAACACTCAATAAAATCTGAATTTACCGAGGACATTCGAAAAGAGCCCGTTGTCTCTATACAAAACCATGGGACTTATCTTTTTGCTTATTCAGAAACGCACTGGTGTTCAGTTGTCCAAGTGAAATCATGTATGTGAATGTATGGATATGTAGAGATAAAGAACTAGAGGGTCTATTGGACCGCAATTTTTTTTTACGACAGCGGCACTTCGTTTGTATCTTCTTCTTCTTCTAAGGTGCAGGTGTACAGTCGATCAGTGAAATCGTGTACGAGGAAGTACGCGAGACTCTACAAATATTGGATGGTCCACTGGACCATAACACAGCGGCCACGTGTGCTTTCCTTGTGATGTCTTCTTCCGCACTTATACTCGAGAAAGCAGTGGTGTGTGAATGAGTGTGCCATTTGTTTGTGCGATTTGGAAGTGAATTCATTGTTAGAGTTATTATCCGTAACGATACGCCCATGGAGGACAAAGCCGCATCGCTCTTCACTACTTAAAAAGCCATTAGGTGTTTTTTTTTGTGTTCCAATTGTGGCTGGACATAGTATACTAGGTAAAGCTATTATTGATAAAGAACTATTGTCAGAATTATTGCAATACTTAGACATTATACAAGGCATATTAAAGAATCAGCTTTCTTAAAATTCTCACTCGAAAACTTTGCTGGCAGCTCTTAGACTGATTGGTTCTAGTGTGTTTTTCTGTTAACGTGTCATTTGGCTACCAGGGCTATTTTGACCGGGTCACAGATCGCCCTAGGTTAGGTTAGATTACCGGTTAGGACCGGGTACATCGGTTCTATGGCACGGCACGTCGATTTAAGAAAAAATATTAGTCATGGGAATCGATATACCTTTATACCTTCTGGCCCTTCTGCTATCCTGGTACGCGAAATCAGATTTTCACAAATGACGAAAAGTTGATGACAAAAAAAAATTAAGAATGAATCCATTTGCAGAGTATTCAGATTCACCGTGAAGCTTATCGAATAAGCTTTCTAAATATGCCACATTTCTTTGAAAACAAAGCATAATAATTAGGCATTCCAACGACCTGTCAAAAATAAATCCAATATGGCCGTTGTGGGCAAACAACTTGGTTATGTCATCTGTGACTATTGATCGAAAAGTGTTCCATTTTATGTTTCTGAGAGTGAGTTAAGTTGTTTTCATATTTTTAAACTGTACAGTATACTATTTTTCGAACAAATATGCTCTTGTATGCTTTCATTTGTGCTTTGCTGTAGTAACTATTGGTTAAAACTAAATATGAAACGATATCCATGTTGGTGACAGGCGGAACTCCGTGAATAGAATTGTCAAAATCTTCAACTTTCATTGTAAATGGATCCACATTATCGATTAACTTCAGCTTCTTTAGATAACTGCAAAAAATATATATAGAAATGCAAACACAAAACTTTAGCAAATATTTTCGAGCTTACCGTTCGAAAACATGGCGATTTTCCAACAATAAGGTCTTTAAATATTCACTCTGCATATTAATAGTATATTAAAGTATGAGTGGATATTGAGCTCTTTCAAACACGCGCGAGTTTTCGAGCACGACGGCGTAGCCGGAGTGCTCGAAATAGAGCAAGTGTTTGAAAGAGCAGTTATCCACGAATACTTTACGCGATTTTTTTTTATTGGTACCATTTTTTATACCTAAACCAAAAACCAAATGCATACCCAATATGATTAATTTGAATGTCACTCGTGACGCTTCGTGGCGGCCCGTCGCCCGTCGTGCCACCAATCGGCTCATCCCGCTACGGCCAAAAACGCTCTGTTATTGGTTGATTTGGCCGTTGTTGATACGTTTCCATGGCGACTTTAAAAAACGCGCGTGCGAAAAAGCCCGATTTACGCACGCCAAAGCATGTTTGAAATTGGCAAAATAGCGTACCAATACAAAGAAGTATATAAGCACTAACAAAACCGATAAAACTTTCTAAAAATCACCTTTTCACCAACAAACAACATAACCATGGACACTTTCTTATGACGCTGGCAAACTGTCAAACTTTGTTTGCCCACAGCCGCCATATTGGATATCACGTGGTTTGGAATGGCTAATTATTGTAAAATTGCCAAATAAAAAAAAACACCAACCTCGAAAACACGACATTAAAGTATGTATAAGTGGTAGTAGCGGCCGTGACGTATTTACATACATTTGAAAAACATACAATATTTTAGGTTACGGATATCCTGTAGGAGGGCGGGACTAGGATACACACACTCTGAGTAGGTAGAACACGGAGTGTGTCAACTGGGGTGAGAGCCTTAGGGGGTACAACCGTGCTCAAGGACCGTGGTTCGGAGCCCACGTTAAACTGTAGGTCCCGTCCAGATTAGCCTTGCAGCAAAAATGAGACGTTAACTACTCTCTCTCATATTTTAGGTTATGTCGAATGACATGTGTTAGGTAAACGTAAAACGTAACGGTGTTGTTTACTTGAACGACGTTTATAAATCGTGGCCAAGCTCAACACTGTCAACATCAGCTGAACGTTAGCTGAAACTCAACTGAAACTCAACTGAACCTCAACCTTAGAGTTTATAAATCCGGCGGTGTGGTGTGTTTTGTACGTTTTATCACAATTTGGAATTGTAAACAGTGTTTGGTGTAGTAAAATATGGATAGAAGATATGGACAATCTAAAAAGACTTACTATTCGCGACGTAAAAGCCGGAAGTCTGGCCGTAGTACGAAGTAAGTATTCCATATTTGCACATTACATATTATGAAGCTCAGCGAAATAAAAATTTAACAGGACTGTGAAATATCCAGATACCTGAGAAGCGTTTTAGGTAATATTGACCTATAGGAGGAGATTTTACCGCTTTCCTGCATGAGAAACTTTGGGCCCGAGTTAGCACTTTTTGTAAAATTCGTAGATAATTTGTTTATAACTATTAAGATATATAAATAGCGTTACTAGCGCCATTATAAAGTCAAAGGTTCACAGTTTCACAAATCATCACTAATCGGAGATTGTGGAGAGGGAACTTAATTATATGAGAGATCAAAAAATGAAAAAGCCCCTTCAAACTCGATCAATATTGTATAGGTATCTTTGGATCTAGTTGATGGATTTTAATATTTCTTTTTTTAATTTGTATTTTGTATTTTGTAATTTTTGCGTACATTACAAATATACAACGTGTTTATCATTTTATTCGTAAATAAATAGTGTAATTTGTTTAACCAATTTTTTTCCAAAAAATCTATATTTTGTAATTTTTTTTTTCGTTATCGTAAGAATACATTATTAACACTTTCATTAATACTAATTTTCATAAAAAATGTAGGATTATTAACTTTTATACGAGATATAACCTATTCTCTTTTATTTCTATATTTAATTGGTTTGTTTTAATTCAAAAGTTTAAGACCTCAAAAGTTATTTACGAGGTATTACTCGTCTAGTCCAATAAATGAAGGCCGATAAACTCCCAAACCTGGGTTAAATTCTGTAAAAGGATGAAACTGGGGTAATTGTAGGTCTCAACTGGGTCTTTCGAAATACAGAAAGTTGCCGATTCTCTGGGTATCGCAACATGGTGGAAAATGGCCCTCAAGTTCCAAATATCCGTTTTCCGCCAATATCTCCGAGAATATGGCATTTAGAGAATTTTTGTTGTAATACAAAAGGAAGATCACTTCATTAGCTACAAAAAGGGTCCGTATGGCTTTTTTGAAAACTCGACAGTTTTAGAGATAACTGCACCGAAACGAGCCTACTTGTTACTCCTGCTCTGAATCCAGGAGAGCAAATTCGAGAAATGGAGACAAAAGCGGGCGGACAAATTGTCCAATAACTCAAGTAAAAATGGATATTTTTTGATAATTCAAAATTCACGTGAAAGAGAAAACCCAAAGCTATGGTATCATTGGTCTTGGGCCTCATTTTTATTTTTCTTGAATATTGGAAAACCAGGTTTAATTTATTTTCTTCGATATTTCTCGACATTTAGAAAATTCATCCATATTTTAATGAATAATAGTAATTTAGACGGGTATTTCTTGATAATGGTCCCCAAATCCTATCGAACGAGCCCATAAAGGTTGTTTCATTATCTTTCTTTTGCATCCCAATAAAAAGTAATATTGAATATGTTGATTTTTTGACATTTCCGGAGTTTTGAAAGTTGCTTGGCAAGAATGTTGAAGTTGGCACAAAAAGCGATGAAACCATTGCAAAGGGAACATTTCAAGCGTTCCAGTGATGTGCATTGCGAACCGATACGATGCCACACTTTATGATCACCCTGCATATTTACTTGATTATTTAAACAGTTAAATATTAGTATATTATTATACTATACCAAAATCCGTTTTACTTCACGGGTGACTCATCGCTACAACAAGTTGCGAGTGGCACACACAAAACTCATAAAATCACATCCCTACTTCGGCAATATTTGTTCCAGTCATCTGATTTCTGTAATAGCGCTATAATTATTTCAATATTATAGTTTTAAACTAACATTGTTTCATTCCATTAAATGATATAGCTTCGATTATTTATATCTCGAAGACAAAATGAAACATACACAGCCCTGTTTCTACTTTCCCTTCACTTCTTCATCCCGCGGAGGACTAATGGCTTCTAGGAATTCACCCCCGGGATGAATCGAAACTCGGGTATAATTTAATAAGACGCAGTATTGTCACACGAGAGTTTTAATAGAACGAGCGTGACAATACGTCATATTAAACGAGTGTAATATACTATTTTATCTACTATGCTTTATTAATTCCTTAAATTTTGGCTGTTCAAGTTTTCGTATTTCACTAGGGAATTTTGCGTGGGTTGGTTACACTGATGTCACTGACATTGACGTTTCCGAATTTGAAAATCTAGTAGTCCTAGGACAAATTCAATAACTACTTACTTACGTGAGCGAAATGGAAGACAAAACTGTAGAATTGACCTGTACACCCCCAGAAATATGCAAAGCTGCTCAAGAAATTTATTGAAATACTAATAATTTTACCTTGACGTCTACGTGGCAGGCGGACGTACCAATATAACAAAACTAAGAGTTACCAAAAGTAGTGTAATAATATGAATATTATTACACTACTTTCGGTGTAATAATGAGATCATTAGTAACGCAAAGTAAATAAACATATTTACGAGGTATATAGCTGCACGTCCCAACGGTCCTGCAGAAATACTGAACCTAGTTCCCAGTTCCTAAACCCAGACGGGTTTAGAATATTAGAATATTATGGTATGGAATATAAAAGCACCAACAGTTTTTTAGCAAAATAATAATAAAACACTATTGTAAATATAAAATTCCATTCCACATTTATTATGTTATTCGCAATAGCTGAAATCGGCCACTACCCGAAACTTTTAAGCACGATGCGAATGGAAACGTTTTTTTCTCGAACAGTGGGTAGAATGAATTACCAGAACGCGTTGTGAGTAAACTATGCTACCCATAACACGAAATAACGTTCGACTCGCTTTTGTTTTGCATGCGGAACGTGCGATGTATTTACAAAAGGGCAAGGATAAATCGCCCACGGCCCGCAATTTTTACCCACAAGGCGTTATGGGTGTAGTAATTTACCCACAACACGTTCTGGTTAATTCATCCTACCCACTGTTCGGAAAAAAACGTTTCCATTCGCATCGTGGGTAAACTACTATACCCACAACGTGCTGTGGGTAAAAATTTCGGGCAGTGGCCGATTTCGGCTATTGCGAATGACATATATATATAAATGTGGAATGATAATGTATACAATTCTTCCCAGAAGTCCAGTAAGAATTAATTAGATTGAATAAATACAGTTACAAAGGACCTTTATGAAGGTCAAATGACAGAGTATTTGCAACTCGTATGCTTTGTCAACTAGTTTTCAGAAGGCCAGTTGTACAACACCATTTAGAGGCTTGAGTTGATGCAATGAGAAAAAGTTTTTAATTTCGTGTATTTAGCAATCGTAGAAGCAGATTCCCGGGCTGTTAGGCCGTGGTCCAAACAGGTTTCTTCAGCCTGACGTTTCGCCTGGAACTGCGGCAGACATCTTGAAAGGCGGTGTCAATATTCTTCTGGGATGCGCGTCCGCGACTGATCCTTAGGTTTGAGTGTCACTTCTATTTATACGGATGTCCCCGGATGTGCTCTTTCCGGAATTTTCCCTTTTTCCGATGTAGGGTTTTTCATCTGTGTAGGGTTGTTTTTGGCCGTTGATGTTTGCCATGGTGCTAATTGGTTTATTTCCTTCGTTTGTGTTAATGTTTTTGTTGTGGTTGTGTTTCCAGCTAATGATTTCGTTTTTGTCATTTTTAGTGCAGGTATCCATATGCTGTTTATTTTTATATTTTCTTCCTTTCTGTTGAAATTGTTTTTGTGTTTGTGTATTTCAATTGCTTTTCTTTGTAGTCTGGTGTGGTAATAATGTGTAGACTATCTGTGTGTGCTTAAATAATATCTTGTGATCGCCATTTTGATGTAGTGTGTGTTCCGCTATGGCTCATTTTTCTATCTCACCAAGGCGGCACTTCCTTTTGTATTCCTTAATTTTTGTGTGTACTTGTATTGATCTTTTTGTGGTTCCAACATACACCTGTCTGCATGAGCAAGGAATTCTTATAGCCCTGAAGATTTTAAGGGATCTCTTCTATCCGTGGGACCTTTTAGACTCTTGAATTTTCCTGGTAAGTTGGAAAAATGTTTTTATTTCTTCCTTTCTCATTTTTCTACTTATTCTGTCCATAACTTTCTTAGTATAGGGTATATTACTACCTTATGGTGTTCCTCTGGGATCGTCGTTCTTTTATTTGGATGTAGTGCTTTCCTAAATTCCTGTTTCGTGTATCCGTTCTATAGAAGTGCTCCGTCCAGGTGTTGAAGTTCTTCTGGTAAATAGTAAGTACTGAGGCTGACAAATGCACGCTAAATTACCCGATTGGCTAGCGTCTTGATCATCCCTCTCTTCTGTCCTGGGTGGTGGTTGGATTATCTGTGTACATATCTATCTGTATATGTGGGTTTCCGGTACACTTTGTGTCCTAATTTGTCATTTTTCATCCTCATGACTAATACATCCAGATATGCCCTTTGGTTGTTTTCTTCTCTTTCCATTGTGAATTTTATTCTGGTATTTATGCTATTGTAATGCGAGAAATAAACAACGTGAGACATGTTTACTCGATCCGAGCGAAGCGGCTACTTCAAAAGAATTACCACGACGCGTAAAAGACAGCTCCATGAATTCTCCCGGATTGTTGTTTACGGAAAGTAATTTAAGACCTTCTGAACATTTCCTACGTAAACATTATTAAAAGAACAATCGGGTTCCTTCCGGAACTATGGAGAAGGTTCCAGATCAGAATCAAGGTGTATATATAAGCGGGCTTGTGATCGAGGAGATGATTAGAAGTAGAGAAGCAGACGTGAACGCGACATACGATCCGAAAGCAGAGCAGTGCAAATAAATTAAGTAGTGTCTAGTCTAGTGTACAAGTAGCGAAGTGTGTTAAATAAATTAGTTTACAATTAATGTAAATAAATTAGAAAATAAACGTTACACTATCAATGAGAGTAAGGAACTTATTCAGTTCTTCTTCACCATGTTCCCAGACCACGAAGGTGTCATCTACATATCTGTACCACTGTTTGGATTACTTATCTGCCCTTTCTTGTGCTTCTTTTTCGAATTTTTCCATAAAGAAGTTTGCCACAACCGGACTAAGTGGACTCCCCATGGTGACTCCGTCGATTCGTTCATAAAATTCGCCATTCCACTGGAAGTATCAAGTGGTGACGCAAAGCTCGAAAAGCGCTGTTATGTCCCGGAGAAAGATGGTAGCGATCTGTTTGAGATTCTCCTGTAATGGCACCTTTGTGAAAAGTGACACGATGTCGAAACTAACAAGTTGGGGTGGGGTGAGCGCAAT
The DNA here is from genome assembly GCA_946251905.1 of Cryptocephalus moraei. NCBI lineage: Eukaryota > Metazoa > Arthropoda > Insecta > Coleoptera > Chrysomelidae > Cryptocephalus > Cryptocephalus moraei. The sequence continues at coordinate 30,252,820 of OX276458.1, read as the reverse complement.
ATCCTTTAGTTTCTCTACAAAAGTCGAGTATTTGATGTATGAGTTATTATGTCCTATGTGTGGTTTCAGCAATGTTGTGAGATGTTTTGCCAATTGGTATGTTGGTGATCTAATTGAGCTTAATATTGGTCGTAGTGGCACCTCCGGCTTATGGATCTTGGGCAGTCCATAGAGTCTGGGCGGTAAGGCTTCCGACTTTTGTATGCCCAGCTTTGTTTCTTGTTCCAGGGATTTTGAGGAGACGGTTCATCTTTCTTAAGGTTTTCATTGTTGGGTCCTTGGTTAACCTTTTATATGTATTGGGTTCCAATAATCTCGTATTTAACTCTGGTATATTTTGAAATCCATAATGACTGTTGCGTTGCCTTTGCCTGCGGTCAAAATAATAATGTTTGGGTCATTGTTAGGTTCTTTTATTGCTCTCCTTTCCCGTCGCGTCAAATTGCTTGTTGGTGGGGTTGATCGTTGTAGGATTCTAGCGCATTCTGTTCTGATTTCCGCGGCATTTTCCACTGATAGTGTTCTGAGCCCTGATAGAAGAGATCCCTTAACATCGTCAGGAATATACAGAATTCCTTGCTCATACGGACAGGTATATGTTGGAACCACAAAAAGATCTATACGCACAAGAATTAAGGAACACAAAAAAACTGCCTACTTGAAGAGATAGAAAAATCAGCAATAGCGGAACACACTACAGGAACACACACAAGATATTATTTGAGGACACACAGATACTTGCGTCTACACATTATTACCACACCAGACTACAAAGAGAAGCAATTGAAATACATAAACATAAAAACAATTTCAACAGAAAGGAAGGAAATATAAAAATAAAGAGCATATAGATACATGCATTAAAAAGGACAAAAACAAAACCATTTGCGGGAAACACGACCACAACGAACACATTAACACAAACGACGGAAACAAACTAATTAGCAACATTGCAAACATCAACGGTCAAAAACAACCCTATACACATGTAAAATCCCTTCACCGAAAAAAAGGAAAATTCCGGAAAGAGCAATCCGGAGGACATCGTATAAATAGAAGTGACACTTAAACAGAAGAATCAGTCGAGGACGCGCATCCCAGAAGAATATTGAGATACCTCCTCTCAGGATGTCTGCCGCAGTTCCAGGCGAAACGTCAGGCTCAAAAAACCTGCCTGGACCACGGCCTAACAGCCCGGGAATCTGCTTCTACAGTGACACCGGCCGTGAAAGCCTACGATCTTGGATTTTTAGCAATCGTTAGTTATTATTTTCATACAGTCATACAGTGCTTTGATAAATTACTAGCCCAGAACATAAACGTCTGAATTCGTTTCAGCCGCATGATACAGTATGTCAACATAGTTATCGCATCCATTATTATTTGAAAATTGTACAGGTACTTTGATTCGAACAAGATGTCTCCTCATTTCTTGTTTTTGTAAAAAATTTGGAAGAGTCAACCTCACTATTACTGTCTGTAGAAGTTTGCAACAATTGATTGGCCATAATTGAGCATAAACTATAGCGAAATTTCATTCAATGAAGCGTAACGTTACTACCATTTTTTAATTTGATTATTGAAAATAAATGTTCAATGTAATCTTGAGTTAATTTCGATGTAAAAAGAAATTGATAACTATAATACTTTGTCAAATCTTTAATTAATAATTCTAGTATTACATAAATGGGTTCAGGGCTCTTTTGCTTACCACTATTAAATTAGTCAGAGGATGTTTCATTTCTTCTAATTTATCTATTCATTACTGGGATTTCAAGAAATAGGACTTCTATGTTTCTTATTTTGCGATCAGAACAAACGACGTATGTTTTATAAAAGTAGTCAGATTCGCACGATTTCAGTAGAGAATCTAAATCTTGTCTTACTAGACCAAGAGCTGGGCACGAGATTTCAACATCATCAGTAATATGGAATTCGTAAACAGGAATAAATTCTATTACCATCAGTTATTAAAGTTCCGAGCAGGCGGACAGCTTACTGGTTGCGAAGGGTAGTTATAAGGGGTGAAAGTGATTAATTTTTAGGGGAAGTTTCGGCATCGATAATAAGCTTAAAAATCTATGTAATGATAGTTCTTACCATACCTAAACTAAATTCCAAGCGGCGGACACATAAGTAGGTGCAAAGGGGGTGCCGGACAATAGTAAGGGGGTGAAAACGCGAAGAGCTAGAGCCGAAATTTCAACGTCATCGTCATCAATAATATGGAATTCGTACACAGGAATAAACTCTATTACCATCAGTTATTAAAGTTCCGAGCAGGCGGACTGATTACTTGGGGCGGAGGGTAGTTATAAAGTGTGAAAATGGTTAGTTGGTCGAGGAAATTTCGGCATCGATAATACGCTTGATAATGCATGTAATGATAGATCGTACCACAAAAAAACGAAATTCCGAGCCTTGTCACCCATGTCCGCCACCCCCTTTGCACCCGCTCATGTGTCCGACGCTTGGAATTTCGTTTAGTTATGGTAAGACCTATCATTACATACATTTTTAAGCGTATTATCGAAAGCGACATCTTCCCAAAAAATTAACCATTTTCACCCCTTATATCCGCAACGAGTAAGCTGTCCGCCTGCTCGGAACTTCAATAACTGATGGTAATAGAATTTATTCCTGTTTACGAATTCCATATTACTGATGACGGTCACGTTGAAATTTCGGCTCTAGCTCTCCGCGTTTTCACCCCCTTTACCATTGTCCGCCACCCCTTTTGCACCTACTTATGTGTCCGCCGCTTGGAATTTCGTTTAGATATGGTAAGACCTATCTTGACATACAATTTTAAGCTTATTATCGATGCCGAAATTTCACCTACAAATTAATCACTTTCACCCCTTATAACTACCCTCCGCAACAAGTAAGCTGTCCGCCTGCTCGGAACTTTAATACCTGATGGTAATAGAGTTTATTTCTGTGTACGAATTCCATATTACTGATGACGGTGACGTTGAAATTTCGGCTCTAGCTCTCCGCGTTTTCACCCCCTTTACCATTGTCCGCCACCCCCTTTGCACCTACTTATGTGTCCGCCGCTTGGAATTTCGTTTAGATATGGTAAGACCAATCTTGACATACAATTTTAAGCTTATTATCGATGCCGAAATTTCCCCTACAAATTAATCACTTTCACCCCTTATAACTACCCTCCGCAACAAGTAAGCTGTCCGCCTGCTCGGAACTTTAATAACTGATGGTAATAGAGTTTATTCCTGTGTACGAATTCCATATTACTGATGACGGTGACGTTGAAATTTCGGCTCTAGCTCTCCGCGTTTTCACCCCCTTACCATTGTCCGCCACCCCCTTTGCACCTACTTATGTGTCCGTCGCTTGGAATTTCGTTTAGATATGGTAAGACCTATCTTGACATACAATTTTAAGCTTATTATCGATGCCGAAATTTCCCCTACAAATTAATCACTTTCACCCCTTATAACTACCCTCCGCAACAAGTAAGCTGTCCGCCTGCTCGGAACTTTAATAACTGATGGTAATAGAGTTTATTCCTGTGTACGAATTCCATATTATTGATGACGATGACGTTGAAATTTCGGCTCTAGCTCTTCGCGTTTTCACCCCCTTACTATTGTCCGGCACCCCCTTTGCACCTACTTATGTGTCCGCCGCTTGGAATTTAGTTTAGGTATGGTAAGAACTATCATTACATAGATTTTTAAGCTTATTATCGATGCCGAAACTTCCCCTAAAAATTAATCACTTTCACCCCTTATAACTACCCTTCGCAACCAGTAAGCTGTCCGCCTGCTCGGAACTTTAATAACTGATGGTAATAGAATTTATTCCTGTTTACGAATTCCATATTACTGATGATGTTGAAATCTCGTGCCCAGCTCTTGGTCTATACAGGGAACGATCCAAGATTTCAAACTAGAAATAAAATATAACATTACATGGTGTTGGTGTTGTGCGCATTATAATATAACTATATATAACATAACATCTACTGTACATACATCTAGTGTAAAAATTCTTTCAAAATGCCAAAAACTTACAATTCTTTTGGCCTATACAACTTTATTTATTAAATACAAGCCGTACCCGGCATGCGTGGCAATGCCACGTAAAGTTTAAAAAAAGAAAGATAAATAAAAATTATAGATGACCCGGTGAACTTCGTATCACCTACATATATTTTTGAAAAATATGGTCAAAACTTAATACAAAATTCTTATCTACATTAAATTAAATGCAACACAGTTATACACATAATTGATTAAAGGATTTCTGATGTCCTATATGTTTTATCTTTTTTTGCGGTACGCAAATATATACAGATTATGGTTTTACGACTCGCGAAAACGCGACGTATAATAATTGCCCATGCACGAAACAGGGAAACTCCAGGTTGATTCCGCAAACTGTTCTTGCTTCTGCAATTCTATATTATCTTTTCAAATTTTTGATAAATAATTTATCAAAGACTACCTTGAAGGTGGGCATGAAATTTCCCTGTACAATATGCGTTGTACTAAACGACGTCATTTGAAAAAAATAATGTTATATTTTTGGATGTTGGCCAAGCAATGTTTAGAGTCATTTCCCACCCCAGAAACTAATGAGCGTAATAGATCTGGTAGTGGGAACAATTGTGGCAATTTTACTTGACCACCAGTACAACATAATCCAGTAGATTCACCGCTGTATTTGAACGCATTACAATATTAACAAATGATTGTCATTTCTCCAATTGTTACGGATTGGTCGGCACAATAATCTATTTCCGGATCGTACTGGAATGCTACTCGTTCCAGGTTTACAGTAACACTGCGTCTGCGGAATCGCTATATTTCATTGTGTTGTGTTCGCTGCTGTTGTGTTTGATGTGCCCGAACTCGTTCCATTCTAAGTCTATCTACTTCATAATTATTTACTGTTGAACTCAATTCTGGCATACCAATACAAAGGTTATTAATATCTGTCTCTCGCTGGTCGTCAGTGCGTTTTACACGTGAGGTAGCTCGTCGCACATTTGATTGACTTCGAGGACCTAAGTCAGGTCGTCTTCTGCTTGGCATTTTAAAATCAATAAAGTACTCGCGCACTGTCCATATGTTAAAACTGGTAATATGCAGCAAATAAATATTTTAGTCCTTAAATGAAGAGTATCTTTTGGTTTCTTAAAACATGGGAGAGTCTTCAGAACGCCGCCCATCCTAATCGAGTTCTGCGTGTTATTTCGGCTTCCTGATTTTATCCTTGCCTGCTCTTACGGCCTGGCCTAAGTATATATTGATTTACATTTATTCATCTATTCTATTTGGGTTGCATTAACGGTTATTATGTGTGGTTCGTCCGAGTTTGATAATACTTTTGTTTTCTTGAGGTTTATTTTTAAGGGCATTTGGAGTGATTTTTTATGGAGGTCGTTTATCATTGATTGTAGCACCTCCCAGTTGGATGCAATTAAAAGTACATCATCTGCATATCTTAAATGATTTAGGAATCTACAATTAATTTTAATCCCTTTATTTTTCCATATCATTGTTTTGAACAAGTCTTCGATTGTGATCGTAAATAATGTGGGCGAGATTGTATTTCATTGTCTCACTCTTCTTTTGATTCGTATGCGTTTCGTTTTTAGCTCGTCATCAAGTTGTATTTTCATCGTTGCTTTCGAATATACATTATGCAACAGATTTTTGTATATCGAGTCTATTCCACTATTGATCAAGGCTTCTTCGACAGCCCATAGCTCTACTTTGTCGAAAATCTTCTCGTAATCAACGAAGGCCAGATACAACGGTAGATTATACTCAGTGGTTTTTTCTATTAATATTTTAAGTGTGTACAGGTGGTCGCAGGTTCCATATCGCTTTCTGAATCCTGTTTGTTTAACAGGTTGGTATGTGTCAAATTTGTTCATTAATCTGCTAGTTATGATTTTCATAAAGGTTCTGTTTAGCAGTAATAGGAGGGATGCAATTGTCTAGACTTGCTGGATCACCTTTCTCATATATCAGTAGTGTGTTGACGTTGTCTCATCGAATGGGTATATTACCTTCGAAAATGCATTTATTGAATGAGATCTTTAGATATTCGTTAACTTTTCTGCCTCCTTCTTTGAGAAGTTCTATTAAAATTGTAGTCATCCCCCGCTGCCTTATTTCTTTTCATATGCTGTATGGCTTTGTCTATTTTATCCTCTGTAATTTCTGGCAGCTCTTCAGAATTGACATTTGTTATTGGTCTTTTTAAATTCTTTATAGTGTTAGCTTATGGAGGGTTTCTTGGGCTATATAGATCTTCATAGTATTTTTAGGTTATCGTTATTATCTCTGTTCGATCGCTTGCTTCAATGCTCCAATTTTTTGGCAGAATTACCATTTTATTTCCTATTTTAGAGTTCATTCTTTTCAAACTTCGATTATATTGTATTATTCGATTTATGCGTTCTTCTTAATATTTTCTTAAATAAGCTTTTATTTTTTTATGATTTTATTTAGATTCTGCAAACTCTGTATTCCTCTTATTTGCATTCAAAGTTATCGTCTTTTTGTTAGCATATCTTGAGACTTTCTGCTTATTTCAGGCTGTTTTTTTGTTGATTTGCGGCGACTCTAGAGCTTGTTTCTAATAATTAATCTGTTATCACTAAATTTAATATATCTAATTGAAGCTCTTCCAGATGTAAGTCACTTGCTTCTTTCAGTTATTTTGTATATTGCTGGTTGTTAATTTTCAGGAGTTCTGTGTCTAGTCTATCTTCTCATGTGATAACCTGTAGTTTTTATATGGTATGGTGACGGTATATGGTGTTTATAGCTGGATGATATTCTTTTCCTTTGCTAGTACATAGCCTATTTAATTTTTCGTTGTTCCATTTGGCGAAATCCACGTCCACTCCCTCTGTGTTTTTTTTTTTTTTGAAAGAAGGTATTTATTGCGAAAAGAGTGTTTCACACGAGACATCAGAGTTTGACATTAAACAGGAATGATTTTGCAAATTTAAATACGATGTCGAATTTTTATTGAATTTACATTTACAATAGTGTTTTATTAACGTTTGGCGTAAAAAATGATACTGCTTTTATACCTTAAACGATTTTAATTTTTGTATTGACTGATTGTTTTTTGCAGTACATTTATTCAAGTCATTCTCTATGTTCGACAACATTTTGGAATCGATTCCGTATATCTTGCACCCTACTGGTTTTAAGGTAGGGGATTAAGCCCGGGAATTCTCACCCCCTGTAACCAGCATATATACACGGCGTTGCTGAATAATGAATCCCTGTAAGCATAGAAATCGGATTGTTCAAATGCCGTACAATACTATGGGCCGGTTGTAGATGTGCAGTTCAACGCAGGTTCTATTTTAAACCAAGTTCAATTATAAATTTGTGTTGTAGATAAGTCACTCATTGTTGAACCTAGGTTTAAACCAAGTTCAATTTGAGGGAACGATGACCAGCGTTTAACGAGGGTTCAAGTAAGGTTCAAGAAATTTGACAGTTGGCAAGTGATGTTCTCAGGGCAGCTCAAATACAGAAGGAAGGATTGTCTCAAAAAAGCCCTTTTTATAAAAGATTTATTTGTAGAAATGTGTCGACGTTTCGCCTACAATCTAAGGCATCATCAGGACAACACATTGATGAAAACAAAACTCTAACAATAACTTAATCACAAAATGAAATAAAATACCATAGTATACACCTTCCTTTTACTCTTCTATTTCACGTGAGATGGCATTATGGGTATTAAAACATATTTAAAATCAACAATAAACAAAGAATTTACACAAAAAAAAGAGAAGGATGGGACCATATCGTGTTTGTACTTTCGGGACCTTGCATTTCATTTTTAAATGTGATTACAGCTGAATGATAGCATGTGAAATGATCATTTAATAATCACTGTGATACATTCTCAGAGATGAAGATTTTAGTATAATTATCCGTTTTAATCAAATCACAACGTACATAGTAAGTTTAAAATATGTAAATCCTTCTTATGTTAGATTTTTATGTAAATTTTAGCTGTGTTGTCCTGATGATGCCTTAGATTGTAGGCGAAACGTCGACACATTTCTACAAATAAATCTTTTATAAAAAGGGCTTTTTTGAGACAATCCTTCCTTTTGACAGTTGGCAGTTAGATATGTGTATGTGGAAGTCGGGTTAGATAATGATTTGCTGATAATTTACCGAAATGAACGTGTAAGAATTAGCTGATGATGAAGACTTCATGGAGGTTATGATTGGTGTCTTGCATCCTAGAATATCGCAAACGTTGCGAAACAGGCCCACTCATTTCGAAATATGGCCTGACCATAGACCATAGTTATACACCAAAATAGCCTCTTCGCGAGATCTAAAATTGGTTGATCTTTTTTGTAAGCCTTTGCATGCATCCATCACCCACACCAAAGTTACCAACACCTTTATTTTAACTTAATAACCACGTGCTCCCTACAACATTTAAATAATAGGAATTCTGCTGGAATACCAGAATAAAGTACCAAACCAAAATAAATTATGTGTATATCTATTTATTACATACCTTTGGCACAACAAAAACAAAGAAAACATAAACTTTGATGCCGGATTCTTCATCGCAAAACTATTGGTGTCTATGTCCTGATTGGTGCATAAAGTGATTTATGCACAAATCAAGACATATTCAAGACCAATAGTTTAGTGAATTCGCTTTCGCATTTCGCACCGTGAGAATCCGTCTTAACACACTGAAAAGTCATGTTCAGTCTTCAGAATATTATAGATTATAACATCAACTGTTTTCCACCGAAACGTTCATTATACACAATACCCTAATTTTTTTATCGATCCATGAACTTTAAAATCGTTTAACAGATTCCATTTTATGAAATCAGGTTGACCAACACATCGATTGAACATCGTTCTACAGAACCACTATTGAACTGCTGTTCTACAACAAAACTTTTATTGAACTCGGTTCAAAGTTGAACGTTAGTTCAATTGAACTTACGTTGAACTACAACATCTACAACCGGGCCTTAGTCATCTATATTTCGAAAAATCTAAAATTTTTCTCATTTCCAGTCCCATTAATTTTGTACAACAGTAGGTTCCAGGTAATTCTTTCCTTATGATATATCAACGTGAGTAATTTACATGAATTCGTAAAGAATATTTTGTCAAATAAGCGAATTTTCGAATGGAAACAATTCATTTGCCTGTTTCGTTGAATATTGACTGCATTCATATAGCAGCATTGTTCGAATTCTGAGCCATGCTAGGTCACTTGACCCCTTTAAAATTTAGGTTGAGCTCGTCGACTAGATGTTGGCAGCACTCACAGCGAATCAAATGTACATGTTGTCTTATCTCTAAAGCTCCAATTCCTGACAATTCATGACAACTTTTATAACAATAACAATAATATCTTTATTTAGCACTTGGCTAGTAGTTTACAATACTTCAAGTCTCCATGACTTTCAGTTCCATATTTACATTATATATAAAGCCGTACCCGGCATGCGTCGCAATGCCACGTAAAGTTTAAAGAAAAAAAAATAAATTATAGATAACCCGGTGAAATTCCTATCATCTACATATATTTTTGAAAAATAATGTCAAAACAATACAACATTTTTATCTACATTAAATTAAATGCAACACAGTTATACACATAATCAATTTAAGGCTTTCTGATCTACTATATTTTCCGTCTTTTTTTGCAGTGCGAAAATTTATAAAGATGATGGTTTTACGACTCGCGAATACGCGATGTATAATTGTCCATGCGCGAAACCGGGAAACTCCAAGTTTATTCCGCAAACTGTCCTTGTATTAGCAATTGTATATTATCTTTTTAAATTTTTAATAAATAATTTATGAAAAACTACCCTGAAATTAGGTATGAAATTTCCCTGTACAATATGCGTTGCACCATACGACGTCATTTAAAAGCAATTATTATACGTTGGGATGTTGGCCAAGAAAAATTTAGAGTCATTTCCCACACCAGAAACTAAAGAAGGTAATGGATCTGGTGGTGGGAACAATTACGGCAATTTTAATTTACCACCAGCACAACATAATCCAGTAGCTCACCGCTGCATTTTACGCTTTACAATATTGACAAACGATTGTCATTTCTCCAATCGTTACGGATTCTTCGGCACAATAATCTATTTCCGGGCGTAGTGGAATGCTACTCGTTCCAAGTTTACAGGAACACTTCGTTTGAGGAACCGCTCTATTTCATTGTGTCTTGAAGTGCGCTCCATGTTTTGGGCATTCGTTGCTCGTAGTACGTGAATGACCATCTTGGTGTTGATTCTGCCATGTCTTTTTCAGCTTGTCTAAGTAGTTTTTTGTTTGTTTGTTATTTTTACCTTTAGTTCGATTCGTCGGTAATTCTGTTTTGTCTGTTGTTTGGGTTTCTTCACTTCCGGTTTTGGGTCTTGTATTTGTACCTCATAGACTCGTTTCTTGGGTGTTTTATTCGTTTAACGTCAGGTACAGTCGAATTATCTTGTAGTTTTCCTCGATCCTTTTGAAATAGTGTGATCTTATATAATTTTGCTGATCGTCAAATCCAAGTTCATGGAACGCCTCGTTGTTCTCTTGGGCTTTCCCCCATAGTGCTTATAGGTGATCAATCCTTTTTTGTAAGTATTCCTTGGTTTTTCTTGCACTTCCGTTTTTCTTGCAATTATTTTGTAGTTATATGATTTCTTGGGCTATTTTTTCTTGTTCTTGAATCAACTCATCTGCTTGTTATATCTTGTCGTAGTTGAAATTGTGAATTTTTTAACTTAATTCTCTGGAAAAGGTGGTTGTGACTTACTCAGGACTTTGCTTGTCTTCTTGACTTCCCTCCGTTGTGTTGGCGTCGAAGTTCTTGAAGTTTTGGAGTTGTAATCACTGGCGGCTTTTCGTCCGGCTGCAGTGACTGGATATGTCCGTCGTTTCAAATTTGTAGAATTTGTAGACTTGGTGTCCTGGTGAAGTTGCTTTGACTTACTCAGGACTCTTCTTGGTTTCTTGACTTTCCGCTTTTGTGTTGGCGTCGTGTAGACTTTGTAGACTCGGTGCCCTGTCGATCTAAATGCTGTTGTATAAGATGTGCCCGAACTCGTTCGATTCCATTATTTACTGTTGAACGTAATTCTGTCATACCAATACGAATGTTATCTGTCTCTCACCGGTCGTCAGTCGTCAGTGCGATTTGGACGTAAGGCTCGTCTCGTTGCACATTTGATTGACTTCGACGACCTAAGTCCATCTTCTCCTTGGCATTTTAAAATCAATAAAGTTCTCGCGCACTGACAAACTGATGATAGATTGTAATAATCGTCTTGACATTTATTTATTTGACAACCAACTGACACTATACTTTCATTTGTTTGATTATAAATGTCAAATTACAAAACGTACCTTTTTCAGTATTTCCCTTACTTATTATTTATGTTTCTCACCGAAAAACCTTCCCTGAACTTCCACAAATATTTCAAGATCAAAATTAGCAAAATGCGTCCAGCCGTTCTCGAGTTCAAGCTAGACAAACGAACAGCAATCCATTTATATATATATATAGAGATATACTGTATCCCAAGATGGAGGAAATAATAAGTGTAATTATCAAAAAATTTTGGAATTGAACATTCATGTATTGGGATTTCAGCCCTGCCTCCATCACAAATATAAATAAAATTGCTCGCATACATGGTGTTCTATAGGATTTTTTTTAAATACATGAGAATAAAATACTTTTATCTCTGCTACCTCTGTTAGCTACCACAATCGAAAATTTTTATTAAGGGAAAGTTGGGCGTCTCATCAAAATGAAGCTACTCAAGGAAAATTAGTTTGATAGTAACACATTGTAAAAATGGATCCCAGGATCCTGAACTATTACTAATTATATATGATAATTTTCCTTCATGAAACTATGACCTATTTTAAACGAAAGATTGCAGAGCAATGTCGACAGAAGTCGGCATCGTTCAATGTTATACCCCAGAATTAAATTGGACTCTTTCTTTAAGTCTCGTATAAACTTGCCAGCTGAGCGGCACATAGGTATGTCGCTCATAATATCGCACGAGTGAATGGAGTTCAGAGCACAATTTGAGCCGCTCGATGTGATCTAAAGAATAGGAACCACTTAATAAAGGTATTAAGGAGGATGATTGACGATATATTTGCCAATGAGGTAACCTGCAGATGATCGTAGAAAGGAAAAAGTTAATCTGTTGGGTTCGTACCGGAAAGAAAAAAGGAGAGACAAAAAATGTATTACCAGCAAGGGTAACGTTTCGTCCTTTAATAATAGAAGTGCAAACTTTCTTTTTATAAAGAATTATATACATTTTCTTGGATAATAACATAATAATAGTACTAATTTTATTATAAAACTAGCGATCTCTTCCTCTTCACTTCTTCCTCTGCTTATAAACTAAAACACTTTAGATCCTCTAGTCTAGGATCTTAGGAGGTGTTGTTCCCCCCAGTGAAAGTACAACTGGCAGCAATTTTCTCTTTGGTCACATTTTCACGCAAAGTGACACATTGGATTAATACAGAAACCCATAGATAAGTAAGACGTACCCAATCGAATACGAATAAGTATTGCCCTTAGAAAACTTGAGTGCCTGGTGGCTGTGGATAATGAAGAATGCCATAAACCGTCCATATGTACAGCAACTTAACGACTATTTAGTCGAAATAGTCGTTTATAATGTTTAAACTGATTAGAGTGTTAGAAATGACGTGGATGTCTTGAAACCAAAGACACCAAACCAATGTTATAAAAGGTTGGCATAGTCGGTTTAATTTAAAACTGGCCAAAAAATCACCAATCATTTTGGAATCCAAATCCAATATAAATTGTTGCAATAAGAAAATTCATACGAAAAAATTTCATTATCTTATTACCGTAATCCGATATGCTTATAAGGGTTTCCCGTACAGTTTATCTTCTAGCAGCCTACCTACCATATTATTTTGCGAAAAAATAAATAAATTTTGATTGCAATGAGCTACACGATAATGGCATACTTTCTCGGAGAATCCATGGGAGAAGGACAATTCATAATTAGTGGAAAACATTAATTGGCATATACACAGTTTAGGTGTAGGGATATGGTGACCCCACCGCCCAATGATTTTTAACTCTGGCAATCATGCTACCAAGTTATAGCCGGTATAAGCTATCCCCCTTCAACAGCCAACAGCCTCGTTAAAAAGAGGTGGAGGAGCAGATGAAGGTAAGGCACCCTGTTGTCCTTGGTGTAAGAAATTGCTCCAAAAGGCGGAAGAACTGGAAACGGTCAACGGTATAAGGATGAAGAAAGCAAGGGAAAACTATTTCATTAAAGGCTACAAATAGCATCCCTAGTACAACCATTGAAATTTGGCAGCAAATCTCGGCGAACGCCTGTCAGTCTTGAGCAGTTCGAAGAAGGGAATGAGCATCCATACCTGTCCAGTCTGATGGTTTTTAATCAGGACTGTTTCTTTCTACCTATGTCCCTCTTGCCCTAAAATTTTCCCTTCTATTATCAAATTTAACAGTTTTTATCTACTTCCTCGCACTACATGGCCCAGATAGGGTGTCTTTCGTTTTATGACAAAGCTTACTAATTCTCTCTCGCACTGAGCTCGCCTTAACACGTTATTCGTAAGAGGTGTCGTCTAAGGTATTTTGAGAAATGTACGAAGTATTCACATCTCAATTGCTTCTATTCTGTTAATGGTGTTAACCTTTAAGGTCCATGCTTCACAACCATACAACAAGACTGAGTGTACATCACAAATCAATATCTAAGATTCAGACGAAGGGTTGGATTACACAAGAGTGACCGTATCAAACTTGATGATTGATTGTCAACCTTCAATAGCGAAGACGACACTTTGAGAAGAAGAAGTACAGTCATAATGCAGTCTAACAAACCTTATGGATCATGAAGGTGGGAATTCAAGATCCGTCAGGAGTGTAATCTCACAAGAAGACACAAAGCCACCCAGGTCGTTAACATGTGAAACACTTGTGATGTAGATAAAGAAATATCGAAAAAATTGTTTCAGCCTGATAAAGAATCTAAAAATATGCACATATGCACGCAAACAGCAAACAAAAATCATGCCAAACAGGCAAGATAACCTCGTACAAGAAATGAATAGACTGAAGATTGATATACTAAGAATAAGCGAGATGCGATAGCCCGGAGTTGGTGAAGCAACGGTAATGAACCATAAAATATTTTGCTCCGGACACAAAACAGACCAACCTTCGTTCCAGCACCAGCGCGGACTGGGCGTAATCCTCAGCAAAGAAATGGCTAAATGTATATCGAATGTTGTTCCTCTATCTGAGCGAATTTGGCTTTTGCAATTTAATTCCAAGCCGGTTAAACTCAGTATTGTTCAGATATATGCACAAACCTCTGATAATACGAAGAGGAGGTTGGAAAATTTTATGGCGCCCTCAATAATCTATTGAACACTACACAAAGAAGAAATAACAGTTGTGTTGGGAGATTTTAACGCCAAAATCGGCAAAGAAAAGAGTAGTGAACTAGTCGGACCTTGGGGACTCGGAACAAGAACTGAACGAGGAGAACGCTTGAATACGTTTGCAGAGAAAAACCAGCTCGTGATATTGATCACACCCTTTAAACTTTCTCCAAGACAGTTATATACTTGAAAGGCACCTGCTGACATTTCAGGCGACTTGGTTGGGAACCAAATTGATTACATTATTATGATCAACAGGCGATATCGAAATAGCTGCACATCTGATAAATGCTATCCTGGACAACCGAAACAAAACCTAAACAAGATAATGGGAAAAGAAATAAGAGAACAAATCACGGAACAACTAGAACAACAGATACATAAATAGAATGACGGAAGACTTTACACTCTCGAATACTATCTAAACGATTAGCGAACAACAATTAAAGCTAGAAGGAACAATAAAAGAAAACCTTGGATAAATGACAGTATCCTTGAATTGATGGAGAAAAGAAGAGAGATAAAGATGATCAAGAATAAATACAATAGACAAGACAAAGTAATTAAAAAAGAGATAAGAAGAGCTAATGATGAATGGATGAATTATGAGTGTGAGGAAATAGAAGAAATACAGAAAATGTATGATCACTTTAATCTCCACAAAAAAGTGATGGAGGCAGCAGGACTGTGCGGAGCGAAAAATTATGAAAAACTACTGGATGGAGAAGGACAGACAATCACAGATATGCAAAGAGAACTACAAACATGGTAAATTTACATATTCGAAGATGAACGGCCAGAAGTAGGAATATCTAAGGACACTACATGAAATACAATCACAACAGAAGAGGTACATAAACCCATTTCTCTAAATAAAGACGCGAAAGCTCCTGTTCCTGATGAGACACAGGAATAAAAGCTCAAACCTCTTGACAACAGAAGTATCTATAAACTAACAAGAATACTCAATAAAATCTATACCACGGGAAAGATTGCCAGAAAATGGTTTAAATCTATATTCATCACTATACCAAAGTAATGCACATCAAAACGATGCAGTGATTATCGCACACTAAGCCTCATGAGCCATTCTCCTTAAAACTTTCTTAAAAATTCTACATAGGAGATTATTTTGCCGATGCGAGGATTACGTGGAAGATACTCAATTTGCATTACAGGTCCTGTTCGAGTCCAGCGATGCAGATATATGGACTGTGTTATTCAAGCATGCGTTGTGGACTATCAGAAAGCCTTTGATAGAACAAAACACGACAAACGCTGATAGAGGTGTTAAAGAAATTAGGTGTTGACAACAGAGTCCTCCAGATAATAAAACTTGCCTACTGGAATCAAGAAGCAAAACGTAAAGGAAAAGTTACTAAATTAATAAAAATTCAGTGTAGAGTACGATAGGGATGTGTGTTATCACCACTTTTGTTCAACATATACTCCGAAGAAATTTTCACCAAAACACTGCACGATTCACCAACAGAAATTTTAATAAATGGCATTCGAAGCACTAGCATCCAGTATGCAGATAATACGGTGATATTTCTTGACAGGCTGGAAGATCTACAAAATAAGATGAGTGAACTCTCGACGCACAGTGAAGAATATGGAATAGACATAAACGTAAATAAAACTAAATACATTTTAATAAGCAAAAACTCATCACCATCCGGGCAGATAACGATAAATAATAGAGTAATTGAGAAGATAGAGACAATCACGTCCTTAGAAAGTACAGTCGACGATAATTGGGATCATTCTCTCCAGATATGCTGTCGAATAGAAAGAGCTCGTACCGCTTTCATTATCATGTCTAGGTTGTTTAATATCACTTTCTAAACTTAACAACCAAAATACGACTTCTCCGGTGTTATGTCTTCCTTGTGCTCCTTTATGCAGTTGAGTAATGGATAGCATCAGAAGCAGCCGGTAAGAGGCTGAACGCATTTTAGATGTGACTGTATCGACGTATACTAAAAATCCCTTGGACAGCCCACGTTTCAAACAAAAAAGTGCTAGAACATATTAACAAAGAACTGGAGATCAGGACTACAATCAAGAGGAGAAAGTTAGAACACTTGTTAAAATGAACGATATCTGCAACTATTGCAGCTTGTCCTACAGGTAAAGGTGTTGGGGAAGAGGACACCCGGCAGGAGACGCATCTCCTGGCTTAAAAATCTAAGAAACCTGGTTTACAACTTCCACAATGGGTCTATCCAGAGCCTTAGTTAATAAAGTAATTATTACCAGAATGAGGGCAAACGTCCGATAACGGACAGGCATTAGAAGAAAAAGATACACACTTTATTGTTACATTATAAATAATAAGCGATCAGTAAAGAAAGCCGAATATGCATATTCGGCTTATTTTGCTTATTCTGTAAATATTTAGTCCTTTACATATATTTTCAAACAACTGTATGTAATACATAAAATATAGATCAGAAATGTACTTCTTCGATAACTTACTTCGATGTGTTAAGTGCATGTTTTATTTGCACATTTATTTATTTATCTTATTTATTTGCCCGATTGCACATGATACAATCGGGGTTACTAAGTAAATGACCTGGAATACCACAATTATTGATTTTAACGTATGATTCGGTAGATGACAATTCAAATCTATTTTGCGAACTGAGGAAATACCGGAAAACAATTTTCTTAACAGCAGTATTCCTTTTTTAATTGTAACAATATATTTATTCGTAATCAAGTTAGAATCATCTAACTTGTCACTCTTTATAAAGCATATAAATAAGAAATGGATATGAATCAGCTTTTAAAAGGCCTGATAGTAAAACGGAAAGAAAAGTTCAAACCAATAACGTTTTTGAAGTGGTTATTAGGGTAATTTTTAAAATCTTCAAGAATCTTTAAAAATATTGTAGAAAGAAGTAGAGGATGTGGGTTTCTGTCTAAAGTAAATGTGATGAAAATGAACATTTTAATTATAAATTTTATCGATTCCAGTAGTAGATCTTGAAATTTTGACCAGTTTATAAAATGCTCAGATTACTTTAATAAGTGATAAGTGTTAGAAGATAGATTAGTTAAGTATGTACCTAATTAGTGTAGTGTATTTATTTAGACCCACGAAAACGTGAGACTGTTTTTAAAACCAGTTTTAATCATTTCTGCAGTTGCCTTAGTTTAATAATAATACTATTGTTATTTTTATTATTCGCTCCATTATTTTTGTTTTACTTAGTTTTCTAAATTGGAGTACATTATTTGGATTCCTTCATTGAGATTAAGACCTTCTGTTGGTAGTTCGTCTGGCCCCGTGGCTTTCCCAGTTTTCATTTCCCTGATAGTGTATTCTATTTCGTCCCTAGTTATCTCTGGTCCCGTGTCGTCGCACACATATTCATTATTTTCCTTCCCTCTTTGGTCATCAAACAGCCGTTCCACATATTTTTTCCATACTTCTAACCTACATCTTCTACATTACTTACTTTCTCATATTATAGGAGAAAGTATTGTAGTCGTGCTGATTTTCGGAATTTGAGATATTGGCATTTCTGGACGTTTTGAGGTCCCCTGACTTCGAAAAACATGTTTTTGGAAACATGTCTGTGTGTGTATGTATATATGTATGTGTGTGTGGTCAACGTTTTCTCAGAAACTACGAATAGTGGATAGAAATTTTGTATTTAAGCTGGGTCTCCCGAAAACTCGCGACCACATGAATTTCATCAGAATCGCTTAAGGGCAAAGGGCACTTTACTCTTGTCAGTTTTAGGTTTTACTGGATTATCTCAAATACTGTTTTTAAACAAAAACTAAAATAGACAAACTAGTATTCGTGAAGATTATAAAAGTGTATGCACCTAAGAGTAGTCACGATGACGAGGAGGTGCAGGAATTTTACGACGACATATTCCATTCTTTACAAATAGGCAAGACCACCCATGTGCTGGTAGTCGGCTACTTCTTCAACGGGAAAATAAACGACGAAAATGAGAAATATGTTCAGAAATTGATGGAATGGAAGAGAGGAATCACAGGGACGATATACCTACTCGAAAACTTCCTTGAACAAGAATTGCTATATAATACCAACTCCTTCTTCTAAATGAAAAACAACGGACCTGGATATGGATAGGCCTTGGCGGAAAAACACATAAGCAGCTCGATGTCGTACTTACCAAACACCTGAGAATAACAAAAGATGTGAACGTGCTAAATAAATGTAGCACTGGAAGTGTCCACCGGCTTGTTAGGGCCAGGATAATCATCAACAACAGGCTATAAAGAGTCATAGAAAGGAAAATCAATACGATTCAGTCAGAAGATCCCAATACTCACCACACCGCTCTCATTAACATCCTGCAGGAAGCAACGAAACCATATACAAGCCTAATAATAATAAGCCCATATACAAGGGAAACCTAATAAATTCACTAAAACAACAAGAAGAATGAAAGCCAAACGTAGAAATTTATTAGGACAAGATAAAAAAACACAATACTGACTACACAGAACTTAATAAGACAGCTATAAAAGTGACGAAAGAAGAAGACTTAAACAACACAATATTAGAATAACGCGAAAATTCCTAGAGGAGACCAAGGAATGAAAATTTTTAGAAGAGCCACAAGACCAAAGAAAGACATAACGAAACTCAAGAATTCTAACGGAAATATACTTTCCAGTAGAGACAAAATCTAAAATGAGGTTACAGAATTTTACGAACAACTGTACACCTCAAGTATTACATCGAACATTGAGCCTGAACGAAGTAGAACCATAAAAATGTAAAATGTAAGGAAACACCACCTATTACAAAACAAGAAATTCACTAGGCCTTGTCAGAAGTGAAAAACGGGAAGGCGCCAGGTGGTGACGGGATGCTGGGAGAGATGTTAAAACGTAATTGTAACGTTAAAAAGTAATACTAATACTCTTAGAACTTTTTAATAAATGCCTGGAAAGTGTGAACATTTCATCTGATTGGACAAATGCTGCTGTGATTGTTTTATACCAAAAGAAGGATTCTAGTAATCTTAAAAATTATATACCGTTCACCTTATCGTCACAAATATACAAGGTCTTCTCAAAAATAGTTAACAATCGACTCAGCCACAAACTAGATTTCTGCCATCAAGTACAGAAAGTTGCCTTCAGAAAGGGATACCGCACAATAGAACACCTGCAGAGAGTAAAAACGCATAGGTTCTGGAAAATAATACAACATCCTTTTATACAGTGTGTTAGGGGTTTGACTGCCTTTATTTTAATAGTCGATAGTATTCATCAAAACAAACAAAAAACCTTATATAACGGGGGTCCTAAAACCTACCGTTTTCGAGAAAAGTCGAGTTATATTATCAAGGCATTTCACCACAACTTGGCAACACCGATAAGAAATGATCCGTATACATGTAAACAACTGTACGGGGTTAATGTTTCGCGACGCGTGCGATAAGTTCGAGGTGTTGCCACACCACGTCATAGCCATTTTATCGAGTTGTATTGATTAGAAGTTTTTTTATTCTTTAAAGAAAAAGCTGTTTTGTTAAAAATTAAACATAAATACATTAAAAGAATACATCTTATGGTCATTTCATGTACAAAATTATGTGAGATTCTTTGATAAAACTGAATTTTTACACCTTAAAATTAGAAGTTTGCTAACTTTTTTCTCGAAAACGGTTAATTTTAGGACCACTGTTATATAAGGCTTTTTTTGTTTATTTTGGTGAATACTATCACCAGTTAAAATAAAGGCAGTCAAGCCCCTAACACCCTGTATATGGCTTTCATGGATTACCTTAAGTCTTTCAATGTGGTCTAGATATGGGAAGTAAATGGGCTTTGAACAATTCCCGGAGCATTATCTCTCCATCCAGCGTTATTAAACACTTTATAACAACACAACACTTCAAATTCGTCTAAGCCCCCAAACAGAAAAAGTCCAAGTCAAAAGAGGTGTCAGATAAGAGGTTAATGTGTCACCCAAATTTTTTGCTCTAGTCCTGGAAAACTCTTTTTAATAAATACACTGGAGAAACGGAGGTACAGACATATCCGGTGACCGTTTGCATCAGCTTAGATTTGCAAACGACGTAGCAATTTTTGAAAATTCCAGGTAAGAGGTAGCCGCCAGCGTGATAAAAGATGTGACGCAGCGAACAGTTGCGTCTAGAATTGGGTTACAACTAAACTTCACTAAAACAAGGTTCATGACAAATCAAAATAACAACACAAATCTATAAGAAATAGGCGACGAATCAATAGGAAAAGTAGATAAATTTGCTTGAACGGGAAATACCGAATGGAAAAGCGCATCACAAAGACGAGGTAAATTGAAGATTCAGACTTACTTGGCCAGCATATTATGCCAAACTGAAACATATCTTTCAAATGAATAAACCTTTATCATTAAAATCCCAACTATACAACCAACGCATTCTACCAGTCACAAACTACAGCTCAGCAATCAGGATCTTTACCAAGTCATACGGCAGTGCTAAAGTGGTATTGAGTAGACCTTGTTGCCCGACGTATGGAAAATTGGAAGATGAAGACCGTGGGCGGAAAAAGGAAGCAATAGGGCGCCCAAAGATGAGGTCGAGCGATGACATTAAGAAAACTGCAAGACTAAATTAGTACCAGATCGCTCAGAATAGAAGAAGATGGGAAATTATTGGAAAAGCTTATAAATGGTGGCTAGTAAAAGATGAAGAATTTTGTTTGAATTATTTTTATTTTTAAATTACATGTTACTTTGGTTCTGTAAATGAACTATGTTCAAGTAGATCTTTATAGGATTCATATTTGCTTCAACTCCAACAACTCACTTTTGAACCAAATTAACTGGAATGAAAATTAAACAGTCACTAGGAGGGAATTTGTTTTCAGATAAAATCCTACGAAACACACAAAGGAAATTTTTTGATCTGGTGATTTTGATAACTCTTATTATTATCAATAATATTATAAGCTAACCACATTGAAAGTTTTATTTTAATTCTCTTTTTTTCAGTCTAAATAAAAGTAATCGTTGAACCTTTACTACAATTCTGGTTTTCTTGTTAACTTGTAGCTTTTGAGATTTAAGGTGGGGTAGAATTTCTTTTTGAAGTTAGTATGTGTAACGGCTTTTGAAATTAGTATAAAGGCTCATAATTTAGTCAAACTTGGCTTAAGAATAAAGTTTTAGAAAAAGCATTTTTTGGAATTGTTTGAAGAATCATTACTTGATCAATATAATATAAAACTCAACTTCTCACGGTATTATAAGTGAAATACTCAATAAATGTAGATTCTTTAACAAACAAGAATAAAATATCAGGATTGGTATTTGTCTCTTATAACTTCAATATTTACGATAAATCGCTAATGTAAATGTTAAAACGTTGAAAAGGTAAGTACAATACAGCTGTTCAAATACAAATAACACCGTTAGTTACAGATTTATTTATAGATATGTTAACAATCGGCAACACTGCAAACCTGTTCTTGAATATCAACGTCCTCCCTTTTCTTGATATATATATATATATATTTTTGTTTTGTATTAATTCATTTATCCTTAGGCAGGTATAAACACGAACTTGGAAAAGTTCATACAATATTAATAACACCCAAGCCCAGTGGCGTATTAACCCAGCTCCGGGCCTGTGTTCCAAAAATTTCCGCCGCACACAATGATAATTTTTTTAAATTTTCCCCCCGACGACCGGGCCCCTAACGGGGCCCGGGCCCGTGTTCCCGGAACACACGGAACACTGCTAGATACGCCACTGCCCAAGCCTATTTCACTTGTTTGCCTTGCCTTCTTACCTACTAGGACCTAGTAGGTAGGTTTATCTTGCTAAATGTATGGCTCCTAACAACTATCAATAGAAAATAAGGCTACTAGGACCTCCATATTTTTCTGAAGCAAACAATATGAATGTATATTACTGTCGTTATCGGTGTAATTTCCAGTTTAAATGTCCGTATTTGTTAAACCTGAATAATCTTGATTAGCACGACAATTAGAAAGTCAGTATGTACATTATCATTATCTATATTGTGTTAAGCGATCATGTGTTAGAAATAAGAGTTCAACATTTTATTTACTTAAGCTTGATAAATATCATCTTTTAATTTATATGTAGTTTTCACTGGCATTCATAAACAATATCTAATTCATTGTTATTGTGGTTGTTTAGAAATAACAAATACGTAACCGATAAAGTACTTATTACGACCGTAAGTAACATAATTCAATGTTAAATCATTCAAAACAAAGTTACAATACACATAGTCCATCCCCAAATTGCTACCTCACAGTCCTCACATCACATCACCAGAACTAGAACTGAATCATACAGTCCGCTGAATTGAGCACCTGTATCCTGTATATATAGGCGCTTACTATGAAAACTTGTGCTCGTCAAATTTTTTGTGGCCTCTCTAAGTTTAGTTTCTCTCGGCCTTGGATTGCGGAATCCATTCTCCATTTTATTTAGTTAAAGATTATGGATGTCATAAAACTAGATACCTTGAAATTGAATGGAACAGTGCGGATTTATAGTGTTCGTTATAATAATTAAGTTTGTACGTAATCTGAATATACGATTACGTTTTATAGTTCACAGCAAATACCTAGTAACAATTTAACACATTTTGTATTCATGGTCATACATATTCAAGCGTGCATATTTTACACAAGTTTAGTATAATATGTACTTTGGTTATACGTTAAACTTTTACAAAGTAGACTCGTTATAAATGACTGCAAGATTATTATTCCTAAACAGTTTAGGATGTGAAAATTAGTGTTTTTCATATTAAACTGACAACACTTTTACTGTGTTACATTGTAGTTTTTAATTGTAATTTAATACGTGATACTAACAAATACATACATATGTCGTAAATGTTGTATACCTAGGTGTTGTATATTTTTATTGAGTTGTTGTTATTTATAACATAGGAATAACACTATCCAAGGTTAAGCTGGTGGGATTTAACGACAATTTTTCATCGATAAGCTATTTGTATCTACGCTGTAAATGTTAATAGTGTTAATGATGCAATAAACGCGTCATTTATGTAAGCGCGAATGGAATAATGTTGGCCTGTACGTTTAAGTAGATAAACGTAATGTTCCGTTGCGTAAACAATTTACAATGTCAGCAATGGATATCGTGCATTAGAACTGAGATAGTGCGCGCAAACTTTGCCCGCGCTCGATAAACAACAATGTCAGGCACCAAGGTCTAACATGAAATCCAAAATTAGCTCTAATCGATGACGATAACGTTCACAACATAATCCAAACATTTATTGTGAAACGCTATTGTCCCCCACTTTCTGCTCGGTCACAGAATAAGAGGCATGCGCGCCAATGGGCGTAGCCCCAGACTTGGGGTATCGACCCTAGCAAAAATAGGGTGGCAGGGGAAGAAATGGGGAATTTCGTGCGTTCGGCTGCTAATAATCGGGCAATGTGGTTCTTAACTCACGAAACCCGGAGAGGGGGGGCTTTACGGCCCTAGTTTTTTTTATCCTTAATGCGCAATAATCCCGGCTCCTTTTAAAAATGATCCTTGGGCTCTTATTACTCATACTTTATCTAATTTTTTAGATCTGAATGTTTCGGGAGTGAGTATTATACTTATTTGCCTGGACGATTGTCCAAACTAATTTGCAAGTATTCTCGTTGAGCTTGTCATTTACTCTGTTTAGACATTAATTAGGACATATATTACAAATGACTCAGTACTTAACTAATCTACAAACGAGACATGTTCGAGGAGAAACTTCCTATTTATAGTTTTTAATGGAACATAATTACCGTTCTACTTCGTTTCCAGTGATTGAATAACGAGCAAAATGAACGACTGTTATTAGGGAGTGAAACGTCATAATTAACGTTACGATTACGTGGACAAGTAATTAAATTACTAATTCATACACCAACAGTTATGTAGGATTATAGAGACTGAAGTATCTGTCCAAGTGCTATCGATTAATACCTACATTATATAACTTTAAACAGTAATTCCTACTGAATGAATCTGTTGTGTACGAAAAACTGGAAAAAAATATTTGTTGGTAATGACATAGCAACCTCAAGAACTTCACTAATAACACATAATAAATGTGAATCATCAAATAATACTCAACATATAATAAATACGTTACAACTTTATGTTTCATTGTGTTTAAGTAAGCGATCCCACAATAATCGCCGATAACAATTTAATGTTTTAAAGTTTATGCGTAATGGGCGATATAAACAGGTTGTGGTTTAAAACAGTCCGTTATTCCGCTTTATGACTATTAAGGGGCGATAAATCTTTTTATGACTTATATGTGAAGTACTTGAGGAAAACCATTCGTTACATAATATACTAGCATCGAGTTATGGACTGTACTAAAATAGTTTCAGGAAGCAAGTAAGTTCTAAAATCTTTCTTATTTAAAACTGGATTAGTTCGTGGTCGGCCAGAATTTTCTAGAATAATAGTTAATTAACTCGACTACTTTACGACCGGTTACAATTCGATAAGGCAGATCGACTTTGCTCTTGTTCTTCAATCGGTGAAAGCGTAATATTGGTCGCCTAAAATTTAACGTAAGTTGTAACTCATTTATCTGTACTGCGTAATCAGTCAATGTAGAGTTGCACTTATAGTATTCTTTAACTAAAAATAATATTACTTTTATAATGCCATTCCATTCCATTTTAAACCTCCATCTTCTATATATATATATGGGACGTCAAAATGTAATAATATTAAATAATAATTGTAATAATTTTAATAAGTCAATAATGTGACTTGTATAATACCATTTTGCATTTTAGACCTCCATGTTCTATACACAAGGCGTCTAAATTTCAATCTTTGACTGGTTTTATTTACAAAACTAGAATATTTAATGAGCTATAGTTTCTAAATTGATGCAGCACTGTACCGTAAGAAGTTATATCTTAAAAGAAAAACAAAAAACAATTGTCAAATAGTCGAAATAGAGGGTACAATACACAATTACCCTTCAGTATTTTATTTACATATATCTGCTCCAGCGATTTCATGTTATCCTTTTTAAGTGATTATTTATTTTGGAATATTTTTATCTCCTGTAAAACTTAAAAAAAAGGATTCGTTTTTGGGATCATTTGAAAAGTATTGTTCTTTGCTCTCTGGCTACGCGGCTTATGTCAGTATCACAATTTTGGAATGGACACTTTAAATTATGCTGTCGCTGTAGTGCTCATACATACCGGTTACGGTAACATTGTTTAGTGTTCTATGTTGTAGTTGCTTTGTTCACAGCCTCATAAAAAGTCATAGAAATGTAATATATGCTACAAATTAAGCAATGCCATGACTATGTGAATTGTAGAATCAATTCAATTGCCAATTACTTTTGGCATTGTCTCGTGAGAAATGTTAACATGCTGTAGGGGACGATGAGCATGAACTGAGGCCATATTTTGTTTATAGAGGAGGTACAAAAAAATGTTCAAAAAAATTCAAAGAGTATTCTTTGAACTGTTATTTTTCCTATTTCAAATGTAGAAATGCATCATATCGCTTATTTCGTTGCTGCAGCTTTGTTTATGGCATCAGGAGAAATTATAGAATGTTAGGGTGATACTCACAGAAAGTGAATATGCAATAAAGAACATTGAACATGAACTAATTGAATATTTTATCTATAAAAAAGTATTAGGGCATACATCGTACTTGTAATTCTGTATTGCAGTTACTTTGTTCATGGCCTCATAAGAAATTACAGAAAAATAATGTACTACTGCGACGAACAAAGCAATGTTTCGCCTACGTCAACATGGAACGGATAATATTTCTCATATTTCTTTGTTATAGTTAGCTTGTTCATGATCTCACGAGAAATCGTAGAATATTAATACGCATTCTGAATGAACATGGATTAAAGCCATATTATGTTTTGACAGTATTGTCAACTATACTTTTTAATTTTCCCTAGACTGACAATGAAATTTCCCTAGATTATTTAGTTTTTTCTTCATTTTAAAATGTTATATTTACACGTTTGGTATATATGAAACTAGTCTCCTAGTTTGAAACTAGTTTATAAAACAAAAACTTTAAACATAATATTCACTAAACTTGTTAAAATAACGAGTATTAAAAATAAGCATTATAATATCCATACAAACAAACTAACAACACATTGTAATAAGTTAACATGCATTTTTAAATAATCTTTCAATGTGCAAAAAATTTTTCTTATTATTATTTATTATACTGTACTCCACTAGGTGTAAATATACTACAAGAAATGCTAAAGCTCTAGAATTTTCAGCAACCATCACTACGATAAAATTAATTCATCGAAAATTTATTAGAATACGAAAAAAATACCTGTATCCCTTAATCAGCTCAAAATTTCTTAAAATAGGGAAATTTGTTTAAAGTTGACAATATTGTCCTTACAGCAGAAATATCAGCTTATTTCATTTTTTTTATATTTCATTCGTTCCTTCCTGGAAGTTTTTTACTTTCATATAATTACTTTCTCATACCCATATAATAAGAGAAAATATTGTAATCCTATTGATTTTATAAATTCGAGATATTGGCATTTCTGGACGTTATGAGATCCCCTGAGTTCGAAAAACGTGTTATTGGAAACAAGTCTGTGTGAGTATGTATGTGTGTGTGTGTCTGTGTATGTGAACAACATTTTGTCAGAAACCATTAAATAGTGGAAAGTTGAAATTTTGTATTTAGGCTGGGTTCCCTGAAAACTTGCGACCATATAAATTTCATAAGACACAGTTAAGGGCAAAGGGTACTTTACTCTGGTCATTATTAGATTGTTGTGGATTATCTCAAAAACTGATACGTTTTTTTAAAACTGTGTACATTTACTTTACTATTCGATTCCTGTTGATTGCCGTTATCGTTATCTTGACTGATCTGAGAAGGGCCCCATTTTCAGTTTTTCCGATTCCTACCAAATTTTAGATTTGAACTGACCTAACTAATGGTTACAACTTTTATTTTAAATCCTCCCTGAAGGGCACTTTACTCTTGAACATTTTTAACTTCTCAATTTTTTTTTCAAAAAGGCTTTGAATGTTTTCACTAAACTTTATATTGGAATTACCATATTAAATGTATACAATTTTGGTTAGAGATATTTTTTCATAATACTGTCCTAAAGGGTACTTTACTCTTAAGAATTTTTATTTTGTTTTACAATTTTCTTTAAAACGGTTTTGGTGATTTATACCAAATCTTATAACTTAAGTTAGGTGTTTAATGCCAGTAACTTTTATTTGAAACATCTTTATCTAAAATAGCCCTAGAGAGTTCTTCCATAATTACATTGGTTTGTAGAGTAATTGTTTAGTCTAACTAATACATCTGCATCAAGTAAAGTTGTTTTTATTTATTCCAATTCGATGATAGGTTTCTTATTTCGAAGTATGGAAATTAAAATTTATTGTTGTTATATTACATAAGTAAATTTATTTATCATTTCGATAAAGTTGGTTTTATACCAAAACATTTTTCATTTAATAAACAACCAAAAGAAATATTTACTAATAAGAGAAAATGTTAAATTTATTTTATAAAACGGTGATAATGTTGCCATAAATGTCCGGCCATATGGGAAAGTCTTATGATGTTACACATCGCCATTTTTCTATTTCAAATTATTAAATTATCTGATAAACTAATCCTTTTAATCAGTTTTGATTGTTTAACAATTGCTTTTACTTTTGCTTCTTTTTAAAGGTGTGGCTTGTTAGCCAAATTAATATTTTATTAAATACTCGATGACCTATGAAATTTCTTTACAATCTTCAAAACTTGTTAACTCAAATTTCGTCGCAATATGTCGGACATAAAAGTCTAAAAGAAAAATGGCATTATAAGTCATATTTACACTTTGCAGAAAGAATATAGTACCTCACTTAAATGACATTCCTGTATAATGTAATTAAAAAAACATTCAAAATGGTCAACGCCCATTAAATGAAACACATCTAAATTAAGATTATTAATTAATGGATTTTTCATTCAATTGAATCTAATTAATATATTGCTTCAAGTGATTTCATCATTTTGCAAGCAGCCATTATATTTGCGAATTTTATAGAGTTTGATAGATTTATATGCATATTATAGGTATTACTTGGTATTTGAAGTATATAAATCCTCACATAACCTATAACATTTACTCAGAATATTGCCAATTTCTATCTCAAGTTTGAACGAATAAATTAATGAAAATTGTTTTTGTCGAGGTACAGTTAAGTTCGGTTTATTAAATTAATTATGGAGTTCATGAAGTAAAAATGACAACTTCTGACTTTGAGTCTTTGAGAACAAACATTTAATAACACATGTTCAAAATCCCTTAGTACACAGCTTAACAAGTACACCTCCCAAGAACTCAAGTTTGAAGTTTTTTCAGGGACAGCTGGTGCCCGCATTAACTCAGTCGTTCATGATCTGTCTCAAAACAATTTTATTATATTGAGATCAAAAACGCAGTTGGTCGACTTCTTCTGAGTCACAACTTATACCTGCTTGCTGGTTAAAACGGATCCAGTGGTGTGTTAACGGTACAAACTGACTATAATAGGAATACTTCAACCATCCGGTAGACGCAGATTGTAATGCTTAAAGGGAAAAGAAAATGCTGAAAGTATGGATAAATCAACACGTTAGCAAATAGTATCTAGCTCCCTTTTGTTATTTCATCGTCTCAGAATTGTGTTATTTAAATGAAAGTCAGGTAAGATCATTTGTCTTTTAAATTTTCGTTTCGGTTTATGATTCCTAAAGTTAAGTTAGCTAAATTGAGTAAGTTAAAAAATTGGGTAAAGCAAGACTACCTACGTTGTAGTTTCAAAACGAATTGAACTACTAATTGATTTCTCAACATTTGATGGACTAAAGTCAATGGTCAATGGTCAAGTACAAAATGCAAAAAGTGAAATGATTTCAGATAAATAAAGGGTTGAGAGAGACTCAGCACTTAACAAAAGTTTTAAAACAGGTTTAGGAACATTTATATCTTTATATCTTCAGGTGGAGAGTTTGTGTTTAATAAACCTTTCTGCGTATTCCATGTGGAAACTCCTTACAAGACTGTACAAATTACCTTTCATTGATAAAGGTATTTATATTATATATATATATATATATATATATATATATATATATTTTATATAAACTAATTCTCGACATGAATAGCTAATATTTAAAGTATTTTTACTTTCTCACACCCATATAATTATAATCGTATTGTATTGTACTGTAGTCGTGCTGATTTTAGGAATTCGAGATATTGGCATTTCTGGACGTTTTTAGGTCCCCTGAGGTCGAAAAACATGTTTTTGGAAACATGTCTATATGTACCTATGTATGTCATGTATGTCTTATGTGTCTATGTGGTCAACGTTTTCTCAGAAACTACGAATAGTGGGGAGTTAAAATTTTGTATTTAGACTCTGTTCCCTAAAAACTGACGAGCACATAAGTTTAATCAGAATCAGTTACGGGTAAAGGGTACTTTACTCTTGTGATTTTTAGGTTTTTTTTGGATTATCTCAAAAACTGCTCCAACGTTTTTTTTTAAACTTTGTATATTTACTTTACCATTCAGTTCTTATCGATTGCCGTTTTCGTCACCTTGAGTGATCTTCTGCGAAGGCCCCTTTTCTCTTATGAATTTTCAGTTTTTCTCAATTTTCTCCAAAATGACTTTACCGATTATTATCAGGTTTTTGACTTTAACTGACCTAACTAATGGCTACAACTTTTATTTGAAACATTTTATTTCTAAAACCTCCCTAAAAGGCACTTTAATAATATTGCCGTGAATATTTAGTCCGGCCATATGAGAAAGTTTAACGATGTTATACACCGCCATTTTTAAATCTCATTAATGTGAGTAATGTATCCAAAAATCACACAAGAAAACTTCAGAAAGTAATAAACCAATAACTTCAGATGTCATAATTTTAATCGTAAATTTCGCCAAAGCTATTAACAGTACCCAAATTTCAATTTGTCTGTATCCCCGTTGATAGAAATAATATATTTTTTATAGTAACTAAAGGGAAGAAAAAAAAGTAATCAAAATACAGGCATAAATGAATTTTATGAAATGCATTTCAATAATTGAGTGTTCGATCGGGTACATATAAAACAATTAAAAACGCCTAATGGGGTGTTACTTTATATTTTGTCACCATACCTACATAGTTTCTTATATCCGAAAGGAAGATCAATTATGGTCCATCATTCTTTCACGGTGAAATATTGTAAAACCTCATAATTTTAAAGTACTGCACCGATTTCGATGAAATTTTGGAAGTGAGCTTGTCTTTTACCATCCTCTTCAAAAGTTATAGGACTAAAATGTGCGCTTTTTGTTTTTAAGCGGTGAAAACTACCCCTTTTTACCAAAAATTAAGAAGAGTAAATTCAAGCGATATTTGAATCTTAATAATGTTTAAGTATGTTAAATAAAGTTTTTAAACTATTTTTCAACCCTTAAAAATCACCATTTAAGTCAAAATTTGAAAAAAAATATTGTAACTTCAAATTAGTGAATGATGCATTTTATAGTGAATTAAAATCCATTTAATATTCTTTTTCTTAACTAATTAATAGTTTCAACCTTTATAAACCACCCCTTACAATGACATTTACTAACAATTTTTTTTCGCTATTTCAAAATTTGAAATGGTCTATTTATTACATTACATTACATTACATTACATTTATTTTTATCTTGAATAACTCGGAAAATATTAACTTACCGAGAACAGTTTATGACATTTTTTGCTACACTTTATCGATTTCCAATGTTATTTTGAGGTTAAGTATTTCCACTCCCGAGTAGGGGTGGCACTCACCCCCAGGGTAAAAGCGCATATCGTAACTATGTAACTTTTTTTCTTTGACATTTTTCTTATACATTGTAACGCAAAATGTAAACAACGAGTGTAAGTGTACTCCTTATGGGACCTAGGCGGCCTCTTCAAAGCGGAGACCGCTCTGCTTAATTGGGCCATATAAACTCTTTCAGAATAATCGCGAATATTTATTTAAAGAAAGAATGATTTATTACGTTTGGGTCGTTTCTAGAACAAACATTATTAGGAAAGAATACACCAGAAGGTTCCCGAATAAAATTGAGATATGTAATATAACTAATATATAATGACGGGCTTGCGGTCGGAGAGACAGATTAGACGAGAAGCCTCATGAGTAAACAGTGTGATAAACGGACAAGTGAAGTTGTATAAATAAATTAGCAGTCAAGAGTGTGATATAAATTAATTAGTTAGGAAATAGTCTAGATAAATTGAGTAGTGTTAAGACCGTGTGTAAATTAATTAGAATAAACGTTACAATATATTTCAAATTTCATCTGAATCGAAGCGATACTTTAAAATTGTCAGCAAAAACCGTCAATGAATGGACTAATCGGCGCAGCTTCAGTTTTCAATATATAACACGGCATTTGTCACTAGACTGATTTAAAATAAAGACAACCGACTTTTGTACGAAAACACGCAGGTGGACTTTAATTAGCAAATATAATTAAACACATATGGTAAAATTTTTAAATTGAAATTAAACTTGTTTTAACTGTTAGATATTATTGAAGCCATGTACGATTAAATTTTAAAAATTTGAAATGAACTTGCGTATGCTGTTTGCATTAATCGATCATAATCAGAATGCAGGGACTTGCAAACAATTACAACCTATGGCTCGTAATACTTTATTATGTTTTCATTGCTCGATTCTTGGCGATCTTTTGTCCTTAATATTATTCACAAGCAGGTAGATAACAGGTAGAAATATTTTTGAGGGATCACATCTGAGACGTTTTTTGATTGTGACCGCGTAAGACACTGGACTCCGAAGACACTACCGCTCATGCCGAGCCGTACAGTACCCCGATAAATTGGCCTGTCCTGGGATTTCGAAACTACTGACCGCATATTTGAGAATGACCGCATCTGGGAGGACACGGGTGAACCTGTCTTGAAGTTCTCTTAAATTGTTATACCAATAGTTATACGCACTTTGAGCTGTTTAGAACTGTTTTAGAGAAAACAATCCATTAATCCTCGTTTGACGTCGTGAGTTTAGAATAAATTGCAGAGAAAGGTGTAATGAACAAATAAGTTGGGGAACAGGTATTAATTTGAGATTGTCAGTGTGAGATCACTGTAGTCACTAAGGTCACTAAAATTGACCCGTGTAATTTAGACCAACATTGAATGACTCCTTTTTTTAAGTTTGTAAGTACTTATACCGAATAGGTGTAACACTTTCTTGTGATTTCTGAAACTGGGGAACTTCTCGTCACTTTTCTTTAGAAGTACTGCACTTCACAAATGACATATTTGACGTTTTTTCAAGACTGAGCCTTACGATTACCCATTTATTACTGTGCTTACCGAAGCGTTCTAGCCATTCTTCATTTGATATTCCCAAGTACTATAGTCACAAATAGTCACATTCAGATGTCGAGTACCTAATCGTTTAAGAAACATTTAATACGCTATTCATGACGTTCTAAACATGTTTAGGGTTGTTTGAAAACAAAAATAAATATTTGTGAATCATTCCATTTTTAAACTAGCCGATGTAACCAGTTTCTATGGGAGGTCGACTGAACTTTGCCGTTTTTTTTACCCTTACAAAGTAAAATCTGAAATTATCAGAGTTTCCTGAACAATGTGGGCGCCTATCTATAACAGTGTGAAATAGTGAAATGTCCAGTTTCTTGCTATTTAAGTTTTTAATAACACTTATCAATTTCACTCCCTCACTATGTGACTAAGTACAATTCCGGACCTCTAAAATTATTTCGGGCCACAAGGGGCACGAGCTATAACCGTGCAGATATGTCAGAATGAAGTCAACAAAATTAAATTTTAGCTTTATTTTTTGAATCTAGGAAAAAAAGTCCCCGGAAAAAAAGTCCCCGGAAATAAAGTCCGTAGGAAAAAAGTCCCCGGAAAAAAGTCCCCGGAAAAATGTACCAAAGAAAGAATATTCCAGAAAAAAGTCACACGGAAAAACGTTCCCCGGAAAGTAAAATTCCCAAATAAGATTCAAAACCAATGCAAATATTTTATTACAACTATAAGTGAAATCAGTAAATTATATGCTAACATACATACATGTTTATAATATATACCTTAACTACATTTTATTATCTTGTAATTTTATAAAGGTCTAACTAAACGGTGTCGTCTCATTTCAGGACCTCTCACTTGAGGACCTATACGAAATTTACCTGTTTTTGTCTCATTTGCGGACCTAGCCTACAGGTACAAGTTTGAATCGAATCACTTGCGGACCTTTAAATAATCTATTACTTGAGGTAAACAACAACCCTTCAATAATACGACGGTTGCAGTTTTGAAGGGTTGCAATTTCCACTTCAATCAAAGCGTTTGGCGGAAAGTTCAGGATTTGGGACTGGTTCAAATATAAAACTGAAATTGTCGTCAGTCGGCATGTTAAACGGTGTGCTGCATTATTACATTTACCGCACGAAAACATGGTTGATGGATGTCTTCTCATCATGGAATCTGCACTTGTGGACATTACACTGGAGCATATCAATGACTACTTGGTTGGGCAGTGCCTCGAAAATGACGCAATTGGGAATATGTGGAATTGCAGCAAGGTAAAACAGGGCGACAAACGTTTTGGAAACTTGGTATAGCAAATTAAATATAAGGTTGGGAAGAGTCAGTCCCAATGTTGCCAATTAGTTAGTGCCTTCAAAGAAGATGCTAAACATAACACATTTTTACGAAACAAGCTAGAAATCAACATGACACCGAACACACGAAGAAAAGTCTACTCAGATATGGATTCAGCCATTGAAAAAACCATTACCGACTTGGAACAAAACAAAGTTTCACTGGGTCGAACTATGGAAATTTTACAACGTGTGGTTCAATTTGTTTCATTTTATTACACATCTACAAAATTATTTAAAGGCAGTTTAGTAATATGGAAAATAAAAGTCGGTCGATTTTTTTGGTTGCATTTTTTCATAACTTGAATGGTTATTAAGTACCTATGTAAAGAAAACGTCGTAACCATGGAATAAGCATTAACTACACGGTATGGGGTGAATGCCTTCGAAGATTCGATTCATCGCGACTTCCTACATCGTGTGGGGGGACAGACTTGCCGATTTTTATTTATTGTACAAAAAAGTTGCAGGTGTATTATTAGAGTCTAGGCCTATAGGTCCTAAAATGGTACTTTATGTTATTGAAAATTTTACGGCTTTTGACGAAGGTCCTCAAATGATACAAACTTGACCGAGGTCCTCAAGTGAGAGGTCCGCAACTGAGACCGTCACGGTCTAAACCTAATATTATGACTTATATTCTCCGAAAAATGATATTTATGGTGATTAGTGGAGTATTATCTTCGAAGGTAAGTCTTAAACACGAATTACCGGGACCCCGTTTACCTGTTTTGATATGAGACCGTCCCTATTACTTAACTATCTAGGTTTAGGTCGGTATATTTCGAAGAAAATATGACTGTCAAATACTTTTGTTAATATTACAAGATTATAATTTACGTAATATATACTTGTATATTAAGTACATAGGTACTTAATATTTATTGCATTTTATGTGGGACTTTTACTTTCCGGGAAACTTTTTCAGTGTGACTTTCTTCTGGGACATTCTTTCTTTGGTACTTATTTCGGGGGACTTTTTTCCGGGGACTTTTTTTCCTGGGGACTTTTTTCCGGGGACTTTTTTTCCTAGGGACTTTTTTCCGGGCCCTTTTTTTCCTGTTACCTTATTTTTTGCCCCATCGAAAGGGAAAATTTAAAGTTGTATAATTTCTGTGGGTATCTTGGTGCTTAAGCTATACGAATGTCGAAAAGCTTGTAGCTATTCGGGAAAAGTTAAACAAGTTTCATCTCTTTTTCTCCTCCCTCGGTAGAAAATTGGGGTTTTTATTTTTTCGGATTATTCTGGAGGTCACGTTAGAAGAGTTTATAGTTCGGTCGTTATATACACTGATAGTTAGACTATTCAGCAGTTAAATATTACGACAAAATAAATTCACTCCTATTTTTAACTCCCCCGAAAGGGAAATTTGTAGTTACATGATTTTTCTGAAACATCTTCGTGCCTAAGCTATAATCGTGCTAACTTGAAAGTTTCCAGCTAGTCGGAAAATTCAAGTTAAATAAATTTCACAGATATAGCTATGATGCTATATATCTAGCACGGTCTAAAATTTTTAACTGTTCGGCAGGTACCTACCTCGGGATAAAAACCCACAAAATAAATTTCACCTCTATTTTTTACCACAGAACGGGAAATTCGGGGTTTGCGGATTTTTCTGGATCTCTTCGGGACCGAAGCTATAATCAAGCAAAGTTTTTAGTTTCCAGGTGATTGGGAAATCTGAAACATTTGACATGCCCAGATATGTACATACATACTAAAAACATTTTTGCTTCATAAATTAGATATAGTAGTTATACATAAAGAAAGATACATATATAGAAATTAGATAGAATAGAATAGAAATTGTTTAGCTAGTTGTAGCTAAACAATTACTGGTAATTGCCGTGGTGTAACCACGGTAATTAATCAGAATTGTTTATTAACTTGTATTTTGTTAAGTTGTTTTTAAAGAAAGGCATTTATGCGAACTGCACATTTTTCATATCTTGCACATGTTTTGTGAACGTTTAGTCATTTGCATACTTTTTCCAAAATTTGTATACATAATAATAGAAAATACATAGAAAATATGGGAGATTATATGAATTAACTGGAAAACCGACATTTCATCCACCAAATGACAGTTCCTAATGTTTATTGCAAGTTAAGGAAGTATGTATCTACTAGGAGAATAATTAACTTGACGCGTTCAGGTCTATTTATTAAGGGCAACTGTAATTCATAATTCAGGCAGAATCATATTAATTGTAGTTTTCAGAAAGCATAAAAGTAAGAAAAGAATATGAAATATCTTTTAAAAGTATTGGATAAAAAGGTATATTTTTCTGGATATTCTTTAGAATCTTAAAAAATATTTAAGAAGTTTTTGACGGATACCTATAGCGAATACGGATTTCTCTAAAGTGAATTTTCTTCTAAAGTGATTATATGAATTATCTGGAAAACCGACATTTCATCCACCAAATGACAGTTCCGAATGTTTATTGCAAGTTAAGGAAGTATGTATCTACTAGGAGAACAATTGACTTGACGTGTTCAGGTCTATTTATTTAAGAGCAACTGTAATTCATAATTCAGGCAGAATCATATTAATTGTAGTTTTCAGAAAGCATAAAAGTAAGAAAAGAATATGAAACATCTTTTAAGAGTATTGGATAAAAAGGTATATTTTTCTGGATATTCTTTAGAATCTAAAAAATATTTAAGAAGTTTTTGACGGATACCTACAGCGAATACGGATTTTTCTTAAGTGAATTTTAAATTTAAATTTAAATTTTATTAACTCAAATGACAGATCCTGAATTTTGACCAGCTTATAAACCCTGATTACTATTGTTGAAGTACAAATTACTTTTTTCCAGTTATAAACCTAATGCTTTATTATTTTTACAATCAGTGTTAATAATTTCCTTAGTTAGATTATTTTAATAACAATAATCATAATAATATATTATACTATTTTTGTAACACATTTGGTTAAATGTGCCTTTTTAATTGCATATTTTGAAATGTCATTGCGCATGTTGGTTAAATTCCATGCATGAAAATACGCATAATGCAATGAGTTGGAGAGGATCTATCTCCCACAAGAGTAATTCTGGAAAGTGTTGTTGATTTATTATTTAACCGAAAGTAGATTCTAGACTTAATCGATGAAAAGTGTCTAATGTCTCTATGCTTCTCAGCATTATTCAAATATCCCTCAAAACCTGGAATCTACACTTACATCATAACTAGGAATGTAGGTATACTCAAATGTATTTTTGGAGAACCGCTTCAGGTGTTTACTAACAGGAACTGCTTCACATTAACATTGCCAATAATATTATTAGTACACGTCATGCATCCTATTCCATTTTGAACTTATGAAACAATTATATTGGTGAATAGTTCAGTGTTATATAAATAGTCCGAATGGGTTTTGCGAATAAATTAAATGACGAGATATAAATAGGTGGCAAATAAATTTTGGCAATAGTTCAAAAGTTGGCAACAGATTAGAATTAACAAAAAACATCTTTAAGGGAATGAAACATTGCATCGCTACAAAAGCCAGCATCACCTTCAATTTCAAATCAAATTGTGCTTATGAATTTTAAAAAGGTAGATGTCAAATTGACTCTTTTGGGATATTTCGAATTAAAAGCGTGTTTTTTATTGAAAATGTGCAAAATAGCTCATTACGTTTCACTACATATAGGTACAATGAAAGTGAGAGCATATTAATACGTTGCAAATGTTGAATTTGGACACGTTAACACATATAAGAATAGTGTGTAATTCATTATTCCTGGCGTGCTTTAGTTGATTAGCTTCAATGTTCTCAATCATTTAACTGGGACGTTTGAGTTGCTCCGTTCCACGTAACTATGGCTACTGCCCCCATCCGATCGATCCGTGCCCCTATTAAATCAATTTAATGATTGTGACCCTAGAGCCTTAAATGGAACGTATTAAAACATGTGGGAAGGTTGTAATTCAGTTCAAAATCTATTCATGAGTATTTATTTATGTATTTATTCTGTCCGTTTCTCTCGCTTTCTTTCTCTTTGCTGTCGATGTTTTATACAATTTTTGTTATAATTGTATTATAATAGTTGTTTATGTATATGGGGTTTCACGTTTATTAAATATGAATTAGCTGTAACGCTAACTGAATTTTATGAAGGCAGCTTTTATTTCCGGTCAGGTTTCCCCGAAACTGTTTTGCTAATCGGTCTACGGGTCTACTAATAAGAAGACCGGTTGTTGAGGCCGTTTGTTCATTGGATATCTCTTCGTGCGATCAGCGTTACGAATAACAGAGCTGCGAGGTCGGAATCAGTTTTTAACGGCGGCGGCTGATTGAACGAACGAAATAACTTGATCCCGTCGATTAGCATTTTATGAATCAGGCATAGCGACAGATATCAACAACGATCCGATATCAGGTCAGTAGGCAGGCTGTCAGGCAGGCAGTATAATATATGCATATCTCATTTCCGTTCGGATCCCATTGTTTGCGCTTGTTGAGGCGATACCAGCACATGTCCCCTCCAGTGCCACGAAATGCCTCCCCCTGCCTCCTCTCCACCACTTCCTCCTCCCGCGAGCTCTCTCCTCTTTCCAGCGCTGTTGTTACGTGTGCGTGTGCGTGAGTGTTTCACCAAGTTGAGCACAACAGTTGAGAGTTAGTTTCAGAGTTTCATTATTCCATTCCATCCCCACTCCGAATGGTTGTGGATGGTTCGACTGCGCCATAACCCGACTCAAGCAACCACTCCTCACTCCTCCTCTCTCACTCTCTGTCTCTCTCTCTCTTTCTAGTTTCCTGCACTCAGTACACAGTAAACGCGTCTCACTACGACGGGGAGACGTCTCTGCTGCCGTGGATTTCACACCAAACTTATCATCCGAAATATACATATAGATATCGCGCGCGTTAGTGATCCGATCACTATAAAGGAGAGAAAAAAAAAAGTGACGGGGGGAATGCGTGCGTTTGCGAGATAGAGCGTGTGAGAGAGAAAGAGAGACAGACAGGCATAAGGGATAATACAGAAACTGTTAATGCACAATGCTTGTAAGTATTTTTGCGACGAGTTTCGAAAGTTTGCCGTGTTCTGCATCTTGCGCAATGACGGATTATATATTTTATGTGTTTGTGTGTATGATTTGTTTGTATTATGTGTTGTGAAGATTTGACTGGTTGCGGCAGCAGGTAAACGCACTTGATCTGATTTATTTTTCTGCCGCCACGCTATAAATACGCTGCTCTCCGCTGTAGGCACGGATACAATGTTTACTCATTCAGCTGTCGTTTATTTCTTTCACTATTTTTTTTTCTGATAATGATCTTACCAATTAGCAAACGTCACTGTTATGGCCGGTAACGTTTGACAGTTAGCTGCTAATTGGCACTTAGTCTGAGTAACTTATAATGGATTCGTCACCGGGAACACACTTTCAAAGTCATTTCATTATTAATTTAAATGAATGCATGATAATTTAGGATTGCTTTAGTCACTTCTCAAGCCATTCAATTTCGTAACACGTTCAAAATGGAGCGTGATCTAGATTTAATGCTTATTATCTATAACCTGTTAAAATAATTTATCATTTGACTATTCTTGTAATGTTAATGCATGCGACGTTATGAGCAATTAATTGTTTTGTTAATCCCCTTTAAAATATGTGGGCGTGTTACAGTGTGATCATACTAAGCGACACAAAACCATTTCCTGAATACATTTTTGTCTTGAACAGAATTAAATAAATAATCAGAACAGGAAGTTAAATATCAACCATTACACTTATTTTTCATCTCACCTCCCAACCTTTAGTTAATGTAAGGAACGAGTAGCTGCACTTTACCGCAGTGCCTAATTGTACAATAAAACAGAGCATTACCAGTAATTTGTTTCAATGTACAACTACTAATAGCTGGTATGATACATACAGCGCCACCTGTCAACTCGTAAGCCAAACACAATGCAAACTAAAGCAATCTAAGCTTGGTTTAACTAAACTGTGATAAGTGAATTCAGTCACAAACCAATTAAATTGAGTCTTAGTCCACCATGCACATGTGTTTAATCTTGGTATAACTAAACTCCATACAGTTACTCTACTAACTAATTGTTGGAACTAATCAAAACCTAGAGTTAATATTACTCGGCATCTAAACCAAGTTCATTTACACCAAAAGTAAACTGCATATGTACAATTAAATTTTGATTCACTTGTTCATGTATTTAATTAATTTAATTCCGTTAACTACCTACCATAACAAACATGGGAATCAATCAAAAACTCAAATTGACAATATCACTTAGCAACTAAACCGATTTCAGTCAAATCAAAAGTAAACTGCATATGCAGAATTAATTCATAGTTTACTTTATTGATGTGTTTAATCTTGATTCAACTAAACTCAGTTTAGTTACTGTACTAACAAACAGTTGGAACCAATCAAAATCTTAAATTGACAATATTACTAAGCAACTAAACCGAGTTCAGTTAAACCAATTAGTAAACGGCATATGCACAATTAATTCGTGGTGTATGTTACACATGAGTTTAAACTTGGTTAAACTAAACTCAGTTCAGTTAGCTACTAATTGTACTAACAGTCTGGAACCAATCAAAAACTAAAGTTGACAATATTACTCGGTACCTAAACCGAGTTCGGTTAAACCAAAAGTGAAATGCGTATGTACAAATTAAATTGTTGTTCACTTCTTCATGTATTTAAACTTGGGTTAACGTAATTGAATCAATCGGAATCAATCAAAAGCTCAAATTGACAATATTACTTAACAACTAAACCGATTTCAGTCAAATCAAAAGTAAACTGCATATGCAGAATTAATTCATGGTTTACGTTTTACAGCTTGGTTCAACTAAATTCATTTCAGTTACTGTACTAACCAACAGTAGCAACCAATCAAAAACTAAAGTTGACAAGTAAACCGAGTTGAGTTAAACCAAAAGTAAAATAGATATGTACAGTTAAATTTTGGTTCACTTGTGCATGAATTTAAGCATGGTTTAACGAAATTTAGTTCAGTTAACTACCATAACAATCAGTTGGAATTGAGCAAAAATTAAATTGACAATATTATTCAGCAACTAAACCCACATGTGTACCTAATCAATGAAAACCGTAATTTAACAGCATTACTTAGCAACTAAACCAAGTTTAGTTAAGCAAAACTAAACTGCATAATATGTACTATTAAGTCATGGTTTACTTTATTGATGTGTTTAATTTTGATTCAACTTAACTCAGTTTAGTTACTGTACTAACAAACAGTTGGAACCAATCAAAATCTTAAATTGACAATATTACTAAGCAACTAAACCGAGTTCAGTTAAACCAATTAGTAAACGGCATATGCACAAATAAATCGTGGTGTACGTTACACATGAGTTTAAACTTGGTTGAACTAAACTTAGTTTAGTTACTAACTGTACTAACAGTCTGGAACCAATCAAAAACTAAAGTTGACAATATTACTCAGTACCTAAACCGAGTTCGGTTAAACCAAAAGTGAAATGCGTATGTACAAATTAAATTGTTGTTCACTTCTTCATGTATTTAAACTTGGGTTAACGAAATTAAATCAATCGGAATCAATCAAAAACTCATATTGACAATATTACTTAGCAACTAAACCGATTTCAGTCAAATCAAAAGTAAACTGCATATGCAGAATTAATTCATGGTTTACGTTTTACATGTGTTTAAGCTTGGTTCAACTAAATTCATTGCAGTTACTATACTAACCAACAGTAGCAACCAATCAAAAACTAAAGTTGACAAGTAAACCGAGTTCAGTTAAACCAAAATTAAAATGGATATGTGTAGTTAAATTTTGGTTCACTTTTGCATGAATTTAACCGTAGTTTAAAGAAATTTATTTTAGTTAACTACCATAACAATCAGTTGGAATCGATCAAAAATTAGATTGGCAATATTATTCAGCAACTAAACCTAGTTCAGTTACTCAAAAAAGAAATTGCATAGGTGCAATTCAGTCTTAGTTCACATTGTTGGTGTATTTAAGCTTTGTTCAATGAAATTTAGTTCATTTACGGTACCGTAACAAACATTTGTAATTAATGAAAACCTTAAGTTGATAGCATTACTCAGCAACTAAACCAAATTCAGTTAAGCCAAAAGTAAACTGCAGATGTAGTATTAAGTCATGGTTTACTTTATTGATATGTTTAATCTTGATTACACGAAACTCAGTTCAGTTACTGTACTAAAAAACAGTTGAAACCAATGAAAGTCTTAAATTGCCAATATTACTAAAGCAACTAAACCGAGTTCAGTTAAACCAAAAGTAAACTGTATATGCCCAATTAATTCATAGTTTACGTTATACATGTGTTTAAACTTGATTTAACTAAAGTCAGTTCAGTTACCATACTAACAAACAGTGGCAAGCAATCAAAAACTATAGTTCACAATATTACTCAGCAACTAAACTGAGTTTAGTTAAATCAAAAGTAAACTGAATATGCACACTTAAGGTTTACTACATATTTTTAAAGCTATGTTTAACCAAAGTAAGTTCACTTAGTGTACTATCAAACAGTCGAAACCAATCAAAAACTAATGGTGACAATATTACTCTGCAACTAAACCCAATTCAGTAACACCAACAGTAAACTGCATATGTCCAATTGAGACTTAGTTTACATTGTTCATGAATTTAAGCTTAGTTTGGCCAAACTCAGTCGAATCACTCTACCAACGAACAGCTAGAACCAATCAAAACCTAAGGTTGACAATATTACTCAGCAAATAAACAGAGTTCAGTTACAGCAGACTAGTAAACAGTGTACAGTTAAACTGCATATGTACAATTGAGTCTTAGTTCTTGTTGTACATGTGTCTATAAGTATGGTTTAAGTAAACTCAGTGTAGTTACTCTAAGTAGGTACTAACAAACATTCGGGAACAATACCCACCGTTGACAACTTTACTCACCAACTGCATAGTGTTTAGTTACATCAAGAGTAAATTAAATATATACAAGTGAGTCTTTGTTCACATTGTACCTAGCTGTGTAAGCTTGGTTTAATTAAACTCACTTCAGTTACTGTCTTGTGAGAAACGGTCAGAACCAATCGA
Organism: Cryptocephalus moraei; assembly: GCA_946251905.1. Classification (NCBI taxonomy): domain Eukaryota; kingdom Metazoa; phylum Arthropoda; class Insecta; order Coleoptera; family Chrysomelidae; genus Cryptocephalus; species Cryptocephalus moraei. The sequence continues at coordinate 30,209,469 of OX276458.1, read as the reverse complement.
AAACTATAAACAATATTACTCAGAAACTAAACCGAATTCAGTTGTACCAAGAGTAAACTACATATTTACAATTAGTCGAAGTTTACGTTGGACATTTGTTTAAGCTCGGTTGAACTAAACTCAGCCCAATTACTCTACTAATGATCCATTCAGAGCTTAACATTGTCAATTATGCTTAAAACTAAACCGAGTATAAACTACATGTGCAGAGTAGTAGGGTATGGAAAATTTGTTTCGCGACAAATCGCAATAAAATAATGCTTCTAGCATTCTTCAATCAAATTTCATAGCCAACTTGGTGAAGTTTTTAATTGAAATGGTTTCAGAATGTAGCTCGTTGTGTTTAATGTCATGAGAAAATATTACTATCCTGATCGTGTGATTGCTCTGCTGATTTTATTTAGCTCATTGTTATTTTGACATATAGCTGAGAATTAACATCTACTCTGACGAACCTAAAACGATTCTTTATTGTTTCCTCAGTAAACATATGAAATACCTACTCTCTTAGTGAGTTTATCTGTATATATTTTATTAAACGTAAAAAAGTCTAAAGTTAAATAGGTACCTACCTAAGCTTTACTAGGTAAGCTGTTTTGTTGATCAACAATCCAGTTTTAAAATATACAGACCAAATTTATAATTTCAGTAAAAATAGTATAGGTACAGGAAAATGGTTGCTTAAAATGGTGAAACTTCTTAGTATCAACATGGCAATCTAAGGTGTTACACAATTGCCAAAAATAAGTGTTCGCGTATATGACATTATTATGGAGTACAAGCTCCAGGTTTCCTCAAATCAACAAAAAAAAACTTGGAACCTAATCTTTCAGAAAACAATGTTAGCCCAATCGAATTAGGATTTCACGTTGCAAAAAATTTTGACAGCAATTTTCCTTCGGAATTGTTTAGGGGGGGTTCTGGCAGTGTAAATTTAGATTGCAGGTGTACCAGACCCGTTGCGTCATCCGCCATCTTGAATATAAGGGTGAACTTTTGTTTATTAAATAACTCGTTTATTTTCAATTTTACACGAAAAATAGCTATTACAAAAGTTGTTTGAAATTAAATTTCCTACAATTTTGATTCCTATCATGTTTTCCTAGGATCGATATTTTTCGATGTATACCCGAGAAAAGGAGGGGGTGAAATCTTATCATTGTCTTTTCACGTTTATTGTCAATTTTACGCGAAAAATTGTGATTAACAAAGTTGTTTAAAATAAAATTTCCTACAATTTTGTTCCTTATCAATTTTGCCGTAGAATCGATATTTTTTTATTTATACCTGAGAAGAGGTGGAGGTAAAATCTTACCATCGTATTGTCACGTTTACTGTCAATTTTACGAGAAAAATTGTTATGACATGACTAAAGTTGTTTGACATCAATTAATACAATACCTAGGTTCACCCTCACCTCTTCTCAGGTATAAATCGAATAATATCTGTCCTACGAAAAAATTTGTAGGTGCCAAAATTGTAGGAAATTTGATGTCAAACAACTTTAGCTCTAACATTTTTTTTCGTAAAATTGACAATAAACGTGACAATACAATGGTAAGATTTTACCCCCACCTCTTCTCAGGTATAAATCGAAAACTATCGATCCTACGGCGAAATTGATTAGGAATAAAATTATAGGAAATTTTATTTTAAACAACTTTGTTCATCACAATTTTTCGCGTAAAATTAACAATGAACGTAAAAAGACAACGATAAAATTTCATCCCCTCCTTTTCTCGGGTATACATCGAAAAATATCGACCCTGGTGAAAAAATTATAGGAACCACAATTGTAGGAAATTTTATTTTAAACAACTTTGTTTATTACAATTTTACGCGTAAAATTGAAAATAAACGAGTTGTTCAATAAACAAAAATTCACCCCCACCTTTTCGGGTATAAATCGAAAAATATCGATCCTAGGAAGAAAATGATAGGAACCAAAATTGTAGGAAATTTAATTTCAAACAACTTTTGTAATAGCTATTTTTCGTGTAAAATTGAAAATAAACGAGTTATTTAATAAACAAAAGTTCACCCTTAAATTCAAGATGGCGGATGACGCAACGGGTCTGGTACCCCGGCTATCTAAATTTAGACTGCCAGTAACCCCCCCTAAACAATTCCGAAGGAAAATTGCTGTCAAAAATTTTTGAAACGTTTACCCCTTTTTGGAGCTAATTCGATTTGGCTATGTCTCGATGCTTCATAAAAACCATTATGTCAATACAATGAGTCTGTCCATGACGAAATAGGAAGTCATCGGCCATAAACGGATACAGCTGCATTGAGCAATTAAGACAATTCCATTATGATGACGACGTAAAATTAGGCAAATATCTAAACGTTAGATCACTTATGCCTAATCAAACATGAAACGTTACACGGTTCAGCAGTGCATTTCTCTTACATTCGTGCAATACTGCAACATCGAAATTATGGGATTTTAATATTCCCCACTGCTATTCTTGGAGTGGAGAACACCTACTTGTGATTTATCAGCAACTACTACAGCTTCAAACAAAAAGCTACAATTAGCTACATCTACAGAACAATTACATACTGCAGTTACTCGAAAGGTAGCGTTAGCCTGCAAAACATAGTCATCATTTTACTCGGGCAAAGGTGTTTATGCTTAACTTTCTGCTTTGATGGCATTGTTTGACCCTTCACATCACCAAGTTTATCTATTTCAGACATTTTCCTATAGAGATAACTTCAGGATATGGTTTACGCAACTCAACCTGACCACAATTCAGAAACGACGATCTCATTATACGAGTTCAGTTTTGCACAGAACCAAATCCAAAAAGCCACTTTGTTGTTTGTTGTTTTATTTGAAAACTATTGTGAAATACGTGCTACCTATCAGTTTGCTGTATATTCCCAGACTGCATTCTCTAAAACGCAGTGTAATCAAATGCCCTGATTTTTACCCAAAACACAAATAGATCATAGTGCAGCAGGCACAAGTTTTATTTTCCAAAGCGCATGTCATAGCAGCATATCTAATTTTGAACAAGTGAGAAAAGCTAATATGATTAGATGTAACATTTATTTTTGTTGCCTGCTTTTACACGCTTAAGTTTTTTTTCTGTGTAGCCTGCATGTTCCCAGAGTTCAATTTTAATTTATGATGTTTCCATAGAGAAAATGACATACTATGTATCACTTTCAAGCAATGTAGATGTTTAAAAATACGCCAGAAAAACGTCCGTTTCTTTTTAAACATGTCTTTAGACATTAGTTTTTTAAACTACAGAATTCATAAAAAAGATTCTACACACTTGTAGGAAATCGTTACTTTTAATAAAAATGTTAACCTTTCAGTTTTATTTCAGCACAAACCGTACAAGTTAGTTCAGACAATCAAATCTCGTTTATTTTTTTATCTGAGACTAATGGGTGTGAGAGTAAATTAACTCTCCTTATTAGAGTACATCGCTCCTTATTAGAGTACATCGGCTTATTGAGCCGCCAAGACCGATGTTGAGTTTAAAATATGTATAAGCATTTTTTTTATGGAATAAGAGGTTAGTAAAAATTTTAATCATCAATTCAAAAACTTTCGCCACATAATTGAAACACCACGTTGATATTTAAACTATTATTTTGTATATATTTCCAAATTATAGAGTAGATATTGTCTAACTTCATAGCATGTTATTGCTTTTAAAACTACATCGTTTATCAAAAACAGTAAAACAATAACGATATAAGAAATAAATGTAAGAGAATCTGTGAAAATGGAATTTGTAGCTCAGCCGGATTCATTAACGTAAAACTATATAAAAAAAATATATTTTCATGAAAGATTTGAACCAATATGGTTATTTTGAAAGATGTTAAAGACGAAAGACGACGAAAGGGCGTTTTACCTGTAGTTCTAAGTAAATAACCGGAAAGATGCTAAGATAAAGCAAATTGAAGCATTCCTGGCAATTTTAATAGTTTCCAATTTCAAGAATGTTTTTTGAAATGTACTGACATCACACACACACACACACACACACACACACATACACATAAGTGCATATCAAATACCTTGCGTGTCACATTATAGTTGTACCATTACTTACAGGTGGGGGGGTTTAAAAAATTTATACGTTTTAACCTCAACGTTTCAATTCGTAAATAATAGTGATTTAAAAATTAACATCGTAATTTTCGCTAATTTCCAGGGACTTTATAATTTTCTCTTTTCCATTTAATTACTTATTACTTCATTGCTGCTAAATACAGGTTTTTTTTTTCGAAACGTTCACCAAGTCGAAGAGGGAGGGTGCCGTCGTTTCTTCTAAGGGTGACTTTTCCACGCGATTATAAAAAAGAGATCCCACGAGAAATGTTTAGTTGTCTCTTCGTGCTAAGATTCGCAACACTTAACAATGTGCGATAGAGTGATATACGAGTTACATCGATTGTGCCACGTCGTTGAATATTACCAGAAGTACCATGAAAAGACTGGCGTGTGGTACAATGTTAGACCTGTCAAGCGCTACAGGTGGGTTAAGGATCGAATCTTACAAGGAACAATTTCGAATTCTGTTACACGCCAACCTATCCTAGCCCTTGGTAAATTTTAAACCTTTCTGGGTAAATCTACTTGTAATTTATATATTGAGGGTACGCTAGGTTTTATCAACTTCAAAGTTTGACATTTTCAGTTTATTTCGTTCCTTTCAAGGTACATAGAGGTTTCTTGCAACTACTCAAATCAGAAATGTTTGCTTTCACGTCATCAGTGATATAAATATTCAGTGGCGACAATATACAACTAACGAGCTTTAAGGAACTTTACTCACGTGTTGCATGTACCAAAAATTTCAGTGTCCATTTGTTGAAAATAACGATCATGCAAGCACGATGTAATAAAACATATTCATTGATTACAGCGCAACTACATACTTATTATGCCGATATTAAAACTTAAAATGTTTGTTTTAAATGTTCACCAAAAATTTCCCAAAAGTGTTTTAATTGTAGCATTTCGTTGATGATTAGTTCACTACAACTTGTTTTCGTATTTCTTTTAGACCAAAAATGCACCAGAGCGCAGATGTAGCCGAAGCCTGTTTTGGTGAGTACACTTAAGATCAATTAAAGTAAAAAATGGCGTCATTGAGTAATAGTGACGCCAGTATACTGTTTAATAAAACTGCCAATTCTGCCACCGAATTAGGATTCAGCAGGACAAAATTGATAGAATAATATGCACCAAGTCACCAGATTAAAACATTTGTATTTTTTTAATCATATTTTCATAAAACAAGATTTTGGTAATTTTCGACTACTAATTCAGTAACATTATTATGATTTATCATTTCTTGGAACAAGCGTTTTTGATAATAATCGCAGAAAAACGCACAGTACCACGCCACACCCAAATACAACACAGGTAATATACATATAACACAATACATACATTTTACACAAAATTATACACAGATAAGGCCTATAATATTTGTTAGAAGAAGAGTGTTCTCTATATTGAAGCCTGGTTACTCAATTTTCAACTTCAGCTTTCAGCCTTCATGGTTGACCATATCGGAATAGCCATCCGTGGGTATGCCAAGACAGATATTACTTTCCTCTTTCCTTAGAGTCCGTAGCTACTATAAAGGCAGCCTCTCATAAACAAAACAAACAAAATAATGTTATAATTTTTCAGTTGATAACTGTAAACACTCCTTGTACTCAGTCAGTACGATTGCAATGAAAATTAGTTAAACTTAAGCATAAAGTATAAAAATAAAATGAATTGGAAGCATCACAGGCAGACGATTATTTTTAATAATTCGAAGGAGCAAGTTTACCGACATGAAGTGCAAAGTGAATCATAGCCTCAAATTTAAATCGAATTAAAATTAATGTACTTTGGTCCTCAGATTCTGACGACGCAGATCTCGCTCCGCTGCGATGCTGGGATTGCAACGTTAACTTCACCAGCAGGCACTTCCTAAACGCTCACCTCTTCCATCATATCAAGCAGCCGACTGTCGTCCTGAACCGCGTTCAGCTGCCGTCGCTAAAGATCACCTTGAAGAGCAAAAGGGACAACAGCTTCGAGATAGTCAGCTCCCCCAAACAGATGACCAATCTGGCCGAAGAAAGGGAGGTGCCCGAGGAGACGACAGAGCAGGAGAAGGTAAACTGATGAACAATTTACGATGCATTCAAATTTTACTCCTATTCAAAAAGTGTCGAAAAAGTGTTGAAATCTAAACTAAAATGTTTATGGCCAAAGTACAAACTTCGCCTAATCCTTAAATCAAAGTCATTCTTAAATTTTGCTCAAATGTGTGGGAATTGGGTTCTATAATAATAATATAATAATATTTGTCGCTCCTGTTCCAAATATCCTATTTTACCTCTCTCACGGATACTAAATAACAACAGTTAACATTCTTAAATTTCCAAGACTTATTTTGACATGATTAGGTGTTACTGTGCCAAGAAATCAAAAAAGCATTAAAACATTGGCAACCGTTTCGAGTCAGCCACATATAAAGGCAGAGTTAAAAAGCCATGGAAACTTCTCCTCTTGTTCGAGCACATTTGGTTACACTGGGAAATGTGAACTAATGTCAGTTTCGAGATATACTCCGCTTGAGTTGAACAAGGTCTAAAGAGGTTATTGAGTTTTCCCTTCCTCTGGTTGCCTTCATTAGCAATCCTAGTCATGAATATCCATGGTAGGTTTAGCTATGAACACTATACCTCGAATTCGAGCATGACCCTAGTACGTCCTCTTTAAATCTCCATACTTAAAAACATGGAGAAGTAAGTCTTTGGAACAAGTCTCAGCTAACTTAATAATTCCCTTACAAGGTTTACAAAAGTGTTCACCTTTCAGGACGAGAAGTTGTTCGATGAAGTCGGGGAGCAATTGATAGATCACGAGATCAACGATGGAGACGTGGGGGACACGTCGGACGCCATGGAGGAGGAGAAGCAGGAGAACGACGAAGACTCGCTCCACTTCCCGTCCGACGATGTTTCCTTGTCCGGACATGGTAAGCGTGAACGTGGATTTCCATTAAGACACAGAAACAAAGCTCGTCAAATGCTCATCGCTTCTATTGGAATCTTTCCTTCAGAATCTCCTTCCCAGAGCGAGGCGGACTCCACGAGGAACCTAGCCGAAAAGGAGAAGGAGAACTCGAACAGCGAAAGCAACACGTCCGACTACGGGAGCATCCCGGGGGCGGAACCGACGCCACCGCCGGAACCGTCCCCGGAATACCCTAAGATCCGCATCAAGACCACCGGACTCCTGAAGGAGCCGCTCACAATCACCGAGATCACCGACGACAATCCCGAGGGGGAGCCAAATTACAGTATGAATTATTTATTACATTTATTTATTGAATTTATTACACTCGCGGATAAAATAAACGTTTAACGAGCGATAGCTTTAAACGCGCGCGCGGCGCAGCCGCAAGCGTGTTAATATCGCGATTTAATTTAATTTTAATTTAATTCAATTTAATTTTGCCATGTATAAACTGACGTTTAGCGGAGTAAGTCCAATTTTGAAGAGAAAATTTGAAAAGATCACAACTTCTGTGCCGCAACCTTGACAACGACGAAAACAATATTATTAAACATATAAAACGTCACTTTATATGGCAAAACGGAATAGGCAGCGGATTAAAACATTTTAATTCTCTGCCTAAATAAACAAAATAAACAATGACTTTATAGGTTCGATTTGACGTCAGTTTATATGGCAAAATTGAATAAACTTCTTTGATTACCGTAACGCTAAATATTCTGGTATATTGTAAAGAATTAAGAACTTGACTACAGTGTTTCGATGTCTCGAAAATCAGGATTTTAAGGATTGTATTAGCTTTATGTTTAACAACGGTATGAAGTTAGTGATCGTTTTTTCATCATGTAAAATACCCTAAGAGTGTTTCAGCAGTTTTCTTTACTTCAGTACTACTTTAATGGCTGAGTGAAATTACAAACTTGGTGATGGTGAATCTGATAATCAAAGAGATTCTCATTGAACAGTAATAAACATGTGAACATGTAATAAACATCCAACTTTTATATCAAATCAATTTAGTAGTAGCTCAGCAGTGATTAAAGTTATTAATTTGCCCATTTTGCAACTCTGCAAATAATTGTTGTTAATAGAGTGCAATATACTTGGAATGACAGCAATTAATCTCATTTTGCTTTATTATATACTCTTGGCCTTTAGGCGAAAACCTTAAATATAAATAAATGCATATAATTAAATATCTTTAGTGGTATGGGAGTGGTTGTTTTGAGTTGATTCATACTTATAATAAGAAAGCAAGGATTTAAGGCAACAAAAACTATAGAACCAAAAACCATAGACAGGCAAAAAGGCAACCAAAACATACAAAATAAGCACTTAAAATAGGCATTTATTACACAAAAAAAAAACAAAACAGTTACAAGTTTAATAATAATAACTTTACAACCTAATACAAAGTCCTAAGTACCTAAATATGATCACGTATTACTTGATACAATTAACTTTAACCACCATAATTTCTTTTAAATTATCTAAGGTCATGGTTTGTCTTTTGTCGTTTAAAATTTGTTTTAGGATTGAAAAACGTCTATAGATGTTAACGGAGCAAACATAAAGTTACTTATCTCTAAAGGACTATAATTATTTGTGATTTGCGATTCGCTATCTCCAGACAATAGAGTACATATTTGTCTCAATTTTTGTAAACCAACGTTACCCTCAAAAACTTTTTCACACTTTTCTTTAATAAATTCTCCTCAGACCTGCGGCGCACTCATTAATTTTGAAACAACATTATCCAAAACACTGAATTGTTGGATTAATGACGCATTTTTTCGTTCAAGAGCTGTTATTGACTTTTCTAATGAGTTCATGTGTGTGTACAAATAAGTTAAGTCCATTCTTATAGTCTCCTTCTTCAACATATTTTTGCTGATCCTAATGGACACCGCATCATCGTCAAATTCATTGATAACGCGTGATATTGTTTCAAAATGTTGAGCGTAATAGGCGGCTGCTGAAATCCATGTTCCTCATCTGAACAAAACAAATAAAAATAGGATTACAAATAACATCTGGCAATTAACTTGCAAAACACTAATTTATTTAATTTAATTGAAAAATTGTAAGTAATGGACTCACCTTGTTAAGACTGGTTGCGGATGTAATGGTACATCTGGAGCCGTTTCCTTAAAATGTTCCTTCCGGGGGCCTTTAAGAAAGTCTTCTTGATATTTGCGATTAAAAGGTCCACATCGGGAAATAAACTGCGAGTTTCCTCAGCAACTCTTTGGAGACCATGAACGATGCATGTGATATGAATCATCTTTGGAAATAAAACTTCAAGAGCTTTGGCTGCTTTCTTCATATAGGGCGCCTCATCGGCAACAAAAAGTAGGACTCTGTCGTATTTTATTCCATTAGGCCAAATTAAAGCAAGTGGAGTAGTAAACAGTTGAGTGATTGTAGAATTATTTGTGTTTGAAGTTGTTCTGAGTGAATTTTCGAAGGATTCTGTGAATCCACGGTTCCAATCACCACATTTGCCACATACCGCCCAAGCACATCTGTAGTCTCATCTATGGACACCCAAATATATTTATCTTTAACATCCTTTTTAATTTTATCCATTACATCTTCATAAATTAGATTAATGTAATTTTTCCTAAGCGTGGATTCATCGGGAATATTTTCTTTAGTGTATGTACGAAGAAATGTTTTTAATCACATTTCTGAGAAGACATGTTTGCTTGTCTTTTCTATACAAAACCGTACTTCGATGTTTCGCAGTAGCTAAATGTTGAGTCACAAAATACCTTTGTTCGTAGTAACTTTGGTGTCGCACATTTTACACAATAAAATACTTCCATCACTTGTAAACACATTACTGCCAAATTCGTGAACGAATTTATTTAACTTTACGTTCACGGAAGTACGTTCTTTAGGCATCTTGCTACGATCGCTTTCAAGAAGTAACTGAATTGAAAACAAAATATTGACAGCAGGACAGGTAAATTCAAAGCAAACCCTGTTATGTTTCAATTAAATCAGCAACTTTCTTAAAACTGACATCCCAATGTATAAGAAATCCTTTCTAGGTAATAGTTGAAATAACGATTATCACATTTTAACGAGTCCCGTTCCTAAACTACAGGTATGAGCGATCGGTGATCAACCCTTAAGCAATTCAGGATAGACAACAACGATTGTATTATTTCATATTTACTATTCCCGGAATTTCATATTGTTTTGAAACTGTAGGTTGCTTTTCAAAACTGGAAATAGGCGGAAAAAGGCATGTATCTTACAAATAAGCAATAATAACTAAAATGGGACAAAAAAGGCATTTATGGCACTTTGAGGCATTGTGCCTAAAATCCGGGCACTTAATAACCATAGTCTCCTTTCAGTTTTACAATTTAATTTCTCCACTTCTCTGATAATAATTACTCAAAGTTCTTTTTCTCAATGTTCAATGGACAGTTCATTATTAAGGGAACTAATTAACATTATGTCCTCATTATCGTGCAGTGAGCAGCTTTTATTTTTTAAATACGTCATACAGATCTTAGTCCTTTCATCTCGATCACAATTTTCATTTAATGTCCTCTCCGCCCATGGCTAAAAATTTTCAAAACAAACATTTTTTCGTTTTTTTTTTAAATTTACATTCATATGCTCCATACAGCATGGATATCAGTGAGGAAATTATATTATTAGTATTCCAAGGTATTAACAAACAAAAAAAAATATTTCATTGCACTGTTTGGTTGTTTTGATTTGTCAAATTTTGTATGTTGAATGTAACTTTGAAATTAAAACAATATAGTGTTTTTTACATTATCATTATTTTAGGTGAATCGGGGGAGAACAACTCGTTATGGACGACACCGTCTTTGGAGGACCCATTGAAATTACCTGACAATGACGATAATATTCTGTCCTTGTTCAATAGCAACAATGAACGGGCGAAGGATCTGGGTTTTCACACCAGCGAGAGCGAATTCATCTCTCTGGATAGGTTGGAGGAGAGGAACAGGGGAACTATGGTAAGGTATCAAAATACAAGCAAAGCAAAATAAATAATCGTTTTGTATATAGATTACCTTTTTGTAATTCTTAAATTGTTCTATTCAAAAATTAGTATATGAAATGTTTATCTAACATATACTTTAACACAAGGATCATAATTGAACTCATATTGTGTTCAATAAAAAATACAATACGTATAATTATTATCAAAAATTTAGAGGTAATCAACATTGAAATACATGTAACAAATTCTTCAATGGAATAAAGAAACAATTACAAAAATCACAGTGTACTTAGTACTTGTTTATTGTCTGGATAAGCTCTGGTTCTAAATTCAAGGGAGATCGAGAAACTCACTATTTTAAGTTTGTCAAACGAAATATGTGTTATTGTTTTGACAATGTAAAAAACATTATTGGGAAATTTCACTACTATTTCGTATGAACTATCAGGATATTACAATCATTTACTGTTGTTAAGCTCGACGCATGCTTATTGACTATCCATGTGTAGTTTCAGTTTTACATTTTCTAAAAATTTTGAATTATTTACAGACCCCTTACCTTGGTAAGGAATTGTGAATGCACCTTACGCTGCCTATATCATTATATGCTATAAATAATACTGGTACAAGTAGCATAAAGGAATTCTACTATGTTTGACATTATGAAGTATTGATTAGTACACTACTACTTACTTTCGAGTCTTAATTGAAAAAAAAAGTACTGTAAACATTAAAGATACATTACAATTACTAATAGTAACTGTAATAAAATAATAAGCATTCATCCGTCAACTTAGCTAACATTTTTATATGTAAGTCATTTTTAAAGCTAACTAAAGCCGTTGTGATTTTTAAAATCGGCGCTTGGAGCAGTGCGCATGATCTTGCCTCTGATGTGTAATTGGTTTAAATGTTGTCACATGTCATGTAATGTAGAGTACTTATAAAGTCATAACATGCAGCTATCTTCAGCCATTGCATTGAGAAAGGGGGGGGGGGGAGATTCCTGATCGTGAATGGATATTTATTCTCTGCTCATAAATTGGTTGAAGTTAACCTCTTTAAAAAGTGGCGATGTTGTGATAGCAAGTGCAGAGACTGTTAGGCATATGTTGTAACTCATTTAATGCCAATTAAAAGAAATGTTTTATTCAGTGGCGTAACAAAAGCAGTGCTGGACCATAATCACAAATCATCTGATGATGGAAATTACCACAAATCAGTAGCTAATGCGAAAAATAAAACGAAGTTATGTGAAATTGACACAACTGTTAGTCCAAGTACTAACAGAGCTATTAGGTAATGATAGGACATCAAAGGATGCAGTACAAAATTACAAAGAAAACGCAAGAAACCACTCTAATCACATTAAATGGCGTAAAAGTTATAAGATTCAATCACTCTAAACTAGTTGCATGTCATTTTTGAAATTACAAACAAAAGATTTATAACTATATTTTTCTATAAACGTTATATGTTTTTAAGCACCTCAAAAGTTTCAGATTTCAGGTAAAAATGGTTTCAGTGCCAAGGTTTAATTTTTGGTGGAAAAGGTAGATGTCAACATCCTGAACAAAAAAGCTAATAGGCACAAAAAAAATCTACCGTCAGGATTTTGCGCAACGGTCCATAAAAGGTCTATGTTACCTATGTTTTCAGGTCTAGAGTTATTTTTATCTTTATCAAAAAAGAGCGTGTTTAGTGACCGATTATGAAGACATAACATTATTGCACCAAATATTAGCAGAAAATCTTTAAGATTCGTCCAAGCATACTAAAAAAAAAACTGAAACTAAAGATAAAGAATGGGCGAACGACAGCTTAGTACAGAGGCGGCAAATGATACGAGACTCGTTGCTAAACTCAAATGGATTTTGGAGGCCCGCAATGGTCACATGAAGCACCTATTCAAATTCCTACATCATATGATTCCGACTTCATACCTCCAGGCATGCATGTCTCCATAATTGGCCACCGAACACACAGTTTTTTTATAAAAATAACCCGAGACCTGAAAACTCAGGTGCCGACCTTTTATGGGCCGTAACGCAAAATTCTGACCGTAGATTTTTTTGTGCCCATTAGCTTTTTTGTTCAGGATGTTGAGATCTACCTTTTCCACCAAAAATTAGACCTTGGAACTGAAACCATTTTTCCCAATAAAAAGTGCGGGACTCTTTAGGGCAAATGCAGGAAACGCAACTCTAATTAAATTTAAATACCTGTATCGCTTAATACTTTTTACACCAGTTGTACAGCATTGCTGGCTTACTTAACAATACTATGGATTTATCATTTATGTCCTCGTCTCTGTAATCAATTGCTTGGAAATGTTCAAATTATAATGTTTCCTAGGATTAATTTAATATCTTTTTTTTTTACTTTTTTTAGCAACTGTATAACCCGTCGACCTCCCAAAATCAGAGCCCATTGGATAGCTTGACGGGTTTGCCGATGCAAGCACTGGCACAGCAAGTATCCAGGCTACAACCATCAGGGAATGGTATGCATCAGCAAAATGTCCTCATCAACATACAGCAGTTCCCGTCCGGACCACCGCAGCCCTCCTACCAACCACCCCCGATGTATCCACATTACCCACCACAGCCCATGCATCAACCCTACCAATATCAGTGAGTATGATGGAAATGGATTTTTTTTTATTTGTTACTTGTGACTTAATTAATTCGAAGATGAGTTATGTTACTTAAATTCCAACAGCAAACAAGTTTTTTTCTTCGAATGTTGGTACTGGTACTAGTAGTACTAGCTTTCTTTTCCGCTAGAGGAATATGCATTTATGTTGGAGTAGTCAATGGAACAGAAATAACAAGTATATAAAATATATGTCAAAAAATTAATATTACAAGGTTCTCTTCACTCAAATTGCTCATTTGTTGGCATTGTTTGTTTCACATCTACCGATACAACACCCTCGGCAGTACCAGTGGAAACAACATATCATGTAATTAGACAAACTGCTTTCACATCCACCCATGTGTCGGTCGAATATTTGTCTATTTACATGCAATTTTGCCTCTACCGTCGTGTTGGGGCAATACTGGTAAATGTGAAAATAGCTGATGTAAGGACATATTCAATAAGGCATTCCTTTAGTTATCAGAAATTTATTAAAAATTTATTCTTCACTCTGAAGAATTGAGAGATTTGAAAACTGGCAATAGTTGTATAAAAGCTATTTCTGCCCAATGAACAAATGTAAACAGCAACTTCAAATGTAATTTCAACTTGTGAATGCAACTGCAAACTGTAAAATCTCATAAAATTGAGATGCTGCATTGTTTAAATGTAGTTCTGCCAACTCTCGCTCTACATCTTAATAATTGCCTTTTGGCAAACTATTGCGTTATTAAACACCATATATTTCTACTATGACCTCTAGCAAAAATGTAGTAATTGATGTAATTTAAAAACATGCTTTAGGTTTTTTACTAGTAAGTTTTGTAATTATTATTAAAGTCAACAAATAGTAATGATAATAATAATAATAATAACAATAATAATAATCTAAATATATAATATAATAAAACCATATCAACCGTCATAACGACAAACCAGTTAAAAGAGCCTATGTCGACTCGATATTCTTAGATTAATTTAGTACACATTGTGTAGTCTGGAAAAAAGATTGAAACGGTGAAGTTTGCACGTAAGTTTTGTTAAATTCAGCAGTGAATTTTTATGTGCTGAATATTTCTTTCAAATGATTATTTTTCAAAAACGTTTTTAAATGAATTGAATTCGAATGTAATTTCTTCTATTCAGTCATTAGATGTTTAATGTTTGTAATGGTCGAAATAGCTGTGTTTGATAGTACATTTACATCTAGCCGTTTAATTAAACACCGGGAACGACTAAAAACGACGTGTTGGGCATTATCTAAATCTAAAACATAATTAAATAGGAGCAAACAGAAGCTTCACTTTTTCTTATATGAAAAGTAAAATATCTAAATGAATCATGGCCCTTTAGAAATTCGGCCAGGAAACAATCCAATGTTCTGAATTTTGTTATATCAACTGGAAATATTTTGTATTACTTTCTTGGTTCATTTTGCTCTAATGAAAATAATATTCCATTATTTTTCTCATGTATTAAAAGACTCCTTCAGGATAACTTGCGATTGTATCACTTGAATAGCTTCTGCAGAGACTGTTTTGCAAACATAAGATTAGACTTAGAGATTTGTTGTCATTATTAATTTCTATATTTAGGGAATATTAGAGCATTTGTTCATATGAAAACTTCATACAAAACTATAAAAGAAACAGAAAAATGAACAATAAAACAAGGATACCTCAAAGCACAGTATATATCCGGTGTTTTTTTAAATTTCACCTCATAGTAGGCCGTGGATAGTGTTTGTGAATGCGCCTTACTAAAAAATGTCGATATTGATATAACCTCACTTTTTTAATAAAAATTGAAACTGCTCCAATCAGTTACTAGTGTCTTGAAAAAAACAGCTCACTCATCTACGCCTAATTAATAGAGCCAAGCTGTCTTTTTTAAGACACTGGTAATTGATTGGAATAAGTTTCAATTTTTATCAAAAAAGTGAGGTTATGTCAATATTGACATTTTTTAGTAAGGCGCATTTACAAACTCTATCCACAGCCTACTATAAGTGACTATAAGGTGAAATTTAAAAAAAAAAACACCCGATATAATTCTAACAGTATGCTCACTTCTTTGATGTTTATGAAAAAGCCGGCGTTTTTTGCAAGAGGTTGTAAAGTAATAAAAATATCGTTATCCCGGCAAGTTCGGAGACCGAGGAGGTGCGAGGAAGAGAGCTGGGCCGACTAAGTCGGCAAGTTCCTAGGCCGAGGGGGATGCGACGAGGAGAGGTGATGTGGTGTTCGAATAAGCCAAGTGAGCATACTGTTAGTATTATATATACTGTGCTCAAAGTAATTATAACATAACAATAACAGTGACAGCAAATGTCAAATTTCAAAAATTGTCAAGTGAAAGTATTCCTTAATCAGAAGTGATGCAAACAATTGAATAACGAAAAATAACTATGACAACAAAACAGTTGTAAGCGGCTATACAAACTAGAGGTTCTTAGATGCATTTTAGTATACTTCGGGTAGTCGTGTAGGAAGGATGAATCAATTAAGTTTCCAGCTAAGGTATCTATTTTCCCATACTAGTAAACGGATAGACCTATAAAAGACAAGGGAATAAATACCCTAGGGAACTAACGTTTTTGCCGGAACTCTGGAGTGGCTAGGTATCTGACAAGATTTTTTTATAATATAAGCCTACATGAACACAACCTATACTTTTTGTCAGAGGATTCGCTGTTGTTTTTTATCATTAACAATTATAAGTAATAATGCATTATAATGTATTAATGCATTGTAGGTATAAATAGGCGCGATATAAAAAAATGACTTAGGGGCAAAGTTAGCGTTTTTCTTTTTAAAATCACAGCTACATTGTTTTTACTATGTAAGATACCAAGCAAGCGACATTTTAAAGTTAAGGTGCTAAAGTTTTTACGTAATGAGTTTGAAAATGATGTCACTTTAACAAATCCTCGCGTTCAAACAGTGAATTATCTTTAAACAGCTATTATAAAGTATAGGTCTGAAATTTAACGGATTTCCATGTTTTTGTTTTTTAATTCATCGTACCTTTTCGCGTACACTACGAATGTGCAATTTGCTTATAAAAGTTATAATTTAACCATTTTCCTTTTTTTGCAAAAAAGTGATATTTTTGCACTTATCTACAATAATCGAGGAACACTTTATTTAACAAAATATTGTCATAAGTAATTCATTTCATATTACGCAAAAAACACGTTTATCTTTATGAATTTCGTTTTTTACCTTTTTGATTTTATTTTATTTCGTCGACATTAGAAATATTGATTTTCTTGAAGTAAGTAATTGTTTTTTGCAAAATTTCACGTCATTTTAGTTTTCTTGCTACAGGCAAATACATATAAGAAATGGCTCAAGTACAACATTATAAATAAAATATTGGTACAAACCATTATATTCTATTGATTTTATGTAAAAAAGCTCTCTTTTTCAAACTACTTGTATCATCATCAGCCCTTATCCGTCCACTGCTGAATGTAAGCTTCTCCCATTTGTCTTCACATGTTTTGGCCTTGAAGTTTGTAAACCCAGTTTGTTCCTGCAACCGTCTGAATATCGTCGTTCCATCGTTTGAGTGGTCTTTCCATGCTTCTTCTTGTTAATCTCGGTTTCCATCTTAACAATCTTGATGTCCAACGAATGTTGTCATGCCTTGCCAGATGTCCAGCCCATTGCCATTTTGCACGAGCCACTTTTTGTACTACATTTTGGATTGTTCTACGCCTTATATCTTCGTTCTTCAGTTTATCTCTAAGGCTCACTCCCAGCATTAAGCGTTCCATTGCTCTCTGACAAATTCTTAACGTTTCTGCTCTTCTTTGTGCGAGTGTTGCTGTCTCCAATGTACATTGTCACCGGCAATATACAGGTTACGTAAACTTTTCTTGTTGAATTTACGGTGATATCTTTGTTCTTTAATGTACGCTGAAGTTTTCCGAGGGCTATCCAGGATGCCCTTATTCTTTTGATATCCACGGTTTAATTTTCTTTTCCTATTTTAATTGTATGTCCCAGATAAATATATCTGTGGACATATCTATTTACTGTGGTGCAATTGTCAATAACAATAGGGCTGTCGCTTGTTGATATTGTTTTTGTTTTATCCATATTCATGCATAATCCTACCGTCTTGGAAGCTTGTTTAATTGTTGGAGCTTGATTTCGAGTTCCTTAATCTCACTTGTTATTAACACCACATCGTCCGCAAATCTCAAGTGTTCAGAAAGCATCCGTTAATATTAATACCCTTACCTTCAAAATTCAGCTGCTTGAAGACATCCTCTAGTGCCAATGTTAACAATTTTGGTGATATTGTGTCTCCTTGGAGGACTCCTTTCTCAATACTTATTTTGTTGGTTTGAAGATCTTCATCTATTTTTATAGGTAATGTAGCTTTTTAGTATGTATATGCCTTTGAGTAGTTGTGAGTATCTCGAATCTATTCTCGCGTTATTTAGTGCTTCGAGAATTGAACATATTTCGATAGAATCAAACGCTTTTCGATAATTCATGAACGCTAAATGAATGGGGGCATTATATTCGCTAGCCTTTTCAATCAAGGTTTTAAGAGTCTGAATATGATTTATCGTATTAAATTCTTTACGAAAGCTCGCTTGCTCAGCTTGTTGATAGAAGTCTAGTTTTTGAGATAGCCGGTTAGTTACGATTTTAGTAAACAGTTTATTTATGCATATGTGAGAGCAAACTTATGGGACGGCAGTTTTCTGTTTGATGTGTGTGGATCACCTCGGCATTTTTCCATGCGGTCGGTACCTTTCCTTCCATTAGATCTTGCCTAAAAGTATCATAATTGCTTGTTCTACTGCTTCGCTTCCCATTTTTAACATTTCGCACGTTATGCGGTCCTCTCCTGGAGCTTTTTTATTTTTCATTTGAGGGCTTGTCTTATCTCAAAAGTAGTAACATCCTGTATTTCTTCGTAGCCCACGTTTATGATATGTCGATTAGCCGTATTAATTGTCGTTGTGGACGATGAGTATAGCTTCACATAAAAGTTCTCTACTGCCTTTATTTATATCTTGTTTGTCTGTGACAATAATCCCTTCTTGATTTTTATTATAATTATTTTTTGTTTTCCCTGTGATACTCTAGATCCTAACACCTTCATTTTGCCATCGTCTGTATAGCGTTGTCTGTTTGTTTATTTGTGTACACTCATATCTTTTCTAATCGCTGTTTTGACTTTTACGTTGGTTTTTTTGCAAGTGTCTGCCACCCTATCAATTTGTCTGCTTTCTTCAATTAAGTTAAAAGTTTCCTGTCACAGGAATCTTTGTATGTATGAACTTTGTGCGGACACTTTATATATGTTTTTTTTTTAATATTATTTTTACCAATACTATATGAATTTTATGAATTTTATTATGAATTTATTTATGATTTTGAATATTATATAAATCTAAAACGGATACTCCAAAGTAGTATCGGGTGTTTTTTTTAAATTTCACCTCATAGTAGGCTGTGGATAGTGTTGGTGAATGCGCCTTACTAAAAAATGTCAAAATTGACATAACCTCACTTTTTTAATAAAAATTGAAACTGCTCCAATCGGTTAATAGTGTCTTGAAAAAGACAGCTTGGCTCTATTAATTAGGCGTAGATGAGTGAGCTGTCTTTTTCAAGACACTATTAACCGATTGGAGCAGTTTCAATTTTTATTAAAAAAGTGAGGTTATGTCAACCCACGTCAATATCATAGACATAATACTGTATAGACTACGGATCGGTATAAGGCGCGATGTGCCGAGTGGGAGCGAGAGGCAAATAAATAAGGCGACTTGTTTCTCACTCCAAATGGGCGGAGCTAACAACTCCGTAACCATGACGCTCTAACCTCTACAGCCTCATGTCAGTCATGTGTCAACATAATGAAGAATTTGTTATCACTTATCTTCGAAAACTATTGAGGAAATATAAGAAATGAAATAAAACTGTAAATATAGCGGGAAAATAGTGGAATTGAGAAGAAAAAGTTCGTTTTCTTGGAGTTTAGAACCCGCGACCTCCAAAAATAAAAGGACGTGACGTAACTGACAAGGCAAGAGGTTAGATCGTCATGGTTACGGAGTTGTCAACTCCGCTTATTTAGAGTGAGAGACAAGTCGCCTTATTTATTTGCCTCTCGCTCCCACTCGGCACATCGCGCCCTATACCGATCCGTAGTCTATATAGTATTATGTCTATGGTCAATATTGACATTTTTTTAGTAAGGCGCATTCACAAACACATCCACAGCCTACTATGAGGTGAAATTTAAAAAAAAAACACCCGATATAACATAACAATAACAGTGACAGCAAATATGTCAAATTTCAAAAATTGTCAAGTTGAAGTATACCTCAAGTCATATAACAATGGAATAACGAAAAATAACTATGACAACGAAACAGTTGTAAGGGGCTATATAAACTAGATGCTCTTTGAGACATTCTAGTATACTCAGTGTAGTCGTGTAGGAAGGATGAACCAATCAAGCTTCCATCTAAGGATTCTAAGGTATCTATTTATCTATACTAGTAAACGGATAGAACTAGAAAATACAAAGGGATATACAGCCTAGGGAAGTAATGTTTTTGCTACAACTCTGGAGCGGCTAGGTATCTGAAAAGATTTGTAGATAATATAAGCCCACATGGACACAACCTATACTTTTTGTCAAAGGATTCGTTATGGTTTGTTATTATCAACAATTATAGGTGACAATGCATTATAATAATCTTATAATGCATGATAGATATACATGCATATTTTTGCTTACCAATGAAAAATAATGAATTTAATAGATAATGTGGAGTAACTATCACATTGAAGGTAAGCAAGCTTTAAGACGGCGTTTGTTTAAATATATATTCATTTTGTTAACTAGAAAATTACAAAAGGAGGTTAAAATTGTGTTACTATTTAATCAACAATGAATATTACATAAATCAATGATGTCACTTTAACAAATCCTCCTGTTCAAAAAATGAATTGCCTCCAACCTGCTATTATAATACCTCTTCGCGTACATTACGAATGTGCAATTTGCTTATAAATTCAGTAATAATTTAAACATTCATTTCTTTGAATCATTTTTCTTTTTTTAAAAAACAATATTTGGGTGCGTATCTACAAATAGGCGAGGAACACTTTAATTAACAAAATATTGTTACAAGTATGTATTTCATTTTCCTACCATATTATGCAAAAAACACGCTTATCTTTGTAAATTTCGTTATTTACCCTTTTGATTTTATTTTATTTCGTTAACATTAGAACTACTCATTTTCTTGAAGTATGTAATTGTTTTTTTTTTGAAAAATTTCTATCCATTTGTTTTCTTGTTACAAGCAAATGTAAGGAATACTAATAAAAATAAGAATAATAAATTCTTTTTACTAATACGTAATATATAAAGGGGGTGCCGACTTTGGCCACGAATACTTTTCAGCTTAAACCGGAGATAAGGTGCGTTATTGTTAAGTACGACCGACTTCGGCCACCTTGCTACCTGATAGGTCCAAGGGTAGTCGGTTCCAGTGTACTTAAGCCTGTGGTCGATCAATTTAATTATAACTTTTCCAGACTTTCTACTTAGAGGCAGTTTTAAAAATGGAAAAAAGATAAGTCAATGTTTGGGAGGAAATTGCATCACATGACAATCTGGATTAAGAGAATCGGGGAGGAAAGTAGGGTTGTCAATGCTGATTTAGTAGATCGTGATTCAAAATTCGTAGAAGGACTTGTTTTGACCACCGCACGGAGTTAGGTAGTCCATTTCCTAATCACCGCCCAATAGACCTGTTTTAAGACAGACTGTATATGTTCCGTGGATAATCAGCAAATTGTCGTTCAATCATTTTAAACACTATCGTCGTATGGGTCACTATTGTTTCGAAAGGGTTTTCTAGTTTTAAAAGTGTGAGAGATGGAGACGCGTGTTATATTAAGTTCAAAAGGGCGCAAATTATTACTATTAAGTAATTATAAGTTTAAATTAGGACATGAGGCAAAAAACGGTAAAGTAAGGTGGCGATGTGTTAACGTTAAGTGCCGTGCAAAATTTTATACACATACTATAGACAATACAGGAGAAATTTTGGATGCGTACTTGGAGCATAATCACAGCGAGGACACGACTAGTTCACGGAAAGTAATCAGTAATGTATAGTATAGTATATATGTGTATGTATATATACATAGTAGAACTACATTGTATTTATTTAAAAAACACAATATCTTGATTAATTAAAACTAAGGAATCATATATCTTGTTAAGATTAAAAGTACCTACATGCTACATAATTTTTAAATTCATTATGGCGTTCAAAACGATTAGATATTTTGTACTGAAAAAGTATGTGAAGTATACTTTAAATTTTATTAAACTATACGATTTCAGTTTTAGTTAAGATATTGTGTTTTTTAAATAAGTGCTATGTAGTTCTACTATGTAATTTGCCTATAACAAAAAAACTAAAAAAAAATATTATAGAAAAACAATATTTTGAGAAATGTTTACAGTTAGCAATGGTTTAATTTGAAAGGTATTTTAAAGGTAAAGTGCATATTTGTAGTTTTAACGAAATAAAGTAAAACTAAACGGATATAAATCAAATTTATAAAGAAAAGTGTTTTGTATAAAATGAAAAAATGTATTTGTGAAAAAAAAATATATGTGATATAAATTTATTTTAACGAATTACATGGTTAAATTAATAATACATATTTAAAAAATTACCATAAATTAAATTAATAAAATGAATCTAAAAGTTACCATAAATGGAAACCCAAAGAGTTACTGATACAACTAAAGCTGGTTACATAAGCTTTGTCGAAGAGGTGCGAATAGAAAAAAAAAAGTAATACTAAATTGTAATAAGCAACTAACCATAATTAATAATTATTTTTGTTATTAATGTTTTATTTTTAAACATGTGACAGATAACAGCGTTCATGTGTTTTTCACATAGAAATTGAATGAGATTACACTGAGCAATGGTATTAGTTATTACTAGTGTAAAGAACATGGAGGACAGTATATTGTAGTTTCAGTATTTTCAGCTAATACTAACTAGA
The DNA here is from genome assembly GCA_946251905.1 of Cryptocephalus moraei. Classification (NCBI taxonomy): domain Eukaryota; kingdom Metazoa; phylum Arthropoda; class Insecta; order Coleoptera; family Chrysomelidae; genus Cryptocephalus; species Cryptocephalus moraei. The sequence goes on along the minus strand of OX276458.1, from coordinate 30,186,698 downwards.
CATGTGTTAATAATATTGGTATACATTATGTTCTTCCTTATGCTACGAAGGTTCACCTCACAATGTTCACGCTCAGACAACTGACCGCAATCTAGTACTCATGCGCGCATAATATGAACGAAATAGTAAGAAATGAAGAGAATAGAGAGATTTAGAGAGATAGTTTAAGATAGTTACTCCAGATAATTTATTAAATTCTTTTCTTTTATTGCTAAGCAAAAATTTGCAAAAATATACATTTTTTTGATATCTAAATGCTAATAATTAAAAAGCTACATGGAATTCATTGTCGAAAAGGTATAGGTTGCGTTCCTTTATATTCCTTTAACTAAAATTCTTGTCAGATATCTGGCTGCTCCAATCAAAACAAGGGCACCTGCTGTTTCCAGCAAGACCATTTTTACCAGAAAAAATTGAATGAGCGCTCAAAGTTTTGGACTTGAAAGTCGGTCATTTTTTGAATAAATTCGTATATCGGCACCATTGTAACTGGTGTAAACTGAAATATAAAAGCTTAGTGCAAAATGAGTTTAACTGGTTCGTTATACTTACACCATGTCATATTGATAGTCGAACTCATTCATGACACTGAATTTTGTTTAAAATAAAAGCAGTTTCTCAAACACTTAACTGAATGTTAGGGATCTAAAGCTTTTGTAAACGTTTAAAATGAGATATAGTTTATATTTTTCTCGCTTGTTGCATATTTGCTGGAACAAACTGAACACAATACCAGATTAGACATGTATAAATTTAAAATGTTCATTTCCAAAACAAATTTACCGGTCAAAACCAGTTTTCAGATACTAGTTATTATTACTTTATATACCTTGTTAAACTCAATTCCTCTTTGATTTCCCCAAAATACTCTCAAACAGTTCAACTTACAGGCCGCCAAATCCTCTGTACTACCCGCCGGCTCCACCTGGCTACCCGCCTCAGCACATGCCTCCTCCGCCACAACCGCAGATGCCGCAGATTGGTCAGCCTTCTATGCAGCAACAGCAGCAGCAGCAGCAGCAACAGCAACAACAACAACCAATGAGGCCCCAGCAGGCCCAGATGGGCCAGGCGCCTATGCACGGTGGCCAGATGCCACCCTCTTCTCAGCCTCAACCGATGAGCGCCCCGAGGGTTCCGCAGCAAGGCGGCGGTTACAGACAGCCCCCCATGCAGGCGCCCGGACCCAGGCAGCCGGGGCCCAACTTGAGGATGCCTGGTGGACCACGCGCGCCTATGGGTTAGTTGAGAATTAATCGGAGCAAGTCGTTATGCCATTGAAACTGTTGAAGTCTTTACCAACTTATTTCTTTCAATTAAACCCTGTCGCTATGCAGCTCCACTAACTCCATCTTTCCGAATTCTTTTTGGCTCACCTATTCTATTTGTTCCTTGCACCCTTACTTCATAAACTCTTTTAGACAATCGTCCATCATTCTGAAAAAAGTATCCTAGCCACTCTAGTCGTCTTTTCAAGAGTTACTTGTTGATAGTCTGTACATTTGTACCTAATTTGTTTTTGTACATTTGTCTGTACCTAATCTTGTCTCTTCTAGTCACATATGCAACAAACTTTACTATAACTAATGTGTTACATTTTTAAAAGGGCCCAGGCAACCCGGGATGACCAGGCAGAGGGCGCCGATGGTCAGGCCAAGGGGCTCCGGTATGACAGCCGTGAGAACAATTAGACCAAGGATGCCGAACCCGCCGAACGGGATGAGGCCGCAGGGCTCTCCCATTAAGAGGAGTCCCGAGCAGCTCCAGCAGCTTCAGGCTAAGAAGAAGAAGTTTGACATCCTTACGCCAGATAAGGATGATGATGACTGCCAGGTGATATGTATGCAGCCGAAGAATACAGACGGGGGCCTGCCGCAAATCGAGAGTGTGCAGGTAACAGTGAAATCTTATACTATATCTGGTGATCTAAGAATCTTCAGGGATTATAATACTCCAATAGTGGCAATTTAATGTGGAAGTGCTGTGTAGATTAATGGCAAATTTTAAAAATGAAACAAAAAATACGACCAACTACTGTCAAAAGCTAAATTCAAATACCTCAGTCCTTGATAAACCAAGTGACTCATCCTAATTACTACTGGGCTAGGCTGGATAGCTCTCACTAAGGTGGAAAATATAGAGAAACAGAAATGTATGGGCTGGTTACAGGTTGGAGAACGACATGTTTAGCTTCACCTACTAATGAGCTTTTAGTAACCATTTAATTGCTTACCAGTTGATCACTATTTCAATGTGCCACAACTCCTTTATATAGCTAGGAGAACATTTAATTCAGACATGATTAAGTTTTACTGCCTACTTAAGCATCTCTTGAGGTAAGCATAAATAAGATGTTATTACGTAAGGACTGTTTCTAACAGGCACATTACTGAAATTGTTTGAAAATACTTGAAATACTTTGAAACATGGTTTATTGCCTTCTTATTAATTCCCCCCAAAATAATTTGATAGGGTTAAAAATACAAGAGTAGTAACCTTAGTAAGTAACCTTAATATTTTAAGTCCCAGTTGCTCAGTTAACTGACCCACAATATAGTTTTTTTTTAATTGCTATGTATGAAGCACTTCTAATAATTGTTTTTGTTTTGTGTAATATGTTCAAAATATATATTGTATTTTTCTAAGAAACTTAAATGTCATCTTTTAAAACATTCGTTGTAGGGATCTTTTCCAAAAGTCTCAATTGATAAGGTGTATTGTCTAAAACTATTACACTGTTTTTCTCGAGAGACAGCACTACAGTTGTAACAAACCATTTTTCAAATAAATTGCTTTGTTATTTTAAATTTAAAACTAGGCCTTCTTGAAAAATTTCTCAGCGTTCTTGCACATTTAATTTTTTAACCAAATAAATTTATCGTGCAGCGTTATCTGAATGCCATGGCCGAATCAAAGTTTACCATACTTAACCAACCAACACTGCTTCCATCCGCGTCAATATGTGTATTGCCAGATGTACGCACATGTAACGAAGCGAACCGTGGTTAGGCAATCCTACCTACTATCTGATAATATGGATACCCCACACCAGCAGCAGTAGTTTCATTGCACCGTGTTTCAGTTTAAACAGATTTCAGCCAGATGGCAGGAAATATAATCTACCTCAAAGTGGTTATCCGATAGTTAGAGATATACCATCCCAAGAAATAAAATCAGACAATTCAGTACACCTGCCCAGATGTCGAATGGTAAGAACCTACTCTATGTAGGTACAGTGTACCTAAGTACTGCAGGATTGCGGCTTTGGCTATCGGTCTTCATTCCTATCAGTCTACGCACATAGTTGTGTAGAGTTTTAACATCTGCACTTTCCGTTATTTCTGTCTGGTGCTGTATTTGGCGTTCTATCGTAAGATCGGGATAATCAAACCATAAAAGTATTAAACACCGAATTTTATCATTTCCGAACTGTTACAATTTCTCATAACTGTCATCATTTTATTAACATTTATTTTAGTGTTTAGTTAGTAGTTTCTACCGCTTTTTCGCTTTTAATACCGCTCTGCCTAAAAATCAAACTGCACGTTTTCCCCGCTTTCCTGCATTTACTGATACAGTTGCTTTTCCCACTTTGTAAATAATTAGATTAGTTTTATATTTCCGCTCTTTCAAGCCTTAGATTAAAATATATTTTACATTTGTAAAACTCAGACTTTCTTACTTTGTGAACAAGTGGAATAGTGTTAAATTTACACTTTCCAAAACTTAGAATAGACATATTTTTATATACTGCTTTTATAGAGAAAATATATATTAATTTCACTTATATGGAAATTAGTTTATTTATTCTGTTGTTAAAATTTACTTCTTGAAACCCTGTTAAAATATAAAATTTTCGCCCGTCTTAAATATATTTCACGTTTACCACTTGTCAGTAGACCTGTTGGAAATCACTCGACCTCCTTCCGAAATTAGTACATACTCTTAAACAAACAGTTTTTCTTATTCTTCCCCTTCCGCATCGTACTAAGGCGTAAATATTGCTTTATATGCACATTTTTGCTGCTACCGTTGCAAAATTAACAAATCTAAGTATTTTCTAACTCTTCTGTTTTATTTTTACGAACATCTTTGATATTCTCATAAGTTAAATCACTTCAGGCTTTGGAGAAAAATACTTCAAATCTGGCGCCCGAGTAATCCAACCCTTGAAACCGTCAAACCGATATCTCGAACTATTAGCTCCAAGTTCTACAATCAACTTCTTCTAACCGCAGATGGCGACAATGAAAGCCATTAAGATGTCAGTATTTGTCTTAAATTTTCGAACAATTTTGACTTTTCAATGGCAAACCACTTTTTACACTTATATTTTTATCAATTTCTAAGCCATCCTTTTAATTGACTTTTACTAGAAGTTTTAGTGATATACCTTTCATCCGCTGATCTAAAATGTATATGTACTATATCACTATAAAAACTTCCTTTTTATTGTTTCCAGGGCGGTACCTCTGAGCCGGTTGAGAATAGTATTATGCACCTCTCGGATTCGATCACGTTGAGCGTGAGGAACCCTCCCCCGAAACCCGTGGAGCCGAAGAAGTCTGACGCAAAAGCTGTAGCGAACATTTTGGCGACCAGGGGCATTACAGTTACGGCGACTGCTAAACCCAAAGAGAAACCCGAATCTAACGGCTCCAAACAGGCGCCTGCGGCACCAGCGTCATTGAATCTCAATGGCGCGGTGAGCATTATTCCTTCCTCTAAGAGTCCAAACGGCACTGCAAAGGTAAAATGAAATCTCAAATATATAAACTGTTTATAATATAAGGGGTGTCATATCCGGTTCATATTCCGATTTGGTATATTTATTTGTATAATCAAGAGAAAGCCTGTCGATTCTGTGTAACTCCTCGTCCCGATCGTACATGTGTTTGGTTGAACTGAACCCCAGTGAATGTTTAAGCAGCTGGTCAATTTAAGGCTTTAATTGGTTTTAACTGTTTCTACTAGAATAACTGAACTGATTAGCTAAGTCAAGCTTAAACTGCACATACAAGATGACTGTAATTTCTAAGAGTTTATCATAATAGTGTTAAATTTGAAGGATTTATATATTCAGAAGACTAAAAATGTTTGTAATAGTCTTTTTTGACAACAGTGATATGTCAAGAAATTTTTCATTGATGCAGATCGCTTTTTATCTGCTTCATCCCACTAAGCATTAACAATTAGCAGAATTAGCATCACTGGCGAAAAATATACAGCGATGCATATATAGTATGCTAGATTTCAGCTCATGGTATTTGTAAAACGAAGAACCTGATAAGTTATCTTTGTGATGATTAACTAGTGAAATAATGTGGTCTGAGAAATATCACGTTTCATTATTATAGTAACAAAACAAATGATATAAAATATTTACTTTATTTGTACCACCTATATTGTTTTCATTCATTTCTACACAATAGGGAAAAATATAAGCGTTTGCTGGTTTACCAATGGCGTTATACACACTTACACATACACACATAAAGCAAATGCGTCCAGTTCCGGTTCACCTCCCCCTCCATGACCCAATTCCCTTTCCTTTGTTTAGGCATCTTTCCAATTTACTTTTGAAAATTAATGACAAGTTCTTAGAATTTAGCTTAATTATGATTTTCATTTATTAGGTTTCTGTTAAGTTTAGAAATTTCTACCAAGTTGTCATTATTAAGCTTGATAAAGCTTATTTGTCATTATTAAGCTGATAAGATAAATGTTTTGCAACCTTAAATGTGAACATTTGCTATGCCAAATATGTTGAACATTTCCGTGTATTAGCTTTCTGCAAATTCACAGATGTAGATTTTTATAGTCATAATTTTTAAGCTTCATAAAATAAGTGTTATGTATGTTACACTTGGTTGACCAGCAAATGGTAATAGCAAATCATTCAATATCTTACACATGTAAATTTACCAGAACAGTAAAATGTAAGTTTGTTGCGAATTTTTGTAAGTTATCATGTTTAGTAGGATAACTATCTTAACTTTAGATTTTTTTTAGCTATTATAACAGTATAATGTTTATTGTCTGTTTCTTACTATTCACTTCATTTGTGCAGACTTCTGGTAGCGACCCTCTTCCCACTGTGGATTTAACAGATGACACGAACTCGCATCACATCGCCCAGAATGCGCAACAGAAGAAGCTTGGCCTGCCTTATCGGTAAGTTTGTTGATCTTAGTTAATTACCACATCCTTATCTAAGTTAGTAAGTCTGAAGTGATCTTTCAAATGCATTTAATACTAAAGTGTATTAATCGTGGCTGACTTGTTGAATATCAAGATTACAACTTAGTGGGTTTGCAGCCAAGTTGTGGGCGGAAAGAAAACTCTTGGTACTTAGGAAGTTTTAGTAATATTTTATTACTTCAACAGCCTGAAACTACAATATGTACATTTATATATATATGTACATTTATATATATATATATATATATATATATATATATATATAGTTGTGATAATATATATACTACCACTTAATAGTCTTGATCTACTTAAACAACAACATAAAATTGACATCATAAAGAGTGACTAAGTTAAGAATCCCACTTCTACGAATGTTTCAACTGAGATGGAATTATTTTTATCTTTGGGTCCAAATTTTGTTTATCTCATACTGTACATGACATCTCTATCAAAGATATTTTTGCAGATCTTGTCACATAACTGACGAAGAAAAAAGCAACATTCTGATTGATTAAATCATTAATGTTATTACTAATTATTTAAAATGGAATTACAAACGTTTTAATGAAATTAATAACTGGTATCATTTGACTAAGAAGTTCATTAATTTAAGTATCACACAATCTGGCAGAGATAGTGTCAACCTCCTTATGAATAGAGCAATATAGCAATACATATAATGAATTAGCTGAAAATGTACTCGATGATACAAGATACTGTAATGAAGTTAAGGAAGATCCTAAATTAGCCATACAACAGAAGACCAATAAATTATTGGCAAATTTAAAAGTCAAAGGTGATTACTGAAGAGGTGAGCAAACTTCTGAACTCTTATTATGGGATCCTTTCTAAATTCTAGGCGCTTCCTAAAATTCACAAACTGTTGCTTTCTTCCTGACCGATTATCTCAAATATTGATGCAGCTAATTTAAATATCACCAAGTTTGCTACTGAAATATCATCCAATGCGTACAACTATAATAACCCTTATTTTGTGTCCGATTCCTTTGAGTTCGCTACTTTCATGAATGGTTTCCAACTTCAGAGAATTTCAAATTGTAAGCTTCGATGCAGTTTCACTATTCACCAATAATCATCTATAGTCTGTGTTAATTAGCATTGAGAATCATTGGGAACATACCAATCACTGTTCACTTACAAAAAATAGCCTATAGATATTAAATTAGTTTTTAATACTTGTTACAAACAATTATCAACAAATTTTTGGCACTCCAATGGGTTCTAAAATTTCTTCAATACTAGCTCAATACGCTATGGACTGTCGCCTATGGATTCTTGATGAGTGTATTCCTCGCTTTCTTTTAAATTACATTTCTTAAAGCAATATGTAGATGACATCATTTGAGTAATCCCCACAGGAAAGGATGATGAGATCTTACATGTGTTCAATACACTAACCTGAGTAGAACTGATCAAAATAAAGCTATACTAGATTGGTACATCAAATTCTCTCATTCAGGAAGGTACCTCAATTATCATTTGTATCATACCGAGGCTATGAAAGTAAACCTAGTAAAAGTTTTAAAAAATAGGGTTACTATGATCAATCAACCCTCTTTCAAAGAAAAGCATCTCAAAACACTATTTTAGTTAATGTGGGATAACTCGTATCCGTCATTGTTTTTAAATAAAATGCTTTATTCAACATCAGAAAAAGTGGTTCATGTTAGCCGGGGCAATGTTCTTAGTAGACAAATCCTTGATAATATTGTCAATGATAATAATATTTAATATTGTTGTTTGGTCCTTTCCTTACATTGCAGAACTAACACCAAAAATTAATAAAATATTGAATCGGGAAAATAACGTCATACTGACACCAAAACCTGTCAAATATGTTAAAAAGTTCTTTTTAAATCTGAAGGATGCCACTAATGCGTTAGATCAGAGTAATGTAGTTTATGAAATGAATTGTCATAACTGTGAGGAAGCTTATACAGGCATGCCATCTAGAAACTACTAGATGCCACTAATGCGTTAGATCAGAGTAATGTAGTTTATAAAATAAATTGTCATAACTGTGAGGATGCTTTTATATAGACATGTCATCTAGAAATCTTAAATATATAATCACATTTCACAAAAGTAGTATAAAAAGACTCAAAGAGGTATGTGCCTTGTCACAACACGGACAGATTTGGTAACCGTCTTGACTTTGAAATCTGTTGGTTCTCTTTTCAGAACCCAACCGAGTCTAAAAAAATTGTAGAAATGTCATTCATCAAGCATACTGACCATCTATTAAATGAAAGATCTGGTACAAAAAATCTTATCAGTATTTTTGCTAATATTTTACATTTGGAGAGAGATTTTCTTAATAATAAACGAAAACTTGGTACCCAACATACTTCGCATCCTTCTTTTAATGACTCAGAATAAATAAAAATTTTGTACAACATGATTGTAAATGTCAAAAACAAACATTTCCTATTTTACAACCGACGGTTTTAACCCTGTCTGTCATAAATCCACATAAATTATATTAAACATCGATTGCCAGCAAATGATTCCTAAATTTTATATTTGTAGCGACAGCATATAACCTCGACTACTGGAAGTGGTTTATGTATTATTGAAACTATATACATATGTATTGTACTTTCAGGCGGATGAAGTAATAAATTATTAGGGAAGCTTTCTGAGTTAAGAGTCTTCCGCCCATAACTTGGCTGTGAAATTGTTGGATGCCCTTGTTATGGTTTTGGAATTAAATTCTGTCAACTGATTAATAAACAAGGAAAAAATCATTAATTCGAAAGAATTGAGTGGTATGACAATATTTTTTTTTCTCTTCATTGGGTTTGTTTCAGCCAAAATCCTGAAATGATTTATTTCTGTTTACTCACATTCACTTACATTCCTGTATTCTTTGGAATCTGTTCAGAATTTCTGTTGAATTACATATGAACCTTTTTTTTTATTGAGGACCCTCCCATATCTACCCTTGGCCCAATTTTTATCTTTGCCTTACCTTAACTTTTACTCAGTTTTATCTTATGTAAATTATGTAGGTGTGACCTGTGTCCGGCCCAATATCCGAACGCCATGGGTCTCAACAAACACCGACAGACCTTCCACAAAACCAACAGTGGAATGTGCGAGCTGGGCCTCCCGGTCATTAATTTGAAAACCCCCGGGCTTACGCAGAAATTGGTATCTATGGGTATTCACAATTACATTCCCGTAGCGTCTATGGAAGGATTCGCTTTGCCGGTGTTCAATTTAAGGAACCCGGCTAGTGTTGCCAATCTCGGGACGACCGCCATGATTTCTCTGGGTCCGGTCAGGTCGCTGCCGAGGGGCCAAAACACTACAAACAATGCCGCGAGGCCAATGCCTCCAATGAAATAATTTTGTTTGCATTCCGTGAATGCCCTGAGTTGCTTACTGTAGAGTAGGAGTTCTTGGATAATGTCAAAGTAATGCCCAATTCAAGATTTCTCATTTGGTACATATATTATATTTTATATATACGTATAATTTATACTATAAATTATATATATATATATATATATATATATATATATTTTATTTTAACATAAAACTTTTGAGCATATCAGGGCTGCAGCCTGAGGGGGGCGAAAGAAATTTTCTCGTGAAACGTTTCAATTGTATTCAAATCATATTGTCACCCTAGAAAAAAGAATTGGGGCTTACATACGGTTCTTTTTATATATCATAATTTCTTGTTATAAATTAAATACACTGTCCTAGAACTCGCGCCCCATACAAAACAAACAAATGCCGACGACAATAAATGTTCTTATTTTGAATACCGTTCAAGCTACAAATTATTTTATTGGGAATTTTTATTTGTCTTTTGATGAGGATTTCTCCTTTTTCCTCTTGGGCGCGAGTTCTGGGACACCCGGTATATAATTTATAATAATAGTTCATAATCAGAAATTTTATAATACAATATTTATGTATAATAAAAGAACTGTATGTAAGCTCCAATTCTTCTTTTTGTAGAGTGACTGACGATGATTAAAATATAATCGAAACCTATCACGAGACAGAAGAGTATTCTTTCTCCGCCCCCAGGCTGCAGTCTGCATATATTCAAAAGTTGATATTGCGTTTATACAGTTGTGCAATTTCATAGAAGGTATCATTTATGAAACGGAACAGTTCATTGAAATGTTGTTGAGAAATATTTCATGATATAAACCAAATTTTTGAAATTTGAGAACAGAAAACTTTTCATTTCTCAAACATATTCGAATGAAATGTATACTTCATAAGTTTTTCTGTAGAACTCTTGTTTTTGCGTGTTCTTTATTTATTACCATGTGTACCAAGTTGTACTTTCAAATTTATTCAAGAGCATCCTATTTATGTACATATGTAATTGTACAAAGTATTATTATATAAGGAGGAATTTACAGTTTTATCCTGATATTTATTACTGTAAGTTTGTACAGAGCAACTTTTTCGTTTTTCTTTTGTTATGATTGGAAAAACAGCTGCGACAACTCGCAAGTTGTTTTTCCATGAAAGAAGATTTTAATATTATGAAGACCATAATGATTAATTTAAAGTTGGGTGGTAGTAACTACCACTCCATTGTTTTTTTTTTCATGTCTAGGACTGATTAGCGTATTTTGTGCAATTATGCAAATAGTTTTAGTTATTTTTGTACATGAAGAGTTGAGTTGAATAAATGTATAATTCTACTGAGCTTATTTCTATATATATATTTGTTTTTTTTTAAGTCAAAAACAAAGAAGATGCCGAAAACAATTTCACATTAAACTTCCAGCCGATTTATGCTGCAGTTCTGAGCAGATCTCTAGCGACCATAGCACAACCTGTAAGTTTCATAATAGCCCAGTAAATGAAGGGGAAAAAATGGCGAACCTATTAAAAATTAGTTACCATTTTTATTTGCCATTTAATGGGTGGCATTTAGCACCCCCCTTAAAATGACCCAAAGTTTACATAAAAATATTGTGCGACAGGGGGGGGGGGGATGGCCCCAAAAGACACAGAAAATCGGTTTTCTGCGAATATCTCCCAAAATATGGCACTTGGAGATTTTTTGTTCAAATAAAAATTAAAGACCAGTTAATTCTCCACAAAAATGGTACTTATGATTTTTTTCGCAACATTAATATTTTTTGCAAAAAGTCGGGTTGAAAAATCCAAAATTTTGAGACTCATAAAATATGCAAGTTTCTTTACTAAATTTGAGATGGGGGGGTGTTAGAAATATATTATTTTCAATGTTTTGAAAATGTTTTGAAGAATGTTTTTTTCAATCCTCGGAGCCATAAATGAAAAACGCCGTAAACCATATAATTTTTAAGGATTTTCATGTTTCCGAGCGTCTTGTTTTTCTCGGAGATAAGGGCTCAACGGCTCAAGCTATACCTACCTATTAGGAAAGCAGACCATAAGATTAATCACAGCAGGATGGACCCCACCAATTGACCCGAAACTCAATCAGTTTTGCACATGTGGCAAAGTACAGAAGTACATGAGGTTTTTCCTAACGAAAACTATAATCTCCAAAAAGTTAAGAATATTTTCTCATAATACTCACCAACAATTTCTTGCAGATTCTCGGCAAACTGTTGCAACTTTTTTTTCAACCATCCGGATCGAGGCTTTTGGAATAAAGAGTTATAAAGTTTCTTTAAATTTCATTTATTATAGAAAATTATATAAAAGCATATTAAAGTTATGACATAAACATGTAAATCACCAGTCCCCGTCACATGAGTCTAATGATAATTCTCGGTCATCAACATCGTCCTCGCCAACAACTCCTTCGGGCTCTACTTCTCCCTCTATTTCTCCTCTTATTTCACTCGGTTCTAGAGTTTCCTCTATTTCTACCTCTTCGAATAACATTATATCTTGGCTGTCTTTATAATTGGAACACTGGCGGGACTCACATGAACCACAAATAGATGAGCATGGAGGCCCTGCTTTCTTGCATGAACACGTTCCCTTACATTCTTTCTTATTGACAAAAAATTATCTTTAAGAGTTGAACCGTTGGATCTAGTGGTTTGGACCTGCATGAGTATTTCCCCTACACGCTTCCATCCCCATTTTTCTGGTGACAGTTCGTTTCCGATGCACACACTTTTCATTATTTTATTTTTTTATAAATTTATTTAAATGAATTTTTTATATGACCATTTAATTTTATAATTATATATATTTTATAATATAATATTTATATTAATTTATATGGCATTTAATATGACCAATAAAAAAAGAAAACCAACGCATTTAATATACTCAAACATTAACCATCAAAATGAGAGAGAGTGTGAGAGTAGTTAACGTCTCCTTTTTGCTGCAAGGCTAATCTGGACGGGACCTACAGTTTAATGGGGGCTCCCAACCGCACGGTCATCGAGCACGATTGTACCCCCTTAAAGCTCTCACCCCTGGGTCCCCAGGTGACACACTCCGTGCTCTACCGACTCAGGGTGTGTGTATCCTAGTCCCGCCCTCCTACAGGATATCCGATCCTATCCAGCCTCAAGAATAGTTAACGGTAAAGGATTGCTCAATCTAATAAGACGTACGTCAGCTGATAGTGGTGACGTCACACGCAGCCGCAGACCTCGCGGATTCACGGATACAGATTGTTTGATTGTCATGTCATTTGATTGTTTACTTGTGTTTACTATTCGGTTGTGCTTTGTATTGTGTGTTTATTTTTCGTCTATATTTTATAGAAAACGTGATTTTAAATTTAAGGAACTCGTTTTTTTCTATTTGTATTAAGTGATATACATTACCCATAGCCATTTTTTCTGAGGTAGGTAAAATAGTTTTGTGTTTTATAAGTAATATAAATAAACTATAATTCGAATGAATTTTAGAAATCTTAAAGCAAATTATGAAAAAACTTTAAAAAGAAAACCTGCAAAAGATGATGATGATGCTAGCAGAAAAACTATAAAAACATGTTAAAAACAACGAATTGACGAGTTATTTTCATACCTATCACATATCACCTATACTAATATTATATAAAGGTAAAGTTTGTGTGTTTGTTTCGTGTAATATTTGTAACTACTGAACCGACACTAAAAAATTTTAAGGAATTTAAAGCTAAACTATTTCTGGGTGACATATGGCTATAATTTTTTTTTCTAAAATCTACATAAAAACATTGAAAGGAAAAATTTATTATATGTGTTTATATATTAATATATTTATAATTGAAAAAGCATCGCTTAAAGTGTAATAAGAATAAGAAAAACCAAGTTTCCGATATATTTTTACAGTGTGTAAATGTCAAATTCTTAAGTTGGATAAGTAAGTGGTTATTGAATTTAAACTACATATCTTTAAAACTGAAATTTGTGCCAATTTATATTTTTATACAAATAAAACCCTTCTCCCAAATACAACTTGGTGTCTGTAAAACTCACTACTTACTTAATTTCTATAAATACTGTAATAGAATAAGAAAAGTTTGTAAACGATTCGAATTGTAATTAAAAATGTGGTAATGTAATTTCTATGCCTTTTTGCACTATTTTTATGCTGGTTTATACAAATTTGTAGACGTTCAATGCTTATTTTTTAATAAATTTAAAGAAAAATATTCATTTTTTGGTTTATTCATTCGAAAACCCTATATGTTATATAATTAACCACATAAACCTTGTGAAACACTTCCAGAATACATTTTACGTTAAGAGCAGCAGAGGGCTACGGCTGACGTCACAAATGGGCGGAGCTTCCGCGCGTACATGGCAGACGTTTTCAGCTGATTGAGCAATCCTAACCGTTAACCATTCTTGATCCGGCCTGGTTACCGGCATGAATTTTGCCGGCTGTTACCGGCGTGAAGGAACGGGATTTTGGATACATTTTACACACTTCCCGCAACAATCACAATATCCATGGATTACGTGGGATTCGAACCCACGACGACAGTGGCCGCCCGACTCAAAGCCAGCGCCATAAACCACACGGCCACCGCCGCCCCCACCAACAAAATGCTGCTACCGTGGCCGCATGGACTGTAGCAGACGACACGAGTACCGCAAAACAGCACATACGCGACGAACGACGGAAAAAATGACAGTAATGAAATTATAGCATTACATTTTAAAGACTCGGGTTTCTCCCCACGTACAAATGAGATGACTTTATACACATTAATGGAAAGGTGAGATTTCATCCTTTACACTAGTCAAGGTGTTAAAATGTCAGAAATGAAGAGCAGGGAGTAGGCCAACCAATAGAGATTTTTCTGCGCACTAAAATTTAACCGGTCACAACCTATACTATCGTGTAGAGGATAGTTCATAGATGAAAACCCACCTTTTTGCCCCAGCGAAATCGTTGTCGGGATTTTTATAAACAAATTGTAGTGCAAAAAAAATGCATTTTTTTTAGTTTTTTTAGAATATTACTAAAAGTAATGAAGGGATCGTTATACGACCTATAGAACTTTTGTAGGGAATCACAACACCTAGAAAATGGTTTGCTGCACAACACGATCGGACTATTCTTCTCTGAGAAAATCCGGAAAAACTCGCAAAAATTTATCTTTTTTGAAAAATTCATAATTTCGACATATTGGAGGCTGGAAAAACTATCTTCGGGATAGTGATAGGTAATAATATGCAATTTATGTGTGCTGAAGATGGTTCCCGGCGGATGCACAGTTTTTGCACAATCGCGTTATAAATAATTTTCACACCTTCTCTTGTAAATTGTGCGATTTTATGGGAAATCGATTTTTCTTAATTCTGCAAGCGGCATTTTAAATCAGAAACCAGTATCTTCAAAACGTATATCTCGGATTTTCACGTAAGAAGTGGGAAATCTCCGGAGGAGAGTATGTTCTGCCGCTAATCTGCTACGCAGCGTACACTCTCCTCCGCTCGCTGGTTCCCCCGCCACAGCTGCCCGAGTCTGTCTCGAAGCGATTTCGCGCGTTCGGAGCAACATTTAGGGCCTTTTTTCGGAGATTTCCCACTTCTTACGTGAAAATCCGAGATATACGTTTTGAAGATACTGGTTTCTGATTTAAAATGCCGCTTGCAGAATTAGGAAAAATCAATTTCCCATAAAATCGCACAATTTACAAGAAAAGGTATGAAAATTGTTTATAACGAGATTGTGCAAAAACTGTGCATCCGCCGGGAACCATCTTCCGCACACATAAACTGCATATTATTACCTATCACTATCCCGAAGATAGTTTTTCCAGCCACCAATTTGTCGAAACTATGAGTTTTTCAAAAAAGATAAATTTTTGCGAGTTTTTCCGGATTTTCTCAGAGAAGAATAGTCCGATCGTGTTGTGCAGCAAACCATTTTCTAGGTGTTGTGATTCCCTACAAAAGTTCTATAGGTCGTATAACGATCCCTTCATTACTTTTAGCAATATTCTAAAAAAACTAAAAAAAATGCATTTTTTTGCACTATAATTTGTTTATAAAAATCCCGACAACGATTTCGCTGGGGCAAAAAGGTGGGTTTTCATCTATGAACTATCCTCTACACGATAGTATAGGTTGTGACCGGTTAAATTTTAGTGCGAAAATGTATTCTTTTTTAGCTCTATTGGTTGGCCTAGAGAAAAAAGCAAGAAAAAGTGCGCTTCTTCCTTGAGTACGCGTTTTTCGAATTTATTGAAAAATTGACAATTTTACGAGAAGAACTAATTACAGAAACGAAAAGTAGGCCTTCTCAGCTTTCAAATGATGTGCCTAAGAGACCAATCCGATCATGTATGGATTTTTTTATTGATGGTTGTTTACAAAAATTTCTCCACAATCCAAAAACAGCAAAAAATTGAGATTCAACAACAAAAGTTTTAATCAAAATGCACGAAAATTAGATTAACCAAATTTCACAGATGACAAAGGACATTCTGAGGACCCATAATCAAGAAAATTTGAAGCAAATTAGTATAATACAAAAAAAATAGGAACAATTTCCTTGCATGATAAAAATGCATGGAAAAACAATATTTGGCCCCTTTTTTCGATACGGCCACAGATTAAAAATGTGACTCGAGTCACCGGATATGGTAGCGGTAGATTCTTCCTTCCAGAGGAACTTTGAATAATGACAAAATTCGCATTTTCAACAAAGTTATTGAGTAATTTGTCAGCCCGCTCATGTGTAAATGCACTGTGCTGTCCGGCATACAACAAAAAAAACTGAATATTCTGGGTGCGCTTGGATCCGTTTATCTCGAAAACGGTCAAATTTTCGAAAAAAAAAATCATAAGAACCATTTTTGTAGAGAATTAACTGATCTTCAATTTGTATCTGAACAAAAAATCTCCAACTGCCATGTTTTGGGAGATATTCGCAGAAAACCGATTTTCTGGGTCTTTGGGAGCCAATTTCTCCCCCTGTCACACACTATTTTTACGCAAACTTTGGGTCATTTTAAAGGGGGTGCCAAATGCCACCCATTACATGGTAAATAAAAATGGTAACTAATTTTTGATAGGTTTTCCCCTTCGTTTACTGGACTATTGCCCTCTCGCAAATACATCGCACGTTCCGCATGCAAAACAAAAGCGCGTCCATATAGATAAAAGCGCGTCCATATAGATATAAGCGCGTCAAACGTTATTTTGTGTCATGGGTAGCAGTAGCATTGTTTACCCACAACGCGTTGTGGGTAATCCATTCTACCCACTCTTCGGAAATAACGTTTCCATTCGTATCGTGGCTAAACTGCTATTCCCACAACGCGTTGTGGGTAAAAATTTCGGGAAGTGGAAGTGGCCGATTTCGGCTTTTGCGACATTATTCGCAACCACAGTTCACAATTCACAACAGTCTCCTGTCTCCTATACCGCGTTTGGAAATAATAGGAGTGACTGACAGTTCGATTTCGATGTTTCGTGGGGACTTATATGGATTCCATAGGCGTGCGTAGAAATAAAGTCGTGACTAAAGGAATTTTTAAAAAAATTACTAAAACATTTTTCCAAATAGAAGATACAAATACAAATCAATAAGAATAATACATATTCATGTTTTGTCAAGGTTTCCACGCCACCATGAGGTACTTGACCAGCGCGTTACCTTTTTGGTTGATTATTAATATTATTATTGACTTACAGCACCTACGTTCATGGAATGAACCTTGACGAAAGGATTGGTGCATTGTTGCCGTTGTAAGCAATCTTTAGCAATATACTTCTATGGTGTATTTCTGGTTGCCGCCATCACCAACAATACTCTTTTCGTGGCTTGCTTAAAAGCACACGTTGAACCATTATAGTTTTTCTTTACTTTTATTAAAGTGTAAAGCTCAGTTAACCGACTGGAAAATGCATTTCAAAACATGATTTTTAAATGTTTCGAACCAACTTTATGATTCAAGAAAACCAAAGGTTGGTATTTGACAACGCCGCATGGCTTGTGCGATAAATTCACGATCTGTATGTGCGGCACATGGATTTATGCGTTTGCTCCACACAAAACGCTCTACAGTTTCTTCAAAAAAGGGATTCATCGCCAAATGTCATTACTCCTATTATTTCCAAACGCGGTATAGTAAGTTTTCGAACAAACCTATCGCCTAATTTTATCCTGTGGCATGCTGGTTGTGTTCTATAATCAATATAGATGTTCTGTGATCAAAAGTGACGACGTCATATTGTCATGTCATATTCTGGAAAATGTTAATTTGTTACTTATATTCATTATCATTACCATAGATTCATTACGTTTTTAAGTTTGTACGATAGCAGGCCAATTGTTTGTGAAAAATGAAGTGGTACAGCGGCGACATAGCACAAGCCGTTGCGACATCCAAGTCGAAGGGGGCGATTTTCGTAGTTTACATAGAAGGTAGGTTAAGGGACAAAACAAAGTACACGTAATTTATATATAAGGGCTATTAGAACATTTGTAACATGTGATTCATAACTTGCTAAAATCTCTTTTCCTCACTTAAGGTAAAGACGAGAATTCGAAGAGGATAACAGAGTTAATCGAAAACGGACCTCTGGGACAATACCTCGAACAGGACCATTTCGTAGCCATCAGATTGGAGCAGGGTTCTGTACCGCACCAGCAGTTCAGTGAAATTTGTATCCTTTCAAACCAAAATTTACCAATACCATGGCTCACATTTAAGCTGTCCTTGAGCTTTCATTTACAATGTATATAGTTGTTTTTTGAGCGTCTCTGATATGCTTTTCCTTAACCATGTTTTATAGACAAGGAACCGAGTGTCCCGTCTGTATATTTTATAGGCAAGAATGGTATTCCCGCAGACATTATAACTGGCAATGATAATCTGGATAATGTTTTACAAAGGGTGGAAGGTGTTCTATCCAAAGCTGGGATTAATGCGGCAAAATCAAGTAAGCACTAAGAACTATTTTTTTCCCTAAACATATTAACATTACCTTCAAATATTTCTTTTTCGTGGTAACAGCTGCCTCTGCTGTTGCTGCTTCTGCAAGCTTAATAGATAGTGAGAAATCTAAAGGCGATGATGTCATAACTGAAAGTACATTGAGTGGTGTTACAAAAGATACGCCAAGTACATCAATGAGTGAAAACTCCGGAGGTCAAGCAACAGAGGAAAAGGTGCAGAGAGCCAAGGAGCTGATTGAGCAGTTGAGGAGGCAGAAGGAAGCCGAAGAGCAGGAGGTAAGTTAATATTTAATGTTTTCTAGGAAAGTTGACTAAAAGTAATTTTTGTGACTTCTATTTAAATAACTATTTTTATGTGGTCAGTGGTTAGGTTAAAAGCAGTTGATCTTCAAGCATTTCGATACCCCCATTGTTGCTTCATCAAGGACAGTATGTTTTGCACCTTGCACCCATTGAAAGACTGAAACACATGATTGTTCCCTACTACCCCAACGCATTGATGAGTCAAAGTACTCTCAGTTGTTTCAGTTTCCACCACAACCTATAGCTGCATAGTACAGGTGCTTTTCCCCAATGGCCCAACCGTTTGCTATGTTTTAAGTAGTAGGCGATTACCTCATTCCAATTAGCCTTTCAGGGCTCTATGGTGTTGGCTCAGTGTTCTCACCCTTTCTTAAATGTCCATTCTTGAGTTAATCATAAGTGGAGCTCGAGAAATATGCACTTAAAAATACCAAAAGTATGCATGCCAACATGCCCAAAAAACATTTAAAACATTTGCATTTAATATGCAAATATGCATTTATAGAACAACGAAGTAAGCAATTTTTTTTTCTAGGTATTTTTTATTGTATCAACTACATATAAAAAACAAACAACAAATTATTTGGTATTATTACTTATCAATTATAAATATTGATAAATAAATATAGTAACTATTAGAGTGGAAGCAATACACTATTAAATATTTTTCTAATATCTCTAAAGTAAAACGTTGCCTTCTATCTGATAATATTAATTTGTAGGTGAAAAAACTGGGTTTTAGTTCGTGATTGAAGCAAATTCAAAATTATTTATTAGGGATGGCCCTAAATGTAAATTAAAATTACCCTCACCACAGAAATATGCTTTTATTATATTTATATGCACAAGTTTTTGAGATTTTTTTTAATACAGTACAGAATTTTTCTTAAATTTTATTGTTCCAAAAGATGTTTAATTTTATTGTCTACTGGACTTGAATGATTGAAAAATGATTAATTGATGAAACCAAATGAACGATATTTGTCTGAGTATGTGCTAAGTGGCTTTTCAGTAATCCGAGTTTTGACAACATTCACACATTTCTTCACAGCATTACAGCTATCAGGATCAAAACTGCAAATGACATTTTTAATTTCCTCAAAATTATCTGTTATGAAATACACACAATTTAACCACGTTCCCTATCTAGTAACCACAGTTTCAGGTGGTAAAGGCACCTATCTTTTCACAACTGTACTCTAATGGGGCTTTTAACAATACTTTAGTTATTTTGATACAAGAGTACTTACAATTATTAGAAATTCTGTCCTTAAAACATCAGCAACTCAAGTAAATGCATATGCCACACAAGTTGCATGATTTGCTTTGTAAAAAATATTTTAAAATTTTGCCCTGCTCAAATCATATATGGCGCAGCATCTGTTAACATTATTAATTTTTTTTCTTAAATCTAGTTATGGTTAAATTGGTAGTTTTTTGCAATTCCTTAACAAAAACTAAATATCTGGTACTACATTCAGTACCGTTTAAACTTCCAATAATCAAGTTTGCGACATACCGTCCTTTAACATCGAGGAACATCTCAACAGATATCCATAGTGGATTATTTCCCAATGGCAGTCCTAATCGCTTTGATAGTAGATTTATAAGTGAGATCAACTGATTTTTTTTGTCAAGTTGTGGCAGAAAGCACGACTTTCTTTGCAATGCATTATTAAAAATTGTTGAAACAATGGATTGTCCAATTTTACAATTGGGATATTGCAACCTACTAGCAAACCACATAAATTCTTATTGAAATTTTCTTGGCCTGAAACCTTGGTTGGGTTTTTAGTGATGAGCTGCTGAACCAAATTTTAAGGCTTTTGTTTACATGTTTTATGTTCCCAAGTGTTGATCAACTTGAAATTGCTTTCAACATAAGATCTAAAACCAAAAAAGTTTACAGAATGCAAACGGCGACGGCGATTCTTATTTGGACACGCTGTCCATATTAAAATTCTTGAATTATAATAGTCTAGGACGCCTAGGTGATTATTTAGTTATGTTAGTAAAGAAAAAGTAATATTTAGAACATTAAAAACTTTAGAATGGAAACCTTAATTGGAATGAAAAGGAAATTATATTCATAAAGATTTTAATATCACTTTCTATTAAAAACGTATAATTTTTGGATTGGAAATAAGGGGGTTGTAAATATATTTTTGAAATGTAGAACAATAATAATATGACAAAATAAGACACTTTTTCTTAAGGAGAGCAGATTTGTTGGAATAACATGGAATAACATAAATGGAATAACAGAAATAACTAAATGCTACTTTTCTCTTCAAACCTTAACTTTAAATTGGGGTGGCATCAAATGATTGAATTTGCAACAGGCTAAAATCAACGAGCTTCCCCTCACTCATAAAACCCAAGGAAGATTTTGCTTTTCAAATTTCCTATTATGTATATTAATTTCGAAATGAAGTGCACATTTCCCGAGCTTTCATCATTACATAATTTTAATAACCTTTTGAGAACAATCCGTAACAAGTTGGTATTAATGGCCTTTCCAAAACTATTTGGCATATATGTGTATGTCGCATAAGACATAACCTGCTTACACAGAGATTTGTACAATTAATTTTTACAGTCTTGAGATTTAATTCCGACAATCGCTAAAACTATGCACTGTTAATAAAGGCATGTGCATTTATAGAAATTTGTTGTGATATGCACATATGCACTTTACACATATTTTGCATTTTTCCCGAGCCCTAATCATAAGTTATAATTGAAATTTAGTTATACCTGCTAATCTTGTTGTTGGGCTTTCACATATCTTGAATTCAATAGAATCGTAAACACTACCAGAAATCTCTGCATAACCTACTTGATCGATTTTAATTGTTTATTACATTTAATTTCTTCCAGAAAGAGCGACAGAAGGAAGTAGAACGCCGCAAGATGGGCCAGAGCGTCCAACAGCTGAAAAAGTGGCAGGAGGACCAGGAATTGAAACAGCTGATAGAGCAGAGGGACAAGGAGAAACGTGAGAACATGCTCGCGAGGCAAAGAGTCCTGGATCAGATTGCCCAGGACAAAGCCGAGAGACAGGCGAGGATGCAGCCGCAAGCGTCGCCCCCGACCGAACCTCCCAAAGTCTCTGTTTCGGCCCCAGTTAGAACTAACTCCGAAAGCACCAGACTGCAATTCAAACTACCCGATGGCTCTTCCAACACGA
The DNA here is from genome assembly GCA_946251905.1 of Cryptocephalus moraei. NCBI lineage: Eukaryota > Metazoa > Arthropoda > Insecta > Coleoptera > Chrysomelidae > Cryptocephalus > Cryptocephalus moraei. Next base: position 30,164,641 of record OX276458.1, on the reverse strand, counting down.
GCGACTTTGCTAACTCGGATTCGCTACAAACAGTCGTGTCTTACATCAAAGCTAATCTACAGATTGACAATTTCAAGCTCTCGACTACTTTTCCGAGACGTGAGTTTACGACTAACGATTATTCACAGAGTTTGTTGGATTTACAACTCACTCCCAACGCCGTTATATTGGTTTTGCCGTTGTACCAGGGCGCCGTCTCGACGAACCCAGGAGGTACCTTCGCCGCACTCGTTTGGAGCTTGTTTGCTCCCATTTTAAATCTGTTCAGTTATATTAAGGGTTTCATTTTCGGCAGTAGTGATAATGCTAGCGCGAGACCACCCCAGGAAGCACCTGCCAAGTAAGAGAGGAACATATAATAATAATAACAGAACTTATACAATATTAAAAAAAAATATAGCAATACTCTCCCACCTTTCTATTGTGTGTTTGATCATCATATCATAGATTGTGTTTAATCATGATTCAGTGTTTCTGATTAATATTTTCTAGGCCTGAAAATTCGAGAAAAAGAGTAACTCGTGACTCAACTGTAGTACGTCGTCAGGGCAATGTCCACAGGCTGTCCGATAGAAATGACACTGATGACGAGAGTAACACTTGGAATGGAAATTCTACCCAGCAAATGTAATTTTTTTCCATAGGTGCTTTGTAAATATATCTGATATGATATAGGTAATTGTATTAAGTATTCAGTTATATCAATAAATTATTTTAAATTCAATATTTTCGTTGTTATTGTGTGTTTACTGATTGAAATTAAGAAAGAAAACCAGATTCGATAAAAATAATACTTCATTAAAAACGAAACGCTATATATATATACTACATGAATATGTACATGTAAATAACAACTCAGTCTTGAAAAGTGGAAATTGATAATTAAGTAATCTAATGTTTAACAATTTCGACTTAAAACAGATCCTAACTAGCAGAATAAGCTAGGCGTAATAAATTACATATTTCCTGTTAACCTAGTCGTTTTACTTATAGATAAAACCATTTTACATATATTTACTTAAGACACTTAAAAATGTATAAAAAAATGGACATTATAAGAAATCACAGAACTTACTTTTAAAACCTTGATTGTTTCATTTATGTAAGAAGAGCTTGGAACATACACGGGTTGAAAATACAATTATCTGATATGGGGTCAGAAATTAATTTGTGAAAATTGCTTTAAATTGTGCTGTTAGATTTGATAAAAATTTTAGAACATGTGACGTGTGACGTTTTTTTTTTCTTTAAGAGCTCGAATCGACTTTAACCTGAAAATTTTCAGATCTAAGCTTCTAAATGGAAAAAGATCTTGGGAGCTTGGAACTTTTACGATTTCCAGAAATCATTAGGATCTGTGTTTACTAGTGTTCAAATATACAAGTTTGTTTCAGATTCTTTTAAACCTTTACACACATAACCTCTTTTAGAAGTAAAATACAGACGATCTGAGGAGATTGACGTGTTTCAGAGCCCTGTAAGACTAGTAAAGAAACTTTCCAGGTTTCCCAGATTGTGCCTCTAACCATTGTATTTTTTGAAGCGCCATAAGGCCCTTTACAAATTTGTATATTTGTTTATAGCTATCAACATGTTACTAGAATGTAAAAACACAGAATGGTTAAGATCACAATCTGAATATTGTTTTCTTAAGATATATAAACACTGAATACACGTATACAATCTGTCTTTAATACCGATCCATTCATTATGTACCTAATACTGTCTAAACTTTTGGAACTTGCTCTGATCTATATTAAGTGGAAGAATAATTTCAACCATTTAGTACTACTGTAGTACTAGACGAATGTGCTATTTGTCTTTGTGTCGCTCTCAGATAGCCTCGGAAGGTGTCCGTTGCAGCTCGAAGGAGCCCTGCTAACCGGAGCGCCCGTAGCTGTCAAGGGGTAGGCGTCTGACAACTTGTACCGTTCGGCTTTTTTCCTACAGATACCACACCTGAAAAATAAATCGGTGAGCACATAAATGAGAAGAGAAATACTATGTGAATGAAATGAATGTAGTGAATGAATGTGATATACTTATGTTACAGTTCTAGACTAGAAATCAGAATTGATTTATAGTGCTACTAAGTGACATCAAAGACGATTCCGATATTGATATTTTATATCAATTGATTGATATTGATAGTTATCGTACTTGGAGACCATCAGGAACAGATCCCTTCTGTACTGTGCCGTCATCAGTGCGTACAGATACGGATTGGCGCAGGCGTTCAGCGGATAGAAGAAGACCAATAATATCTTGGACCTTGGTACTCCGATCAGGGGATACCCCGCCAAGGCGGTAAGGCCGAAGAAGGCGACTGGGGCAACAGTCGCGAAGTCGACGAAGATCAGCAATGACATCTTTTTGGCTATCGTCATCTCGCCCTTCGAGCACGTCTGGCGGGTTTCGTAGCCCAGGCTCAGGTAGATCTGGATGTAGCAGATGACTATAAGGGCGAAGGCGGATCCGTTCAGGAAGATTACCGTGTACAGGTATGCTTTGTCGACCAGCTTGTTCGTCTCCATCGGGAGGCAGATGCTATGAACAGGTGAAATATAGACAGTGCCGATCTAGGACGTTTTGACGCGGCCGTTTCGACGCGGCCGGTTCGACGCGGCCGGTTCGACGCGGCCGTTTCGACGCAGACCCGTTTTGACGCGAGCCGTTTTGACGCGAAATATTAGAAACCAGCGATACTAGGATTATAGATGTTTTCTTTTTAAGGAATCCAAACCTAAAATGGCACATTATTTTTTAACTACGATCAGCTTTAATATTACTTTCAATTAAATTTAATTAGTTATTTAACTTATGGAAATAATTTATCCTTTAGGAAATTCGAGAAATAGGGAGAACACGTATTAATTATCTATTTGTAATTAGGATATCTTTATTTATATCATATAAATCTATTTCATCCAAATGTTTAAAAGTAAAATGTTTCATTTAAAAATACGAGTTTATGTTCGGACAATGGGCCTGCTAGTCCAGTCATCTTAGGTTGAACTAGGTGAATATCTCGGAAAATCGACATACCCAGTATATTAACACGTAAAAACTTCTATTTTGGCATCCTAAAACTTTCCTCAAAATTCACATATTTGGATGGCCGCAAGTTTTAAAGTCGGGGGTCAAAAGTCACAAAAATCGATTTTGTATATTTTTTGCAAATATCTCGTTTTCTATGGGTTTCACGCTATTTGTATCTATTATTAATATTGTACAGAATTAAATTTTCTACAACTTTTGTCTTAAACATTTCTTCATACCTCTAACTGTTTTCGAGATAGAGGGCGATCAGAGAATCATGTGAGGTCAACTGGTAGTCCCGATCAAAAACTCGTAATATTAAGGTTATAAATTATTGCTAAATATTTAATTAGCATTTATTATTAACTTTTACATTAAATTCATTTTTTTTTTTGGTTACTTATCTGTTTTTAATTAAGTGTCAATTTATTTAATAACACTTACCTGAAAAAATTTTTGAGGAAAATACCTTAAATTATATTTTAATTCTAATCCAATTTATACCAATGTAATGACTTTCTTAATAAATAAAAAAGAAAAGAAATAAATTTTTAATTAATGTTTTTATTAAAAGTGTCATTTGATAGATTTAATATTTAAGAGTTTACGGATTTAAACAAGATGTACTTAATAATTTTTTACTTCAAATGCAACTTGTGTAAATGAGAATATAATTAAAATGTAATTAAGTATGTCCCTTAATAATTTTTCAATTACAGAAAAAGATTATGAGTGTTATTGAATTGATAAATTTTAGAATTATTAGAAAGAAAGATTGAATTTAATGTAAAATTTAATAATAAATGATAACTATATATTTAGCAATAATTTATAACCTTAATATCACGAGTTTTTGATTGGGACTACCATAACCTCACATGATTCTCTAATCGCGCGCTCTCCGCCCTCTATCTCGAAAACAGTTAGAGGTATGAAGAAATGTTAAAGACCCAAGTTGTAGAGAATTTAATTCTGTACAATATTGATAATAAATACAGATAGCGTAAAACCCACAGAAAACAAGATATTTGCAAAAAATATAGAAGAAATCGATTTTTGTGACTTTTGACCCCCGACTTTAAAACTTGCGGCCATCCAGTTATATGTGAATTTTGAGGAAAGTTTTAGTATGCCAAAAATAGAAGTTTTTACGTGTTAATACCCCGATAGCACGTAATATTAAAAAAATATTTTGTCAACATTTATATCTTAGTTAAATATTTGCTAGATAATATAAATATTTAAAAAATGTTTGCTTTTTAATATTCATTTGTCAAGATTAATATAATATTAAATAAACATTTATAGTTTATATTATTTACCAAATATTTTATTGATGTTAAAGTAATATACCGATGTTAATGTTTATAACTAGATATTTATCTCAGATTATTATTATATAAAATGATGTTGATATTTTTTAACCTTCATAAAAATATCGATTACTTTAAAACATATTTTTCTTGAACTGACTGACTGCTCTATATAATTGTTCGTCTGTATCATTAATTATAGTGTTTAGATGTTTATTTTTTAATACCTGTCCGTAGACATGCCACAATCCCATCATTTTGTGTTTTGTGTTTATTGAAATTCATGAATTTGTGTGTTGTGGTTGTGAGTACGTAAATCAATTGCACATGGTAATAAGTATATCGTTATTCTTCTATATAAGCATTATCCGCTTTATGTAGTATTTAATTCCACGCGATAAATGAATGTATAAGTGACCGTACTGATGTCCCAAGTTGAAAGGAAAGAGGCTCGGTATCTTTACATATCCTTAGTTTAGTGAGAGTTAGTTTAGTATTCTGACCTAACCTAACTTGTTTGGCGGGATTTATATCACCTGCAACCTGTAAAAAGTAAAAAGATAAGTAATCTGTTGGTAATCTCGTGATATTTCCCTTGAGAAGATGTTTGATTACAAATACACATAATCGTATTTATTATTTTAAATTTTATTGTGAGGTTAAGTACAGGCTAAAATCCAGGCCCATATTTGTAATATCATATAAGTATTTGCTAAGCAATATTATATTTATATGTTTAAATGATATTTATTTAATATTATAATCAAATATTCATGAAATATTTGTCAATCTGTCTCTCGCAATATGAAATAAATATTTTTTTTTAATATTTAGTAAATATTTGTGTGCTATCTGGGTATACTGGGTATGTCTATTTTCCTAGGTGAACCCGTTATAATGACTGGACTATGCCGTAAGGGGTTGCAGTTATCGCTAATCCTTGGTTTGAATTCCAGCAAAAGATCACCGCGTTTGTTATCGCCATTTTGTTGCCACAGGTTACTACCGGCATAACTATTTTGGTTACAGGAATTGACACCTTAAATATGCAAATAGTACTAAAAACATTTCAAGGTCTTTTCGCATAGAAACGTCCCTGCGTCAAAACGGCTCGCGTCAAAACGGGCCTGCGTCGAAACGGCCGCGTCGAACCGGCCGCGTCTAAACGGCCGCGTCAAAACTTCCCTTTCCGAGACAGTGCAGGTATGGAAATGAGAATCAAATAACATTTATCCTTTATGTACTTCATTCTAAGGTAAATCCACTGAGAAGAAAACATCCACGAAACAAGAAAAGGTAGTAAAGTTAGACAACACCTAATACACGTCGTTTGCTATTGGTGGAAAAGTCATAAAACTTTTGGCGGGAATTGTTAATGTACAGAGTCGGTTCAGTGAAATTAACAAGTTTAGTTGTCTCATCTATGGTTGTCTGTTTACAAGCGTTCAGGAAAGTCGTTGACGGTGATAGTGGACTTTTAGTTGATGGTTTATTTTAACGTATCGCTATTGTTATTCAGGTTTTTGATATAAATTTGTATAAACATATTTCTGTGATCTATTGCAATTATGGAAAGACACCTTTCCTGCTCGCCTCCCAAAAAGAGACCTGGAACATACTTAAGCTGCGGGGTGAAAAACATTATTTTAAATGTATACAGAAAAGAAAGAAATGAACATCATTTGTAAAAACTTAGTAAAAGATAAATTATAGTCAAGGCGATCATTCTTAATGCGACCCCGTACTTATTCGCTAGCTGGTCCGCGCTTTGAATTTCGACGTTTGTGTTTCATGGAAGTTTTCTTCTCGGTAGATTTACTATAGTCAGCTCAGTAATTGAGACATCTACATTCCTCTAATCAACTACTAGTAATTTAAACTGCCTCATGCTACAAGATTCGTATCGATTCTTATCCTACCTCGTGCTGCTATAGTTGCTGACACCAAATACGGGTAGAGCCGCCATCAATATGGAATAGATCCATCCGACCATCAGGATAAATATGGCTTTCTTAATAGTGATCCGTTTGGTTAAATGGATCGCGTAAGTTATGGCGAACCATCGTTCTATAGTTATCACAGTTAGGGTGTAGATGGACAGATGACTGGAGAATACTGATAGGAATCCTGCTATCTGACAACCCACACCTAAAAAACACACAATTTATAAATAATAAAGAAAGCAATCGACGAATATTCACCAAAATTTACAACTTAATCGAATTGAAACAAATCTTAAGAAACTATAGAATATAAAAGTCGACCTGAACGAAATTCTCTTCTTTACACTTTAAAATCTCCTTTCATGGATAACTTCATTAAAAATCAGTGAATCTTGATTTTAATCCATATGAATCCTTAAAATAAATGCGGTGATTTTTGGCAAACTGGAAAAAACGACCCAACTACCCTTTATATAATAAGGTTTTGATTAATAATCATAATATAATAATAATAATAATAAAAAATAATCATTTAGATGAAATGTGTTTTATTCATTTCCACCCTCATATCCATAAAAGTAATGAAGCTATAGAAGTAATTTTTCTTATACACACTAGCTTTTTTAACAATGCGATACACAATTCGTATTTTTTGATTTCTTAAAAGTCAGGAATACTGTAAATTTTTGTTTTATATATTACATTTTCCACCAGTCGAGAAACTTTTTTATTTTTGAAAATATTCATATGTACACAGAGAAGCAAATGAAGGCTAAACATTGCAAAAGTTTTTGATATCATTATAGACCATGGGCCCATGACACCAAAAGTGTCGATAATGTATACGGTGATAGACGATGATCGAGGAAAGTATGCCCTTTGGTGGAACGGCTCCTTTAGACCCATTAACCATATTCCGATATTTGCATACGATTCCGGAGAAGGCATCTCGATTTATGCCAGCATCAACAAATCAACAAGAAGTGGAGGTCATAGCAGGTGCTACGACTGGCCACAGACGCTCGGAGTTACTTTTTCCCGGTTTCCCGGGCTGTCTGAGTATGTCCCTAAAAGGGCATACGAACATACATTATCGACACTTTTGGTGTCATGGCCCCACGGTCTATAAGTAATGCTTTGCTTTGAAATGTTTCAGATATTGCATTTACACGTATAGTACCAATCTGTGTTGATTTTAATTGTAATTACTTTTAATAACTTGTATAATTTTGAAAAGTAACCTTTCGAAATTTTTATGGACTTGTAGGCAATGCTATAATAGATCTAAATAAGGGAGGAAAATGGCAGTTTACATTTAAAAATTCATAGGATGACTTCATTACTCTAAAATTAATAAGGACTTGTTCGAGGGATTTTCTTATAAACATTCAATAACGCTGCAATAAATTGTATTTCGTACTTTATGCGCGCACTGTAATTAAATAGATGGTCATATAGATAGCAATAATAGACGGGAACGTGTGGACTTGCCTTTACGTGTGGGTGTCACTGATCGACAAAATCCTAGACTAGACGTTTGTCGAACTGTGTATAGTAAAAGAGGACAAAATGTAGAAACAAAAGAACTGAGTGTCGTTCAAAATCAAACTGAATTATCGTTTGATGACAGTAAGCCGTACTTCGCTTGCATTGCTCTATCCTTCTTCGCTTTGTGCGCCAGATAAATTATATACACTGGAATATTCTTAATTTCTAATTACGTAAATCTTTGTCTATATGTTTAACTCCAGAGTATTTTGTTAGAAATTATTGTTCTCTACTTAATTTTTGTTATGCTATTGTAATTTTCTGGTTATAGTTAGGTTTGAGATTGAATTTAGTATATGATAATATTTTGGATGAGGTCGGTTATTCCACACTGAATTAGCAATTAGCAGTTATTTACCGTACTGCCAATTATAGGCAAAGTTGAAGTATTCCCCGACCGAATGGTAGTCCATCGAGGCGATCAGCAACAGGTATAACCCCATACAGAAATCCGCTATCGCCAGGTTGCATATCATGAACCTGGACACGTTGATCTCCGACTCGCTGAAGACGACGACTAATATTACCGATAGATTCCCTACGATCGCTAATATCAGGACACACCAGACCGATATCCTTAACCAGGACATCCCCATGATGTCCTCGCAGGGGTTTAGGGCGTTCGGCTCCGGGGAGCAGTCCACCTCTGGTATCCTAAAAATGAAGCGCAAAAACACGTTGATAGGTTAAAGAACATTAATACTTCTCACGAAAGAAAGTTTTTTGAGTCATTTAACTTAAAGTGTTTTTGAACAAAGCAGTTACATCGTATAACTTCGTTAAAGAAGTTTCACATGTATCTGTATCCACAATTTTGAGATATGAACTTATACCATAGTGCTCTTTCTACTCCAACTCATTTTGTGGAGATGATGGAATACAAAAAGGGATTTAATGGGCTTAAGATAAAGACGGATACGTCTACTCTTATATAAGGTTCCTACCTTAAAACATGGACGATAGAGAAGGGAACCAGGAAATTGAGTAGTTTCTTGCACAAGAAAAATATACTACTTGACTAACTTAGTACCTAATATTTTTAACTAATTGAATAAAAATCTGAGGACTCAAAACGAAACATTAATCTTTTCGGATATAACTGTGGATATGAGTTAATGTTTTTGATGAATTTAGAAAGACATAGGAAGAAGAAACAAGTTATACAAAGTGTATCACGTCACCAAGACATTAGCTTCATGCATTTAAGTTATTAGTGCTATGGCTTCCACAGAATTCCTATTCGTACGTGGAATTTAAAAACATTTAACCATAGTCCATGAGCTCATTTGCAAACAATAATAAAACAATCTTTGAAAAAGTTACCAAACAGATACACAAGACGTCGTGAAGACAACATCCAAGTTCAATTCAAGGCAGCGTTTTCACAATTTGTATATTTTGGGCTAACTGAGTCAAAGTTTCTCGGCATTGGTACATTCCCATTTCAACTTACTTAAATATGATATTGCCGCAATAAGCGTCCAACTTATCGACTTTCGTGGGCGCATGGAAGAAGCCATCGTCGCTATCTTCGTCCATGTCTATGTCTTTACCTTCTTGGTGCGAAATCGTCTGGCCTCGAAGGGGCGGAAGAGTCTCTTCTATATGGTGCTTTTTAAAGATGTCAGAGATGTTCATTTGGTAGCTGAAACGACAAATTTCATTTATATGGATGATGTGTTTTGAATTTTTACTGAAACATTCGGGAATTCGAGTCATCTCAAAACCTCTCGACAATCTAAAGTAAACAGAGATATTTTGAACAGTATGTAAAGTGTCGAGGTGTAAAGTAGATTTTTGATTTATATGCTAGAATAAAGTGGATTCAAGGTTAGGCAGCATTGACCAGTAGAATCTATTTACTCCCTATAATCTAGAAGTTTAACTAGAAATGTAGTAATAAATTATTTAGAAATATTATTACCAATATCGTTTTCTTGGGTTAGTGATTAGAATATTTTTTTTAAAAACTAACCAAAATGCATTAAACTAATTTTCTTACAGAAGAGTTTCGAGTTTAACTGCTTTTAATCATGTGACAAAAAAAATCCATTTTGGCGTAAAGCATCACAAATAAAACCATTATTTACTAAAAGCTTCCCGTTTATTCAGTAAACTCCCTTCCAGAGTACCATAAAAGCACCTCTCAGTTAATTACTTCAATTGTTTGGTCCATTTTTAATTATTTCTTTAACTAAAGAAGCTGTTTTCCTTATTTATGAAAAGTTTCTTATTAAAGCATAAAGCAGGCAGCGTTTGGGATGTGTTCATTAATTCTGAGAGAAGATTTGGGCGTAAAATGATGAAGAATAATGGGTTCATAAATTTCAGTGATTAGTGTTCTATTATGGAATATTTCGTAATTGTTTTTCGAGGAGAAAGAAATTGGAATTAATTGGATGTGAGTTTATGTATTTGAAAGATTGATCTAAATTTTCTAGAAACTACCTGGCTTCCAGTTAATTCTAGTATTTACTCAAATGTTGTTTGAATCCTCCTGACGTTTACAATAATTTAGGACAGAGCCGATTTTCATGATAGTTTGAAATTAAACTTATCTTATCATCTAGAACAAAAGTTGTGTGTTCCTGATGTGTTGTATTGTTCTATGGGGCGAAAACCACCCCTTATGCCAATACATGAAAAACAACAAATTAAATCGTTTTAGAGGTTTAAGTGATGATTCAATATGTACAACAGATATCAGTTCATTTTTTAGAATATTATTTATGATGTGCTTCAACTTTATAACCATTAATACGTTAATTAAGACACAAATGAATACAAAAAATGTTTTTGACATATCGACATATTGTTAGGGTAAAATTTGTGTGAATCATAATTTCCAAAAAGTTACTTATAAGAGATTTTACGACTTGTATCAATTTTCCAACCTTCAAAAGCCACCCTTAAAGAAAATGCATTATTCAACAGCTGAAATTATATTAATGGTACATTTGAATGAGTTTGTAGTCCCTTCACAGATTATCATATATTTTATGATTTATTACTATTTTCAACCCATAAAAACTAGCCCTTATGACCAACTTTAAAAAAACATATTTTTCAACAGCTTGAAACGGTTTTATGGTTCGATCGATATTCAATCGATATAAATAGTAGTTTCGTCAAAGTCAAAGATATATATGTGGTACGTTCCACGCCGAATTTAGATTTTTTTTTCGATTTGGCCAAAAATCAACTAAAACGGTCCTTTTGGGCCCCCGAAACTACCCCTAAATTTTTGGGCCCCAAGTGGAATAGAACTCAAGTTATGGACAATTGAAAATTGAAATTTTCAGGTTCGGCTTCAAAGCCAAAAATTTTCAACCATCCATAACTAGTAAAAATACCCATTTTTATAAAAAAAGTTTCCAACAAAAGTTGTTTGCAATGCTTTAAACTTTTGGAAACTACTAAAAAAAAGTTCATACGACATGGTTCACTATTGAGGAGTCTTGGCGCCATTAGTCGTCAGGCGACAAAAAAAAACATTATCAGCTTTCCTGACCAAAAAAATCAGGAGCATAGCTGGAATCGATACAAAACTTTTGAGCCCAAACAGAAGTTAGCCAGACCTAAGGGCTCCGAGAAAAAAATTTGTTTTCAGGTTTGGCTCCAAAACCAAAAATTTTCAACCATCCATAACTTGTAAAAATACCCATTTTTATGAAAAAAGTTTCAAACAAATGTTGTTTGAAATGCTTTAGACTTTTGGAAACTGCTAAAAAATAGTTCATCCAGCACGATTCACTGTTGATGGGTCTGGACGCCATTATTCGTCAGGCCGCCCATTAAAATCAAATTCAGCGTTTCTGGCGTAGCTGGATCTGATACAAAACTTTTGAGCCCAAACAGAATTTAGCCTGACCAAAGGGCTCCGAGAAAAAAAAAAGGTAAAATCCGACAAAAATCCCTTGATATCAAAAAAATTCCATTGAGCCCCCCGAAATCCACTGTTTGCCAGTCAATATCAAACCATGAGCGACATTTTTTCTTGAATTTGACTGGGGATCAATGTCACTAAGGTTGGTATGCTATTTTCGTATAAGTAGAGCATTTCCCAAGTCCCCGGCGGCTCAAAGACTCAAAATTCACTAAAATACTTAAATTTGGAGCCCAGACGACTTCACTTGACGCACTTTTTTATCCAAGAAGCGACTGTCACCCAAATTGTTGGTTTTGTTGATGTTTTTGAAGGTCCACAACGGTTGAAGACAACGCTGAAGCAACCTTCCACGAGAATTGTGCTGGAAATTTGAATTTTCAACAAAACTCATGAAATTTAGGGCCAGGCCTTAGGTCTGGCGAACTTCTGTTTGGGCTCAAAAGTTTTGTGTCGGATCCAGCTATGCTCCTGATTTTTTTGGTCAGGAACGCTGCATATGTATTTTTTTGGCGGCCTGACGAATAATGGCGCCCAGACTTGTCAACAGTGAAACACGTCGGATTAAATATTTTTAGCAGTTTCCAAAAGTTTAAAGCATTACAAACAACTTTTACTTGAAACTTTTTTCATAAAATTGGTATTTTTAGAAGTTATGGATGGTAGAAAATTTTTGGTTTTGGAGCCAAACCTGAAAACATTTTTTTTTCTCGGAGCCCTTAGGTCTGGCTAACTTCTGGTTTGGCTCAAAAGTCTTGTATCGATTCCAGCTATGCCCCTGATTTTTTTGGTCAGGAAAGCTGATAATGTTTTTTTTTTGGCGGCCTGACGACTAATGGCGCCAAGACTCGTGAATAGTGAACCATGTCGGATGAACTTTTTTTAGCAGTTTCCAAAAGTTTAAAGCATTGCAAACAACTTTTGTTTGAAACTTTTTTCATAAAAATGGGTATTTTTACAAATTCTGCATGGTTGAAAATTTTTGGTTTTGGAGCCGAACCTGAAAATTTCAATTTTCAATTGTCCACAACTTGAGTTATATTCCTCTTGGGGCCCTAAAAATTTAGGGGGCGTTTCGGGGGACCAAAAGGACCGTTTTAGTTGATTTTGGACCAAATCTAAAAAAAAAATTTTAATTCGGCGTGGAACGTACCATATACAGAGAGAATGAAAATGTTCGGGGTATACGGCTCACCGTGAGTGCGAGAGAGAATATGGGAATTAAAACGTAGTAGAAAGAGAGATGGTTTTCTTCTGCCTCCCACCCTTCCACCTCCCTACACGCCATCTCCACCTCTCCACCTCCACATCCACACTCACACTCACACTCACATCACGATAACTATCGACACGATCACATCGTCACATCTCACTCTCACTCAGACAGAGTCTCGTCTCTGGTCTCTGTCATCTGCCGCCGATCTCGCATAATCTAGGAAGCAGTGCGTAGCAACAATGAAAATTCAATTCATTCCTAATATTATGTATCAATTTATTAATTGTTGTTAACTTAAAAAAGATATTATAAACGAAATGATCAATTTAAAAAAATTGACGTGATCTTCTTGAATCCTTCAATTATTCAAACAATTTTTATTGCTTTCAACTGACACGGTGGTCTTAGAAAAATTATTTAATTTACAATCGCGTAACTTGTTGAAAAATTGAGTTAGATCGATTTTTACTACAGGACCATATTCTTTCCTGTGTTGAGAACACACCATAATTTATTTGAATTTTTTAATTGATATTAGATAATTATAAAGCATTATTTTATGCCACGTACTCGCTTTAGAAACCGCGTGCTCTTCCCGAAATAGCCACGCGGAAGCCTATTTTCGGCGTTAATTTAAAATAATTAGCAATGAGGAAAGTTACGGGAGGTGGGACAGTTTTGTTGGAAATTTTCTCCTCTTTTAGAATCTCTTTTCAGGTTTCGATTAGCTCTTGTAGTTTCAGAGTTATTCACGGAAAACTGAATGTCCTTTTTTCTTTGTTCTTTATGATCCTGTATGATTTATGAATGTCCTGATTGTCCTTTATAACTTTTGCAATTGTTTCTTTAATTTACAAAAAAAAACGCTTGTAAATTATGATCAACAACTCCACGGAATATGGGTTTTTTAAGTGCCTCTCGAATCTAGTTAATACTTTGTTTTTCAAACTTTGAAAAAAAAATAGAATTGTTACTAAATTTATTACCGTTGCTAGCGCACGATGTCGAGAGTCAAAATTTATTGTGAGAAATGTTCTCCTCTTTAAGAATATTTTTATTTATTTTCTTCATTATTAGTACTTTTCGAGTAATTTTCAAAAAACTGAACCTTTTTCTTTATTTATTCTAGTACTTGTTTTGTTAATATTTTGCAATTGTTTATCGTTATTACAAATTGAATGAGGTCTTGCTCATATTTTTTAGAGTCATAACAAGAATTATCACCATTTCTAACTTTCAAACTGAATTAGAAGGACGAAGAAAGACAGAATCGATACCAAATCAGTTAGTCTAGTCAAGAAGTGAGTTTCCTGAGAAAGATAGCAGGGTAGGAAAATTATGAGCGATGGCTCATTCGACGCGGATTGCAATTCTGAGAAACGAATATTTTCGTTTTTTGCCTGCAAACAAAAATTGCAATTGTTATTAACAAAAAACGAAAATATAAAACAGTCATTTTGTTTTTGGATGATAACTCAAAAACTATACAAGATAGCGGGAATTGCAAAAAAGAGGAGAGGAGGAAATTTCCTATAAAAAACTCCGCGCGGCCGTTTCGGAATGACGCCGCCTCTAAAGTTGAGTGCCGCACCTAAAAAAAATTTTTTAAACCAATAAATATTGATTTAAAAATTTGAAAAAATGATGGTGTCATTTCAACACTTGCAGAAAAAAAGTCCCGTTGAGAAAAAAAATTTAAATGCATTTTCCAAAAAGCTAGCCTATTGTTAATTATACCTATTTTATTTCGTACCTCCATCTACATTGAAAGCTGGATAATTGTTTAAATAATCAGCTTACAAATTTTTCGTCTCCTGGAATCCTTTCTATGGGTGTACTCAATAAGATGGCGTCATAAAGTTGTATAAATTTTGTTTATTTTGTTTATAACGAATTTTCGAAATTACCAAAACTGTTTTCGAAACCATTAAAGTAGGCCATTTGTTTATTAACAAATAGCGTTAAAAAATTTTACCCGCAATAATTTAACAATGAATTTTTTTTTGAAATTTAATAATTAACAAACAATGAAAAATCCTACAATTGTTGTTAAAAAAATTTTTTTCTCATATATTATGATACACCTATCTTATAGTTGTTTTTATATTTGAAATAAGAATTAAATTATTGCGGGTAAAATTTTTTAACGCTATTTGTTTATAAGTTGTTTAAAAACCTAAAACGCTTCGAGCTTTAAAGAGGGGATTAATTGAAACCAAAACAACAACAGCGGGTTCTATGGTTATATCGTGTTCTCAATTTTTAAGGAATCAGGCGTATACCGCTCCTTTCTTTTTAAAATCTGTTCAAATCTCACTCACAGTCAGAGACGTGGTCTTTGTTTTCGCAATCTGTTTAATTTCGCAACAAGCCGTGGTAAAAAATTACTTGTCGTTATTAATTGAGTAAGCCGATTTAATGTATTATTAATGTCTAAAAACAAATTTACTCCAAAAGAGATGGAGACGGGAGTGGAATAAAAGAACCTACATTTTCTATTCAAGTTTGGTACACAAAAAAACTTTAAAGAATTAAACCTTTTAGGGCTGATTGCATCAAAGTAATACTTACAATCTAAGTAGTACAAAGTTTTTTGATTTATATCGATCAAGTCTTGATCTAGTCTAGTTTACAATTTCAAAAACTTTTTTAAACTTGTAATAGGGTCTAAAAAATCAGCAATAGCTCATTGAAATAGAGATGATGTCTAGAAAAATTTATTAAAATCAAGATGAAAACACCCAAATCTTGTTTATAACAAATTGTTAACTAAATAAACAATGAAATTATTAATAAAAAAAAAACATTTTTTAATTTGATTAAGAGCCATTTGTAATGATTTTTAAAGACAAAATTATTTTTCAACTTATTATAAACAAATAGCGTTAAAAAATTTTACCCGCAATAATTTAATTTTTGTTCAAATATAAAAACAACTAAGTGTATCATAATATATGAGAAAAAAAATTTTAACAACAATTGTAGGATTTTTCATTTTTTGTTAATTTAAAAAATTCGTTGTAAACAAAATAAACAAAATTTATACAATTTTATGACACCATCTTATTGAGTACACTCATAGAAAGGACTCTATGAGGCGAAAAATTTGTAATGTGATTATTTAAACAATTATCCAGCTTTCAATGTAGATGGAGGTACGAAATAAAATAGGTATAATTAACAATAGGCTAGCTTTTTGGAAAATGCATTTAAATTTTTTTTCTCAACGGGACTTTTTTTCTGCAAGTGTTGAAATGACACCATCATTTTTTCAAATTTTTAAATCAATATTTATTGGTTTAAAAAATTTTTTTTAGGTGCGGCACTCAACTTTAGAGGCGGCGTCATTCCGAAACGGCCGCGCGGAGTTTTTTATAGGAAATTTCCTCCTCTCCTCTTTTTTGCAATTCCCGCTATCTTGTATAGTTTTTGAGTTATCATCCAAAAACAAAATGACTGTTTTATATTTTCGTTTTTTGTTAATAACAATTGCAATTTTTGTTTGCAGGCAAAAAACGAAAATATTCGTTTCTCAGAATTGCAATCCGCGTCGAATGAGCCATCGCTCATAATTTTCCTACCCTGCTAACTATCTTTCTCAGGAAACTCACTTCTTGACTAGACTAACTGATTTGGTATCGATTCTGTCTTTCTTCGTCCTTCTAATTCAGTTTGAAAGTTAGAAATGGTGATAATTCTTGTTATGACTCTAAAAAATATGAGCAAGACCTCATTCAATTTGTAATAACGATAAACAATTGCAAAATATTAACAAAACAAGTACTAGAATAAATAAAGAAAAAGGTTCAGTTTTTTGAAAATTACTCGAAAAGTACTAATAATGAAGAAAATAAATAAAAATATTCTTAAAGAGGAGAACATTTCTCACAATAAATTTTGACTCTCGACATCGTGCGCTAGCAACGGTAATAAATTTAGTAACAATTCTATTTTTTTTTCAAAGTTTGAAAAACAAAGTATTAACTAGATTCGAGAGGCACTTAAAAAACCCATATTCCGTGGAGTTGTTGATCATAATTTACAAGCGTTTTTTTTTGTAAATTAAAGAAACAATTGCAAAAGTTATAAAGGACAATCAGGACATTCATAAATCATACAGGATCATAAAGAACAAAGAAAAAAGGACATTCAGTTTTCCGTGAATAACTCTGAAACTACAAGAGCTAATCGAAATCTGAAAAGAGATTCTAAAAGAGGAGAAAATTTCCAACAAAACTGTCCCACCTCCCGTAATTTTCGTCATTGCTAATTATTTTAAATTAACGCCGAAAATAGGCTTCCGCGTGGCTATTTCGGGAAGAGCACGCGGTTTCTAAAGCGAGTACGTGGCATAAAATAATGCTTTATAATTATCTAATATCAATTAAAAAATTCAAATAAAATATGGTGTGTTCTCAACACAGGAAAGAATATGGTCCTGTAGTAAAAATCGATCTAACTCAATTTTTCAACAAGTTACGCGATTGTAAATTAAATAATTTTTCTAAGACCACCGTGTCAGTTGAAAGCAATAAAAATTGTTTGAATAATTGAAGAATTCAAGAAGATCACGTCAATTTTTTTAAATTGATCATTTCGTTTATAATATCTTTTTTAAGTTAACAACAATTAATAAATTGATACATAATATTAGGAATGAATTGAATTTTCATTGTTGCTACGCACTGCTTCCTAGATTATGCGAGATCGGCGGCAGATGACAGAGACCAGAGACGAAACTCTGTCTGAGTGAGAGTGAGATGTGACGATGTGATCGTGTCGATAGTTATCGTGATGTGAGTGTGAGTGTGAGTGTGGATGTGGAGGTGGAGAGGTGGAGATGGCGTGTAGGGAGGTGGAAGGGTGGGAGGCAGAAGAAAACCATCTCTCTTTCTACTACGTTTTAATTCCCATATTCTCTCTCGCACTCACGGTGAGCCGCATACCCCGAACATTTTCATTCTCTCTGTATATATAAAAGATAACTTCGAAACTTCAAACAGTTCAAACAAGAAGTATCTGATCGTGAGGATGTAGTCAAATAAGAAGGCCACAATTATGAGTAAGACTCTATTGTGTAAATGTCGAACTTTCGGGACAAATTTGTTCCCTTCTTCAGGATAAACGCAAGTGAGTAATTCAAGGTGGAAACTAAATTTGCATACGCGTACAGGCGAGTGGATTTGATGACATAAACACAGGTAATTGTTTCTTAATAATTTGTTTTTTTTTTACATTTTTTTCTTAATGATATTCATGATAATAATTAATAATATCTTAATGATAAATCCATTTTGCAAGGAATTTCAATGGCTGTAAATTATGTACAATTGAATTGTTATGAACCCTTAGTTTTAAAAATTTTTTAGGTAAAAGGACTCAGAAAATATATTCTTGTCATTCCAGTACAAGTGGCAAACAGTGATATCTCGGTTAATTTTCAGACTAGGGGAATAAATAAAAAACAATGTTTAGTAAGAAGGACATTAAATTGTTGTACTCTTAACATTTTTACGCGTCTTCTTAACTTTTCGAGTTACTTAAAAAATTTGTGATTTTTTTTTTCACAATTATGCACACTAAACCAGTTAAACTTATAATAAGTTTCAAAGCAAATGTAAGAGATATTTTGAAATAGGAATTTGTAGCTCAGCCGGGATTTGAACCCGGGTCTCCTGATATCGCGTCAGGTATTCTAACCAACTAAACTACTGAGATACGTACCAATTTCATTTTCGATGTTCATGTTAAACGATTCGAGAGGATTCGGAAGACCCGGGTTCAAATCCCGGCTGAGCTACAAATTTCCTTTCTCAAAATATCTCTTATATTTGTTTCGTATACACCTTGTCTATGATTTAATTTCGGGAATTTGTCATCTATATAAGTATCAGTTGTGCCTAGATAAAGTAAATTATAACGGATTGGGTTTCACATCAATAGTTATAAAAATGCCACTGGTTTTAATGCGGATTTTTTTTTTTGCCGACAAAGCGTGTATGATTTTTATGATTTTTCTGCTAAAAGTTTGTTGTCTGCGAAAAATAGTTTAAAAATTTAAATTTTTTAGCAGGATAATCAATACTTTTAATGGCGTATAACTCGATTACAATTAATTAATGGGAAAAAACCTAAGAATATTTTTTGCTTCGAATTAGTTGCTTTAAAAATGTTACTTTTCAGTATTTTACCTACGAGAACGGGTGGCATCCACCGCAAGGCTGAAAGCGCACATCGGCACTATATATAACTTTTATTCTTTAAGCCTTTCCCTACATATTATCTAAATTTCACGTCAATAATCGGTGCTATCCGAAAGAATTCGGAGCTGAAAACCGTGAAACGCCGGACTATTTTGCGTTAGCGAATACAAATCTTTCTGAAATATCTCACATTTCAGTAAATTCCCTGCCGATGGCAATAATAATTCAAAAACGACTTGAAGGCGTTTTTTTTCACTGATGCAGTACGACGAAAAATTTTAATTAAACTGTCTTTCGTGTTGTGAAATCAAACGTCGGAATTTGGAGAAAAATGGTATGATACGATCTCGAATGCGGGAAATCTGAAAATATCGAGTTAACGTAGTGGTAAATTGAGAAATTCATTCGTCTCCCATCTAAGGAATGTTTGATTGTGGCATTTGTTTCAGAATCCACTTGAATTCAGTCGTTTGAGAGATGAAGCAGCAAGCAGCAATTCCAGAATAATTAAAATCTTAACAATCTCTCAGAGTTGATCTAAAAGCTCCAAAATAAGGTCTGAGCACAATATTATTGACATGAATAACATTTTCTCCTTCACATCTCGGTTTTGTCCTCTTGTGTTAGGATTAATGTAACTTGATTCATTCATTTCAACAAAAACAAACAAAACTTTGGGTAAGATTTGTTGCCAAGCGTAACATATTTTATTTTTAAATTTATAAAAAGTTTCATGTTTTTTGAATAAGTGTCTTTGTAAAATCAATGGTTGTTGAGTACTTTAATGTACCACTAGTAAACTAGTAGAAGAGTTGAAACTGTGGTCTTTCGATTTTTAGTGTCATTCATTGACGTCTTGCTGCGCTTTCGTACTTTCTTCCATATTGAACAACAGCCACTTGAATTTTTGGTGCACACTGCAATTTTGGAAAATGTCGTTCTACAATCTTGTTACAAATCCAATGTAAGATATATATGATATATATATTATGATATACCAAAAACTGAGAATTGTGATTTTTCGACAAATATTATTAACTTGTATTACACACACTATTTCAATATAACTTGGTAATGTTTGGTAAGTTTTGGATGATTCTGAATTGAATAACTTTAATAGAAATTTTCTGGATTTGATGCTGCAATAGTTGACTTTTTTATTTCTTATGGGTATCATATTAGATTTTTACCCCAATATCTCTCACCAATGACCAATACAGGCTCGCAATATAATTAAATTTACACATAAAACCTTCAACTTGACTATAACCAGGACACATTCATACCAACCTTCACCGAAACCGCGCAAAAGCCTAATTCCTTCCTACTCACTATCTCGGATACTTGGCGATATCTTCATCGCTGACGAATCGCCTCCTCCTCTGCGTCGAATCGTTGCGTATCTTCTCCACTTCCTTGCAGATCTTCTTCATATTCTCCTCGTACTGGGCGTGTTTCCGAGGGTTGTGCTGCTCTGGGTAGCGGAAGGCGCAGCAATGGAACGAGTGCGTCAGCCTGGCTTCTTTCAGGTTCTGAAACAAATCCGATCCTTCGAAAGTTAGAGGTCCGGCGGACGAGATCCGCGTCCCTAACTCACCCTAAGGTCGTAGATGCTAGGGATCGTCTGGAGGGTGGGCGTCTCTTCGATCTTGAGGATCTCGAGCTCCTCGAGGCCTTCCACTGGGAGGGTGCTCACTATGGTTTGCGAGAGATCTCTGGGTATTAGAAAAAGATAGAAGATAAGGAATCGCCCAGAGGAGACAATAGGGATGTTTTGATACAAAGTGCATTATAACACAAGGCATTCGTTTATACATGGATGGATGCTAAAATTTTTGGAACATTAAACCCATGAGGAAGTCTTTTGATTAAAAACACCTTTTCGACTGTACCTCCTCCTTAAAAATGAAATCTCATAAAATTCGTACAGCTCTAAAAACCTGGGAACCTCCATTTCATAAAACTTTATGCAGACATATCTTTCGGAACGTGCACTGAACCCATATGCTTGATTTTAAGTGCTCTTAAATCAGGCAAACTCACAATTTTTCTATCCACGAACTTTTAAATTCCACAGGACCGAGAACACAAATTTTTGTATTTACGCATGAATCAACCTTGCATCCAAACCCATGAACCTATTGATTAAAAACCTGCAAGGTACCTAAATTGATAAATTACAATTGTAACGAAGTGATTTTTCCTGGATATATTTCCCGTTATTACCAACTCGACTTATTGAAAAAAAAAATCAAAACAAACTAGTAATTTTCCATATTCCCAATAAGAAACCTACCGAATTGGTAGTTGGCCAAATCACCACCAGCAGGAATTGTTGTCAAAAAGCTTATAACTACTCTCATTTATCCAAAATTGTGAATACCAGCAAGAGACACGAAATTGTTTTTTCGAACCGTTCAGTGCGACGTTAATTTCTGTAAGTGTGTAAGTGTTCGTGACGAGGCAGTGGGTAACCGTCCGACAGTCCGACTTCTGCTCAGCGGATACTTCAAATCGAGTTTCGACATCATCCGACCACGTGGAGATTTATTGACGCGGTATACAAAGTTTAAAAAGGACGCGATATCAATATCTCACGCATTTTTTGATTCTCACTATTAGTGTCTTGTCAACGGTAAGAGTTACGAGGTTACCTTTAAATTAGAAAAACGCGCTCTTTTCATGGGGATTATAAATCCGAAAAGAAATTTCGAAAACTTTGATTGGTTTATGATATACCAAAAACTGAGAATTGTGATTTTTCGACAAATATTATTAACTTGTATTACACACACTATTTCAATATAACTTGGTAATGTTTGGTAAGTTTTGGATGATTCTGAATTGAATAACTTTAATAGAAATTTTCTGGATTTGATGCTGCAATAGTTGACTTTTTTATTTCTTATGGGTATCATATTAGATTTTTACCCCAATAAAAAGTCCAACAATCACTTTTTAATATCTACAATGTTCATAAATATTACCATTTTATTACACAAAATTTCATAAAAGAAAGAAATTAAATGTAAGCTTTTAAACAGAAAATACTTTCAGAGAAAGTAATCTGTGTAACAGCCGACAGAATTGAAACTCATCAAATTTTAGAGTTTATCATTACTGTTACTTACATTGAATTATTGAAACATGTTCGCAGCCCCATAAAACATATCAAGTTATCGTTATAAACACGTCTTGCATAGCCTTAACATCAAAATGGGAGTAGGTACAATTATATCCCTAAGTGCGTGTTTAAGACAAATACTAATTATAATTAAAAAAATAAATAATAAATTTATTAATAAATAAATAAATAATTAAATATACCTAATATATTTTAGCTTGAACTACACGAAGTTAGTTATTATACAGTGACACGTCTGACACGATACTATAAACTGCTGGCTGAATGTTACCTAAAACTACTGTCGGCTGCGTAAGTTTATTCTCATTCCACGAGACTTTCCCTGAAGGGGCTATAAAAGTTTCACTTAAAAAACAATTGAAACTATGATACTAAAAGAGACAATTGCATACAAGTGATGTGAGTACTATTAGCTAGTGTTACTGTTTAACTGTCACCATGTTCACCGATAAATTTGTATTCAGAGCGAGATAAAACTCATTGAACCATTTTCCAAGAATTTCAAAAAACGGAGAACAAAACCGACAATTTCCAGAATTTGGCTTTTTGTGCATGCGATGGTAACAAAGTGAAATGTATTAGCTCAGAAGAAGAATATTCCAGACGTAAATTGGTCCAAGAATACGAAATTTCTGACTCATACGTTAGAAAAATCCACAAAAACTACAGGTACCATGATTACAAATTCAGATCTGTTCAAACTCTTTATTCTGATGATAGCAACAGGAGTTTGAACTTTTGTTACTGTTTTAAAAGGCGGAGCTCGTCCTCACAACTGTTCCATTGTACAAGATTATTTAACTGCAATTTTAGGAACAATTTCCAAACTTATTGCTTTACACGTTTGGACTTATTTGTTGGCCTCCACAATCGCCATGCTTGACGCCCGTGGATTCTTGGATGAAGATGAAGACCTTTATATAATAAACACTATGAAAACCGGTTGGTTATTTGAGTTTTTTTTTTGAAATGAAGTCCAAAACAATCTGTATGTTTTATTATCATAATTTCAATGTTTTTTGTCAATGCATAGTTTATGAAATTTTTTGAAAATAATTTGTAACAAAATTGCAAAATGTTTATTGCGTTTTTTAAAAAGTAGGCTTTTAAAGTAAAAGTAAAAAATTTGGTTGTCTGTAAAGTGGGTTTACGGACGATAATTTTACGTGATAACGTCATAAGAAAACATTGATGAAAAATTGCATACGTTTATGAATTGCATTGAAATGCAGTCGACTGCATTTTTTTAGTCGAATTCGTGACATAACCTTTTATTAACTGTACTCGTTGACCGATTCAAGAACAAATATATGAGATTATATAGCTAATCAAACTCTTAGAATGCAATAATTAAATACCTTATTGCCGCAATTTTTATTGTTATCAATGGTATGCACAGTCAATATTCAGATAGCCGTTAACGTCCAGCTGTGTGCTGCCGCGGTCGCCGCCGACGGAGTGGAAGGGAGATAGATGCGTCAGAAGCGACCGCTGAGGCCGACCGTACCTCTCTATCACTTATTCTCTCTCAATCCCGTATGGCTCACATTGGTTGTGTGGTGTCGGTTTGGCGTAACGTTACAATGTTTTCTGGGATGTGTAGCATGCACATCGATTTATAAGACGTATATCACGTCAAAAGTCAATTATCGCAGCATCAAATCGAGAAGATTTGTATTAACGTTATTCAATTCGGAATCATTAAAAACGTTACCAAGTTTTTTGAAATGGTGTGTGTAGTTGAAGATAATGTGTTTTAAAAGTCGCAATTTTCATTTTTTTTATTATTATAAGTCAAGATTAAACCCTATGAAAAGGAGCATTTCTCTAATTTAACCGACCTGATAACTATCATCGTCTTTGACATCCCAATGGTGAACATTCAAAAATTCACCACACTGTATATTATGAAGAACTCATTACAGGAAATTTGCTACTTCTAAAGATTAAAAAAGATACACATGGCGACAATAGTAATTTTCGACCGATGCACAACTTTTTGAAAACAATTGTGGAATATTTAGGAGGATTGGCTTGTCTTTAGAATGTGAATGTAAATAAATATATAGAGGGTACACGTAATATTACATATATTTTGATGTGTATAATCTGTTCTTAAAATTTCCAAACTTACGCAAAATATACCCCATATTATCCATCTGTCTATCATCTGTCCATTTATCCGAGGTTACAAATTGCAACCTATGTTAATTGTCCATAAAATATGTAATCCATGAAAATATTCCCCAAAAACTTTCCCAGGTCCAAACAGTGGCGGCCAAACGACGGCCATATGTCCCAACATACGAGTACATCTAAGTATGTCTGTTTTGCCTCTTGAAATCCGAAATCGCAATTTGCTTTACTATTTATAAACGCAAAATAAACGACTTGACCGACCATTTGGTGCTAGATCGTAACTATTAGATTAACCCGATTTGTAAATAACGCTTATCCAATATTCTATTTCCTAATTCTAATATTGCTCTTTATTGCATGCTCCGCTCTCACGCTTTTAACCACCAGCTTTCGCTAGTTTCTTCTCCTGCTTTGTAAGTAAGTAGAACTGCTTTGCACAAACCGCCCTTTAATAGGGAAATTGCTATGTAAATAATTAAACCAATCGTTTAATGGATCGACGCTGTAGAAATCTCTCTAGCATCGACCGTTTTCAACTGTAAATAAGTAATCGAGATTTAACGTTACTAGAAGTCGTTCCCACATAGGTACCTTTCATTCCGTAATTTCTAATTTACATTTTCCGTCGTTCGTAGTTTAATTTGTATATAATTAGTTTTTAATACCCACAACTGCGAATCTGTAGCATTATACATTGATGCCAATACGTTCCTGAAATAAATTCGCTTAATTTTAATGGAACATAGGTGCCGGTATTCTATAAAATTCCGCCAGTTAATTATCTTTGTGTATTGTTACCAAAACATTCCGAAAATCCCTAAATCATTTCTTTAAATCGTGTACATAGTTGCCACTACTCTCTCAAATTTCCTAAATTGATCTTTGTACATAATTGCTGATATTTTTAGGAATTCCGTAGCATAATGATTTTGTGTCACCCCTAATAATAAACTAAGTACTAATTTCATATACTATTTTCGATGGCAGACTTTTCCAAAGTGAGAAATTATTTGTTTGCTAGTATTCATGCACAAATTTCGTCCACATCAAGTGTTTTTATTACTACTTAATATTTTTCTTGGTACTGTGGGGCTTGTATACTGACATTCAAATCTGTATAGAATATATAAAATATAAAAAATGTATAAATATTTTGTTTCTTAAACTGACAAATAGTACTACTTGAGGCAGTGAAACAAGTTATAAGTGAGATTGTGCACGTCATTCAACTACTTGAAATGAAAACATCTCTTCTCCAAATTCAAGATGGAAAAGCAAAAGCTCGCAAAATCGGGATAAGATCCGAGAAAATAAGAGCATTCAAAGCACAGTTTAACAAGGTTTACGACGACTGGATATGAGCAAATCCTGGACAGTTATTAACAATAAATCATAGCGCAGAATCAGGGGCGGATGGGACCCCTCGGACCGGCGCGGGAAGTCAATTGAAACGGCGCCCTGTCCGTCCAGCAAAAAATGTCAAGACATAGATATGTATTTTTTCATCCATACGACAAATTGGAAAAAATATAAATGAAAACACAAACTCCATTTTTTACATTTATAACACATTTAGGTGAAGAAAATAAAATATAAATAATTTATTAAAATAAAAATTAACCAAGAAAATAAATCTTGATTTTATATAACATAAAAATCACATAAATAAAAAAGGAACTCTTACTTAATAGGCTATTGACTATGTCGAAAATAACAGGGGTAAAAGTAACTAACGCGTGTAAGGTATTTTATTTTTTCATACGGTCAATTGACCTCTAAAGAAATAAAATCCATTTTCGAAGATAAGATTTCTTGTAGCGAATTAAATTTCCTATGAAAATGATATTTTTTGAAGTCAAAAAAAATTTTTTTTTAATGTAATAAGTTCAAAAAACAAATTTAAAAAAATGGAAAAATTTGATTTTTTTTCAATTTTTGGCTGTAACTTTTTCCTGAGTGAATTTAGGTATAGGCATTGCTTCATAAAAAAGAAAGCTTATGAAATTCTCTTTAAAACGGTAGCTTGTAATACTTTATATGTTGAATATTGACTGAGATATAAACGTTTGAATTCAGCCAGTTTT
This sequence comes from Cryptocephalus moraei, assembly GCA_946251905.1. Classification (NCBI taxonomy): domain Eukaryota; kingdom Metazoa; phylum Arthropoda; class Insecta; order Coleoptera; family Chrysomelidae; genus Cryptocephalus; species Cryptocephalus moraei. The sequence continues at coordinate 30,138,125 of OX276458.1, read as the reverse complement.
TCTCTATTTTTTACTTTTTCTTTAAAAAGCGTATTATTTCATATTTTCACCTGAAAAAAAAAAGATTGTTATTCAATACACAACTTATGTACGAATAATTTAATATAAAAATGGTCTTATTTATTTATATTAAAAGTCAGTTTACGTACACGTAGAAATAAATACTTAATTCATCTTTAAAGTAATGATTTTAAAACTAGTTTTATATGCAATGTCGTTTAAATTTGTTTTAACTGAGTTTATTTATGTTTGCCGGAAATCCATCAATTGGCAGAATCTACCTCGTTAGTCGTTAGGAAGATTCCAGAAGCGACACATTTCGACGTGTGTTTATCTTTATGGCGGGCTGTTTCGTTACAATATATTTTTCCTTCACATTTCGGAGATTGAGTCACTATACTTCTAGAATTGGAGTAGCACAGTTGAGTTTTAGAGTAAATTCGAAAATGGAAAAGTGGATTTTTTATTTTAACAAGGATTTGAAAATTGATACGAGAACTTTAGGAAAAAAGAGTATCGAAAGTGTAATTGCTGCTAGTATTGAAAGAGATGATGTAAAACATGAATTATTGAGTGATGTTGCAAGTATTGAAGGGCATGAAAAATGTAATAAAGCATACATTAGGGAGTCGAACATTAAAGCACCAAAAAAAAAGGAAAGCAGCCAACCTAAATGAGTTGATTGGGGAACCAAGTCGTACCAGGGAAGGTGTCACTTTTGATTATGCTGAACTTTGTGTTTTATGTGGCGATCAGGCGGGAAATTCCTATTTAGTAGAGGGGAGAAAAAAAAGGTCGTCTTTCTTTAGGTAGGTGTATGTAAAAATTAAAATTTTTTATTGTGTACTAAATTATATACAGAAACTTGCAAAATAAATGCAATCATTTCGTAAAATAAAAATTACATTTTGCAATAATGTAGACCGAAAATTATTATAACTAAAACCTTAATAAGTATTTGTAGTTTATTATTGCAATTGTAAATCTCCAACCATTTAAATTAAATATGTAGAATATGTTCTAGTAGAATAATATCCAATATTATTGATAAATTCATGTTCATAAAAGTATTATTGCATAAAAATCTTTTTTTTTTCAGGTAAAAATATGAAACAATACGCTTTTTAAAGAAAATGTAAAAAATGGCTGAATTCAAACGTTTATATCGCAGTCAATATTCAACATACAAAGTCTTACAAGCAACCGGTTTAAAGAGAATTTCATAAGCTTTCTTTTTTATGAAGCAATGCCTATACCTAAATTCACTCAGAAAAGAGTTATAGCCAGAAATTAAAAAAAAATTGAATTTTTTTCATTTTTTAAATGTTTTTTGAATTTGTTTCATTATAAAAAAATTTTTGGACTTCAAAAAATATCATTTTCATAGGGAATTTAATTCTCTACAAGTAATCTTACGGCACATATATTCGAAAAATGCATAGTTTTTGCGCTATAACCGAAAAATCGAAAGTGGACAAACCTACCCCGTTCTCAAAAACGCAGGGCTAAATTTATTAGCACTTTTGGATTTTATTACTTTATATTAGTGGTCAATTGACCATACATATGAAGAAATAAAATACCTTGCACTCTTTAGTTCCTTATTAAATGGCATAGTCAATAGCCTATGTTGTTTTTTAGCTTTTTCATTTATTTCCGACACTAAATTCAAATTTTTAAAAAAGAAAACATGAAAAGTTCAAAGATCGCGGCGGCGCCTGTCGGCGCCTGAGGGACCGGCGCACCGGGAAATCTCCCGGTGTCCCGGTGGGCCCATCCGCCCCTGCGCAGAATGTATCTCTAAAGTCTCCAATAAGGCATATACACCAATGTATATAACTACAGGTTTCTGGAAAATTGGAAAAGTCCCTTATGCTTCATACATTTTTACAGATGCTGATTATTTACCCTCATCATTTATTCCTTCATCAACTTATAAAACGAACCAAATATTGCGGACAAAACTGTAACTGGTTCAATAAACGAGATGGAAAAGGTCACGTGACCTTCAAACTGATATATCAACAAAACACCAGGTCCTGATAAACAGCAAGAATTTAGTTCTACCCCCATGGGGAATAACTCACTTCAAAAGATCGATTGTGCTGTAGAAAAGAAAGTCAAACCCTAATACTGTCAATGCAGATTTCAGTACTTCAAAGTTTTTCATTTCAGCATAAGATAAACAGACTTTTCTAAGACTGGATGAAGATAGTAATTAAGAACACCTAGAGGGAGAAGACGAAGAGCAAACATAAATAGTAGAACAAAAATATACAAATTGACTAGAAAGAAACATTGAAAATGATAAGACAATTATTGAAATTGACCAAAATAAGCAAAAAAACCAAGTTCAACTTAGAGTCTCTCTAAAAAGTTCAACTAAAATCTAAGAAGAAAATTAACAATACTAAAAAAGAGGTTTACTTCTCTCTTTTAGAAAGTGATGGAGAAGTCATACATGAAGAAGAATCTAAGGTAGGGGACTGGATTTCAGAAGAACTCTAAGCGAACAGTATGTAGGAAATAAATGAAGAAAATATGATACCAGGAAAGCATGTACTCGCAAAATTCCCCAAAAATGTATTGTATAATGAGTATAATGTCTAAATTTTCACTATCGTTCAAGTAGTAACGGAAAGTGAAATGTTATTTATTCAAAGAAGTTCCATGAATTCAAAAAGTGCTTTTTTCCATTATGTTCAGCATGTAGCGACTATTCATTATAGTGAAGTAAAAATTATTCTTCTTAATCCCTTTATGGAAAGGGAAAACGGCAATCACAAACAATTAATTTCGAACTAAGTTTAAATACACTGGACATTTCTTAACTTCTTGGAATTTAAATATCTATTTCCTCGAAAATATTAACTGCTTTATTGAGCGATTTTAAAGTTGTTAAATTATTTTTTTTTGTACTTCATTTTATAATTTTTTCTGCATTAACCCTTTTACTCCATTGGTTGCTTCCATGGTACACCAAAAGGATGCCCCTATATTACTTCAAAGGGCTAAATAATTGGAAATAAGTATATCTTGTCTAACATAGCATTATTGTCCCCTATTGAACTCATTAGTTAACAACACGTAAACTTCTAAGTGAGCTTATTAACTTTCATTCAAAGTAAGGGTATATTAGATCTGATCTAACATAAAGCCCATTTGTAACGTTTTTATGAACCTACATGGGACACTAATGCATGAGCCTATTTTTTGAAAATAACATAATTTTTTGTAAAGTACTTAATCGTCTATCTCTTACAATAATCTAAGGCTGTTCAGGCCGCTGAAAGCTCGTTCCCCTAGTCCGTACAGCCTGTGGTTGGAATGGACATACCTGTATGTTAAAGAATGATATTAAATAGTAAAAAATAAATTAAATAAATGTTAAACTTACAACTCAGCTATTTGTGATCCATTGAAGGCGTAATCGTGGATGTACGAAATAAAATTAAAATTCATAGTACTGAAACAAACAGATAATAACTAATAACAGAGCTTTAAGAACTTAGTCAATGACAAATAATTCAAATGCAATCCCAGAGAACCCTAAAACGTGAAGATTTCATAAAAACTCCGTAAAGCATCACATTGGGCAAAATCATGATTAACCCCACTTGGTAAGAGACTTCAATCTAATTAAATACGTAAGACCCAAAGATGGGTTATTAAACGTATTTGATACTTACACTTGCTGGGCTGATATTTTAATGGAGTTGGCGGGTAGGCTTTCTATTTTGTTATGATCCAAGTCTCTAAAAGAAGCCAACTGTAATTCACAATTATTTGTATGTCTTTAGTAAAAGTACTTACAGTAAGAACATCGTGTTTTCTGGAGGTAGTTCCGAAAAATCTGGAATATCTGAAAGGCCAGTCCAAACTATCCGCCTAAGAATTAAAGTGGGATATTAAAACAAATAATGTAATAACAAGGATAGTAATTGCTTGGTAATATTAAATGAATTTTGTGTTTTCGCATTCAGAAGCGAAAACAGGTAGTAAATTAAATTTATTGCAAATTTAAAAATCATGCTTTTACATTGTATTATAACTCTTGGTTATGGTTATGATTACGACATTGGAATACACTAAAATGGAATGTACAAAAAAGTATATATCGAATATAGGGGGCGAAATGTGTAAAAGTGGTGTAAAAACCCGGTTCATAAAACGCCTTTTACGCACACTATCGTTACGTTATTAGTAACTATTCATTTACTAATATTTTTATCACAAGAACCGTAAATGGTTTAACGTCCCTACGTAATGACTATAGGGGGAAAACTCTTTTAATGACGACAGTAAACCGTATCTGATTCCAACTTGCATAAAACTCACAGCGAGTAGAATTTCGTCGAGGTCACACCTTTCAGGAGTCCGTTCAGGAATTTCAGCTGCGGCACGTACGAGATGTACCTGAAAGGTGATGATAAAAGAGTTTTCTAGACTGTTGTCAAATACTCACAGAGTCCTTAGGTTTGACATGTTAGCAAAAGAACCGTCCTGGATCACCCTCAGGTAGGGGAGGTTCGAAAGGGTGCTAGAAAATAAAAAATAAATTCAGAGTGTTGGTAAGCTTCTGACCTTTTTTAAAAACGGGCGAGCCTTACACTGGAATGGTTCATGTACAGTATATCCCTTAAGTGGACGATGCCTTAAGTGTAGAATAGCGCCACAGTTAGAGTTAATCAGAGACCAACTGTTACTCTACCGCCACTACGCGTGAACCATTTTAGTGTAAAACTCGCCAGTCTGGGGGATTAAAAATAAAAGAATAGGGAGTTCCTAGAGACCAAGTGCCTCAAGTCCGAGAATATGGCTCAATGCACTTCTCTTGCTTTGGTCTCCCCTCATATTATAACCCAGTTGGAAAAATTGGGATTAATTCGCGACAGGTAGCCAGACTTCGCAAAAACGCACCTCACAAAAAATTATACCTTTTCTGACGCCATTTTGGAGGTTTCGCATAGAAAAATACTGGAATTGAACAACTGTTTCATGAGGTTCTTGCTAAATGAATGAGCCCTGGATGAGCTATTATGGTTGAGGGGTATAGTTTTAAATAAAATGAAACATTAAAGGTTCATTAATTAAAAAATTCAACAAACAGATTTTCTTTGTCTTTATTTAAACAAAATACTTACCACATTAACCAATTTATATTAACAATGTCTCATATTAACCCTGTTTTTTATTACTCACACAACAAAAAAAAAACGGATACTCATATTGAGATACTCATATTAGAGATACTTTAAAAAAGCCCACTTTATTGCACAATATATTTCACATTTAAATGACGATATAACATTTGTTTTTCATTCCATTGGCCTACAATATGAAACGAGACCTGCCGAAGTCAGGTAACGCTTTTTCGTTACGTCGGTTTTCCTGTGTTGACTAGCGTAGTGACGGAAATGCTTTAATTAAAAGTTAAAAAGTTCGTTTAAATAGTTTCACTTTAAAGCTTATATTTAATCGAAGTTAACGGATTTGCCTTGGTACGCTATTTTGCCTATTTAAAACATGCTTTGGCGTGCGTAAATCGGGCTTTTTTGCACGCGCGTGTTTTAAAGTCGCCATGGAAACGTATCAACAACGGCCATATCAACCAATAACAGAACGTATTTGGCCGTAGCGGGACAAGCCGATTGGAGGCACAACGTGCGACGGGCCGTCACGAAGCGTCCCGAGTGTCATTCAAATTAATCATATTGGGTATGCATTTGGTTTTGGTATAAAAAATGGTATCAATAAAAAAAATCGCGTAAAGTATTCGTGGATAACTGCTCTTTCAAGCACTTGCTCTATTTTGAGCACTCCGGCTACGCCGTCGTGCTCGAAAACTCTCGCGTGTTTGAAAGAGCTCAATATCCACTCATACTTTAATATACTGTAGCGTTTAGTTTATAATTTATTTACATTAATTGAACACTAATTTATTTAACACACTAAACTACTTGTACACTAGACTAGACACTACATAATTTATTTGTACTGCTCCGCTTTCGGATCGTATGTCGCGTTCACTTCTGCTTCTCTAGTTCTAACTAACTCCCTCGATCACAAACCCCCTTATATATACATCCCCAACCCTGATCGAGAACATTCCAGTACATTCTAGAAGCCTACGCAGCAAATGTTCATCCACCTGTTTTGTACGCGTCGTAGTTATTCTTTTGAAGGAGTAAACATGTGTCGCTTTGTTTACTTCTCGCATTACACTGCCCCCGCCTTAGAGACGTTTCGTCTCGGAACGTATCCCTGGTAGGCCCATGCAGGAACCTGCAGTTAGTCCCCCGCTTACAGCGAGACGTGGCGTCAAAATAACAGGGGACCGTCTTCCCGAGTCGACATGGTGCAGGCCCAAAACAGCAGACTAAAACTTCCACTCCGGTATTCTTGAACACTACTTCCAGCATATTCCGGACAACCCTCCAGTCCAGCTGATCTCGTCCAGCACCTAACTTGGGGACAGCTAGCTTCCTGATGTCGAGCTCCAGCAGTCGGTCTCGTAGCCTATGCAAGGTTCGCCATACATCGTGATAACATGGTTTAAGGGACCCGATCTCCTTCGTAACCAGATAAAAGATGTGTCTTACGTTGTCACGTAGTTCCAGAACCTTGCCAATTTCCGGGAGTTGCGCTCTGAGTTGTTCCAAGCGCCCGTACTTCTTCTTGAAAACCGTGGCGATACCTCGTGACATTACCAGGTCGGCGGACACGCAATGGGCCAACGAGTATTCTTCAGGTACGCTGAACAAATCCTGTTGTTTTTCACAGGTTACCCCATACCGTGCTTTTCCGGTACCCCCGTAGGCGCTCATAAATTCTTCGAACGAAAGTTCGTTCTCCTGCGCCATCGTGTTTCTTACTCGGGGGACCTCCGCCTCATCGTGCGACCCCTCATAGGGTGCCAACCGATTAAAGTGCACCACTCTCGGCTTGCCGTTTGGTAGTTTGCTTACCCGGTAGACCACGTCATTGATTCGTTTCTTCACAATATAGGGACCTTCCCAATTGGTCTGTAACTTAGGGGACAAACCTCGTTTCTTCTGTGGGTTGTACAGCCAAACTCGATCTCCCATTTGGTAGCCACCTTCTTTAGCGTTGATGTCGTAACGCTCTTTTATGCGATCACTGGCGATATTTAGTTGGTACCGGACTTGATCGTGAATTTCGTTCATCCTTTGCCGCATCCGGGAAACGTAATCTTCCCCCGAAACGTCCTCGTCCGGTCTAGCGCCAAAGATTAGATCACAGGGCAGTTTAAGTTCTCGCCCGAACAGGACTTTGGCTGGAGTTTGTCCTGTCGACTCATGAACGGCCGAGCGGTAGGCCATCAGGAAGAACGGCACGTGTTCGTCCCAGTCTCGTTGATGTGACGAAACCATTTTCGCCAGATAGCGGTTGAGGGTGCGATTCATCCGTTCTACCATGCCGTCAGACTGAGGGTGAAGGGCCGTGGTTCTTGTTTTTCGTACCCCAAACTTCTCACATATCCTCCGGAATAGGCCACTCTCAAAGTTTCTTCCTTGATCCGAGTGTAATTCCATGGGTACTCCAAACCGGCAGATCAGCTCCTTCACGAGCACATCGGCCACTGTCTCTGCCTCCTGATTGGGGAGAGCGTACGCTTCTACCCACTTCGTAAAATAGTCCATTACGACCAGGATGTATTTATTCCCCTTTTCGGTCTCAGGGAAGGGTCCTGCTATATCAATAGCGATCCTTTCGAAGGGGCTCCCGACGTTATATTGTTTCATGGGAGCTTTCGGTCGTCTTTGTGGCCCATTACTTGCGAAACATGTAGTACATTTCTTGCACCAGTCCTTCACGTCGTCTGAACAATTGATCCAGTAGAATCGCTCTCGTACTTTCTGCAGGGTTTTCTTGATCCCTAAATGTCCACCAGACGACTCGTCGTGAAGGTGCCGCAAGACCTCCGGGATTTTACTGGAGGGAATTACCAACTGCCGTCTTTCCTCCGTTCCGTCTTGGCTCTCCAGTACGCGTTTTAGTAGTCCACCCTCAACCACTAACGAGTCCCACTGTGCCCAATAGCTCTTGAGTTTTGGCGAGCCAGGTGATACCTTTTGCCACTCAGGACGCTCTCCTCCCTCCTTCCAAACCAGGATTTCTTTGAGAACCGGGTCTTTTTCTTGCTCTTGTCGTAACGAGGATGGTGTCCATTCCTCGGCGACCACGGTGGTTCGGTAGACTTTCTCGGACTTTTCCTCAGCTCTATGACAATGAGGACATTCATCAGGGCATGGTCTTCTCGAGAGTGCGTCTGCGTTTCCATGACTCTGTCCTGGCCGATGTTCTATAACAAAGTCATACTCCTGGAGCCTCTCGATCCAGCGAGCGATTTGTCCTTCGGGATTCTTAAACTGGAGGAGCCATTTAAGAGCAGCATGATCGGTCCGGATCAAAAACCTCCTTCCACATAAATATTTATGGAAGTGCTCGATGGACTTGACGATGGCCAATAATTCACGTCGGGTGACGCAGTAATTCCTTTCTGGTTTGGAGAGTACCTTGCTAAAGTATCCAAGGACACGTTCTTGTCCCTCCTGACGCTGCGACAGAACACTTCCAATTCCCACATTGCTCGCGTCGGTGTCCAGGATGAACTGTCCTTCTGGCAGAGGAAAACTCAGCACTGGGGCACTGGTCAACTTCCTCTTCAGCTCGTCGAAGGCAGACTGGCATTCCTCATCCCAACAGAAGTTTCGTCCTTCTTCCGTGAGCCTTGTCAACGGCTTAGCGACGTCGGAGAACATCCGGACATATCGTCGGTAGTACGTGCAGAGGCCCAGAAAACTCCTCAACTGGTGTTTATCTACCGGTATTGGCCACTCCTTCACCGTACTTGTCTTGTCCGGATCAACGGCGACGCCCTCTCTGCTCACTACGTGCCCTAAGTACGAGACCTTCCTTCTGAAGAGTTGACATTTCTTCGGGTTCAGTTTCAGCCCCGCACCTCGCAGTCTCTGGAAGACGTCCTCTAAGTTTTTCAGATGTCCTTCGAAGGTCTTGCCCATCACGATGACATCGTCCAAATAGACTAGGCACGTTTTCCACGTCAGACCCATTAGCACGCTCTCCATCAGCCTCTCAAACGTCGCTGGGGCATTACAAAGTCCGAATGGCATGACTGTAAAATGCCACAGGCCGTTACCGAAGGTAAATGCCGTCTTTTCCTTATCGGCAGGGTCCATTTCGACTTGCCAATAGCCGCTTTTTAAATCCAAGGTCGAAAATATCGTGGATCCAGCAAGGGTATCGAGTGTGTCGTCGATACGTGGTAGCGGGTAGCTGTCCTTTTTGGTGACACTGTTCACCTGCCGGTAGTCTACACAGAATCGAGTAGTCCCATCCTTTTTCTTCACCAGTACTACCGGCGAGGCCCATGGACTGCTTGACGGCTCGATGACCCCGTCCCGCTCTAGGTCCTTGATGATTTTCTCGGCTTCCTCCCGTTTGGCCAAGGGTAGTCGTCTTGCTGTTTGTCGAATCGGTCGTGTCTCGCCCGTGTCAATTTTGTGTGTCACGACCTTGGTCTTTCCCAGCTTTCCATTCTCGGTGGTAAATATGTCCTGGTACTTATTTATTAATTCGTGGGCCTTTTGTTTCTGTGTGGGCGAGAGAAACGCACTGGTCTGGGAAAGAATTTGTTTCAAGTCCTGCGGAGTGTGTCTGGACCTTTCTTCCTCACTAACGCCCCTTACGATGGCCGAAGCGGCTATACATGTGCCCAGCTTCGTACCCTTCTTGATGGTGACCGGGTACTGATTGATGTTGAGTAGCCGCACAGGCACTTCCCTTGAGAGAGTAACGAGCGCCTTTCCTACCAGTACCCCCCGAGCCAGTCGATTGTCATCGTTTTCTGGTTCGATCACGGCTGGGATTCCCTCTTCCACAACACCCCTCAGACAGGTAGAGGTGATCGTTTCGCTTCGTTCCGGGAGAATCACATCTTCTGCCATTATTACGTCTAACACAAAGTTGTCACGATTGTGTAGCAGTAATTCTTCTTGACCGATCCTCAACACTCGGTGTCCGAAATCCAACTGGAATCCATGATTCCTCATGACGTCCATCCCCAGTATGACGTCTTCCTCAATTTCGGCTATGAGAACAGGATGGTCAAACTTTACTCGTCCCAACGTCATGCTAACCGTCGCTTCACCGTGTATTACTGCCTTCTCTCCAGTGGCAGTTCTTAATTGCCACCTACTTGGCCTAATCTTCCTACGGTCCCTCACAACTTCCGAGCGTACGATCGTCTTCGTAGCTCCCGTGTCCACAAGCATGGCGTGGGATCTCCCGTCGATAGTGCCATCGACGTACGCGCTCCCCAATTGGTGGGAAAACGAGGCTATACTGGCCCGGGGGTTCCTATTGCCACGGGTCGACGTCCCCTCCCTTTTATCGACCCGCATTAGTTTTTCCGGGGCCTTTGCCGGCACCGCTGTTTTGGGCCGCGTCTTCTGTGCTGACAGCAACTCCATGATCTGCTGGACGGCCTTCTCCACGAGTTTTTCTGTGCCTACCTCCTCGGTAACAGCTCGAGCACAACCGTGAATGCGGGAGGCTTCCATTGCTGCCTCATGTTCTAGTGCGATGGCGAGCGCGTTCATTACTGTTTTCGGTCGAGCTAGCCTCAGGGCCATCTGCAGTTCCTGGTCCCGCAGCCCGCTCACGAACGTCTGCACTGCGAGGCACTCCATCATCTGTTCCGGCGCCGTGGGATACGCCAACCTCACTAGTCTGGCTACGTCCGCTTCGAACTCCTGCAGGGTCTCGTTCGATCTCTGACGGCGATTGGACATCTGGGATTGATGAACTTGCTCCAGATGTGTTTGGCCGAACCGCATTTCCAGTCGCCTCAGCAGCTCCGTGTAATTCCCGGCTTCCTCGGTGGATAGCGTCTGAAGAACTTCCAACGCCTCTCCACGTAAGGCTACCGTTAGGGAAACAGCTTTCTCGTGAGGGGACCAAGCATTAGCCTCCGCTGCCGCCTCAAATTGCTTCTTGTAACTGGCCCACGGAATTTTTCCGTCGAACGTTGGGGGCGTCACTCGATTGGTGCATATCGAGTTCTGTTGAACGACCGCCTTTATTTCTTCCTTCATCTCGCCGCTACTGACTCGCCTTAGTCGTTCTTCCAACTGCTTCGCCTTCGGTTTAATTTCGTCTTCTTTCCCCTCGCCGCTACTGACTTGTTCTAGTCGTTCTTCCAACTGCTTGATCTTCTCTTCAATCTCCTTACGCTGAGCCTCAATCTGGTCGGTTATCTGCGCAGTAATATCTTCCCTCTGGGCGGCGATTTGAGCAGTAATATCTTCCCTCTGGGCGGCGATTTCTTCCCTCTGGGCAGCGATTTGGGCAGTGATGTCTTCCCTCTGGGCAGCGATTTGAGCAGTGATGTCTTCCCTCTGATCGGCGATTTCTTCCCTCTGGGCAGCGATTTGAGCAGTGATGTCTTCCCTCTGGGCGGCGATTTGAGCAGTGATGTCTTCCCTCTGGGCGGCGCTTTCTTCCCTCTGGGCGGCGATTTCTTCCCTCTGGGCAGCGATTTGAGCAGTGATGTCTTCCCTCTGATCGGCGATTTCTTCCCTCTGGGCAGCGATTTGAGCAGTGATGTCTTCCCTCTGGGCGGCGATTTGAGAAGTGATGTCTTCCCTCTGGGCGGCGCTTTCTTCCCTCTGGGCGGCAATTTCTTCCCTCTGGGCGGCGATTTGCTTCGTGATGTCATCGTCTTCGAACTCGAAAACTTCCGGGTCCTGGCCATTTTCTTTCAAAAATGCTGAGAGCCGGTCCTGGAGTTCAGTCTTCCTCCCTCCTGTTTCCAATTCTCGTTCCTCGAGTTCTTTTTTTAACTCGGCCACTTTTAATTCGCGTAACTTCTTCATGATCCGCTCTTCTGACACCAATGTAGCGTTTAGTTTATAATTTATTTACATTAATTGAACACTAATTTATTTAACACACTAAACTACTTGTACACTAGACTAGACACTACATAATTTATTTGTACTGCTCCGCTTTCGGATCGTATGTCGCGTTCACTTCTGCTTCTCTAGTTCTAACTAACTCCCTCGATCACAAACCCCCTTATATATACATCCCCAACCCTGATCGAGAACATTCCAGTACATTCTAGAAGCCTACGCAGCAAATGTTCATCCACCTGTTTTGTACGCGTCGTAGTTATTCTTTTGAAGGAGTAAACATGTGTCGCTTTGTTTACTTCTCGCATTACAATACTATAATATACCTAATAATAATTAAAGGATCTACGTATAATAATACAAATTTAATTCCGAATTCTGCTATTCTACAAGCAGATTCAGAATTTTGAATACAAATTATATCATGAAATTGTAGTAGCTGCTAGAAAGCTTCAAAATGAGTTTATAATAATAATGATACGTGTTTATTAAACAACAATTACATATAGTGTGTGGAGTGGAGCTTAATTGAGACGAAGTATAGCTACTCTTACATTAGTCACAAGAACAACATAATTAGCTTTAATTTACCCAAAAGAAAAAAGAAAAAAAAAAGAAAGCATAAATAGAGATAACTGTGCCATGAAAATTTAATTAAGAAAGAAGGGAGAAAGATAAAAAATGAAAGAAATGCTTCTCCCTTTGCAGGACTAATTAGGTTGTACAACTAAGCTGTATAGTAGCTAAAGCTACAAAAGGGTGAAGGTTCTCGGGGCCCCAAACACGAACAACAATGGATCGGAGAAAGCAAAATGGTGCTCTCATAAAAAATATTTTTAATTCAAAACTGTGTAGTCGACGTTTCGCCTCGCATGTGAGGCATTAAGACGAACAATTACAAAAATACCCAACTGAAAATATTGTATCGCGAAATGTAAACAGCAGCGCGCCATGTGTTTACTCTTATCGGACGGCGGCCTACCTCAAAGGAACGCCGCTACGCTTAAGTGAGCAATAAAAACGATCCCGAAAGTCCGGCAACATCTTAATAAAGGAAGAATGATTTATTACCTTCTGGGCGTTTCGAGAAAAGCATAATTAGGGAAAATAATTATCGAGCAAAAACTAGTAGGTTCTCGAATACATTATGGAGGGCTATAAAAGTGAACGCTGCGGACGAAGGAGATTAGATTAGACGTGAAGCCGCGAAAGAGTAAACAGTGCGAAAAACGGACAAGCGAATGGTACAAATAAATTAAAAGTTAAGTGTGTTATATGAATTAATTAGTTAGGAAATAGTTAAGACAAATTAAGTAGTGTGCAGTGTGTAATTAGGACAGTGTAAATAAACGTTACAATATCAAGTAGTAAACATAATGATAAACAAAATTGAAATAACTTACTTTATACAATAAATACAGAAGTCATACTAATAAAAATTTCTTTTTAGGTATTCCAAAACCTAGTCGTGCCATTTATTTTTCTATCTAGTCTATTTAAATACATGCCAACGAAAGAACTCTTAAAATAACTCCCATCTTCTCCTTATTGGACAATGTCTTAGAGCAAAGACTATGTCTTTGCTCTACATAGTCTTTGCTTAGAGGGAAGAACTGATGTCGTAAAATAAAACCGACCACCATTCCAAGGAAGATATTACGTTGTATGTTATCTGTACTATTTTCTTGTATGTGTATTTTGAATTCTCCAATCCACCGTTGTTAACTAAAGTTAGGCTTAAACGAATCAAATGAATGAAGAGGTAATTAAATATGCCTTACATTACGTAAATGTATATGATGAACTTCATAGGAGAAGGTTAGTTTATCTACCAAATACATTTTATACTTTACCGTTTCAAACTTCGGTGGTGCTTGAAATGTACCAGGCCGATTATATACCCCCCATGGCGTTAGGGATTGTACCTGTCGACGTTTCCCAGGTACTCTGCACTACGAAACAATATAAAATTGAATATAATTTAATAATATGTACCAGCGAATTTTGATTAACGCGAATATACTTTTATTAAAACCGTTGTTTTTTCCTCTACAATTCGATACCAAAATCAAAATATTTCCAACAAAATAAAATTGTTTTATGGTTTTAAATGCGTATCTACTCACTAATATAAAGACGAAAATGTTACATATTTGAGAAAGAAAAATCTTGACCTGTAATCTTTATCTTGATGAAAATGGAACTTGTTATATCTCCTTAATGTTGTTTACCACATAAGTAGGGTAGAGTTCTAGGAATGTGCTCTGGTTTGATCCTTGAAATAAGTAGGTTTTTGATTGGCTGTCATGAGTACAACAGAAAGTACGGGCTGATACATATAAGCCTCGAACAAGCGATACTCCTAGCGGTCCAGTGGGCCTTGTCAAAGACCCACTGCCACTGGGCATAATTGAAATTATGTACATATTCACAAAGCTAAGGAAATACAAAATCTCTCCAGAAAGTCAAACTAAACACACACTAAATTAATGAACGTAACATATAATCTTGATTAAAAAAAAATACAAAAGATTACAATTTTTTTTGTTTTAAGATACTATAGAATAAACTAGAAATTTAGAAAATAAAATACTAATAGATACTACTCTAAAATAAATGAAATATACTGAAGTATACTGACTATATACCAAACACAACTTGCTAGGCTCCGGAAAACACGTCTAGAAGGCACCAATAACACCTCACGTAACTATCGGTTAAAACAAACCTTTTATATAGTTGACCATAATATTTTGCTAGTATTTAATACAATCACAAAGGCCGGCCAATCACAAACTTGTTTCATCGATCAAACCAGAGCACATTCCTAGAACTCTACCCAACTTATTAGGTAAACAACATTTAGAGATATAACAAGTTCCATTTTCATCAAGATAAAGATTGCAGGTCAATATTTCTCTTTCTCAAATATGTAACAATTTCGTCTTTATATTAGTGAGAAGATATGCATTTATAATTTCGTATATGTTGTGAAAAATATACTCCTAATATAATATATAATGATTTTCACTAAATTTATACCTAAAACCATAACACAATTTTATTTTGTTGGAAATATATTGAGTTTGGTATCGATTTGTAGATGAAAAAATAACGATCTTAATAAAAATATATTCGCGTTATTCAAAATTCGCTGGAACATATTATTAATTTATAATCAATTTTATATCGTTTCGTAGTCGAGAGTACCTCGAAAAGGTCGACAGTTACGATCCCTAATGCCACGGGGGGTCCATAATCGACCTGGTGCATTTCAAGTCCGACCTCAAACTTCAACTATCTGAGCGGCGGGCCCATATTGGGTACCAACTACCTGAACCGAAATAGTTTTAGGTAAGGTATCTCGTTTCGCCTGTTCCCGTTCGCCTGATGTTAAAATTTTGGGCGTTTTAGTAGCGTTTCGCCTGATGATAATTTAAGAAGGACAAATTTGTCCCGTTTCGCCTGATCATGTACATTTTTACCTGCTAGCACCCCTCACCCCACACCCTAAATTAGTGGTAAGTGCGATAATAAATGATTTTCCTGTAATTTCGAGAAAAACAATCTACTTGTGTAGGTAAACACAATACTTATCTATTGCATTTAGTATATTGAAGGATCTTGGCCGTGTTGAGTGGTAAAATCTCAAGCTCCGGAAAAAATGTGCGATTTCGAGTTTATCGAGTCAAAACGCGGTGCTCCAGTTATCTTAAACAAAGGATATAAACTAAATTGTAAGAAATTGATAAAAAAAATTGTTCTAAATTGTTATATCTAAAGAACAAACAATTATTTCAGAGAAAAATCATACGTGCGTTGTGAATTGTGCAAAAAATGAAGTGGAACAAATTTTGTTCAAGTGTAAACAACGAGTACGCGAAGAATCTGTTCCTGTGCCCAAACAATTTGAAATATCAGTAATGGAAATTAAAGACGTCGGTTTGAATTTTGTTACAGAAATGCCATGTTTTTCTTGGACTTCGCAGTTTGACAGCATTAAAAATCTGCGACGATTTATTGACGATGATGCAGAAGAAAGAATTCTTGAATTTTCCACTCCACAAATGAGACAATTTCTCCAGGAGAACTTAAATATTTTGGTGATGGAACTTTTAAATCCTGTTGTAAACAATTTGCACAGTTACACACCATTTATGTAAATTTTGGTAGTACGGTATATGCTAGTAACATAGGTCCTGTGGTATATGCACTTTTACCAAATAAAAAAGAAAATACCTACGTATCGCAGACTGTTTTCGTTAATCAAATGTAAGGCTTCTAGTTGGAGAACTTTTATTTAAAGTTGACTTCGAAATCGCGGCAATAAAAGCTTTAAGATTTGTTTTACCTAATACAATCATAACTGGTTGTAATTTCCACTACAATCAGTGCATTTGGCGGAAAGTACAGGAGTATGGTTTGACAGCAGATTACAGGGAAAAAGAAGAAGTTCGGAAACATATCCTGTTATGCACATCTTTTGCATATTTGCCGGAATCTGCAATTGATGACGGGTGGCTGTGGATCATGGATAATTCACCACAATGGAAAATATTACACAATTTAATGATTATTTTGTTACTCAATGGATGGAGAATGAAATTGTGCAAAAAATGTGGATTTGCTTTGGACAACGACACAAAACGACAAATTCGTTAGAAGGATGGCACAATCGTCTTCACCGTAACACAGGTAAAAATAACCCAAATGTTTTGACGTTAACTAAAGTCTTACGAGAAGATGCCAAATATTATGAGATACTAACAAACCAAATGGAACTATGCATGACGCCTAAAAAAAGAGGCGGATAAAATATGTTAAATGGATGACCAACTGATATCTGATGACCTGTGGATGATAACTGGACCAAATAACAGAAGAATTTGTAAGTGTAAAAATAAATGTTGGAAGATGTTTGGAAAAATTAGCACACACTGCAACATTAAAAGCCATGTGAATTTTGTGTAGTGTATGTGTGGTGTATAAAATAGACAGGATGATGAATTTTATGACGAATTCTTTCTACAATGATTATTTATGGGTTAGTACTGAAATAAATTGACGGGTTCTAGTAAACCAAAACCTTTTAACCACACCAGTGATTTTGAAACTAACTTTTAAAAACAACTATTTTACAAAACCACTGCCAGCCCTCAGTCTGGAAAAAGTGGGAAGGAAAGGACATACCTTGAATTACATAATATTATTAATATAAACGATCAAGAATTTTATAACATCTCAGCCGCTAGTACCTACGTCGTCAGACAAATAGGGAAGATTTCATCGTATACCTTTTACTGTCAGACAAAACGGGAAATTTTAATGCGTCAGGCGAAACGGGATCAAGCGAAACGGGAATGATTCAAATTAGGCACCGAATCCCGGATTAGCGTAAAATGATACAGGTAAATTGGGCACCAGCCGCCAACTGTGCATTACGAGTTGGAATGGGGGCAAATTCGGTAAATTAATACTTACTTAAATTAAAACCTACTTATTTCATTACTTTCGTACTGTCGAATTTGTACCGTCGAAGTGATCAGTTAGACCACTTATGCCCCACGGGACACTCGGTTGATCCTAGCCCTCTTGCCCTCTTTAATAATATTTTGTACCTGTTATAAGGGTCGGTGCCCAATTTGGAAACAGATTAACACCGGTCGGTAGTAAAAATTTGTGAGAGATTAAATAGTGCCCAATTTACCCCGACGGGCGAACTATGAGCTGCAAATAAAATACCTAATGAGGGTACCTGCTTTAATTCAAAGGTCAAATAATCTTACAAGAAATTTGGTCCGCGATTTAAGACAGGTAGGTAGGAAGTGTATCGGTAGGAACGGTCAGCAAGGATTTCCCTTGCCCTTTTAGATGGGATTTCGATTTCCTTTGACTTTTCAATGGGATTTCGCGTAATTTGCGTATTCCCTTGCCCTTACCCATTTTCCTTGCCCTTTAATATGTCAACCATCAATGCGCCAGGGTCAAATTTCTTTACTGCCCAAAATACCTGTACAAAAAAACCACCATTTCGGTCATGCCGCCCAAAATTCCCATCAGCCCATCGTCCCCACCTGGTCGCGGCCCAAACTACCTCCGCCCATTTACCCAAGCCCCTATCTGAGTAGAGGATACACAGGATAGATAAATAGATAGGATATATATATAGATATTCAAATTTCCTTAAATCATATATGAAGAAAGAAGAATTGTTTTGGACCTTCACCCTAATTTTTTTGTATGCAAAAACTTTTTAACAACTTTGAATACCGAAAAGCACCAGAGTAATTCACTTTCTCATGACACTAAATTTTCTAATCTGGCTGTTGAAAGTGGTTCATTATTGCTTCAATACGGCAATCATATCTTCAGTAAATAAAATAGTGTCTATATGAACATAATCGTCAGAAGCAACTTGGGAATAAGATGAAGTTAGGAGTTCTTTTAATGACGCTAAGTCCGTATTTTCCTCGACTTCATTTTGAAATATGTTCTGCACATCGAACCCGGCTTTTATAAAGCAATGCTGAATAGTGTTTGTTGCTACGTTTTCCCAAGATTTCGAGGTCCATGTAATCGCTTGCAAAACATTTATGCTTTTTGGTAAATCTTTAGTTGATCCATTAATTTCCATTGAAGCTAACAAGTGTTACAAAACATTTTTTCGGCTTAAAATAAGGAGGAGGTTTCACTGTATTACAATAATTTAATAGTGAAACCATTTAACTTTCACGGAATCACTTTCTGATTTTAAAATTAACCAAATGCTTATTTCCATAAAATACTCTTTGCCGCAAGTAGGTCTTTTAAAATAATTGGACTATAATCTTAATTAGTCACTTAAATCTAAGTTTACATTCTAGTATGAAACCTAGTACTTTTGCTTTATTGGGTATCATTAGAACGTAATACCCTACTTTAATCGTGAATAACCTATAAATATAATCCCTTGTGTATTCAGGATAAAATAGTTAGAGTTGATTAAATCTGTGTTTATATCCTCTATTCCAAAAAAAGTGCAATCCGATGTGTATCCTCCATAAAAGACTGCAAACTAGAAGACTTGTAAAGGTAGATACAACTGAGCTCGATTCTCTGAGCTAATTCTCGAAGAAATTAGAGTACAAAAAAGTACATAGTTGTACGACCCAAATCGAAGTATCTCAACTTTTCCTGTGACCTCAACCTGTGACATCATCGTAAAGATCTTACAGTATTCAGTTGAAACCAATGTTTAACAACTTTTTTAGTCAAGGGACCTGAATCAATACAGCGTTATTCTTTTAAAACTTAACATTGCCCAATTACTTAGTACCCTAGAAACCCGTACAATTTCAAAATCAAATATATAGAATATCTCTTAATTAAAAATATATTGAAAAGAGGTTTCCAAAAGTAACTTCTAAAAACATGCCATTTTTATGATCTAAGTCGACGGCTTATAAACATAATTGTTAGTATTTTTTTTGTCAAAACCGATAGTTTTTCGTTTATGGGAAACTATGGAAAGCGTAAACTATACTGAGAATTCATAGAAGGGATGGTTTACAATTTACGGTTTATCAAGTAGGCTAATTTTTGACTACTGTACAAAGGGAAAACATTATAGTTCAGGAATAATTTTCGCGTTCTCCAAAAAATATCCTCAATCGGTTTTTTTGCATAATCTTACTGTCAAACATACCCTTTAGACCAATCTGCATGTTACCAGGTACAAAACGGTATGAAATTGTTCAATTTTTTAAACAAATTGCACCAATTGGTTTTTTGTCTTGAATAATATTTTTTGGCTTTTTGGGTCATATCAAACAAAACGGTTCTTAATAACTTTCCTTTCAAGTAAATTCTTTTGGAGTATAAATTATTTCAAGTTCTGAAAAACGCAAAACTTACCGTATTCCACCCTGAAAACTGCAAGAAAAACTAAAAATTTTAATGTTGCCAAAACCCTTTACCAAATCCCGATGCGTTTTTGGCCATTATGTTGTGTAACCATTTATTTTTAATGCGTGTATCATCGTGTATTTATGTATATATTAATTGGATTTAGTGCTAATAAGATTATCTTCACATTTACAATATTATCAAAATTAAATAAATTCGTTTTTCACAAAACCCACCTCCTAAGCTGAAGGCAGTTACTAATTAAATGCAAAACGCATCAAGATTTCGTTAAGGGATGTTTAAAGAATATTTAAAGATTTTGGAAACATTAAAATTTTTACTTTTTCATATGCGGAATAGGGGCATTTTTTTCTGAACTTTGTATTAATTTTAGAGAAAAGTTACTATGGATTTCCTTGTTTAAAATGTCCCAAAAAATACGTACAAAATTATCCCAGGCAAAAAAGCAATTTACAATAATTTTTGACACCCTGATAAACCAAGGCCTAGCGCGACGTTTTACATTTTAATTTGGAAAAGTTAAAATCTATTGGAAGCGCGCTACCACAACAAAGAGTTAGGATTAAAAAAATACAGTCGCAAGATGATCTTGTTATGACGGTTATTGAAGGACATCATCAATAAACTATGAATATTGCACAAGAAGTAGGATGCTCACAAGGAAGGGTAAAACGGATTTTAAAAAGAAACGAATTTTACCTGTACAAAATGATTATTGTCTACGAGCTTAAATCAACGGATCTGGTTAGGCGCCTTAAGTTTTGCAATTGGCTTTTGGGAAAACCACAATCAAATCAAAATTGAGAAAACCAGTTTTTCTCGGATGAAGCATCATTTTATTTAAATGGTATGGTCAATAAACAAAATTATCGTTGTAGGTTTTGAGATCAATCACCGTTGTACAAAAGAACGGAGAACATAAACGAAACTAAAGGTAAACGTTTGGTGCATCCAAAACGAGTTTTTGGCCCAATAACTATTATTGATGGCAACCTTAATGACGAAAATTATTAATAGCTATTGAGAGGAGATTTAGTGGCTTATATTAATGAATTACAGCTCGATCAAATACAGACGTTTTTCTTAGAAAAACTGGTGCTCTCATTTCAGTCGACAGGTGAGAAACAAAACTTGCTTCTTTAAAATGGTTACATGGAAAGAGGGATACTGATGAAGTGGCCTCCGTGATCACCAGATTTAAACCTTCTCGATAATTTTCGTTGCGGCTAGCTAGCTAAAGAGTAAAGCTTATACTTGTGTCCCAGTCAATATTAAAGAACTATCGAAAAATGAAATTGAGTTAATTAATAGTATTGTTGAAATGTTAGCCAACGTAACTAGGCATTTTGTTGACTCTGTTCAATGACAGAAGGTTGTCCAAGTTCGCGAAGTTGGAGACATGACTGTGTTCAAAGGGGTATATACACCTTCTAAATTTTGATTGATCACACCAGTTTTTGAAGGTGGCGGTCACATTGAAATTGATCTCATTATGGTTCACTTTCACTTTATCAGATTTTTTGATGAAATAATTTATTGAATTTTTTTGAAATAACCGCCATTCTGAAAGTGAAAAACTAATGGTTTTTCATTAGTTTTCTTAATTGAAAGATAGCCCATATATCCTATATTTGCTTTTGGATGTATATGGCTATCTATCTCAGGTAATTAATTAGCCAACGTCAAGTATTAAAAGAATAGCACTGTGTATTCAGCAGTCCTATAGTAGTGGTTAATTCACTACGAAAACGCTACTGATTTCAAGGGATAATACTCTCACCACGTAATCTGTAACTTTTTCTATTACCAATTTTTCCAATATCTTGGATAAGATAAGTACAATGCCAGTCATTCCTAAAGCAGTTATTACCCGAATTATCTTAAGTAGTCAAGTAGAGGTGTTATTACTGCATTTCCGCAATTTGGAAAGCAGGAAAATTATGTGGGATATCGAGTAGACAGTTTTAATCATATCAAGGGTAATCCATTGAAACGCCATATTCCTGATTTCAAAAAGGGTGCTATATATTTTACATGAATAAACAGCTTTACAAGGAATATATAAATTATAATGAAATATATTCCCTAGTTATGAAACTGTTATCATGGGTAAAACAAGAGTCAGATACGGAAATGGAACAGCTATTGATTGCACTGCCAGGAAATGTAGATTTGGGGGATAAATTCGCATTGATATATTAGAAATACTGCTTCCAGATATTATTTCCGTTTGGCTACGACTCACAAAATACGTTAAATAAGCGACTTTTCCACATCTAACAGATGTACAGCAAAATTTCGGAAGCCTTATTTTGTTTGAAATTTTGAAAAGGCTTGATGGATTTACAGGTAGCCAGAGTATTAAAACGTATGGTAAAGACCATACGTTGTTTTTTGAACCTGAATTTTTTATAGAAGCGTGAAACCCATAAAGTGCTGAAATTTTGTGCAGAATTTTCCAATTCTGTAAGTAATTTAGATTCAAATTTTTTATAAGGAAACATTAGGTATAATAGTACTAAAAATGTTATTACGGATTTTTGAGTTCTGTGGTTCGCATGCAGTTTATAATCCCACAAAGTAGATTTTAGAAAACTTTGCTTCGACTTTGAACGACTCTGCAACT
The DNA here is from genome assembly GCA_946251905.1 of Cryptocephalus moraei. Lineage (NCBI taxonomy): Eukaryota > Metazoa > Arthropoda > Insecta > Coleoptera > Chrysomelidae > Cryptocephalus > Cryptocephalus moraei. Next base: position 30,115,634 of record OX276458.1, on the reverse strand, counting down.
GTGCTCTTAGAGGTCAGTAATGTGGGCGGATGCAGTTAAACTTTGATTGAACACTAGTTTTGTTGACATCCCTGCAGAGCTAACGTAAATAAATTTAGATCTTAAAGGAAATAATTGGTTTGCAAATCTTGCACCCCGTATTGTCCGGAAATAACAACTCAACTTCACTGAAAGGAATTGAAAGTGTTTGTCGAAGCAGGGCCTTCGTATACTCTACCCTTTATAAGCAAGAAATCAATGCTTCCACTTACACATCCTCGTGAATTTGGAGTTCAACCTTCTTAAGTCAACACATTAGCCTATATCTTATTAAAGTAAGGTAAATTGGCTAGAAGCCAATCATTCTTAAGTGAAAATTGATGTTAGGTACACAAAATCGTTTCATTGGATGGATCTCCCATCGAATTCATGTTGTGAAACTCAATACGCTTTTATTAGGAAAAAGCATATTATATTAAAGCAAAAGTGTAATTCATTAAGTGCTCGAGATATACTTGCATTCAGTTAAACTGAATTCGTCGTTTCTGCTAAATATAAAATTGAACTCCACCGCCATTACACCAAGTAGCGCAACCAAATGCGCTATACAATTATGTTCTGATGTGAATGTGTTTGATGTATTACTACTAGTAGACACCGCAGTTGGTTGTGAGTCATAGGTCTAAAATTACAATATGAAATATTTATTTACAGAATCGCAGACTTGGAAATCTCCATTCTCCCAATTACCACCAACTACTGCATTTGCACGTTGGTATACCGACAATTCTTAGCTCAAACTTAATAAACATCAAAGGGTAATCTGCATCATTCGCTCTGAAGCACGCGAGGAGTTATTACCATCTACTGATTCACATGAAGTGCAAGCAAAATTAACTTGTGTTGATATTTGTTTCTGCAGTTGAAATAACTCAAATGAAAGAACTAAGTACCTTAAGTTAATTGCACACATCAAGTGCACAAGCATTATTTAATTTCAAGAAAATTACGAAAGTTAAATATTATCAATTGCAATGGTGGATCGTCACAGAATAAAAAGTCCGGAACACGACTTGGCTCCGTTGCTTTAATAATATGCGGCATCATGTTCCATGGAATTCTTATTCTATGAATTACCGTCAGTACATTAATTCAGTTTGTCACTGTCAGCGGTTGATTTATTGACATTTTAATAACTGAAAGGTAAGCCAGATTACAACAAAGATTTGAGTTGCAACAGTGTGTATTCAAGGGAATCGCTTTTAATAGGTGAATTCCCTCCCCCCCTCTCTGGAATATTTAAATAAACTTAGGCGATCATTTTTGGACTACTTTTGAAACAGTTTGTCCATATTAGTAGCTTACGCTATCTTGACATAATCTTTGCATAACCAAAAAAATGCAATGTGTTTCAAAATGATTGTCATCTAGTTGGCGTTGGAAATCTGTGCATGTAATTTTTGATGTGCCGCGCTCTATCGATTTGAACCTATCAAATTCTGACAAGTGACACTTCGAGCATTTATTGTGAAACTGGCAATCAGTACTGCTGGTAATTAACGGCCCTTTTCAGGGCCAAAACAAATACTACAAATAGACAAATACTCAGAATTCGTTTTCTTTTGACAGAGAAAAATCAGAAGTTGAAAGAGGTTAAGTAGGCTATTTTGAGGTTATGTATAGTTAGTAGAAACTCCTATTTTCGCAAGGCGGTTTTTTTATTTTACATGGGAATTCCACAGCCGACTAGATGACAATCATTTTGAAACACATTGTATATTTTAATAAATTGTTGTTTTCTCTGGAAGTAAGGATGAGATCTACATGCAAAAATCGAACTTACACAACATTTTAGGACCTAATATGTGTGTTTTTCACGTGATAAGATGCATTTGCTCTACTTTTATAAATTCAGAAAATATTTAAAATTCAGTAACTTTGCATACTGAACGCGTTATAAGAAATGTTTGTCTTCAAATTATATATTTTTTTATAAGAAATGCAATGGTTTAATAAATGGTTTTTTATTGAACCGCTGCACTTATCATAAATAACCATGTAGTTTAAAGAATAACATTTTGTAGGTCCTTTAATAAGCAAAATTATTGCGTTTTCAATATTGTATGAATTGTTTAAAGGTAAACTAAATGCATGTCATCACCTAAAAAAAATCACACATATTAGTGTTCATACATGTTGTATGAGTGATTTTTCTCATCAATATATTCATTTGTATGCATATTTTATTTAAATATATATATATATATATATATATATATATATATAAAATTTATGAGAATGTGGTTTTTAGGTTATACCAACGTGTGTAGCATAACCTCTGTTAAAATGGCGGAAGCTACTAATGTGGCCAAACCTTACTTTAGCGGCGTGTGGTGAAATTTCAAGAGAGGCAATTTTTAAAAATTTACCCTATTTGTAATGTAATTCGATACTTCACCTTTTGCTAATTTAGCAATGACGTCATCATAAAAACGTGGATGCTCTCACAGGCTTTGGAGAAGTTTATTTTCAATGGACAAAGGCAATATTTGCGAAAGTCTCTGTTGAATTTTTCACGAAATTTTTTGTACGTCTAAGCGTCGAAAAATTGAGATCTACTGATGAACTTATGCCAGGTACTGTCGATACTAATTCACACAATTTCGACACTTCCGTGTAGGCATCTTCCAGCTCCTTTTGTCTTTTAGAAATTGCATTAGTTCTTTAGCGTTTTTTTTGAGCTACTGCCATCAGTTTCGTAAATAACTTTTAGTTCAGATCGCAGTAGCACTCGGTCGAAGAACAGGCCATAATAAAGAAGAGATTTAAACGCATCTCTTTATATGCATCAAAATTGCAGAGTACGAGGCATTTAAAATCGTTTAAATTGTTAAATCCATAGTTTATTTGTTGCTGAATTTGATCGATTATTTCATAAAACGGGCGTTTGTACGATGTTTGAACATCTCCCACCCTGTCTGTACACACCGATAGCCGTTTAAATCTGCAAATAAGCTACTACAATGATAGCTTCCACGCACGCCTAAAGCACGCGACCGCGACTCGATATATTCATCAGGTTCAATAACCTCTTGACGCCCACGAAAGCCGTTGTATAGCTACAGAGAACTTAGCAGGGGAATAGCTTCCATTGGATTTTTCTAGAGTGGCAAAAAGCCGCGCGCACACGACTCGCTGGCAGACTTTCTGCTGTAATTCGGTTTGAGTCAAGGCCGCATTTGTTATGGGCTTGATATTTATAATAATTTTTAGCATTTTTAATACAACCTAAAGTAATTGTTTCGTACTTAAAAAATTACATTTAGGAAAATGTTTTGTCAGTTTTGCCATTCTTCTAGTGGAAGCACTGCTATGTTGCTTTCACCTATCTTAAAAAGAGGTACTCTTCTATAGCTTAAGATCGGCACACATACACCTTGCTTGAATATTATAACTGTAACTATGTTTGTTCGTTTTTATTTTATTCATTGTTATATATTTTACACATAAATCTTCGAAAAAAAAAAGTATATGTCATACCAACTTTAAAGACTTCACTTAGGCCTAAAAAGAATTTAAATCTTGGAATTGTCACAAGCAACCCCTGCATCCCTACACTTTTCCAGAAACAACTCCGTGTTCCTCGCATTAAATCACTTGCTTGGATTGCAACGAGTAAACGAGTAGGCTATTGGCCAGGGGGGTAAAACCGGCCAATTGGCGTCCGGGGATAAAACCAATCGGATCTCATGTTTTCGGGGTCGCTGAATCTAAATATGCAACTCATTTTACACTAACGGTGGGCCATCAATTGTTATTAACAATTTTTTAACAACAATTTGTTTTGAAAAAGTTCTAGAGCTCTACCCAAGTTTTTCTTTTGTATTTACCCCCCCCCCCCAACCCAATTTAGAAGACCGTTTCTTCTTTGACAATTAACAATAGCTCATTTGTAAATCTAAAATTGTTAATAACTTTTGAGGGAAGCGTCCAATTCAGAAACGGTCATCGAAATTGGATTCGGGAGAAAAAGATACAAAAGAATAACTTAGGTCGAGCTCTAAAACTTTTTCAAAACAAAGGACCCCGCACATGGTATATGGAAAAGGGTCTTCCGGTGCAATTTGCTAAAAATTTGGAAAATTGTTCGTAGGGCCTAAAGATGAACATTTTGAGCTTCGACCCCATTGAGACTTTTGATCAGGGGGACAAAACGAACGATTTCCCAAAATTTTAGCAAATTTCACAGGAAGACCTTTTTCCATATTCTATGTGCGGGGTCCTTCTTGTTAAAAAATTGTTAATAACAATTGATGGCGCACCGTTTGGGCAAGATGAGTTGCATATTCAGATTCAGCGACCCCGAAAACAAAATTCAGTTGATTTTATCTTCGGACACCAATTGGCCTGTTTTACCCCCCTGGCCCACATACTAGAGGGGGTAACTCACACATCTCTCAGGTTCTCCCTGTAGGGCATCAACGAGCTCTGCATGATACACTCGATATGCGCCTTGTGCACGGTGAGCTTTCTCAGGTTTCTGTCGAGGTCCTGGGGCACCTCCTTGAGAGACCTGCCGCCGCAGTAGCAATGCACGTCCTTGCTCGAGTCATCCTTGCGGTCGCACGTGCAGTGAGTCTCCGGGGTTCCCGGGTAGTTGCTGTACGTGAAGGTCGTCTCGTTGTCGAAGAAGGCGCACAAAACTGGTGTCGTAGACAACGCCACGAGCAGGAGCATACAACGCATGTCTGGAAAATAATGGACGAGTTAGACGAGAAGTTAAGATAACAAGTCAAAGGTCGGAGGTCTCAATCGAAATTCTTGGCTGATGGTGAGTTGTAGCAAAGACTATGTATATAGTCTATATACATTGTCTTTGGTTGTAGAGACACGAAACACGTTCCCTTTTGAAATGAAAGAAGGGCATCGCGTAACTTCGTTTCCTCTTGCTGAAGTGACTTACAAATTCAATTTGTTTTTATACGAAAATAATGTCTCCTCTTCAGTGCCGTTTTTCTACAATTTAATGGTAAAGGTATTTTTCTCACTCATATATGCACCATGGATGCTTCGAAGAATCCAAATATCTCTTTCACATATCTATAATTTGGCTGAATGCCGAAGGATTTCTCCTGAAAAATATGCCCTCTGGGAAATTTCAATATCTCATGAAATAATAATCGAACATGTTGAAAATTAGAATGTGTATTGAAGACCATAAATGTTCAATTTCAAAAATTATTCAAATATTTTGAGGTCCCCTGAGTTCGAAAAACATGTATGTTTTTGGAAACGTATGCGCGCTCGCGTGTGTGCGTGCGTGAGGGTGGTGCGTGTGTGAGTGTGTGTGGTCAACGTTTTCTCAAAAACTATAAACAGTGGAGGGGTGAAATCTTGTATTTACACTAAGCCCCCTAAAAACTCACCACCACATAAATTTTACCAGAATCAGTTGAGGGCAAATGGCACTTTACTCTTGTCATTTATAGGTTTTCTTAGATTAAGTATCTCGAAAGCTGGTGAAACGTTTTTTTAACTTTGCAAATTTACTTTGCTATTTAATTCTTATTAACTGACGTTATCGTTATTGTGACTGATCTTCTGCGGAGGACCCCTTACTCTTGTAAATTTTTAGTTTTTCTCAATTTCCTCAAAAACGGCTTTACCGATTCTTATCAAGCTTTAAATTTGAACTAACCTTACTAATAGCTAAAACTTTTATTTGAATTTTTTTTCTAAAATCTATCTAAAGGGCATTTTACTCATAAATATTATCGATTTATGAATTTTTTTAAAGTGTTTGAGTGTTTTCACTAAACTTTATATTTGCATTAACATATTAAATGTGTGCAATTTTATTTACTCTTAATTAATTTTGTTGTGCAATTTTCTTGAAAACGCTTTTGGTGATTTATACTAAATCTCATAACTTGAATTAGCTGTTTAATTCTCTTAATTTCTTTAATAAGTGCTAATAATTTTAGTCCAAAATATTCGTCTGTGTAAAAAGTTATTTGTTGTTAAAGAGGTGCTCTCATAAAAATTATTTTATACAATTTGCTGACAAAAGACAACACCTACTAGGGGCTCATTTTACTAGACAGAAGTTGAACTAACATTTACAAGCATGTACAATGTAATTTTCAGAACTTAGGTTGTTTAAAAAAGCTTGAAAGAACACATGCTTAAAAATTAAATAGGTTTTAAATTACGCTTCGTAATTTTTCTTAAGTTGTATTGTAAACTCAATATTTGAACAGCTGCTAATTTTGAAGGCTTAGCCAGACAGAACGGGAGCTCAGTTTTGTGGTCTGTACTGCCGCGACAATGCGCAACCGCTTTCCATTTTCTTCCATGACATGATAAAACGTATTGCGCCATTGCGCCTATCCTTCGCTTTATAGTTCAATTGTAAAATGCACACTGCTATAAGTTTGGGATATTAAAATTTGTCTCTTCCCCCAAATGTCGGCTAATTACCAATTAAAAGCAGAGTAATTTTTCGAAGATAACAAGTTATCTTGGTATTTAAATAAGCAAGACTAACTTTTTTCCCTAAAATTTGTAGAAAAATAGCATCTATTGAAATATCGAGGTTACGATTAAATTTAATAACAATTAAGCGGCATAATAGTAGAGTTACTATTACCAATTTTTAAACATATGTTTTCTTTAAAGCTATTTTTAAACAACTTAATCTCTCCAAATCACATCGTATATACGTACATGTATATGTTGCTCCAATACTTAACCAGTAAAATGAGCCCACGGTAAAGGCTGTACTTGCCTGAAAGTTATAACAAAACTTAACTCTTACACATAAACGCAGACACATAAATATTTTGAGCTAAATCTTAAACACTTATTAAGAAGGCTAAGCGCTAAGAGAAAGGAGTCACGTTTTAGCAGAATAAAAAATGTTTACAATTAAGGGTTAATTAATTAATATTAATTGAGATATTAGCCGAAATTAGTAGCTTTTATTGGGTTTCACGTTAAAACAAATTAACGGAATTGGAAGAACAGCATCTCATTTTATAGAATTTTTTGGTATCTACATTTTATATATTTCACTTTTTTCGCTATCAATAACACGGTTTTCATAAGCGTCAAAAGTGCACGTCCATGATTTTGATGATTATTTAAACAATGTTTCCAACTTTTCACCTGTTGCATTTTAGTACATTTTGTTCCCAATGAGCTTCCTACGAACTTGCCGCATGAAAATATCTTCAATATTGTAATGCGAGAAGTAAACAACGCGATACCAACTACGACGCGTAAAGACAGCTGCACGAATTTTCCCGGAATGTTGTTTACGAAAAGTAATTAATTGGTAACCTTATGAACATTTGCTGCGTAGGCTTCTAGAATGTACTAGAACGTTCTTTATCGGGGTTGGGAGTGTATATATAAGGGGGCTTGTGATCGAGGGAGTTAGTTAGAAGTGAACGCGACATACGAACCGAAAGCGGAGCAGTACAAATAAATTATGTAGTGTCTAGTCTAGTGAACAAGTAGTTTAGTGTGTTAAATAAATTAGTGTTCAATTAATCTAAATAAATTATAAAATAAACGTTACATTGGTGTCAGAAGAGCGGATCATGAAGAAGTTACGCGAATTAAAAGTGGCCGAGTTAAAAAAAGAACTCGAGGAACGGGAATTGGAAACAGGAGGGAGGAAGACCGAACTCCAGGACCGACTCTCGGCATTTTTGAAAGAAAATGGCCAGGACCCGGAAGTTTTCGAGTTCGAAGACAATGACATCACGAAGCAAATCGCCGCCCAGAGGGAAGAAATCACCGCCCAGAGGGAAGAAAGCGCCGCCCAGAGGGAAGACATCACTGCTCAAATCGCCGCCCAGAGGGAAGACATCACTGCTCAAATCGCTGCCCAGAGGGAAGAAATCGCCGCCCAGAGGGAAGAAATCGCCGCCCAGAGGGAAGAAATCGCCGACCAGAGGGAAGACATCACTGCTCAAATCGCCGCCCAGAGGGAAGAAAGCGCCGCCCAGAGGGAAGACATCACTGCTCAAATCGCCGCCCAGAGGGAAGAAATCGCTGCCCAGAGGGAAGAAATCGCCGATCAGAGGGAAGACATCACTGCTCAAATCGCCGCCCAGAGGGAAGACATCACTGCTCAAATCGCCGGCCAGAGGGAAGACATAATTACTCATATTACTGCTCAGATAACCGACCAGATGGAGGCTCAGCGTAAGGAGATTGAAGAGAAGATCAAGCAGTTGGAAGAACGACTAGAACAAGTCAGTAGCGGCGAGGGGAAAGAAGACGAAATTAAACAGAAGACGAAGCAGTTGGAAGGACGACTAAGGCGAGTCAGTAGCGGCGAGACGAAGGAAGAAATTAAGGTGGTCGTTCAACAGAACTCGATATCCATCAATCGAGTGACGCCCCCAACGTTCGATGGAAAAATTCCGTGGGCCAGCTACAAGAAGCAGTTTGAGGCAGCAGCGGAGGCTAATGCTTGGTCCCCTCACGAGAAAGCTGTTTCCCTAACGGTAGCCTTACGTGGAGAGGCGTTGGAAGTTCTTCAGACGCTATCCACCGAGGAAGCCGGGAATTACACGGAGCTGCTGAGGCGACAGGAAATTCGGTTCGGCCAAACACATCTGGAGCAAGTTCATCAATCCCAGATGTCCAATCGCCGTCAGAGATCGAACGAGACCCTGCAGGAGTTCGAAGTTGACGTAGCCAGACTAGTGAGGTTGGCGTATCCCACGGCACCGGAACAGATGATGGAGTGCCTCGCAGTGCAGACGTTCGTGAGCGGGCTGCGGGACCAGGAACTGCAGAGGGCCCTGAGACTAGCTCGACCGAAAACATTAATGGACGCGCTCGCCATCGCACTGGAGCATGATGCAGCCATGGAAGCCTCCCGCGGTCACGGCCGTGTTCGAGCGGTTACAGAGGAAGTAGACACTGAAAAGCTCGTGAAAAGGGTCCTACAGCAGATCATGGAGGTGCTGTCAGCGAAGAAGAAGGTAGTTCGCTGTTGGAACTGTGGCGAAGTGGGCCATGTGAAGAGTTCTTGCAAGCGGCCTAGAACAGCGGCGCCGGCAAAGGCCCAGGAAAACTAATGCGGGTCGATAAGAAAGGGGGAACGTCGACCCGTAGCAGTGGAAACCCCCGGGCCAGTATAGCCTCGTTTTCCCACCAATTGGGGAGCGCGTACGTCGATGGCACTATCGACGGGAGATCCCACGCCATGCTTGTGGACACGGGAGCTACGAAGACGATCGTACGCTCGGAAGTTGTGAGGGACCGTAGGAAGATTAGGCCAAGTAGGTAGCAATTGAGAACTGCCACTGGGGAAAAGGCAGTAATACGCGGTGAAGCGACGGTTAGCATGACGTTGGGACAAGTAAAGTTTAACCATCCTGTTCTCATAGCCGAAATTGAGGAAGACGTCATACTGGGGATGGACGTCATGAGGAATCATGGATTCCAGTTGGATTTCGGACACCGAGTGTTGAGGATCGGTCAAGAAGAATTACTGCTACACAATCGTGACAACTTTGTGTTAGACGTAATAATGGCAGAAGATGTGATTCTCCCGGAACGAAGCGAAACGATCACCTCTACCTGTCTGAGGGGTGTTGTGGAAGAGGGAATTGCAGCCGTGATCGAACCAGAAAACGATGATAATCGACTGGCTCGGGGGGTACTGGTAGGAAAGGCGCTCGTTACTCTCTCAAGTGAAGTGCCTGTGCGACTACTCAACATCAATCAGTACCCGGTTACCATCAAGAAGGGTACGAAGCTGGGCACGTGTAAAGCCGCTTCGGCCATCGTAAGGGGTGTTAGTGAGGAAGAAAGGTCCAGACACACTCCGCAGGACTTGAAACAAATTCTTTCCCAGACCAGTGCGTTTCTCTCGCCCACACAGAAACAAAAGGCCCACGAATTAATAAATAAGTACCAGGACATATTTACCACCGAGAATGGAAAGCTGGGAAAGACCAAGGTCGTGACACATAAAATTGACACGGACGAGACACGACCGAGTCGACAAACAGCAAGACGACTACCCTTGGCCAAACGGGAAGAAGCCGAGAAAATCATCAGGGACTTAGAGCGGGACGGAGTCATCGAGCCGTCAAGCAGTCCATGGGCCTCGCCGGTAGTACTGGTGAAGAAAAAGGATGGGACTACTCGATTCTGTGTAGACTACCGGCAGGTGAACAGTGTCATCAAAAAGGACAGCTACCCGCTACCACGTATCGACGACACACTCGATACCCTTGCTGGATCCACGATATTTTCGACCTTGGATTTAAAAAGCGGCTATTTGCAAGTCGAAATGGACCCTGCCGATAAGGAAAAGACGGCATTTACCTTCGGTAACGGCCTGTGGCATTTTACAGTCATGCCATTCGGACTTTGTAATGCCCCGGCGACGTTTGAGAGGCTGATGGAGAGCGTGCTAATGGGTCTGACGTGGAAAACGTGCCTAGTCTATTTGGACGATGTCATCGTGATGGGCAAGACCTTCGAAGGACATCTGAAAAACTTACAGGACTTCTTCCAGAGACTGCGAGGTGCGGGGCTGAAACTGAACCCGAAGAAATGTCAACTCTTCAGAAGGAAGGTCTCGTACTTAGGGCACGTAGTGAGCAGAGAGGGCGTCGCCGTTGATCCGGACAAGACAAGTACGGTGAAGGAGTGGCCAATACCGGTAGATAAACACCAGTTGAGGAGTTTTCTGGGCCTCTGCACGTACTACCGACGATATGTCCGGATGTTCTCCGACGTCGCTAAGCCGTTGACAAGGCTCACGGAAGAAGGACGAAACTTCTGTTGGGATGAGGAATGCCAGTCTGCCTTCGACGAGCTGAAGAGGAAGTTGACCAGTGCCCCAGTGTTGAGTTTTCCTCTGCCAGAAGGACAGTTCATCCTGGACACCGACGCGAGCAATGTGGGAATTGGAAGTGTTCTATCGCAGCGTCAGGAGGGACAAGAACGTGTCCTTGGATACTTCAGCAAGGCACTCTCCAAACCAGAAAGGAATTACTGCGTCACCCGACGTGAATTATTGGCCATCGTCAAGTCCATCGAGCACTTTCATAAATATTTGTGTGGAAGGAGGTTTTTGATCCGGACCGATCATGCTGCTCTTAAATGGCTCCTCCAGTTTAAGAATCCCGAAGGACAGATCGCTCGCTGGATCGAGAGGCTCCAGGAGTATGACTTTGTCATAGAACATCGGCCAGGGCAGAGTGATGGAAACGCAGACGCACTCTCGAGAAGACCATGCCCTGATGAGTGTCCTCATTGTCATAGAGCTGAGGAAAAGTCCGAGAAAGTCTATCGAACGACCGTGGTCGCCGAGGAATGGACACCATCCTCGTTACGACAAGAGCAAGGAAAAGACCCGGTTCTCAAAGAAATCCTGGTTTGGAAAGAGGGAGGAGAGCGTCCTGAGTGGCAAAAGGTATCACCTGGCTCGCCAAAACTCAAGAGCTATTGGGCACAGTGGGACTCGTTAGTGGTTGAGGGTGGACTACTAAAACGCGTACTGGAGAGCCAAGACGGGACGGAGGAAAGACGGCAGTTGGTAATTCCCTCCAGTAAAATCCCGGAGGTCTTGCGGCACCTTCACGACGAGTCGTCTGGTGGACATTTAGGGATCAAGAAAAACCCTGCAGAAAGTACGAGAGCGATTCTACTGGATCAATTGTTCAGACGACGTGAAGGACTGGTGCAAGAAATGTACCACATGTTTCGCAAGTAATGGGCCACAAAGACGACCGAAAGCTCCCATGAAACAATATAACGTCGGGAGCCCCTTCGAAAGGATCGCTATTGATATAGCAGGACCCTTCCCTGAGACCGAAAAGGGGAATAAATACATCCTGGTTGTAATGGACTATTTTACGAAGTGGGTAGAAGCGTACGCTCTCCCTAATCAGGAGGCAGAGACAGTGGCCGATGTGCTCGTGAAGGAGCTGATCTGCCGGTTTGGAGTACCCATGGAATTACACTCGGATCAAGGAAGAAACTTTGAGAGTGGCCTATTCCGGAGGACCTGTGAGAAGTTTGGGGTGCGAAAAACAAGAACCACGGCCCTTCACCCTCAGTCTGACGGCATGGACAGGATTTGTTCAGCGTACCTGAAGAATACTCGTTGGCCCATTGTGTGTCCGCCGACCTGGTAATGTCACGAGGTATCGCCACGGTTTTCAAGAAGAAGTACCGGCGTTTGGAACAACTCAGAGCGCAACTCCCGGAAATTGGCAAGGTTCTGGAACTACGTGACAACGTAAGACACATCTTTTATCTGGTTACGAAGGAGATCGGGTCCCTTAAACCATGTTATCACGATGTATGGCGAACCTTGCATAGGCTACGAGACCGACTGCTGGAGCTCGACATCAGGAAGCTAGCTGTCCCCAAGTTAGGTGCTGGACGAGATCAGCTGGACTGGAGGGTTGTCCGGAATATGCTGGAAGTAGTGTTGAAGAATACCGGAGTGGAAGTTTTAGTCTGCTGTTTTGGGCCTGCACCATGTCGACTCGGGAAGACGGTCCCCTGTTATTTTGACGCCACGTCTCGCTGTAAGCGGGGGGCTAACTGCAGGTTCCTGCATGGGCCTACCAGGGATACGTTCCGAGACGAAACGTCTCTAAGGCGGGGGCAGTGTAATGCGAGAAGTAAACAACGCGACACCAACTACGACGCGTAAAGACAGTGTAATGAAGCATATTTTCCCGTGGCTAGAACCCTTGTCTCCCTCTGTTACCGATTTCGGAAAACCCGCAAATTCGAATTAATAATCATCTTCTCTCCGTCGTGACATCTGCAAATTTCCAAGGCCGAGTTTAAATGAAAGGCCGACAGTTGTCTCCGTAATTGCAAGCAGCAAACTACCCCTCCCTGTTTATACGAGCGTTTTAAATCTGAACAAGTGCATCTGGTAGGAACCGCTCGTGTGAGTAATCCTCGAGTATCTCAGCAGTGCTAGCCTTCCGTTGTTCACGAATAGCCAAAGTTTCTCCGCCGAACCTAGTGCCCGTTCCGTCGCGATACGAAAGAATTTTCCGCCGCCCAACCGCCCGTCTTTCGCGAGTTACACGAGAGGAGTCTCCGCAGTGTCGTGTGATCGTCTCTCGCGAAGAGAGTCTCCGAGTGTCTCCGCCGACGATTCCATCTACCAGTGTGAGTACTCAAAATCCGCTTCTATTGTCTCTTTTTGGCTTAGGCTTTTCTTTCTCTCGCATAAAAGTAGTTCGTAGTAAAACGTTCTCGGTGAAGTATTCCCAGGACGACTTTATTACGATAATTAACCGCCATTCCGCCAGGCCTACTTCTAACTACGAGCCGCGCGCTAGTTTTCCGCTTCCGCCCTAGAGCCCGCCCTACAGGGCCCTGCACTTCACCCTCGCTTGTTTGCTCCGCTCTCACCTTCGCTTACTCTCCCTTCCGCTTGCATCTAACCACTTCTACCGACTCTGCACGCTTAATTATCTATTATCTCTTAGTAACTACATTTTTCCGATTTGTAAATAGATTATTAGTATTGTAAATAGAAACGTTTAATTCTCGTATTCCCTCAGTACGTATTTCCTTTCCGTTTGTAAAGTAGTTATTCATATTTCACTTCATTTATTCGATTTTGTATTTTCCGTAATACCAAATAATAAATAAACCGTTTTTATCGTACCACCTGTTCGCCGCACGGTCCCGTCCGACCGTGGAGCGCAACGTTGCCGGTTTCTCTGCGAAAATCCGACTTCCCGGATTTCGCACAGTTGCCAAAACTTCCGAACGTTTAGTAACCGGCAAATCGTTGTCTCCGCTGCCGAAACGGCCCTAACTATTGTATATATTGTAATAACGATCTTCCGCTTGTTACTAATGCTCCAATATCCGAATTCTTGCTTACTTTACATCCTTTTCTGTAAATGACTTAAATAGAAGTAATATAGATTAACCGTATTTTCCCCGTACTGTGTGTTTTATTTTCACGGACCCCCTGGCATTCTCCTGAGTTTAAACTCACCCGTGGCTATAGGGAGTTAACCCTTAAAAATCTGGCGCCCGAGGTAAACCGACTTTAAACCGTTTGCCGAATTCCCGAACTCCGCAATCCTGCGCCAATTCAAATAAGTGACGTAACTTTCCCGCCAGAGTCGTTGTGCCGCCAGCGACTCTGCCCTACCGACCAAAGTGCGTTACAAAATTGGCGCCAACGAGCAGGGACTAGACCGTTTAGCTATTAGCCTATTTTTAATTATTTTTCTATTTCTCTATTTTTCCGTTTTCCCCGTCCGTGAAAATAACACACAATGCCAGCCGCCGGTAAAGACGAAGCGATGAAGAATAAATCTCTCGAAAATCCGACTAACGAAACATCCGACGTTCGCGTGAGTTGGGTGTACAAATTAAATAAATCCGATCTAGAAGCCGAACTTAAGAAGTTTAGGCTCAACCCAGTAGGTACCATGGAGGAGTTAAGGAAGCAATTGGTGAGTTTCCTTCGAGAAGGAATCACTCCTTGCCCGCCAGAACAACCGCAACCCAACGTACTGACCGTCACACCACCGGCCGTGCCGACCGAATTAACTCCCACAGGCAATTCTGGAACACTCATCCCGGAAGTTACATCAGTTCCCGACAATACTCCACCTAGAGTGAACGAGTGGAGGATAGTTTTCGATGGCCGCACCGATCCTGTGACGTTCATCGAGAGATTGCAGGAAATCTGCGACTCCCAGAACATCCGCCTGGACCGACTACTTCCAGTGATGCCAGAACTGCTACGAGGGGATCCGGCTCTCTGGTACAGGAATAATCGGCAACGTATCAGGACTTGGGAAGAGTTTCTAAAATACTTTAAAACTTTTTATTTCCCAGTTAATCACCAAGTCGACCTGGAAGCCGAAATCAGCCGCCGCATCCAGAGGGATGACGAACCAGTGGCCAAGTACATCACCGACCTTCAGACCCTCGTACGTCGCCATGGCCAGATGACTCCCGAACAAGAGTTGCAGTGGCTCTACCGCAACTTAAGGCCCTCATACAGGCAGCAGATCCGGCGCAGTGACTTCACTGACATCTCTTCCTTCTGCGACGCCACAAGGGACTTCGAACTACTTCGGGAAGAACTGAAGAGGGAGACGACATCCAGACCGACATCAATTCCTGCTTCGAGGAAGTTGACAACCAGTGGAGAGGCGCGAAGATCCGAAAATCCGTTTCAATCGCCGTCACCGCCTCCGCCGAGGACTGAAACATTTCCTGTAGGGACCGACGCACCGCCGCTGTCGCCCTTAGCTAGGGCGAACCCTCCGTTTCATTCTAGGGCACCCGAGAGGATCACCACCTCTACCCTACAATGCTGGAGGTGTGGAGAAGGACACGCCAGGACCGAGTGCCGACGTCCTGCCAAGCTGTTCTGTTCCAGATGCGGCGCCGAAGGGCTGTTATCCCGAGACTGTCCTTGCCCGGGAAACAGATCATCACGCTGGACTCGATCGAGGGAGGACCAGCGAAGACCGCCTGTAATCCCAGACAGAATTTCCGCTACAGAGAGCAACGAGAATCGCCCGCACTTGGCAGTATCCATAGCTGGGGTGAGTTACGTCGCCCTGATTGATACAGGAGCCAGTCGCTCCTACATTGGTGATCGCATTGCCGAACAATGCGCCGCCCGGACCGCCATTTCTGCCGGAGCACCCCATTCTTATGCTCGAGTCGCTAGTGGGGAGCTCGTTGACGTGAACGAGGCCCTTGAGATCACTGTCGAACTGGGACACCGCCCAGTCACGCACAGTTGGGGTTATATTCCCCGTTTATCCTCTGACCTGATTATAGGGATGGATCTCCTCTCCCGCCTACGGTTCCAACTGGATTTGGGAACCAGGGCCGTATACATGGAAGGCCGACAATTGCAGCTTACGCAGATGTCTTCCTGTTCTCCGTTAGAGGCAACATCCACCCCAGGAATCCGTACCTTGACCTCCGAACAGGAGCGCCGCCCACAAAACTTCCGCGAAGAAGAATTAAATGCCTTCGATGGAATCCGAGGAACGACGCCTCTGCTACAACGCGAGTTCCAGTGCCGAAAGGGGAACCGAAACCGTGTGGCCGATGCTCTATCCCGAGCCCCGCTATCCGATCCCGTCCTCGTCGTGGAACAAGACACTGCTTGTTCCTGGTATAGTCGAAAGTTGCAGGATGTCCGTGAGAATCCCGAAGGCAACCCGGAATACTGTGAGAGGGAGGGACGGCTCTACCGAAATTTCCAAAACGGCCACAACGATCCTGAATTGACGAATTCCTGGAAGATATGTGTCCCGAAGCAGTCCCGAGCCAAAGTAATGGCTGAGAGTCATAAAAACTTAACTACCGCTGGACACTTGGGAATCACTAGGACTACCGCCCAACTCGCACTCCGCTACTACTGGCCGGGCATGTTCAGAGACATTGCCAAGTATGTAAGGAGTTGTGAGTTCTGTCAGAAGTTCAAGGTATCCCAACGAAAACCGCCAGGACCGATGCAATCGTCCAAGAACAGGGAACCTTGTGGGATCGTTTCCACCGACTTGAAACGACCATTTCGTCACTCTGAGAAAGGAAACAAATTCCAGGACCGTCATACGAAATGTGTCCAGACCGGGAAAGCAACCGTCCAGACTACAACCGAGAAGGCTGGACCATCCCGTCCCGAAGGACTGAAATCCCAGACCAAAGAGTGGGCAGCGACGCCGGTGGGAAGGCGTCGCCTACAACCGGCGATCCGGCGAGGATTCGAGTTCGACCTGGGAAGGGAAAACGCCCGCTACTGTGCCGCTACTGTGGGTATCCGGAACGACGACCGGACCCCCATCACACCAGGCCGTATCCCCGTGACCTGCGAGACCTGTTGGCGCTGCGGACGCGAGGGACATCGGCGCAACCGATGCAGCAAGCCGGGACTGCTTTTCTGCTCCAGGTGCGGCAGGAAGGGGGAACTATCCCGGAACTGTAAATGTACCTGATTTATTTATTTTTTCTTTTTCGTTATTTAATTTAGGTAGGATTTTTATTTTATTTACCGTAACTTAGTAGGGATTCCTTTAGGTATTTTTCTTATGTTTTGTCTTATGAATCGTGTGCAGAGTCAAAATTCTCCCGTTCTCCGCGATAAGTACCGTCCTGTAAGAAAAACAATAATATCCGTACAAACGTTACAATTATTGTTTTTCTTTAGGAAGAAAGGGGGGGATGTAATGAAGCATATTTTCCCGTGGCTAGAACCCTTGTCTCCCTCTGTTACCGATTTCGGAAAACCCGCAAATTCGAATTAATAATCATCTTCTCTCCGTCGTGACATCTGCAAATTTCCAAGGCCGAGTTTAAATGAAAGGCCGACAGTTGTCTCCGTAATTGCAAGCAGCAAACTACCCCTCCCTGTTTATACGAGCGTTTTAAATCTGAACAAGTGCATCTGGTAGGAACCGCTCGTGTGAGTAATCCTCGAGTATCTCAGCAGTGCTAGCCTTCCGTTGTTCACGAATAGCCAAAGTTTCTCCGCCGAACCTAGTGCCCGTTCCGTCGCGATACGAAAGAATTTTCCGCCGCCCAACCGCCCGTCTTTCGCGAGTTACACGAGAGGAGTCTCCGCAGTGTCGTGTGATCGTCTCTCGCGAAGAGAGTCTCCGAGTGTCTCCGCCGACGATTCCATCTACCAGTGTGAGTACTCAAAATCCGCTTCTATTGTCTCTTTTTGGCTTAGGCTTTTCTTTCTCTCGCATAAAAGTAGTTCGTAGTAAAACGTTCTCGGTGAAGTATTCCCAGGACGACTTTATTACGATAATTAACCGCCATTCCGCCAGGCCTACTTCTAACTACGAGCCGCGCGCTAGTTTTCCGCTTCCGCCCTAGAGCCCGCCCTACAGGGCCCTGCACTTCACCCTCGCTTGTTTGCTCCGCTCTCACCTTCGCTTACTCTCCCTTCCGCTTGCATCTAACCACTTCTACCGACTCTGCACGCTTAATTATCTATTATCTCTTAGTAACTACATTTTTCCGATTTGTAAATAGATTATTAGTATTGTAAATAGAAACGTTTAATTCTCGTATTCCCTCAGTACGTATTTCCTTTCCGTTTGTAAAGTAGTTATTCATATTTCACTTCATTTATTCGATTTTGTATTTTCCGTAATACCAAATAATAAATAAACCGTTTTTATCGTACCACCTGTTCGCCGCACGGTCCCGTCCGACCGTGGAGCGCAACGTTGCCGGTTTCTCTGCGAAAATCCGACTTCCCGGATTTCGCACAGTTGCCAAAACTTCCGAACGTTTAGTAACCGGCAAATCGTTGTCTCCGCTGCCGAAACGGCCCTAACTATTGTATATATTGTAATAACGATCTTCCGCTTGTTACTAATGCTCCAATATCCGAATTCTTGCTTACTTTACATCCTTTTCTGTAAATGACTTAAATAGAAGTAATATAGATTAACCGTATTTTCCCCGTACTGTGTGTTTTATTTTCACGGACCCCCTGGCATTCTCCTGAGTTTAAACTCACCCGTGGCTATAGGGAGTTAACCCTTAAAAATCTGGCGCCCGAGGTAAACCGACTTTAAACCGTTTGCCGAATTCCCGAACTCCGCAATCCTGCGCCAATTCAAATAAGTGACGTAACTTTCCCGCCAGAGTCGTTGTGCCGCCAGCGACTCTGCCCTACCGACCAAAGTGCGTTACAACAGCTGCACGAATTTTCCCGGAATGTTGTTTACAAAAAGCAATTAATTGGTAACCTTATGAACATTTGCTGCGTAGGCTTCTAGAATGTACTAGAACGTTCTTTATCGGGGTTGGGAGTGTATATATAAGGGGGCTTGTGATCGAGGGAGTTAGTTAGAAGTAGAGAAGCAGAAGTGAACGCGACATACGATCCGAATGCGGAGCAGTACAAATAAATTATGTAGTGTCTAGTCTAGTGAACAAGTAGTTTAGTGTGTTAAATAAATTAGTGTTCAATTAATCTAAATAAATTATAAAATAAACGTTACAATATATTTTTGATCAAATAAATCAAATGCGATTGGATTAATTAGGGTAATAAACGTTCGCAGTTGTTGCTCGACGCTATATTGTGCCGATGATTTTAATAATAATGAATCACTTCCTGACTGAGCTACATAGGTTTTTATAGAATATGGATATTCTTTACTTTGTGTTGTAAATTTCAAGTCTTGTTATAAATGAATAAAGAAGTAACGATTGTTTGAAACAAAAACAAAATATTTTCTTCTTATATACTTATAATGATGGGATTAGCATGAAAATTACCCAAAAAATTAAAAGTATTAAAAGAACCGATGATCGCACCTGTGGTTAGCGAGTTATTTAACTTGTTTATAACTAAGAAAAGTGCCCATTATTTTCAACTAGTTTTTAGTCGTTATTTTAAATTATATCAACTGTTTTTTTTCTCTCTCTACCATTCTAATATAGGTCTCGTAGAACACATTTAGTCAAATTAAAATACCTCTGTGGGGCTTTCTGAAATTAATTGTTTAAACATATGACACAGGATAAGCATTTATAATATTTCATAAAATATTTAATCGATTTGCTGAAAGCTTGCATACATTTAAATTTCCTATATTGACCACTGGAAAATGCCCTAAATATAATTTCAGATGATTTGTTCAAAAATTATAAACATTTTAGATAATTGCACAATGAATAATGAACAACTGCAAAAAATTGGGATGAACAACTGCAAATAATTTGGATAAACAACTCAAAAGAAATAGCAGCAGAGCTGATGTCAGAAAAGTCGACCGATCTGCACAAGTTTTTAACTTCATTTATCAATATGCCAAACGAAATTGCGTTTCTGCCACCTCAGGCTGGTGAATATTTATTGGTATTTGAGAAAAACGGTTGTAGAAAACGGAAGAATTTTGACCAATCTGCACAAATCCCAAAATGCGCATACTGCTTCTTTTCACAAAAACAAGGCACACCGAGCTATTCTGCCAAGTCTGACTGGTCGGAAAATTGCTGTCTAGGTTTTTTCGACGAAAAAATGGAGGCAAAATTTTCACCAATCTGCACAGCTTCCAATATGGTAAATCCGAGTTTGTTATGTTAAATCAAATCCTCGAATAACATTCTGCCAGCCTAAAATGGTTCCAAAAGTATTCTGCCAAGCCATTTTCCGAGAGGAAAAACTGGAAAATTCAACCAACGTGCCCAAGCTTCAAATTTTGCATACGGGTTCGTAAATACACAGGCAGCTTATGCGAACTATTCTGCCAGCTTGAAACGGTCCGAAAAATGTTTTGCCAAGCAAGTATTGGTAGAAAACCACGAATTTCTTAAAAATCACCTCGAACTTGTAAGTTAATTTGGCAAATTCCCCTCATTTTTGGTCCATTTGAAGAGATTCATCCCTCTACTTTTTTCGTTAAAATTCAATCAGAACGTGGTAGTATCAGTAAAATTTATTTCGAAAAATTCTAAGTACTAATTCTAGTAACATCATGATAATACCTAATCCTTTTATGTTGCATTAATTCTGTTAAATTGTGCTTGAAATGTTGAATTTGGCGATGTGTTATGGCTTCCAATGAAGGGGATTGACTAAAAAAAATTTATTAAATAAATAAAGTTATTAATTACCTTGTTATTATTAAAGATATTTCTTTACATCTATTTTTTTCTTTTTTCTTTAATAATATGAATTAAAATAAATAATTTAATAATTACATATTTGCAATAAATGCAGCACAAAAAATACTCTACTTTAATTTTTATTTTTACCACTCCGAATGGGGAGTTTTATATAATAAATAAGTGAGAATTGATTGGTTCCTTGTGTTGTCAGTAGACGTCAAATAAATACAGTTTGATTGAATCACTTTTTTGATTGGCCAACTTTACATTTTTGACATCCACTCACAGCAGAATTAATTAGTGAATTAATCAATTAATTAGTTAATTAATTAATTAACTAATCAATTAATAAATTCTCACTTTTTTCCCATAAACTCTTAAATCGTGGTTGGAACTCAGCCGCAACGCAAATTTTCATAGTTAGATCTAATCTTCAAATTTTTTTCCAGTTTTGGGAATATGGTAGAAATGTAGCTGCAAGGGGTCCACCGGAACCAGCCAAATTTTGAAAGTGGTCTATGAGAAATAAGTTTGGAAACCCTTGTATAGAAAATGGGGCGAATTTCCGATCGAAAACCGTATCCACGAGGTGTAGTACACCGTAAACCAACTATGAGTGGCCCGGTTTTACTTTTAATTTGAATTTTCTTCGATTATTCCACGTATTTTATGGATTTCCTTGAAAGCTTGGCAGAACACTTTTCGGACCATTTCAAGTTGGCAGAATAGTTCGCATAAACTTCCTGTGTAATTACAAACTCGTGTGCAAAATTTGAAGCTTGTGCGAATTGGTCGAATTTTCAAGATTTTTTTACTGGAAAATTACTTGGCAGAACACTTTTCCGACGGAAAAGTGTTGGCAGAATAGTTCGCATAAGGTTTCTGTGTCATCACGATGTCGTGTGTAAAGTTTGGAGCTTGTGCACATTGGTTCAATTTTCCGGAGTTTCCTCTCGGAAAATGGCTTGGCAGAACGGTTTTCAAACCATTTCCAGGTGGCAGAATGGTATTATAGGACTTTGTTTATCATTATAAATTCATGTTAACCATTTTGAAACTTGTGCAGATTTTTCAAATTTTTCCGTGGAAAAACCCCAGGCAGAACGATTTTCCGATAAGTCAGACATTAGTTCGGGGTGCCTTCTTTTGATGTAAAAGAAGCAGTATGCAAATTTTGGGATTTGTGCAGATCGGTCAAATTACTCCCCTATTTTGAAATATTGATGATTGTTTATTAACAAAATGTTACCGATTTGGGGTGGCAGAATTGTTAATAGTAGGTGTTGTTTTCGCATATTAATAGCATTCGAAACTTGTGCAGATCGGTCGTTTTTTCCTGACACCAGCTCTCCCACTAAAAGACTCATCTACAACTACTTAATCCAGAATGCAAGCGGAGACTTTTACAAGCGAAATACTGAATTTCCCTTTTATAAACATTATTTATCCAGAACGCAAAATACCTTTTGAAGCAGTTATGTTCAGTTAAACTCCATGAGAAAGGTGTCAAAATCTTAAACTTTTATGATGTTTTCTAGCTGTCTTCTGGGCTAATAAGCGTTGGGAAGAGTTTATTTTAGTAATACCTTGTGAATGCCTTAGCGCATCTGGAATACCATTTAAATTCTTAGTTCTGGAAAATTCTAAAAATTCTAAAAATTCTAGAAATTCTTAGCTATGGCAGTCCATAAGTCGAGCAGAAAACAATGTAGTCCAGTAAATGAAGGAAAAAAACCTAGGTTAAATTCTGCAAAGGGATGAAACCGAGGGCAATTGTAGGTCTCAACTGTGTCTTTCGAAATACGGAAAGTTGTAGAATCTCCGGGTCCCGAAACATGGTAGAAAATGTTCCTCGAGTTCCAAAAATCCGTTTTCAGCCAATATCTTTGGCTTGAATTGTTGTTTAGATACAAAAGGAAGATCAGTTCATTAGCTACAAAAATGGTCTTTCTTGATAATGGGTCTCCAAAAACTATCGAATTAGCCCATAAAGGTTGTTTTATTTTCTTTCTTTTGCATCCCAATAAAAAGTAACTTTGAATATTTAGATTTTTTGTCATTTGTGGTATCAATCGGGTATTAAAAAACTATGAATCATCGTATTGGTTCGCAATGCACATCACTGGAATGCTTGAAATGTCTCCTTTCCGATGGTTTCTTCGTTTTTTGTGCCACCTTCAACATTCTTGCTAACCAACTTTCAAAACTCCGGAAATGTCAAAAAATCAACATATTTAAAGTTACTTTTTATTGAGATGCAAAAGAGAGAAAATGAAACAACCTTTCTGGGCTCCTTTGATAGGTTTTGGAGACCCATTATCAAGAAAGACCCGACTAAGTTACTATTATTCATTAAAATATGGATGAATTTTCTAAAAGTCGAGAAATATCGAAGAAGAAAATATATAGCCTGGGTTTCCAATATTCAAGAAAAATAAAAATGAAGCCCGAGACCCAGAATACCATAGCTATGGGTTTTCTCGTTCACGTGAATTTTGAATCATTACTCGAGTTATTGGACAATTTGTCCGCCCGCATTTGTCTCCATTTTTGGAGACAAATGCTCTCCTTTTTGCTCTCCGGGATTCAGAGCAGGAGCAAGAAATAAAGGGCTGTTATCGACTGTCTCGAAAACTGTCGAATTTTCGGAAAAAGTATTAAAGACCATTTGTGTAGCTAATGAACTGTTCTTCCTTTTGTATTAAAACAAAAATTCTCTAAATGCCATAGTCTCGGAGATATTGGCTGAAAACGGATTTTTGGAACTTGAGGACCATTTTCTACAATGTTGCGGAATCCGGAGAATCGACAACTTTCCGTATTTCGAAAGACCCAGTTGAGACCTACAATTGCCCCCAGTTTCATCCTTTTGCCGAATTTAACCCAGATTTGGGAGTTTATCGGCCTTCATTTACTTCTTCAAAGCCCAAAGGACAAATAAATAACTCTTCCTGGTTTGTTTGGGGGTTGCTGGCAATTCCTGGGTCCTTGTTAAACCATAAGGACCGGTTTTGTTTCCGAAAATATTCGAACATTTTTAAGTTTATTAGAGTCACATAATTTCACCCCACACCAGACCACTAAATTTGTAAATGTGTGGTTGCCTAGGTTCTAGGCGAGAAATCACGGAGTATGTCGCAAAAGCTCTATTTTTGGCAATGATAACTTTTACAATAGCTTGGCGGATAGCCATTTAATGAATTTACGAGTTGAGCGTTGAGCGTAAACGAGAGTGTGCAATGTGACGCATCAGTTCTCTTATCAATTGCGGTCAACATATCTGTGATATATTTTTTTGATAGAAAGGTTTCAGCGCGTTATCACAATAAAACACCTGAAATATTTACGGTATCCTCTCCGCGTTATTTATTGATAATTCATAATAAGCATCGAGATAAACGTAACTGTTGTTTAATTTTACAGTTCGGCTATTTTTAGAATGAAAAAAAAACGGAGAGTTGTAGTACCGACCGTAGTAAATCATACTTGTGACATATTTACCTGCAATAAATCGAAGTTTTAAGATTTTTGATTTATTTTTCCTGACAACATGGCAAAGGGAGTTAATTTTGTTATTTTCGCTCGAGAGAGCGAAACCTCTAAATTAGTTCCATTTGAAATATTTACTCAATATATTTAAAGTTTTGTGGTAATGCGTACGATAAACATTCTGAAATAACTGTTTTATGGTGTATGTGTATGTGCCTGTATATTTAATACCTCGACAGGAAAAAAGTCGCCTGCGAAGTTTTATGAATGTTTAAATACGAAATACCTACTGATATTATTAAAAGAGGGTATAGCCTTTATGAATCCGTAGTATTTTTGATACAACCCTGATAATGACATACCACTTCTCTGACATGCGAAATAACCTTTAAATCGATGATTATTATGTATCCCCTACGATTGCAACAAACTTACCACGCACAAACGGATTCACACTGTATACTCGCAAAGCTCTTTATCGGGAATATCTCTGAATTGATTTCAAAGCATTCACAAAATAAATCATCGTTTTATCTCGCTTTATTATTATCTAAGATCTGTTAACGTTGCTTAAATCCGGTTTACTGCTAAAAATTCGAACGGGGATTAATCTTAATCTCGATTAGAGACACGAACGCGGTGTTAAAAAATAACATTTGAATTAGAAGCACTATAAAACGTGCTACATTATATTTCAATTTATATTATGATACCGTATAAGTACCAATTAAAAACTTAAAAAAAAACAAACTCCAAATATTTCGATCTTTTTGTAGTTTTACCAGCGAATTACATAAAATTATAATGGTTTATTTCTTAGAGTTCATATTTACTTAAACGTAATTATAAATGTGTACCCCCAAATTGGGGGGAACCTAACAAAGTTTGTCTTGTTGTGATGTAGGGAATGTTCCAGGAATGTAGTATGGTTTGACGTTTGAAGTAGGTTTCTTGTGATGATAATTTTGAAAGACTTACAATAACAATTTAGAAGACTTGAAAGTGTCCAGATTCAGGTTTAATGCTTTGTCTTAAATTGATCTTGTACAAGAAGACATACCGAAGTTCACAAGTGGAAAACATTAAATGAAAGAGTTGATGAAAAACATATGCATAACCTGTATCTTCTTTCAAATATTCAGTATTGAAAAATGAGAGAGTGCTTCAAAAACATGTGTGGGTTGAAAATGAAAAAGAACTTATTTTGAACTGTAAAACCAGCTGGAATAGCCTTTTAACCAAATTAGAGCGATTTTTATTTTTAAAAACCAGCATTCTAAATACTCTTATATAACTCAACCATCCGATCTGCATAGAACATTCCAATTTTCACTTCTTAACTAAAGCCATTAATGTGTTGGCCTCAATTAAATTGATTTGGCTCTGTTGATGAGTTTCTATTGGTCAATACTGAATTGTGGCAGCGCTGAAATTCCTATTAAAACAATAGGGTGAACGACATTTTGCTTCTCGATATTAGATTGAGTTATGAAAATATCGAACATCAATATTTCAACATTAATTATTTGGTCACTAATATTTAAAAAGATATGATTATTAATATGTACAATAAAAGTTGAAGCGTCCCTACCAATGGTGTTTTGTGGTTTGATCTCACATCCAAGAAAATTGTCCTAATTTCTTAGCACTGTCAAATGTTTAGTATTATTACTCACTGAGCCCTATTGAAACAGCTGCTTTCAGTGCTCATCGCTTAACGTTATTACGAAAATGTAAGTGACAACTTGATATAAAATTGTTGGTTAAGTTGAACAAGTTTATTCAATGGTTTTAAGTGTTTATTCAAAAGGACATTCTACGGCAAATTTTGATGAATTTTTAAGCTAAATAACAACAGCGTTGCCAAATTTAACAATGTTCTGTGGTGAACTATATTTAAGAAGTTTTATTAAAGTGGCACATTTTGAGTCAAAGTAGAGTCAAATGAGCATTATGTCCTTTTGATGATCTGCCTTCTTCCAAACAAAATTCATTATTTGTCGTATTATCTGGATTTTAAATAGTATTCAAAAGAAAAATGCTCTAGTTTAAATGACTCTTTGTCACCTAAAGTAATTACGGCTGATTTTGAATATGCAATTCATAAAGTCATATCAGAGTCTTTTCCGAATTGTGTTATAAGAGGATGTAGGTTTCATTTAGGACAATCGTGGTTTAGGAAAATACAACAACTTGGTTTGCCTTGTGAATATCAGGAAAGAACAAACGCAAGTGAAATTAATACATTTTTAACGTTTTGTTTCGGTCTTCTGTTTCTTGGGCCAAAAACTGTTGGTGATTGCTCTGCATTCGACTTAGGTGAAATTAAATCGGTAGATGAAAAAGTAACCCAATTTTGCAATTATTTAGTAGATAATTATATTGAAGAAAATTCTACATTTCCGCCACGCATTCGGGCTGAACACTCTTCATCTATTCATAGGACAACCAATGTTGTGAATCTTTTTACGCTAAGTACAGTAATTTTATTAATTTAATAATTAATCAATAATAATTAATTTAATAATTTTATTGTTCCCATTCTAATATAAGCCATTTTTTAAAAGTACTTTTGGAGTTTCAAATTGATACCTATATTAAAATTAATAGTGCTTATTGCATAACAAAGGTACTCCGTTAGGACATAGTGGAAAAAATAAAATCCATAGAAAAAAAATGACAGAACTACAAGAAGAAAAAATTAGTCATCTAGAATTTATTAAGACGTTGTCAGTTAGGTTTAGATACCAAAATTTGTAATAAAAGTAGTATAGAATAAGTATAATTTTTTAATCTTTGATGTAAAGATGAGTGATGTTAATAAAGTGTTTATGATGTCACTCTTTGATTTTACAATTTTTGTTAGTAGTAATTCAAAGCTTATGAATCTTGTTCCCATCTGACAACTACGCGCTTATTTTCGCATAAAATCTACCTGTATAAACTGCAATAAACCTAAGTGGGTGTCGGCCCCAGTTCGGATGTTCCCTTTTTCGGAGCAGATAAATCTGACGATTTCTGGCCCCAATTCGGATGTGTCCCTTTTTTTAGCATTGCATCCGACTGTCTAGTGGTCTGAATATTTGTAATGGAAACTAGATTTACCAATGGCAAATTTTACCTAAAATGGATGTAGTTATGCTGAGAATGTTTTTTCCATCAGACAGTGGTTTACTAAATATACAGTAAATAAGTTAAGTTAAACACAACCTTAAAAGCTCTTTGAGTGGTCGCTTATTATTTAAGGTATTTTTAGAAAGATTTGGATTCATACTTGCCACTTCTTCCCCATGTTTACATTTTTTGGCATATTAACAAACGATTTGTTAGGTGCTTTAATTGATGTGTTTTCATATTGAGATATTACACACAACATATGTTTACAGTGCCGCGATGTCACGTCATCTGTCTTGGCAGCTACGAGTGATTTGGCGCTGAAATTATAAACTTTTTAATTTATGTTAGTTTTGGAAGCATAGCTTTCTTATAGCAGGGAAGGTTTATGCGGCGAGAAACATAAAAATCAAGTAACCGAAATACGGAAAAGGTAGGTTTTGTAATTTGACACTTGTAATCAAACAAATGAAAGTATAGTTGAAAGTATAGTGTCAGTTGGTTGTGAAATAAATGTCAAGACGATTATTAAAATCCTTTATCAGTTTGTCAGTGCGCGAGAACTTTATTGATTTTAAAATGCCAAGGAGAAGACGACCTGACTTAGGTCACTTAGGTCGTCGAAATCAATCAAATGTGCGACGAACTACCTCACGTGCAAATCGCACTGACGATCAGCGAGAGACAGATAATGATACCATTCGTATTGGTATGACAGAATTGCGTTCAACAGCGAATAATTATGAAGTAGATAGGCTTAGAATGGAACGACTTCGGGCACATCAAATACAACAGCAGCGAGCACGACACAATGAAATAGAGCGATTCCGCAAACGCAGTGTTCCTGTAAACCTAAAGCGCTAAAATAAAGCGGTGAATCTAGTCGATTACGTTATGCTGGTAGTAAAGTAAAATTGCCACAATTGTTCCCACCATCAGATCCATGATGCTCATTAGTTTCTGTGGTGGGAAATGACTGTAAATATGTCTTGGCCAACATCCAAAACTATAATAATTGCTTTCAAATGACGTCGTTTGGTGCAAGGCATATTGTACAGGAAAATTTCATGCCCACTTAAGAATATACAATTACAGATACAAGCGGCTAGAACGGCTAGCGAACTTTCGACGGCAAATATTGAGGGTACCTACTTTAATCGAAGGGTCAAATGATCTTACAAGAAATTTCGACGGTCGACTTAAGGCAGGTAGGTAGGAAGTGTATCGGTAGGAACGGTTCAAATTCAAGCCCTTTTAATATTTTCGCGATAAAGATGAGATTCCCCGTAGCTTTTCCTTGCCCTCTTGACCTGTAGTAACAAATTATTTGTTTTAATGTATTTATCCCTTTATTTTCATTCCTAATTCAACCATCAATACGCGGACTTGTTAAATTTCTTTACAGTCGAAAATATCTGTAAAATAAAACCACCTTTTCGGTCATGCCGTCGAAAATTCGCATCAACCCATCGTAAAACACCGGGTCCCGTCGAAACTTCTTCCGCCCGATACAAGGACAGTTTTCGGAATCAACTTGGAGTTTCACTGTTTCGCGCATGGGCAATAATACGTCTCGTGTTCGCGAGTCATAACGCCATGATCATTATATATTTACGCACCGCAAAGAAAGACAAAAAATATAGTACATCAGAAAGCCTTAAATTGTTTATGTATATAACTGTGTTGCATTTAATTTTATGATATAGATAAAGATTTTGTATTAATATTTTTCAAAAATATAAGTAGGTGATACGACGTTCACCGGGTCATCTATAATTTTATTTATCTTTCTTTTTTTAAATTTACGTGGCATTATAACGCATGCGGAGTACGGCTTGTATTATATATAACATCATACATATACAGATCGTTTCTACAGAGTCGCAGGATGGGATAAACGTAAGAGCGAGAGAAAGGCCATATATTTCTCGTTGGCTAAACAGAGAAAGAGCTTTTGCGATGTTGCTAGCTCGCGAAACATCACATTCATCCGCTCCGCACACATTCGAAAGTGTAAAGCGATACGCGACCGCGATAGGCGTTGACTTGGACTGCCTGGTCGGCCGGCAACGTTGCAAAACATCTATCTCTGTCATACTAACGAACTACTGTTAGTTTCTCGTTTGCTCTTGTTAATTTCCCACCATGCGTTTCGATAGAAAAGCTTTGTATACATAAAGCTATGCTTCCCCTCTCGGTCATTCCTTGAGTGCCTCATTTCGTTTTTCCTCCCCGAGAACAACGTTTTTGTCGGCATTACCTCAGCTTTCGCCGATAGAATGAAAACATTTTGTGGAACGTATTACGCAACGACAAAGTAATCAGTTAATTAGTGTACAGAATCATTTACACAGTTCACGAAGAAAAGGTGAAATCAGTTATTACCGTATTTGGAATGGATCTTCACCGTCTACGCAAGTTTTAGTTAAGAAGCAAATGCAAGGTATTGTTGAAAGATTAATAGCCAAGGTTAAAGTAAAACTAAAGGGGAAGAATGATCAAGACCACCAACAAACGTTACAAACGCTATAAACCAGGGCAACTTACCTGAGCGACATTGAAGGAGTTACAGCAAAAACATGATAACAGATAGAGTCGCCTGACCCCGAAGTACGAAGAGAATTTGCTTTGAAGACTTTCATCAAACATGGAATAAACTAATATGAAAATGAATGAGTTAGTGAAAATCACTTATTATTAACTTATAAAGGTATATTGTTTATTCATCCAATTAGTGTTAACCCTAGTGAGTGTTTTTAGCTACTGCTTATATATTGCCATTAGCAGTCTTGGAAATGAAGCTTCAGATGCTTTAATATATCTGCTCTTAAATTTGGGGACTCCAATTGATATTTCTAGGTATATCTTTTGTCTGACAATAGGCTATTTGACTATATTAATAATATGGTTCCACCTTTTACCTTTCAGAAAGATTAAAGCATTCAAGTGATAACTTCTATAAATTTTCTAAAATTATACCGATTATTTATATTTAAAAGATATTGAAATTTGCCTATTTTTGAAGTTCGATCACACAATCGAAAGCGCTTTGAAATTGTTTATGTCTCTAATGACGTCACATAGGTACCTGTAAATAAGAGAGGGTTTCCATAGTGAGGTTATGAGTTCTGCGAGGAATACACGTGATTTCGGGTTTGTAGTGTTGATCAGTGATTAATTATCAAATTTATTTTATTTAATCAAAGGACTGTATCATGGAGAGTCATTTGAAAAGTAAATAGTAGCAACCTAGCTCAAATAAATACTACGGAAAATAAATTTGTGTCAATCTGTATTTTATTCGATTTTATCGATATGATTCTGATGACAGTGAAGATGTTTATTGGCATGTGTCGTCACGGAGTAATGTAACTCTCGTTTGGCACGAGGTAGCATTTGGCAGTCTTTTATATTGTTTAAACTACAATGTCCATTTTTATCTAAAATATAGCTACTAAAAATTGTTAAACACCTGTTGGCGGCACAATGTAACATCTACAAACCTTTAAACACGATTTTCCAAAAGTAGGCAAACTGCATTTGAAATAAACTAGTTTAATTTTTGGTTTATTACTGATGCAATAATTGCCCATATTTGTTCATTTCATCGATATCATTCACAGGATGATTGATTACTATTAATTACGTTAAAAATAAATGACTATTAAAAGTATTTCTTTTTTAATTTGAGCGTCACCTAAACCACACTGACAAATATTGGAATGAAATCCAATAATCCCGAGGTTTTATTAAAAGTTGCTCGAAAGTGTATTCTCAAATTGCCAACAGTACTTATTATAGAACATAAATAAACGATACTGTATCCCTTTAAATAACCCCTTACCTGGACCAAATTAATATTTAAGTCGAACCCTTTAAATTTCTTTAAAGAGTAAACAGTTTATAACTCAAAATTATGGAAATTGTGCAAGTAAATCATGGAATACAGGGTGTTTGCAATGTTGAGACATTTATTTTAACAGGTAGCGTATAAAAGTTGCAAAATAGCTCAAAAAATTTAACAAAATAATAGATTAGAAAATGTGAACAAAAAGCCATCAATTATTTGTTATGGGCATTATCATGCCCGAAGTATTTTTCATTTTTGTTTCACCTTATTTACTTCTCCATAACGATCAACATTGTTTAATTTTTCCATATTTGTTATTAGACGTTCAACTAAAAATAAAAAAATTCAAAGTAGCCCCTTTTAAACAAAAATACATTTGATTCGTTTATATGTACCTTTTTGAATCTTTGTCAACACCACGTTTGACCACGTTGGTCAAACACCAAAATGTTTGACCCACAATTTGGTAAATCGTTAGTTATCTTCCATTCTGCGTTATTTTCTAATGATCCAGTATTTTGGCTCGACTGACCTGTATCTTCTGTGACTCCAATATTTTCAACTGTTCTGCAGTAGGTTTGTATTTTTACAGACTACTTTCAACTTCTTATTGATGAAACCTGGTTTGTGTTTACCATTTCCAGTATTATTTTTAGGGTATTTAAATGATCGTAGGAAGATCTGTCTAGGTTCACATAACAGCGAGAAAGGCCTTAAGGTCGGCGATAAGGCACAGCAGAAGGAGGTGCTGGCTGCGACTGCTGTAGGACTTGGAGAAGGATGTCTGGGGTGCCGGTTATAGAATTGCCACCGGCTTTATAAGAACGCTCGAGCCTGCCATAATACCGGACCACGAGAAGAATGCACAAATGGCACTGTTTCCGCAGGATGGAAGAGAGTGAGAGCGATCCACGGTGGTGACAGAAACCCCCCCCCCCCGCCCCCATCACGCGCATGGAACTGGATTTGACCATCAAGAACATGAGAGCGCTCGTGACCCCAGGAGTATCGACAGGTGGAGAACTGGTTAACAGCACATAAGTTGCAGGTTGCTACAGAGAATACCGAGGTCCTCGTCCTTAAAGGCCCAAGGACGAAGAGGCGGTTCCATATAAGACTAGGTGATCGAGAAGTGGAAACCTCCACCTCCCTAAAGTATTCTGGTTTTCGCATAGCGGAGGGGACTCGTTCTCATGAGCACATCCTCGAAGCTGGCGCGTCGGCTGACAGGAGACAGGCGGCACTGTCCAGAATAATACCGAATGTGGGCGGGTCGTCGGCAAGAAGAGGGCGGTTATCGCGCAAGTGATATTATCTATGGCAAAACAATGGCAAAAGAAAGCAATCACATGCTCTGGAGAGAGTTTTTTAGTGTAGCTTGCCTAGCTTTCTCCTTAGTGACCCAGCTTAGCCAAACCCCATCTCTCATTGAACTGTAGTATAGTCTAGTTCGCCTAGATATCTTCTTCTCGCTAGTAAACCATAATCGCCCTGTTTATCATTAAAGATTATCAATCTTTCTTGATCCAGCTCTATAGGTAATTGGACATGAATGCGTGCCAGCTTAGTCACCTTAGTTAGCGAAGCGCACCCGAACCCTAATTCGGGCCTGCCCGGGATGGGGGACGTAGGGTGCGCGCAGAATGGAGTTTCAGTAAAATCGTACTACTTTCAGACAATTCCCTGCTCACTTACCGGGCCGGGTGGAGTTATGTCCCTCCTGGGATGCCCCCACCGGGTTTCGGTTGGCTTGTTAATTAACCAATTTCAATTTTCGATTAGGATCTTTCCACCGTCCGAGCCTAGGGGGAGTCCGCAGGGTTCTCTGCTTCGCCCAGATGAATATATCCGGGGCGGTGTGTATTGTCCGCTTCCGTGTTAGTGCGTGGCCTCATAGGCCTCAAGTCAGAAAAAAAGGTTCACATATCAGATGGCTACAATAGTAGCCATCTACAAAATAGCCAAAATAGCCAAAGTAGCCAAAATTATAAATATATAATTTTGACTATAATAATGGAACTAATGTCTTCGTCCCAACTATCTTAGACCATAGGAACATTTACTTTTGTAGATATTGAGCATGAGTTTCAATTATTCAGTAAAGATTTCGATTACTCCAGTAAAAGAATTTGTAACAGAAGCGCTCATTTACATGAAGCATGTGCTCCTTTGTTTAGCAAAATTGCATGGTTACTCTTCTGGAAGTACAATTTGGTTTTTTCTACTTGTAAAACAACATCGAGCTTCTTGTTGTTAGTCATGTTATTCGGACGGTCGCTTTTCGAAATATCTGTAACCATCAAGCGACTGGAAGGATTTCTTTTGCTATTTTTTGCTAACCATTGATTGTATGATATTGATATAAGACATTACAATTCCACTAAATTCATATTGCGTTCTTGTAAGATTTGCACAACCAAAAATATTAAACCAGAACCATAAATATAAATCAATCCGTATAATACAATACCTTGGAGGGGGGGGTTAAGCCATGGGATTTTTTGGGTCTGTTCATATCTATAACACTCAAATTGAACATATTAAATTTTCTATGCACTGGGTAGATGTGTTAAATAAATTATGATGCGTTCACCAATGTTTTCGTCAACAGTAGCTTGTGTTATTATTTTATTCGTGGTTTCAATAAAATTGATTACTTAACGTTCAATTATATTTTATTAGAAATTTTTCTAATGTATTATGTACAAATTTTAATTACCATACAGATAATTTGATGATAAATCTAAATTTAGGGAAAAATGACAATGACATCGTTACTCTAAAATCAATGTCACTGGTTGGTTGCCTTGAGTCAGGCGGTCACTGTCGTCGTGGGTTCGAATCCCACGTAATCCATGGATGTTGTGTGTGTTGCAGGAAGTGTGTAAAGTGTATCCAAGATCCCGTTCCTATTCACGCCGCTAACCAGGCCGGATAGGATCGGATATCCTGTAGGAGGGTGGGATTAAGATACACACACCCTGAGTCAGTAGAACACGGAGTGGTCAACTGGGGTGAGAGCATTAGGGGGTACAACCGTGCTCGAGGACCGTGGTTTGGAGCCCACGTTAAACTGTAGGTCCCGTCCAGTTTAGCCTTGCAGCAAAAAGGAGACTTTAACTACTCTCAACAACAACAACAACACTTGTTGGTTTTTTGACAAAACTAATGTAGTTTTGAAATTACCTACCTATTAGTTTGAAGTAACTTAAATTTATAATTTCACTTTTAACTACAGAGCGCTAATATTTGACTATCCAATCCATGAATTTCTAACTAATCGCAAAGTTTGAAATTGAAGTTATAAATTTCCCAAAGTAGGTAATGTAGTAGCTAACTCATTGGGATCTTTGCAATTTGATGCCTTAGCTAAGTTATATACAGTCTTATAAGCAAATGACGTTGAATTTATCTCATGAAATATGGACCACTGAGTAAATTATTTTACATCATCATCGTATCAATTATCAGTTACATCAATTAATCGCACTGCTTCAAAATTTCACTTTCAATTTGTAACAAGTTAATTAAGCCATTATTTGCAAATTGAATATTTGTAAATTAAAATTAGACAGGTAGTTATATCATGTGTTGGTATACAATTTCTGTGGAAAATTTTGTACATTCAGAGTTGTAGAATAGCGACATTTACGTTCACCGTAATATAACATGCGTAACTTCTGCCTTTTGAAACTATGAAGGAAGAAGACTATGTTGATTTAATATTTTTAAAAGGTCATCCACTTTTTAGTAGTGTTCACAAATAGTCTATTAAAGTAGCAATACGACAATACAAGCAATGGTGTTGAATACAAAAAAAGTATAGACCTTCATGTCAACAAAACAAGTTTATTCAATTTATTTATTAGATAAAAATAATCCACTTTTGCAATAAACTTACTTTAAGTTTAAATTAATTAAATTCATTTTTACAAAACTACTTGATTTTTTAATACTCTAAACTTTTTTGATTTCATCTCAGCTGCCCGAAAACATTCTCCCATAGGGAACTACTTGATGAATCGCATTGAAATTTTTATCACTGCGCACCACAAGAGCTTACCTTTTACTGATAGAC
The DNA here is from genome assembly GCA_946251905.1 of Cryptocephalus moraei. NCBI lineage: Eukaryota > Metazoa > Arthropoda > Insecta > Coleoptera > Chrysomelidae > Cryptocephalus > Cryptocephalus moraei. The sequence goes on along the minus strand of OX276458.1, from coordinate 30,080,484 downwards.
AAAAATGCGCTAAAATCCTACATTTATGATTTTCAATTGTTAATTAATAAAAAGTTACTTAAATAAAATTTAACACACATAATATGACTTTTACTCCTCTACATCTAAAATGTCAGACCTCTGTCACAGCCACATTAGCACAAATATTTAATTTCCCTGTAACAATTCTTTGATCGCGCCTTACAAATTCAACGTTAAAAATTAGTATGCCAATACATTTATCGGGTCTAATAATAACCCGGGCACGGGAAAATTTTCTTTTGTGGGCAGAAAGTCGCCCGTGTTGAATTATTCATTTGGGATTAATGAAGAATTGATAGGATTCGCGAGCGCCCGTTAATGGAACGGACAAATATCGGAATGATAAAACGTCAATTAATCGAACTCGCCTATTCGTGACATATAGAGGAAGCCGAGCTAGTAACGCGCAATTATGTATATCTCCCGGTAACGTTACTATAGGGGTTAATTGGGTGGAGAAGTCGATGAAGGAGAAGAAGTCACGTGTGATTAATATTGGGTTGATTGGATGCACACGTGTCATTTCGTACGGTTTAATCCTTACCTGAAATTTACCCTTACCGAGACAGGTCAACTTGTACGGATGTACCTCCCAAGATAGATAAATTCGTAACTGTGATTTTATAAAAAATAATATATCGAACTTCCGGAAATGGTACTACTGCATATTACCACTCGAAGTGGGCTACACTATTTTTGTTCTATTCGCTATCGCTTGTTAAAGGGTAAGGATAAACAATTGAAGTTTAGCAAAAAGTAAAACGTACAGGACTGATGACCATCTCGATACTCATTTTATACTCAAAAATTTACCTGAGAGGAGCGGTACGAAATGACCGCCACCCGATTGGGGCAGGATCTAATATTTTGCATCATCAAAGGCCTCAGGGAATTATCTAACCAAGGAGTTACGATATCAGTTTACAACGTGAAAGAAGATTCGCTCCATAAGAAAGGGAAAATAAAAATCAGGAACCAAAAAAATTCACCTTCAATTTTTATTTCAATAATGATTATTGTAGTATCATTTCAAGCCAGTAAACGCCACCGCAGACTTCTTTCAAGTCTCGCAATTACTTAGTATGAGTTTGATCCCCAAAGATAAATTGGAAACTAATTCAATATGTCACTTTTTTAAAATTTTGATTTTATCGTCCTTCAGCAGCAGCGGCTATTCAAGACGGAGCTTCGGTTGAAGAGTCTAATAAATCAGGTTAATTTGTTAAAAAAGAATTTGGTCTTCTGGAGATGTCTGTCTTGCGTGATGGTTAGCGGAGTCTCCGTGCGTTGAGTTTAAATTTTGATGTTTTGAATTTTGTAAGAAAGAGTCAATTAATTTAATTTTATCATAAGTTAGATTTTTAAATATAATATCATGCAACGAAGTTGGGTTAATTTTTGAATTTCGGGTATCTGATTTCTTATGTAGCAAGTGAATATTATTTTGATTGAGTTGACAGTTAAAAAAGATATGTTGAATATCCTCTGGTTCATGACATGGGCATAGGTCTGAGTCTTGTTTCTTGATTTTTTTTCTTGTAAACACTTGTCAACAAATGTCCCGACCGAAGCCTGACGAGGTTGACTATCTCTCTCCTGCTTAGGTTGAGGAGGAGTCGAAACCATGGCTGGTTCAATGGTTTGCCAATCCCTATTCCATAGTCTTTACCTTTGACTTTACAGATGTTTGTGAATATATTCTCCCATCTCTTGATTAATATTTTCTGCAGTTGTGATATAATATCAGCTGGTGTGCTGGTGGGGAATGTATATCTTGGAACTTTCGTCCCTTGTTTGGCCAACTCATCCGCCTTCTCGTTACCAGGGACACCTACATGGCTGGGTACCTATCCTATCTCTATTTTTCCTATGGATCTGTTATGTCTATTGATTTGTTCCTTAATTTCCAAGGCAAACTTGTTGTTTTTGGAATGGTAGCCTGGATTTGCAACCTGTTGGAGTGCTGATTGGGAATCTGACAGGATAAGTACGAGATGCATATGTTTTTGTCGAATTTTTTGGATTGACTGCATTATGGCGTATAGTTCTGCTGTGTGAATCGAGAAGGAGGGTGTTAACTGGTCATAGATTTTAATTTTGTTATGAGTTATGAGCATAAATGGTAGTACTACATATTATCTCTCGAAGTGGGCTACACTATTTTTGTTCTATTCGCTATCGTTTGTTAAAGGGTATAAGGCTAAACAACTGAGGTTTAGCAAAAAGTAAAACGAACGGGACCGATGACCATCTCGATACTCATTTGGGCACGGGTCATCTCGTAAGAATTTATCCCGGTCCGCATTTGACCTTCGCCGAGATCGGTCAGCTCGTAAGGATATGGTTCTCAGATCGGTCAACTCGTAAGAGTTGACGTGAAAAATCCCAAAAGGAGGATTATCGTATTCTATACGAGAGAGCAAGGAAAACCCTACGGAACCCGACCGTTATTAACAACAAGCAAGTCTTTCCCGCGTTGACTTTTAATAAAATCCATAACTATCTCGGTGCTCGTCACCGTTCAGTTGGAACGTAACAAACCACCCCCTTATATCATATTCTTAGTTTCAACAAATATTCGAACTACTTCGTTACAATCATCATCCCCTCGATTATTTCTGAGAATCCCCTTACGAGTTGACTCATCCAAAACGACCCTTTAAAAATTTACCTGCCGGTTCGCTTACGAGATGACCGATCTTAGAGTGGACCATTAAAATTCCTTACGAGCTGACCGCCGCCGACTCATTTTATACTCAAAAATTTACCTGAGAGGAGCGGTACCAAATGACCGCCTCTGGGACAGGATCTAATATTTTGCATCATCAAAGGCCTCAGGGAATTAGCTAACCAAGGAGTTACGGTATCAGTTTACAATGTGAAAGAAGAATCACTCCACAAGAAAGGGAAAATAAAAATTAGGAAGCAAAAAAATTCACCTTCAATTTTTATTATAATAATGATTATTGTAGCATCATTTCAAGCCAGTAAACGCCACCGCAGACTTCTTTCAAGTCTCGCAATTACTTAGTAGGGGTTTGATCCCCAGAGATAAATTGGAAACTAATTCAATATGTCACATAAAATTGAGCACAAAACATAATCCTATATTGAAACACAAAAGGATGATATGTTGCTTTTTTACTTTCTCATATGAGGTACTCATATATGAGAGAGTATTGTAATCGGGTCGATTTTTCGAAATTGAGTTATTAGCATTTCTGAACGTTTTGAGGTCCCCTGAGTCCAAAAAACATGTTTTTGGAAAACCGTCTGTATGTATGTGTGTATGTGTGTATGTGTGTGTGTGTGTATGTGTGTATGTGTGTCTGTGGTAGGATTTTCTCAAAAACCAAAAACCACAAACGGTCAAAACTTTGTATTTAGACTTTGTACCATACTAGGACGTGAGAATAAGCTTTTCATAAAAATCGGCCAGGATAAAAGGGTTGTTTACTCTTGTCATTTTTCGGTTTTTTGAATTTTTCTCGAAATTCGCTACAAGAATTTTTTTTAAACTTTGAATATTTATTGTACGATTAAATATCTATAAAAAAGTTTCCTAACGATTTTGGCTAAATCTTCTGTGAAGGGCACTTTATACTTGTCAATTTTCGGTTTTTTCAATTTTTTTCGTAATCCACTTCACGAATTTTTTTTAAACTTTGAATATTGATTCTGCTATTGAATATGTATAAAAAAGCTTTCTAACGTTTTTGGCTAAATCTTCTGTGAAGGATACTTTATACTTGTCGATTTTGGGTTTTTTGTATTATTCTCGGAATTCGTTCCAAGAATTCTTTTTAAACTATGAAAATTTATTGTGCAATTAAATATGTATAAAAAGGTTTGTAACGTGTTCGGATAAATCATCTGTGAAGAGCACTTTATACTTGTGGTTTTTCGGTTTTTGAATTTTTCTCAAAATTTGCTACAAGAATTTGTTTTAAATTTAGAATATATATTCTACCATTGAATTATTATAAAATAAACTTTTTTTTTGCTTAAATTAACCGTATCTATTTCCCGTTTGGATTTGCCAAACGCATATTGAAACACCCTATATATGAGAAAGTACTCTGATGAACACATCACGATTTTTAATAACCGAAACACGTTCCAAATTCCCCGAAAGCTATTACCTGCTCATAAGATTATTCTAATGAGGGCATGATGCAGTTCTCGAAAAGGTATTAACTCATTAAATAAATATAAAAATAGTTAAAGTAATCTCACGTTTCAATTAAATGATATATCGAGCAATATAGGGTTTTGTGCGCCTTACAGTTTTACTTCATGCGACAAGTTTTTCAGTTAACTGTATATTATGTAAATAATATTTAAAGTTAGCTTTAAATCGTACCTAATACTTATTTACGTCACAAGGAATGTAAAGACGTGTTTACATTCGAGGCAAGCGTGTACGAGCCGAGGCGAAGCCGAATAAAAATAATATTAATTAATAATAATAATAATATTATTATAATTCAAGTTTAATTTTTTAATTCCTCAAAAAATGAAATGTTTGCTTTAGTTACGTACGTCACTCTGATATAAGTTGACTGAGATACGTTAGACTATATGTCAGTCTGACCTATGCGCAACTAGGGTTACCCGATGCGACAAATTTAAACAAAAGACTGTTAACATCTTCGGCAAGATAATAAATCAACTTGATTTACTCTTTTGAGTCTTTTGATTCTCCTAGGAATGTAAATGACAGTATTTACATTCCGTTGTCAAGGAGAAATAATACAGGAATGTTATGTGCCATTTTCATACTACGTATCTATGCATGTAAGAGATATTTACGATAGCGGCAGCAATATATTATTGATTACATTATATGGTCAAATATACAAAACGTATGACAACCCGCCAAATCGTCTTTTTGGGCCTTTCAATGTCTTAGTAAGGTAGAAATATAAGTTATGAATGTAGTGCGAACATATACGTATTATTTGATGATATACCGGATTTGCCCTGAATTTCAATAAAATTCCAGAAACACGTCGATGTTTATCAAAAATGGGAATTTTTTTGATGGAACGCCTACTTTTTCTTATTCGATAGATAATTTAATCACATATCCAATTATATAATTTTCATGTCTGATTTATGATTTTTCGTGTAGTAAAGCCCTAAAATGTAATAATGCAATTCAGTGTAAGAAGACATTAGGTCAGGTCAAATGTTAAGTTGTGCACTGTTGTAGAAAATTAATGCGGCAATTACTATTAACAATCCCTTGAAAATAATACATGGAACGATTCATCTTCCTCTTCCATGGCACCCCATTGTAATTGTTTATTATTGTAACGTTTTGCTGTTAAAAATAATTAACACTACGCGAAATGTTTAACTAATGTTTTAAACACCTCCTAAAATCCCTGACCAAACATTTAATTGTTGAGGAGCTTGAGCATGCCCATCTCTAAATATATATATGAGGATTCTCATCGCTGCAATCGCGTACAATGTGTTTATTAACTGGTAACATCCGTTACTGAAACAAATGTTTTTCAGTAGGTTTATATTCGCGTTGATCATATCTGTCGTAATCTTACAAAACTGTGATCTTCTATCGTAATCATTTTCACTCAGTTCCTGAACAATTTTCAATATATAGGGATGGGGTTTACGAATTGTTATTTTTCGTACCGACGAAATATGACAGTCCACTGAAATCTAACGCAAGGAACTAGTTGGATCCACATTAAAATGATTTAGTACTTCAATCTGAGCCATTCCATCCACCACTCTGTTATCTTCACTCTTCTATTTTGCCACGTTTTGGATATATTTTTGATTGTTCTAGTAGTAATGTTCTATAGTGCTCTGGTATTTCCACAATTTTATATAAGGTTCTGAATACTTGTTTCTACAAATTACTAGAAGGTGCTACACAAGGTCCTTATTGTACCTACTTATTTTAAACTTCCACAATATTTTAGGATATTCCACAAAATTCCACTCTTACAAAATATTATTTCCTATAGATAGTACTAGAAGGAGGTATTCACAGATTGAGTGATACCGCCTTTACACATTTTTAAACTCCCTTTCAATGACACAGAGTAACTCCTTTTTCTTCACCTACCCATTAAATTGCGTGGTAATTCCAAAGATCAACGCCTTCAGCTTGAAATATTTGGAGAATTTTTAAACATGGAACTAATTTCAAAGCTATAAATGTCACGTAACGTATGTTATAAACCGATCTTTGCCTTACGTAACAATGAGTGGCGATATCACAAACCCCTCCCTCCCTGGACGTATACTTCTTCTTCTTCTTCTTCTTCTTCTTCTTCTTCTTTACCCAGCTATCGTAGTCTACTGCTGGACATAAGCCTCCTCTTTACATTTCCAATGCTTACGATCTTGAGCCACACTCATCCACTGACTTTCGATTCTTTTTATGTCATCTCGCCATCTTGTGGGAGGTCTTCCTGCACTTCGTTTGTCATTTCTCGGTCGCCACTCTAATAATCTCTTCGTCCACCTGTCATCCTTGCGTCTAGCTACATGCCACTTTAGTTTCGCAACTCTTGTTATTATGTCTTCCACTTTCGTTCTTTTGTGGATATCTATGTTCCTGACGCGATCTGATAGCTTTATTCTCCGCATAGAACGTTCCATTTTACGTTGAGCTATTCTAAGTTTTTCTGCACTCGCTCTTGTTAGCGTGAGTGTCTCTGCTCCGTATGTCATGACAAGGAGCACACACTGATTAAACACTTTACGCTTTAAACAGACCGGGATATCACTCTTGAATGCTCCGTTCAGTTTACCATAGGCTGCCCATCCAAGCCCCACTCGTCTTTGTAACTCCTGCGTTTGGTTGTCTCTGTGTATTTTCATGTCATGGCCTAGATATCTATATTCTCTTACTTCGTCGATGTTGTGACTTCCCAATGTGAGAGTTTCTCCGAAAAGTAGATCAATATCTTCGTCTTTTGTGTGTTTATTTGTAGTCCTACTTTTGTGGTGGCATTTGCTGGACGTATACACAATTTGTTAATGTCCCCAAAGCTCTATACAGTTATTTTCGTTTCTACGAAGTTCCTTTAGCGTCAGTCAACTCCGAGTTCTATTAGTTTTCACAATCTATTAGAATGTGTTACAGATTTCTGTTAGCACTTTTTGGCTACAATTGGCGACATAGCGAGGAAATATTTGAATATGGAATTTTGTATTTAGTGTCTGAATAGATACGATATATGATTGGCATGTTTTTCATTATTTCACACATTGTTGTATTGTAATATTTCCTTCGCATTCTGAGATATGAAGAATTGAAATAATTTCAATATCAATGGTATTTCTAATCTCAAACAATTTTTCAATTTGTAATTTGTGAAGCACTCAAAAAGTCAATTTTGCTCAATATAATATTGTTAAATAAAATGAGAGATTGCTCTATGTACATTCATTAACTGTTTTATAAATACATGTTTTCTTTACCTGTCTTAAATTTGAGTGCATCAGTGTACATTAATGAAATGTAAGAGTGTACAGAGTTCGGATTTGTGAGAAAAACAAAATACCGAATATATAATACATATTTGGTGCGAGCAGTTTACAGTCGTCAACACAAGCATGACAAAATTGGCAGATTTTACAAATAACGATTAGAGAAGCAATATGTTCGTTTTATTCCGTAACTAATAAAACAGGACTAATATCATTGAGAAACGAAATGGCAGTGGGTGTTAAATCGCGTAAACTGTAGCCAAACGTTTTAAATTCGGCAGATAATTTTATTCTGTGGTATATACAAAATAGACCAGACTTCCTGTACATTTTATATATTTTTTCTTCTTTTATATTTGTTCAATAAAATGTGTAGTAGAATTATGAAGGGTACGTTTGTAGCTGCCACGTTCCGCCGTAATGAGAAATATATTAAACGAACACGAAATAAATATTAATTTGAATACATAATCTAATTCATATTGATAAAACAGTTCTGATTTATATTGTGCGGTTTATAGTGGCAATTATTCAACATTCCATATTAAACGTAGGAACGTTGTTCCTCCTAAATACTTTTATTAGGTAGATAGAGTTATTGTACTTGATGTTTATTTTATTGGATAGGCTTAAATTTAATGAGGTAGTTTTATACAAAGTATAACATGGTAAAATTATAAAAAAGTTAAAATACAAATATTTGGCTATACCCATACACTATTAATCAATTGCCAACTAATCATATAATACAAAATAAAAAGTACAAATTATATAGATAAATATGTTTTACTATGGGTATTCATGTAACAAGAAGCTATAAATATACACAATGAACGTGTCAATGTGGTAAATATATTTCAAATAACAACCACGCTCATATCTTTATAATAACTTATCTCGACTTTTAAAATTTATACAGTTACACTTAACAAATGTCTTTATAAAATCTTCACAAAAGGAATTGATACAATTAAATCACGTTATTCACGTTTATATATTTTTTATATATATTCAGCATTCAGCTCATGAAATCAGCTGTGTTAGGCATAAACGGCTAAATCAGCTACTACATCAAAATGAGTAAAACACTAACAATCACTAATGGTTACCAGTACAATTATTAGTAGAAATTATTATTCCTACTAAGGAATAGTAAACAATCAGCTGAACCTGAAGCAGTTACCAGCATAATTGACTATATCAACTAATAGTTATTTGGTTAAATCAATTGTGTTTAAAATAGTGAAATTACTGATACATTCGATAGCGTATCCCTTTACTCGATTGAAATCGGTGATGCTAACTTAGTATTAATCATAAAGAAGTACTACGGTAAAAGATTCAGCTAATGACATCAGCTACTAAATTTAGCAAGTAAGACTTAATTAGTGAAAATATGGTGAGCATTAAGTGCAACCGACACAATCAGTTTAACCAATCTCATTCAGCTAACAGATCAGCTGCATGACTAATTATTAAGATAGTAATACTGAATTAGTGAAACTATGGAGACCATTACATGTAAACAGCATTATCAGCTTAAAATTCATTTCCCCTAAGGAATAGAAAATAATTAGCTGAACATGAAGTATAGCCAGGATAGTTTGCTATATTAACTAATATATTGGTTTAGTAAAATCAGCTGTGATTAAAATAGGATTAATGAAATATCAGCTAGTGCACCTCTTAATATGCTGATTTTACGCTTGAATAATTAATAGACTGAAAGCAGTACTAGGATAAAATATTCAGATAATCGAGTCAACTACAATATTTGAGCCAGAAATATCGGTTTAGTGAAATTATAGTGATCGTTATGTGCAACCGATACAATTAACTTAATTAATCGATTTCGCTAAGGTTAGAAACTAAATAATGGATCTGAATCTTAACCATCAAAATTTTCTATATCAATTCATATTTGTTTCATTAACTTAAACTCAAATCCCCACTATTTGTTAGCGTTTAAAACAGGGCTAGTGACATTACTTGTACACTCGCTAGTGTACTTTTAATTGGTTAATGTAGAGATCGATGACAAATGAATGCACGTTTAGCATTTTTTATCAAGCAGTGCTGGTCAGGAAAAGCAGCTAATGAAATTAGGTGTACCGCTAATTGAATCAGTTAGAATGGATTAATGAAATTGTAATGACCACTATTGGCAACCATTATAATGAACTAAATTAATCAGTTACATCTAAAATTTACTAACTACTCAACCCACTAAATAATTGAGTTATTTAGTTTAATCAACTGCGTTTAAAATAGGGATAGTAAAGTTTGTCGTTCATCCCCTAGTGTATCTCTTAAATCGACGACAAACGAATGTAGATATATTTAACATTCTCTATGAAACAGTCAGATGGAAACCGATTCAGCTAACGAAATAAGATGCAATAAATATTTGAGCTGGTAAATTTTGTGTAGTGAAGTTACACCGATATTTAAATGTAACTATTATTAGCTTAACTAATCGTTTCCCCTCGAGAATAGAAAATCTTTAGCTGGACCTGAAGCATAGTCAACGAAATATTTGTCTAGTTGAACCAGCTAGGTTTGAAATAGGGTTAGTGAAATTACTAGCACATCCGCTAGTGTACCTCTTAATTGATTTATTTGGAAGTAGATGATGAATGAATGTGTACTTACAATTGCTTACAATGAACTCAGCTACAACACAATTCATCTTGAAAAATTTGATTCGTGAAATTATAGTGATCATAAAGTGTACCCAGTACCTACAATCGGTTTAACTAATCAATTTCGTTAAGGAACAGGAAACGATCAGATTAGTATCTAAAGCATAAACAGCATAATTAGGTACGATAACTAATACTTGGTAAATTATATCAGCTGCCATTAAAATTCCATTATAGAAATTACTCGTACAGTTGATTTGGAAAATACTGATAAATGAGTATATATTTCGCATTATTTATAAAACGACAGTAATAAGGTGGTAACCGATTTAGAAAATGAAATCAGCCGTATTACTAATTGAGTTAGTATAACTGGATTAGTGAAAATATAGTGATCATTAAGTCTAGCCAGTATTTAAGCTTAACCAGTTTCAGTTAAGCTTAAGTCCCAAGCTTAACTACTCATTTTCGTTAAGGAATGGGAAATATTCGTTTGAATCTGAATCCCTGAAGTATAACCAGCCAATTAACTACATTAAATAATATCCTTTTAGTTAAATTAGCTAGGTTTAAAATAGATACAGTGAAATCCGTTAGTGTACCTCTTAACTCTTTGATTTGGAGCGTTTCAAAACTTTACAATAAATCAATAAATTCACTTACTTGAACCTTTGTTATATATACGTTAACACAACATCTTCGAAATTTTAGCGCCAATATAAAGCATCCTGAATTTATTTTCTCAAGTAATCTCCCAATGAAAACTTATCAAGAGTATTTGTTGATTTTTGTAAATTTAAGCACGTGCTACGTTAGCTGAATAGTCAGATTTACGGCGGATCGCAGTGTAAATCGTCTAACCTAACTACGGCGATTCATTAAATTCACATTAAACAAAGTTTAGAGCGTGTAAGTATACAAACAGTGAGGACGGAAGAAGACACTGGAACAGGATATGAGGTGGTACAATAAGTAAACAGGGTTTGAATCCTATTAATTAAGGAGTTTAAAGCTTTAATTTAGGGTAATATGTGTCTGTAACTCTAAAAAATGTTACTTTAATCGTTACCATTCCTGTAATAGCGCCGTTTCAATATTTTGTTTTGGTCGCTCGATTGGCATTGTATTGTTGTTATTAATGTCCAGTGTAAGCAAACAGCAATAATATTTTCAAGATATACGACTCTTTTAAGAGTAGATTAATAAACATAACAAAGGAAGTAATAACTGGCACTAATTTGCGTCCATCAATCATCGTATCACACTGTTTATGGGTACATTTCAATATTTGAGTAATTTACATTCCGGTATAATTACGACATAAAGATGTGGAATAGCCACCCCCTCAAAAAAAAAAAATTAAACCAGATCATATAATTTTGGATTGATATAGCCATTAATATTTTTTTGCTGAAAAAGTAATCTTACGTCACTTGTTTTTTAATAATGATGGTGAACAAGTTCGAGAAATTTCGCAAATTTACGACATTACTTGAGGTTAGTAATGATCACCTTCCAGTAAATATATTCTGAAATTTCATCGTACAACAATTTTGAAATAGTTAACTAACTTAAAACATATTTCCATGTAAATTTGATAACATTTCAAAATCAACACGTCCCAGTTTACATTTAATCAAATTCACCATTCGTCCCCGAAGGCGTTAATATTAATATGATATAAATCGAGACGCGGCGATGATAAATTATATAACAGTATATAAACGGTCCTCGAGCGTCGCGACGCCGTCGCCGTCTTACTAATTGGCTCTATGTCGAAAACGTTTCCGAACGTTATCGAGTGCTCCACAAATATTTTTATTAATGTATTGTGCGTTGACTGATGGACCGAATTGGATTATCGGGAACGTCGAGGTGCCTCTCCTGTATACGTAAAGGAGGATAGATTAAGTGTCTGTTGATTCGGGACGATTGACGTTTTGATGGGCGGCGATGAGAGATTTCTAAATACAGGAAACTTGGTATTGCACGAACACGTGGTATTCGCTATTCAAATGCAGCTAGGCTAATGAAATGTAAAAAAAATGAAGTTAATTCGCGACAAGTAGCCACATGTTTTAATGGGCAGACATACTAGTATAAGGAACATACCTTTAAATTTGATCGAAGTTTAAAAACCGCAAACATTCTTAAATTTACGTTTAAATATACGAAACTGATTTTTAAGGCTAATTATTTGTTTAAATAACAAAACAATAACAAATATTTTCAAGATTTTAAAATGTTTATTTCGTAAAAAAGCTCTCACATCCTTACACCTTTCAAAAGATATATCTCCTACAACCCTTAAGATACGATAAAAAATCCATCGAAAAATACTTATTCGTTATCGAGAAAATTTGTTTATTAAAAACATTTTTTTATCGGTTTAAAACGCCTTTCGTCGTTGTCTGATGCCTAACTTCCACTCGTTTCGGTTATTCCATTGGTCTTCTCTCAGATCCCGAGCACTCATGGCTTTGTTTATACCTTCTCTCCGCGTTCTTTTAGGTCTTCCTCGTTTTTTACGATTTGATGGTATCCACTTCATGGCTATTTTGGGCAATCTCGTTTCTTCCATCCGCTGGACATGTCCGTACCATATTAGCTGCTTTCTCTCTATATCAGTCATTAGTGAACCATCTATTCCCATCCGTTGTCTTACCTCCTCATTTCGTATTCTATCTCTTCTTGATACACCCAGTGATCTTCTGAAAACGTCCATTTCAGTCGCCTCAAGTTCTCTTCGATTTTGTTCCGTTATTCTCCACGTCTCTGCTCCATAGGTTAAACTGCTTTTAATGAGAGTTTCATATATAGTATATTATCGTTTCTTTCCGATGTTGCTGCTCCACAGTATACCATTCAGACACCCAATTGTTCTTCTGGCTTGTGTTATTCTTTTCTGAATCTCTCTGTCATCTCTACCTGAAGTGTCAAATTCCACACCCAGATATGTATACCTACTGCAGTTTGCCACTTCATCATTCTTGAATTGGATATTAGATAGTTCTGCTCCTATAGGGAGGTATTTTGTTTTCTGGGTGTTGAGCTCCAGTCCCCAGTTACTATACTCTTCTTGAAGTTTCCTTGCCATATATCCTAAGTCATCTTTATCGTTTGCTATGATGACTTGATCGTCAGCGAACTGTAGCGTATATAAGTACGTTTCTCCGATGTCAATACCCATTCCTTTGCATTTCCTTTTCCACTTGTGTAAGGCTCTTGCTACATAGATCTTGAATAGTGTTGGTGATATACAACAGCCTTGTCGCAATCCTTTATCCACCAGGAATTTCTCTGACCCTCTATTGCCAATCTTTACTCCTGACTTGGAACCCGAATATAAATTTTTGAGAGCTCTTATGATGGTATGGTTAATGTTGGTTTCTTGTAATGCTTTCCATAGTTTCCCCACCGGAACTGTATCATAGGCTTTTTGGAGATCTATGAATATTAAATGTGTTTCTTGGTTGGTGGCAGATCTTTTTTCAATAATTTATTCTCAATAACATTTTAAATACTTATTGTAATTTGACTCTGAACGTTGAATCTGACGTTAACTAAATGGCTCATCCAGGGTAATCTTCTTAGTAATTCTTATAGTTCATAAAACTGTTGTGGAGATAATAATCAATAATATCATATCATACATTCAATATATGGGGATAAACAATTTCTATATTTTAGACTACCAAAAGGGCACCAGAACAGTTATTTGTGGATTATCTTTTTTTGCAAATATTTTAACAGCAACTGAAATCACCGGCATAAAACTTAAGAAAGAGCAGCTGACAGTGAACACATATTTACAAAAAAATTGCTCCATCACGTTTAGTAGCCAAGATATATTTTTAATTAACTTCGCGAAATGTTTACTTATGGACTTATGAGCATTATGGGCCGAAATGGATATTATATCCAGTTAAATACGTAAATTTCACAAATTGTATTAATCATCATTCAAGTTGAACGTTTCTTAAAATTTAGGGCAGTGCCTAAAAGTAGAACGTAATATATATTACTATATAAACACATAATAATATTTCTTTTATTTATTTTCTACCTATTTCGTTTAAGCTACGATCAACTCTTTCACAAATTTTCTGATCTGCTAAAGTATTTCATTTCAGTACATTCTGCATGAGAATAAGGCTCCAGTACTGAATGAAAATTTTAATAGAGAGTATTATTAACATTATCTGCGTTTGCGCAGTTTGTGTCGTTCTAATAATTGGCGAAGGCGCTTACTGCTGAAAGTGCTGTAAGAACTTCAAATTATACCCAAACCGTTAAATGAATCGAATTCGAACAAGAGTACCTTTTCGTTGGTAAATTGTGTAAGGTATTCACTGCTGTCACTTGTAAGTATGCCACAACTGTTTAATTTGAAATGTTCTACTGAAAATGTGTTTAGTATTAATTAATAAAGGGACGTTTTAAATCCACACCAAGTATCCAAAATGCAATCTACGATTTAGATATTATGTATCAAAAAAGTTTTAACATGTTAACTTTGAAACGCTATAAGTCAAAATATAAACACAATATTAAATTTTTGTATATGAAATACTACGTTATTTTGACGTCCCCTGTACACTACCGGATACCCTGTATTGAAGCATGGAAAGCGACTGGAAACAACCGTTACTTTTGATGTTGGAAGATGGATTAATTAAAGTTCTGGAAAAATTTCAAATGAAGCAGTCTCTATGTGTTTCAAAATTTTTACATACTTTGACTACAGTTAGACTCATGTATGTCGTGTTTAAATTTTACAATTCTACACCAGGTATTTTGTCAACTATACAGGGTGTATATTAAATAGCTCCAGCTTTAAACAGCTCTAAACAGTTCCAGAATAGTTTTAAATAGCTCCCGAATTTGATCCTTGAAGATCATTTATGGGACCCTTTACTGATCAGTAGCGTTATATCTGGCTGGCGGAATTGAGAACCAATCGAATCACAGACTTTAAGAAAAGAAAAAGTTTAGTTGACATCTTGTTGACAATTATGGTAGAAATGAGCTATGGCGTAACTACCCCCCTTTGGTAGAACTGAAATATGCTACCAGTCAACGAGAAGTATTATTTCTTCGCGAGAAGTAAACGTAAGATATCACAAATAACGGCAGGGTTTCGGTTTCGCTCAACAATACCACGTTTTGTATATAAGCCCCCATTTAAAATATACAAGATTGAAGTAATGTCCACAAAAATCATGTGGTAAATGAATGACATTAAATCTTGTTCTGAATTTATTCTTGTGAAATCACTTTCAGAATTTGAAAGATTTTGGAATAATGTCGCAATTACTAAAATGCGTCAAATATAAAAAAGAAACGTAGAATAGAATATTGTGTATACAAACTATAAATTTTTGTCTTGGAACAGGTTTCGAAAAAATTTCAAAAAAAATCGAAAACCAATAAGTGTAAAATGCCTTTTAGAGAAAATGTAGCCAAAAATTGTAACACACCTTATATATTTTAAATAGCGAAATAAATATTCTGAGTATAAAAATATTATTGAGTCAGGTATTGTGAAGAGTAAAGCGTCCTTCGGAGACGATTCAGCCAAATGTTATCCAATTTGATTATACATACCTACTTGATAGCAGAATAACTCCTCAAAGTTTAGAAAAAGAATGCTTTGAAGAAAGATTATGAGAAAAGAAAAGAATCGAAAAATGACAAGTGAATAATGTCCTTGAGAAAATATTTAGGCAAAAATATTAATAAACTTCATTATATTATTATTATCCATAATTAATATATTATAAACATTATTATATATAATAACATAACATATTAATTAATATTTTGACAGTGGAATAAATATTAAAATTTAAAAAAAGTCTGCGTCGGACCAGACAGTGGAAGTGACACTTCTTTGGCCATATGCACACACATATACGCACACACACATACACACAGAGAGACCGGATATAGAAATGAAATATTTATAGAGATTTTTTTTCCAGTTATTCATTATATTTCTTCATTAATTATTTATAAAGGTAATTTTTGATATAGAAGTGACTTTAGTATTATATTAAAACCTATATACTGTTATCATTATCAGTAATTTCTTCTATAATCATTCTTTCATCATGGTCATTTCGTGGTTGGTCATTAGAAATCGTATCGTATTCCAGAAAAGACACAATCGGCTTATGGTAACTAAAGTAACTAACAAATATTCTAGATTCAAAATTTTCAAGATATCTACTAATTATTTTTAAAAACTTACTCCTAAAGCCAGAAAGTGTACAAGAACATATACGAAAACGTATAGAAAACCGCTATAGGTATTTCAGAGCTGCCAGAATGTGCGTAAAGCGCATTCCACTTCCATCGGGGTATGGTTTTTCAAATAAATCATTGCCATGAAGTTTGAACAAAAACCAACCAAGTTATTGTAAATGTTTATAAGCTAAAAAACCTGTTAAGCCTTTTTTATAAATAAACAATAAAAAATTATTGTTTTTTTACATAGAATGTTAACATAAGTCTTTACGAAGAGAATGAGCGCAAGTTGGTTAAGATCTATTTAGAAAAACCGACTGGACAGGACTTAGACTTAGAAAATGTTGATTTTTTTCACGAAACTGGACAAACAAATAGAATTTTGCAAAAACTACTGGATCGATCAAGCCCATCTTTTGTACACTTATAAAGTACGTCAGAACTCACTAACCATAACCATTTCACTTAATTTAAACAACTAATTAAAAACTTATTAACAATAAATTTAACGCTAATAATTATTAATAATAACTAAAATTATTAATATTACTTTAGTAATGTGCGGTTCAAGTTAACAACGATTATAAATTAAATTGGAAGCACTACTTTTTTTATTTAATTAAATACAGTGCAATTTTTTATGTATAAAAAGATTTTATTATTAATCAAAATAAATAATAATACATATTTATTAACGCAGAATTTTTCCCGTGCAAACCGTTGTTAAATAGGTTCGATTGAAAGAATCGAAGCGCTCAAAAGACAACGCCATTAATTAATAGCTGATTACACGGATTATACGCCGCAATACGTCTACCGCGTCTGTCTTGAACGGACTGTCTCCCCCACCCGGCCGTCCACCCGGTACGTCACGATTCGCAGACCTGGGCGCTCTCCGGTGTTGCCACGTGACGCGGTTTTTCGACCAACACCCCATCCCAATGTATACAACGTGCGCAAAGAAGTTTCACTTCAAAAACTTTTGTAAATCTGTTTTTAATAAAAAGCTTATTGGGAGGTTCTCGTACAGTACAACTTTAATTAAAAATTTAACCCATTTGAGATTTTTATTATCCGAGAAAACTCAACCTAAAACTTCCTAAATTTCCAAAAACACAGATATAGGTACATACCCAACAGACAAAAGCATGATTTTAGGATTCAAAAAACCCTAAACATCTAGAAATGCTAATAACTCAAATTTTAACATAAGAAAGGTTATAATACATTTTACATAGATATAGATATAGAATATAGACTCTCCAATTGATTTAGATCCTGTGTGGGCCCGTGTAATCAGTTTTGCGTTAGCTTTGAAATCAAAATGCAATTAAGAGAAGATTGATAAAACGAAAACGCAACAAAGCTCCTGGAAGTGTAAAATGCTCGTAATTCGATTGAATATTAATAAAGACGGAATTCGGCAGGGATTTGCAAGTCAAATATTTGGTCGAATTTTCACAGCTCTCCCAGGAGCTGATTGGAAAAAAGTCAGTTACGAGGTAGTACTATGAAAATGAGTTCACTTCTAGGTAAAAATGCCTGAAATTCTCGTCAGTCATCGTTTGAGGTCATTACAAGTAAATTTAATGTAATTAGTTAGGTGTTAGATACGCCACTGTTTGCTTCATCTCTTCGAATTTTCCACAAATCACCTAGAAAGCTATGTGATAATTATCCTTGTTAGGCTGTTTACCTGACAGTTGTGCAATTATAAAAACATATTGTTTGCAAACAATATTTACGTATGAAGAGAGATTTACGTAACGATTTACTTAAGTACGTATGTAGGTAATTTAATAACTCCTCATAAAATAAATTAAGCCTTGATTGCACTTGATTCCTTCAATGAAATTCAGATATATCTGGAGTTTTAATCGCGTCATAAAAATTCCACTCCAACGACGATATAAATAAGTACTAAGCACGTATCTATCGGAAATCGCTCAATTTAATGTACACACCGGATTTGGTTATCATTTATCAACAAAAACACGTACAACATGTAATAAACACGGTTTAAGGGATTAACTCTTGTTAATTGATTGCGACTGTGAAAGCTCCTGGGATAACGTTTAATTTTTTACTCAAAACAAGCTACACTTTATTAAAATAATAAATTAAACAAAAGTAATTAAGACAGATTCTGAATACTCATCGTCAAGTAGTTTCATATGTTAACCACATCGTTCTTGTGTCCTTTTACATGTACACGCTGCTTTAAAATTATCCTTTAAATATATGGCGAATTACTGTCACAAAAATAACATGGATTAGCTTTGCAGGTTAGATTTCTTGCAGTGAAATTTGAGTCAACACAAAAACGGTATTTAAAAATTGTTGCAAGTCATAAAAAAAAACACATGAAACGAATTTCAATTGCTTTAAACGTTGATATCCGTTCACACAATAATTTTTCAAAAATTTTAATCAACACTTACTTAAACAACTAACTGCACCGATTGTCGGTAAGGCTACGAACTCATCACTAGGAAGTAATTTCTATGTTATGAACACGTGATTGATTGATCTAAATGATTAATAGAAAATTTTTGTTAGGCCATCAGTCGCAAGTATTAATGAACTTGCCAATGAAATAAATTGTTCTATTAACTGATATTGATGCTCTTCACATAATCTTCATTTGTATTGTTTTGATTTATAACAGTCCATAAAAACACATTAATACTGGTTAAGGTGTTTAGTAGACAGACATTGCTGGAACGTTCTTGAATAAACCCCAAAAATGAAACAACGACCGTTGCTACGGATTTAATGCCGACGTTTCGTCAGAGATTACGGACATAATCATTGCTATTTTAGGTAGGACAGAGTTGCATGGCATTACATAAGAGAGATTGTGTTCAAAGTACGACATCAGTGTGTTCCGATATATTTTGGCACGCTGAATTCTAATCTGAAGTCGGAATCGGTCTGGTACGTGATTTTTGGGCGCGGGCGTTTGGGCGCCGGCATTTGGACACCGGCATTTGAGCGCCGGGCATTTGGGCGCCGTTCATTTAGGCGCTAGGGCATTTGGGCGCCCATGGTTTTAAACAATCAAGTATAAAAGAAAAACTACACCGACTTCCAGCATTTATTTATTTTATATTTTTTAACACTATTTTATATTTAAACAATCAAATGTAAAACACCGGCTTCCACACAAACCTTTATTCTATTAAGAAATTATGAGCAATTCCTCGAAGAAATTCTAAAATTGTTCTATTATTATAATTTTGTACAATATTTTTTATCCTTTCGTCGGCCAACAAATATTTTCTTCTTTTAGCCGGTGGTGCATCTCCTCTTAAAAACCGTTCATAACTGCTATCTCTTCCTTTCTGAACCGTCCTCAGACCGGAAATAAATCTCCATATCGAAGGGTGATCCATATCCAACTCCGTTTGGAGCCTCCTGTGCGCTGCTTCCGCAAAGTTATTGGTCCTGGGTTGATCTGATAAAACTCTGCGGTACACATTCCACATCTCTGGTGGGAATAATGGTCTCCTTCGACCTCCAGCTCTGAGAGGTCTCCCGATATAATTATCTTCAAACCAGTTGACCAATGGCAGGAGGTCTTCGGGAACTGTATCTTCTAAAACTTCGATAGCTGCTGAAAAATCAGCTTCCGGGACAAATGCAACGGCAGCAACACATCTAACATTAAGTGCAAACTCAGGTTCTTCATTATATTGACGTGTCAGATGCAGTTGACCTATTTTTCTCTTGATGTTTTTCATGAGATGAAAGAAACAGCCATGTATTTCTGCGTCTGGAAATACTGAATTTATAGCACCGACAACTCCCGCTTCGAAGTCAATGGATATTGTTTCCGGGTTAAACTCTGGCCACATCTCTCTAAGGCTTGTAGAAAGTTTCTCATATGTGCCCCGCTGTTTATTGGGTAAAAGTGCATAACAAACTGGTAGTACAAATCCATCACGTGCAGCTAAAATTACATAGATTTGGGCGAATAGTAGTGGTGCCTGTCTAAATGTCCCATCCATAAAAATTGATTTTATATGTTGACTCCAAGTAATGTTACTTTCTCTTCCAAATGCCAACAATCTGTTTGGATCATTATGTTCGGTGTCTAAAAGCAAAAATCGTTCAAATTCCTGTGGAGCATATTCGTATCTTTGGTAGGACTCTGGAATTTCTAACAAATTTAGACTTGTTGGACAGGGTAGAACTGCATCTGATTTTGATCTAATTCGCTGAATACATCTTCTGAATGCGTCCTTGTTTGGTAGTTGTCCTTGAACTGCAGGTCCAGTGCTTGATAGTACTTGGTTTATAATTTGTATAGGTGCTTCGACAGTCTCTGAGGCTCTTTTTCTGACGTATTCTCTAATCTTCGAAACTTCAAAATTTGCTGGATCGACATCATGGTTATGATTTCGAATAATTGTTGTAAAGGTATTGTCCTTCCCAGTATGAATCCTTCCTACGCAGCCAAGATTTTTTTTCACACACCGCCAGAATTTCTTGGAATTGTCCTTGCTTTCCTTATCAAAGACATAGGAAAACCCTTCATAGAAAAGTTTTTCCTTTCCTCTGTTCGTCACGGAACTTTTGGTTGTAGCCATACTTTAATAGTACTCTTTGCTAAGCGAGACAAATACTAAATAATAAATAGGTAGAATTACATTTTATACCTTATTATCCTAACTACCTGCTTAATGCGTAATGCAAAAGGGATTTTTCATGTTACTTAAGCACTTCTACGTATTATTTAGTAAACTATCTACCTTATTAGTCTCACTACCTTCTTATTACCTGCTTAGTGCTTAATGGCAAAAGGGTTTTTTAATATTACTTAAGCACTTCTAGGTATTATTTAGTTAACTACCTACCTGATTAGCCTTACTACCTGCTTATGGCTTTTGGCTTAATTGCAAAAAGTTTTTTTATAATACTCAACCACTTCTAGGTATTATTTAGTTTATTATTTGTAAAGGATAATTCACAGATATTTGATAAATGTGCGTTTATTCAATAAACTTTGATTGTTCGCAGCTATTTGGTAGATGTGAGTTTTTCTATGAAATCAGTTTGTTAAATCCATTACGTAAGCGTAGGCGCCCAAATGACCGACGCCCAAATGATCGGTGCCCATATGTCCTGCGCCCAAACGGCGGCGCCCAAACGCCTACGCCCAAACGCCTGCGCCCAAAAGTCCTGCTCCGGAATCGGTCAGCTCATCTCATGATTTCGAATAAACCTCAAAAATAACTCAGAATTACACGAACCTAGCATTGCTCAGCTCAGCTGCTCAATATACCTACATCTTGCAAATCCAAATCGTATACATGCATTTTAACATTGTGAATTCACATTCAATGTCAGAATCGGTCTAGTAAATGTCATGTCGATCCTACCGCTAAAAAATTGATCCAAATGCCCCAAAACCTTATTTCTAGTTAATCGTTTTGGAAGCATATTTTTTAGTAGACCAACAACAAAAATGAGGATGAATATATGGGATTTTGGGTTCGTTTATTACGAATCTGGTTTTTAAATTTCAAAACGGCGTATCCAATATGGCGGATAAATAACCCCAAAAACTGTTTAAGTTCGATATTCGCGGCCGAAATTAAGTTTATCTTATTTCTGTGGAGGCTGATTATGAATTTTTCCTCGGATTTTTGGGATCTTTGATTAGGAATCTATGTTCAGATATTCAGAATTCAAGATGGCTAATCGAATATGGAAGAAAACATTTTGCTGAGCTTGAATTCGAGGTCAGAATCAATCGATTAGGTTGACTGTAGCTCCAAATAACTGCTCATGCTCCATTTAAAAGGGTAATTTTCGTAAATGTATAATCAACCTCCTAACCTAAGCCAACGCGATTTGAGATACGTCCCCGAACAGATGACGCTGATCGCTACTGTTAATGATGACGACGATGATGCGCATGCTGATTCTGATGCTTATCATGATTTTGATGATGATAGTGATACTGACCATATGGTGCGGGGGCAAGCTGAGATACTGAAAGATCTTGATCTTGAAGATGATGATTGTGATGATGATTGTGCGGAGGGTCTAATGGGCTTCTAATATTAGAGTTTTTTGGCACAACGGATAAAGCCGAGTATCTCCCTGATTTACAGCCATTGTACCATACACATTGTATCCTATTCCATAAGTAACATCCCTCTGTGAAACCAAATTTTAAATGTAGCTTGTACATTATAAGCATCTTTGACATATTTTCCAATTAAGGATCTTAGATCTTGAAATTCAAGCAAATCACATGTATTTTTATGACGTGCGAATAGGTTTGTGCACTTAGGTTTTAGATTTCTATTTCTTATGATATCAGCATTGAACAAAGGGAATTAGTAAGGCTATAGTTTTTATCAATTGACATGTTCTTATCAAACAGAGAATGCAATTAAATGTATCCTTAATATTACATTTGTAATATTGTGTAAATAATTCCAGTTAGTTTCACAAAAGACAATTTTGTTCAGAAAAGAGAATCATTTTTTATTTCATACAACTCTCTGCACAGAGAGGAAAAATTAGAAAAAAAATTGTAACTGGCTTGGGTGAAACACTTGATTGAATATTTAATGTAAGAGTAGATTTATGGGATGATGTAGATGATTGTCATGATATCGTTAATAATGAAATGGATGATGCTGACATATAATCTACACATGTACCGTATGGCAACCTAAAACGTGTATGTTATCTTAAGCCTCGGAATCAAACACAGCATGGCGTATGCAAAAGCATATCTTGATTTGCGGAAATTTCACAGTAATCTTTGATTTTTGATCTTTTATCTATAATCTTTGATTCATGATTTTTATCATTTAATATGACCTTTGATCTTCAATCTTCGATTTTTGGTCTTCATCGTATGATCGTTCTCCTTCGGTCTATGGTATTTAATTGTAAATCTTTGATTTTAGAACTTTGATATAACCTTTGATATTCTACTTTAGAAAGTTGATTTTTATTTTTAACCTTTGCATTTCGGTCTATAACTTTTGACCTTAAACTGTGAATATTGAACATTAAACTTTGATCATTGATATTTGACTTTTGATGCCCTTCAATTTTTAATTTTGATCTTCCATTTTTGAACTAAAATCTATGATTCTTGACCTTTGCTATTTTAATTTTTACTTTGATGTCGAATATACATTAACCAAAACTGCACGTGGAACTTGGAGCCGATTTTTGAACTTAGAGGTAACCCGAGAAAATAAAGTCAGATCTAGGATTTGAGTTCAGAAGGTTAAGTTGTATACGGGAATGTAACCTAAATCATGCTCGTTTTTCAAGCGAAATGAGCGAAATGAGCAGTCATCTTGGTGTCGTTTTTTGCACTATAATATGTAATTATTAAAAATGATGTCAAATCTGGCATAGATGGATCAACCCGTCATTGCGCCTATTAGCGAAATATATTGGGGGAAACCTTTTATCCAAACAGCAGCAAAGGCATCCAATCCATAACTGATTAAAGATCAGTTAAAAACTGAGCTGAAAAAGAGGATTGGAGATATTCCTCGGTAGTTATGTGAAATGTAGAACCATTAGTATCAGAATATGGAAAAAGAGTAATGGAATTCTTTTCATCTTATCAATATCTTCTCAGAGAAAAGCTGAGAAAGCCATTTATGTCGTGAAATGCATCATAAGAAGCAATATCGTTGATTGAAGATCTTCAATCAACGGCAATATTTAACAAATATCGGGTGTTCTTTTTTTAATTTCACCTCATAGTAGGCTGTGGGTAGTGTTTGTGAATGCGCCTTACTAAAGAATGTCAATATTGAAGTGAGTTGACATAACCTCACTTGTTTAATAAAAATTGAAACTGCTCCAATCAGTTACTAGTGTCTTGCAAAAGGCAGCTTGGCTCTATTAATTAGGCATAGATGAGTGAGACTAAAGAATATAAAAATCTAAATGCGAGAACCTCTATGAAAACAAACTTGACAACTCTTAACTCTCCCACGGAACAATAGTCTTCGAAGTGCTTGAAACGATTTGACTTTTGATAACGACATTTTTTAGTAAGGCGCAGTCACAAACAATATCCACAGCCTACTATGAGGTGAAATTTAAAAAAACACCCGATACATTTACCTACAGAATATACTTCTTTAAGAGAGTTAGAATACAGAATAACGTAGAAAGTAATGAAATTTGAGGTCATTGTCGCCTAATATGTGCCCACAACCACTATAGTGAATTAGTATGACAAGTCGTTGGATCTCTAATTCTGAGTCGTTTTTTGAGGTTAGTTCGAAATTAAAAGGTGCCGTCATATTTAGGTACACTCCAGCCTAGTACTCTGCCTAGACAACTTTCTTTTTTGTGAGCCTGTGTTACTTTTGTGTCCTGAGTAATAACCCAAACTAATAGGTGTCTGTTTCAATGTTGTGCAGGGCTTTTCTGCTAATAACAAATCATCTGACGAAACTTTTTTTCTTTAAGAATTAAAGATAATAAGAGTAGCAAAAATGCGCAATAGTTAATAGTTAATAACAATTTAACAGTTAAACATTACAAATAAATAACATTAGCACTTAGTAATATGTAATAAGAGTTAAGCATAATATAGTACAGAGAATCAAACCAGAAATTCAAAAATGTGGAAATAATTTATATTTCAGTTTGTATATAATGAATGAGAGTATGTCACAAACATAGAAACTTTTTCAATACGGGAAGCCTTCAATACTGTGATACATACAGATTTAAAAATCAATAACATTTGACGTTAAATTGCTTTGTTATTTTACAAAGGCACAATGTAGCATAAAACACTATATGCTTGCTTGAGTACCAATATTTAGATTTGTGAGAGAAGATTTTTGGAAATGGCTCCATTATACAAGGAATTAAGTGAAATAACATATATCTGTTTTCAATGCTTCCTATGATTCTTTGACAGTTAAGTTAAACATTGTTAAACCAATCCATGGTCAAGTCTTTCCATCAGTATTTTCATTCAATATACACGTTCGCTTAAGGGAATAATTAAACACTGCGTGAATCCTTCCCTGGAATTAATCGAAGGACTAATAAACTCCCTTCAACATGGAGCTGTTTACAGGGTTGAACGGTTCGGCGATTCTCGTCGGAAGTAATAAGTTTCATTAGCTTCGGCGCTGCTCTGAATTAACTAAGAGTAACTTTATATACCTACAGTAATAAAACCTGTGCAATATACAACGATAACTGATGCAATACGCTTTATGCTTCCCTACGTACTGACGAGATCAATTTTAGAGAAACTAGTTACAATTTAAGTTATTGTTATAACGTACCCTAGGAGAATTGCAATATCTGACGTAATGTAAATGGAAGTTACAATTGAAGTGATTACCTGCGATTTAATTAGTAATATCAGCATTGTTGCAATACGTTTTCTCATAGGTGTTACGTGGGGATGCAACACATCCAATTATTGCAAGTAGGTGAAATATGCATGTATTAACGCAACTGCACCATTTGAATCGATAATATCAGCCCTATTGCAATACATTTTTTTCAAACGATTACGCCAATTTAAATGGTAAATAGCCATATAACATTTTTTAGGGAAATGTTGCGTGGAAGTTGGAACACAATTTTAGCATAGCAATGTAATATGTACATTGCATTAGTAACTTATTTACAAATAAGGTTGTTACAACAGCAATAAGTTGTTAGTTGTAAGGAATAATACGTAACGCAATTAGACTTGAAAAGGTAAATTGATAGGTTCTTTACTATACAGGATGGTCGCTTTATAGTACATTCGAATTACGAAGGAATAAGCTGCATTTCATGTATTCTAACAAATTAGAACAGAAATACACGCAAACAGTATCTATCACCTTTGTATGAGGTAAAATATTATTTAAATTTCTTCAAATGTTCTGTTCCTTCAAGGAAATTTTACGAGTGTAACATGTCTTTCAATCAAGTTGACTTCTCTGAAGTGGGGCGAACGTCGTAGTGTACTTTTAGTGTGCGAAATAGACACTACGTATAAAAGGACGAGATCACTAAAGGACCTATCAACGCTCAGCCTTGACCGCTGAACTCAGCATCATAAAATTTGAAGTGTAGTTTTTTTATGCGGGACAGACATTTACTAAGAAAGGATTTTTTATTATTCCAACCTTAAGGGGATGAAATGGTGAAAAAAAGTTTCTTTTATAAATTTATCGTTTTCAAATTAAGTCGGGGAAATTGCCGACTTAATGCTGGTTTACTGAGGTCCTCATTGAATGCGTCAAATTAATTTCCAGACGTTTTAAAATTCGACTCTTAAAGGCAAAGAAAAGGGTTAAATTTGTTTTCCTGTATTTTCAATGTTTCTTACTTGTATAAATTTTGAAGTAAAAATTGGAAAATTGTATGAAACTGACAGATGAAGGCCATAATAAGACGAATTTGAGATAGGTATTACAAGTGTTACTATATTTACTCTAAAACTATATTCTAGTTCATATTGTAAAATACGCGAAATGTAAACATCACCGCGAAGTGTTTCTTGTCTGATTTATCTTATCCTTAGTGATGTAGCAAAACTATACTGAACAATATTCTGAAACTAGTTGATCCAGGAAAACTATAATATACAATATTTTAATGATTGTTAATTCAGAATGATTTTAAGAGATGGTAGGTATTGAAATGGTTAACTACAAGAAATTTTGTATAATATTTTGATGGTAGGTGATCTAGGAATTGATCAGGATTAACCTGAACGTTATTTTGATTCTAGATGATCCAGGAAAACTGAAGTGTGTACAATGTTCTGAACATGGGTAACTCAGGGTGATTTTAAGAGGTCGCAATGCTATAACATTGTTGACTGTAAGAAGTTTCTGAACAACATTCTGGTGATAGGTGATGTCCTAAACTAAACTGATATATATTGTGTTCTTGAATAATTTAGGGTACTTTTAAAAGTAAACATACTTTAAAATTGTTGTCTGTAAGAAGGTTCTGAATAACAATCTATTCCTGAATGATCCAGAATGATTAAACTAAACAATATTCTGATCCAAGGTGATTCATGAAAACAATATACAATTTTCTGATCAATGGTGATTCAGAGTGATTTTAAGGATTGGCATGCTATAAAATTGTTGACTATAAGAAAGTCCTAAACAATTCATAGGTGTTCCAGGAAGACTGAATTGGCTAATATTGCAATCTTGAATGATTCTGGTAGATTTCAGTTGTGAACAGCTATTGAATCGTAGACTATGAGAAGTTCCTAAACAGAATTTTCATCCTAAATCACCCATGGTCATTTTGTAAGCCCCTTTCCTTTATTATTGATAACTATGAGAACATCTTGAGAAGAAGCATTATCTTGATGAATCATGTGTGATTTCTGGAGGCAAAATGCAAAAAAAATTGAAATTTGAATTGTTTTGAAACTAGACTTGTGCCAGCCAAAACTTGGTGTTACATGAACAAAATCCAACCGACTCCTTTTCCAGTCTTGCTGAAACCACTACCTCCAGTCCCAAACGACGTAATCTTTTGGAATTCATATTTCTTATCTTATTTTACTTTTAACATATTTTATTTAAAACCTTGAATCGTTTATAACAATGAAGCCAATACTTTACATCGTACGATCATAACACAATTCATTCTTATTCCATTTTTGGTGTAGAAAACACTGAATGATCCAAAATAGTTTCATGGCTATTTTATCAAAAGTCCTGAACAATATTCTGATTCTATATGACATAAGAAGACTTAACTGAACCGGGATAATTCAGAAAAAGAATTTTTAAATCTGTTATTCAACATTCTAGGGTATCCAGAAAAACTAGATTAAACAATATTTTAATCACGGATGATCGTGACACTCTCTAATGCTAATGTTAACATTCTTCAAAATTTTTGACTATAAAAAATCATGGATAATTTTGTTTTAATAAAAATGTCAACTTAGTCATACGCTGAACGACTTCTACATTTCGCGTGTCCTTTCAGTTAAAAGTAAATTACTTTCCAATGCCCAAACCTATTTCTGGCAGTGTTAGAGCAGAGAGTATTAAATGGGGTGTAGTAAAGGGCCCTCGTAAATCGTTACCTATCAATAATCGACCATAAAAGTCACACATTTAAAGAATATTTTACATTTTATAGGCGATCATTCGGCGAGGGTGAGAAAGTGATGTGACTGCCATTATTTCAAATTGAAAGTTTTATGACGTAAATACTCGTATAATACTTACGTAGGTACGTTTCCGATCGTATGTTCAATGAATAAATTTTCCTGTCGTTTAATCGATCGCCCGGCGAATTACCTAAATGAAATGTGTCAGTTCGATACACAAAAAAGGCAATTAGAACGTAAACGTTTTTATATGACTTATTGGATCGGATTACTTGAGGAAGTGCATCGAAGCCTGTCAGCATCAACAATTCCATTTAGATGGTCGTACGTTTGCTTATGTGGGTGCAACAATTGATTTACTTCCACGTTCGTGGTTGTATCTCCTTGATGTTATTAGCTGATTTCCTAATGAATTCCCGGGATGTAATTTTAGACGAAAAGCCCCTTACGTCCGCCTCATTATCTGTTGTGTTCTTCCACGCAGAAACTGCGCATCGCGCCAATTAAAACTTCGGTAAAACGACCTTAATAAAGATTATATCACAAAGATCTTTGATGAAGTTTATCGGCAACTTGGGACAAATGAAAATCAGAACTCGCTCCCTAATCAAAGGACACACATTTGCTTGTGTGTTTGTGTCTGTCAAATCGTAATATTTATTGGTACGCTAAATTAAAAAAAAAATCTGGCAACGCTACTTTATTAAATCGAGACAATGTTGCAAATGTAATATCTAATTTTGAACACTTTTTGAAATGTATTATGGTTCAGTAGAGCGAGTTTATTAATTTGGCGTCGTAGAGCGAAACATGTGGAAGAGTCTGGCACAGACAGTGAGAAATTCGAATAAAAGTAGGTGTTTCATTAAAGAATTTTGAAAAAATTAATAACGTCATATCTCCATACCTACATGCATTTATAAAATATTAGATTATTGCCAACAAAATTAGAAAATAAAAATTTCAAGATAACAGAGACTTTAACAATTGTCCTTGGAGACTTTAATGCCAAGATCGGGAACGGCGCTGACGGTGAGATTTCTGGACCGTATGGACCCGGAATTCGGAACACTAGAGGAGATCGTCTTGTACAATTCTGCACAGAGCATCACCTTTCTGCCGCCAACACTTTCTTCAAACAGCACCCCCGACGTTTGTACACGTGGAAATCCCCAGCCGATCGCGCTGGCCACATAGTTAGAAACCAAATAGATTTTGTCCTTATTAAAAGCAATTTGATGAAATACGTAAAAACGGCGACAACATATCCTGGTGCCGATATCAACAGCGACCACAATCCAGTTGTGACAGTTCTACAGATCCGCCACTTCGTTAGAGCTCAATATCGAAATAAGCCTAAGATAATAGACATAAAAAAAGGCTCAACAATCCCACGGTGCGAGCACAAGCAACAGTGAACCTCGAAGCACGACTACAGACAGCTGTCAACTATAATGACATGGATATAGAAATTCGGTGGAATGCCTTGAGGAAGGCTCTCACAGACACTCAAGAGGTTGACATAGGGTTGACACGCACACAAGAAACAGAAGTGGATGACTGATGAAATCCTTAACCTCATGGATGAAAGAAGAGAACAGAATGCTAGAGACAATATACGGTATAAGGAGTTGGATAGGACTGTGAGAAGAGAGTGCCGAAGAGCAAAAGAGAACTGACTGGCGGAGAAATGTAGCGAAATAGAAGAGCTACAAAATAAGCATGATCTGTTTAATCTGCATAAGAAGATCAAAGAATTTACAAACACACAACGTAAGACTTGCCGGGGTATTCTCAAGACCGACGATAATAGAATTCTGGTGGGTGTCGAGGAAAAGTTGAAGCAATGGAGGGAGTATGTTGAGGTCCTTTTCAACGATGCACGGCCTGACCAACCATCCCGATGCGACGATTTCAATGAATCAAGCCCTGACATCACGGAAGAAGAAGTGAAACATGCCATCAAGCTTCAGAAAAACAATAAAGCCGTAGAACCGGACCAGATACATGCGGAAACTTTGAAACTGATCGTTAACGCAGATAATAATAAGGGCCTGAAGTTACTCACAGATCTTTTTAACTCCTCTCAAATCTTCGCATTATTCACACCCGAATATACTCCAAATGTGAGAGGCAGCTTGGTGATACGCAGTTCGGATTTAAGAACGGAGTTGCTACGCGTGAGGCTCTTTTTTCTCTGAATGTCCTCACACAGCGATGCAAGGACATGAATGTTGACGTCTATGCCTGCTTCATTGATTACCGTAAAGCCTTCGACTGTGTCTCACACCAGAAGCTTGCCGACATCCTCAAGACCACCGGTGTAAATGCGGGAGATTGGCGCATCATCACTCAGTTATATTGGAACCAAATGGCAGAAGTGAGAGTAGAGTGGTCAACATCTGACGAAATAGAAATTCGGAGAGGCGTCAGACAGGGATGCGTCCTGTCCCCCCTCCTCTTTAATATCTACTCCGAAGCGGTGTTCCTAGAGGTACTCGAGGAGGTGAATGTGGGAATTAAGATCAACGGTACCCTTATTAACAACATACGCTTCGCCGACGACACAGTCGTCCTCGCCGACAGTCTCCCAAACCTACAGCACATGATGAACCTCATAGTCGAGTATAGCAAACAGTACGGTCTTCACATGAACGTTACTAAGACAAAAATGGTCGTGTTCTCCAAGACACCAATTCAAGCAATACTTCGAATTAATAACGAGAGGGTGGAACAAGTGACATCTGTGAAATATCTCGGCGCCATTGTCAACGAGGCCAGCGACCCCAAGAAAGAAATCCTGTCAAGAATCGAACAGGCCAGACGAGCATTTACTTCTATGAAAAATTTTTTTACCAGTCGAGACCTGAATCTGCAGCTTCGCATACGCCTACTGCGGTGTTACATCTTTCCAGTCCTTCTCTATGGCTGCGAGAGCTGGACCTTCAACAGCACAATGGAAAGCCGCATCAATGCATTTGAGATATACGTGTACTGTCGTATCTTACGTATATCCTGGGTAGACAGAATAACCAATGAAGAGGTACTCAGACGAATTGGCAAAAATAAAGAGCTTATGGCAGTTATCAAAGAAAGAAAGCTCAAGTACATAGGCCACGTCATGAGAGGAGAGCGTTACTTCATCCCCCGACTTGTCATTGAAGGAAAAATCGAGGGCAAAAGATCTGTGGGAAGAAGGCAGAACTCTTGACTAAAAGATCTGCGTCGATGGTTCGGACGGACCACCATAGAAATATTCAGGGGTGCGGTTTCACGCACCATTATAGCCAGTTGGATCGCCAACCTCCGTAGGGAGACGGCGGACTAAGAGGAAGAAGAAGAGACTTTAATTTCATGAAATTTCGTGTCAGAGAAATTTCACGAAATCTGCCTGTATGCTTTATGCCTGTATGCCTGTATGCTTCAACTAGATATACTTTTTTTTAAGGAGGAATACCCTTAAAGCCGTTGCTGGAGCCTAACCTCCAGCAACTTTGTGCAAATCTCTTGGAAGCCATATGAGTTGTTAAAATACAGTTAATAATGCTTAAAATGTCATATAAAGCGATATAACATTTTTCGTAGTTTTTTTTTAAGAAATTTAAGGACGTCATCCTGGTTTGGATATGGAATAGCATGATTTAAAAAAAGTTTGACTGTTTTTATTTATATTCCTGAAAACAAAACCGCTTAAAAATTGAAGATGTAGTGAAAAAAGTCATCGTAGAAATAGTTTCAAAACTTTTTTAAACCATGCACAGTATAGCAGGGATGAAACTGAAATCTAGGCACGTTATATATTGGATTCAGATGATTCAAAAAAATTAGATAATACCAAATTTCTATTCCTCAAGGAATGAAAAAGAGAGCTGAAGTTAATATAAACATATGATAATGAAACAAATGAAATTGAACCATTCCAATTCAGATTTTTTTCTTAAATGTATGGGTTAACTCATTTCAACTTTTAATATCTTTTAACTTCATTTTAATACGTATTTGGATCGTGTTATTGTATGTAATTATATTCTTTTGCACCATCTGTTGACATAATTTAGTCCTTTTCTTCTTACACAGATCCCAGCTGAGGATGAGCACAAGTTGTTTGAAACATGAGTTACGGTTTCCGGGTCGAGAAACACGTTTTTAAAAACCACTAACTATTTATTTACACTACTTTAGATTTCAATACAATACATGTAGATACAATATTATTTATGGAGACGATACGTTCGGTATGACAAATTGAATAAGACTACGTTCGGTACGATCGGTACTGCAAATTGACCAAGACTACGTTCGGTACGATCGGTACGGCAAATTGACCAAGACTAAAGCTTTGTTCTACGGAACCTATATTTATACAATCCTAATAGTGATTAGCTATGCACTTTACTTTATTAAAAGGGTCTATTGTTAGGGGCTGATATAACACCTCCCCCCGAAGATTCGAGTTCCGGCTACGAGGGCGGAAGTCGAACGTCTTCCAGTTCTAGGGCTGCGGTGGTTTCTCGTCTTCTTTGGAATTTTCTCTGGAGTCTTCGTTTTGTGACAATCACCAGAGCTATGACGATAATTATGTATACGATGATAGTCCAGGCACTTGGGGTGTAAGTTACCGGTTCGTTGAGCACAGGGTCGTTTTTGATAAATTCCTGCTTGATGACGTGAAGTTCATCCAGGTTGCTTTTCTCCAGGTTAAGGGTGTAATTCGATTGAAGTGGAACGTCGTAGTTCGGATTCAATTTCGGAAGTAGGATGACTTGACCAGTAGTTATATCTTCTTCGTTGGTGATAAGTTTTCGTTTTGTTGAAAGTTGACATCCTGCGGGTATGTCAAAAATATATGTTCCTTTTAGTCGAACGATTTCCCTCTGCTCGTGACAATGAAGTTGAAGTACTTCTTCTTGGGGTAGAATAACGATCCATTGGTTGGAGTTTTCTGTTTTCTGGTACATGCTGTCAGCGATCTGGACTTCCGTCTGGATACATCCTGTAGGCGTTTTCATTTCTAGAAGTTGAATTTCGCAAGGGCTGTCTTTGGACATTTGGAGAAGTGCGCTCTTATCGCAGATGAAGAAATTCGCCGATGCTTCAATGCAAGGTTCGCTTATCGGTACATAAAACAATGTGTCCTTTGCGACAAATTTTGATTTTGGTATTATGGCCTTAAATTTCCCTTTCGAAAATGTAGGTAACGAGTACAAATGGTACATTTCAAATAAATAGGGATAGGTTATTGGTAAATGGAATAGGTAAATGATTTTATTATTTAGTATAAAAGAATCGATTTTTATTAATTTTTTGAAATTTGATATGTTTTCTAAGGTAATATTTAATGGTAATTGATTTGTTTTATATTTTTCATTTAATCTTTTTAATTCGTGAAATAAGTCTGTGGTTTTAATTATACTTGGATGTACAGTGCCTAGTTTAGTGAAAACGATTGATGTTTCAATATCTTGTAAAATTGAATTTATTATCTCGAACATATTGATTATTTGGATCAATGTGTCCTTGATAAATCTAGTATAATCTCTGTTTACAGTTCCCTGAACAATTCCTGAAATTTGTTTAATTCTTGAATTTAAGATTTCTTCATTGTGCATAATTTTTGTTACTGTTTCGTTAAACTTGTTGATTAATGATACTGCTAAGGAATTTTGATTTTTTACTGAGGTGCTTAGTGCTTTTTGATTTTCTTGCAGGTTTTTAATTAATGTTTCGTATCTTTCTCCATCATTAGCGTCTAAATTACCAGTTATAGTCTTAAAAATAGATCCTAAGCCGTTAATTAAACCTCTTTTAACTCTACTTGGATGTGGCGATAATTCTATTATTCTATTTTCTACTTTTTCCTCTATAAAACTTAATATTTTTAAGTAGTTAGATACTTCGTTATAATAATGTTGATTAATAGTTAAGTGACTAGTTATATTTTCCGACTGTATTTTTAATTTGTTTATTTCGTAAATGATCGGATTTAAATCATAAAAATGAATTAAAGTATGAGAGTACTCTTTTATTTTTGACGTACCTATTTTTAAGGGGATTATGCCGGGATTGTTTTCTAAATTTTTGTAATTTATTTCTTCTTTTCCGAAAGTTTTCGTAAGGATGCTTAACAAGCATAATCTGAAAAGAATAAAAACATTGGTTTTAGTCAAATGAATAGGTCTGTCTAAGTGGACGTTTCACGTTATCCATATGTATTTTAGATTGTGAGCTTGTAGCGATTACTTTCCTATCTGGATTCACGGCTGTTATCATTTTCGATTTTTCAAACTTGTTTACGTTTTTCTGTCTTATATTTTTCTTTACAAAAGCTAATTGTTCGGGTTGAAAGATTTCCGGATTGTCACGGTCTTTATTTATTTTCTCTAAAAGGTTTTCCTTATTCCTAATTAAATCAGCGTTTATCTTTGAATATAATACCTTTGTTTTATCCTTATGTTGTTGCACATAATCGTTTAACAGAATTTTATCTATTTCTAAGTTAAATGGGTCATTGTTGGTTATATGCCCGTTAATTACGTCAATAGGTTTATACTTTGTAGCTGAATGAATTGAATGATTGTAAGCTAGGAGTGCGTAAATCATCTTCATCTTAACTGGGGTATTTTTGTAACCTTGTGTATTTAATATTCTCAAATGTTCATTTAATGTTGAATGAAATCTTTCTATAATACCGTTTGACTGAGGGTGGTTTGGTGAACAAAAATGAATTTGGATTCTGTGCAAAGATAAAAGTTCTGTAATCACTGAATTTTTAAATTCGGTTCCATTATCTACAATGATCATTTTAGGTATTCCATGATGTGAAAAGAAATTTATTATATTGTCAGCAATCTCCGTACTATTTAATGAGGTTAAATAGTAGGCTTGTGCATAT
The DNA here is from genome assembly GCA_946251905.1 of Cryptocephalus moraei. Classification (NCBI taxonomy): domain Eukaryota; kingdom Metazoa; phylum Arthropoda; class Insecta; order Coleoptera; family Chrysomelidae; genus Cryptocephalus; species Cryptocephalus moraei. The sequence continues at coordinate 30,045,095 of OX276458.1, read as the reverse complement.
TTTGAAAAACTATCAATTATGGTTAAAAATTTTGACTGTTCAAAAGTAAAAGTATCTAAATGAATTATTTCGAAAGGTTTCAATGCAGTTGGTGTTTGATTTAGTTGCGTTTTTACTGGTTTCCTATCGTATTTTGCTTGTTGACATATTTCGCATTGATTTATATAAGTTTGTATTGATTCTTTCATTTTTGGCCAGAAGTATTTTTCTTTTATTCTATTTAGGGTCTCCTCTATACCTCTGTGATTAGTTTTGCTTTCGTGATAATTTTGGATTGTGTCTTTAATGTCATTCTTATCAATAATATCAATCAATTTCTTTTTACAGCGTTTAAATCGTAAAGATGTCCATTTGAAATTTCGTTGTAATGCTAAAGAAAATGGTTCGTATATATCTGGGTTTTCAAAATACAGAAAATAATTTACGTCAGGTACGGTATAATTTTTAACAAAATTTACTATGTCATTTTCAAAATTATTTTGCGAAATTTGAACATTAATTCTTTGTTTTTTATCAAATAAGTTAGTTATTTTTGGTGCAGCTGGTGAATGTAGGACTGAGCTTATTATAATTTGATTTTGACCGTAATTTACTGCATGTTCGACAATGGGGATATTTATAATAGGATTACAATCTACGTTCGAATGAATCGTAATATTTTCACTTTCGTTCGCGTCTTGTTGCGTCTGTTCATTGTCGTCTACTTGTACGATAAGGGACATGTTGTCTAGGTCAGTGTTTGCGTTATGTTCAGAAGGTTTATCAAACGTTACTGTTCTATTTGGGTCACCAATTAAATCATCGAATTGTTTCCAATAATCATTTAATTCTTTCGTATGGATTTCGATACGAGAAAGTGCGTCTGCGTTTGTATTTGCTTTACCTGGCTTATAAATAATTTGGTAGTCAAATTCTTCTAATTTAATTTTCCATCTATGTAATTTTGAACTAGGGTCTTTTAGCGAAAATAACCATTGTAAAGGTTTATGATCCGTTATAATGTTAAATTTTCTTCCATATAAATAAGGTCGAAAATATTTGGTTGCCCATACTATTGCCAAAAGTTCTTTTTCGATTGTCGAATAATTTTGCTCTGAATCATTTAATGTTCTAGAAGCGAAAGCTATTGGGAGGTCGTTACCTATTGGTCCTTGCGATAAAACTGCACCTAACGCTACGTTCGATGCGTCGGTTGTTAGATTAAATTTCTTTGAAAAGTCTGGATATTGTAGAATTGGTTCGTTAATTAATAAATTTTTACATTTTTCAAAACAATTTACGTATTCATCATTTAATTCTATTTTTGCGCCTTTCTTTAAACATTTAGTTAAAGGTTTTGTCAATTTCGCAAAGTCTTTTATGAACTTTCGATAATAACCTAATAAACCTAAGAATCCTTTAATTTGTTTTGTTGATTTTGGAATTGGAAAATTTTTAATGGCTTTAATTTTGTCTGGGTTTGGTTTTACACCTTGTGGAGTTATTATATGTCCTAAATAAGCAACTTCTTTACATAAAAATTCTGATTTGTCCAATTGAATTTTTAAATTTGATTCTCTTAGTCTTTGGAAAACTGATTTTAGTCTTTCTATGTGTTCTTGAAGAGAGGTTGAAAATACAATGATATCGTCTAAATATACTAAACATTTTTCATTTTGAATACCGCGAAGAATATTGTCCATGACTCGTTGAAACGTGGCTGGAGCATTTTTTAATCCAAAAGGCATTTTTAAAAATTCGTAGTGACCATTTTCTACGTTAAAGGCTGTTTTCTCGATGTCTGATTCAGTCATTTCAATTTGGTGATAACCGCTTGCCAAATCAAGAGTTGAAAAATACTGGCATTTTCCTAATTTATCCAAAATGTCATTAATATTTGGTAATGGGTATTTGTCATCGATTGTTTTCTCATTAAGTTTCCTGTAATCAATTACTATTCTCCATTTCTGTTTTCCAGAAGCATCTAATTTTTTTGGAACTATCCAAATTGGAGATGACCATGGTGAAGTACTTGGTCTGATAATATTTGAATCTAACATTTTTTTAATTTGATTTTGAACCTCTTGTTTATGGATAAATGGATAGCGATAAGTTTTAGTGTATACTGGAATTTCGTCAGTTAATTTAATTTGGTGTTTTATTTTGTTCGTAAAAGTTAAGGGTGCATTTTCCTGATGGAAAATATCTGAAAATTGTTCACATAACTTGATAATTTTGGCTTTTTCTTCCATGTTCAAATGGTCAGTTCTGATTTTTGATGAGTCGAATGTTTTATAATTTGGAGTATCAATGTGATTTAAGTCGAAGTTTTGAAGTTCTACTGGATCAAACTTTTCTACTGGAATTGGTGCAGAAAAATCAATTGTACTTGGTTTTACATTACTGTTTAAAATTGTTGTGAGTGCGTATCCGTTTTTCGCAATTGTTAGGCACTCAGGAATTTCACAATTTTGGATTTTTTGGTGTGGAATGATTATTTCACCATTTTGAATTGAAGTTTTTACTTTTATAACTTGTTCCATACGTGGTTGAATTGTAATTTGATTTAAATCTTCAAAACGTTTGGTTTGATAAAAATGAAATTTAATTTTGGCGAAAGGTGTTATCAAGTGATTAGTATTGAAGTTAAGAACTGCCTGAAGTGTCGTTAAATTGTCAATTCCGATTAAACCGTCAAAAGTGTCATGAAATTTGAAAAGATAGAATTTTAATTTATTAGAAGGATCTAAGTTGAAAATTTTCGATGGCGGAATCGAGGCACTAAACTGATGTGATGATTTTTGGAATACTGTGGAAACAATAAATGGGTCATTTTTAATTAAGTTTGGAAAGTATTTATTTGCAATTTCTGGATTTATAAATGACTTTGTTGATCCTGAATCAATTAATAATTTAATATTATATTCTGGGAAAATGATGTACGGTAATTCGCTCATTTTTTCAGAAATTGTGTTCAAAGTTATTATTGGTGGTGTCATTTCTTTTTGAATTTTTCGGCTGGTTTGGTAAAATTTTGTTCATCATCATAATATTCAGAATTTTGTTCGTCTTCGTATTCGTTATTTGTCTCTTGTACGTTTTCGTAAATGTCTGTGTTGTATAGCTCTTCGGCTACGAAAGGAGGTTTTTGGTTGTTGGCTCTATATGTATTTTGGAACATATTGGGACGATATTGGTAATTTTGGGGATTTCGGAAATTTTGATTAGACGTTGAGGGTCTCGGTTGATACGTATTTCGAGTAGACGTACTCATTGGAGTTGGTGGTGGAAGATTTTTTCTCATAGCGGAATTAGGTTTAAAGACGTTGACGTTTTGAGGTTGTTTGAAAACTTGGGCGTTACTTAGGAATTTTTGTGGTGGTAGATTTCTTGGTTGAACGTTAATTGGTTGCGAAGGAAAGTTGTTTTGATTTTTGAAGAAATTATTTGGGGTATGTTGGTTGAATTGTTGACGAGAATTATAATGTGGATGTTGATTAAATTGACGAGGATTATAGTGTGAATGTTGGTTAAATTGGGGTTGATGGTTTGGTTTAAAAGAATTTGGAAATTTATTTGGGTTTTTATGAGCAAAATTTTGAAAGTACTGGACATTCTCTTCCTCAATTACGTATTGCATGGCTTCACTTAGTGACTTTGGTTTCATGCACCGTAAGGTTGTCGCTAATGGTTCCCTAAGACCTGACAAGAACGTTTTTAATGCTAGGTTTTGATATAGATTTCGTTTTAAATCTTGGGCTGCTACGGTTTCTTCATGAGCCGTTATGTAACAGCATAACAAATTTAGAATGTGTAGAACTCTGTCGTAAAAATTCTGAGCAGTTTCATTAGGATTCTGTTTCAACATTATTAGATCACGATTTAAACAAATTTCATCTCTTTGATCAGAGAAATTTGCTAACAGTAGTTTTTTCAGGCTTTCCCAATCGGTAGTGCCCTGTATGTTAACGATTGTTTTTGCGTTCCCTTTTAATTTTGAAATAATCGAATTTAATAAGTAAATATTCTGAAAATTTGCCGGATTGACTTTATCATAAAATTGACTTATTAAAGTTTCACTTACACTAAGAAATCTGTTAAGGTCATTTGGGTCTCCACTAAAATCTGGGATACAGGATAAATATTCGGGTTTCAATTGGTTCATTTTTGTGGTTTTTGGAGTAGGTGGGTTAAGGATCGCGGGTCTTATTAGGTACGTTTAATCGAGAATTTGAACTCGTTACGCTCAAATTTTCGAGAGTGTTGGTCAATTTGGAAAGATCTTCACTTGACATTAAATATTTGGACAATTGTTTTATAACATTAAAACGACTTACATGTGAAACACGACGACTTTCATGTCTCCGTTGTCTCTGCTTTTCTGGAATATAGGTCTCTTTGACCTTCGTTTCTGTTTCTTCTTAACTGCTATGAGGTCCAACGGCGAAAAAGGCGATGCGTGTCCTTGACGCTGTTCGTTGTCCTCGCAAATTTGGGCGATATGGGTCCCAAACTTCGGTTGTCCTATCGTCTATGAGGTCCGACGGCGGTTGAGGCGATGCTAGTCCTGGATGCTGTGGTCCTCGCAAGATTTGGGCGATGTGGGTCCTAATCTTCGTTTGGTTCGTGGATGATCTGCGTTGAGATGATCCTACTGACTGCGCCAGTTACGGTTTCCGGGTCGAGAAACACGTTTTTAAAAACCACTAACTATTTATTTACACTACTTTAGATTTCAATACAATACATGTAGATACAATATTATTTATGGAGACGATACGTTCGGTATGACAAATTGAATAAGACTACGTTCGGTACGATCGGTACTGCAAATTGACCAAGACTACGTTCGGTACGATCGGTACGGCAAATTGACCAAGACTAAAGCTTTGTTCTACGGAACCTATATTTATACAATCCTAATAGTGATTAGCTATGCACTTTACTTTATTAAAAGGGTCTATTGTTAGGGGCTGATATAACACATGTCTTACACATACATTCGTACTTAAGCGTTAAAGACCTTTAGACAAAACATTAGTTTCGATTTGGTGAAGTGACTTTGAGACCTCTCCTAGATTAATTAAATTTATTTCACCTCCAAGGCAAGCACTACTGTTTTTGTTTAAATTAATTCGTCGAATGGTAGAATTTAATGTATTTATGGCACAGGAAACGGTGGGATGCGACGTGTAATAAACATACTTATAACGCGTTTAACGTAACTTTGGTTGAAGACAATATAAAATAAATAACAGGTGATTAAATTTATGCGGAAATAGACCGTTTAAGGTTGCTTTGTGATTAAGAAACCAATAAATTTCCTTATAATAAGATAATTTTATTACTGTTTTAGTATAATCGCTCAATAGTCATAAACATATATTTTAAGAAATGTATTAGGTGTAAAGTTTAAATATTAGTCGATTTAATGTGTTGAAAACAATAGGCAGCTATGTGTTTTAAATATAATACAACGGTTTTTCTTTTATGAGGTGGGGTGGATGGACGTGCTGTGATATTACCTAATATGCCAAAACGTTTCCTATTTTTTTCGTAGAAAAGTATGGGCAGTATGTACTTGTAATGTCCATTTCACTTTTAGAAGGAAGATAGAATGCCGTTTAGTTTGCCTCGAATATTACATTACCACAAAATCCTCGCAGCCTTCAAAAGAAAAGGTGAACGGCTTATACTTAAATATTACATTTTTTTATACTGTGTATTAGTTTAAACCTATTCTAATATTATGAGAAACAATATAATTGGGAAACTTTTCCGTTTTGTATATCGCAAAAATGCGGCTATGCGACAGTAAAAGCCAGAACGCAAAGTATCATCAAAATACTGAAAAAACTTCAATTTTTTCCTAAAACAAAGTTGTACCTTTCCTAAAATGCACTGCTTTATCCAATTTGTACCGAATTTTATAAAACTCAAAACAAATTTCATGCTTTACATTGTTGTTGAGAAAATGGACTTTGTCAATATGTTCCAGAAGCCAAGTTCATTTAAATCTACTCCAGAAAACAGCATAATGCAAACTTTTTCTTCTTGTACAGAACTACTCAGCTTTTCCTCGAACAAAGTTTTAGCCTTCTCTGAAATAAAGAGTTTATTTCTGCACTAAATTTTGTACAATTTAAAACAAATTCCAATTGGTAACAATCTTGTTCAGAAAATGGAACTTCTAAAAATGAAGTTCATTTTTTAATTCAAGCGTCTCTTTTTCCCAAGAAAAATGGGTAACTTTTATCTGTCTTCTAAACAGGAATATAACGTTCCCCAAAAAGCACAGCTTCTCTTAATCTACCCCAAATTTCCTATATTTAAAAATAAATTTCAGTATTTGGCACTGTTTTCTGGAAAACGGACCCGATTTCAATCTTACTCAAAAATAAAGTTCATTTTACCATTTTTCAGAAAGAAAAGCTCAACTCAACGTATTCCATTTCTTCAGAAAAGAAGATAACTTCAATATTTTACCGATACAAAAATTTCTACCTCCAAAATGCTGGATGGCTTCTTTCAGCTTGTCTTAAATTGTCCAGAATTCATAACAATCTCTAACCTTTCCCATTGTTCTCCATAAAACGTACATGATTTTAGTCTTCTCCAGAAATAAAATTTATTACAACTTTTTCTCCAGAAAGCAAATCTACTTAGGAAATTCTTCTTGAATTTTCAAGAATATGAAACAAATTTTAACCTATAGAATTGTTATCCTGAGAGCAAACCTGATTTCAAACATGGAATGAAGTTATGGAGACCTTTTTCTGAAAGAGAACCTTAAATGAATCTTTTCTTTTGCATTCAATGAAAGCCAACTTCAGTCTTGATACAAATTTTCACCCGCCCCAAAAAGCACAACTTCCTTTAATCTGCTTCATATTTTTTAGAATTCAAAACAAATTTCCTTCTTTACCATAGTTTTCTTGAAAACGAATCTAATCTTATTTGTTTCTAGAAATAAAGTTTATATTAACATTTTCTACAAAGCAAAGCATACTTTAAACTTTTTTTCGATTAAAAAGTAAGGTGTAAGTTCAAACTTTTCTCGAAATAAAGTTTTATTTTTATTATTTTTTTATTTGCATTAAAAGTTTTCTAAAATGAATTATTTTTGCAATTCTTTTCGAGAAACGAATCGGATATTAATCTTCTCCAGGAATAAAGTTTTTTTCTATCTATTTTAGGAGCAAAGCCTGATTCAAATTTCGCCTTTTCCATTGGTAATAAATAATAAAAATAACATTAGCCCTTCCCTGAAATGAAGTTGAAACAACCTTCGGCGAAATGCACATCTTTTTCTAACTTGCCTCAATTTTTCTAGAATTCCATCATAGTCCAGTCATCTTAGGTTGAATTAGGTGAATATCTCGGAAAATCGACATACCCAGTATATTAATACGTAAAAACTTATATTTTGGCATCCTAAAACTTTCCTTAAAATTCACATATAATTGGATGGGCCCAAGTTTTAAAGTCGGGGGTCAAAAGTCACAAAAATCGATTTTTTCTATATTTTTTGCAAATATCTCGTTTTCTATGGGTTTTACGCTATTTGTATTTAATATCGATATTGTAGAGAATCAAATTCTCTACAACTTTCGTCTTTAACATTTCTTCATACCTCAAACTGTTTTCGAGATAGAGGGCGGAGAGCGCTGGTCAGAGAATCATGTGAGGTCAACTGGTAGTTCCGATCAAAAACTCGTAATATTAAGGTTATAAATTATTGCTAAATATTTAATTAGCATTTATTATTAACTTTTACATTAAATTCATTTTTTTTTTGGTTACTTATCTATTTTTATGAAGTGTCAATTTATTTAATAACACTTACCTGGCCATGTAATTAAAAAATTGTTGAGGAAAATACTTAAATTATATTTTAATTCTAATCTAATTTATACCAATGTAATGACTTTCTAAATAAATAAAGAAGAAAAGAAATACATTTTTAATTAATGTTTTTATTAAAAGTGTCATTAGATAGGTTTAATATTTAAGAGTTTACGGATTTTAAACAAGATGAACCTAATTATTTTTTACTTCAAAAGCAATTAGTGTAAATGAGAATATAATTAAAATGTAATTAAAGTATGTCCCTTAATAATTTTTCAAATACAGAAAGAGATTATGAGTGTTATTGAATTGATAAATTTTAGAATTATTAGATAGAAAGATTGAATTTAATGTAAAATTTAATAATAAATGATAATTATATATTTAGTTATAATTTATAACCTTAATATTACCAGTTTTTGATCGGGACTACCATGACCTCACATGATTCTCTGATCGCGCGCTCTCCGCCCTCTATCTCGAAAACAGTTAGAGGTATGAAGAAATGTTAAAGACCCAAGTTGTAGAGAATTTAATTCTGTACAATATTGATAATAAATACAGATAGCGTAAAACCCACAGAAAACAAGATATTTGCAAAAAATATAGAAGAAATCGATTTTTGTGACTTTTGACCACCCGACTTTAAAACTTGCGGCCATCCAATTGTATGTGAATTTTGAGGAAAGTTTTAGGATGTCAAAATAGAAGTTTTTACGTGTTAATATACTGGGTATGTCGATTTTCCTAGGTGAACCCCCTATAATGACTGGACTATCATCCATTAGAAATATTAACAACTTATTATAGAAGTCCCCCATCGGGCGCCTCCCCAGGTGGCGGATAGGGGAATGCCTCCCAGATATGGGTGGTACTGGGGAAATCAAATACCCAGGGCGGACCAAAACTAGCACTGAGTGGCGGCAGCTGCCTATCTCAAAACTGAACATGGGCATCGATTCATATGAACCTACATGGCCGTGTCCCAGACAGCAAACGGCGCAGTGGTAACCACATGAACGGCGTTTGTACAGCGGTGTAGAAAGCCAGGGGAAACTACTACACAAATTTTCAATCCCAAGACAAACAATCATGGCGAATACAGAAAAGGTAACGGCCCCTAGTCCGCGGCAGGTTTTAAGTAGCCAGGGGGTGCGAAGAATACCCGCGAGGAGGCCCCACCCGAAAGTGGGAAATAGATTTAAGAATAAAATAAGAATTGGAACCTGGAATGTAAAGAGTCTATACAGGGCAGGTAAACTCGATAATGTAACCAAGGAAATGCAAAGACTAAAAATGGACATTCTCGGTGTCAGTGAGGTAAGATGGCCCAATAGTGGTAGGATCCAGTCAAATTCTTATGCAGTGTATGACTCAGGTAATGATCAACCACAACATGGCGATGGAGTTGCTATCATTTTATCACAAAATATCGATAAATCGGTAATTGCATTCATCCCACACTCTGATAGGGCAATGCTTATTAAGGGTGTTTAGTACCTTGTGGAGACAACCGAATTCCGCTAGATGTCACTAATATCGGAAATGTCGTAAAAATAGAAATTTTATGGTGGGTGTGCGATAATGCTCCTCCCTTTTTCGCTTGTATTTAAAATTCTTACCCCTTACGTCCCCCTTAACGGCACGCGGACAACTCGGACAGATGTTTTATTATGAGTCGTAAATTGTGAGGATTATTTGGGCCCGCTACATCTCGGATTTTGTATCAACGCTGGTATTTAGTGTGTAGGTGAAATCTAAAAGACATCATACATACATATTTGATACCTATTAATTTATATTTATGTACTTACTCGTAAATTTAAATTTTTGGCATATATTTAAATGATACTGCCTTATCAGCCTTATCAAAAGAAAACCGGGTTATTATATTTGATTGTAGATCTCTGATTTGTTTATTATTATATTCTGTTTTTTCTTTAGTTTTTTTTGTCTTGTTTTTTTTTTTTTAAAGTTTTGTTGCAACTTTTAATCTTGGCATATATTTCTATTTCGTAATTCAACACGGGACAGGACATGACTTCTTAGTCCTGTATAAAATATTTTCTTGACTGCACCACATGTTTATGGGAAAAAATGCTGAAAATGCTGAAAGTTATCCACCAATATTAGTTTTTTGCCCCTTTGTCTAAGCATGATTTTGAACTAGCCATTACGTTTCAGTCTTAATTTTTAACTATCTATGTAAAATACAAAAACCAAATTGCAGAGGTGACACAAACACCTCCATCCAAAGTTTAGTTAAAGTTTCGTTTAGTTAAAAATATTGGAAAACAAATTTTTTGCTCAAATGAACAACATAGGTACTATATGCCCCCGTTTGGATCTATAACCACACGTATATTGCGATGTTCATATCACGTTTTTTAATTAATCATTACGGTTCGGATAGTTTTCGTATATTTCATTAATTGATTTTATATAATAAAGTAGATTACGTAACAACCTGGGTACATTATAATTCAAATATCCATGCATACATCATACACATAACCAGAAACTTTATTTTTGTAGGCGATTCTTTCCGAAAATATGTCTCCCTGTCCCTGCCTACAAAATTCCATTCAACAACGGTCCTAAATTAACTACCTTTGCTTTATTGCCCTTTTGAAGATGCCGACAACCAATAATATTTATTTATCCGAAAGGGATTAAGTTTGCAATCCTCATTGGATCGGCCGGTATAATAAAGTGGGGTAAGGTAGGTCCGAGCGAGGGGCGTGTCAGTTAATCAAATTTTCGATTCAAATCGCAGGGTACTTTTATAAGCTAATAATATATAATATATTATAGTAGAATACCTCATTATCGGTGTTAGTGGGAAGACAAATTTTACAATTTTACGATTGAATATGTTTTAGAATTTTTTTTCGTTTTTTTAATTTTTAAAACGATATTCTTCAATATCAAGTAAGTTTTCAACAAAAGTAGCTTCCCAACAACATAGATTCATATTTTCTTAATCGAATGGTACCATAACATTTCAAATCAAATGAGCAGATTTTGAGTTAGAACTTCTCTCATTTTGCATTGTAAAGCATACGGCGTATTATTGTACTCAACACCCTTAAATTGAAATCGCATCCTGTAAACATTAACTTAATACAGATATATGCCCCAACAGCTGATAAGCCGGACATAGAAATCAGAAACTTCTACAGTGAAATTAAAGAACTTTTAGGACATACTAAGCCATCTGAAGTAATTATAATCATGGGCGATTTCAATGCCAAGATAGGGGAAGGAGAAGTAGAGAACGTTGTCGGAAAATATGGTCTGGGACAGCGTAACCCACGAGGAGATACTTTGGTGCAGTTCTGTCAAGAGGAAAACTTAGTGGTTACCAAGAGGCCGTGCTCTGAGCGACCGTGCTTAGAGCGACCCGTGCTCGTAGCGACCGGGATATAGAGAGTCGTGCTCTGTGCGACCGCCGTGATTTGCTACCTGCCTGATACCTGTACCAACCCCCAACCTTTCATCTAATGACATATTTACCAAAAATTGGAAGAAAATATTGATTTTAAAATATCTGTGACTATGGTGGTGACTATTTAAAAATACATGCAAATCTACAATTTTGCCTCACGCTTTCACACAGACTTGGGGGACTGTTCATGTTCTAAATATGTAAACATGTATGTTATACATTTTGAAAGCATCAGTGGTTTAAAAATTGTAGATTAATTTATAATCTTTGTCATTTTTTAGTCGTTCTTTAAATTTGATATTTTTTTTAGTTTTTATTTAATTTTAGTTTGTCATTTTTTTAGTCGTTTTTTAAATTTTATATTTTTTTTAGTTTTTATTTAATTATAGTTTATTTAAGTTTATTTCATAAATTTCTATATGCACAAATTCCCCCCATAGTGTAGGTTTCGTCGAAATAAAACACAATTACTTAAAATTTGTTAGGTAGCTTAAACACGTTATACATTTTTTGAGGTCACCAGATTGATCGAAATCTCTCAAGATGTTTTGGATTTTTCCATCTATCTCTATATACTGTCACGACCCGCGTTAAGCGCAAGGTCGAACACTGAGGGGTAGCTAGAGGTAGAGTAGCGTGAAAGAAATAAACCTAAGTAAAAAGGGTATATTGCACATAACTGAATACATTAGCGGCGCGACCAGCGGCCAACACGACACCAGTTGCAAACGACACACAAAACAACAACAAAAAAAAAGAAATCAGAAAGTAAATAAAAAAAGGTAAACATGGGGCAACGTAGCAAAACTTAAAAAACACAAAAAAAGCTAATGTTAAAAAGGGACTAATAATAATAAAAAAAGAGGGACCTAAATAAAAACTGTATATAAACATAGCGACTTACCCTAAGAGGTTCATCTTGGCCGTGGCTCGGGGGACGTGTCTCGGAGACCGACCAAGGGGGCGATTTGCGAAACTCAAGGGCTGAACTCAACTGAACCAAAGAAGCGAAATGAACCAAATGAACGAATGAACCCTGTTTTGTCGGTCTCCAGCCAATTTATAATTTTTTCCTGATGACCAATCAGCTTTTTGTCGTTATTGACCTAACGTGGAAAGTTCGTCGATTCCCGGACGCTTTGGCGGATGTTCGATATTGAATATGAGACGTTGCATCCGCGCGCGATAGCTCGCGGAAATCGCGGGTCGAATTAGTGAAGAGTATTATCCGGGAATTGCTGAATCTATAAGTTACTGCAAAGTAGGTAAATTACTTGCTTTGCAGAATAAAGAAAGGAGAAAAAGAAAGAAAACCCGCGAGTTGACATGATGTAAGAATAAAAGTTGAATTATCAGCGAAATTTTGATTAATAAATTGATTGATAGATAAGCTGATTGATCATTTCTTGACAATACTTTTTTTTTTCTTTTTAAACCTGAGTCACCCACTTCCTTACATTTTAACTTAAAGGTTGATTCTGTGGCTAATTCTTTTAATTTTCCAATTAAGTAAAAAATACTTGGAGTATGAACAGAAACGGCACCGTTTAATTCGGAATTCCAAGATTCCAGCGCGTTATTAGTTCTGTGTCGTTGTTGATACACATTCCACGTATTTACAGAAATATTCTGATTTTGTAACCATTGGTCAACAAAGTAATCTAAAAATTGTGTTAACTGAACGTGTATCGGAGCATCTTCCATTATTAATAACCAAGCATCTTCCACTAGATTATGTGATATATATGCCAATGCTGTACATTTTTTGATGGTGTTTCTTATTTCCTGATTTTCTTTATATGCATTTGTGTGCGTGTGGTAATTACCAAAAAAGGGTGCAAATAGTGAAGCAGGTAGAATGGTCGCTGAAAGCACGGTGGCAACCGTCCTGGTCGCTCAGAGCACGATTTTCGGCCGGTCGCTCAGAGCACGGTCGCTCTAAGCACGCCCCGGTTACCAATACCTGGTTTCAACTACCCTCTCACCGACTGTATACCTGGCAATCACCCCAGCATAATGAGAACAACATTGTCCGGAACCAGATAGACTTTATTCTGGTAAATCGTAGATACAGAAATGGAATACAGGGAGTAAGAGCATATCCCGGGGCTGACATAAGCAGCGATCACAATCCAGTAATTGGTAACTTACATGTAAAACTAAAAAGTCTACAAAAGCCCTTTACCACTTCTGTTGATATTCTGAACCTGAAGATCCCTGCCACACTCGAAAGAGTCAGACAACGTGTAAACGAAGAATTCTCTCAAATGCCTAATGACTCCACGAGCAATGTACAGGAACAGTGGAATGAAATGCACAACATTCTGAGTAAAATAGAGAAAGAGGAGATTGGAACCAGGGATAGAAAAGGAAAAAAAATTTGGATGACATAAGATATACTGCAATTGATGGAAGAAAGAAGAAACCACAAAAACAAAAACTCACAGAGGTACAGAGAAATTGACAAGAAAATTCAGAGGGAAGTTAGAAGGGCAAAAGAACAATGAATGAATGAAAAATGTGAGGAAATCGAGCTGCTGGAAAGAAAGAACGATTATTTTGCTGTACATAAGAAAATAAAGGAGGTGACGAGAAGAAACAAAAAAACCACCACGTATACCCTACTTAACGATAACAACAAGGCTATCATAGATATCGAAGACCTAAAGAGACACTGGAAATCCTACATAGAGCAATTGTTTAAAAGCACAGAACCGCGCCGGTTTGAAGTAACCAGAGAACTGGAGACTTCTCCCAAAATACTGAAACAGGAAGTTCTGAGAGCAATAAAGAACAGCAAAAGCGGAAAATCCCCTGGACCAGATCAAATTCATATAGAGATGTTAAAACTTTTAGAAGAAGAACACATAGATACGCTGGTTCTGCTCTTTAATGAAATTTATTTCACCGGTGTGATTCCCCAGGAGTGGCTGAGATCAGAATTTATTCCGATTCCGAAAAAAGCAAGCGCAAAAAGATGCGATGAATATAGGCTTATAAGCTTAATGAGTCATTTCCTCAAACTGTTCTTAAAAAATCATTCATTCGAGGATATTTAAAAAATGCGAGCAGGATAACAGCCAGTCACAGTTCGGATTTCGTGAGGGAATGGGAACCCGTGAAGCATTGTTTGGCTTGAACGTGTTATTTCAGAAGTGTAGAGATCAGCAAAAGAAGATATATACATGTTTTATAGATTATGAGAAGGCGTTCGACCGCGTAGATCATGTAAAACTCTTAAAAATATTGGAGTCAAGGGGACTAGATAAAAACGATATTGCAATCATCCAAAATTTGTATTGGGATCAAACAGCTGTAGTAAAATATAATAATATAACAACCGAACCACCAACCATACAAAAAGGTGTTCGACAGGGGTGTATCTTGTCCCCAATGCTTTTTAACTTGTACTCCGAACGCATTTTTGAAGAAGCCATCCAAGACTCAAGTGATGGGATTAAGATCAACGGTAGAACGCTTAACAATCTTAGATATGCTGATGACACTGCAGTAATAGCGGATAGCCTAGAAGCCTTGCAACGCTTGCTAAATCAACTTACCGCAGTCGGAGATCGTTATGGCCTTAAAGTAAATACCACTAAAACAAAAATACTCATAATATCAAAAACCCCAGAGCCGCCTATAAATATTAGCATATATGGGAAACGAATAGAAGTGGTAGAAAAATTCAAATATTTGGGGACCTGGATTAGCAGCAACCTCGATCCAGATGTAGAAATTAGGTCCAGAATCGAGCAGGCAAGAGCCACCTTTAACCTGATGCGGTCACTCCTGTGTAATTCCACCCTAAGTCTGAGTCTTAGATACCGATTTGTGAAATGTTATATACACTCAGTTCTGATGTATGGCTGTGAAGCATGGACTCTAAAGGTTAACACCATTAACAAAATAGAAGCCTTTGAGATGTGGGTACATCGTAGACTTTTCAAAATACCTTGGACAGCGCATGTCACGAACGAGGAAGTATTGAGAAGAGCTCAGTGCGAGAGAGAGTTGGTGCACACAGTTAAAAAACGAAAAACAGCCTACCTGGGTCATATAATGCGTGGGAGCAGATACGAGATCCTGAAACTGATAGTGGAAGGAAAAATTGAGGGCAAACGGGGCATAGGAAGAAAGAAGCATTCATGGCTAAGGAACATCAGAGATTGGACAGGTATGGATGCCCACTCACTATTTCGAACTGCCCAGGATCGTCAGAGGTTCGCCGAGATTGTTGCCAACCTTCAATAAATGAAGACGGCACTCTGAGAAGATGAAGAGATTATAGAAACAATTATAGAAAATCATAAAACTAAAATTTTTGCGTAGTTTTTCGAAAAACGAACCTAGTTTCTATCCTTTCTAGAAATAAACTTCATTTTAACATTTTCTAGGAAGTAAAAGCAGAGCAGATAATTTAAACCTATCCTTTTGCCGCAGAATGCAATGTAGGTTCAGATTTTGTTTTAAACTTTTTCAAAAAGCACGGCTTCTTTCAATCTGCACCAAATTTTCTCAAATTGAAATCAAACTCCAATCTTTGTAAATGTTCTTCAGAATATTAACTTGGTTTCAATCTCCTCCAGAAATAAAATATAATTTCAACCATTTCTGAAAAGCAAAGCACATTCCAGCTTTTCTGTTTCCTTTCGAAGACAGGATAATTGCAGTGCTTTCCTGAAACAAAGTTTAATCTCCCCCAAAAGCACACCTTAACCTAACGGAAATCCACCTTTGCCTTTGTTCTCCAGGAAACGCCTCTAATTTCATTTCTTTCTTTTATATTTTGTTACATAATTATCATAATTATAATATATACAGAGAGAATGAAAATGTTCGGGGTATAGGGCTCACCGTGAGTGCGAGAGAGAATATGGGAATTAAAACGTAGTAGAAAGAGAGACGGTTTTCTTCTTTCTCCCACTCTCCCCCCACCTCCAGTACACACCATCTCCACCTCCACACTTCGCTGTCCGCTCGGGCGCTCGCTGCGCTCGCATAATGCATACATAATCTAGGAAGCAGTGCGAAAATTCAATTCATTCCCAATATGTATCAATTTATTAATTGTTGTTAACTTAAAAAAGATAATATTATAAACAAAATCATCAATTTAACAAAATTGACGTGATCTTCTTGAATTCTTCAATTACTTAAATAATTTTTATTCCTTTGAATTGACACGGTGGTCTTAGAAAAATTATTTCATTTACAATCGCGTAACTTGTTGAAAAATTGAGTTAGATCGATTTTTACTACGGGACAATATTCTTTCCGGTGTTGAGAACACACCATAATTTATTTGAATTTTTTAATTGATATTAGATAATTATAAAGCATTATTTTATGCCATGTACCTACTCGCTTTAGAAACTGCGCGCTCTTCCCAAAATAGCCACGCGGAAGCCTATTTTCAGCGTTAATTTAAAATAATTAGCAATGAGGAAAGTTACGGGAGGTGGGACAATTTTGTTGGAAATTTTCTCCTCTTTTAGAATCTCTTTTCAGATTTCGATTAGCTCTTGTAGTTTCTGAGTTATTCACGGAAAACTGAATGTCCTTTTTTCTTTGTTCTTTATGATCCTTTATGATTTATGAATGTCCTGATTGTCCTTTATAACTTTTGCAATTTTTTCTTTAATTTACAAGAAAAAACGCTTGTAAATTATGATCAACAATTCCACGTAATATGGTTTTTTAAGTGCCTCTCGAATCTAGTTAATACTTTGTTTTTCAAACTTTGAAAAAAAAATAGAATTATCACAATTTCTAACTTTCAAACTAAATTAGAAGGACGAACTGGACGAAGGAATACAGGATCGATACCAAATCAGTTAGTCTAGTCAAGAAGTGAGTTTTCTGAGAAAAATAGTTAGAAGGGTAGGAAAAATATGAGTGATGAATCATTCGACGCGGATTGCAATTCTGACCAATGTGTTTTTTCGTTTTTTGCCTGCAAACAAAAATTGCAATTATTATTAACAAAGAACGAAAAAATAAAACAGTAATTTTGTTTTATGACGCCATCTTATTGAGTACACTCATAGAAAGGACTCCAGGAGGCGAAAAATTTGTAATGTAATAATTTAAACAATTATCCAGCTTTCAATGTAGATGGAGGTACGAAATAAAATAGGTATAATTAACAATAGGCTAGCTTTACGAAAAACGCATTTAAAATTTTTTTCTCAACGGGACTTTCTTTCTGCAAGTGTTGAAATGACACCATAAATTTTTCAAATTTTTAATCAATTTTTATTGGTTTAATAACATTTTTTTAGGTGCGGCACTCAACTTTACAGCCGGCGTCAAAGGCCGTGCGGAGCCATATTTCAATACCAAAGTACCACTATAAATGTTATAGCTAGAGATCCGAAAGCTAGGAGTTTTTTATAGGAAATTTCCTCCTCTTTAAGGATCTTTTTTGCAATTCCCGCTATCTTGTATAGTTTTTGAGTTATCATCCAAAAACGAAATGACTTTTATTTTTTCGTTTTTTGTTAATAATAATTGTAATTTTTGTTTGCAGGCAAAAAACGAAAAAACACATTGGTCAGAATTGCAACCCGCGTCGAATGAGCCATCGCTCATATTTTTTCTACCCTTCTAACTATTTTTCTCAGGAAACTCACTTCTTGACTAGACTAACTGATTTGGTATCGATCCTGTATTCCTTCGTCCAGTTCGTCCTTCTAATTTAGTTTGAAAGTTAGAAATTGTGATAATTCTTGTTATGACATTAAAAAATATGAGCAAGACCTCATTCCGTTTGTAATGACGATAAACAATTGCAAAATATTAACATAATAAGTAGAGTAAAAAAAGAAAAAGGTTTAGTTTTTTAAAAATTACTCGAAAAGTACTAATAATGAAGAAAATAAATAAAAATATTCTTAAAGAGGAGAACATTTCTCACAATAAATTTTGACTCTCGACATCGTGCGTTAGCAACGGTAATAAGTAATAAGTTTAGTAACAATTCTATTTTTTTTTCAAAGTTTGAAAAACAAAGTATTAACTAGATTCGAGAAGCACTTAAAAAACCATATTCCGTGGAATTGTTGATCATAATTTATAAGCGTTTTTTCTTGTAAATTAAAGAAAAAATTGCAAAAGTTATAAAGGACAATCAGGACATTCATAAATCATAAAGGATCATAAAGAACAAAGAAAAAAGGACATTCAGTTTTCCGTGAATAACTCAGAAACTACAAGAGCTAATCGAAATCTGAAAAGAGATTCTAAAAGAGGAGAAAATTTCCAACAAAATTGTCCCACCTCCCGTAACTTTCCTCATTGCTAATTATTTTAAATTAACGCTGAAAATAGGCTTCCGCGTGGCTATTTTGGGAAGAGCGCGCAGTTTCTAAAGCGAGTAGGTACATGGCATAAAATAATGCTTTATAATTATCTAATATCAATTAAAAAATTCAAATAAATTATGGTATGTTCTCAACACCGGAAAGAATATTGTCCCGTAGTAAAAATCGATCTAACTCAATTTTTCAACAAGTTACGCGATTGTAAATTAAATAATTTTTCTAAGACCACCGTGTCAATTCAAAGGAATAAAAATTATTTAAGTAATTGAAGAATTCAAGAAGATCACGTCAATTTTGTTAAATTGATGATTTTGTTTATAATATTATCTTTTTTAAGTTAACAACAATTAATAAATTGATACATATTGGGAATGAATTGAA
Source organism: Cryptocephalus moraei (assembly GCA_946251905.1). NCBI lineage: Eukaryota > Metazoa > Arthropoda > Insecta > Coleoptera > Chrysomelidae > Cryptocephalus > Cryptocephalus moraei. Next base: position 30,026,114 of record OX276458.1, on the reverse strand, counting down.
TTTTCGCACTGCTTCCTAGATTATGTATGCATTATGCGAGCGCAGCGAGCGCCCGAGCGGAAAGCGAAGTGTGGAGGTGGAGATGGTGTGTACTGGAGGTGGGGGGAGAGTGGGAGAAAGAAGAAAACCATCTCTCTTTCTACTACGTTTTAATTCCCATATTCTCTCTCGCACTCACGGTGAGCCCTATACCCCGAACATTTTCATTCTCTCTGTATACTACAATATTAATTAGAGCAGTCAATATTATATTAATAAATTATAATTATTAATAATAAGGATAATTATAATTAAGTTGCAAAATACTAATATCTACATGGAATGGATCGCTTCTGATGCTTAGTCAAAATAACAGGAAAACTGTCGCTAGTCAAACATTAGTGCAATGATCTTAAAAAGGTCAATATTACAGTTAACATGATAATTTAATCGCTGATAATATGATGGTTGTTCGGAACTTACCTAACCAATTACCTTATTCCTTATAATATTTTTAGGTCTATATATTTTAATCTAAATTGAAAGCATTTTTGTTTCGGATTTGTTTTGTGATCGCTCGTTATACCCGCATGTAACGAATTTAGTTCACTAATGTTAAATGGTAAATACAACATTTGTTCGATCAATCTTGTTAATCAAACAATTCGTACCTGTTCGATTATCGGAAACAATGAAGGTATTGTTTCAGACTCCGCTAATATTGACGTAGAAAAAAATTACTATGTACATACCTACATCCATATTGATGTGCGTGATAATTAGGCCTTTATCGATCATCTGGCTTTTCTTAATCTAGTGGATTGTTTCCTTTGGGGGCTATTTAAAGGCGGTTATTTATACAACTGGAACGACTGGCAATAAATCAGTGTCAGAAATGCCTAATTTTGTGCGAGTGCGCTATTAGCAAGTAGGTATTTAGTCAAACGTGTAGACGTTTCAATCAGGCCAAAACTTTCCTACCGTAAATAATGGATCATAGAGTTAAGAGCTAAAGAAACGGCGATACATTGTCAGTTGACCAATGTGACTTCTAAAGATAAAAGAGCTAAATTCGACGTTAAAAGAACTTCAGAAGAGAGTTTAATGAAATGAGAGACGATGATCGCGTTACGTTATTAAATTTTTTCGAGTGAGAAAGACACACTTCTTAATCGAAGTACCTTAAATAACATTCGTCACCGAGAAAATTTGTTGTTCCCAAACAGTCAGTTTATAAATAAACGGTGAAATCGTCAACAACCATACAAGCCAAAAATCAATATTATGTTCTATAAAATGTAGTTTTAAATTTTAAACTTCTATTTTAATTCTGACAGCAATAAAATTTTATGGTATTTTACCGTATTTGTTACACAAATTGTCGTCTTATCTCATTAATTAATGGAAAATAACACATACGAATCTTGAACTCTCGTGTAGGTAAGTGATTATGATGATTATGCTCATCATAAATTTTTATGCACATGCAGTGATTTTCAGCGAGACATGGCGCAAGACATACATTTATCTATTTATTACAATAGGACAAAAGGTTTTCCGGAAAGCTATTGAACTTCATTTAAAGCTCAATTCGTGGATCACTTGCGTAGTTCAAATCTAAGTTTCAAACTCTATTTTATCTGAGTTTTGAGAAAATTGCTGAAATTGTTTTAAACTCCAGATGTTTCACTTGTTTGTTCAATAATTATATTGCCGGGAAATTGTCTCACAAAATTTGTTAATAAGACAAAAGCCTTGTAAATTTATGAAAGATCGCCAAGGGGTGCACAATGTTTCTCAAAAGACAGTTTTCTTATAACATTTTATAATTAAAAGTTGGGGAAATTTCTGGACAATTGACTAGAGATTTTATTACGAAATTTTATATAAAATTATTATTGATCAGTTGTTTAATTTGAATATTAATGTCTGAAAATTCACTAAAACTTTAGTTTTTTGCACAAAACTATCTAAATGTTTCTGAATAATTGAGTCCGTTATCTCTAAATTTTATGAAAATTACTAAAGCTATTTTGAACTCCAGATTTATGGACCAGTTGCTTGTTTATAAATTCGATAATTCGATTAATTTCGATCATAATGATGCTGACAGAATTACACTCTTCTGGACTTTCAGATCGAATATTTAAGTTATCAGCATCATATCCTGCAAAAAAGAATAAGTCCAAAGTCCATCGTCCAAAGGAAGGGAATCTAGGGTTTTTTGTTGCAAACTAAGGGGTATCACAGAGGTTTAATATTGCGCCACTATTTTTTTATTATTAATAGATGACATGCTCGCGGTAATTCAGGATTCACAATATACATTACTCGCAGACAAATTTACATTATTCGAGATTCAAGGAAATTAGAAATGAAGAACATACGATTCTATATATTATCAAATTATAAAAGTACCTAAGTAGAGTATATTAATGGTGCCGGACAGGTCGCCTATTATTTAATATTGAGGTGTTTAAGTATGTCATTTACTAGATAAAACCGAAATATTGAAACTCGTTTTATAGTAAACGAAATACTTCCATTTAAAAGAAAAACATAATGAAAAATTTATGCATAAGATAGATGAAAACCAATTTTGAGTAGTATACCACCACTATTATAAACAGAGCATATAAGAGCATGTAGGTGTTCTTTACTATAGAGAGTCCTTCAAATTCACAAAAAATCCAAGCTAGTAACAGTTTATAAAGCACTTGTTCGTATTATTTTAAAATGTGCTAGTATAATATGGACACCATACTTTATGAACTACTCAGTTCATAAAAATGAAATGAAAAAGAAATAGAAAAAAAATTAATACTTTTATGATATAAAACATGGTGAATATATTTTCAATTGCGCACAATTTCAGTATGCGAAAGATAAATAAACAGCTGTGCAATGTAAATTACTAATAAGTGTAAGCTATCAGTGTTGAATAAATTAGTTAAGTATTTAATTATGGCAGTGAAGTTATTTTGAATAGTAAAACGTTAAAATATTTACTTCAAAAATTAACTTCGAAAAAACGTGGATCTCAATTCTCTATTATACAAAACGTAATCCTTGGCAAAATGTTCAAGGGTTGTATATTTTTATGTCAAATGTAACGAATGACGAATGTATTTGTTCATCGTAATAAGTACGTCACTACTAAATTTAGGTTGGTTATAATGGAAATCTTAGTTTTAGTTTCATACTTATGTCATTATAAGAGTAGTTGTTTAGTTTTTAGTATTTTAATCGCTTATTGGAACCACCTGTTCTTGTAGATTACTAAATGAAATGAATAAATAAATGATGTTACAGGAGAGAACTATTAAATAAGTTATAATTTAAGAAGGTAGTAGTTTCCTAAGGCTTATTTCTAAATATTGCAAAATATCACATATAACTACTATTGAACCACCTTCTGACATATAAAATGACTAAATTGACCTAAATTATTAATAAAATGTTGTCAGTAGTAGTCAATCTATTCATTCAAAATTTAACCGTTACTTCTCACCCCAAAATATCTATTTTCATAGAAGTTTTAACATGTTTACAAGAAGAAGTATTAATTAGTGTGCAGTATGTATATAGTATATTTATATATAAATATGTTAATAAGAAGTATGGATATGTGCATCACCTTGAAATAAATAAAAAACAAACTAATTGATAGATATAATTAAATTGATTAAAATTTAATATTGAAAATGTTTAAAATATCAGCCCAATCTATTACCCGCCAAGTTTCCAATTTTTAGCTATTTAGTAATTATTGCATAAATTAAACCCCATTTTCACCACCTTGGTTAGTGACATTCGGGGATTTTAAATTTTTTCGACCTGGTCGAGGACGTAAGCTTAAACATGTAGAGTTTAAAGTCTCTAATTAATCTAGAAGTTCCTCAGAACAAAACCGACATATGTAAATTTCACTCTTATTTTTCACATCATCAGAATGGGAATTTCGGGATTTGCATAGCAAGTTGTTAGCCAAAATTTGTATTATAGTTCAGTCATCCAAGGATCAGAAACAGCGTTTCTAGGAAAAAAATGTAGAAGTTTTTTTCTCACTGGTTCTATATGTCTTTTGAGCTGCTGAATCCGAATCTGAGCTTTGCCACCTCGCCAGGCATGAGCTTCTCAAGGAAAATTGCCAAAACCTCATGTTTTCGGCACTTTTTTTCAGTTTTTTAACTATAACTCTAAAACTAAGCGTTTTTTGGTGATAACTGTGATACACTAAATTAAAGTAGCCAAATAATCTATAACTACGTATAACAACTCTAAAGTCTGGGACAATCCATAACGCCTTTAGAGGGTGTTGAAAAAATGGCATTTCTTAATTTTTCGCTAAAATGGTTAAAAAACGTTATTCTGCTCGCTGGTGTCCTACTATCAATTTTGTATACCTCCAGAATGAATTATTTTATGATTACTAGGTATATCCTGGTTATATTTCAATAATTGGCAAAAGTGAAAAAACGTTTTTTAAATCGAAAAACTCAAAAAAATTCCGCAGCTTTTGATATATTGCTAGGAAGGTATACGATCCTTTATGAACCCAGACGTCTATAGTAAAGGAAAAGGGGTTGGATTCAAAAGGTTTCATTGAAGCAAGTAAAGGTCGAGAGGATGGTAAACTAGTTTTGTTTAATAGATGTAAGATTGCTAAAGAAGTTGAGGTGCACGAAAAATGTAGGAAGAGATATACTAATTACAAATTGATAAATGCTGCCCAATTCTCATTTAAAACCCACTGTTTTATATGTGGGGAGGAAGTGCCACCAGATAATTCAAACAAAGAAATAAAAAAAACAGCAGAACACTGCAATCCTGTATACACTGTGACCCAATTTACTGTAGGTAAAAACATAGAGAGGCCGTTGAAAGATCGAAATGATGAAGTCGAACATGCTATTTTACTTCGTATAGGTTCAGTGTATGATTTGCCAGTTGCCGAAGCTCAATAGCATTTTTTTATGCATGAAAGAGCTATACCTTCCCAAAAGACAAACAAAGACACAAGACAAGGTAGACCTGTGAGGTAGACCTAGAAATGATGTGGATGGAGAAATGCAATACATTTTTAATTACATTGAAAACCGTTCTGTGTATTGTGACACAATTTGACACAGTACTCTTCATCAGATATCTATAAAGATATCTGAAAACTATCTATAAAGGCCGTTGAAACTATCTTTATAGATATTCCAGAATCTTTCAGAATAATTCTCAATCTCAATCTCAATCTCTCTCAATCTTCCAGAATAATTCCAGAATCTCTCCTAGCCTTTACATATGCTGTAGTAATGAGCAAGAAAAAACGAAATTTTGAAAAATGGAAGAAGCAAAGTCTTGCAATAGCTGACTGCTGGCGTACAGCCATAAGGCCAAAGTCCGGAGGTGTCCGAATTTGATACTAGGGCACCAGCGCGCAGAATAATGTTTTTTAAATTTTTAGCGAAAAATTAAGAAATGCCATTTTTTCAACACCATCTAACGACGTTATCGATTGTTCCAGACTTTAGAGTTATTATACGTGTCTATAGGAAATTTTGTCTACTTTAATTTGGTGCATCACAGTTATCACCAAAAAACGCTTAGTTTTCGAGTTATAGTTAAAAAACTGAAAAAAGTGTCGATAACATGAGGTTTTTTCAATTTTCGTTGAGAAGCTCATGCCTGGCGAGGTGGCAAAGCTCAGATTCGGATTTAGCAGCTCAAAAGACATATAGAGCCAGTGAGAAAAAAACTTCTACATTTTTTCCTGTAAAAAACCTTTGCTTATTGGACTATTATGGTATAACTGTTTTTTAATCCGTTTGAAATAGGTATTAATGTTATGAAAGATTTCTTTTATTTTGAAGTATTTTTTGAAATGTCATGTTGCAATTCTTTATGAAGACACTACTGATTAGTGATAAAATGGTTGCTTAATACCAACTAGTTTGTAGAAATATGACATTGAAAAGTTGGCAACAGCATTCTTGGCTGCTAATTTCACGCACGATACAGGAGAATAGGTAATAGAAATTTCAAAGAGCCCACATCAAACATTATGACGAAGGTAGACGTGTCTAACTGTTCGACACAAGTCAGGATTGCGGACCTAGTTGGGAGTGATGATACTTGTAAACTTAATAGTTAGCAATACACCAATTACTTGTGGTAACTAACTACCGTTCTTCGTACGCTGCGACCTTACTGCATGACCCGAGGAATCACATTGAGAAAAACTCAAAAACTAGGTAATCATGATTAATATAACGTAGGACAACGTATTCATTTAAACAATACGTCTATGACTATCTATGTGAATCAATTCTTTGAGTAATGGAAAGTAATTAAAAGTTAAATTCATTAAAGATTACTATTAAAGCAGTTTGGGCATACTGATTCGTAGTGATATAAACCATGGCAAAGATTTTCGTGGCATATATTAATTAAAGAATCAATGCTAACCTGCTCATAAATTTGAACGACAATCCTTATGGTTAAATAGGAAAAATTTCAAGAATAGCAATGCTTACACTCGCAAAACCACGGGATGAATTGAAATTTAAGTAGGTATTTATAATTTGTATCACACCATATATTTTTAATACACGATCTTGTAAAGAATGAAAAAGTATATTGGAGGAAATCAAACGGATTTAGAATATGGATAAATTTAGTTTAAAACTGACTATTTCTAAAATGGAAAAGATACCTAACTTATAGGCACGTCATGGATAAAAATTATTTACCTATATTTAGAGGTGCAGGTAATTTAGTTATATTCGTTATTCTAAGAGATTCTATCTCATTTAACAATATTATGGAACAGATGTACATTTACTTGAGAAACGTTCAATGTTCATTTCCTTTAAGACCAGGAGCAAGACAATCGTTCTGTTTTATGAAAGTTACTATATCATATTTTATGGTATATTTAGGTACTATAGTGGGGCCCTTTTACATTTGTCATTCATTGTAATATTATTCTAATTCACTGATGTAGGTTATCGATATTATACCCTTGTAGTAAGCATGGTTTATATTCCCTAAACGCAAATACTTTTAATAGCTATTACATCAATATCAATATACTACATAAATTAATAGTTCAATATTGCTGCACAGATGGTGGTACTTATTAGTGTGTACTTATTTCAGGGGTTGATCCTGGGCTGATTTTAAACAGAAGAGTTTATATAAACTTATTACCAAGGAACCAATTCTTGAAAATAGCCATATTCATTATTACCCCGTATTACATTAATTGTATATTAATTTATCTGGTATTTATAAGTTTTTTTGGGTGTGGGTAGTCATATGAAATCTGGGAATAATATTGATGTACATTATAGATCACTATTGTTATATTTATAATAGAGATCAATCCTTTAATCGCCTATTCTTTGATAAAAAGTAATATAATTTTGTAATGATCCTTTTCTTTTAGACCTCTCTGAAGAAACCTAAGGTATCAAAGATTAAAATTTGACAGCTGTTATTGTAACTCGAGCATTTACGAGTTTAATTTTTAATTTGTACCTAACATAACAAGTTACATCTCTTGATAGAAAAGAAAATCATTTTTAAACAATTAAAATAGAGGAAAGCTCGGTACATATTGAGCACCCTCTATTTGAGCGTTTTAGTATGCGAGCCATCCGGGCTATATTTTTGAAGTATTAAATTTATTCAGTTTGAAACATTTTTCGTCTCATAAAATTTCGATAAAATCATTTCTCTTTGAGCTGATTTGATAACGAACATTTTCAACAAAGAGCTATTGAAAGATGAGATGCTCGTACTTTGGTGTAAAAAATGTTGTTTGCAGCATACTATTTTTCAGGAATTTCTCATAACGTCATGGACAACGTAGCAGTAAAGTAATAATGTCCTACATGTGATGAAGTCATATTTTTTTCATGCACAAAATATTAATTTGTTTCATGTTTAGTGTCCTTTACAGCATAATTCAGATCTTGAGGAAATCAACAAAGTAATCCTAACAAAGAAATAACAAAAGTACGGTGCGCTTATATTTTTGCTGCCAGCATTATAAAGTTGCATTAATCATCAGTTGGTTGCTGCTTTGCAGCATATCAACTTATATGATTTGTCATGAGATCATGTACAATCTAACTACAATAAAAGAAATGAGAGAAGTATGACACGTTTGTACCTTTACGTAGGTAAAATAGTGCTTCATTTTAAACAATATAGCTTGCAGATAATATTTTTCTTTATGATTTCTCATAAGATCATGGACAAAGTAACAGCGACATACAAGTATTCGAAATGTGATGCAATCACATTTTTCCTATGGGCAAAGTATTGATTCAGTTCACATTCAGTGTCCTTTACAGTATGTTCACTTTCTGTGTATTCTTGCGACGATGAGCAAAATGATCTCGACAAAGAAATAGCTACATATGCGCAAAAAGATATTTTTGTAGTAAGCATAACCACACCATAACCTCAATCAATATTTATTGCGATATATTAATATTATATCATTTATCATGAGGACGTGAACGAAGTAACTGCAACGAAAAACTAATGACGGCTTCACACTTTTGCCGTAAGCATAACATTGCTTTAGACCGGATTCTTTTCAGCTTATTACCTTCTATGATAACTCATGAAGACCTGTATAAACTAACTGTAATGAGGGAAATATGGGAAATGTAAGACGTTTCTAGTTTGAAATAATAGTTCAAGCAATTTTCTTTCTAGCATGTTAATTATTTGTGATTTCTCATGACTCCGTAACTGAAACATAGAATATAAAACAATGTTGTCGTGATTATATTAACATCATAGCGGTAACTCGATTAAGAGAATTTATGTGAAAATTTTGAGATTGACCAGACCGCGTAGGCACAGAGTAAAGAACCAGTGTTTTTCAAATTTTCTAATTAGCGGATACCCTGTATATTAATATATCGGGTGTTTTTTTTTTAATTTCACCTCATAGTAGGCTGTGGATAGTGTTTGTGAATGCGCCTTACTAAAAAATGTCAAAATTGACATAACCTCACTTTTTAATAAAAACTGAAACTGTTCCAATCGGTTGATAGTGTCTTAAAAAAGACAGCTCACTCATCTACGCCTAATTAATAGAGCCAAGCTGTCTTTATCAAGACACTAGTAACTGATTGGAGCAGTGTCAATTTTTATTAAAAAAGTGAGGTTATGTCAATTTTGACATTTTTTAGTAAGGCGCATTCACAAACACTATATCCACAGCCTATGGAGTTACTATGAGGTGAAATTTAAAAAAAAACCCTATATAATGTTGGCGAATATGATGTTAATATACAATATCCGACTCTCAATGATTATTAAAATTGTTACTGGAACAATATTGCGAAAGGTCCTGCACATCTATTATTGGTTCGATATTCTAACAGGAGCGACTGGAAGGTGAATCAAGCATTGTAGCTATTGATGTAGAGGTCGTGTTTCCCAAAGGGAATGTGATTTACAGTTCTGAATGTCTTTATGAAAATTAAACAATCGTCGTTTGTTAAAACCATCTGGAATTAAACTTGTCATCCCAACTCAAAATTGAGATCGACGGTGTAATCCGATGAGGGTACCGGTATTAGCTGTCAACGCAGTTGTTTATGTTCGATCCTTGTAATTGATGTACTTGTGAATATTTAAAAAAAATATGAATTTCTTCTATGGAATGTATTTCGTAATGTAATACAGAATCACTCGATATGGAAGTACACCTGACTGTGTCAATTATCATTTGTTAAAACTGTCAGCTAAACGTTAACGAAAGCTTTTACCTCAACTTTGTGGCAGAGTATCCCGTTCCACCCCCGGGACGCAGTTCGCACTCTGGAAAAATCGGACCACCGGCGACGTAACTGAACACTCGAAAAAAAAGAACAGCGGATCAACAAAAGGAAAAGTCGCGCGCGAGGAAAAAAAACAGAGAGATCGAATGGGAGAGCGAGAGAGAGAGGGAGAGAGAGAGAGCGGTCGAAGCGCGAATTTAACGAATTAACGCCGGTCCGAGACGGTTGTCGCGCTAATAAGTCTCATTAGGAGGACGAGAGCGAGGGGGCCCGGATGAGATTTGAACTATTCGAACCGTACCGCTCCGACAAAATCTGGATTGTGATCTGCGGGGAAGGCTCGCGCCGCGACTCTCGATCCTCTGGAGAGGAAAAACACACGCACACACGCACTCACGTCCAAGACGACGCCGCCGTCGGCCCGACTGATCACAACGACGCTCGGAATCAGAACGAGCTGGAAGATAAGATACGTTACTTACACCTACCTACCTGGCTACCTGTCGATGCGAGCAGTACTGATCGGTTGAAACGAAACTGGAAAAGTCTAAACTGAGATGTCTATTAAGCCACATCATCCACTTCATAAGTCAGCATTTACTATAGGCTCATATATTATTGCTACTTTATTGCTAATTTATTACGCAAACAACGAGATTATTGCTCCACCCCTTAGCGAGGAAAGGAGGATAATGTGACATAAGACTTAAGCCACATCATCCACACCTGTATATTCGAAATCGTAAGAGATATATATGGGAGATTCCATGTCAACTGAACAGGGAGTGAATGGGGTGGTTTTTAAATCGCTACCGGAAGTATCTAGTCGTCTTTAGGATATAAATGCTAAAATAGCTTCAATGCTAAATTTGGTGAAATGTGTTTGAATTTTGTGTGCCTGAGCTTTGTTCCAAGTGACCGTTTTCGGTGATTTAGTTTCTGCAGTGAGCTTAATCTCACAAATAACATGGGGAAAAGATACAGTTAGCCAAATAGGTGAGTCAGGAAAGAAGTAAACTTTTGAGACAGAATTATAGCTAAACACTAACGTCTCTGCAACAAGATCATCTTCGTTGCTGTGAATTATGCGACCCAAATGCCAGTTGTTATTGAATAGAAAAGCAACATCCAAATTTTTCTCCAAAAGTTTCACAACTTTACCTTTTAAATCGAAAACCAATGCCCAATTCTCATCCATACTGCTGTTTTTACGTTTGACGGTTTGCTTATTGTGAACACAAAACTGATGGAAACTTTTAGTGCATGGAATAGTTTGTGCTTCCTTTTTGTCACTGTTTTCATGACAAAATTTAAGATTCGACGTTCCAGTGAAAGAGATAAAATTTTTAAACATTTATCAAGGGCTTGATCAAGCGTCAAGCTGCTATTGCGAGTTTGAAATGACCCTATGAAAACCAAACCATGACATTGCACGAGCTTCTTAAATTTTGTCATGAAAACAGTGACAAAAAGGAAGCAAAAACTATTCCAAGCACTAGAAGTTTCCATCAGTTTTGTGTTCACAATAAGTAAATCGTCAAATGTAAAAACGAGAATTGGGCATTGGTTTTCGACTCAGGCTCAGGCACACAAGCTCAGGCACAGAAAATTCAAACACATTTCAACAAATTTAGCATTGAAGATCTTGATTCCAGAAATTCTCTGTACCAGTTAAATTGGATGAATAAAGTATAAATTTCTGGATTTTTACAATGTATTTTTTACGTGTTTTCCCATCAATTTTTATATTTTCTAAAGCTCCTCCCTCCGGTGAAAAAATTGAATATGCCAATTGGTGAGTTAGAACAATTTGTTGATTTCACAAATTACAAAAAAAGCTAAGATCAAGATTATAAAGCTTTGGAATGAACCGAAAATGATTCTTTACTATTAAGTGGAATACTGGAACGTCAAAAAATTTCAAATTGAATTTTTGCATGAGTTTTCACAGGGTTAGACACAGAAATATTTCATTTTTCCACAAAATAAATCAGTTTTTTGCGTGTTTTGGTACTTAAAACCAAAATACCCACCGATAATTTGTTTTGACCTTAAAGTATATGTAAAAAGGAAGATTTTGGCAGCTTCCAAATATTTTTCAAAAAATAAGTTTTTTAGATATCGCACTTTGAAAAAAAAAAATTTTAGAATTTCTCGCTCGGGGGAGCATCCAATCCTAATTCTGAGGCCGGAAATGGATTCTTGGGAAGATTTTACATCGAACCACTAGTTTCAGAATTTCTTTAAACTCAAATTCTCGCATCGGCTGTCTAAAAACGAAAATTTTTCATGGCCCGCAAAAAAATGAACAAAACACAAAATAGGTCACAAATCCAAAATGGCGCAACATTAGGGACTGAAAATGTAGGATCAGACGTATTTTTATATTCTAAAGACGACTAGATACTTACGGTAGCGATTTAAAAACCACCCCATTCACTCCCTGATCAGTTGACATGGAACTGTATATATGTTATGCCCAAACATCGAAAACGCTCACTGAGCGCAAAAAATGACCGCAACGCGTTGCGGACTGTGCCGAACGACCAAATACCGAAATGACTTAATTTTTCGCGTTGTGTCCGTTCTTGTTGACCAATACGCTCGTGGATAGTGCTCAAACGGCTACGAATCGTTCTGGATTATTTAGAAAGCTGATAAACCGATTTTTCTTGTCTAGGCTTGTCAGTGTGTTTACAACTGCCTTAGAGTGAAATTATGTCTATGTTGATGAGCGAAGTCGCTACTATTGTAGCTAAAAACGATAATACGAGAGAGGTGTTTAATGAAAGACTTAAAAATATCGTTGATAACAGCAATGATCGGTGTTACGAACGAACGGTATGAAGAGATCGTCCGAGAAGTGAAAGAAGCGAATCGCTTGAAAGATTGCAAAATGCCCTTGTCGTCCAAACAATATAGAAGACCAAAGAGGTATGATGTCATAACAACTGGGGAATATGAAAAGTTTATAGAAAAGTCCAAAGGAACACAGGATAGAAATTTTCGATGTTACTGTAAAATGGAGGATCTTTTTGGCTTTATTGAAGCTGCTCATATGACAAGTGGACACAAACGAACAAGAAGTATGTTACTCAGACGCTATTTATTGTATATAATATTGGTGTAATTATTTACTATACATTTTTCTACTGTTTTTAAAATTTTTCATAATATTTACATGTTACCCCATGTTTGTTGACGAGGTGGCCCATTCTTTCGCTGCGCTTTCTACTAGAAACCTAAAGAGTTTTTTGTTTGTTTTTAGTTATGGAGGCTGAAATCAGCAAAAAATACTGCAATATTAGAGAGTAGCTATACAGATCTATTTGTCTCTCTGCGAGCAATGTCAGGGAAAGAAGATCAAGAAGGAGTTAGTTGTTGCACCAATCCTATCAAATCACATGAATTCGAGATGTCAAGTAGATTTGATCGATATGCAGACCGAACCCGACCGAGACTATCGTTTCACATGGAACTACCAAGACCATCTGATCAAATTTACAATTTTGCAACCACTCAAAACGAAAACAGCTGAAGAAGTCGCATATAATGTAGTAGACATTTTTTTGCATGTTCGGTGCTACCTTTATGCTGCAAAGCGACAACGGAAGAGAATTTTCTAATAAGATAATCGAAGAGTTAAAGAATCTGTGGCCAGGCCTTAAACTTGTGCATGGTAAGCCCCGCCATTCACAGAGCCAAGGATCGGTAGAACGATCCAATCAGGACGTTAGAGATATGTTAGTAGCATGGATGCTTGACAATGATACTGTAACGTTTATTTTATAATTTATTTACATTAATTGAACACTAATTTATTTAACACACTAAACTACTTGTACACTAGACTAGACACTACATAATTTATTTGTACTGCTCCGCTTTCGGATCGTATGTCGCGTTCACGTCTGCTTCTCTAGTTCTAACTAACTCCCTCGATCACAAGCCCCCTTATATATACACCCCCAACCATAATCGAGATCCTTCTCGTACCTTCTAGAACGCCTACGCAGCAAATGTTCAGAAGGTCACAAATTAATTGCTTTTCGTAAACAACATTCCGGGAAAATTCGTGCAGCTGTCTTTACGCGTCGTAGTTGGTGTCGCGTTGTTTACTTCTCGCATTACACTGCCCCCGCCTTAGAGACGTTTCGTCTCGGAACGTATCCCTGGTAGGCCCATGCAGGAACCCGCAGTTAGCCCCCCGCTTACAGCGAGACGTGGCGTCAAAATAACAGGGGACCGTCTTCACCAGTCGACATGGTGCAGGCCCAAAACAGCAGACTAAAACTTCCACTCCGGTATTCTTGAACACTACTTCCAGCATATTCCGGACAACCCTCCAGTCCAGCTGATCTCGTCCAGCACCTAACTTGGGGACAGCTAGCTTCCTGATGTCGAGCTCTAGCAGTCGGTCTCGTAGCCTATGCAAGGTTCGCCATACATCGTGATAACATGGTTTAAGGGACCCGATCTCCTTCGTAACCAGATAAAAGATGTGTCTTACGTTGTCACGTAGTTCCAGAACCTTGCCAATTTCCGGGAGTTGCGCTCTGAGTTGTTCCAAGCGCCCGTACTTCTTCTTGAAAACCGTGGCGATACCTCGTGACATTACCAGGTCGGTGGACACACAATGGGCCAACGAGTATTCTTCAGGTACGCTGAACAAATCCTGTTGTCTTTCACAGGTTACCCCATACCGTGCTTTTCCGGTACCCCCGTAGGCGCTCATAAATTCTTCGAACGAAAGTTCGTTCTCCTGCGCCAACGTGTTTCTTACTCGGGAAATCTCCGCCTCATCGTGCGACCCCTCATAGGGTGCCAACCGATTGAAGTGCACCACTCTCGGCTTGCCATTTGGTAGTTTGCTTACCCGGTAGACCACGTCATTGATTCGTTTCTTTACAACATAGGGACCTTCCCAATTGGTCTGTAACTTAGGGGACAAACCACGTTTCTTCTGTGGGTTGTACAGCCAAACTCGATCTCCCATTTGGTAGCCACCCTCTTTAGCGTTGATGTCGTAACGCTCTTTGATGCGATCACTGGCGATATTTAGTTGGTACCGGACTTGATCGTGAATCTCGTTCATCCTTTGCCGCATCCGGGAGACGTAATCTTCCCCCGAAACGTCCTCGTCCGGTCTAGCGCCAAAGATTACATCACAGGGCAGTTTAAGTTCTCGCCCGAACAGGACTTTGGCTGGAGTTTGTCCTGTCGACTCATGAACGGCCGAGCGGTAGGCCATCAGGAAGAACGGCACGTGTTCGTCCCAGTCTCTTTGATGTGACGAGACCATTTTCGCTAGATAGCGGTTGAGGGTGCGATTCATTCGTTCTACCATGCCGTCAGACTGAGGGTGAAGGGCCGTGGTTCTTGTTTTTCGTACCCCAAACTTCTCACAGATCCTCCGGAATAGGCCACTCTCAAAGTTTCTTCCTTGATCCGAGTGTAATTCCATGGGTACTCCATACCGGCAGATCGTCTCCTTCACTAGCACATCGGCCACTGTCTCTGCCTCCTGATTAGGGAGAGCGTACGCTTCTACCCACTTCGTAAAGTAGTCCATCACGACCAAGATGTATTTATTCCCCTTTTCGGTCTCAGGGAAGGGTCCTGCTATATCAATAGCGATCCTTTCGAAGGGGCTTCCGACGTTATATTGTTTCATGGGAGCTTTCGGTCGTCTTTGTGGCCCATTACTTGCAAAGCATGTAGTACATTTCTTGCACCAGTCCTTCACGTCGTCTGAACAATTGATCCAGTAGAAGCGCTCCCGTACCTTCTGCAGCGTTTTCTTGATCCCTAAATGTCCACCGGACGATCCGTCGTGAAGGTGCCGCAAGACCTCCGTAATTTTACTGGAGGGAATTACCAACTGCCGTCTTTCCTCCGTCCAGTTTTGGCTCTCCAGTACGCGTTTTAGTAGTCCATCCTCAACCACTAACGAGTCCCACTGTGCCCAATAGCTCTTGAGTTTTGGCGAGCCAGGTGATACCTTTTGCCACTCAGGACGCTCTCCTCCCTCTTTCCAAACCAGGATTTCTTTGAGAACCGGGTCTTTTCCTTGCTCTTGTCGTAACGAGGATGGTGTCCATTCCTCGGCGACCACGGTCGTTCGATAGACTTTCTCGGACTTTTCCTCAGCTCTATGACAATGAGGACACTCATCAGGGCATGGTCTTCTCGAGAGTGCGTCTGCGTTTCCATGACTCTGTCCTGGCCGATGTTCTATGACAAAGTCATACTCCTGGAGCCTCTCGATCCAGCGAGCGATCTGTCCTTCGGGATTCTTAAACTGGAGGAGCCATTTAAGAGCAGCATGATCGGTCCGGATCAAAAACCTCCTTCCACACAAATATTTATGGAAGTGCTCGATGGACTTGACGATGGCCAATAATTCACGCCGGGTGACGCAGTAATTCCTTTCTGGTTTGGAGAGTACCTTGCTGAAGTATCCAAGGACACGTTCTTGTCCCTCCTGGCGCTGCGACAGAACACTTCCAATTCCCACATTGCTCGCGTCTGTGTCCAGGATGAACTGTCCTTCTGGCAGAGGAAAACTCAGCACTGGGGCACTGGTCAACTTCCTCTTCAGCTCGTCGAAGGCAGACTGGCATTCCTCATCCCAACAGAAGTTTCGTCCTTCTTCCGTGAGCCTTGTCAACGGCTTAGCGACGTCGGAGATCATCCGGACATATCGTCGGTAGTACGTGCAGAGGCCCAGAAAACTCCCCAACTGGTGTTTATCTACCGGTATTGGCCACTCCTTCACCGTACTTGTCTTGTCCGGATCAACGGCGACGCCCTCTCTGCTCACTACGTGCCCTAAGTACGAGACCTTCCTTCTGAAGAGTTGACATTTCTTCGGATTCAGTTTCAGCCCCGTACCTCGCAGTCTCTGGAAGACGTCCTCTAAGTTTTTCAGATGTCCTTCGAAGGTCTTGCCCATCACGATGACATCGTCCAAATAGACTAGGCACGTTTTCCACGTCAGACCCATTAGCACGCTCTCCATCAGCCTCTCAAACGTCGCTGGGGCATTACAAAGTCCGAATGGCATGACTGTAAAATGCCACAGGCCGTTACCGAAGGTAAATGCCGTCTTTTCCTTATCGGCAGGGTCCATTTCGACTTGCCAATAGCCGCTTTTTAAATCCAAGGTCGAAAATATCGTGGATCCAGCAAGGGTATCGAGTGTGTCGTCGATACGTGGTAGCGGGTAGCTGTCCTTTTTGGTGACACTGTTCACCTGCCGGTAGTCTACACAGAATCGAGTAGTCCCATCCTTTTTCTTCACCAGTACTACCGGCGAGGCCCATGGACTGCTTGACGGCTCGATGACCCCGTCCCGCTCTAGGTCCCTGATGATTTTCTCGGCTTCCTCCCGTTTGGCCAAAGGTAGTCGTCTTCCTGTTTGTCGAATCGGTCGTGTAAATCCTAAATCCTCCGCATCAGGAATCTATCAGTAAAAATAAAATTGATTTGAATATATATGTTTCGTATAACTATTCGTAAATTTTACTTCATAACAGTCTTATACAGTATATTACGAACATGTTTCTACACGTTTTTAGTTCGGTTAAACAAAAATTGTGTTATGATTCTAATTCTTTATCATTTCATCTAACCTGTAATTATTAATTTATACTTTTGCGTAGATAACGCAAGTAAGTAATGATATTTCATGGTGCCCGAGCTTGTAATCTTATGATAAACCAACTCCACGCTCTCTAGGTACTTAAAAGCAAATAATTCAATAATCACTTAATCCATTCTAAAAATGTAAGATTTCCCGAAAGTATCTTACAGAGATAAAAAACTCGAAGTCTTTAATTTGATTAAGAGGAATAGGTATACAAAATGAATTTGTTATATAAATGTATACATATGAAAAATTGATGAGATTTATAAAGTATACAAATACGCATTTTGCACATATTCCAAGTCGTATTATTACCATTAAATACTGCTGAATGGAAATAAAATGACAAAATTGTTGACAATAACGAAATAACACAATAACACCACATAACTTTTTCATGAATTTTTTATTTCACTAATAATACATAGGAAACCAAATTACTATTAAAAAATGTCCTGCTTGAAATAAATGCCTTAATCCATATTTTTCAAAACTTGCCTTCATAGTGTAACGTTTATTTTATAATTTATTTACATTAATTGAACACTAATTTATTTAACACACTTAACTACTTTTACACTAGACTAGACACTACATAATTTATTTATACTGCTCCGCATTCGGATCGTATGTCGCGTTCACTTCTGCTTCTCTACTTCTAACTAACTCCCTCGATCACAAACCCCCTTATATATACATCCCCAACCCTGATCGAGAACATTCCAGTACATTCTAGAAGCCTACGCAGCAAATGTTCATCCACCTGTTTTGTACGCGTCGTAGTTATTCTTTTGAAGGAGTAAACATGTGTCGCTTTGTTTACTTCTCGCATTACACTGCCCCCGCCTTAGAGACGTTTCGTCTCGGAACGTATCCCTGGTAGGCCCATGCAGGAACCTGCAGTTAGTCCCCCGCTTACAGCGAGACGTGGCGTCAAAATAACACGGGACCGTCTTCCCGAGTCGACATGGTGCAGGCCCAAAACAGCAGACTAAAACTTCCACTCCGGTATTCTTGAACACTACTTCCAGCATATTCCGGACAACCCTCCAGTCCAGCTGATCTCGTCCAGCACCTAACTTGGGGACAGCTAGCTTCCTGATGTCGAGCTCCAGCAGTCGGTCTCGTAGCCTATGCAAGGTTCGCCATACATCGTGATAACATGGTTTAAGGGACCCGATCTCCTTCGTAACCAGATAAAAGATGTGTCTTACGTTGTCACGTAGTTCCAGAACCTTGCCAATTTCCGGGAGTTGCGCTCTGAGTTGTTCCAAGCGCCCGTACTTCTTCTTGAAAACCGTGGCGATACCTCGTGACATTACCAGGTCGGCGGACACGCAATGGGCCAACGAGTATTCTTCAGGTACGCTGAACATATCCTGTTGTTTTTCACAGGTTACCCCATACCGTGCTTTTCCGGTACCCCCGTAGGCGCTCATAAATTCTTCGAACGAAAGTTCGTTCTCCTGCGCCATCGTGTTTCTTACTCGGGGGACCTCCGCCTCATCGTGCGACCCCTCATAGGGTGCCAACCGATTAAAGTGCACCACTCTCGGCTTGCCGTTTGGTAGTTTGCTTACCCGGTAGACCACGTCATTGATTCGTTTCTTCACAATATAGGGACCTTCCCAATTGGTCTGTAACTTAGGGGACAAACCTCGTTTCTACTGTGGGTTGTACAGCCAAACTCGATCTCCCATTTGGTAGCCACCCTCTTTAGCGTTGATGTCGTAACGCTCTTTTATGCGATCACTGGCGATATTTAGTTGGTACCGGACTTGATCGTGAATTTCGTTCATCCTTTGCCGCATCCGGGAAACGTAATCTTCCCCCGAAACGTCCTCGTCCGGTCTAGCGCCAAAGATTAGATCACAGGGCAGTTTAAGTTCTCGCCCGAACAGGACTTTGGCTGGAGTTTGTCCTGTCGACTCATGAACGGCCGAGCGGTAGGCCATCAGGAAGAACGGCACGTGTTCGTCCCAGTCTCGTTGATGTGACGAAACCATTTTCGCCAGATAGCGGTTGAGGGTGCGATTCATCCGTTCTACCATGCCGTCAGACTGAGGGTGAAGGGCCGTGGTTCTTGTTTTTCGTACCCCAAACTTCTCACATATCCTCCGGAATAGGCCACTCTCAAAGTTTCTTCCTTGATCCGAGTGTAATTCCATGGGTACTCCAAACCGGCAGATCAGCTCCTTCACGAGCACATCGGCCACTGTCTCTGCCTCCTGATTGGGGAGAGCGTACGCTTCTACCCACTTCGTAAAATAGTCCATTACGACCAGGATGTATTTATTCCCCTTTTCGGTCTCAGGGAAGGGTCCTGCTATATCAATAGCGATCCTTTCGAAGGGGCTCCCGACGTTATATTGTTTCATGGGAGCTTTCGGTCGTCTTTGTGGCCCATTACTTGCGAAACATGTAGTACATTTCTTGCACCAGTCCTTCACGTCGTCTGAACAATTGATCCAGTAGAATCGCTCTCGTACTTTCTGCAGGGTTTTCTTGATCCCTAAATGTCCACCAGACGACTCGTCGTGAAGGTGCCGCAAGACCTCCGGGATTTTACTGGAGGGAATTACCAACTGCCGTCTTTCCTCCGTTCCGTCTTGGCTCTCCAGTACGCGTTTTAGTAGTCCACCCTCAACCACTAACGAGTCCCACTGTGCCCAATAGCTCTTGAGTTTTGGCGAGCCAGGTGATACCTTTTGCCACTCAGGACGCTCTCCTCCCTCCTTCCAAACCAGGATTTCTTTGAGAACCGGGTCTTTTTCTTGCTCTTGTCGTAACGAGGATGGTGTCCATTCCTCGGCGACCACGGTGGTTCGGTAGACTTTCTCGGACTTTTCCTCAGCTCTATGACAATGAGGACATTCATCAGGGCATGGTCTTCTCGAGAGTGCGTCTGCGTTTCCATGACTCTGTCCTGGCCGATGTTCTATAACAAAGTCATACTCCTGGAGCCTCTCGATCCAGCGAGCGATTTGTCCTTCGGGATTCTTAAACTGGAGGAGCCATTTAAGAGCAGCATGATCGGTCCGGATCAAAAACCTCCTTCCACATAAATATTTATGGAAGTGCTCGATGGACTTGACGATGGCCAATAATTCACGTCGGGTGACGCAGTAATTCCTTTCTGGTTTGGAGAGTACCTTGCTGAAGTATCCAAGGACACGTTCTTGTCCCTCCTGACGCTGCGACAGAACACTTCCAATTCCCACATTGCTCGCGTCGGTGTCCAGGATGAACTGTCCTTCTGGCAGAGGAAAACTCAGCACTGGGGCACTGGTCAACTTCCTCTTCAGCTCGTCGAAGGCAGACTGGCATTCCTCATCCCAACAGAAGTTTCGTCCTTCTTCCGTGAGCCTTGTCAACGGCTTAGCGACGTCGGAGAACATCCGGACATATCGTCGGTAGTACGTGCAGAGGCCCAGAAAACTCCTCAACTGGTGTTTATCTACCGGTATTGGCCACTCCTTCACCGTACTTGTCTTGTCCGGATCAACGGCGACGCCCTCTCTGCTCACTACGTGCCCTAAGTACGAGACCTTCCTTCTGAAGAGTTGACATTTCTTCGGGTTCAGTTTCAGCCCCGCACCTCGCAGTCTCTGGAAGACGTCCTCTAAGTTTTTCAGATGTCCTTCGAAGGTCTTGCCCATCACGATGACATCGTCCAAATAGACTAGGCACGTTTTCCACGTCAGACCCATTAGCACGCTCTCCATCAGCCTCTCAAACGTCGCTGGGGCATTACAAAGTCCGAATGGCATGACTGTAAAATGCCACAGGCCGTTACCGAAGGTAAATGCCGTCTTTTCCTTATCGGCAGGGTCCATTTCGACTTACCAATAGCCGCTTTTTAAATCCAAGGTCGAAAATATCGTGGATCCAGCAAGGGTATCGAGTGTGTCGTCGATACGTGGTAGCGGGTAGCTGTCCTTTTTGGTGACACTGTTCACCTGCCGGTAGTCTACACAGAATCGAGTAGTCCCATCCTTTTTCTTCACCAGTACTACCGGCGAGGCCCATGGACTGCTTGACGGCTCGATGACCCCGTCCCGCTCTAGGTCCTTGATGATTTTCTCGGCTTCCTCCCGTTTGGCCAAGGGTAGTCGTCTTGCTGTTTGTCGAATCGGTCGTGTCTCGCCCGTGTCAATTTTGTGTGTCACGACCTTGGTCTTTCCCAGCTTTCCATTCTCGGTGGTAAATATGTCCTGGTACTTATTTATTAATTCGTGGGCCTTTTGTTTCTGTGTGGGCGAGAGAAACGCACTGGTCTGGGAAAGAATTTGTTTCAAGTCCTGCGGAGTGTGTCTGGACCTTTCTTCCTCACTAACGCCCCTTACGATGGCCGAAGCGGCTATACATGTGCCCAGCTTCGTACCCTTCTTGATGGTGACCGGGTACTGATTGATGTTGAGTAGCCGCACAGGCACTTCCCTTGAGAGAGTAACGAGCGCCTTTCCTACCAGTACCCCCCGAGCCAGTCGATTGTCATCGTTTTCTGGTTCGATCACGGCTGGGATTCCCTCTTCCACAACACCCCTCAGACAGGTAGAGGTGATCGTTTCGCTTCGTTCCGGGAGAATCACATCTTCTGCCATTATTACGTCTAACACAAAGTTGTCACGATTGTGTAGCAGTAATTCTTCTTGACCGATCCTCAACACTCGGTGTCCGAAATCCAACTGGAATCCATGATTCCTCATGACGTCCATCCCCAGTATGACGTCTTCCTCAATTTCGGCTATGAGAACAGGATGGTCAAACTTTACTCGTCCCAACGTCATGCTAACCGTCGCTTCACCGTGTATTACTGCCTTCTCTCCAGTGGCAGTTCTTAATTGCCACCTACTTGGCCTAATCTTCCTACGGTCCCTCACAACTTCCGAGCGTACGATCGTCTTCGTAGCTCCCGTGTCCACAAGCATGGCGTGGGATCTCCCGTCGATAGTGCCATCGACGTACGCGCTCCCCAATTGGTGGGAAAACGAGGCTATACTGGCCCGGGGGTTTCCACTGCTACGGGTCGACGTTCCCCCTTTCTTATCGACCCGCATTAGTTTTCCTGGGCCTTCGCCGGCGCCGCTGTTCTGGGCTGCTTGCAAGAACTCTTCACATGGCCCACTTCGCCACAGTTCCAACAGCGAACTACCTTCTTCTTCGCCGACAGCATCTCCATGATCTGCTGTAGGACCCTTTCCACGAGTTTCTCAGTGTCTACTTCCTCTGTAACCGCTCGAACACGGCCGTGACCGCGGGAAGCTTCCATGGCTGCATCATGCTCCAGTGCGATGGCGAGCGCGTCCATTAATGTTTTCGGTCGAGCTAGTCTCAGGGCCCTCTGCAGTTCCTGGTCCCGCAGCCCGCTCACGAACGTCTGCACTGCGAGGCACTCCATCATCTGTTCCGGTGCCGTTGGATACGCCAACCTCACTAGTCTGGCTACGTCCGCTTCGAACTCCTGCAGGGTCTCGTTCGATCTCTGACGGCGATTGGACATCTGGGATTGATGGACTTGCTCCAGATGTGTTTGGCCGAACCGCATTTCCAGTCGCCTCAGCAGCTCATTGTAATTCCCGGCTTCCTCGGTGGATAGCGTCTGAAGAACTTCCAACGCCTCTCCACGCAAGGCTACCGTTAGGGAAACAGCTTTTTCGTGAGGGGACCAAGCATTAGCCTCCGCTGCTGCCTCAAACTGCTTCTTGTAGCTGGCCCACGGAATTTTTCCATCGAACGTTGGGGGCGTCACTCGATTGGTGCATATCGAGTTCTGTTGAACGACCGCCTTTATTTCTTCCTTCGTCTCGCCGCTACTGACTCGCCTTAGTCGTTCTTCCAACTGCTTCGTCTTCTGTTTAATTTCGTGTTCTTTCCCCTCGCCGCTACTGACTTGTTCTAGTCGTTCTTCCAACTGCTTGATCCTCTCTTCAATCTCCTTACGCTGAGCCTCAATCTGGTCGGTTATCTGCGCAGTAATATCTTCCCTCTGGGCGGCGATTTGAGCAGTAATATCTTCCCTCTGGGCGGCGATTTCTTCCCTCTGGGCAGCGATTTGGGCAGTGATGTCTTCCCTCTGGGCAGCGATTTGAGCAGTGATGTCTTCCCTCTGATCGGCGATTTCTTCCCTCTGGGCAGCGATTTGAGCAGTGATGTCTTCCCTCTGGGCGGCGATTTGAGCAGTGATGTCTTCCCTCTGGGCGGCGCTTTCTTCCCTCTGGGCGGCGATTTCTTCCCTCTGGGCAGCGATTTGAGCAGTGATGTCTTCCCTCTGATCGGCGATTTCTTCCCTCTGGGCAGCGATTTGAGCAGTGATGTCTTCCCTCTGGGCGGCGATTTGAGAAGTGATGTCTTCCCTCTGGGCGGCGCTTTCTTCCCTCTGGGCGGCAATTTCTTCCCTCTGGGCGGCGATTTGCTTCGTGATGTCATCGTCTTCGAACTCGAAAACTTCCGGGTCCTGGCCATTTTCTTTCAAAAATGCTGAGAGCCGGTCCTGGAGTTCAGTCTTCCTCCCTCCTGTTTCCAATTCTCGTTCCTCGAGTTCTTTTTTTAACTCGGCCACTTTTAATTCGCGTAACTTCTTCATGATCCCACTTCTGACACCAATGTAACGTTTATTTTATAATTTATTTACATTAATTGAACACTAATTTATTTAACACACTTAACTACTTGTTCACTAGACTAGACACTACATAATTTATTTGTACTGCTCCGCATTCGGATCGTATGTCGCGTTCACTTCTGCTTCTCTACTTCTAACTAACTCCCTCGATCACAAACCCCCTTATATATACATCCCCAACCCTGATCGAGAACATTCCAGTACATTCTAGAAGCCTACGCAGCAAATGTTCATCCACCTGTTTTGTACGCGTCGTAGTTATTCTTTTGAAGGAGTAAACATGTGTCGCTTTGTTTACTTCTCGCATTACAATAGTAACACTACCAATCAACAAATTGCTTTTGTAAATCATGTTTAAAATATTTCATTATTAGTACTCGTGAATTCTTTCCTAATTTTATATACTAAACAATGCCCCCCTCCCCCCGTCAGCCCTTAGCTTCCGTCAGCTACCAATTATGAGTTAAATCACACATATACAGGGCGCTCCAGAGATAAAATTTAACGCATGTAAAATAAACCGCCTTCAGTTTTGAACAAATCGGGATAGTTCGCGGAGAAAAGTTGTTCACAATTACGAAACATCACGAAATTTAAATTTTCAATAGACGAAAAGTATTGGACATTTGAAAAGAAATATATCTTTTCCATATAATTTCATTAAAGCCATTTTATTTATTAAGATATGAATAAGTCGTGTCATGAAAATTTCGTTGACGATCAACATTTTCAATTTGTTAGAGAAAAAGTTTCTTCTTTGCGTATTACTTTAAAGACGTACTCCAAGTAACACAAGAACTTTGTTCGAGTTTGAAAACCCAAAGTTGCTTCCAGAACCAGAATAGTTTTAGTTCCAACTCAGGAAAAGTTCGTAAAATAAAAAACTTGAACATCAAAATCCGATAATCCAAAAACTTATCAAACTAACCTTTACTCTCGATATTGTATCGTTCTATAAAAGAAGTAAAACACCAAATCCATTAGTACTAGATAAACTTTACACGTTTTAGAGATACGTGGGCATAGAAATGAATCGAACTAAAAAGTTGAAAAATAATTTTGTTTTAAAAACAGGAATAGTATAATTATCGAGAAAATAGATGCTATTGTAATAAAGCGTGGGATGCTTGATATATGCTGTTAAAAGTATTTCATCAGTACGATTAGTATAAAATTATTGTAGTACACGAAATACGCCACGCTTTATTACAACAAAATCTGTTTTCTTGTTAATTATACTTCTAAAACAAAATTATTTCTCCCTTTTTAGTTTCATTCGCCATTTAAGCGTAAATATATATACTATATATATAGGAAGAATGAACATAATTCAAGTATATGCGCCTACCGCAGACAAGGATGACCAGGAGATAGAACTGTTCTACGAACAAATAAATGAAGTACTGAAACAGGTCAAAACAAGAGATGTCACAATAATAATGGGTGACCTAAAGTCCTAAATGCCAAAGTTGGAAAGGGAAAGACAAATAATCTAGTGGGAAATTTTGGTTTGGGGGACAGGACCGATAGGGGCGAAAGGTTAATACAATTCTGTCAAGAGAAAAATATGGTTATCAGTATCACAAATATATTCTTTCAACTGCCTAATAGACATTTGTATACATGGATATCACCACGGGACAACAAGCAAAATATCGTTAGAAACCAGATAGATTACCTGATGATCAATGAAAGATACAGGAACAATATAATATCAATTAAAGCATATCCAGGTGCAGATGTATCCTCTAACCATAGCCCACTGATTGCAAAGGTAAGAATAATATTAAAAAGAATTAACCATAAAACAAAGAAAGATACAATTAATACTGGCAAACTGCGTAACCCAGAAATAAGAGATAAAGTGAAAAATGAAATTAATGCGGCATTGGAAACTTTAGAGTGTCTAGAAAATAACATCGAAGAAAATATAAACAACAATTGGGCCAAACTTAAAACAAGATTACTGAGACCGTGCAAAGAGCAACTAAGTGAGGACAAAGAAGCAAGAAAGGAATGGATGACAGCTGAGATATTAAATCTTATGGACGAAAGAAGAAAATATAAAAACAGGGACAAACAAAAATACCGTGATCTACAAAACAAAATCAGGATAAAAGTTCGAGAAGCCAAGGAGAACTGCTATAAGGACAAGTGTGAGGAAATTAAAAATCTGCAGAGTAAATATGACAGTTTTAAGGGGGATAGCCACTGTGATGGTTCAAAAAAAAATTTTTTTTTTGTTGTGTTAAATCAAAGCTTATATATTCAAAAATAGGTGTACAAAATTGCAGGTCAAAATTTCAAAAATTGACTAAGTTATAACGATTTTAGTGAGAGCAGGCAGGGCACAATATTTTTCGCTAGACTTTGTTTTGTAACATAAATCTGGTTTGTAGCGGTTTTAGAATGTCCAGTTTATGGATTTAGGTGTCTAGAAGTTCGGTCGATTTTTAGTTATTCTCGAAGTTTCGTAGTGAACGCACATCGTTTCTCTGGATCTTGCTTTTATCGATTTTTAAAAATATTTTGTGTTTTATTACGAAATGGATCGTAAAGGTAACAAAATTAATAAAAGCAGTAAAATTAGATGTCCAAGAAATAGAAGAAAATGTTATCAGCGGCGTAATAGACATGAAATAGAAACAGGTGCAAACATAAGTCCCAAACGGCCTACCAATGCTTCTAAACGCAAAATTTTTCAAAATTGAATATGATGTCCATCCTACTATAAGTCATAAAATTATGAACTTTTTTAGTATTTTTATAGTGCTGAGTAATCACATATCAAGTAAAGGACTTGATAGTTTAATATAGGTATGAAAATTTTAAAAGATTCATGATTTTATTGCGAGAGAAATGGACTAAAAACTATAAACGCGTTTTTCTCAAAACGACTTTTTTCAAATTGGTCGCATCGATAACTCGGACAATTCTTAACCGATTTTTAATTTTTTTGTTTTGTTTTGTTCGTCTTGATAGTGGCTATGGTTAAGCGTAGCCGATTTGGAAAATTTTGTTTTTAACTATTTTTTAAACTGTTTGAAAACAAAAAAAAAGGTCGAAAAAATAAAAATATTTTCAATCGGTCGCCACTTTGTGAAAAATCAAAATATAAAAAAACTGCTACGTACAACGATAACTATATTCATACAGATTGTGCTAGTTTTAATCTTTTTTTATTCTGATTACCGGCTTTTAAAAAATCGATGCAACCATGGCGGAGGAATTTTTTTTCAGGCTCTACGGCATCGTTTATATTGTTAAAACTATAAATACTTTTTTAATAATAATTTGTGGAAACATTGCTGAATATGTACTTAATAAAATAAAATAAAAACGATCCATAAATTCCTTTATTTTCCAGGCCAAAAAAATTATTGAAAATCACTAATTTTTTCAGCCGTCACAGTGGCTATCCCCCTTAATGCACACAAGAGAATAAGAGAACTAACTAGGAAACACAATCACAATTACATCATACTGATGTATGAAAATGGAAACATTATTATGGACACAGAAGAAAGGTTAGAAGTATGGAAAAATTATGTGGAACGGCTGTTTGATGACCAAAGAGAGGAGGAAAATAATGAATATGTGTGCGACGACACGGCACCAGAGATAACTAAGGACGAAATAGAACACACTATCAGGGAAATAAAAACTGGGAAAGCCACGGGACCAGACGAACTACCAACAGAAGTTCTTAATATCATTGAAGATCAGAATATACACTTTATAGTACATCTTTTTAACGGTATATACAAAACTGGAATTTTACCGAAAGAGTGGCTACAGTCAATATTTGTAACTATTCCCAAAAAGACCAACGCGAGGTATTGTTCGGACTATCGTACCATTAGCCTAATGTGTCACATACTTAAAGTGTTTCTAAAAATCATCCAGCGAAGAATATATAGAAAATTAGAAATGGATATCGGAGATACACAGTTCGGTTTTAAGAACGGTTTAGGAACTAGAGAGGCGCTCTTTGCCGTCAACGTGTTAACACAGCGGTGTATGGACGTAAATCAGAATGTATACGTTTGTTTTCTTGACTACAATAAAGCATTTGACACCATCCAGCATAAAACACTAATAGAACTACTCAAAAGTAAAAACATCGACCCTAGAGACATAAGAATAATAAATAATTTGTACTACCATCAGGAGGCCGTAATACGCGTACAGGATAAGGTGACCGACCCAATAAAAATGAAAAAAGGTGTTAGACAGGGCTGTGTTTTATCACCATCTCTGTTCAATCTGTATTCTGAATAGATATTTAAGAAAGCACTTCAAGATGAAACAGCTGGAGTAAAAATTAATGGCTTACCCATTTGTAATGTCAGATATGCCGATGACACCGCACTTATAGCGGAAAACATAGGTGATCTCCAGAGAATACTGAACAAAGTCGTAGAAGTGAGCGAAGAATTTGGGCTAACACTTAACACAAAGAAAACTAAATTCATGATAATTACAAAGAAACCTATTGCCAATATTAATCTGTATGTGAAGAATGAACAGATTGAACAAGTAAGAAATTATAATTATTTAGGGACGAATATAAACGAAACAAATGACTATTCTAAAGAAATCAGAATAAGAATAGAAAACTCCAGAAGCGCCTTCAACAGTATGAGACAAATATTGTGTAGCATAGATTTAAGCTTAAGTTTGCGAATGAGGATGCTTAAATACTACGTTTTCTCGGTCCTCTTGTACGGGGTGGAGGCTTGGACTTTAAATACACAATGCATGAATAGATTGGAAGCCTTCGAGATGTGGGCGTATCGGAGAATTTTTAAAAATTCGTGGCAAGATAGAGTGACTAACGAACAAGTACTTGAAAGAATCGGCAAACAACGAGAAATAATAGATACCATTAAAATAAGAAAATTGCAGTACCTGGGCCATACTAAATGCGGCGAAAAATATAATTTGCTACAATTGATTATGCAGGGCAAAATTCGGGGTAAACGGAGCATAGGTAGAAGACGGATGTCCTGGTTGCGTAATCTTAGGGAATGGTTTGGCTGTAACTCCAACCAGCTGTTTCGTGCTGCGGCCTTAAAGATACGAATTGCATTGATAGTTGCCAACCTTCGTAGCGGAGATGGCACGTGAAGAAGATATATATATATATATATATATATATATATATATGTAATTTATATTAATAATATAAATAATATATAATTAATATATAGATGTAATTTAGTCTTGAGCGTTATTTTAGATGACCACAATAGTCCATTGAATTTCTGGGTGATTATTTTTCCTTAGGTTGTTCGATTCTGTATGTCTCTAACACATGATCCGTCACATGATATTGACTTAAATATTTGAATTCTTTACAATTTTTTATTGTCCCGCTATTTAACTGCACATTCTGTGAGTTACTGTCTATGTAAATATATTCGGTTTTTGTCATATTTATTTTGAGGCCCCATTTTGCATACTCCTCTATAATTTTTCGGAATATGTATACCATATCATCCTCATTAGTTGCTAATATCACCACCTGCTTGTCGGCAAACAGTAGATTATGTAGACATTCGTCTCCTATTTCTAAATTCATTCTACTACATTTCCTGCTCCAACGCTTATTGCCTTCCTGTATGTATATTTTGAATATCGTAGGTGACAAGCAGCAGCTCTGTTTCAATTCTTTTGAAATATCGATGCTCTTCGAAATTTTGTCAACATTTTAGATTATATATTTTTCATTTTTATGTACCTATATGGAATTAATACCGGATATAAGTTCTTCTATAGTACTGTTTTCTATCACCTAAAATATCTTAGACAATGGTATATTATCATAGGTTCTTGCTAGGTCAATGAATATCAAATGTGTATCTCGGTTTCTTTCAACCCTTTTCGTAATAATCTGATTTATAGAAAAGATATTATCCATGCAGGATCTTCCACTTTTAAAGCCTCTCTATTCTTCTATATCTGTGATTTAAGTTTCTATATATATAAGACTTATACGTTAATGCAAATGTAATAAATTTTATTGAATATTGCTTCTGTTATTTGGAAATTCACATTAGATAGGTATAGATTTTACATTGTTTAGTACATCATGTAAAAACGTCATACAGACAAACCATAGCACTGGTGGAAACTTTTGTTGAGTAACAATGAAGTGTTTTTTTATTCATTTTAATTGAATTCGTTGAGTAAACAGTTAAACAGAATTACAGTTAATAGCACTTTTATTAAAGAAATTGTTCAAAATTAAAAATGGCGAATTCCCTCTTGGTGATTTCACCATTTTCATAATTTTGTATTTCGCCGAAAATCGCATAAATTCAAAACAACCATAAGTTAATGAATAAATGAGTCATGAATTAATAGCTATGTCGACTGTGGATATGAACAATAGGGATTAATAGTTGTACTTTTAAAAACTACAAAAGGTTAAAACTTTCATGGTATATTTTGTCCTTCACCAGTATTTTCCAATAAGCTTTCCATTAAAATCGGAATAGATAAAGTGGTAGTTCAAACCTCTGATTTTTCTGCTTTTGGAATGTTTCTCAAAATTTGCTTCAAGAATTGTTTTTAAAATTTTAATATTCATTTCACTGAGTAATATATAATATTACTTTATAATAATAATATTAATAATATTAACAATAATATTTATAATATTAAAGTATGACATTTTTGGTTAAATCTTTTCCAAAGTGCATTTTACCTTTGTCACTTTTTGAGTACCTGGAAATTTTCTCAAAATCCGTTTCAATATTTCTATTTAATTTTGAGTATTTATTCTACTCTCCAATTTGTACAATAAAGTGTATATAATAATATTTTTCTCTAAATCGATTCAAAAGGGCATTTTATTCTTGCCGAATTACGGTTTTTCGAAATTTTCCAAAAGTCCACCTGAATGATTGTTTTTAAACATTAAATATTTATCCTACTTTCTAATACTTATCATAAAATATGACAAAGTACCCCGATGGATATATCCCATTGTCTTAAATTCAATTATACAACTTACGCAATTTGTTACCTTTTTTAACTGTTTAAAGCGTTGGAAACTAATTGAATCATCAAATTTAATTAAACCGAGTCTAATTAGATCGATTGAATCAGACAAATGCTATGAACTTTTGAGATTAATTAAACCTGTGGGGTAATACAGGACCGTCGCGCCATCTCTTGGGGAAAGTCTGCAAACTGCGATCTTAGCCCAGAAGTTTATTTCCAAACTCATTTTATGATAGCAGTTTACTACGAGGGAGAATGATAAAAAGAAAATTTTCTCTTTTTCCTCCTTGATGGCAGTTAGATACCTTAACATTCATATGGTACAAAAATGATGGAATTGAAATGAAATTTCACCATTTAGAGAAAATTAATGTTAATGTCATTTACACAGTATTGAATCAAATAATCTTGGAACACCTAAGATGCTGCAAACATTAAAGTTTGGTTTTTAAAGCTAAACTACTAGCATTCATGTAGCTAACCGTTTTAAAAAATAATGCAATTTTCGTTTTATTACACAATAATTGGGGCGCATCGCTTGCACTAACACATTACACGATATATTTTTCTAACTCCTCATCTAACTAAACTCATAAAAAAATCTATCGTTTTTCCCTTTAAAATCACCAAAATTGCAAAATAAATTGTACCCATGACTTAGTTAGGAATGCAGACACTAAGAAAACAATGGCAATTAGCAAATACAAAACTTGATAAAATAAAACAAATAAAAGCAAAATATCACAAATATTGATAAATGGGGTCGACGTAGGCAATGATAAAGGAAAAACAACACAGTTTAATAAATATCTTTCTGAAATCGCCAATAAATTGGCTAAAAATGTATATGCGCCTCTAAACAGGAATATTACATTGTCACCACAGTTAAGAAATAATCACACTATATTTCTACACCCTACACAAATTATGGAGGTATTCACGGTAATAAGCAACCTAAAAAATAAAAATTGTGGATTACCTATATTCTCACATATTAAAGAAAATTGCTTACTTCATCACTACCCCATTAGTTAAGATAATAAACTTCCATTTTACTAAAGGTGTATGTGCTATTCACTTCAAGACTATTGAAATCGAAACACATATGCTATAATAAATCCAAAACAATTTGGATTCCGCAAAAATGTCGATTATAGTGAAGCTCTTGCTATACTGACTAACTAAACTGGCTATACAGCAACTTGGATGAATATAAGCCAACTATCGCTGTATTTATTGATCTCTCTAATACCTTTGATACAGTTAACCACTCAATACTGTTAAGTAACAAACTAACATCCTCCAGGTTTTTCTCCAAGTGGCGACTCATCATATGGGTAGAAAAAGAAAATGTCACACATTCGACACGCTTTTCGCTGTATACGATTGATTTTCATTGAACATCGTTTAAGAGAAGAGTATTGAGTGTTTTTCCTCATGATCTCAATTTCCCGGCAACATCATTGGATTAATATATATTATATATATTAATATATATTTGTTCGTATGTTTTATTAGGTCTGATGATGGCTTGTAGCCGAAACCGGTCACCGTTTTGTTATTGAATACATTACATCTATACGTGGTTGAGACATTTTCTTTTTCTACCCATACTGTTAAGTAAGTTGGAATTGATTGGAATTAGAGAAACAGCTCTAACTTCAATTGAAAATTATCTAAAAAATAGAATCGAGACTAAAAGGTAATGGAACTTGCAGTGATAATATGGTACTAAATTGTGGTGTCCCACAGGGTACAGTCCTTGGACCTCTATTTTTCATCATATACATCAATGAACTACAGTTACTCTTAGCTCAAGTGACACATGGGAAAGTACTGTGAATATATTGAATATAAAACTGGATATGCTTTACTTCTGGTTCAATAAGTTTAAGTTATCTCTAAATGTAGAAAAGACTAAATGTATAGCTTTTACAAATCAAATTCAACGTATTCCAAAAGATATAACTATTGAAATAAATGGAATCAAAAACAAAGAGTGGATAGTACTAAAGTATTTAGGTATTTTCTATGATTCAGGATTAACGTGGGCGACACATACGTTACACATTTTGAAGAAATTGAGATATCTGTCATATATATTTATCAGACTAAAATATATTTTAACTAAATCCCAACTAAAATCTGTATATTATGGCTTATTCCAAGTACAGCGACTTATGGTAATATCACATGGGGAGTAATAAAAGTAATATTCTCCTCCAATGAGGATACTATAAATATCAGACAATCATTCTTTTTGGAATCTATTTTACGTCAATATGACTTTTTAAAAAACATATTTAGTAACTCTCTATCTATACAACAAGACAAGTAAAATTACAACCGGTGGAACCGAGGTGCGTCCCGCGGTCAGTACTATGACCGAGGTGCGTCCCGGCAATAAAATTTCATAGCCCAGGTCCGCCCGGCGGTTTAAAATGGGATGGCCGAGGTGCTTCCGGCGGTTCAAAAAAGGACAGCGTCGGTGTCGAGTTAGGCATAATATTTGTATCTTGATTGATTTTCCTTGCCCTCTTTCCCTTTAATATTATCGCGATGAACATGGGATTTCCCGTAATTTTCGTATTCCCTTACCTAACTATTTTTATTCTGGCATCAGCATTTTAATTCGGGGCTCAGTTGTCATGTGGACTTGGGGTATACCAGGGCTCAATCGTAGGGTGAGATTAGCGTTACCGTTCGAATTTTCTGACCACGGGGCTCAGTTGTCGTGTGCCTGGCTGTTTTGACCGCGGGACGCACCTCGGCTATGGCCGTTTTGACCGCAGGACGCATCTAGGCAAGCAAAGGGTCGCGTTTATGACCGCGGGACGCACCTCGGCTGCAGCCTATACAGCCATTACAACTGCCTAGTCTTAATAGGGAGATAGGCAGGAAAAACTATATTTACATTTTTATAATTTTTTTTATAAAACTCGCTGCCACCTCATCTAAAATTACTGGAGAACCAAATAAGAATTATTAAAAGCAAGGTAAAATCATGGTTAACCCAAACTTTTAAAACTCAGATGAAAATTAATTAATTATTAAAGCTCCAAAGACGACTTAAAAATGCATGATATGTGTAGTTAATATATATAGAATACATAAAACAAGTAATATAGTAATTTGTAATGAAGTGTAATTAATACCAAATAAGTGTATAAATAGAAATGTAGCAATTAATTTTAGTAATTAAAATAGTAGTTTTAAGCGCCATCCTACGTACGGTTTTATAAAATCCCTTTAGGATACATATTATATTCAATATATTTTTTGTTTTCCATTTACTTACGAAAGAATTTTTTATATGAATTTGTATTATGTACTATGAAAAAAGGCATAATAATAAATAAAATAAAGGAAATAAATTTCTCCATTCAATGCTTTAAACATTGCGGATGAGAACATTCTCACCTTAGCTGAAGTTTTACATTTTTATAGTTTTACAACACAATTAGTTAATAAATTTTTACACTAGTTAATACTCTTAGGGTGCGTTGTACAAATGTGAGTTAAGCCAGGATAATATTTAATCTTATGTTAAATACCTGTAGTGCATTGTACCAAACTTAATCAAGGCTTAACTCGGTGATAACCTGGAGTTTACAATACCCGGTTCATGAGGTGGGTTAACCGAGAGTTAACAATTTCTAACCTAAATTTTGTATAATTTGACGTTTGAAAAACAAAGATTATCTCCGCGCTGCAGCTAATTATGGCATTAAGGGGCTTAGCAATAATTGATGGGGTCCCAATTAAGGAACTTACAGACGATGAGGATTTCATAGAATTAATAAATATCGTTTTAAGATCACCGCGTGTTATACGGGAAAGAATTAATCACTTTGAAAAATGGAATGACTGAGTTCAAACAAATATTTCGATTATCAAAACCCGTTGTGAAATATATTATCGACAATATTTCAGAAAGAATTTCATCAAAAACTAACAGGTAAGTGCTAATGTTATCAACATAAATCGTTAATGAAATACATTATGAACAAGTCATTGGGGAAGTATTATCGAGTAATTCTTTTTGTTTTCGTAGAAACCATGCAGTCCAGCAGATATGGTGATGTTAACGCTTAACGCTAAGGTACTTGGCTATGGGGACACTTTTAACCGTTGTCGGGGAAGTAAGCGGCGTTGATAAAGCCACAGCTTCAAGAGCAATAACTATTGTTGTACGAGCAATTGCAGAGCTACGTCCACGATATATAGAAATGCCATTTACTGAAGAAGAAATAACAATAGTTCGACAAGGATTTTATAATATTGCCAAGTTTCTCAGATGTATTGGTGCCATCGACTGCACACGTGTCAGAATACAATCACCTGGGGGAGAAGATGCTGAAAGATTCCGAAATAGAAAAAACTTTTTCTCATTCAACGTGCAGGCAGTTTGCGACAGTGAACTGATTATCAGAAATATTGTATGTCGTTGGAACGGATCAGCACATGATTCCCAAATTTTTAATATGTCTTCATTAAGGCAAAGCTAGAAAATGAAGAGAAAGTTTAATAGTTGGTGACAGTGGTTATGCTGTAAAAATTATTTAATAACTCCTTTGGCGAATCCTACAACAGCAGCAGAACACCTTTTCAATGAATCTCAAATAAGAACTCGAAACCCAATCGAAAGATGTTTCGGCACATTAAAAAGAAGATTTCTCTGTTTGGCATTGGGTATACGACTCCATATCAGCAAAATTGAGGCAATAGTAGTTGCTTTAGCTGTTTTACATAATATAGCCACGACAATGAATGATTTACCACCTAGACTGACATATGAAGAAGAGGAAGCAGTTAATTTAACAATGAATGTTAATGAGTATGAAGGACAAAGACATATTAATGAAAATAATTTGACCAGGCATATTTTAATTGCTAAACATTTTGCTAGACTAAATTAAAGTACTGTTATTATGTTTATTTTTGTATTGTCTAGGTATTTGTACAAAATATAAGAAAATCCAAAGTTTCCATCAAAATGATTTTATATTTTCTTAATCATTAATTCTATTTCTGATTTATGTTTTTCCCTCTTCATTTCCAAAGTTTGTTCCATTTCATATTTTTGATTCTTAAAATAGGCTGTATGTATGTTCTCATTAATTGCAATTTCAACTTCAATGACTTCAAAATCTCTTCTCTTTAAAAATATTTTAAAAGATAGTGATAGTCATACAACATGACACACGATTGACATTAACAATTCAAGCACACATCACAATAAACACGTCTCAGAACATAGATACCTTAACAGTCATTGCTGCCAATCGTAAAAATATGTGGATTAATTAACTCGTGCTTTGTACAATGATCACTTGAAATAAATCAGGATTAATTTTAATCGTAGGTTAATAAATTTTCGAGTTAACTCGCATTTGTACAACGCACCCTTAATTTTAGTTTTACATTCTAACATTTAATATTAGTTAATAAGTTTTAAACTAATTAGTGTACACTAATTACACTAATCCATTAATACGCTTAGTACTATTTACTGCTTTATAATATTTTGGACAATCATTATTAGGTGTTCTGTTTTAAGTATTGTTTTAAAATTCTTTATGAATTGTTGCAAAGTTTCAATTGTTTTTAAACCTTCTGTTAGCTGATTGTGTAATAATATCGGCTTCTTGTTACATCACTTATATAAGTATTTCTCTTCCTTCTCGTAACGCAACTATATCTATCACAGGTATGCTAAATTGTCATGTTACTTTTTTGAATTTTTGTTTATTACCTTTTACATTAACTTACACTGTTGCAGTTCACGTATTTTAGTTAGATTGTAGATTTATAGCTAAGCCAAGCTTCTTAATTTATTACAGTGAAACAATCCTAAGGAAACTTCTGTTCGTATGCATAAGCCAATTATAAATAAAATTGACGATTACATTACTATTAGTACGAAAATTAATTAAATGTCTGAAAATTTTATTCTCAAAAGCGGAAACAGGTGAAATAACAATAATCTACCCGTACTTTCCCTAATTTTCCATTTATTATCCTCTCTCGTAAGAAATTTCCTCTCGACTAATATTTTGCTTTATGATTAAAAAACACCCGTGCCACCCTACACAAAGCGTGAAGCACAATAAAGATCAATCT
The DNA here is from genome assembly GCA_946251905.1 of Cryptocephalus moraei. Classification (NCBI taxonomy): domain Eukaryota; kingdom Metazoa; phylum Arthropoda; class Insecta; order Coleoptera; family Chrysomelidae; genus Cryptocephalus; species Cryptocephalus moraei. The sequence goes on along the minus strand of OX276458.1, from coordinate 29,988,928 downwards.
TTTATTTTCTATTATACCGAGCCTATTCATTTATGGCATCAAAAAGTAAATAATTTGATTAAATATCTTTATTTACTGCGCCCCAACAGCGCCCCGTAATTTCTACATCGTGAAAATAAATTTAATAAAACGCCGTTTATGAAAAGTGTAGATGAGGGACCTGCGGATGAAGACAGGCCCGAGAATAAACCACACTTTATATTCTCCATTCTGAAATGTCTCGTAGTTTTAGCTTATTGTTAATTGACATTGAAGGTTTTTAAAGTGGTAGTGTATTTCAAATTAGTTTGGAAACTTCCATTTTCCGCATTCTCAGAACGTTATTTGGACAGTGATGGAAACAAAAGTATTTCCATAAAGTATTTTATATAAAAAATGTAATTTTTAGAAAAGTCAAAAGATTAAACATTTGAAATTGGATTAAAACTTTAAACCTTAAAAACTTTAATAAGAAGTTTTAGCACTAAAATTAAACTTAACTTGGAGATATTAATAAAGTATTTCAACAATGTTCATTATTGCAGAATTTGTTGTTAGGAGTAGTAAAATGTAAGTAAAGGTAAATGTAAATGGATAAAACACCATACTCATTTAAAAAATTAATTGTAGTTGTAATAAAAAAATGGCGATATGTTTATCGGACTTATTTTTCATATTTTGTTATAAATATCTGATAGCAGAATAAGCATTTATTATTTAAAAAAATATTCGAACGTATTTCGAGCAAATTAAGTAGTACAGGTAGTCTTAACCCTAATTTGGAAAACCCATTCCACGCAATTACAATACAAATTTCACATTCTACAGCAAATTCTGATGATGCCTATTAGTCTCAGTGAGTATATGTTTGATCCTTGCCCCCTTACGTTTCGAAGCTTTTTTTTATTTCCTTATTATTTCACAATATATTTCTCTTTTATTGCCGGTTACTTCAATTTGAATAATTTTATGACTTATTATCACCTTATTATTATAATACAAGTACATTTTACACGGTGTATTGTTACCAATCGTTATGGATGAAGGTTCTTATATATAATACTGTTGTTTCATTTCATCTTACTGTACAAGTAAATTTGTCCATTTTATTTCGAATCACGAATAAACTCACACAGAAGTAACTAATTTTTGCGTCAATTAGACACAAATACATGGGAACATTAAAAAATTCTTCTTTCAATAATACAATAGAGCAACGCTGTGTAAAAGTTAAATTCATTTTTATAAATAAAGTACCGATTCCTCTAATGTTATACCTTTATTTTAAAAATAATAAAACATTCCTGTTGTAATATTTGTCCTTAATACTTTATATTTGTAATTTATAGTGCTTTCCAAAGTCTAAAAGCAGGGTTGATAAAATATATATATTTTTTAAAACAACTAAAATATTTCAGCTTCCTGAATAATTTTTTTTTTTGTAAAAATTTAAACAATGGTTACTTCTGTAATCAACCATTTTAATATTGGGTATTAGTAACACAATGGAAAAAATGATATGGAAAACATCTAACACGTCTATACTACAAATTATCACGATTTTCCTATCCTTCCTCTTTTTTAAATGTTAGTTAATAATTCTTACTAATCAAAAAATCACGTGGATATAAATCTGATTTTAGTAAACTGATTTATTTTTTCTTGATTCCATCTAAAAGTTTGTTTCTTTATTTACTGTTTCTCATGTGACTGCCATCGCAAGTTATTGAAGTTGGTATTTCTAAGAAAATTCTACCCTCAGAAATAAAAACTAAAGACACATCTACCATTAGATCTTAAATCTATAATAAAAAATGTATATAATTTTATTATAACAGTGGTTTTCAACTTCAGCTCCCCTAAAAGAAACTGAAACTAAAATAAAAGTCCACCGTCAACAGTAAGAGATGTCATCTTTCGAGCATTAAACGAAAAATGCCGAATGACTTTTAGTCCAGTGAATGAAGGGGGAAAAACGGCCAACCTATCAAAAATTAGTTACCATTTTTATTTGCTATTTAATGGGTGGCATTTGGCACCCCCTTTAAAATGACACAAAGTTTGCGTAAAAATATTGTGTGACAGGAGGAGAAAATGGCCCCAAAAGACCCAGAAAATCGATTTTCCGCGAAAATCTCCCAAAATATGGCAGCTGGATATTTTTTGTTCAGATAAAAATTGAAGATCAGTTAATCCGCTACAAAAATTTTCCTTATGATTTTTTTCGCAACATTAATATTTTTTGCAAAAAGTCGAGTCGAAAAATTCAAAGCTTTGAGAATCATAAAATATGATTACTATGTAAGTTAATATAAGTTTTTTACTTAAAAATACATTATTTTCAATGTTGTGGACTGTGGAAACCAATTGTAGATAGCGCCTCCACATTCTATCTACTGACAAAATCCTCGGGGCCATAAATGAGAAACGCCGTAAACCATATAATTTTCAAGGATTTCTATGCTTCCGAGCTCAAGCTTTTCTCAAGCTATACCTACCTATTAGAAAAGCAGACCATAAGATTAATCACAGCAGGATGGACCCTATCAATTGGCCCGAAACTAGCGACAATCAGTTTTGCACATGTGGCAAAGTATAGAAGTCCATGAGGTTTTTCCTAACGAAAACTATAATCTCCAAAGAGTTAAGAATATTTTCTCATAATACTCCCCAACAATTTCTTGCAGATTCTCGGCAAGTTTTGCAAATTTTTTTGCAACCATCCGGATGAGGCTTTTGGAATCAAGAGTTATAAAGTTTCTTTAAATTTCATTTATTATTGAAAAATATATAAAAGTATATTAAAATTATGACATAAATATATAAATCACCAGTCCCCGTCACATGAGTCCAATGATAATTCTCGGTCATCAACATCGCCCTTACCAACAACTCCTTCGGGCTTTATTTCTCCTCTTATTTCACTGGTTCTAGAGTTTCCTCTAGATCTACCTCTTCGGATAACATTATATCTTGGCTGTCTTTATAATTGGAACACTGGTTCCAATATCCAATATCCAGACATTAACCAACAAAATGCTACCGTGACCGCATGGACTGTAGCAGACGACACTAGTACCGGAAAACAACATCACACGCGACGAAAAAATATACAGTAATGAAATTATAGCATTACATTTAAAGACTCGGTTTTTTCCCCACGTACAAATGAGATGACTTTATATACATTAATGGAAAGGTGAGAATTCATCCTTTACAATAGGCAGGGTGTTAAAATGTCAGAAATGAAAAGCAGGGAGAAAAAGCCACAAAAAGAAAAAGTGCGCTTTTTCCTTGAGTTTCGGAATTTATCGAAAAATCGACAATTTTGAGAAATAAAAATTAATTACAGAACCGAAAAGTAGACCTTCTCAGCTTTCAAATGATATATCTTAGAGACCAATCCGATCATTTATTAATTTCATATTGGTGGTTGTTTACCAAACTTCACCACACTCCAAAAACAGCAAAAAATTGAGATTCAACAAAGTTTTAATCAAAAAGCAAGAAAATTAGATTATCCAAATTTCACAGATGACAAAGGACCTTTTGAGGACCCATAATCAAGAAAATTTGAAGCAAATTAGTATAATACAAAAAAATAGGAATAAATTCCTTGCAGGCTAAAAATGCAAGGAGAAACAGTATTTGGCCCCTTTTTTCGATGCTGCCAAAGATTAAACACGTGACTCGAGTCACCGGATATAGTAGCGGTAGATTTTTCCTTCCAGAGGAACTTTGAATAGTGACAAAATTCTCATTTTCGACAAAGTTGTTGAATAATTTGTCCGCCCGCTTATGTGTAAATATATGGACTGTGCTCTCCGGCATACAACAAAAAAACTTAATATTCTGTGCGCTTGGACCCCTTTATCTCGATAACGGTCAAATTTTCGAAAAAAAATTTATGGACCATTTTTGTAGAGAACGAACTGAATTTTTATCTTAACCAAAAATCTCCAACTGCCATATTTTGGGAGATATTCGCAGAAAACCAATTTTCTAGGTCTTTTGGGGCAATTTTCTCCCCCTGTCACACAATATTTGTACGCAAACTTTGTGTCATTTTAAAGGGGGTGCCAAATGCCACCCATTAAATAGCAAATAAAAATGGTAGTTAATTTTTGATAGGTTTGCCCCTTCGTTTACTGGACTATTTGATGAAGTCAGATTTTTTAATGTACGTCAGAAAGATTTAAAACATAAGACAATTTATAGAATGTATGACGAACAATTTGTATACCTAAGCTAAATATTATTGAAGAAAGGTAAATCCAGAACGAAACCGATATTATAAGTGGAAAGCCACCCTCCGAAAAATTGTTTTACAAATGTAATTTATGTATACGATAATTATTAAGAAACAAATTGCAACGGAATTCCACGATTAAAGTCAATGCGTTACAATTATATGCTGTAATAATAATATAGATTTTATAAAATATAGGCAGCTCTGTATTATGTTACGTTCGTACGATACATAAATAACGTTAAATTCCTTTGCACGCCTTTATTTATAAAAAAAAACTTTTCTAAAGACTATTCTATTCATTTTGTTAGTGACATTTTTATCAATTCAATCCTCCCCCAACTCATCTATCGTTTCACCATCCTCATCTTTGTAAGAGTTTTATTGGGGGTGTTAAGACGATGACAATAAAATTTAATTATGTTCAACTGGAAGGTTATAAGACGCTAAGGTATATCTGTGAATATTCCATACCTCCCCAATTTTCCTGCCACAATTATAATTCCGAGCCTTCCGAAAGTCCAGTAGCGAGGCGTAAGTTGAGGAGACGCCTCGATGCTCACAAAGTTCACACATTCACATATCATAAACATCCACGCGAACAGGCAACATTTTCGCATCGGAACGCGACCACGTCTTATATTAAACTGACCACATTTTGCTAAGTTGGGCCGTCTAATGGAACCAACAAATGATTGCATAAGCGGCGATAAGTTAAATTGTAATCTACATGATTCTTTTATTCCCATCCATTTGTTGCTCAAATAACAAAATCACGTTTTTGTATAGACACGACGATTAATAATTACAATAAAAATATTCAGGGCGATTACGTATGTTTCAGTTTAAATTTCCATTTTAATAACAACCAACTGATCAAAGGTTCCCAAATTAACATTCTTGATGGTGATGATAACAATAACAACAGCAAAACGCAAATACATTCCTTTGTTTATTGATGACCATATAAATAGTGTTAAATGTTTATTCAACCAAACCGTCAGACTATTTACATATATTGAGATTTTTAACCTAAGAGACTAGAGGTGGCTTGGAGACAGATTATTTATTTATTTATGTAGAAAGGAGTTTGGCTGCTATATGTTACGTTTATTGTAAAAATTTATTAGGTTCTGCCATATAGAGATATTTAGATAAATATATCTCTCTAGATCTATTTTTGTTTAGGGATAGATCAGTCCCCATCCCTATTTGTTATATTTTAGCACATATATTATGTTTCCATGCGTCTATATCTCTATGCATTCTCTCCTGCCAATTTAGATCTCCAGCTTTGGTTAGGTCTGCTTTTACTTCTTGTAACCATCCAGTTCTCGGCCTGCCTCTCCTTCTCCATCCACCGGGTTGCCATTCTACCACACAGTAGATAACAGATCCAGCTCCTCCTCTCCACAAATGTCCCAACCACCTGATTCTTGGTCGTTTTCTTCATTCAATTGCGTTTTCGCCCTCCCGGTCTTCTAATATTTCTATGTCTGTATTCATTTGTTCCTATTTCCTTGGGTCCCAAAATTGTGCTCATTATTTTCCTCTCCTGTGTTCTTAGTTCTTCTTCTGGCTTTTTGGTATATCCTGTATCTGTATATCCTTTTTTTTTCTTTCCTAATTTTTTATTTGTTAGTGTTTGTGTAGGACGTAATAAATAATAGTACATTGTTTATGTTTAGTGGACTGTATTAGAATGGTTACTAGTTACTTAAAAACTACAACAAATTGTGACGCTGTGTCTTCGGGCATGATTCTCAAGACAATGATGCCTGCGCCCTGCGCTTTATGTCGAGAAGCCGCGTCATCGACGGAACGACAGAAATGCACGCATGCCAACTTAATTCACAAAACATGCGAATTGTGCGAAAGAAAGCAGAATTTTCTTGACAGTTAGAAGTTTTTGATTTGCTCGGTACATCCTGTTTGTATTCATCACTCCCTCCTTTATTTCTGCTTCCCTACTGCCATCGTTTATCATCATTACCCCTAGGTATTTGAACCTATACTTTTTCCATTGTGAGCATACCTATTTTGACTATCCACTGTTTTATTCATTCTCATTAATTTTGTCGTTTCTTGTTTTACTCTCAGTCCGATTTTGTCCGCTTCTCTTATAATTTCTTATAGAACTATTTCGGTTGGTTTTCTGTTTTTTGACACAATTGCTATGCCATCTGAATATGCTATGATTTGTTCTTCCCTGGTCCTTAATGTATACTTCTATTTATTGTTGTGATTACTTGATTCAACGCCATGTTAAACAGTGTTGCCGAATGTGAGTCACCTTGTCTTACTCCTTTATTGGTTTCAAGCTCTTCCGTGTATCTTTTTCCTGTTTATACTCCTGCTGTTTTATTTATCATCGTCATTTGTATTCATCTTGTTAATTTGCATTTTATTCCCGTATTTTGTAGAGCTTTCATAAGTTCTTTTTTCTTCAGTGTATCAAAAGCTTACTTGACGTCTACAAATATTAGGTCTATTTCTGTTTTATACTCGTGTGTCTTTTCCATTACCCTTTTAAGTGTATTGATAGCGTCTATTGTCGATTTTCCGTTTACGAACCCACACTGGTATTGTCCAATTAAATTTTTTGTCTTGTTAGTTATTCTGTTCTGTATTAATGTAGACAGTATTTTGTACGCCGTATTTAATAGTGATAATCCCTTATTAGGTACTTTCGTATTTAGATATAAACGTGTATATATAGAACACTTGCCTAAATTTTTTGATTTGATGCCTAACAACTGAATAAAACATAATTTGCCGAAAATAAGTCCATTCCCTCGACTTATTCCTGAATTGAGATGAAATTGAAGTACATTTTATCGTATCCAAAATAAAAGCGTCAAAAGCGCGAGCGAGTGAATACAACGTATTCGCCCTTAGGCCTGCAGAAGGGACCCCTCGGCCTGTTATGCCGGGGACCCCCGGCAAACACTCACTCCCGAAGGTAAAGTAAAAGCGTAATGAAATCACTGCATGTTTGGGCGGATGAAAAGAAGAGTAACCGTAGTAACCCGATACTCAAACAATCCGTAGGCCGTAGGAGGGCCGGGCTCGGCTTGATTTTACAATCCTCAATTAGAGGACGCGTACGTCCGACGATTAGGGCCTTTCATATTAGTAATCGTCTACAGATAACATTATTACTTACTTAGGATCCGGAATCTAGGATATTGTTAGTAGATGACATGTGTAGTACGTTAGTCACCAACCTTACTAGGATCGATGGAGGTATTCTACGGCAATCTATTAGCTCGAGGGGTGTTCGGTTGGAAAATTGTGTTAAAACGGACGTGACTAATTCGCTTGTGGAGGGCAGCTCAAGGAGTGATCGTTGTGTTTCACAGTATGTACCACATATCTCGTAACAATAGATCGGTACTGTGAGTTCATGTCATCATAATGCTTACAAATATTATACTCAAAATACATTGTTAAAGCTTTACTAATGATTATTGGAATCTCCTACTGTCCTATCCTCATTACCCTCGTATAAATTTTATCTGAAAATTAATACATGAACTGCTCACTACAACCCTTTCGAATCGTTCCAATCAAAATGTCCTTTTATTTGAAACGAAAACCAATTGTTAGAAAAAGTATATGCTGGCGCAGTAGTAGGTATTCCTTACGTTACGTTTCATGAACGTTTGTCATCAGAGAAGATATCGCCGAATGCTTGCTTATTTCCCTTAGGCCCTCTTTCACCAACTCTCGGCAAACCGACATGTATATAAAGTTGGCGGACCTCCATCTCAGGCCGGTAAAACAAAATAGTGGAGTGTCTTTTTTGTGTCTTTTTTGTAGCGAGAAAACGAATTTTGTAGCTTTTGAATAGCCGGAGCTACAAAAGGTGGGTTTACTTACTATTAAGTTAGCGGCCACCGCTATAACTCATACACGGAATGTAATAGGATGCTCTGGTTTGCGCAGGAATTTGTGTCTTTAGAAGTACTTGAAAGTCACTGGGCCAAAAAAGTTTTTGGGCAATTTTGGCAAAAAATGACAAGATGTTCAATCATCACTCGCGGTTCAATTTCATGATATAGTAGCGATCTTAAAAATCATTTGGTATGGAAAACCTTCTGTAAATTTGACGAAAAAGCCGGCAAAAATTACCAGAAATGGCCAAAAATTCGAAAATTACTTATTTCAGCCAAAACATGGGAAATCCTGTATATACGTCGACAGGTCGAACACGTGGTACACAGAGAGCTCAGAAAAGCTAGCAGGGGGTCAATAAAAAATACCCAGAAATGGCCAAAAATTCTAAAATGACTTATTTCGGCCAAAACGTGCTAAATCCTGTATATTCTTGAATTGTTCGAAAATGCGGGCCATGGGAATTCCAGCAACAATGTGGAGGATTTAGGAGACTGTTAGACACTAAAAGTCACTTTGCACAGCGGCCTGTGGAGCTACAAATTCTAAAAGGACTGTATATACTTCAACAGTTCGAAAATGTGGGTCACGGAATTTTCAGACACACTGTCGAAGGATCCAATGGATCCTTCTAGCAACTGGAATTTACCTGAAACTGCGGGCCTGTGGAGCTACAAATTCTAAAATGACTTATTTCGGCCAAAACGCGATAACTCCTGTATATACTTCGACAGTTCTAAAATATGGGCCCCGGAATTTTCAGACACACTGTCTAAGAATCCAATGGATCATACTAGCCACTGGAATTCAACTGAAACTGCGGGCCTGTGGAGCTACAAATTCTAAAATGAATTATTTCGGCCAAAACGTGATAACTCCTGTATATACTTCGACAGTTATGAAATGTGGGCCCCGGAATTTTCAGACACACTGTCTTAGGATCCAATGGCTCCTTCTAGCCACCGGAATTCACCTGACACTGCGGGCCTGTGGAGCTACAAATTCTAAAATTACTAATTTCGGCCAAAACGTGATAAATCCTGTATATACTTCGACAGTTCGAAAACGTGGGCCCCGGAATTTTCAGACACACTGTCTAAGGATCCAATGGATCATTCTAGCCACTGGAATTCAACTGAAACTGCGGGCCTGTGGAGCTAAGAATTCTAAAATGACTCATTTCGGCTAAAACGTGATACCTCCTGTATATACTTCGATAGTTCGAAAACGTGGGCCCCGGAATTTTCAGACACATTGTCTAAGAATCCAAAGAATCCTTCTAACAACTTGAATTCACCTGAAACTGTGGGCCTGTAGATATACAGGATTTATCACGTTTTGGCCGAAATTAGTAATTTTAGAGTTTGTAGCTCCACAGGCCAGCCGTTTCAGGTGAAATCCGGTGGCAAGAAGGATCCATTGGATCCTTAGACAGTGTGTCTGATAATTCCGGGGCCCACATTTTAGAACTCTCGAAGTATCTACAGGAGTTATCACGTTTTGGCCGTAATAGGTCATTTTAGAATTTGTAGCTCCACAGGCCCGCAGTCTCGGGGGAATTACAGTGGCTAGAAGGATCCATTGGATCCTTAGACAGTGTGTCTGAAAATTCCGGGGTCCACATTTTCGAACTGTCGAAGTATATAGAGGGGTTATCACGTTTTGGCCGAAATATGTCATTTTAGAAGTTGTAGCTCCACAGGCCCGCAGTTTTAGGTGAATTTCGGTGGCTAGAAGGATCCATTGGATCCTTAGACAGTGTGTCTAAAAATTCCGGGGCCCACGTTTTCGAACTGTCGAAGTATATACAGGATTTATCACGTTTTGGCCGAAATTAGTAATTTTACAATTTGTAGCTCCACAGGCCCGCAGTTTCAGGTGAATTCCGGTGGCTAGAAGGATCCATTGGATCCTTAGACAGTGTGTCTGATAATTCCGGGGCCCACATTTTAGAACTGTCGAAGTATATACAGGAGTTATCACGTTTTGGCCGTAATAGGTCATTTTAGAATTTGTAGCTCCACAGGCCCGCAGTCTCGGGGGAATTACAGTGGCTAGAAGGATCCATTGGATCCTTAGACAGTGTGTCTGAAAATTCCGGGGTCCACATTTTCGAACTGTCGATGTATATACAGGATTTATCACGTGTTGGCCGAAATTAGTAATTTTACAATTTGTAGCTCCACAGGCCCGCAGTTTCAGGTGAATTCCGGTGGCTAGAAGGATCCATTGGATCCTTAGACAGTGTGTCTGAAAATTCCTGGGCCCGCATTTTAGAACTGTAGAAGTATATACAGGAGTTATCACGTTTTGGCCGAAATAAGTCATTTTAGAATTTGTAGCTCCATAGGCCCGCAGTCTCAGGTGATTCCAGTTGCTAGAAGGATCCATTGGATCCTTAGACAGTGTGTCTGAAAATTCCCGGTCCCACATTTTCGAACTGTTGAAGTATATACAGCATTTAGCACGTTTTATCCGAAATAAGTCCTTTCAGAATTTGTAGCTCCACAGGCCCGCTGTGCAAAGTGACTTTTAGTGTCTAACAAAGTCTCCTAAATCCTCCACATTGTTGCTGGAATTCCCATGGCCCTCATTTTCGAACAATTCAAGAATGTACAGGATTTAGCACGTTTTGGCCGAAATAAGTCATTTTAGAATTTTTGGCCATTTCTGGGTATTTTTTAATGACCCCTGCTAGCTTTTCTGAGCTCTCTGTGTACCACATGTTCGACCTGTCGACGTATATACAGGATTTCCCATGTTTTAGCTGAAATAAGTGATTTTCGAATTTTTTGCCATTTCTGGCAATTTTTGCCCGCTTTTTCGGCCAATTAACAGAAGGTTTTCAATGCCAAATGATTTTTAAGATCGCTACTATATCATGAAAGTGAACCGCGAGTGATGATTGAACATCTTGTCATTTTTGGCCAAAATTGGCCAAATGTGGCCAAAAACTTTTTTGGCCCAGTGACTTTCAAGTCAAGTACTTCTAAAGACACAAATTCCTGCGTAAACCAGAGCATCCTATTACATTCCGTATATGAGTTATAGCGGTGGCCGCTAACTTAATATTAAGTTAGCCCACCTTTTGTAGCTCCGGCTATTTAAAAGCTACATAGGTAATTCGTTTTCTCGCTACAAAAAAGACACAAAATCTCCACTATTCTGTTTTGCCGGCCTGAGAGGGTGGTCCGCCAACTTTATATACATCAAACCGACCGTTAGTTGACGGTCGGTCAAGCTAACCGGGGGAAGGTAACGGACGGTTACACCCACAGAGTTATGAGAATAACAGAGATGATTATTTATATTTTTCGTGTAGCCAACATTGGATATTTAAAGTTGGCTGAAAATGGGGATAAAGAATGATGTTGCCAGTTGTTAAACAAAATATATTTTTTTTTATGGAAAATGAGATCTATGTCCATATTGTAAGGAGCAGACATACGTGTTTCTTACATACAGTGCTATTTCATCGATACAAACATGTTAATTGTGGAAATAAATTTGGTATATTTTGTTTTATAAAACTTTCCTAAAATACATGTAGACGGATACAGATCGTTAGATCGAATATATTCGAAAATAAAATCGGCAACGTAAACAAATCTTGGGGTTCAAGGTCAATTTTACTACGATATGTTTACTGTATGCAATTGGGTTTTAAAAGCGTTTTTAGGTTTTTCTTCAGGTTTGTTCGTGTAGTTTGCCACCGACACTATTTGTTTACTTCCCGCATTTATAAAAACAGTTAATAGAAATGGTTAAAATCTGTGAAGTTTGCGGAAAACAGGATTAAAGGAATCCTAACCTATCTTCTGTCTTAGTGGAAGTTGGTTATGTTTATACCCATTTCTATCCCCACTCCCACCTCACGTCTTTCCCCACTATATGTTTACATCCTGTGTTGCTCCATATCAATGTTGGCGACAAGAAAATTTGTATTTATGAATGGTTTGTCAGCTCTGTGTATCTCATACCTCTGTGGTTATACCGGATGTCTTTCACCAAATGGTGACGCGGGTTAGCGCGCTCTCGGTCAACTAACCACGTTCTTTCATTACTTTTGTGTGGGAGTGTATTCTAATAGATGTTCTGTGGGTGAGTGGGTGTTGTGTTTTGTGAATATTTCTTGGTTAAGTTGGTTAATTTGTTATGTTTTGTTTGTGGTGTTGTTTGTTGTAAAAAATGAGTGAAGATCGTGATCGTGGTCGTGGAGACTCAAGGAAGCGCAGTGTATCGTACACGCAAGCGGAAAAGGAAATGTTGATCAGTTTAATCCGAAAATATGAAAAGAAAATAGAAAATAAGAAATTGGATGCAGTTAGCTGAAAGGAAAAAAAATGATGCTTGGGCGAATTTAACAATAGAATTCAATGCGAATTGTAGCTATTGTTACCGGGAGGAAGCAAGCCTACGGTATGCTTGGGACAATCTCAAGAAGACGTCCAGAAAAAGTAAGGCTGCAGAGCGCCAAGAAATAATGGCAACAGGTAAGGCTTATGCAGAAAAGTGGTATAGTTTTAAGTGTGATTGGTTTTATGCAGGAGGCGGAGTAAAAAGTGTAACCGGCCCCTCATAATCAGAAGAAACTGTTCTGCAGATATTGGGTACCAGCGCCACTGGCCTTCGAAACATTTATGATGGCGATTCGCTGAATGTGGTGAATGTACATGCACTTGTATACTTAAGAATACAATTGCTTAAAATATACTTTGCTTTGGTTTGCCTTGTTACAGATTTCTCTACCCTTACCGCACCCTAAGGTAGGTCGGCAAAGCTTCCTCAACGCGTCAGAGGCCCTCAACACATTCGTTCGACGTCCAAGTTGTGCGCCTATCACCGCGCTAAGTTTTGCATTGTATTTTGTAAACAGTACCTATACATAACCAATATAGACTTTACCAACCCCTTGTCTCTTATTTTGGGCCTACGACACCGACCCCCGGCTCTCGGCGGAGCACAGCTACATTGGCGCCCAACATAATGGGGCCCGTATGGTAGTGTATGTGTTCGTCGCGATTAGTGTTATTATTACTCTTTCCGGGTATCATCTCTATCGTAAGTACCGCGAAACACCGGAAGGCAGCCTTACGCCAGAGTTCGACATCTACGACGTAGAGCGAACCACTGCCGACTACGCCACCTCCAGGGTTTAATCTTGCAGCAAGAGCCTGAAGACCATGCCTTCAAACGGACCAGCAACTTCCTGGAAAACATTTCAGTGACACGTGCCAGATCAGCCATGGAAGCCTTAGAGGAGCTGCTCCAGAGAATACCTCCTGCAACTGGGGCAGCAACGAAACACTTCACCCACTGCCCAGTCCGATTCAAGGGGGAGTACTCTAGAGAATCCACAGAAAACTTCCTTATGGGCGTCGATTTTTTCAAGACAAGCGAGGGTATCACCGACAAGAATGCTGCCCAAGGTCTAGCCCTACTCTTAGAAGGGACCAGCGAACACTTGGTGGGCCGGCGTCAAATCCACCGTCGAAACCTGGGAAGAAGTGAAGAAGTTAATCCGGGACGAATTCGCATCAACTCCACCAGCCTATAGTATCTTCCTGGATGTTTTTCGAGATGCTCACCGCGAAGATGAGCCATCTGGATCTTTCGTTGCCCGAAAGAGAGCCCTCCTCGCCCTATTAGATCCACTCCTGAGCGAGGAGCGGCATCTCGACTTGTGTATGGGCTGCTATCCCTCAACATTCGAGAGCGGATTTCCAGAGACACTGTGAACGACTTCAAAACGCTCCTCGTGAAGACCAGCGACTTGGAGCAACGCTGACAGGTGAAACGGCGACCTGGAAAACCAGAGACGGGACCCTCGAGACCAGATAAGACCCAACCAAGACCTCGCTGCCAATTTTGCAAAAACATCGGGCATGGCATCGAATAATGTCGAAAGATAAAAGCTGCTCTTGCGTCAGCCCCGGGACCTCACACCAACACGGTCTCAACATACAACACACCGCTTCGCTGCTCTGGATATAGGGCCCCTGGTGTCTACCGAAGGAATTGCCCCACCTGCTAGTGCAAACAGAAACCGACGACCACGTTCAACTTTGTAGAGCCGAGATTGTCCTTTCGTCCAGCGGTGGAAATCCAAATAGGCCCTGACCACAGGACTACGTACCTCGCACTGGAGCCAGAAACCGCTTAGCGAGTCCAGCCCTTGCCACTGCCCTTCGTCAACAGGGACTGCAGAGTGCTGTTCACCCCATGGACGTTACCTTAGCCGATGGGTGTCTCTAGTCAGATGGTGGAGGCCATCAGCACCGAGGTCTCCCTTTTCAAAAGGAAGGTGCCCACTACCTTCCTAGTTCTCCCAAAAGCCACGGATTCCCACACTCTTCTGGGAATAGACTTTATTTCGGGAGTGAGCATGGTCATGGATTTCCATCACAAGACTTGGCTGTTCCATGACGAACCAGGGACATCCCGGAACTTCTGCCCAAAAGACACATTCCCTCAGGACACCATCCCCTTGGCAGCAGCGGCATCCTCTACCACGTTAGGTAAAGAAGCTGGCGAGATACTACAAAAGGTTCCTCCTATCCTAGAACCAATGGATACTCTCCTATGCCGGTAATAGACCCTCAACCTCCATTGACGCCTCTTCAGACCACAGGCCGTGGTCCTCAGGCCCTCGAAATGGAATGTGACCATGACTCCAACCTGGTTACCAATACGGACCCGAGCCCTTAGGTCCTACCGTCCGAACACCACCTGTTGCGCCTGCGGCCGTCGTTCCCCTTACCAGAACCCCAGCGCATGTCTGGAGCCTGTTCAAGTCCCCCACCCCTCCAGCGGCGGTTAACATTTTCGAGGCCATTCCGACCTTACTGAGCCCCCTCAGCTACAATTATTATATATAAATATATGTAGTTTAATAATTTATTTTATTATTGTTATTTGTTTAATTAAAACTTAATATTAGTAATATTAAAATTATACATAAAAGCGATACGAAACAAATACGATATAATCCTTAAAAAAACAAAAAAAATTAAGTTTCTTAATATTTTTGGTTTGATATTTATTTTAATTTTTGCATGACTAATAGTGTATTTTTTAATTTGAAACCATAGAAACCATCACTTCTATTAAATAAAGACCCAGACAGCACAGAGACGTCTTTAAGACGTCTGATAGACATCACCATTAGGAATGTGCGACATCTCAAAGATGTCCTGTGACGTCCGAAGAACGTCATTAAATTAGACGTTATTAAGACGTCCGTTTAGTATCTTATAGACATCCAAAAATGGTCGTCCTAAAGAGGTCCACTTCAGGCATAAAGAAGGACAGGCATGGAATCGACATAAACTGGAACTCATTAAGATGTGCGCCTCAACATCTCAGAGACATCCAAAAATAGACGTCCTAAATAGGTCCTTTTTAGGTATATAAAAAATCAGGCATAAAATTGACGTAAATCAGACGTCATTAAGGACGTCCGCTTTTGAACATTTTAGAGACATCCAGAACTGGACGTCCTAAAGAAGTCCACTTAAGGCATAAAAAAGATCAGGTATAAAATTGACGTAAATCAGACGTCCTTAAGGCGTCCGCCTTTTAAAATCTTCGAGACATCCCAAACTGGACGTGCTAAAGAGGCCCACCTCTGGCATAAAAAAGGGCAGGCATAAAATAGACGAAAATTAGATGTCATTGAGACATTCCGATCTGGGCACCTTAGAGACATCCAGAAATGGACGTCCTAAAAACGTACACTTCAGACATGAAAAAATCAGGCTTAAAATCGACGTAAATTACATTTCTTTAGGACGTCCGGTCTTGGACGTCTTAGAGACGTCCGGATATGGACGTCTTATAGATGTACTTTTTATGCCTTAAGGCGTCCAGGCATAAAAAAGGCGTAAAACGAGGCCATTACGACCTTACTGAGCCCCCTCAGCTACAATTATTATATACAAGCCGTACCCAGCATGCGTTGCAATGCCACGTAAAGTTTAAAAAAAAGAGATAAATAAAAATTATAGATGACCCGGTGAACTTTGTATCACCTACATATATTTTTGAAAAATATGGTCAAAACGTAATACAAAATTTTTATCTGCATTAAATTAAATGCAACACAGTTATACACATAATCAATTTAAGGCTTTCTGATATACTATATTTTTTGACTTTTTTGCGGTGAATAAATATAAAGATGATGATTTTACGACTCGCGAACACGCGACGTATAATTGCCCATGCGCGAAACCGGGAAACTCCAAGTTGATTCCGCAAACTGTCCTTGTATTTGCAATTGTTGTATATTATCTTTTTAAATTTTTAATGGATAATTTATCAAAAACTACCCTGAAAGTAGGTATAAAATTTTCCTGTACAATATTTGTTGAACCAAATGACGTCATTTGAAAGCAATTATTATATTTTTGGATGTTGGAAGAAATGTTTAGTCATCTCCCACCCCAGAAACTAATGAAACTACTGAATCCAGTAGATTCACCGCTGTATTTTAACGCTTCACAATATTGACAAATGATTGTCATTTCTCCAATCGTTACGGATTGGCCGGCACACCCAATAATATATTTCCGGGTCGTAGTGGAATGCTACTCGTTCCAGGTTTACAGAAACACTGCGTCTGCGGAATCGCTCTATTTTATTGTGTCTTGAAGTGCGCTCCATGTTTTGGATATTTGTTGCTCGTAGTACGTGTGACCATCTTCGTGTTGATTCTGCCATGTCTTCTTCAGCTTGTCTAAGTAGTTTTTTTTGTTTGTTATTTTTACCTTTAAGTTGATTCGTCGGTAATCCTGTTCGGTCTGTTGTTTGTGTTTCTTCACTTCCGGTTTTAGGTCTTGTAGTTGTACCTCATATACTTGTTTCTTGGGTGTTTTATATTCCTCGTGTGACGTCAGGTACAGCCAATTGTCTTGTAATTTTCCACCAGCCTTTTGAAATAGTGTGATTTTATATAATTGTGCTGATCGCCAAACCCAAGTTCATGGAACGACTCGTTCTCTTGGGCCTTCCCCCATAGTGCTTCTAGGTGATCAATCCTTTTTTGTAGGTATTACTTGGTTTTTCTTGAACTCCCGTCTTTCTTGCAATTGTTATGTAGTTATATGATTTCTTGGGCTATTTTTTTTTTGTTCTTGAATCAATTCAGTGAAGTTGTGAACTTTGTAACTTAGTTCTCCGGAAAAAGTGGCTGTGACTTACTCAGGACTTTGCTTGTCTTCTTAACTTTCTGCCGTTGTGCTGGCGTCGAAGTTCTTGAGGTTTTGGAGTTGTAATCACTGACACCTTTTCCTCCGGCTGCAGTGATTGGATGTTTCCGTCGTTTCGAATTTGTAGAATTTGTAGACTCGGTGTCCTGGTGAAGTTGCTTTGACTCACGCAGGACTCTTCTTGGTTACGTGACTTCCCGCTTTTGTGTTGACGTCGAAGTTCTTGAAGTTTTTAAGGTTGAAATCACTGGCGGTTTTTCTTCCGGCTGCAGTGACTCGATACGTCCGTTTTTTCGAACTTGTAGAATTTGTAGACTCGGTGTCGTGTCGATCTAAATGCTGTCGTGTAAGATGTACCTGAACTCGTTCGATTCTAAGCCTATCTACTTCATAATTATTTACTGTTGAACGCAATTCTGTCGTACCAAAACGAATGTTATCGTTATCTGTCTCTCGCTGGTCGTCAGTCGTCAGTGCGATTTGCACGTGAGAGCTCGTCGCACATTTGATTGACTTCGACGACCTAAGTCAGGTCGTTTTCTAGGTACTTGGCATTTTAAAATCGATAAAGTTCTCGCGCACTGACAAACTGATGATAGATTTTAATAATCGTCTTGACATTTATTTATTTGACAACCAACTGACACTATACTTTCATTTGTTTGATTACAAATGTCAAATTAAAAAACGTACCTTTTTCAGTATTTTCCTTACTTATTAGTTATGTTTCTCACCGAAAAACCTTCCCTGAACTTCTACAAATATTTCAAGATCAAAATTAGCAAAATCCGTCCAGCCGTTCTCGAGTTCAAGCCCAGACAAACGAACAGCATTTCATTTTTATATATATAGAGAGAGATAATTATATGTAGTTTAATAATTTATTTCATTATTATTATTTGTTTTATTAAAACTTAATATTAGTAATATTAAAATTATACATAAAAGCGATACGAAACAAATACGATATAATCCTTCTTAAAAAAACAAAAAAAAGTAAGTTTCTTAATATTTTTGGTTTCATATTTATTTTTATTTCTACATGACTAATAGTGTATATTTTAATTTGAAACCGTAGAAACCATCACTTCTATTAAATAAAGGAGCTATCAAATTATTTAAGGAAAAATGGATTTTTTACATTTTTATACTTTGTTTAATGAAAATTGAAGAGTTTATTAAGAAAGGCTATTATAAATCTTTTGGTGGCGATCAGTGGTCTATTATCAAATATATTCTGTTTAATCAAAGCAATAAGTAATGGAGAGTCATTCTGTGAAAACAGATAGTAGAAATCTACTTAAAATTGATGCTATGTAACCTACATATAAAATTTCACTTATAAGTATTTCCTTTTAAATAAAATTATTGGAAACAGCAGTTTTCACCAGACATTTTCTGACAACATCAATAATAATTTTGTATTAATATGTTTCATCGATCTGATTCTGAAGATAGTGAACGTTGACTGGCATATGATGTTCTGAAATCATGTGACTTCCGCTTGACACGCGGTGGCGTTTTGGCTGTCTTTTATTTCGTTCAAACTGCAATATCTGTTATTATCAAGAGAACAGTTAATAGAAGTATTTAAATAAATTTAGGCGGCATAATATGCAACAGCGAACTTAAACATGATTTTCCTAAAGTAATTACATACCCTATTCGCCTATTTCGTCACTAAAATGAAACTGCTTTTAATTTCAGTTTCACATGCCTCGACATATTTACAATTGGAAACTATTTCCTTTATTTCCGTTCTGTCTTGAATATATCTTCACGTTATAGAAGTTTTATCCCAACCATTATAGCGGAAGATAAATTATCAAAAAATCTATACCTAACGTTATTATAACTTATAATTCTTATAAAAACAGACAACGCATTTTGGGTATATAATTGAGGCCAAATAGAGAACACTGTACGGAGAACATAATTATGGTTGTTGAAGAAACTGGACTCTCTTCTGCGTATGCAGTCAAAAGGTCTTTAAAGCACTTTAAAGCAATTAGTATAGCTTTCAGAGGTGTTTTCCTCCTTCCTCGGGGCAGACCTAGGACAGTAGGTATTAAAGTTAATACAAGTAAGTAATACAAATACGTACGCAGCTACTTAACTAAATAATGATAGTCACTAGTGTAAGCAGTCATAATAGCAGCAGAACATGACTATAACATTGACTCTGTAGGAATTTTCTTACAACATTTCATATAAGTGACGTTGAGTGTTATCAAGTATTATAAGGAGGTGCTCATAAAAATATTCACCATGACAATATAAAGGACAGGTTAAACACAAAGTAAATAATTTAGTTGTATTTTGACTTTGATTTATATATGTCGATCATATTTTCGATAAACTGAACATAGCCCTATGGAACTTTTGTATCCACTCTACTAATAGTAGGTGCCCGGTTATCCGGAATCGGGTTATCCGAAATTCGGATTATCCGAAACGGAGTTAAAAAGCGATTTCGCCGTATTTAACCCAAATGGTTGCCACTTGTTGCCACATTATCCGAAATTGCACGTGTTTCTTTCTTATGCTTTCTTAGAAAAAATAAAAATTGGTTTTGTTTTGATCTCCGAACACAGTCGAGATTTTTCCAGTGTCAACTTGACTACAATGGAATGATTTGGCCATAAAAATAAACCATAAAAGATAAATATAAGTAATAAACCAATAAACCATAAGTAAAAAAGAATTATTTATTTTAATATAATGAATTCAGGAATATAATAATTAACCTCCGTATTATCCGAACTTTCAGTTATCCGAAATGGCTTGGGTCCACATTATTTCGGAAAACCAGGCAGCCACTTACATTATAATTTTATTTAATACATCTTGGTTTCTAGCAAATACAAAGCGATAATGTCGATTGTTACTTTCGTGCTCAGGGTCAGGACGAAAGTAACACGGTTACTGGTAGAGAGTAACACCGCTAAGTTCCTGTGCAATATTATATCTACAATGAAATCGGAAGATAAAATAAAATAATTTACTACTAAAATTAGGGAGAAACAAATGAAATAGAATATACTAATAACAAGAAAAAAAGTAAGAACCTTATGTTTTTCTTTAATAACAGTTTATTCTTAAACCTAACACCAATTTTAATGAGATTAATGTTTCTATCCAAAATCACAATTTTGACAAACATTATAGTATGAATTATCTTTGGTGCACGCAGCGTGAGACCATTTTTTACATTCAACATATTCCAGCTACTTCTCATTGAGTAACCTATTGCTGAATAACTCTAAGCAAATCAGGCAAAACAATCATCTTCATCATCAGAAAAATTGCTGTGTGTTATTGACAGGTTCCTTTTCCTTTGCTTGCTTGACTTCTAGGAGGGTTCCTCATTTTCTTTTCTTGGCCTTTTTCCTTTGCAGATGGCAATTTTCCCTTGCGTTTTCTTGTAGTAGGTCGGAATATTGGTTTCTTGGCTTTATTCCTTTGGTTATCTGGTAAATATCTGGTACAAAAAATCAATAAAGACATGCATACTGATATTGTGATTGTGATATTATGATACTGAAATATCTGCATTGTGATTCAAGGGGGAGAAACCTGTTACATTTGTCCTCGTTGTGTTATGTTTGTGTTATATGTGGTTTGTACCCAACCACGTTTTTGTTATTGCTTATGTCAGTACCTTAAAACCGAATGTACTACACAAAAATCATTTATAACATTCTACAGAAAATATGATTCCAAATCACTAGGCAAATAGTCACAATGATATCATTATCTTAACGCTACGTAAATACTAAATGGATAAACATCAAAAGAATTCTACAGAGTGTTTGTTACTTTCGAGCGGCTCTTACTTTTGTATTTTGTACCCCGTCCCCCCTATGTATTTACATTAATTTACTAATGATAATTTAATGTATATTATTTTCATAACATGAGATTTTATATGTACAGTGTAAACTCTCTATAACGAAACTCAAGTGACCTAGTAGGTAATTTCTTACGTTACAGGTAGTTTACGTTACAAGGAGTGAGAAAAAAAAAATAAACAATGCAGATATAAACCAAACACAGCTAACCATTGTTTAGTGTATAGAGAGTTTTGTAGTTTTGTTATAGAGAATTTACACTGTATTATAAATAAGTTAAAATTATTTTATAATATGTACCTGTAAATATAATTTAGTGTGTACATAAGCGGAGAATATAGTTATAATTAATACTTACGCTCTTTGCCCTGACTCTGAAATTAAGGCGATAGACTCATTAAAATGCATTGCATGAGAATTATTTACACTATGATATACAAAAGCACATGTACGAATTTTGTTATTAAAATAGATATAGAAATCGACAGGTAGTTCAATGGGCGTCTAATTAGATCACCTACTTCATCAGTTCACTGTGTATATTTGAAGAATTTTATTAGCTGCAACTAGTTGTGTAGTTCAGTAGGAACAAAGCTAGAAACGAACACGTATGAATAGCTTTCCCTTCGACCGACTGCATGTCAGTCTGTTTTATTAACTTCTTAACTGTCATCAGTTTTAAAACAATAAGAACCCTCACGTTGATATCCGTGTCTTAGACGACGTTTTCCCTTCATCATTATAACGGTGGTGGCGGTGGCGGCGGTGGCGGTATAGCACTCGCCGCCCCCGCACTCTCCTATCAAAAGTCCCATAATGAGACTTCCGGCTTGTCCTCATTCATATTACCACCTTTATCTTTTGTTTGTCGTTGGCTTTGTGTGTGCGCGCCTGAGGATGCTTACCGCTTGATAAGGTCGAGATCTCGGGCGGACGGCTCGAGAGAGGGGCTCTTCACCTTAAATGACGGGCTTTTTTACCCGTTTCGCAAATTGGCGACAGCACCTCGACCCCTCTAATAGGGGAAGCTTTAAAATAGGAAGAAGGAGGCGGAAGAAACAGGAACGTTCCTGATTTATTCGCTGTTAAAGTTGGAATATACTTACAGTTTGTAATTTATCGTTTATCATAGTTTCCTTCTGATTAATTCTAAAGTAAGTGCAATAACATTTTTTGGTAGATTTATCTAGTATTGCATTCGTTAACGAAGTCGAAAAAAGAGGGATTAAAATGCGGTTTTCAGTTTTTTGGTATCTAGAGATCATTTCTCAAAAGTTTCGGATATATCGGATATAACGAAATTTGTCGGCAAGCTACAAGTCGCATTTTTTAAAGAATCACAACGAATTTTGGTATAAAAATCAGTTGGCCGAAAATCTCGGTCGAGTTCGTTAATGGGCCAAATTGATCCAGCGGTTCCAAAATGGCGGCTTATTATTTAAAAAAAAATCAAAACACTTTTATTTCGCGTCTGAGAGAAAAATGTTACTTTAGGTTTTTTTGTTGACCTTATAGACGCGAACAATTTTTATACAAAACATTCTTTCGAGAAACGTACAGAAAAAAAAGTTATTTTTTTCAAAAGATAAAAAAAATAAGAAAAACTTTTATTTTGCGTCTGAGAGAAAAATGTTACTAAGGCTCTTTGTTGCTCTTATAGAGGCGAACAACTTTTATAGAAAGCAATCTGTCGAGAAACGTACAAAAATAAAGTTATTTTTGTTAAAAAATAAAACAATAAAATTTTATTTCGCGTCTGAGAGAAAAATGTTACTTAGGTTTTTTGTTGCCCTTATAGAAGCGAACAACTTTTGTATAAAACGTATCTTTAAGAAATGTACAGAGAAAAAGTTATTTGCAAATATTTCAAAATTTTGACGTTTGTATTTTTTCACACCTCGTATGCATTTTTTTGACACATCGTGTGTTATATTACTATATATCCTACCCATAAATCTACCTTTCAGCCTGGCATGCCATGGGGTTTTTTAATTTGAATTTTCATTTAGGTGTATTCAACTTCTTCAACATTCACTTATTTAATAGAAAAATATCCATCTCGGACTATATTTAACTTAAATTAAGACTGATCCAAATGACCAATTATTGCTATTACTTTAAAGGGCGGTTTATTCGCTTTCAAGTAAACTAAACGGTAACTGCTCTTTGAGTAAATTTACTTGACAAATAACTCTATTTTGCCTTTAGTAATTAATTATTATTAACGTAGGTACACACAAATATTCAGCCGTACGCAAAAATTTTCCATTTGTGAGAGTAATTTGACATTTGAGGTTAAGTGCACTTGCGACTAATTCTGCATTTCGCTGGAGTTTCTAATTTTGTGTGTAATTATGAACGACGAGAAGAAGTAGGACCGAAACAAACGATCAGTACCAATTAAATTGATTGTAAATTTTGCTATACATATTTTTTTATAATCATAAATCACAAAAAAAATGAATATGTTTTTCTAAATTGATATTGTAACGAAACGGCTTGCCGCGAGATAAACACGCCTCGAGCTACCCAAGTTCGCCGTATTCGTAATCCCGAGGATTCTGGAGCGTTCGAACAGACGGAATTCGAAACGCCGAGAATATACGGGAGCTTCTATGCGATAACAAGTTTTTCGAATTCGAGAATCTTCTCCCGAAATGACCAGAACGTTCCAGCAACCATCTGGAATGTTCTCGAAAGCGAAGTGCTAGACATAAAAGAGAGATCGACAGCTGAGAGAGGCAGTTGAAGAATCTGAGTGTAAATATTCGGGCGAGAGGCCGCGCGTTAAATAAATAAACATCTGTGTGTCTAATAAATTATAAGTGTTAGAGTTAAAAATAAATCAATTAGGACAAATCGCGTAGTGTTTAGTTTTAGTAAATAATAAAAACGTTACAATATGATGCTTGCTCTTCATGTTCTTCTATGACATTTTTTGTAACTCCACGTGGTCCACGGTCTTTTATTAAGGCATCAATTCCCATATGAGACAGACAGAGCATCACCTACATATAGATACGATGTCTTAGATTTTCTTGAATTCAGTTGAATATCGTTTGCCCTTCATTCGGGAGGCAGTTCTAAAATGTTTTTCCTACAAAAAAAGATAAATTAGAAGAAACCATTGGCGGATTTGAACGATTAGTGTTTCTACAATGTATGGATGCTACCTATTGGTGTGTATATCCAACTATACTACTATACAACTATTATACTGCAACACAGACGGTTAATATAACTAGACATGGCGTTCTCATAAGAAAGTATTATTTGCCGAACGTCAACATTGGTGATGGGCACTGTGCAAAGGAACAAACAAATATGGCCTTCGTTGACGAATTATGGTAGACAACAAAACAGTTGTCCATAGGCGTATTAATAATAAGGGTCAAAAGTAAGCAAAATTGGAAATCCAAAAAAAATGTTATCTTATTTATTGCGCAACAAACTAATTTTGTCCAAATGCATCTTATCCTATTTTGTTGCAACATATTCAACTATTTCGTTTCATGGTATATTTTAATCGTGAAATACTTTTTTAAAATTAACTTTAGTAAACAATGAATGTGGCCGTCAACAGCACTATCATCCATAAAATATTCAAAAAGTTGAATATACTATACCCCGTTTGGAAATAATAGGAGTGATTGACAGTCCGATTTTGATGTTTCGTGGGTACTTATATGGATTCCATAGGCTTGCGTAAAAATAGAGTCGTGACCAAAAGAATTTTTTAAGAAATTACTAAAACATTTTTACAAATAAGAAGATACAAATACAAATGAATAAGAATAATAGATATTCATGTTTTATGAAGGTTTCCACGCCACCATGAGGTACTTGACCAGCGCGTTACCTTTTTGATTAATTATTAATATTATTATTCACTTACAGCATCTACGTTCATGGAACGAACCTTGGCGAAAGGATTGGTGCATTGTTGCCGTTGTAAGCAATCTTCAGCGATATACTTCTACGGTGTATTTCTGGTTGCCGCCATCACCAACAATACTCTTTTCGTGACTCGCTTAAAACCACACGTTGAACCATTATAGTTTTTCTTTAGTTTTATTAGGGTGTAAAGCTCAGTTAACCGACTGGAAAATGCATTTCAAAAGATGATTTTTAAATGTTTCGAACCAACTTTATGATCAAGAAAACGAAAGGTCGGTATTTGACAACGCCGGATGGCTTGTGCGATAAGTTCACGATCTGTATGTGCGGCACAGAAATTTATGCGTTTGTTCCACACAAAACGCTCTACAGTTTCTTCAAAAAAGGGATCCATCGCCAAATGTCATTACTCCTATTATTTCCAAACGTGGTATAGAAGTGAACATACTTAAAGCTCGTTCACAACCACTTAACGTACGTAACGTAGCGTAAAAAATTATGAAAACGCAAAGTTGAAAAGCATTATTTCAAACGTGTCTATTCACAATAGTCCGTAAATTAACAAACGTAACGTCCCACAACGCTAAGTTCGTTCAACTTCAACTTAACAGCACGTTAAATCTACGGATTCTTAATTCCACCAATCACGTCTCTCACTTTTTTGAAGCTTGACAGAAAACTGTCACTCGGTGAAACCTTCACTTCGGTTTGGTTTGTCATTTCGTAATAAGCACCTAAACAGCAAATACCTGCGCTAATTGCAAGAATACCAAAAAGAGTTTCTTTATCTCTTTCCATTTTGACAATTTTACGTAAAACCTAAGAGGTTAGATGAAGTTCTCATGATTACTGTTTAACCCAACGCGCATGACCATAGTTTAAGTTTTAGTAGTACGTTAAGTGGTTGTGAACGAGCTTTTAGTTAAAAGAACTTAGATATTGCCTTAAAAGTACCCGAGTTCAACAACATTGTTAACGTTTGAATAAAAGATTACTTGAAGTTTTATTAAAATAGGTATCTAAAGTATTTCTCACCAATTTTACATAGGTAATATAGACTATTTAGCACAATCGAATTAGGATTTCAGCTTGCAAAAATTTTTGACAGCAATTTTCCTTCGGAATTGTTCGGTCACTGGCAGTCTTAATTTAGATTGCCGGGGTACCAGACCCGTTGCGTCATCCGCCATCTTAAATTTACGGGGGAACTTTTGTTTATTAAATAACTCGTTTATTTTCAATTTAACACGAAAAATACCTATTACACAAGTTGTTTGAAATTAAATTTCCTACAATTTTGGTCTCTATCGTTTTCTTCCTAGGATCGATATTTTTCGATTTATACTCGAAAAGGGGGGTGAATTTTTGTTTATTGAACAACTCGTTTATTTTCAATTTTACGCGTAAAATTGTAATAAACAAAGTTGTTCGAAATAAAATTTCCTACAATACTAGTTCCTATCATTTTTTTCCTAGGATCGATATTTTTCGATGTATACGATGTATTTCGATGAAAAGGAAGGGGTGAAATCTTATCATTGTTTTTACGTTTATTGTCAATTTTACGCGAAAAATTGTGATGTACAAAGTTGTTTAAAACAAAATTTCCTACAATTTTGGTCCCCATCAATTTTGCCGTAGGAACGATATTTTTCGATTTACACCTGAGAAGAGGTGGGGGTAAAATCTTACCATTGTATTGTCACGTTTATTGTCAAATTTACGAGAAAATTTGTTATGACTAAAGTTGTTTGACATCAAATTTTACACCCCTCTTTTCCTTTACCGTCAACGTCCGTCCCAAAAATTTGAACCTTACAAACAAATCGGCATCATAATTGTAGCAAATTACACATTCAACACATTAAATTTTTGACGACAATCAACAAGAAAACAAAAAAATATTCATACGAAAACATCAATAGTAAATGCGATAATACAATACTTAGGTTCACCCTCACCTCTTCTCAGGTATATATCGAATAATATCGATCCTACGAAAAAATTTATGGGTGCCAAAATTGCTTGGGCTAATTATATCCTAACTAAAACATTGACGTCAGTCAATAAGTTGAACATTTCTCAACACATAAGTCAAAATAAGTCAACAAAAATTGAATTAAATTATTTTCAAAATTTTTAAATTGTCATTTGGAAACTTATATCAAAGTATTTCAACACGACTGATTTATTAAAACATATGTTTATAATGTCGTATGCTACAAACCAAATTGTTAAACTGAATTTTATAAAAATAATGTTTAAGAGGGCTCTCGTCCCAATCGGAAACCTCTTTGCACGCAATTCCTTTAAAAATTGACTAATCTTGATGCGGTTTTCACAGAACTACTAGGAAAATTGTTCTCTTTGGGGTTAACTGGAAATTTAATTTTTGATCGAGAGTAAACTGTAGTTATCGTAACAGTTACTATACAATGAAATGCAATTAACCATTTGCGCATATTAATCATGTACTTAAATATGTGATTGTTTGTTATAAAAATGCGTTAATAAGCATGTAAAGTACAAAATAGAAAATGCATTTTTTTTCATCCGCGTAGAGTCGCCCTCACGCGGCTTAATTCCTAAACGTCATCGCTGCATTCGAACGAAACGTCGTAGTCGAAAAAGTCGATGAAGTGTAGAGAACGTCGTGTTATTAATTTCACTAGCCTGCTCCGCTTGCCTGTCGTGAGCCCTCTTAATCTTTTCCTATTTGAAAATAAAGTTACATGCTATAAGAGTATAGCTATTTAGGCATGTAGTTTTTTAAATATTTAAATCAGGACGATTAAAGTCAGGATGATTAAATATTTCATTAATATTTGTAAAAAAAATATTTATTTTGTACAATAATAATTATTTTAACAAATTAATAATATTTTATTTGAAGAGATTTGCAACAAATTTGATATAAATGATGAATGATTTATAAGAAATCTGTTAGGGTCACATTAATACATTTTATAGAAATAATTAGCCTGTACTACTTTTCACTTAATTATGTATACGGCATTTTTTAAATATTTGGCTGCACCTGTTTTCACTCAAAATCACTTCGTTTAAAATGTTTAGTGCAGGTAGGCATCGGCTAATATTTTGTTACTTTATTAATTTCATGAAGTCCCAAAATGGGCATCCAAATAAATTTTTAACAGAATCCATTGGAAACCTAAAATATGAAGACCGATAGAACGCCACTGACGTGATACATAACCTTAATAAATTTGCTACTAGGAAGTCAATATTATTGCAGGTCTACTTACAACTAAAGCACCGAAGGCAATGTACATGTAAATCGTGAAAATTCGTCAGTTGAATTCATAGAATAATGTTAAAACACGCTATTATTTTGTAAATAAACGGGCCGGTATCTATTAATAGTCTGCGTACTACAGTCATTAGTAATACATACTTAAATAATAAGAATTTATTATCATTATTTTCATTTACTCCATTTTTAACTGCAAATTTTAATAATACATTGATTGTAGTTAGATATAAACACTTTTTTCATCAATTTAATACATATTAGTTATTTATGAATTATTTATTTCGGAAATATTTCAGAAGGCCCTGGAAGTGTCTTCCATGTTCTGCAATATTTTTATTTGTTGTTCTATTCGTTTTTTGCTTTCTTCGAATTATTTTTCAGCAAGATTGGTTGAGCTTTTCAGTTCACACAGTAGTTCGTGATCAATGTTCTCTAACACTTTTCATGCGCTTTTATTATTCTAGTTGGAGTAGTCAGTGTACATGCTGTTGACGGTAATGATGACTCTGACTAAGATGTCAACATACTAGATGTTGATGGACCTGGGTATGATATGTTCGTCTGTGAAGCCTACAAAGAATGAAAAAAAGAATATAAATTGCAATTAACTAATTTTCAACAAACTTTCAACAATTTCCTTGTTATTGTGGCCGTTCGGTTTTTTCTTTGCCAAATCATTTAACTTAGCCTTTCACAAATCGATTAGTGCCGTTACCATGTCAAATGACCATTTCAAACGGGGTTTCTGATTTTCCACAGGAGTAAGTAAACCGAAACGTTTTAACGATAAACCATGTAAACATAACACAACTAACGTGAAAACGGATAACAAAAATGACTGGCAATGTGGCGTGTTTTTAATATTCAGCCTGCCGCGTATGCATGTATTAATATTCATTAACTAACTTAATGTATTTTAGGTATAATCGAGTTCGAGCCCAGAAATGGGTTATTTGCAAAATGGCGAATTCGTCCGATACGAGTGTTTGGTGGTAACAAATAATTTAAAAAAATGTACACATACTTGCTATCACTTTAAGTAGTAGTTGACTCTAAGTGCAAATATATGTCTAACAATAATTCCAAATTTTGTAATTTGTCCTTACTTCTTTCAAGATTCGATGCGATATTAAAGAAATTTCTTAATCCAAAATGTTGGCGTTTACTCTTTCGGTTTTTGCGATCTTCAGGATTAAAGAATCGGTTGTTTGTCGTATAAGTATTATCGTAAACTCCCAATTAGGAGCTTTATTGCATGAGAAAACAAGCAATTAAAATTTGTAAGGTTATCGGACAATTTAATCTCGTTAGGCAAGAACAGTTTTGAGTTGTTAAGCACGCTTCCAAGATCGAATCGTCGCTTTTGAGATAAGGCATGTGGATATTATAGGAGATTAGTGGTAGTCATTAAAAATTTGACAAATTGTAATCTGTAATAATGACAAGTGTAGAATAATTTAAAAAAAAATTAAATTCATAACAACCAGTTATTAACTTGATAACAATTTTAACTTAACTTAACTTAACTGATTTAACTTGATAGTTCTAAAAGTGAGTTATAATTTATAGCCAGGTAAAACCAATGGAATTTTAAAAATGGTCTAGCTCATATCTGACAACTTATCACTAAAGATAGGACTTATAGACAGAAAAATTGGGAGAAATATGCACATATATAGGCAAGTACATCTGACAAAATATTACAACAAATATTACACAAATAGGCAAAAAATACATAAATATATATATTATGTAGCCAAAACATACACTTTTTTTCTACCATCAGTTAATAGTAGTATTATAGAAAATTACCGTTTACGTACACTTTCAAAATAGTATCAACTATTTGTCATTATACAAAATATTTCAGGTATCTAAAAATAAGCATCTTGGTGCAAATTGTATAGACTCATTTTAATTAAAGAACTACATATTACGATTTTCAATTAATAATATGTAATTTTATAAATTGTGCAATTTAATTAATTATCCTCTGTCACTGGAGTGTACGTTCATACATTGAAAAACTACGTTCAACATCGACAGATGTAATGTGAACATATTTCGATGTAAATAAAATTTGAGGATTTATATTTACGTCACTTGAAAATTCTCCATCATAATTAATTCAGACCCCTCTTTATAAAGTGAAAGCATCATTTTTATTTAGCACTTCAACTTTTTGAAATTTATTAACCAATATCTCCCTTAACTTTATTGACCTATTGTTTTAAATTCTCATTTAGTCGAATATATATATATATATATATATATATATATATATATATATTGCTTCCTTTTTTAATTTCTTAATTATTAAATCATTTTTAATTAATTTATTTTTTATGTGGAAAAAACATTTAAAACAAAATATGTAACGTTTAATGATACATTTAGGAAGCAACGATATATCGATATTGTTTCTTTACCTATATATTTGTACATTCAAAGGGGCCATAACAGACAGCATTTTATATTATTTTCTCAAGTACTTACTAACGGAAATTGTATTAATATTTCTTTTGGTATTCGGTTTACACCGTGAACCAAACAAGTGCAATGTGTTAAATTTGGGTAAAATAATTTAAGTTGAATACCAGCTCCAGCCTTCACTATATATGGCGCAGTATTACTTAGCATTAATACTTACTTCAATTCGTAGCATCGATATATTTTATTTAATCGTATTGTGATGAACAAGACATTGATTAAACCTTGTTAAAAAAATTTACAGATGGTTACATGATTTGTCTTTTCTTTAATATCAGTTAAGTAAGCTTTAGATACAAATTTATAATCTTACAGATTATATATTTTACAGAATACAATTTTTCTTACAGAACTTTCATGGAATGACTTGCCACAGTATTTGCACTGAAATGATTAAATAAATGCTGTGATTACTTAACTTAACTAGCTTAGCCGAATGTTTGCAACAGCCATGGTCTGACTTAAATCCAACTTAATCGTATCCACTACGTTTTTGATAGTCGTTACGGGTAGTTTTGCCAGTACTGAAGTTTATGAAGCACTGATTGAGTACCTTACTGTGCAGTTTCTATATGGAGAGGGGTGCTACAGTGTTGGTCTATTAGACATTTCTTCGGTCTAGAAATCTACAAATAAATAAATTAAGCACGAATACAGTTTTTGATTTGAATCCTAAAATAAAATAATGTTGAAACTGTGCCGCCTGTAGTGGTTGGGTCGTGAACTGAGTAGCTTACCAACCGCTACTGCCGGTCCTAAGCCAGGATTGAAAGCAGGAAGGGGAGGAGTACCTACCTTTTTAAAAAGCCACGGTTCATATGGCCCGGATTCTAAGGGCTCCTGTCTGGGATTACAGATTAAGAATAGTCAATGGTCTCAAGCGTAAAAGACACAAGCTGAAAATACTGGGGAACCTGGCCTCATTAGTTATCTAAAACTGCCAGTTTAGTGGAAGAAAACCATGAAATAAATCACCTGTCCCTGCTGGTAGGGGGTTGGGGCAATGAATTACCTCATTACCTCATTACCTTCTTTACTTAAAAAAAATAAACGCAAAAAATCTCAACAGAGTCTAGGAAAATTATAAACCCTCTAAACGACGAAAATTGGCAATGAAAAGGACAATGCGTGTTGGTACCTAGAACGTGCAAGGAATAGGAAGAAAAGCACATGCATTGTTTAAAGAAATAGAAAAATATAATATGGACGTAGTAATAATGACAGAGAGAAAAAAGGAGGGAAAAGAAACTGAGGAAAAAGGGGAATACGTGTGTATATATACCGAAGTCCCTAAAGAAATCAGGACCAATAGTGGCGTAGCAGTTACAATACAGAAAAAATATAAAAGGAATATAACACCATGGGACCAAATAAATGACAGGATCCTAATAGTGTAATCAAACATCAATAACCTTCCTACAGTCATTATAGTTGTATACATACCCAACGAAGATGCCAAATCCGAGACTAAATATTTATTCTTTGATGAATTGACAGGGTTATTGGGGGGTATCGGAAACCGCAAAGATATACTCTTAATGGAGAACCTAAACGTCAGAGTTGGCCAGAAAATGACGACCCCGTAATGAAACTATTTGGAGAGGATGTTATAAACTCAAATGGAGAAAGGATTATTGAATTGTATCACAGTAACCATCTGAAAGTAATGAATGGTTTTTAAAAACACAAGATGATACACCGCTATACATGGGAACAACCAACAAGAAAATTAAAATCCATTATTGATTATGTCGATGTCATAGCTAAACAAAGATCAATGTTGAGAATAAAGAATGTAAAAGTTATACGCGACCCAGAATGTGGCTCTGACCACCATTTGTTGTTGGCTCAAGTACTCTTAAAATACTGAACATACGAACATAATGTCAAGCAAGAAAACATGAACCAAGGAGAGGAGTGAGAGGACATAGAGATAATTCGCTATAATCTTGAAAGTTTGCTAGATGACTCAATAAAATTCCTATATCAATTGCTTTTAGCAAATAAAGTGTCAATGGCCCAAGATGACGTACCAAACATAATGTACGAAAATATTAAAAGATGTATACACTAAGCCGCAAGAGAAGCTTTAGGCCAACATAGTATAGATAAATATAAAAATAATAGCACATCTTGGTGGAATGACAAACATGAAATTCCAGTGAGCGAAAAGAAAGCATTACATAAAAGGAGAATGGAAACTAAAACACCAAAGGACATTCATAATTACGGAACAAAATGAAAAGAAGTACAAAAAGAAATTTTCGTAGCCCAAAATGAATACTGGGAGATGTATGCTGAAATAAAATGGAACATAGGTAACACAAGGACAAAAAGTGCTTGGAAAGTACTCAAGGAAATGAGAAAACAAAACAAAGATATTGCAAGAATGAACCTAATTGGAATAAGGAAATGGCAGAGATAATAGGTATCAGGAGCTATTAACTGAAATCAAGGAGGATACGCAAGCTGAAATGGAAAATTATAGAATATACCCTAGCTCTACTGTGGAAGAAGAAATAACACCAAACGATATTAGAGAAACGATGAAGCAAATAAAAAATGGAAAAGCACTTGTTCTTGAAAACATAGTTATCGAGTTATTGAAAGCTACCGCAGAAGTCCTTATGGAAATGCTGGCAAGAATATTTAGTAAGTGTCTCAATGGAGAAACAACACCAGAGGATTGGAGAAGAGCTCTGATTACGCCTATACATAAGAAACGTAACAGAAAATTGTTTATGAATTATCTTGGGGTCAGTGTAATCGAAAACGAATAAATGTCATAAAAAAAGAATTGAAAGAGGAAGAGAAATGCTTACCGTTTTCGTACATCTTCAGAAGGCATAATATATGCCACCGCGCCATTAAGCAGGTAAGTTGTGGCCATGCATGGAAAACGATAAAATATCCACGTGGTGAAAAATCTATATTCAGGTTACAAAAGATGGATCAAAATTAATAACAAAATTTCCCAGGATTATAATGTGACTAAAGGTTTGAGATAGGGCTGCACACTAGCTCTCCTATTCTTTAAGATATCTTTCAATGAAGCGTTAAAATACTGAAAGAGAAAGTGCAGTGGTATGGGAGTACCTACTGTCAAAACTGGGGTATTGTCATAAACACAGATACAACAGAATACATGGCAGCAGGAGAAGAAATATGATACTATTGACTTGAAGCTAGACTTTCAAGCTATTTCAAATAAGATAGAAGTTCAAAGCAACTCAGTTAATAAAACCTGAGGCAAACAGTTCTCCTAATACTGTGACAAAATACAACAGAACTAATCTGAAAAGCCTACCTAAGAGAATTACAAACGTAGCAACTAACAGACCTAAACACCAAAACCACAATCAAAAAAAGAAGTGGTCAACAATACTAAAGAAGAGAACTCAATTTAAATATCAGCGAACGAAAACAGGGGCACCAAGAAACATAGCTATTATTAGTTTTAATACTCTCTGGGAAAGCTTTAGTGTAAAATCAACCTTATACTTGCAACACATAATTTTTAAATGTATTATATATGAAATGTAATTACCGACGATTTTTATTGAACGAAAAACCATTTTAAAAGCTCCCATCAAAAATTTTTATGGGTTATTTAAGTGCACCGAAATAAGCGAACATCCGACGTTCTGGGAAAAGCGGAAAACGTTTTGAAAAAAGCTGAAAAAAACGTATAAAAGCGTAATTGAGTGTAATGTTCCCGAAAAGCCCGTATCAGCCGTTTTTCCAGTTTCCCAGCCAAGCTGCGTACGCCGCAAGATCGCTCCTAACGAACGCTATTCTGATGTAATATTTCCAATAAGGAGGCAATTGTCCTCCCGATATGGGTTCACTTTGGAAACAGATAAGTTAATAATCGAAAAAGTTCGATGCTACGTAGGGAGCGAAAAGTTCCTCCCTATACCTTGGAAAAAATCAAATAGAACTGCATGGGAGCGGTAAAAGGCTTTTTCTCTCGCGGTGTACGCTTGTAGTCAACCCTCGGAAGGATTCAAGTTTTCCTTGACGATTTTCAAAACCATTAAATAAACTGCAAAAAATTGTTTAATTCCACTGTATTCCTAATATTCTATCAAAAAATACTATATCAACACAGTACAATAACCATAAAACTGTTTTAGTTTAATCCAAGGACTTTTGTAACAAGATTTTTTAAATGTTAAAGAATGATTACAGACCTGAGAATTTGAGAACTTGGTTCATAATCCGAGATCAGGGATTCTGTTTACAGCAAAGAATCTGAAATACCACTTAGATATGGTAATACATTTTGAAAATACTCCACTAAGGTTC
Source organism: Cryptocephalus moraei (assembly GCA_946251905.1). Taxonomy (NCBI): domain Eukaryota; kingdom Metazoa; phylum Arthropoda; class Insecta; order Coleoptera; family Chrysomelidae; genus Cryptocephalus; species Cryptocephalus moraei. The sequence goes on along the minus strand of OX276458.1, from coordinate 29,953,774 downwards.
AGAGAATGCTCAAAGTCCAATGAAAGAATCCAAATTAAAAAATCGTATTAGTAGGATGGATATGGTAATTCTAGACCGGTCGCGGCGCGTCGCAATTACCTCCCTGCCCTAAAGACGGTTTTCTGAAATACCTGCTAATGACGGCACGTACATATTTTTAGTTTTATCTGCTGGTTGTATGTGTATTGTTGTGGTATCAAGAAGCTTGGCGTTGTAAGTGTGAGTTAAATATCTTATTTATATTAATTTAAATTTGTTTCTAATTATCGACCTCTTAAAATGGAGTTCGCGACGAGTGAGAAAGGCTATTTTAAACAGACAAAAATGGACATTGGACTAGAGCTATTTGGCTGCGCTATTTTTTTAAACATGCCAGTGCCTAAAAAAACAATGCCAGTCCTAAGTCTGGTAAAATGTGAAGGAAAAATATTTTGCTCAATTATACTACCATTGCGATGATATACACTTGTTTCGCCGTTTTTACGTACACGTAAACAAAATGGGGGCGAATCGCGAGCGGACCATACGGCATTAGACTTCTTCGGCAGGCGACCCGGTGTGCGGAAAGTTGCTCGCCGACAATTGCTCGCCAACAATTGCTCGCCGACAATTTCTCGCAGGGAAAATTGCCCGCCACATATTTACTCGCCACTCAGTTGCTCGCCATCGGGTAAATTTAGATTCAGGTCTAACAAGCAGACAAAAAGACATTTATTTTTCAAAAAATTTATCGATTTTTAATTAACCATTTGTCGCCTTCAGAAAATAAACCATTGCTAATTAAATAAATTTAACTCAAACACAATTGAACACTAAAATTTAACGATTAAGTACAAATTCACTCATGTATCGACACATAAAATCTAGAAAACTGAAAATTGTATAAACCAAATTAAAAAAATATGTTATTAAAGATAGTTCAAATACATCAAAATAATGCAGAAAATCTTTAACAGATACAAAACAAATACAAATATAAATCAAAACGTTCTTGACAATATGAAAATACTTGACAAATATGAAATCTAAAATTTGAACGTTGTAGTTGTGGGCTAAGCCACGCAAATATTCCACTAATATTTTATTTGCAGTCATTTACAATGTTTTCTATCAGTTGTGCGAAATCACGATATTTCTTACGTGCAACCTCGGGGTTAGCACCACCAATTTTTCCACAATTGAAATTTTGTTCCCGATGCCAACCTTCACAAAAGTTATTGGCTTTTGGTAAACCATTTTGAACAGTATTGTCACAGGTTAACAGTTAAATTTCCGACAATTGGTAACCACTATAACTTAAATTGAGTCATTTACTGTTAACGAGTGACATTTTAACGCTTTTAACAATAAATATTTGAGGATTGCGTTGGAGCCTTTAAGGTTAGGGAGTTTTAAGGGTTAATGGTACTAACAATTGTGTATTAAATTTCTTTAAATTCATACCATTTTAGCTATAACTAACAATAATATTATGAGAAATATTATCTGTTGGCGAGCAATTATGAGGCGAACAAATGGGTGGCGAGCAATTTTCCCCGCGAGCAATTGTCGGCGAGCAATTGTCGGCGAGCAATTGCTGGCGAGCAACTTTCCGGGAATCAGGCGACCCAAATGGTACACGTTGACCAAGGAGGGAATTGCGATGTAGCTAAATTGACCGCGGGAAGGAATTGCGATAACCCAAATTCGACCCGTTGACCAGGGAGGGAATTGCGATGCAGCCCTTACCGCAAACCAAACGTAGGGTATTCTATTTATATGTTTACCAGGCGTGCTATCGGTGGTCTAGAAGGCTAGTGGTCTAGACCACCGATAGCACGCCTGGTATACATATAAATAGAATACCCTACGTTTGGTTTGCGGTAAGATACCGGTTGTTCTGTTAACCTGTTGCCTGTTGTTAATGATGATCATCTCTAGATAGGAGGATGTTTATGTCCCGTCAACTCTTTCATCATTTCTTTATATTCACATATATTGTCACAGCCTTTTGGTCTTATAGGCCCTCCTGTTAACTCAAGAGCTGGGATAGATTAAACAGTTTAAACAGATAACGACCTTTATTGACGAAGAGAGAGAGCGAGAGGGGGGGGGGCAGATGAAATAAAAGACTCTGTACTCAGTGCCTTTTGTTGGGATTTTTTTTATATTCTGGATATTATTTTTAACTGATTCTTTTCCAGAAATGATTTCCGGTCTGAATTTATGAATTCGAATTTTATTTGATTCCATTCATAATCATTAGATTTATAATTTTGGTTGCCGAAATAGTTGTGATCAATTATATAGTAATATATAGCCGTTTAGTTTACCATCGTGAACAATCTAAAATGACGTGTACTGCATTACCTAAAATATGACTACAATAAGGTCCCATAGATGTTTTGCTTCTTCCTATACAAAATGTAAAATACCAAAATAAACCACAACCCGTCTGAAATTGGGTCAGGCAATAATCCTACGTTCTGAATTTCCAGTTATACCATTTGTATGTAAAGATTTGATATTAGCCCAATCGAATTAGGATTTCACCTTGCAAAAATTTTTGACAGCAATTTTCCTTCGGAATTGTTTAAGGGGGGGGTCACTGGCAGTCTAAATTTAGATTGCCGGGGTGCCAGACCCGTTGCGTCATCCGCCATCTTGAATTTAGGGGTTAACTTTTGTTTATTAAATAACTTGTTTATTTTCAATTTTAAACGAAAACTAGTTATTGCAAAAGTTGTTTGAAATTAAATTTCCTACAATTTTGGTTCCCACCATTTTCTTTCTAGGATCGACATTTTTCGATTTATACCCGAAAAAAAAAATTAATTTTTGTTTATGGAACAACTCGTTTATTTTTAATTTTCCGCGTATAATTGTAATAAACATAGTTGTTTAAAATAAAATTTCCTACAATTTTGGTTCCTATCCTTTTTTTTCCTAGGATCGATATTTTTCGATGTATACTCGAGAAAAGGAGGGGGTGAAATCTTATTATTGTCTTTTCACGTTTATTGTCAATTTTAGGCGAAAAATTGTGATTAACAAACTTTTTTTAAAATAAAATTTCCAACAATTTTGTTCCTTATAAATTTTGCCGTAGAATCGATATTTTTCGATTTATATCTGAGAAGAGGTGGGGGTAAAATCTTACCATCGTATTGTCACGTTTATTGTCAATTTTACGAGAAAAATTGTGATTAACAAAATTGTTTAAAACAAAATTTCCTACCATTTTGTTACTTATCAATTTTGCCGTAGAATCGATATATATCGATTTATACCTGAGAAGAGGTGGTGGTAAAATCTTACCATCGTATTGTCACGTTTATTGTCAATTTTACGAGAAAAATTGTTATGACTAAAGTTGTTTGACATCAAATTTCCCACAATTTTGGTACTTATAAATTTTTTCGTAGGATCGAAAAAAAATATTAATACGAAAACATCAATAATAAACGCGAGAATACAATACTTATAGGTTCACCCTCACCTCTTCTCAGGTATTAATCGAAAAATATCGATCCTACGGCAAAATTGATAAGGATCAAAATTTTAGGAAATTTTATTTTACACAACTTTATTCATCACAATTTTTCGGGTAAAATTGACAATAAACGTGAAAAGACAATGATAAGATTTCATCCCCTCCTTTTCTCGGGTATACATCGAAAAATATCGATCGTAGAAAAAAAATTAAAGAGTTGTTCCATAAACAAAAATTCACCCCCACGTTTTCGGGTATAAATCGAAAAATATCGATCCTAGGAAGAAAATGATTGGAACCAAAATTGTAGGAAATTTAATTTTAAACAACTTTTGTAATATCTAGTTTTCGTTTAAAATTGAAAATAAACGAGTTATTTAATAAACAAAAGTTCACCTTTAAATTCAAGATGGCGGATGACGCAACTGGTCTGGTACCCCGTCAATCTAAATTTACACTGCCAGTGACCCCCCCCTCCTAAACAATTCCGAAGGAAAATTGCTGTCAAAAATTTTTGCAAGGTTTGCCTCTTTTTGGAGCTAAGTCGATTGGGCTATATTAATATTTTGGTCCATTGTGCTCTACTGGACATTACACTCTATTCTTTTTGATATATGTTAATAGCCTTCTTCTTCATGATGATTTTCGGGTCTATCTTTTGTATCGCTCGCGGTAGTACTCGAACACCTTCTGCAGAAACTGTTCTGTAATCACAAGATACACGGATTAGATATTTTCTTGGTATCACAGTTGGATACTTTTTGGATTCAATATTTTTATGCTATTTATCCATACAAGAGCCGCATATAAAACGATCGAATTTATAATTTGCAATAATCATTACAAATTTTACGTTTTTCAGTTATTCTACCTCCTCTATTCGGTATCAGTCTAGGTAACGTGCTAAATTTTTCCTCCATTTTTTCACTGTTATTGTTAGATGATACCCAAATGTTAATTAGGTATCAAAGTGTATACCTAGATATTTAATAGTTTTATGGAAATAATTTTCCTACCTGTAATCTTAAACAATAATATTTTTCCATTTCCTTTTAAAATATTTGCTTTTCAATATCCTAAAGAACCTGGAACGCCACTTGAAACGTCTAGAAGAACTTTATAGGTATATATATATATATATACCTATAATATATATATATATATATATATATATATATATATATATGTGGTACGTTCCACGCCGAATTTAGATTTTTTTTTAGATTTGGCCCAAAATCAACTTAAACGTTCCTTTTGGGCCCCCGAAACTTCCCCTAAATTTTTAGGGCCACAAGTGGAATAGAACTCAAGTTATGGATAATTGAAAATTGAAATTTTCAGGTTCGGCTCCAAAACAAAAAAATTTCAACCATCCATAATTTGTAAAAATACCCATTTTTGTGAAAAAAGTTTCAAACAAAAGTTGTTTGCAATGCTTTAAACTTTCGGAAACTGCTAAAAAAAGTTCATCCGACATGGTTCACTATTGACGAGTCTTGGCGCCATTAGTCGTCAGGCCGCCAAAAAAAAACATTATCAGCTTTCCTGACCAAAAAAATCAGGAGCGTAGCTGGATTCGATACAAAACTTTTCAGCCCAAACAAAAGTTAGCCAGACCTAAGGGCTTCGAGAAAAAAAAATGGTTTTCAGGTTCAGCTTCAAAACCAAAAATTTTCAACCATCCATAACTTGTAAAAATACCCATTTTTATGAAAAAAGTTTTAAACAAAAGTTGTTTGCAATGCTTTAAACTATTGGAAACTGCTAAAAAAGAGTTCATCCGACATGGTTCACTATTGACGAGTCTTGGCGCCATTAGTCGTCAGGCCGCCAAAAAAACCATTATCAGCTTTCCTGACCAAAAAAATCAGGAGCGTAGCTGGATTCGATACAAAACTTTTGAGCCCAAACAGAAGTTAGCCAGACCAAAGAGCTCCGAGAAAAAAAAATGGTGAAATCCGGCAAAAATCCCTTGATATCAACAAAATTCCATTGAGCCCCCAGAAATCCACTGTTTGCCAGTTAATCTCAAACCATGAGCGACATTTTTTCTAAGAAGTTGACTGGGGATCAACATCACTAAGGTTGGAATGCTATTTTCATATAAATAGAGCACTTTCCAAGTCCCCGGCGGCTCAAAAACTCAAAATTCCTCAAAATACTTGAATTTTGATCCCAGATGACTTCGCTTGATGTACATTTTTTATCCAAGAAGCGACTCTCACCCAAATTGTTGCTCTTGTTGATGTTTTTGAAGGTCCACAACGGTTGACGACAACGCTGAAGCAACCTTCCACAAGAATTGTTCTGGAAATTTGAATTTTCAACACAAATTTTCAAATTTGGGACCAGCCCTTAGGTCTGGGGAACTTCTGTGTGGGCTCAAACGTTTTATATCGGATCCACCTACGTTCCTGATTTTTTTGGTCAGGAAAGCTGATAATGTTTTTTTTTTGGCGGCCTGATGAATAATGGCGCCCAGACCCGTCAACAGTGAACCGTGCTGGATGAACTTTTTTTTAGCAGTTTCCAAAAGTTTAAAGCATTGCAAACAACTTTTGTTCAAAACTTTTTTCATAAAAATGGGTATTTTTACAAATTATGGACGGTTGAAAATTTTTGGTTTTCAAGCTGAACCTGAAAACCATTTTTTTTCTCTAAGCCCTTAGGTCTGGCTAACTTTTGTTTGGGCTGAAAAGTTTTATATCGAATCCAGCTACGCTCCTGATTTTTTTGGTCAGGAAAACTATGTTTTTTTTTTGGCGGCCTGACGAATAATGGCGCCCAAACCCGTCAACAGTGAACCGTGCTGGATGAACTTTTTTTAGCAGTTTCCAAAAGTTTAAAGCATTGCAAACAACTTTTGTTTAAAACTTTTTTCATAAAAATGGGTATTTTTACAAGTTATGGATGGTTGAAAATTTTTGGTTTTGGAGCCGAACCTGAAAATTTCAACTTTCAATTGTCCATAACTTGAGTTCAATTCCACTTGGGGCCCTAAAAATTTAGGGAGAGTTTCAGGGACCCAAAAGGACCGTTTTAGTTGATTTTGGGCCAAATCTAAAAAAAAAATCTAAATTCGGCGTGGAACGTACCATATATATATATATATATATATATATATATATATATATATCATTACATAAATATTACTATATTAACATATTACCATAGCTTTTAAATTATAATCCAGTAAGGAAATAAAATTTAAAAAAAAACGTTCGTCACTTCCAACTCTTACTATTACGTAATTTAATATGGAATGGCTCTTAGCAGCTCAAGTTTTAGACCATAGAATCTTCAGCATATAGATCAAAATGTCTCAAAACATCACAGGTGCGCTTGTCGAATTCTTCGTGTTTATATGGTCCCCAGCTTCTAAAACAGTTGAGTCCCCCTCGACCCCTCCTATGAGGAGTGTGGTTTGTGTTTTTATTTATATATTTTAACTGTCCGGTCCCTCGTGTTTAATTTTAAGGTTTTGACCAACGGGGTTCGACTGATGATGGGTCTTAAGGACCCGAAACATGTCTCGTGTTAATAATTAAAAAAAAAAATCGACCTTTGACTATTTGTTTCAATTCGATGGGGTGTTGACTGAGAGATACTCACTTGAAAAGATTTGCTCCCCCATCTTAGAGCCATGGACTTATTCATTTCGAAGATTCTAAAACAGCTTTAGTGTCATGCGTTACCGTTGACTCCACAAGTGGCATAATCAAATTATACTCATAAAGGGACCAGTGGGGCATCACTCTTGAAAACGAGCTACCTGCTGTGAGTAATAGCAATAAATGAAAGATATTGAAAGGGTTCATGTGCATGTAATGAAGGGTAATATCTACTGTGGGCATTAAAGCACAATAGCTCTATAATTCAACACACAGTTTTGTGTCGTAAAACTGACAGTTGAGATTTCGACTCCTTCACTGAATCCGCCGTCTTCTCCAAGTTTAGTTCGCGCCGTAATTTGATTATTTTCTCGATAAGCAATTTGAGTGAGTTTTTGAGGTCGTAGCGTGAAGCGTGTCGAAGAGGCCCTTTTTAGGGGCCTGACATTTGGTGACATTTGACGCGATATCATGCGGTGGCGATCGAACGATTAACCTTTACTTCCTCCATTGTTACCGTCGACTTTACGGCCCGAGTAAGCGACGCAACCTTCCTACCCTCGTTTCCCTAATTGGTTCGATTAGAGTGGACGATTAGGAAAACCAAACGCCGTACCATGATACTCGACTATACAATACTCTAGTTGTTTCTATTTGCCTGAAACATCACGAATGCTATTGCAAGGGAGTAATGGTAATGTCGAGGTACTACTGAACTATGAAATGCATTAACAAGACATTTCGTGGGTTAGATATAAAATAGAGCTTATTGTCGAAATAGACACTTGGCCCAGTTAGAGAACACTGTATAACATACTTATAGCGAATGGTGTGATACACAATCATATTTTTCGTTGTTTAGTTCTACTCCAAGGTATTTACATTTATCGCGTTAGTCGCTTTTATGTTTATCGGAAATCTCTAAATCGTCTACGCTATTCCTCACACACATCTGTTCTTCGTTATGTTCATTGATAGGCCCCATTTTTCGTACTCTTCTTTGATCTTTCGAATCATGTATACCAGATCATCTTTGTCTTGGACAATGATAACCTGATCGCCAGCAAACTGAAATGTAAACAGTGAGGTATGATTTAGTTCTAACCTACATTTCTTTTTCCAGTTGTTTAATACACGCTCTATGTATATTTTTTAACAGGGTGCGAGTTAACATAATTTAGATATGGGAATATTGTCATAGGCTTTCTGAAGATCTATAAGGAGTAAATAACTTTCTCTATTGGTCGCAATTCTCTCTTCGATGATTTGTTTAAGGACAAATATATATTGTACGTGCACAATCTACCAGCGCGGAATCCGCTTTGCTCTTCTGCTTCCTGTCCTTCATATTCTCGTTCTATCCGATCTATTAAAACTCTTCCATATAATCGGCTCAATTTGGGTGTAACTGTTATGCCTCGATAATTTTCGCATTTTTGTTTATCTTCTTTTCTATGGATCGATGATATGAATCCTATTTTCCATCCTTCTGGGATCGGTTTTCCATTTATGCATCTCGTAAAGAGCTGGTTTATCATTATGAATAGTTTATCTGTTCCGTTCTTTATTAATTCGGCTTTAATACGTCCTGATCCATTTGTCTTCCTGTCCTTTAATCCCATGGTTGCCTTATTCATGTCTTCTGTACTTATTTCCAATCTTTCCTATTCTATATTTATCGGTCGGGTCTCTTCATTTAGATATTCGGGTAGACCTTCAGCAAGTAGCTTGTTATATTATTCTTCCCATTTCTCAGCTGAGATCAGTTGAAAGCTAGTCTTCTTATCGGATCTTATATCTTCTATAAGTTTCCATGCTTACATAGCATGCTTGCCATATATAGTGCTATTTCTCTACATTTTCGATCCCAGCTTTCTTTCTATTTTTTTTGTTGCGTCACTAATTTCCTTTCTCTCTCTTTTGTACACTTTTCGGCCTTCACTGTCTTTGGTGCTGATACACTTCAGATAGGCTTTTTTTCACTAATTTTCTTTTCTATATTTTTGTTCCACCACCATTTCATTCCCACCTTGCTCTTCTCTTTGACTCCCAGTGCCTCAATTGCAGCCTGATGTATAGCGTGTTTTACTTATTCGTAACTTTTATTTGTATTTTTGTACTCTCTATCTCTAAGTTGTATTCATAATCTTTGTTGGTATAGTTTCCTTACACTTTCTTCTTCGAGCTCTTCTATGTTATATTCTCGTGACTCGATTAATTTCCACTCTGTTGTCTTTTTGTGGTTGGTTGGTTACGAGTTTTATATGGGAATGCTACCTACTTTGGCTCTTAGTAAATGGTGGTCTGAGCCACAGGCTATTGCTCTTAGCACTCTAACATCTCGTACTTGAAGTTGAGTTTGTTGTTTCATTATTACATAGTCTATTATTGATCTCAGTTGTCTCGTGGGCTGGGTCCAGGTGTATTTGTGAATGTTTTTGTGCTTGAGGAATCCGTTTGCAATCTTCAGTTCATTGTTATGGCACAAGCCAATTAGTCGTTGTCCGTTTTCGTTAGTGTTTTCTTCGCCATATCGTCCTACAATAGCATTATTCATCCTGCGTCTAGTTCTTCAGTTAAAACCGCCCATTATTATGACTTCTCTACTATCTGTATCCGAAGAAAAAACACTAAGTCTTCGCCAACAAATTTATTGGAATAAAGCGACCGGTTTCGACTGCTTAGCAGCTATCATCAGGCTCTCGCTAGATATATGAGAAAACCGGACTCCGAGGAAACATTAGTTGACTGAAGGTAAGTATTTTACATAACAATACTCACAATAAAAGTTTTTAATTCTCTACTATCCCCTACTTCGTCTAGGGGTTGTTGTAGTTTTTCGTAGAATTTGTCTTTCTTTTGTTTTGTCTCGTCCTCGTTAGATGCGTATATCCCAATGACAGTTACTCGTTTACCGAAGACCGTTATATTGACCTTTATTATTCGTTCATCTATTGATTTAAAATTGGTTATATGTTTCTTATATTTCTCTTTAATCAAGATCGATATTCTGCGTTTCGCTCTATCTTCTTTGCGTACGCCTGTATAATGGTTGATGTAATTATCGATTTCTTCTATTCCTGATCCCTTTTTCATGGTCTCAGGTAAGGCAGTTATGTCCATGTCGCTCTCTTTATTTCGCTTATAACTTCCGTAAGTTTAGTCCTGATGCCCTGCACGTTCCAAGTACCGATATTCATGGTCCGTTTTCGTAGCTTAAGTCGTAGTTTATTGGGCCTGTCCCTATTACGAGGCTCTTGTCTAGAGTTTTTTGCAAATATGATTGTTTATGAAGAATGGGAAGCAAGCCCATAGCTTCAACCCCAAACCTGGAGGACCAGGGTACATGCTTGGTCTGACCCCTCGCCTTCGACCTGACCGACAGGGATGACTCTACCAGCAGTTACTCTGCCGTCGGTATAGGTCTGGAGTTCACGAGGGTACGCAAGCCTCCTCACCCGGCAAAAGATGCCTTCGATAAGGTGATGTTTCACGAGGAAGGATTTTTGAAAATGAAAATTTAATATTCAATTGACATATGAGAAAGCAGTCTGATGCACACATTGACGATTTTTTTATACAAGTAATTCTGGTTATTTATCGTTTTAAACCCCCAGATATCACTTTCGGGGCTGATTTTAGAAGTGAGGGACACCAAAATGATCCATTTCAAGTAAGTAGATAAATTTGTAGTTATATAGTTAGCAAAATGAAAGTGATAACCCATTTTTGGACTCTTTCCCCTACATGTAAAAGACACAATTACACGATTATTTATCTATTTATAATGTATCGTACGACTAACTTACTACAACTTTTTTCAGGAATTAAGTGTGTACTGACTGATGTGTTTTCTACGTACTCGAATTTCACCTCATGCTACATATCTGATGCGTAGGTATTTGTTCTATACTCACCTAATTAATAAATTCATCTGATACCTGCGCTTTGTACAATATTTGCGCAAGAAGATAAGATAAAAAGTTGGTCAGAACGAACGATTTTCCGGCTGAAGTCGACGTGAAGGAAACGCACAAATAATACCAAAATTAATAAGTAGGTTGTGTTAGTGAAAACAAACCATGGCGGTGTACTGTGTATTTCTCAGGTGAGCTATAAGGACATTACTATTTTCAATATCTATAGATACACAAACTATAGTTTGCGTTAGATTGGGCGATACGTTAGCAAATCTGTGAGTCATTTGAGTTCAGGTTAGGTAAACAACAAGAAAAGTATCCGCCCGTATTTATTTAACCCATTACTTTTCCGTTAAGTGAGCAGTTGGTGTTAGCACAAGTTGGTTTACGACAACTTGCGATAGTTAATAAGCAACGTTTATTGAACTTTAGGTTCGTTTTATCGGAGCTCATATAATTCCAATAAATGATTTATTAATAAATTATCCACATGATATGTCGAAATAGCAAACGAAAAGATACTGATGAAAATGAATAACACCTTGTCATATAAATGACTAACAATGTCCCATCGGTACAAATATACATACGTACAAATATTTTTACGTACTTAATTGAAAGGGATAAAAGTATTAATTAATACAATTAAATATTACAAGGCCTGAAAATTGGATATACAATAAAGTCTTTTTAAATAAATTAATTTATTGGTAAAATTGTCATTAAATATTAATTCATTTAATCGCAAAAATCCATCAAAACTGACACAAGAATTTTTGATGATATTTGGCAGTAAACTTTATAATAATTGAATGATGGTTTACTCACATACTTCACTTATGCCAATTTACCTACCTACATGATTATACGCAACATTTCAAGATTATTTATTGATTCTAAGTCACCTGAGCTGCGTGCTTTCCATGTGCGATTCCAATAACCTAAAGGTCAATATAGTAAAATATGTTATTTCATCTGTTACGAAAACAATTAATATTGGTAAGCGTGTTAAAATAAAAAATTCACAACTAGAAGTACTAATTTAATATCGAAAATTAACGTCAATATACATTCATGTATTTTAAAAGCTGGTAATGGATCCTTCCGTACTTGCAATATACAAAATTTAACCACTAAATAAGATTGTCAAATTGAAGAACTAGGCGAAAATAAATTGCAATGTCAATCCCAGCACATTTTTTTGTCATCTTCTTTGAAACAAAGGCTGTTTCGTATGAGAACAATATGAGCTATTTGATCGTGAAATCACCACCATCTCATAACAACTCCTCCAATAATATCTTAACAAAACTGTAACTATTAAAATCTTAAATGTTTCTTCATTTCTCAGTTTCACTCTATTCTACCTCTTTTCGTTGGTCGGCGCGGAATCCAATGACACCTTTCCCTTGTGCCAAGCTTGCGAATGTACCTATCTCAACAAGACCGTCGGCTACGAGAAAGCAGATGTCGTCTGCAATAAGGAGATTCCCTACAACATTTTCCAAGACCACTACTGGTCGAGCAATAACAAGACGAAGTACCCACCTTACAATAGAATCACCATTCAGAACTTCGTCATCAACAATTTGACCTACACATTCCCGCCGTCTAATCTCACTTACCTCGATTTATCTAACAACGACATTAATGGCATCACTGAGAGCGTGTTTATGAATTTGCAAAACATGGAGACGCTCATTTTGTCCCATAACGATTTAGAGATTCTTCAACTGCATACATTTAAAGTAAGTACTATACAATGCAAAATGTAGAAAATTCATGATAGTCCATTTAAAATTTTTAAATAAACCGGCTTTTAGGGATTATATTTAGAAACAAGGCTGATGCCGTTGAAGAGCTTGAGAGTGCTACGTTTGGACCACAACAAACTCCATTCGTTACCCGGTGACATATTCGAGCACGTCCCTGACATCGAGATACTGGACTTGAGTAACAATCCTTTCAAGATTATCGACCATCCTACCTTAGGAGCCATCGACACGTTAGCCAACTTAAAAGTACGTTAAATGATGTATAAATCATTCTTAGATATTCATTACAACTTGTACTAAAACGTAGCAAATGAGTTATATCAAATCAACTTCTAAGGTAAAACATGAATTATAATATATTTCTTTTTATTTATATTTATAATATGAACATATTTCATTTTTTCTCAGTTCCAAACTGGGTTATTATTAAGACAAAATCGCTTTTAAGATCCACAGATTGTGTTGTTAATGCAGAATTTATTTTTGGCAGGAGTTGTACCTTCAGTATACTGAAATAGAAACGTTACCGGATAATATGCTCCACCCGCCGAAATTCCTCCAGATTTTGGATCTGTCTGGTAATCCAATTAAAGAAATTCCTGCTACGCTAGAGCAAGCTCCCAATTTGATTGAATTGTATTTAAACAATACTGGATTCATTAATTTAACTCAAAACAAGTAAGTAAATTTGGAATTTTTGTACCCTAGATCTATAGAGCACAAATATATAAAGGTTTAAAAATTCGTGGTTTGAACCACTTTTGGTAGATTTCCAAAATAAACACCCCAAGTATGAACATGCCAAAGATCACACCTCAATATTTTGAGCCCTTAAGCGTTGCGACATCATATAAAGCTAACGGTTTAGGTTTGGGTTGCCTCCACATTTATCGATTTAAAAGTTTGAAATTATAGTGTTACACGATATTGTTTAAGGTTTGGGTCTAAATTTAGAAATTTACATTGATCCCTACATTTTTGACACAGTAAATGATTCGATTTTGGATTTTGAAAGTGAAAAATTTATCGAGTTAAAGGGTCTTCAGAATTAAGGGTCTTCAGGGTCTTTAACTCTAACCTTTCGAGAAAGATAATGATTCGGTTTAAAATTTTTAAAGTTCAAAATTTAAATGCTTGGAGGCATAAAAATTATACATTAAGAATTAGGGCGTGAAGTTGACGATTTAAAAACACAAACATTGTACATTTTTTAAACCTAAACTCTTCCTATAACCCTTAGGAGCGTTATTCTCATAAGTATTTCTGAAGATTAGTTTAAAATTTGGATGAGAATTTATTGTTTTTAAGTATAAAGTTTTCGGTTTCGATGATTTACAGTTTTGTATATGAAGACCTGTAACTTGAAAGTTGAAATATTAATGATAGAGACTTATAAAATAGAAACTAGGTTCCTTTTGATACAGCATTTTTGAATTGTCAATCCCTTGAACTTTTCAAAGTTCTGGTGATCAATGTTTCGCTTTACATTTAATTTAAAGTTATAAATTTCGGATTCAGACTGATACCATTGACGCTGTAATAGTACTACTATTGACCACACTGCTTAGTACTATAGATATACAGGGTGTAGTACAGTACATTACCTACAGTAGTACAGTACAGTAAGTATACGAGAAACTGCCGGCAGTGTACAGGACACGTCAACGTAACTCTAAAGTTCCATATAAAAAAATTTAAAATTGGCTTCAAATTTGAATCATATCCCTTGAAATTTGACATTCTAAAAATTTTTTAATTATAATGTAACGGAAAGTCTGGCCGTAATATAAACCCGCGTCGTGAAGTGTTGGTTGGACCACCTGACCTAGCGGCCGTGCGCGACAAATAAACAACAGTTGTGTGAAATATAAATTAGATAATAAGTTATAGTGCTAGTAGTAAATAACAGTGAGTTACACACAGACTTTGCTAACGAATCGGTAACTCTTTTTCAAATTCGGTAGAATTAATTGTTTCGGAAATAATTTAAATTTCTTACAGAGCTCGCAGCAGTATGTGTATTCACCATTTCGTATAGGTAACCGCATCTTGTTTAAGCAGCGAAAAACGCATATTGAGCCAGTTTGTGAATATGCCTTAAAATCAAATTACTACACGATAGATGTGACAAGATCACTTTTATCTTCGTCTATTGCTTATTTCGTCCGGCGTTAAACAGTAGTGAACTATTATTTCTAACAAAATTTTGGAAATTACTGAGCCACATAAAGATTTATATCACAAATACAGAGTAATTTGGCATCTGTTCAAAATGGGCTCATTTTTCCTCAATACACTTTCTTATCCTCTAAATTTTTTCTCGCTGTACTTGAAACAACATTTCATGATCATTTCCAATAATACTGCAGCAATGAATTATTGTTTGAAGCAACTCTATCCTGATGTTTGCTGGCGTTAAATAAGGAAATCCTTTGAACTGTTCCGAACAAAAGAAATCTAAATCCATGAAATCCTGAATGTCACTCCGCCCAATCGGAAGTAAAATATTCTTAAATAGTATTTACTAAATATGAACAGACATGTTTTGACCAATCATCAGTGTATCTATGATAAAAGGAAAATATTTAAAGATTATATAAAATTATGAATTAAGTGACAACTAGAAATTATTGAGCCCCCTCCCCCCTTAGGGGATATGGATTTGTATAGTAATATATAACCGCATTTCAGTAGCCATTTCTTTCTATCGTAGCACAATCTTCATTCGTTAAACCTCTGTCTTGCAACGCTTCTACGATATCTTCTTTCCAATATCGCCTTGGCATTCCTTTTTGCTCCTTGTATGCGATGTCCACCCCAATACTATTTTTGACCATCTCCTATATCGACGTTTCTCACTTTATCTAGTCAAGTCAGTCTGCAACATCGTCGCCATTTCCACCACGTTTATTCTTAATTAATTCCTTTAATTTGTCTCCCACATCTCTGCGTCATATGTTGCTATACCTTCTACAATATATTACACTAGGATTTTATTGTTCTTAGAAATGTTAGTGCTCCATAATACACTGTTTACTTGTCTAATAGCTCTTCTAGTTTGTCCCATTCTGGATTGTAGTTCGTCGTAAGTAATGCGGTAGCCCATTTTCAACTCGTTTTGTCGGTTTCCTCTAAGAAATGGCGAAGGCGCTGCCTGCTGAGCGTGCGAAAATAAATTAGTTTTATTATTATATATAATAATAAATTCTATCAAATTCGAACAAGAGCACTTCTTTGTTAGCAGATTGTAGAGAAATTCATTGTTGCCACTTGCATACCATAATTGTTAATACTGTTAAATTTTGAACGTTTAACTTTTAACTGCTTAGTTTAAAATAATATAGGTTTTAATCAAGATTAAAGGAGAATGTTAAAAATACTATATGAAACAGTAGGATTATTTCGACATCCCCTCTACATTGTCTACACAGGCTACACTACATTATAGTGTACTATAGTGGTACACTATAATAGCACCATTATTAATATAATACACCAGATGTATACTAGTCATTTCTAGACTAATTTAATCGCAGCACTTATACGATCTTATATTGCAGTTATATGTTATATATTTCAGCGGTTTCCCAAATATGCCATCAGTGAAAGTGCTCCATCTGAGCCGTAACGAGCACCTCTGCCACATTCAGAGGCATTCGCTGAGCGGATTGATTAACCTCGAGGAGCTCAGGATGAGCGATAACATCGCCCTGATCGAAATCGACCCGATGGCGTTAGCAACACCCCAAAAGGACAACGGAGGGTCCGTCTGGCCACCTGTCAAAAGAGTAATTACAATTACGCTCAAAACTTCATCTAAGACATGCACAAAAGTCGTTGAGCAGATCGCTTATATCCCTACAGAGTTCACCAAATTCGTTGGTAAAAGTTTAGTCTTTCATAACACGAGAGTGGGATCGTCACGTTTGGTCGGGTGAAACGTACATCTTCTCATATGCGGCTGTCTGTGCCTGTCTGTGTCAAGTTTGGATGGAGGGTATTACAATGGGAAAATATTTATAATCCATTAGTTATAATCGACTCGAGACTGGTTAGAACTAACATTTTATATATTTAATTTCAGTTATATATTGGGAACAATAAACTGGCCTACCTAGACAGTGATATTATAGCCAGATGGGACGGTCTTTCGGCCCTGGACATCCGAGGTAACCCGTGGACTTGCGAGTGCGAGAACCAATGGTTGATCGAGGACTTGATACCGGTGTACCTTAAGATCGATGATGAGGGTGCCAAAGAAGTCAGGTAAACAAAATGTTAAAGATTCAGTTTAAAAAATTTTGTTTGACTTACCTCTCCTCTTAAATTTATCAAAAGGATAGAAACTTGTATCCATTGGAACGTTGAGATTTTTTTTCTATTTCCTAAATTAAAAAGAAGGTGAGTGCCAACAATATGGACACTTTGTATAGCTTTCTCTGACTATTTCCTGTGCAATATTTAGTTCAAAATTTTATTTTAAGGTGTGCGGCTCCGATAGAAATGACAAAGTACAGTTTCTACGATCTTTACCAGATGAAGAGCCATATGCGCTGCCTGGATTTGTACGGGGCGCAGCCGGAAAACGACGCGGCGATGTTAGTTGGAGTTCTCGCAGGTAACTATGGAAGTAACCGCCATGAAACGATTTTCCAACAAGAACCAAATCGAAACAGTGAATGAAAAACAATCACTAGACTTAAACATAGTGTAAAAGTTAATAGAAAGTATATAGAAGAGTTCAATAGGACTCTGTTTGTATATATGAAAGAAACTTTGTAGACTGTCATTAAATTTACTACTAGAGAGCTCAATTGGATAGAGCATGGACAGCCAGAGGTGAGTTATAATCCTGCTCAGAGTGGTTAATTTTTCGGGGTTAGAGGTGTACTTTCATTTGGATTAATATTACTGCTGTAGTACAGCCGTTGGAGTGTAGGAATAAGGGTTGGAACTCAACGCCGTTGAGGGTATGATCTCTCGAAATAATTGTTTCCCGTTATTCTCCAATATCTCTTAATTAAGTTGTCATTAAAAGTTTACCTATGAGATGAGTTAAGAAAACCAATATAAACTAAATTGTTAGAATATGATCGAATTTAGTAAAAAAAATTACTATAGGTGTTTAGAGGTACAGGATACTAATTGAAGTGTTGAGTTTATCTAGGTAAAATTATCTAAGGCAGTAATGCTTAATACGCAGTTATAACATTTTAACTAACCACCCTTAAAAGGTTTTATGAGCGAAAATTTTTTTAGAACTGCATTGGATTATTAATTTAGAAATTGAGTTATGTAATTAAATATTGAATCTGGTTTCGTTGACTGGAACGGAATTGCAGGATCTGTCCCTGCACAAGCTTCAGATTGATCCTGAATTAACCTCCGCTAATAGGAACCGATATTTGTTCACAGGGCTAGTTCAGATACTAAAATTGGAAAGAAAAATAGATTTCTCCAATAATAGCAACAAAGTGAATCCAAATCAATCCCAGTCGATATGATGTAAAAATGTAGCCCACTAAATAGGTGGAAACTAAAATTAAACAAATAATCTTTGAGGAATTTGAGAACCGTGTTGATTAAACTTAACCTAATATAACAGATGTGCATATATAGGGTGCACATCATGTACTCTATCAATTGAAACTAATTGGTTCTATTAGAAATTATTTCAATACAACCAATTATGTTTCAGTCCACCACTGAATTGATCACGTAACTTCTGCAGTCTAGATCTTTACTGTCTATTGTGAGTGAAATTGTATTGAGAACAAAGCTTTTAACGCTTAAATATTTTTTGCCAGGTGTTCTAATCGCCATCCCAGCCATCCTGTTCCTGATATTCGCCTATCAGAAACGCTGGTTCAGCATCATTGGCATTTGCGACAGTACTCCGGCCTCATATTCCAGAAGGTTTTACAAAGCAAGTGCAACTGATGATAGTTTTTAATAATCAGATAATCGCGTTAATTAAATGTAGATGTATTAAGTAAGTTAAATGTATGGTGTGTATTCCGTAAGTAAGTTACGATATGGTAGGTGTTTAGTATTTATATTTCCGTTTTATATAAATAAATAAAACGTCAGATTTTCTTTCTACTTCGCCAACTTAATCCCTGGAGACTTCCCCGGGAAAGCGTCTACCCCCACCCGCTTCTATCGACGTATAGTGGGTATATCGTAACTCTAAACTGCTTTCCCGGCGTTAATACACCGCATATTGTCGCTAAATGGGCAATTTAGCCTCCCCGAGCATATGTACACACATACACACAATGCACCTAAGGGTGGAGTTTGGACAATTGGACGGGCAGAATGGGGCGCGATTGGTCGGGCGTCGATCCGCCCCACCCTCGGTCGTCATGGAGACGTAATCTCCCCCAGGTTTAACGCACCTTAACGGGGTTGATTTCGGGACCGGCGGAGGGGAGGTAAGTGGTTTTCCGATATGGGGATTTGTTCGAAGACGGATTCCTACTCCGCGAGTAGTCGATTCCGTCGCTATCACAAAAGGGATACCTGAGCGTGTTCGGAATTAATTGATGTTCAGTGAAAGAATAACTTGGTTGAACGAGGAAAAACAATCAAGAGGCGATAATTATATGTACTATTTAGAGGAGAGAAACCTTTAAATAAAAAACTGTCATTTAACCCATTAACTGAAAGAAAAACTAATTAGACTACAAAATACCACCCACAAAATACTCTCGAATTTAGTACACTATCGTCTTGAACTTCATTGCGAAAAACAAATTTACTCAACAATATGTCGTGCCCAGACTATGTGAATAATTCAAGAAAAAAATGTTTTAAGATATTTTTCGTTCCTTCAAATAAGCCTTCGATTAATTAAATTGACAAAAGGTATTACAAAACCAAGCCCAACTATGAATACCCCAGAATCTAAATATATCGCTCCAACTGGATTGAAAGCAACTATTAGATCTTTTGGGAAAGATCAGAGGATCATTTGAAATGATCTGTGAAGTTAATCAGTGTGATACCACGTGTTAAGTCGTCTGGATTTGGAACCTGTGATAAACTACTAAAATTTTACAAAAGAAAGTAAGCATTTAAAATACCTATATGGGATTTACAGCCTATAATGTTTATTAATGAAATATAATCATGTACTACAGATTTGGGATCCAACCTATTTTAAATTAATAGGCGCGCCATTACATACGTTCTTATTAAAACGCGTACGAGAAAGATAGAATAAAAAATTTTAGTGACACAAATATAAAAATAATTTTCGTTTGAAAATGACGGTTACTCGTGTATTTAGAAAGCGACCTGTCACGAACAACGTTATTCTGAAAATTACGCAGCTATACAGACCGTTTCTACAGAGTCGCAGGATGCTATAAACATGAGAGCCAAAGAAAGGCCATATATTTCTCGTTGGCTAAACAGAGAACGAACTTTTGCGATGTTGCTAGCTGGCGAAACATCACAGTCATCCGCTCCACACACATCCGAAAGTGTAAAGCGATACGCGACCGCAATACGAGTTGACTTGGACTGCCTGCTCGGCCGGCAACGTTGCAAAACATCGTTCTCTGTCATACTAACGAACTACTATAAGTTTCTCTTTTGCTCTTGTTGATTTCGAGACAGGCGTTTCAATAGAAAAGCTCCGTATACCAAAATATAACGTTTGCTTTCCGTACCTGTACATCACACATACAGAATCTACACATATATAATTCAGGTGTTTGTAAGTACTATGAATACATCGATTTGATGAACACCCTGTATAGTGTACAAAATATCCTGAAAATGTACGGTCGATAATAGTAGATTTTTATGTACCTAATTGTAGGTAAGTGTTGTAGATTGTTCTTTGACAGTTTGGTACCTAAAACCCCGTCAGCAAATAACAAAGTAGTTACAAAATGGTAATGGCATCCATTAAAAGTAACCAACACATTTCCCTTTGAAGAAACCCTCGTTTCCAATATCCTCTCTGTATCTTGCGACGTTTTTCAGGGACTTTCCCACTCATTTTCGCTACATTTTCCCAATTTTTCCGACAGAGACGCTGTGCCGAGCATATCTGCGGTAACTTTACGTCGCTGTCACTAACTTCACGATCTTAGGCGTGAAGTTAAATTCCAATAATTTTCGGTAACATGTACTGTAGATATACAACAATACGCTGTGGAGATAGGGCAGGTGACGTTTCACGGACACGCCGTCGTCCCGCATCACTCGAATTTACTACTAAGCGCTAGACCTTCAGGATATCAAGACAAATCTCGTATCGGTCTCGTGCGATTCCGATACCGTGACAAATATCGAGACTAGAGTGCTAAAAATTTCTCAGACCGATATCGAGACACAATTGACCGAGAGTCTCGCCGAGACGATACTAAATTTTGGAAACTCTCGGTCTCGTTATAATTTATTATTTTTCCATATATTATCCAAATTTATACATATTATTATATGCGGGTGGTATTCGTTTCCTTTTATACTGCCTTATGTATAGGCAAGTCAAAACTATCTGCTTTAATCCCTTAGTTAGATTTTCCCCGTTACCGGAAACATTTTGTGTGGATTCTATTAAAAGAATAACGAATCCTATTAAGAAATGTCCAATGAAGGCAGGATAACGATGAGTACGCTTTAAGCTGTGTATAACAACCGCCATGGTGGTGTTAAATAGGTTATCAGGTTATATTTAAAAATGGTTTCTGGAATACCAGTAATAAGCACTAAATTAAGGAAAATCCTATAGCTCTCTAAAGCTCTATGGCAATTCAAGTAGGAAAGTGTTCATTGAAAGCAGTTCTTTCCTTATTATTTGTTCCCATTTCGAATTGAGTGATGCTTAGTTAAGTTTTAATCAAAATGAAGCGTTATCTTTGTTTTTAATAAGTTTTCTTTTTTTATTAAATTTTTGGCAAATTTCATACGTAAATATCTTTAATTACCCATTTAACCGTAAAAAGAGGTTTAAAAAAATATGTCCTATATGATTAGATAATTCACCACTAAATTGTTAATTAAAATATTACGCCGGTGAGATTCAATCTTCTTAACAAAAACACAAATGGACATTACCTTATGACGAGAGTAGTTCGAGACCGAGACGAGACCGAGACCGAGACCGAGACGATAGTAATCCTTTGTCTCACCTCGGCGATACCGAGACGAGGGTGGAAAAACTAAGTTTCAACGAGACCGAGACGATACTACCGGCAGGTCTCGGTATCGTCTCGGTATCGTGAAGGCCTACTAAGCGCACCATTACACGTTTTCACGTGAAAATTTCGGGCGCACTCGAGTTGCGGCGCGAGGACCTACAAGCACATCAGTTCTGAAAAAGGGATAATAATCCCTAACCCGAATTGCGGTCCAGCAAGTTAGGCGATACCTCTACCTACTGAATGATAATTTAACGATAATTTTAAATAATTCGGGTGTACCTCCTAAGATAGGTAAATTCGTACCTGTGTGATTTTATAAAACAATAATGTATCGGACTTTTTTCAAACTATTTTCGTTCTATTCGCTATCGCTTGTTGGGGCAAGGATAAATAATTGAGGTTTAGTAAAACGAACAGGACCGATGACCGAGTTGATAACTGTGGATCCGTACCGCAATTCAGGTTACAGCAACAGGTAGAAAATATTTCTTCACCGCAACTCGGGTGGGGTATTAGCGGACAGGGCTATCGGTGCACCGCAATTCGGGTGCACCGAAAATTTCATATGCGCTAAAGCAGACGATACAACTTATTAAAGAAAAAGTAGTACTATAAAAGTTTACTCAACTGGATAAGTAAGCTTCAAAAATTATGCTCATTTTTAGCGAACGATGGATCACGTTCATGATATAAAAAAAAAACTATTACTTTTTCTACCTTTCTCTGCACCAATATTTTTGGAGAGAACTCATGCACGCATGGAGAAAATTGTAAATATGGGAGAATTTCAACCGACCCTTGGTACCTCTAAATGTCAAAATTTCCCATAGGGCTTCACGAGATCGAGACGATATCGAGAGTTGCTCTGGTCTCGGCCTCACTCTCGTCGAGACTAAATATTTTCACTCTCGCCTCGGTCTCACAGAAAATGGAGAGATTTCTTGCCTCTTGTCTCGATATCGCAATCATCTTGGTCTTGCGGTACTTTCTACCTTTTGTGCTTTTGTACTTAAAATTGGAGAAATCTGTAATATGTACAAATAATATTATTATGTGAAAGTGAAATAACCAATTAAAATAATAATAATATTAATAATAATTAATAAAATAACATATTGAAATCAATAATATTTGTAGTAATTGTTAGGGATCATCAATTTTAGTAAATGGAAGTTCCACTTAAAAGCACGGAACCTATGCAAACGAGTGATATGAAGGATTAAAGTTCTTTTAACATTAAACATATTCAGAACTTCAAAATACCTGCATTGATTTAAAATCTTGTTTAAAAATTGTGCTATAATTTAATATAAACAAAAATATTGCAAATATTTTCTTAATACTTAATTTAAAAAAATAGAAAAACCCGAAGGCAAGATAACCTCAACGATTCCATATACCTACTTTGAACGTGTTTCTAATAATAAGCAATGCCATAACAAAATTAATAGTTAATATAACTGACATCACCGACAGGGACCGACACAACCGACCGACAGGGAACCGACATCATATCAAAAGCTTCCAAGTGTTTAGTGCTTTAGTTCTTAATGACTTCTTTAACGAGATTGAATTCATCATGTAATATTTTTAAAAGTACTAAATAAAAATGAAACAGCTCTTGGGCTTGTCAGATGTTGTAAGTTTTATTGCATCTGGTATTTACTTGACATCATTATCTGTCAATATGTGGTAGTCAGTCATTTATGTTTACCTAGGTAATGAAATTGGAAATTAAATGACATTTCTAAAAATATGTAGCTCCTAATGTATAATATTTGAATAGATGAGAAAATAGTTTCAACGAGACGACGATAGTTGAGGTTATATCTCGTCGCGACAAGAATCTCGGTTGAATTATCTTCGATATATACATTCATACAGCTTTCTATTTTTTAAGGTAATAAATGTGGAAGTAGGTACCTAAATTTGAGCAATATAATAATAACGAGACCGAACCTAGGTCTCGTCTCGATTTAGTAACGAGACCGAGGCCGAGGCCGTGACGAGGTTTTTCAAAAATATTCCTAGACCGATACGAGACTGAATCAACCGAGAGTCTCGTCGAGACGAAAAGATCTCACCAACGCTCGTAGTCTCGTTGAAATTTACTAATTCCTCATCTATTAAAATATTATAACTCCGATATTTCACCTGCAAATTTTTAGAAATACTAGTTTAATTAAAATGGTAGACTGCTGGCTATCCCCCCTATTGACGGATAACGATATCAGGTCATATATTGAATAAAGACAAGATAAAAGTAAATGTACTAACTTCTTAATAGATGTTTAAATAAGACACCAAAGGATTTTCCAATTTTCAACTACTGTTAAACGTATTTTGTAACTATCTAACACTAACAGATTTAATTCACGAAAACAATCTCGCAAAAAGAAATAATTAATAATTAAAGCAGTTCGTGTTCATTTGACATAAGTTTTCCTGAGAAGGAATAGAAAATATTTAGTTTTATTTTGGCTGTAATATTTATTGTTAAATTCATTACGATATTTATTAAAAATTGACTTCGTATAATTTTGAGACCGAGTAGAGAGTGAAAAAATTGAGGCTGGATCAGAACGAGGCCGAGACTAGGTCAACTCTCGGTATCGTTTCAGTCTCGTGAAGCCATAAAAATTTAAGTTTAATGGTGGAAGAAGTCTTTCTATTTACATTATTATATTAATTATATTACATAAAATGGGTGAAATGAAAGACTAAATAAATCCATAAAATCACTGAAGGGTAGACCAGGTACCAAGAAACCAAAACTATTTAGTAAATATAATTTTAAAATAAAATTGTATATTTCTAAAAATGATATCTACTTTAATTTCTTTTATGAAATGAAAATTATTCAGTTTACGGAAATGAGTTATAGATTTCTAAGAATTATCCAAAAAATGTCAACATTATGTATAAGGAAATCTAAAACTTTGGGGGCATTTTTAGAAAAGTCCACGTTTCTATTCAGCTTATTTTAGCATCTTATTTATTATTTTATCTTATTTTATGATTACAGCTTATTTTTATCTAATAATTAGCCCATTTTAGTCTATACTTGACAGAAATAGCTAAAGTTTTTCAAGAAATGGTTTAAATATCTACCACGGATATATTTTAGAATTGTTTGTTGGGACAAATCTTTAATAGATTGTTTTATGACTAGATGTCACGTGCTGCCTACATATAGTTTAAATGTGAATTTCTAACATAAAATGTAATGAAATGTAAAATGAACATAACTGAAATAAATCGGTTCAAAAATATTTAGGGTTTTTTTGAATGGTTAGATTGAACTGCATGGATATTGGTCGTCTCCAAACAGGAAAACGTAGAACTGAACCGGTATTAAAAATCACAGTTTACCCAATGTCTTGTCTGTTACCAAACCGGAATCAGTTCAACACTATATTCCAAAAGAGAAAAAAGTTTCCACGAAGAGAACAGAGAAAAGTTTCCAAAATAATTTTTGAATGAAATGTTGTACGACGAACAATCTGCTTGTGCTTCCGTAAATATAATGTTAACTTTATTAAGTCCTTAAGTGGTCGGTGCATAAGGGTGCCATTCATCGAAATTTCCCTTAATAATGTACGTACGAGCGCATGGAATAACTGTCAATTAATGCACATAATTAAAACCGCTTCTCTAACATAAATCAGATCACGTGCCTCCTCGTATTCATCAAAGTTAAGGCTTATATCGCCTGCTTTCCGATATATACCCTTCCCCCATTCTCGCCGCTTCCCTCCGACAATAGGTAATACTCGACAAATTAACTTAGCAAAAACACAATTATCTCTTAATAAATCTCATCTCCGGCCAAATCATCGAACCCTTGTCATTTAACCCCGCGCTCTCCCCCCGGATTATCAAAACTGCCTTCCCTCCCTTGTTAAGGGTTACAGAGTAGGCGGAACAGCTCTCATCTCTTCTGGGCAAATAGAGCGGGCGACGGCGACGACGACAACGACGACGACGACGACTCGCGTCGCGACGCGCTCCAGATATTGTTCACCAACAATCGAACCGATACAAATCGGGACTTACGGGACCGGACCGGGATTACGAAAATTAATAAATAAACGATTAACGACATGAGCGACAAGGAGTACGACACGAGCCTGGCCCAGAACCGCACCTCGTTCCTCATCGAGGACATCCTCTACCGGCAGAAGAACGATAACGATAAAGTGTTCCAATTGCCGAAAGTGATGGATAAACGGGTACCGCAGATGCAGGAGAAGGGCACCAGCTACGGCTACTTCCAGGGTAACGTGATGCCGCCGCCGCCGACGCTACAGGCGTTCCCGCAGTCCGAGAACGGGTACATACAGGTCATGGGGGCGCTGGGGGCCTACCTGGGGCCGCCCTACAAAAGTATGACCGACCCGTACTTTTTGACCCAAGGTAAACTATATATTTTTAATATTAATAATTAATACAACAATTTTTTTTAAATCTTGCATGTTAATCCATTCCTTGAAGGTAAAATATGGCATAGCTGTAGAATTCTTTGAAACTGCACCGATTTGCACCAAAAATTAGTTATAGGTTGAAATCATCGATAGATAAGTTGAATGAAAGTCAGTTGATATTAAGGGACATAACTCATGAATTGTTAAGCATAACCGACCCCTAAAAGCAACCCCCTAGTACAGTTTTAGTTCAAAAAATATCTTCAAAACATTCTGTAGCAACTTGGAATGATTAAATACTTACTGTCTATTATAAAGTTAGCTCCATGCCGGGGGTGTTTTTTTAAATTGTTTATCAAAAATTATTATATAATTGTAGATTCGAGCTTGTAATAGGTTAAAATCATCTTCAAATAAGTAATTATGATGAATTTAAATTTGCCAACTCATAAAAACCACCCCCTATAACAGTAATAACTAAAAAATATTATTAAAAAACATTATTCAGCAAATTATAATAATCATATAGTGATATAAAATTAAGACTTCTTTACAGTTTTAATTATTTATTGTTTATTCATAGAATTTCACCCTTATGAAAACCACCCCTTGCAAAACATGCCTATATTGCAAGTGCGTGATATATATATATAATATATATATATATATATATATATATATATATAGTATGAATAGGTATAAATACAAAATATAGCTATAATACGTGTGATTCATCTATGCTTTAATATACGGGTTTAAAAAAGTAATTGGTTTTGTATCCACAACTCGATTAGGTTTTATGATATCGAACTTTTCAAAAAACCATTTTGAATGGTTTTTCAAAGGCTATAAGATCACATTAGTGCAATATTTTTTTGCTATTAACATATGTAAATTATAATCGGCCATATCTTACTTAATTTCAATCCCATGCACAAAATAATTAAAAAAAAACAAAATTTTCAGGAAAGCAAAACCTACAGTTTCATGTTCCACGCAATTTTGCGTATCTCTAACAGTTTTCGATTTATTTTAAAGAAAAGGGAACTTATTGAAAAATTACAAAATCTTCCTCTCACTCCAAGCTCACCTTTTTAAAAAACTAAGCATTTCAAACCGGCCTAACTTCTAGAGCATACTACAAATACAAAAAATAAAGTGAATTGTTAAGGGGTAACGATTATTTTAAATTAGGGTGGTAATTAAGGGGTGGTTTTCACTTCTTTTCTCGCCGAAAAAAATACGGACCATCTTGATTTTTGTCATAACTCGCTTAGAATTGATGCTAGAGCCTTTTTTAAAAAACATAAATAATGGCTCTTTCAAGCACTACAAAAATGGCTTAGTGAGTTTACCCTGAAAAATTCATTGGTTTCTTGATATTTCACGTTGAAACTTTCAATTGTGGCGAAGAAGAATCAACTTTCAACAAGCTATTTATCCGCTTATATTGTGTTTACAAACACAATAAACCCACCGTCCTTTTTGTTTTCCATAGCCGACATTTTTTAAAACAATTATTTTGTTGATAAAATACTTACTTTTTGAGTAATTCGCAAAAAACCGCTTGAAAAAAATGTTTTTTTTAACATTTTTACTTGCAAATAAATCGAAAAGTATTGACTGTCAGAAAAAATTGTATAGTACAAAACATGCTTAAAATTGATTGATATGGCCAGTATTATTTTTAGTGAAAAATTTTTCATCCCCGAGATGGGGTGGCATCCCCCCCCCCCAGGGTAAAAGCACCCTACGGCACAGGGTCAACTTTGAAGTTGAGGGTTAGTAGAACTTGAATCCAAATTTTTGTGCAAATCGCTGCAGTTTCAGCAAATTATGCTGAAAAATGACCAAGGAATGGACGTGTCGACTTGTGAACTGTGCACTTTTCAATTATTGTAATACTAGTAGAGACCAGGTGCGACAGTACCAAGGTTTACTTACAATAATTAGCCAAGATTGAGTGGGTAATTGAAGAGAAAAAATTCTTTCAAGTTACTTAAAGTATGTATTGACGTGCAATGAATGCAAAAAAGTTTAACTGTTTTTAAAAAATCTTTTATTGTATATTAACAAAGTAGATATAAATAACTGAAATTGTTAAGGGAAAAAACTAGAGCTCACTGGCATTAAACGGCATAACACCAGTATTTGGTGATTTCAAATTTGGGGTGAAATTAGGGTTTCCAATTATCCGACGCTCATAACTATCCGAATATCGAATAGATAAATAACAAAATTATCCGGATATCCGGATATCTGGATATTTCCTTGGACATATTAGTTGGATTTGATTGTGGTCTTAAATTCGATTTATTTTCTGTCAGGTACTTAGGTAGAAAATGAAATTTGGATATTGCACAAACATTATAAGTGAGTAATAAGAAATGTATAAAAATTATTAATAATTAAAAATATTAAAAGTAATATCTTTATAAAATAATAACTACTTATATCTACAGACACACTGGAAAAGATACATTTATTTCATGGGAAAGAGGCGTATTTTAGGAATATCATTTGTTTATAAAAATTCCTTGCTACTAAAAATACAAAGAACAATATTTACCTAGATATACTTACATATACAGACACACAAGATTTAATATATTATTTTTATTGGTGCGCTATTTTGCCTATTTAAAACATGCTTTGGCGTGCGTAAATCGAGCTTTTTCGCAGGCGCGTGTTTTAAAGTCGCCATGGAAACGTATCAACAACGGCCATATCAACCAATAACAGAGCGTTTTTGGCCGTAGCGGGACAAGCCGATTGGTCGCACGACGTGCGACGGGCCGTCACGAAGCGTCCCGAGTGTCATTCAAATTAATCATATTGGGTATGCATTTGGTTTTGGTATAAAAATGGTACCAATAAAAAAAAATCGCGTAAAGTATTCGTGGATAACTGCTCTTTCAAGCACTTGCTCTATTTTAAATGCTATAAAACTTTATATAAGCAGCTTTAAACTAGCTGCTATAAAACTCGCTCGTGTTTAAAAGAGCTCAATATCCACTCATACTTTAATATACTATATTTCATCAGGGGTACAGCATATTTTAAGAATATAATTGCATTTATAAAAATTCCTTATAACTAAAAATACTATTAAAGACATGTTTAAAAATACTTATATCTATAATACAGAAAAAAATAACAGAAAAGTATACACAAAGAAAAAAATACATTTATTGCATTTGGGAAAAAGCATACTTTAGAAATATAATTGTGTTAAGAGTTTCCGCGTTAAGACGAGTTCTAATTTTTGTTTTGGTTAGCCCCGCAATTGAAAGAACGCGTTCTGTTGCAGTCGATGTTGGTTTGAGTGTTAGTGACGTGTAATATAATATATTTAGATTATCTGTTCTAGTTTTAAACTTATTAAATAACTGAAAATCTTTTTTTTTAACAACGTATTAACGTCAACTTCGTTCTGCTTCTCAATATGGGTAATTGAACATATGGCTTCCTCCAGTTGATACTGTAGGGAATGTTCTTTGAAAATAGTTGGACTTTTATCACTTTTACTTTCTACAACGTTTTTAAAGTCATCAACTTGATTGCGGTCGACTATTGGAGGATGAATTCGTTTAAAAATTTTCTTGGTAAAAGAGTGTCATCACCTCATGATCCTCTCATTGTCATAATCGGATAAGCCGGCAATGGCTTGCGCAGCAATTTACTTAACTATCGCCCAACCATTACATGTACCGGTTATGTTAAGTCGGTTTTATAGTAAAACACATTTTTAAAATACTGTAAATATTCTAATTATCCGAATAAAACTATCCCGATAATCGAATAGGTAAAATTGGTCCCATTATCCGGATTGTCGGATATCCGAGTATCCGAATTGGAAACCCTAGGTGAAATATACCGCTCTGAGTAACATGATGTGCTTAAAAGAAATTAATTTAAAGAAATTTATTTAAAGTAAGTTAAAATGATTTTTTTTAAATCAAACTCAGAAAACTCATGACGTTAAATATTTATTCACGTGAATAACTCAGAAGAAAGTATTCTTTGGAAAACAGTCTATCTAGCTTTTCCATATGTGAAAAGTGTTTTTTTAACAATTTTACGAAACAACTTAATGTTTATAAACAGCTCTGATTCCTTAAAAATAAGGCCATCAAAAGTAAAACTAGCATGTACAGGGTAGTAAAGAAATGAAGAAATGATAACCCGTCCAAAACGACCAGTACTGTTTACTTTTATTGTAGAGCTAAATAGAAGAAGGAATTTTATTGTTATCTAGAATTAAAGATTTCATACAAGTTTAAATCCACTGCCTTCCACCAATTAAGAAATTGGTGTTTCCAAATAGTATAAAAATTATTAAATAACTAAGAGTTTAATTGAAATAGGCAAATTAAGCAAATAATCATTTACCAAACGTAATATCATTTTAATTTTGTTTCATAACCTATGTTTTGTAGCAATACTGATGACACATTTAAATAATTGATAGTAACATGGCCGTCTATTTTTTAAAATACAGAATTTATCAACAAACATTCCATGCAAACAGTTTCCACGGAAGGTGTCCGGTTCAAAATTTTGGATTGAGTATATCTGTAAAGATAATTTTTTTAGAACATTCAAAAACCGTTTCGGCAGAATCGAAGGGAAACCAATTCAATATTGGTAGCAGGATTGTGTATATATATCATTTTTAAAAAGTATGGCATGTTTTATCAAAACATGTATACCTTTTTTCAAACATGCATAAAAACTATTCAAAATGTTCAACGTTATTTTTTTCGAACAGGAAAATGTTTGAAATTCAACTTGTCTCGGTTTTCGAAAGTATCATGAGTAATGGATTGACAAACTTTGGTAATTCTTTACTGTAAATCTTAAATATTAGGTGCTTTTATTTTATAAACAACTGATTTCATACGGTTTTATTAAAAATATTCAGCGGCGTTAAATCCGGTAATTGCACTTCTGCGCTTAATTAAGTTTGCTGGATAAATTTAATATAACCACTGTCAGAGCATTATGAAGTAGGGCATCATCCAGTTGAAGATATAAAACATTTTTATCTAATCGCTGCTTGTTAACTATATCTCATGCCAAAGTTTAAACAATTAGAAGCTCTATTGTGTTTCCAAGCAAATGCATAAAAATATCATATGTTAGGTTTTCGTTAAAAAGCAAAGAACCGACAATTTTATTTTCTAGAATGCCTGCCCAAACATTACTTTTTGGGGATATTGGATATGATCCTCTCGTACAACATAAGAATTTTTATTGTCCCAAAACGCCAATTTGGTTTGTTAACATATAAGTTGCAATCACCAAAAACATATGCCTTTTAACACATTAAGTAGTCTTTCAGATTTTTCAATCATCTTTTCAAAAAACTGAATTCTTCTATTAGGAACATCACCACCCGGTTCTTACAGAATATGCATTTTGTAAGGAAAACTTACTTGTTTGATTTTAAAAATTTTCGAACCGATCCATGTGACACTCCTGTTAATTCTGAAAAGTTGCGAAGTGTAGATGTTGGACACTTGACGACTGGTGTCAGAATTTCAGTTTGAGCAACTTCGTTCAAAATTATGGACTGCTGTGCTTTGACATTTTGTACGGATCCAGAAGCTCCAAATTTCTGCACAAAATGTCGCACGTAAATTTCACTGATATTTTTATCTGGATAACTTGTATTTAATGTAAAAGTGCAATGATTTTCACTGGCGAAAAAAATAAGGAATTTCAGCACGTTGAGCGAACCTGTACACAATTTTTGCAATTTATTTTCAATGAAACACTTAATTTGATAAGAATTTATTAATAATACTGTTTAAACTAACAACAAATCATAAATATTACTGAAGAAGTACCTACCTGAAGATGAAATAAAGAGAAAGTCTGCAAAAACTTGCTTTAATCAAAACATTTTGAAAGGTTCCTGCGAATACCTACTTCTGAAAAATAATATTGTAACGTTTTTGTGGGTCTAAATAACAACACTACGCTAATTAATTGCTTGTTAATTCAATCAGAACTAATTACTAACATCTAACACTTATCACTTAATTTATTTATCTTCGAGCGCGGGCTTTGCGACTTACAGCTCGTATTCCATTGTGTCTTGCTTTCGCCCGAAGTTTTTTTTATATAACGGCTTGTACTCTCGAACCATATAGACAGGACTTGAACATCATAAAATGGTTAGAGATAAGCCTAGAAGAATCTGTTCTGAGAAGGATTTCAATTCTCCAAAATATTTACCTATCGGCTAGCCGCATTGTTTCCGAGTGTCGGTAAACAAAATGTAAAAAATCAGAATAATTTTTCCAATTTTTTTTTTTAAGCATAGCTTTCTTATGGCGGGTTTCGCTCGAAGCGCTGAATCGGTGAGAGGTGTAAACGCCGAAAAACCGTCACGATCGCAACGGCCAATTATCGCGCCGCGCTAACTGTTTAGTAGCAACCGTGTTACAATTGTTTTTTTTTGTATTGGTTGCCTGCTCCATGGTGACGCTAGCTACCAATCGTTTGTACCGCGATCCAAACAATCGAAGGCGACCGTCACTTGTCTGTCCGTCATTGGCGTCATTGCATTGCGCATTCACTACTTCCCTATAAATCTCCGCAATAAAGCCCCGGCGAACTGCTCACAATTCGATCGACGATCGACATAAGGAAGGGAAGCCACCACACATTGCCAACCTGCAATTTGGAGACAGTATAAATACGTGCTTTCTTTTGGAAGCATAGCTTTCTTATGGCGGGCTTCGCTCGAAGCGCTGAATCGGCGAGAGGTGTTATTGCCGAAAAACCGCACGACCCGGACGGCCAATTATCGCGCGGCGTTAGCTGTTTATTGACAACGTGTTACAATTGTTTTTGTATTGTCGGTTGCCTTCTCCGTGGTGACGCTAGCTATCAATCGTTTTGGACACAAAATGCTTTAACTATACAATAACAAAAATTATATCAACAGAATCAGCGTCTAAAGAAGAACCTACCTTAGTGTGGCAATTACTTTATTTCGTCTATCAACCGAGATATTTCATTATAAAATTTGATCTTAAACGTAAAAACAGACAGTAGACATCTTGGATTGAGATCTACACGGAACGAGAAAATCCTTCACGGAAACGTTTCTGGGCCTACGACTACGGTCAGGAAGGTTAGGTTTGGCTTGGATAAAAGTATAAAAAAGAATAAATTGTACATTTTACTATACTAGATTAATAAGACGGAGTATCGTCACACGAGAGTTTTAAAGTACGACGAGCGAAACGAGTAGTGCTTTAATAGAACGAGTGTGACAATATGCCTTATTAAACAAGTGTAATTTACTATTTTATCTACTTTGCTTTATTAATTCATTAAATTTTGGCCGTTCAAGTTTTCGTATTACCCTTACTAGGGAATTTTGCGTGGGTTGGTTACACTGACGTCACTGACATTAACGTTTCGTATTTGAATTTGAAAATCTAGTAGCCCTAGGACAACTTCAATAACTACTTACCTACGTGAGCGAAATGGAAGACAAGAATGTAGATTCATGAAATTTTAAGTTATGTTAATTGAAATACTAATAATTTAACCTTGACGTCTACGCACGTCTACGTGACAGGCTCATGTACCAATTTAACAAAACTAAAAGTTACTCATTCTTCAAAAAACAACCCCAAAGAAGATGGACATGGAAAAGTCCTGACGGTTACACAAAAAACGAGATCGATTTTATCCTTACAAACAAGAAAACATCTTGCAAAAACGTATCTGTACTTAATAAGTTTGACACAGGCAGTGACCATAGATTAGTAAGAGCCACCTTCCAAATAGACTTAAGAAAAGAAAGGAAAAACATGGTGAATGGGCCAAAAAACAAATTACCTTCTTTAGACATTCTTGAGCAACACCAACAACAAATTCAGGAAACACTTAAAAATAAAATGGAGCCATCAGATTCCCTAAAGACCATGGATATAGACCAACTAAATGAGAAGATCGTATCTAGTATACATACTGCTCCTAAAAAGGTATTATTCCAAAAACAAACAAATTCAGTCCCAATACATTAAATCTTATCGAGAAAAGGAAAACTACAGAAAGGAACTCGCAGGAATATAAAGAGCTAACAAAGAAATTAATAAGAGAGACTAGAAAAGATGTAAGAAAATACAATACAAAATTAATCAATAACACCATAGAAGAAAATAGAGGTATGAAGGTACTGAAATCCAAATTGTCACAAGGAAAACCTAAAATAATAAAATTGCGAGATAAATCGGGAAAGCTTACTACAGAGAAAGAGAATATAGCGAAAGTAGTAGAACAATTTTACACCGACCTCTACTCGACCACCCTTCCAAACCCAATCAAAGAAAAAAGACAAATTTTAAACATAGGCTCCGAGGAAATTCCAGAAATAACTCAAAACGAACTAGAAATGGCCTTAAAACAAATGAAAAGCAAAAATTGTCCAGGGGAAGACGGAATAACCACTGAAATTCTAAAAATAGCAGGGAGTGAGCTTTGGGAAGCATTAAGAACTTTACTCAATAAGTGCATCGAAGAGCAAAGGATACCCAAAAAATGGCAAAGAAGCGAGGTAATCCTTCTTTTTAAAAAAGGCGACCAAGCTGATCTTGATAACTACAGACCAATCAGTCTACTCTCCCACCTATACAAGCTCCTCACTAAAATTATAACAAACCGTCTAACTAATAAATTTGACTCCTACCAGCCAGTGGAGCAGGCCGGCTTCCGCAAAGGCTACGGCACGACCGACCACATACAAACTCTTCATTTACTAATTGAAAAAGCAAACGAATACAACATCAACATTCACTTAGCATTTATCGACAACAAGAAAGCTTTCGACTCAGTAGAACATTGGGCAATTATGCATTCCTTAGATAACGCCAGGATAGACTCAAGATATACAGGACTCCGACTCCTCAAGGCTATATATGAAACATCAGTAATAGCAGTTAAACTCGATGGAGACGTGAAAACGGATCAAATAGAAGTAAAAAAAGGAGTAAGACAAGGTGACACCATTTCACCGAAATTATTTACGCTGGCGTTAGAAGACGTATTCAAAAGCCTAAACTGGGAAGGAAAAGGTATTCGAATTGATGGCGAATATCTCCATCACCTACGTTTTGCAGACGACGTAATTCTAATAAGTGAGGACCCATTAGAACTGAAGACTATGATCGAACAATTACACCATGCTTCTCACAAAATTGGACTCGAGGTGAACATCACAAAAACAAAAATCCTCAGCACGCAAAACATTCAACTTTCAATCGGCGGGAAAGAGATCGAAAATGTGGACGAATATATATATCTAGGGCACAAACTCAGAATTGATAGAGAAAATAAAAAATCAGAAATACCGCGACGAATAGGTCAGAGCTGGGCAGCATTCAAAAAACTAGGATTTATACTTAAGAACAGAGATGTCCCCATGAACCTAAAAAGGAAAGTGTATGATAGCTGCATACTTCCAGTAAATACTTACGGGTTGGACACAATGAGCCTTACAAAAAACAGTTTACATCGCCTACAATGCGCGCAACGAGCTATGGAGAGACAAATGCTGGGTGTCAGTTTGAGAGATCATATAAGGAACGAAGAGATCAGAGGAAGAACCAGAATAACATGTATAACCGAGAGAATAGCTAGATTGAAGTGGCAGTGGGCAGGACACGTGGCCAGGATGGATAGCAGTAGATGGACATCTAGAGTATTGAAATGGAGGCCCTGGGAAAACAAACGAAGATTGGGTAGGCCAATGAAGAGATGGGTTGACGATATTAAAACCACAGCAGGAAGAAACTGGATACAAAAAGCGCAGGATAGAGATATCTGGAAAAAACTTGAAGAGACCTACCTCCAGCAGTGGAGGAATTACGGTTTATGAAGAAGAAGAAGAAGAAGAAAAGTTACCAAAAGTAGTGTAATATGTAATGCATATTATTACACTACTTTCGATGTAATAATGAGATCCTTAGTAATGCAAAGTAGATAAAAGAGATTTATTTCGGAGTCGCGCTAACTGTTTGGTGGCGACTCGCAACTCGTGTTACAATTGTTTGTACTGTCGATTGCCTGCTCTAGGGGTGGCGATCGTGGGTTGAATCTGAGAGTAGCTAGAGCGGCGCGATAGCGCCGCGCTAGCTACCAATCGTTTCTGTACATGACGTATATTATATAATATATAAAGCTATGCTTCCCCTCCCGGTCATTCCCAGGGTGCCTAATTTCTTTTTTTTATAGAAAGTACTTCTTTGACGCAGTTTACAAAGATCATTAAAATGAGGTAATACTTGATAGGGGTTGAATTTACACTTTTATAGTTTGGAAAGATACCCGGCTTAGGAACATATAAACAAACCAGCTACCACCATTAAACTTGTAATCCCTCTATTCCGCTTAAATGATTTCTGAATGTTCTAAAAAATTACCAGTTTTTAGTCATACCCAATCTCTTATTTACTATACATTTTCCTCGATATTTGCACCCTGTTTCCATGCAAATTTACAAAAATAATGTTTTTTTATAAATCGAAAAATTAGAAAATTCTCTTAATAAACTTCTAATGTTGTTGTAAATTATATCCTGAATTTTTCCTTTATTACCTCTCCAAATGGTCAGTATTTGGAAATTGCTGTGGTAAGTACGTGTTCAGTTTCAAGTAACCCCGTAAAAAACTAGATGGCTCAGATTCGGAAAATTAGTAGGCCGGAACATATTCTAATATCTGTTAATAGATTTTACAATAAAAATATTACGTAGTTCATTCATCCTGCGTAATGTGCTCCATTCTATCGGTGGCATATTGATAGCATCTTTTGTATGGGTAGCCCAAACAGAGTCTTGTACATTAATATTTAAAAGATTGAATAACATTGACTATTTCAATTATGATGGAAAAATTGTCCAAGTATTTTATATTCTAAACTTTCTTTAAAATTGTATAAATTCTACACCACAAACTGGTTATCAACGTATTCCACTGATGATACCTTTGCGAGTGTATTTTACTGTACCTACCATTGAAAATAAGCACTGCTTCTTAAACAATATTATTTCTGGTAAGAAAACTATTGTCTTCAAACCCTCCTTTAGCCACACTACAAAATTTGAAAAATCGTTCAAATTCTCTTTGAATAA
Source organism: Cryptocephalus moraei (assembly GCA_946251905.1). Classification (NCBI taxonomy): domain Eukaryota; kingdom Metazoa; phylum Arthropoda; class Insecta; order Coleoptera; family Chrysomelidae; genus Cryptocephalus; species Cryptocephalus moraei. The sequence goes on along the minus strand of OX276458.1, from coordinate 29,916,259 downwards.
TTGTAGGTTTGTAAGGTCGAAATTGATGGTTTTCTCTTGATATTACTTAAAATTTCGAATTAAAAACTAAAAACAAAGAAAAGTGAGCGATGTGAATTCAACCGTGCGTTTCAGGCATACACGTTATTTTTATTAAATATTGAATTTGAATTGGATACTGAAACAAGTGAGACTGTGATGGTATAATTAACAATCAGTATTTATAATTTTTTTTTAAAATCGATAGAGGATACTTGACAATAATAGGAGTATATGCACCCGAAGAAGGAAAAAAGTAAGAAACTGAAAAATTCTACGAGACCTTGCAAAAACAATTTAATAAAACAAACAAAAATTATTACCTCACAAGCCGTACCCGGCATGCGTCGCAATGCCACGTAAAGTTTAAAGAAAAAAGATAAATAAAAATTATTGATGACCCGGTGAAATTCCTATCATCTACATATATTTTTGAAAAATAATGTCAAAATAATACAAAATTTTTATCTACATTAAATTAAATGCAACACAGTTATACACATAATCAATTTAAGGCTTTCGGATCTACTATATTTTCCGTCTTTTTTTTGCGGTGCCTAAATTTATAAAGATGATGGTTTTACGACTCGCGAACACGCGACGTATAATTGTCCATGCGCGAAACCGGGAAACTCCAAGTTTATTCCGCAAACTGTCCTTGTATTAGCAATTGTATATTATCTTTTTAAATTTTTAATAAATAGTTTATGAAAAACTACCCTGAAATTAGGTATGAAATTTCCCTGTACAATATGCGTTGCACCATACGACGTCATTTAAAAGCAATTATTATACGTTGGGATGTTGGCAAAGAAAAATTTAGAGTCATTTCCCACCCCAGAAACTAAAGAAGGTAATGGATCTGGTGCTGGGAACAATTACGGCAATTTTACTTTACCACCAACACAACATAATCCAGTAGCTTCACCGCTGCATTTTAACGCTTTACAATATTGACAAACTATTGTCATTTTTCCAATCGTTACGGATTCTTCGGCACAATAATCTATTTCCGGGTCGTAGTGGAATGCTACTCGTTCCATATTTAAAGGAACACTGCGTCTGCGGAATCGCTCTATTTCATGATGTCTTGAAGTGCGCTCCATGTTTTGGGCATTTGTTGCTCGTAGTACGTGAATGACCATCTTGGTGTTTATTCTGCCATGTCTTTTTCAGATTGTCTAAGTAGATTTTTGTTTGTTTGTTATTTTTACCTTTAGTTCGATTCGTCGGTAATTCTGTTCGGTCTGTTGTTTGGGTTTCTTCACTTTCGGTTTTGGGTCTTGTATTTGTACCTCATAGACTTATTTCTTGGGTGTTTTATTCGTTTGACGTCAGGTACAGTCGAAATGTCTTGTAGTTTTCCTCCATCCTTTTGAAATAGTGTGATCTAATATAATTGCGCTGATCGTCAAACCCAAGTTCATGGAACGCCTCGTTGTTCTCTTGGGCTTTCCCCCATAGTGCTTCTAAGTGATCAATCCTTTTTTGTAAGTATTCCTTGGTTTTTCTTGCACTTCCGTTTTTCTTGCAATTATTTTGTAGTTATATGATTTCTTGGGCTATTTTTTCTTGTTCTTGAATCAACTCATCTGCTTGTTATATCTTGTCGTAGTTGAAATTGTGAAATTTTTAACTTAATTCTCTGGAAAAGGTGGTTGTGACTTACTCAGGACTTTGGTTGTCTTCTTGACTTCCCGACGTTGTGTTGGTGTCGAAGTTCTTGAAGTTTTGGAGTTGTAATCACTGGCGGCTTTTCCTCCAGCTGCAGTGACTGGATATGTCCGTCGTTTCAAATTTGTAGAATTTGTAGACTTGGTGTCCTGGTGAAGTTGCTTTGACTTACTCAGGACTCTTCTTGGTTTCTTGACTTCCCGCTTTTGTGTTGGCGTCGTGTAGACTTTGTAGAGTCGGTGCCCTGTCGATCTAAATGCTGTTGTATAAGACGTGCCCGAACTCGTTCGATTCCATTATATACTGTTAAACGTAATTCTGTCATACCAATACGAATGTTATCTGTCTCTCACCGGTCGTCAGTCGTCAGTGCCATTTGGACGTGAGAGCTCGTCTCGTTGCACATTTGATTAACTTCGACGACCTAAGTCCATCTTCTCCTTAGCATTTTAAAATCAATAAAGTTCTCGCGCACTGACAAACTGATGATAGATTGTAATAATCGTCTTGACATTTATTTATTTGACAACCAACTGACACTATACTTTCATTTGTTTGATTATAAATGTCAAATTACAAAACGCACTTTTTCAGTATTTCCCTTACTTATTATTTATGTTTCTCACAATAAAAACCTTCCCTGAACTTCCACAAATATTTCAAGATCAAAATCACCAAAATCCGTCCAGCCGTTCTCGAGTTAAAGGTAGACTAACGAACAGCAATCCATTTTTATATATATAGAGATAGAGATAATAAGCGGAGACCTTAACGCCAGAATAGGAAATGTCCCAATACCAGGCATAGTCGGCACATTTGGAGAACACACAACAAACAACAATGGACAAGAATTAAGACATTTTGCAACATACAACGAAATAAAAATCACTAACAGTTTTTATAAGAAAAAAGATATACATAAATATACGTGGAGCGCAAGAGGTTACAGGTCTATAATACACTATATTATTGTAAGTAAAAAAATGAGTAAACTGGTAGAAGACGTGAGGGTCCATAGAGGAAGTGATATAAGTTCGGACCATTTCCTAGTCATATCCAAAATAATCTTACTGGCCAAATGGAAAAAACAAACGACAAACAAACGAAAATCAGTAGACGAAGTATATAAAGTGTATCTTTTACAGGAAATCGGAATAAAATATCTCTACCAACAACGGTTGCAACAAAACTTACAGATGTACACCACAGAGAACGATATTAACCAAGAGTGGAACAACATAAAGCAAAGCATTACAAAAGCCGCAAACGAAGCCATTGGAAAAAAGAAAAAGTTTAGAAGAAAGAACGGCCTGAGAATTTGGACAGAAGGTATAGAGAACGCAATAAGAGAAAAACATGAAGCATACTTGAATACTCTATGCAACAACACACAAGAAGCTAGACAAAATTACATAGAAAAACGTAATAAAGCAAAAGATATTGTCAGAAGGGCACATCAAGAATCATGGGATAAATTCATATCCAATATAGAAAACGACATCCACGGGCGACAAGAGGTAGCTTATAAAATTATGCGACAACTTAACAAACAAGAAAAGGACACCGCACACTTACACATTATAGATAAAAATACATGGATAGAACATTATCGAGAACTTTGGACAGAAAAGGAAGAAAATCCCGTAAGACAGGGTAATGAACATCAAACATTGAATTTGACAACAGACTCAGACTATAATGAAACACCGTACACAGGAGATGAAATAACGCTGGATGAATTACAAGATGCCTTAAAACAAATGAAAAACCGGAAAGCAGCTGGACCCGACACCATAAACGTAGAACTACTAAAATATGGAGGATTACTGTTGGAGCTGAGAATACTACATTTATTAAATGAATGCTGGAAACAGAGAAAAGTACCGGACGAATGGAAAACGGCGGAAGTAATATCACTGTATAAAAAAGGAGATCGAAGCTCCTGTGGCAATTATAGAGGAATAAGTTTATTAAATGCTACATACAAACTATATGCCCGGATTGTAAACAATAGACTAAAAAGCATAGCTGATGTGCTACTACTAGAAGAACAAAGTGGCTTTCGCAAAGGAAGATCTTGCAACGACAATATCACCATAATACGACAGTTAATCGAAAAACGTAGAGAATATAACTTAGAAACGCATATTGGGTTTATCGACTACGAAAAGGCCTTCGATCGGGTAAACAGAGATATACTATGGAAAATTATGGAAAAACGGGGTTACCCTAGACATCTTATAGAGGTGATAAGAAAACTATACAATAACACAGAAATAATAATAAACACCGGAAAAGACAGAACAGGACCAATAACAATCAACAGAGGTGTAAGACAGGGATGCTGCCTGTCGCCAACCCTGTTCAATATATATATTGACGACGCTGTACGACAATGGAAACAAGAAATTAACCCCGGAATAAGACTAACACCCGCCAATAAATGTATAAACACAGTACTGTTTGCCGATGACCAAATAATTTTACAAAAAACAGAAGACGACCTACAATACCTAATCTACCGCTTGAATCAGATATGTAAAAATTACAACTTAAAAATATCAGAAAAAAAGACGAAAGTTATGGCATTTCGAGGAAAACAACCTGTTCGTTCCAAAATACTTATAAACGAAACACCCATAGAACAAGTATCACACTTCAATTTCTTGGGATGCGATATAAGCTACGAATATGACAAAGATGTTACAAACAAACTACATAAATACCAAATGATGTGTGGCACCATACAGAGAACACTACAAAAGAAGACAAGCAAAGAAACAAAAATAAAATTCTATAAAGTGATGACAACACCTATATTAACATATGGAAGTGAAACCTGGGCACTTCGGAAACAAGATAGACAACGAATACAGTCGGCCGAAATGAAATTTCTAAGAATGACAAAAGGTTGTACACTGAGGGACCATATAAGAAATGAAGATATAAGGACCGAATTGAACATATTTTCAATGAATGACAGAATACACCAAAACTCATTAAAATGGAGACATCACATTGAAAGAATGAACGAAGACAGATTGGTCAAACAAGTGGTAAAATATAGACCACACGGAAGAAGAGACATTGGTAGACCCAGAAGAAGATGGCTAGAATGAAGACGGAACAGGCTGCAAGCCTAGTCCTTGAAGTGCAGAAGAAGAAGATTTATAATTTTTAAAATATTTTTCAATGGAAGAAGACAGTGGATTTATTTTGTATTAAATTACTACCAAATAACATTTCCTCCACTCTTTTTGCATAAAATAAAAATTAAAAGTATCCTTAATTTGTTTGACCACCATTTACATGATATTTTATCTTTTTATAGTGTTTTATAGTCTACTTACTAAAAATATAAAATTATTAAATTATAAGAATACAAAAAATATTCTTTATTCAGGAAGAAATCTTTTATACAGAGTAAGTTTCTTTGTGAATTATTAACAAAAATGTCTCCCATATGAAAACACTTAGGTGGACACACTGTACATTTATGTATTAAAATTTTCGCTCTTTGATCAATTCCATTACAAGGTTCAAAATAGTATATTAAAGTATGAGTGGATATTGAGCTCTTTCAAACACGAGCGAATTTTCGAGCACGACGGCGTAGCCGGAGTGCTCGAAATAGAGCAAGTGTTTGAAAGAGCAGTTATCCACGAATACTTTACGCTATTTTTTTTATTGGTACCATTTTTTATACCAAAACCAAATGCATACCCAATATGATTAATTTGAATGACACTCGGGACGCTTCGTGACGGCCCGCCGCACGTCGTGCGACCAATCGGCTTGTCCGGCTACGGCCAAAAACGCTCTGCTATTGGTTGATATAGCCGTTGTTGATACGTTTCCATGGCGACTTTAAAACACGCGCGTGCGATAAAGCCCGATTTACGCACGCCAAAGCATGTTATAAATAGGCAAAATAGCGTACCAATAAAAAAATAGTATATTAAAGTATGAGTGGATATTGAGCTCTTGTAGCCGGAGTGCTCGAAATAGAGCAAGTGTTTGAAAGAGCAGTTATCCACGAATACTTTACGCAATTTTTTTTTATTGGTACCTACCTTTGAAATCATAAATAGTGTAAAATTACCCAAATACCCAATATAATTAATTTGAACGACACTCGGGACGCTTCGTGCCGGCCCGTCGCACGTCGTGTCACCAATCAGATCGCCCCGCTACGGCCAAAAACGCTCTGTAATTGGTTGATTTCGTCGTTGTTAACACGTTTCCATGGCGACTTTAAAACACGCGCGTGCGATAAAGCCCGATTTACGCACGCCAAAGCATGGTTTAAATAGGCAAAATAGCGTACCAATAAAAAAAAATATTTTATTGATGTTTTGTTATTATTAGTTTCAAATGAGCTCATTGGTTGCACTTGCAGCATCAAATCCATCCCTCCTCAGATTTTAATTCTGAAAATTTGTCACAGCAGGAAATACAAAAGTCATTATCGTCATCCCCTTCTAACTCTGCGTTTTAAATACGAACTCTTCCTCAAAATTTATACTAAGACTCTTTATTGTCACCTATTGTCACATAATCTTTCTCGATAAATGCTTCTTCTACCTTCTGGTGATTCATTTCTGTTAGTTACATTTTTTGTTACATTCTGTTACAGTCTAGTCAATTTTACAGAGTGTGTTACATTTTCTTTTATTTCTAGTGCCACGTAGTTCTTATTTTCAACTTTGCCTGTTTCCATTAAGGTTTTGCCCCTTTCATTTGAAGGTAATATTTTTCCATCTACTCTTATATTTATTATATCCAGCAGAAGTTATGTTTTATGTATTTTGAGCATTATCTATGCTGCTCATTATTGATCTGAGTGATGTTTTATAAATTCTTTATTTTGTTTTTTCTTTAATATTTGTTTCAACACTTGTGTACGCTATAATTAAATAAAAAATTAAAAAACTTTTTTCAAAAGGCATCAAAACCACTTTTGTTCAATAGAATAATAGGTATACAAAGAGTAATAAAATATAATAAATAAAACGGTTATACAAATTCCACGTCCTAAGTTATGAATTATCTAAAGCAACGCAAATGGAGTTACAAGAATCTAGAAATTTTAGAAAAGTTTTCTGATCATTTTATACCCAACCTACGAACACTTGAGCACATGTTTAATAATATTCTGCCCACTTTTTCTACTAGCATTTATATTCATAACAATACTTAGTTTTACTTATTTTACACTTTTCTACGGTACCGTCCTGCTAATATTTAAAATTGATGCGACAGGATAATCAATAAATTCAAATTTTGTAAAATTTGCTTCGTTAGTTCATTTGTATGGGTATCTAGTATTTCGTTGCAACGATGACAATGATATTTATCGAATGGTGTGCAATGTTAATAACTCAAGTAATTGAATTATGAAAATCGAGGCATTTGTGCGGCAGTGTATACATATACAACGATAGCTCATTTTCGATTGAATAATATTATAGTTGATAACAATAAAATTCATTTTTAAGCTTACTGTACGCATTTTTAAAAAAGGGAGAAAACATTGTATACATTTTTGAAACAATAATGACATGAATTACAAATTAAAAGTTAATAAATAAAAATAAAAGAAATAAGAATAATGGAAAGTGGAATAATAGAGAAAATAAACTAAGGAGAATATTAATGAAAAACAAGAAAATACTTAGTAACTATACCAACGTAGGTATATAAAACAATTTATCCATATCGAAGTTCGAAAAATTTTACATTTGGTATTAATTATTTATCGCGTGGTCGCTTTAAAATATTTTACTGCAGTCTTATATAACTTTGTAATTATATATTATTGTAATGTTTTACGGATTCGAAATAACTTACACTACGTGAGGTGTCTCATCTAATTTATTTTCACTAAGAACTAACACTTAATACTTAATTATAATGTTAATTATTGAGAAATAAAGCTCTTTTGTTGTAAATGACAATGTTTAAATATTGAATTAAAATTAGGTTTGGTAAGAATCAATCGAATTAGAAATGAAAGACAAAGTTGTGAAAAATACAGAGGAAATTTAAAATTAGAGTCTATTAATACAATTTAGAAGGGTAAAAATTGCCAACATTTTTCAGATACACAAAATGACGGTTACAGGAGAACATTTCGTGATATTGGCGAAAGTACAATATATGTTTCCGTTATTTCCCATCTACCTACATTTTTCAGTTGATTATCAAAACAAAACATAAACAAAAAACAGACCATCATCATAATTTCACTCCCATTTTCAAGAAAATTTCTGAATATCCATTCGAAATGATACTGAAATTATCTATGGTTAATTGCATAAATTTTATGTGTTTAATGCCAGATGAATACAATAATGTTTCCATTTGTTTCAGGAATTCCTTTCCATCACGCACTCTTTGGAGGATCTGCCAGCGAAATATCCTTAAATGCCTTAAAGCACTGCAGGAGAAGAAAAGCGAGGACAGTTTTCAGTGATCCACAGTTAACAGGTAAAATAATCAATAATCTCAATAAACCCAGCAAGAGTTTCTTCATGTTTACTTGTACCGTTTAAAAGATTCAAATCATCAAACATGTTAGGTTGGTAGTCGAGGATATATACACATATCACGCACTGCATTGTTGCAATCATTTGACATATATGGCAACACATCAAGTAACACCTTTAAATTGCTTGTCAATGAAACACTCAACGCTATTTAAAGTTGAATGAAGTTGGTACAGAGTAGTTTTTGGCTTGTAAAAATACTCAATCGAAGTTCTCTAAAAGTTTAGGTGATACTACAAATTACCTTACCCTTTGAACTATAGAGAAACTTGATATTGTAATTATCTAACGTCGTCCTCCAATTACTTGTTATTGTTTATCTGTCTGTCATAACACTTAAGGGGGTACATTCCCCACCCAGGGATCTATTGAAAATTTGATCAATAGTGTCAGTAATCTTGTCTAGATGAATAGAGGCAATGATAAGAGTTAGTACTGTAGGAATAAACTCCTGGACAAAATTAACGCACCACTACATATATTTTGTGTTATTCCAAAATAATAATAAATTTCAGTTGTTTAGCAATCTTACAAGTAGGCTCTGGGTATACTTCGACAGTTCAAGTAAATGTTGTCAACATGGGTTTTGATTTAAAAGTGTAATAGCAAAGAAAAGCATTTTCGATGAAAATTGATTTAAAATCTGATCAGAAATTGTTGCTAATTAAGACTAATTGTTTTGAGCCACCAAGGTTTTTTTGTTATTGATAGTGTAAGTGCGAGTGTTCTCCAGTTTAATAATGAGTCGCAGAACAAATTTGTCAGTGGAAGAAGCAGTAAGAGCATCAACTTTGCTGAATGAGGGATATTCGATGCGTCATGTTGCTAATGTGATAGGAAGAAACCATTCCAGCATAAGTCGCATGATTAGACGATTTAACGAGACAGGTTCTCATTTACTAAGGCCGGGACAAGGGCGAAAACGGTGTTCTAATCCAATAGATGAACATTTTCTTAGACAATCCGCTCTAAGAAACAGGTTACAGGACAACGACTAGTACCATCCTACAAAATTAACTCGTAGCTGCTCGCAATATTCTTGTATCTTCCCGAACGATTAGAAGGCGCTTAAATGAAGCTGGATTAGACAGCAGAAAACCGGCCAAGAAACTCCTGCTCACCAGAAAGCACAAATTCAAAGGTTGCGTTTTGCGAGACAACATCAAGATTGGACTCGTAATAATTGGAAGAGGGTTTTATTCTCAGATGAAACGAGAATCAGCCTTAAATCTTCTGATAGACGTGAGCGTGTCTGGAGAAGGCCAGGAGAGAGATTTGCAAGTTGCAATATCTCTCCAAGAGTTCCGTTTGGCGGTGGCTCTGTAATGTTTTGGGGAGGCATCTGTTTCGATGGCCGCACAGAATTGGTCCCCATATGTGGTAGGTCAATGAAAGCGGATAATTATCTGGACCATATTGTTGTTGACCATGTAATGCCATTTGCTCCTATTGTGGGACCAAATTTCTTGTTTATGCAAGACAATGCTCGTCCTCATGTGGCTGGGCAGGTTATTCGCTACTTAAATGCTATAGTTATTCCGTTCATGGAATGGCCAACCAAGAATCCCGACATGAACCCAATAGAGCATATATGGGTCTATGGGACGATATTAAAAAAAGGATTCGACGTCGTATACCTCCACCTGTCAACCGCAATCAACTGGTAGATGTAGCAATGCAGGAAAGGGAAAATATTCCTCAAGAAGTCGTTCAAAATTTGATCTCCAGTATGCCAAGACGCATGTAAGCAGTAATTAGGAGTAGAGGAGGACATACACGATATTAGAACAGCTCTAAGTCTGAAAATTATATTGTTTTCGTTTGTTTTCTGTTTGCAAGTTTGCATTGTTTCCAAGAAAAAAATCTCTTTAATAAAGAATTATTAGAGATAACGCCCTGATTTGCTAATTTCATTTACTAGCTACTAGACAGTACCTAACTATAAGCTTTTATAAAAATGTTATTGAAATATTAATTTCGGTATTGTAACTATACAAGTTTAATTGTGTGGTGCGTTAATTTTGTCCAGGAGTTTATGTTTCTATTGACAATGTCATTTCTTTTTAAAGTGTACTTATGTTATAAATATATTATTATTGTAATATTAGTAACAAATTAGTAGAAAATTTAAACAATTTTTTGAGCCATTCACATGTTACATACTGTAACGTTTATTCTAATTTATTTTTACAGTTCTGAACACTTAATTTATTTAGAATATTCCTTACCTAATTAATTTATGTTATACACTTAACGCGCTAATTTATTTGTACGATTATCGCTAGTCGGCTTATCGCACTTTTTCACTCATGACGACTCCTGGTCTACTCTGCCTGCGACGGAATCGGCTCGTAATATATATCCCCTAATAATGTTTTTCGAGAAACTTTCGGGTTATTCTTTCTCTAATTGGACGTTTTCGACTATTCTTGTTGCCTTCGAGAAGAGAGTTTTTATGGTCGCGCTCTACTGAATTCTCCGATAAGTCGATTACGCGGAAAGATCGTTTAGCAAAGCGGTCCTCTTTGAAATGTGCCGAATTCGTCAGATAAGAAAGAACGCGCTTGACACTGATGTTTAAATTTCGCGTCACAATTACACTTTTAGTCAGAAGTGGAAATGAACTTCTGGTGATACGTATTCTATGAAACTTCTGCTGAAGTGAGCAATCCAACGAGCCATTGTACATCAAAATCGATAGAGCCCTTAGAACATTACCCCATAGTCCCATACCCATAGACATCACGGCCCAAAACATGTCACTTTTTATTTGACAATCATATATATGAAATATCATATATCGGTAAAGAAGTTATTGCCGAATAAAATTTCGGCGAACAAAGTTCCAGGGTAAGGAAATTAAGTGTGAATAAAATTCTGGCGAATAAATAACTCAGCTATCAAATATCGGCGTGCAAAATTCCGTATACCGTCTAAGTGTGAGGTAGAAAAACTATATAAGTACCTACAGTTCCCTTCTCTTTCTCTCGCGTATAAATATGTAGTAGAGAGGAAGTAAAACACAATTTATTTTAACATACAAAAAGTGCACTTTCGCTTAGTCGGAATTCACTTAGTTTAGCTTAGCGGATTCACTATGCTTTTGCTCCATAAATTAATAAAATCACTTCAATTTTTCGAGAGTAATTAGCTTTTAACTGTAGTGTGACTTTCTACTTTTCATTATATCGTTGTTATTGTTGCTTTTCTCACTCGTTTGGTCCACAGCAATCCATTGTGATGTGATAAATCTCTCACTTCATTTACAATAAATTCTCAGTTACAATGAATTACAGCCAATTACAGCCCATTACAGTGAAATCACCTCCACCATTTCTATCTAAAACTCGGCTTCAATTTCGTGTAAACGACATACATTCTCAACTTAAATTAGTTTTCAGATTTAAACACCTCCTAATTTCAGTTGATCGTACCTGTCTTCCGTTTTCCATTAAATAACTTCACTCAGCTTTATACTCCATAACCTTTGGAACCAACTCTGAAAGTAGTACATTTCTCTTAGGTTTGGAGAAGCGCTTCTCGGCCCAACGGTACCTTTCGACGCCCGAAAGGGTGGAGTTGGCGAACGCTCTGAGCTTGAGCGAGACGCAGGTGAAAACCTGGTTCCAAAACCGAAGGATGAAACATAAGAAGCAGATGAGGAAGGTGCAGGAGGACAAAGCGAACACCTCGTCGACGTCGACGAGCGTCAAACTCAACGGCGGCATGCCGGAGAAGTTATGTAAGTTGATGAGTATTTAATTTGGAACATTAGTTACATGAGAGAATAAACGAAAAGAAAATGAAGTTTCAATGCACACCATCAATGAAAAGACATACGCTGTTGTAACGAAGCATATTTATGAGAGTTGACCTTAGATAAGTCAACCGCCCCCTCCAGTGTTCTGTACCCGAGTTAATCCAAGGTGAGAACCAAGACTTGTTTATAGCAAGTCGATCCGTCTAGGGTAGACCGAGGCGAATCGGATCACTTTTTCTTTGAGGTTGACCAAATCATATTAAAGTGTTATATAATGTTACTTTTATTGATAAAAACATAAGAAGTAACATTCAGCTATGAAATAAACATTTGAAAACTTAAATCATACATATATTCTCTTAATTAGCTATTAAAAACTAAAAAAAGAAAAATATCCCATTCGCCCCAATTTTCGGGGTGAATCGGATCGTACACAACATGTAAAAAGTTATGTTTCTTAACACTATAACTTTGGAATCAGTAAAAAATTAATAATGAGATTAATTTTTATTATCGATACATAAATCACATATATATGGTCCTTTTTTTCCCCCCATATCAGCACATTTTTCGTGGCACCATTCTTCGCAGGAGTTGCACTGAATCCAATCCTCTGATGGTGGATGAACGAATATTTCGGAACAGTAAATGCAGTGCCACTCTCTCTTTTTTGCAGATGATCTCTTAATTTTTATCGCAGGCTTTGCTTTATTCTTCATCTTTTTCCAGAGAGATTTCCAGGTATAGATTAAGAGGGTAATTATTTGTCCATTGCACCTGGATTTGTAATTGAGTTCTGATGATGGTGGGTTCCACCGAAACCGGTCACCGTTAATCCCAAATAAACTTCGTGTGTGGTGAAGACAATTTTTCTCTTCCTCCTTACAATGACACACCACTTTGAGCACCAGGCGGACATCCTACGTTTACATAATTTATTATTTATTGCAACGTTTTATTCCTTACAACCATCCCTTATGAAAAAAAAATAGGGAAAATAATTGATTCATGTTTTGTCTTAGCTCGATATTCTTAAAGTACATAAAATAAACATCATTTTAAATTCGGAAATACAGTATATGATCTCATAACCCTTAAAAATCACCCCGTGTGAAGAAATACAAAACAAATTTCACTTTTAAATATTTTATTGATACATTTAAATGACGTGCAAATCTCTTCACTGTTTATGTTATAATTTATTATTTATTGTAACGTTTCAACCACTAGCAACCACCCCTTATAACAAAAATGGTGAAAATTATTGAGTTAGGTTTTTTTAGCTTCAAACTGTTTCAATATATAGAATAATCCTTATCCTAAACTCTGCAACATAATTAATCACAACCTTTTTGTCGTAGTGAAATCTTTTTACCATTAAAAATCAGCCCTTATGAAATGAAAACCTGAATTAAAACATTTTTCGTCAGCATTAAATGTTTTAATGAGGCACTTTCAGAAAATTGAAATTTCCACCGTCCATAAAATAATTTATTCTTTAATGCAACATTTCAACATTTAAGTGCCATCTTTTACGATTAAAATTTGGCACCATGTCTAAATAAAGTGGTAAAGTAAAGTAGCTTTGTTTACGATTTCCATGGTTATTTTCAGTATAATAATTTATACCCCAGAGAAGAGGTGACATCCACCCGTAGGGTAAAAGTGCGCTTCGGCACTAGATCATTTTTGTTCCTTGGGCTACTTTTAAACTATTGGTAAAATTTTGAGTTTAACATTGTCATACGCTAAACTATAAAACTATAAATCATCCAAGTGAGGTCTTATCCAAATAATATGTGCTGATATATATATATATATATATATATATATATATATATGACTAGTAAATATAAACTAATAAAAGCAGTAAATTATTCTACATGATTGGTTCTAAAGAGATTGCAATTTACCTCTATCAATTTCTTAGTAAATTTGGCTATTGATATATAGCATTTTATATACACTTACAGTAAGTTTACCAGAAATTGCAAATAGTTAGTACACTATTTTGATCAAAAAATAAAAAACCAGTAAATATTTTCTCACTGCGTCAGTAATATTAAATCCATAAATTCAATCAGCAAACCTTTATGCTATATGATGTTAAACATAATTTTGCTGCCGCGGAATTCACAATTATTTTTTACATCTAGTTATTTGGTGTTATAGCTGTCTTCTATAACATATTTTTGAAATCCTTGATGATTCTTTAGTTACAACTGTTCAACATTGACTACTTCCACTCATCCAAATTCAAATACATACCAAAACTTTTCAACCACTCCGCCTATGGATTTCCAAACTTATGCAAAATTATGAATTATTAAAAATATAAAACTGTCTATACCCTGCCAAATAAACCCGTGGAGTAATAAAACCATTATTTCGCACGTAACCAGAGGCGTCCTTAAAGAAATGAACGAAAATTAATAAATGAGTTATAATGGTATATGTAACGTTAAGTTTGCTCAAAACCGTTATAATTGTTTTGATAAGAGGTAGGCATTACGACCTCTAATATTATCAACTCACAAAAGCTTCCATTTTTATCTGATTTGTTATTAACTCGTCATTAATATAATATAGTAAGTATAATATCGGAACTCGGTATTTATTTATAATATTTTACGCTAATATTATTTATAACGATGTGTTGGATTTTTGACGTATATCTTGCAAATTTGACGATTCAGATATTGGTGATCAATTCTTCAATGTTCGTTCATTCATTCATTATTTTTTTAAAATTATTCTGTATGGAGAGATTGGCATGTACTATTTTGTGAAATGTGAAAAATTGCATTACATAACAATTTCAATTACTTTCACAACCAAATACTATCAACTTTTTGTAGCTTCATTGATTAATACACACTCATTGATTCTATTAATGTTTCGTCACTAACGTTAGTTTTGTCAGAGCAGGAAGTGACTGTGAAGAGGCATAATAAATATTTTTTACGTAATAAAGACCTTTACTTGTTATGTTTTCAAAGTTTGCTTGATATTCGAAAAAAAAAAACATCACTTTAAACATGGTTGTCCAGTGCCGCTGCTGTATGTCTATTTGTTGTAACGTAATTAATCACTTTTCCTCGAAAAACAAGAAATAGTTCACTTGTCCATTAATGCTAAACCGGGTGGTTCGAATTGGGGTACTTAGCGTATGGGATTATTCTATGTAAATTGGATGCTGTCTAATCGAGGCATTGTGATATTGGCAATTCTAGGTGAGTTAAGGGAACTGCAGTTGCGCTTATGCTTGCGTTAACATATCGGTTACTTATGTATATAACATCGGCCCATTTATTTCATTTAAAGTCAGTAGTTAGTCATCCAGTTACCGACTATTGCGTATTTGCTCATTTTCCCTTGTATCGGTTTTGCATTTGATGCATAATGAGATTTTATTACTCCATGGGTTTCTTTAACAGTCATTTACGTGAAATTATCTGCCAGGATCGTACCTGCGCCAGATAAAACAGATAAGGACCGTATTTAATTTCACCCAAAATACATAAATTGTTATGGAAATAAGGCATGCAACAAAGTAAATATAAAAACCTCAGTACGCACGAAAAGAATTTTTTGAAATATAAATTTACTTTGCATATTTGCATATTTGCATTTGTGTTGTGTTGTTGCACACTGACTGGGCAATAGGGACAGCATTATTTCCTAATAATACTTATACAAACCAACTATGGAATTCCAAAAAGATCCATTTTAAACTTGTTGAGTAGAGTGCTAGTCGGGTACGTAAATCCCCCGCTGCATAAATATTCTCGAGACATTTCGGAGCGCCACCGCCGTAATTCAATCAGGAATCGGAGTCTTTCCCCCAATAGCCAGAAGTTGGTGCCCCCGCCAGCCCCCGCACGCGCAATCTTAAACATCAATTAAGGCAAGTTCAGAACTTAATGAACTCAATTACGACATAAGATGGCGGGTGAAGCTCAAAGATTCTCTCCATTTTAGAAACAAAATTAACGAAAGTTACGGTGTGTTGGCCCTTCCCTCCGCTTCCTCCTCTTCTTTCGCTCTTTCACGGAACGAATTCGTTGATATTAACAGGTAAAATTGGAAGTTTAAATGTGAAAATGGCGAATTATACTTTTGAAGTACAGGAATATAATTAAGAAGGGAGGAAGGTCCAAACAAGGGCTACTACTTTTATTCACCGGTTTACCTAATTACTGAAAATTGACCATTTTGATGTGTCTCAGTAAGGGACACCATGTTTCGTTGTGCCAATTCCTACTATACGTATAAATTTTCATAGATCTGTAATAATACAACAGGATAGAAGACAATCTCTGTCATGGTTATCATGTCGTTAACTACCATAGCGACCCACCTCCTACAAATTGGTGGCCAAATTCAAACCTCTGTACTGTTGATTACTTGGTAATTTAATTTATACTGAAACAGTAGCAATTTTAATTAACCATGTATAAATGTGCAGCGTTCTTCCGGGCTATTTGGCCGTGGTCCAGAAAGGTTTAAGTAACCTGACGTTTCGTTTGTTTCTGCGGCAAACAGCTTCAGAGGCGATGTGGTAGTCTTCTAAGCGTTCAACTGCTTCGAAAATTACCCTCGACTGAATCTTCGACTTGACAATCCGTGACACTTGATATTCCTTGACTTGCTGCGTTTGTTTTTGTCTTCCCATGATTATCTGCTAAGATGTATGTTTGTTCGGTCCCTCGTACACCTGTCCCTTCTTTGACCGTTTCACTGTTTAAAGGTTTAATTTTCGTTCTGTTAAGTATGGGAATCCAGGTACGGTTTATCTGTAAAGTTTCTTCTTTCCGGTTGAAATTGTTCTTATGTTTGAAAATTTCAATTGCCTCTCTCTGTAGTCGTGTGTGGAAATGTTGAGTGTTGGCCAAAATCTGTGTGTCTTCAAACAGGATTTGAGACTGGAGACCATCAAATCCTGTTTGAGGACATCTGTATTTGTATAAATACTATATATAACAGGTGAGCCTGATCCACTATGTAATTTGTTTCATTGTCACTATAAGTTTCACATTCAGATTCAAATTATCTGTATGTTTAACGATCATATTAGAGATATTGTGATAATTACATTTCATCAAAAGTGATGAAGCAATAGGAAGCTAAGGAAAAAAGAATTTGAGCACTTTCATGAAAACCTTGAACATATCATTCATGCCAGCATTCATTGGAATTCTAGTTAATAACTTTCTTGAGAGTTATCTTTAAAAGTAAAGCAACAATATCTAAAAATGTTTTTAATAAAAAATAACTCATTCTTAAACTGTTTAAAATTTCTGAAACTTATATTTTGATTCACTTTATTTAAACAAAGAACAGACAGTAATCATATCTGGTACGGTTAACTCTCCTCCTTTGGGGTTCTTTTTACAATAATTTATTTGACACTTAAAAAACTGTGCTGATGCTATTTATTACCATCATTAGTTTCTCAAAATGTATCCAATCCAATAATGTTTCTAATTTTCTAACTCTTTTTTTAAGGCGCTAGTCTTAAACAAATAGTTTTCAAAGAAATTTTGAATTCTGGTAAATAGCTTTATGACTTCCCTATTAGTATTGTAACGTTTATTTTATAATTTGTTTACATTAATTGAACACTAATTTATTTAACACACTTAACTACTTGTTGACTAGACTAGACACTACATAATTTATTTGTACTGCTCCGCATTCGGATCGTATGTCGCGTTCACTTCTGCTTCTCTACTTCTCACTAACTCCCTCGATCACAAGCCCCCTTATATATACACCCCCAACCATAATCGAGATCCTTCGCGTACCTTCTAGAACGCCTACGCAGTAAATGTTCAGAAGGTCACAAATTAATTGCTTTTCGTAAACAACATTCCGGGAAAATTCGTGCAGCTGTCTTTACGCGTCGTAGTTGGTGTCGCGTTGTTTACTTCTCGCATTACACTGCCCCCGCCTTAGAGACGTTTCGTCTCGGAACGTATCCCTGGTAGGCCCATGCAGGAACCTGCAGTTAGCCCCCCGCTTACAGCGAGACGTGGCGTCAAAATAACAGGGGACCGTCTTCCCGAGTCGACATGGTGCAGGCCCAAAACAGCAGACTAAAACTTCCACTCCGGTATTCTTCAACACTACTTCCAGCATATTCCGGACAACCCTCCAGTCCAGCTGATCTCGTCCAGCACCTAACTTGGGGACAGCTAGCTTCCTGATGTCGAGCTCCAGCAGTCGGTCTCGTAGCCTATGCAAGGTTCGCCATACATCGTGATAACATGGTTTAAGGGACCCGATCTCCTTCGTAACCAGATAAAAGATGTGTCTTACGTTGTCACGTAGTTCCAGAACCTTGCCAATTTCCGGGAGTTGCGCTCTGAGTTGTTCCAAGCGCCCGTACTTCTTCTTGAAAACCGTGGCGATACCTCGTGACATTACCAGGTCGGTGGACACACAATGGGCCAACGAGTATTCTTCAGGTACGCTGAACAAATCCTGTTGTTTTTCACAGGTTACCCCATACCGTGCTTTTCCGGTACCCCCGTAGGCGCTCATAAATTCTTCGAACGAAAGTTCGTTCTCCTGCGCCAACGTGTTTCTTACTCGGGGAACCTCCGCCTCATCGTGCGACCCCTCATAGGGTGCCAACCGATTAAAGTGCACCACTCTCGGCTTGCCGTTTGGTAGTTTGCTTACCCGGTAGACCACGTCATTGATTCGTTTCTTCACAACATAGGGACCTTCCCAATTGGTCTGTAACTTAGGGGACAAACCACGTTTCTTCTGTGGGTTGTACAGCCAAACTCGATCTCCCATTTGGTAGCCACCCTCTTTAGCGTTGATGTCGTAACGCTCTTTGATGCGATCACTGGCGATATTTAGTTGGTACCGGACTTGATCGTGAATTTCGTTAATCCTTTGCCGCATCCGGGAAACGTAATCTTCCCCCGAAACGTCCTCGTCCGGTCTAGCGCCAAAGATTAGATCACAGGGCAGTTTAAGTTCTCGCCCGAACAGGACTTTGGCTGGAGTTTGTCCTGTCGACTCATGAACGGCCGAGCGGTAGGCCATCAGGAAGAACGGCACGTGTTCGTCCCAGTCTCGTTGATGTGACGAGACCATTTTCGCTAGATAGCGGTTGAGGGTGCGATTCATTCGTTCTACCATGCCGTCAGACTGAGGGTGAAGGGCCGTGGTTCTTGTTTTTCGTACCCCAAACTTCTCACAGATCCTCCGGAATAGGCCACTCTCAAAGTTTCTTCCTTGATCCGAGTGTAATTCCATGGATACTCCAAACCGGCAGATCATCTCCTTCACTAGCACATCGGCCACTGTCTCTGCCTCCTGATTAGGGAGAGCGTACGCTTCTACCCACTTCGTAAAGTAGTCCATCACGACCAAGATGTATTTATTCCCCTTTTCGGTCTCAGGGAAGGGTCCTGCTATATCAATAGCGATCCTTTCGAAGGGGCTTCCGACGTTATATTGTTTCATGGGAGCTTTCGGTCGTCTTTGTGGCCCATTACTTGCAAAACATGTAGTACATTTCTTGCACCAGTCCTTCACGTCGTCTGAACAATTAATCCAGTAGAAGCGCTCGCGTACCTTCTGCAGCGTTTTCTTGATCCCTAAATGTCCACCAGACGATCCGTCGTGAAGGTGCCGCAAGACCTCCGGGATTTTACTGGAGGGAATTACCAACTGCCGTCTTTCCTCCGTCCCGTCTTGGCTTTCCAGTACGCGTTTTAGTAGTCCATCCTCAACCACTAGCGAGTCCCACTGTGCCCAATAGCTCTTGAGTTTTGGCGAGCCAGGTGATACCTTTTGCCACTCAGGACGCTCTCCTCCCTCTTTCCAAACCAGGATTTCTTTGAGAACCGGGTCTTTTCCTTGCTCTTGTCGTAACGAGGATGGTGTCCATTCCTCGGCGACCACGGTCGTTCGATAGACTTTCTCGGACTTTTCCTCAGCTCTATGACAATGAGGACACTCATCAGGGCATGGTCTTCTCGAGAGTGCGTCTGCGTTTCCATGACTCTGTCCTGGCCGATGTTCTATGACAAAGTCATACTCCTGGAGCCTCTCGATCCAGCGAGCGATCTGTCCTTCGGGATTCTTAAACTGGAGGAGCCATTTAAGAGCAGCATGATCGGTCCGGATCAAAAACCTCCTTCCACACAAATATTTATGGAAGTGCTCGATGGACTTGACGATGGCCAATAATTCACGCCGGGTGACGCAGTAATTCCTTTCTGGTTTGGAGAGTACCTTGCTGAAGTATCCAAGGACACGTTCTTGTCCCTCCTGGCGCTGCGACAGAACACTTCCAATTCCCACATTGCTCGCGTCGGTGTCCAGGATGAACTGTCCTTCTGGCAGAGGAATACTCAGCACTGGGGCACTGGTCAACTTCCTCTTCAGCTCGTCGAAGGCAGACTGGCATTCCTCATCCCAACAGAGGTTTCGTCCTTCTTCCGTGAGCCTTGTCAACGGCTTAGCGACGTCGGAGAACATCCGGACATAGCGTCGGTAGTACGTGCAGAGGCCCAGAAAACTCCTCAACTGGTGTTTATCTACCGGTATTGGCCACTCCTTCACCGTACTTGTCTTGTCCGGATCAACGGCGACGCCCTCTCTGCTCACTACGTGCCCTAAGTAAGAGACCTTCCTTCTGAAGAGCTGACATTTCTTCGGGTTCAGTTTCAGCCCCGCACCTCGCAGTCTCTGGAAGACGTCCTCTAAGTTTTTCAGATGTCCTTCGAAGGTCTTGCCCATCACGATGACATCGTCCAAATAGACTAGGCACGTTTTCCACGTCAAACCCATTAGCACGCTCTCCATCAGCCTCTCAAACGTCGCTGGGGCATTACAAAGTCCGAATGGCATGACTGTAAAATGCCACAGGCCGTTACCGAAGGTAAATGCCGTCTTTTCCTTATCGGCAGGGTCCATTTCGACTTGCCAATAGCCGCTTTTTAAATCCAAGTTCGAAAATATAGTGGATCCAGCAAGGGTATCGAGTGTGTCGTCGATACGTGGTAGCGGGTAGCTGTCCTTTTTGGTGACACTGTTCACCTGCCGGTAGTCTACACAGAATCGAGTAGTCCCATCCTTTTTCTTCACCAGTACTACCGGCGAGGCCCATGGACTGCTTGACGGCTCGATGACCCCGTTCCGCTCTAGGTCCCTGATGATTTTCTCGGCTTCTTCCCGTTTGGCCAAGGGTAGTCGTCTTGCTGTTTGTCGAATCGGTCGTGTCTCGCCCGTGTCAATTTTATGTGTCACGGCCTTGGTCTTTCCCAGCTTTCCATTCTCGGTGGTAAATATGTCCTGGTACTTATTTATTGATCCATTGGCCTTCTGTTTCTGTATGGGTGAGAGAAACGCACTGGTCTGGGAAAGGATTTGTTTCAAGTCCTGCGGAGTGTGTCTGGACCTTTCTTCCTCACTAACGCCCCTTACGATGGCCGAAGCGGCTCTACACGTGCCCAGCTTCGTACCCTTCTTGATGG
Organism: Cryptocephalus moraei; assembly: GCA_946251905.1. Taxonomy (NCBI): domain Eukaryota; kingdom Metazoa; phylum Arthropoda; class Insecta; order Coleoptera; family Chrysomelidae; genus Cryptocephalus; species Cryptocephalus moraei. The sequence goes on along the minus strand of OX276458.1, from coordinate 29,894,756 downwards.
TAACCGGGTACTGATTGATGTTGAGTAGTCGCACAGGCACTTCACTTGAGAGAGTAACGAGCGCCTTTCCTACCAGTACCCCCCGAGCCAGTCGATTGTCATCGTTTTCTGGTTCGATCACGCTGGAATTCCCTCTTCCACAACACCCCTCAGACAGGTAGAGGTGATCGTTTCGCTTCGTTCCGGGAGAATCACATCTTCTGCCATTATTACGTCTAACACAAAGTTGTCACGATTGTGTAGCAGTAATTCTTCTTGACCGATCCTCAACACTCGGTGTCCGAAATCCAACTGGAATCCATGATTCCTCATGACGTCCATTCCCAGTATGACGTCTTCCTCAATTTCGGCTATGAGAACAGGATGGTCAAACTTTACTCGTCCCAACGTCATGCTAACCGTCGCTTCACCGTGTATTACTGCCTTCTCCCCAGTGGCAGTTCTTAATTGCCACCTACTTGGCCTAATCTTCCTACGGTCCCTCACAACTTCCGAGCGTACGGAATATCTTTATGATGATGTTCTTCGTTTAAAACTATCAGAAAATGTTAAGGTAATAGTATTCCCGGATGATTTGGCTATCTGTGACAAAGAAAATATCTTCCCTTGAAGTTAAAACTGACTGTAAATAATACTCTCGCGAAGATTGGTATTCAATATAAAAGTATGATTTAGAATTGTCTCCTGAAGAAGCAGAAGTAATTATTTTAAGAAGAGGTAGAAAAAAGGATTTTACCAGGCTCTTGGATGGATAAATATCCTAACAGAATTTAAATACAAAAACTACCTACTATGTTACAAAGAAAATCTCCAATCCGTGTATCTTGTGCTTGCAAAACAGTTCCTGTAGAAGCTGTTCAAGTGATTACAGGTACTCTCCCAATTCATTTCTAAATCAGAGATTCATGCAAATGTACCAGAACCGACACCTCTAGTAGAAAACGAAAGACCACAGCCATATGCTGTCGTCGGAGGTGAAGCTTTTCCTTTAAAATCCTACTTACTTCGCCCCTACAACAGGAAAAATTTAAGGAAGATTTTAGCAATTAACAGAGATTAAATTGTTAAAAGATTTTTAACAATTTAAGCAATTGAAAAATATAAAACATATAAATGTACAGACCCGAAAGTCAACATGAAGGACACTTTTAACACATGACAAAAAGAATGGAGTGTAATTTTCAGTAAGGCACAATGGACTAAGATATTATTACTAAATACAGCGTGATCAAGAAATACTGTTTAAGTTGGCAATCCTGAATTTTACTTTGAAATGGTAGAACTGGAACCACTTCCAGTTGCTTGACAGCTACTTCGACGTTTAACAGTGACAGCATTGACACTTGAGCGGCGATTCAAATTTTTATTATAAAAATGGTACTATTTACATTAGAACAGGATATTTTTATTGGCATGGCTTATTTTCGGAATGCAGTTCATGAGCCCATTTCTGGATGGCAATACTCCTTGGAATCCCCTTGGCACCAATTTGAAGAAATGTTTCCTGAAGTTTGTGTTCACTATCGACGTTTTTAAACAACACTGCATGCGCGTAGTTCAACGATATTTGAATACAGGCAATGTGAAGAAAGTAAGGCCACCTGATAGACCCTCCGTACTCACTGAAAATGTGGTGCAAGACGTCAGGGCCAGACTGCAACAAAGTCCTCGTAAATCAGTTAGAAAACGTTCCCTCCAAACAGGTTTAATCCTTATCAAAAGTTCACCAATTTCCACCTATTCCTAATTTCCCGTATTCCGTTTCTTGACTCTACAGGTTTATCATATGCAAGTTGTTCCACTGTGTTGAAGAGCAAAATTACAAATTACAAGATACAAATTTTCGATGGTCCAATCCCTAAATCCTCCTGACCGTCCACAACGCGTCCTGTTTTGTAACTGGTTTACTCAGGAAATGAACAATGATGACATCCTGGATAAAACCTTTTTTTCCGATGAAGCCTGGTTCCACCTCAATGGCTATGTTAATTCTCAAAACTAGAGAATTTGGTCTGGTGAAAATCCACATGTTGTTAGAACAACTACTTTACATCCTAAAGTTGGTGTTTGGCTGGCTGTATCTCGGCAGAGAATAATTTGTCCTGTTTTTTAACTTCACAGTTAATTCTGAACGATACATTCAGCACATTTTCCAGCCATTCGTTGCCCAATTAACCGTAGAGGAGCGCGAAAATGGCTACTTTCAACAAGATTCGGTTCGAGCATATACGGCTCATGCCACAATACAATATTTGTGGGAAGTTTTTGGCCATCGAGTCATAAGTACTGGAATCTGGCCAAGTAGATCACCAGACCTGACACCTCTAGCCTTTTGTTTCTTTGGGTACCTTAAAAACAAGGTGTTCAGTAATGTTCTACATACACGTGAAGAATTGGAAGCTGCTATTATCGAGGAAGTTGCAAATATTTCTCCTCGGATGTTAATTAATGTCTTCGAGAGCCTAAAACGGAGAGTGAATTTATGTTTAGAACATAATGGTCCTCAAATCTAGCAGTACCTTTAAATATTGAAGTTTTTTCTGGTGTGGTTATTTTAATCGTAAATAAATTCACATAACCTAAAATATTTGTGTTTATTTAGCTGTCGCTGTCATGCAGAGATTTCCGGTGTAGCGTTGCAAACCCTTAGGCAAAAAAATCCTCCAGGTAGGATTGCCTACTTAAACAGTATTTCTTGATCACTCTGTATTTATATTTGGTATAAAACGGTATATTCAGAACGTTAGATTATTTCCTGGCCCAAATGTGGCCCAAATTCCTGACGGGTCGTGGTTGATTTGGGCGTTTTACTTTTTGTGAAACATCTATGTGTGCTTATTGTAATCACATTTTAGGTTTAGGTAATGCAGAACCCATCGTTTTTGAATGTTCACGGTGGTTAACTAAAAGAGAACACATTAATTTACAATTGAACACAACTATTTTGACAACAAAATTTCTAAAAACGAATAGTTTGACAGAAATATACAAAATATAGAAAATTCATGAAAATATGTAGTATACTACTGTTGAATAATTAATCAAAATTGATTTTGTGTCAAAGAAATACTCTTCTTCTAATGAAGAGTTTATCCAATCCGGATTATTATATGGGAGGGATGGGAGCAAAGTTATAATGCCTTAAAAGGTCTTTTGGAATTCTAATTCCGAAATTTTATTTATTACAGTTAAGTTTATAAACCATTAGGGTTCAACGACTTTTTACAAGGAATTTTAAAAAGGATGTCAGAGTTTATTGATCATGTAGAAGTTTTTCAAAGAATCTACAATAACCAAAAGTTTCCTAATATTCTTAAAATAGCTCCAGGCAAGACAAATGTATTGGCCAAAATCTGAAATTATTACATTTTACCCACCGACGCCTGTAGGGCTATGATTTAATACTATTCTTTTGAGTTTCGGAGGATTTCTGAAGACTTCCCAAACTATTTAGAGCCTCCAAAGTGATTTTAGAATTTTTCTGAAGTATGTCTAACACATATCAAAAGCTTCTCGTTGTTAAGTCAAAAAAATGGGAGGATAATCGTTCTCTTGGATATAATAACGATTTTTTTGTATTGCCAACGTTGTGACCACTACGTTTGGGACATCTTCGGAGAATGTTTTATTTTACAACGTTCTATTTTATTTATCTGTTACATATACATATTAATGTCGACAACACTTTTAGAGTCCATAAAACAATTAATAGGTACGAAAACAATTTCGTAAATCAGTGAGATATTCCAATCAACTTATAAACACAGGAGAAAAGCCCAGCAGTCAAACAGTAACATGTATTTATAATAACTGAACGCAGTACTTTTTTATATGTCTTAAATGTACACCTGTATGTCCCAATCGTAAAAATACACATTTTATTTGGGGAACCAAGAGGACCTAATTCCTCTCTTTTGTGTCTAACACAATTCCAGAGTAACATTTAATAAACCCTGAGCATTCAGGAACAGATTATTACAAACAAGGAAAAAATTTGAAGACTGATTTTGACACTTCGGAACATAACTCCAACCATCCAAATTAGCCCAGTACGACTGTAAAAATAAGGCCCGTCGAACGCAAATAATTCCCTGCCTTTACTCGACTTTAGACTTTAAATAGGCGTAACAATACAGCTTAGTATTATATTTCATTTTAATTGTCAACGATGTCGTCCTCGGCCCGAAATCCTCTTACGAGTCGAAAAGGCGCACACGTGTTCCCCGCCATCGTTCCATCGTTTTGCTTTATTCCCGACAATGCCCTAAGGACGCAATTAAGATTGCATTAGACTGTCACGCGAAACTCACCCTCCTCTCGGGTATCCTTCCGCCGTTAATCTTTTACTAAACGGACGTTTATTTTCGAATTTTATAGGAAAAAAATACTTGAAGAAATATTTTATTGTTATGAATACAATGAACTGGAATTGATTGAAGTGACGTAATTTAAAATGGGAAGTGAAGTCTACGATTGGCTGAACGCTACCAAACTAGCTAAATTTCAAGGATTTGTCCTTGGAAACCAGAAAAGTGGCTAAGAATTAACCACATCCATAATACTACTATTTAACTAGCTAAACATATATAATCACCAGATATTAACCCATATTTGTACGTCTGATGAAACAATCAAAGCGGCTAACATTTAACTACCTAATTTTCAAAGATTAGCTTGGAATATCATTAGGCTTAGCTGTGTTTCTTTGTGATAACCTAACCTAACTGATGGCACTAACCAAACCTTCCAATGTTACTTTGTTAAAGGCTCTCAATGATTTTTTTTTTTCAGCTACATCTCAGAGTTTATCGGACAAAGAGACAAACTTGAACAATTCCGCGCTTTCGGTGTCCAATTCAGATGTAAGCGATTGCGAGAGCGACATCGACATAATCGGAGACTCCAAACACCAAGTCGGCTATTCCTACAAGGGCGCTTAGTCACACCGAAGAATTGTTATCATTGATTTCGAACATAGTTTTGGCAATTGGTAGAATTTTCTTCTGGGGAGATGTAATATAACCGAGATACAACGGGATGAATTTATTGAAGATAATATTTTTCTGTCGGCGTTCTCAGATACTTTCGAGATGGTAGTACGGTTCAATTTTGGGTTCATTTCAACAAAAACTACTTTGAAATATTTTTCTACTCATATCAAACTTAAAACTGTCACTTTCTAAAATTTTATTTATTCTGTACTAGTCAGCATATGTTACCTGTATATAAACAATGTAAATAGTCTTAAGTATGGATCTATTTATGTACAATCTATTTCAAATCTATTTGCATGTTGTCATGGCAATTTTTCTTGTTACCCAATTTAGAAATGATAACACTATGAGGAAGTGTTATCACTTCCTCACACTTCCTCATAGTGTTACATGAAGATAACACTATAAATCATGCGAATTCACGTTGAACATTTATGAATATGGTCAGTAAATTATACAAATTACTTAATACTTATCAATTGACATATTATTTCACATCATGTAAATATGTAAATATTTATATTTGACAAAATTGTCAACGTCGTGCATTCTTTTAATATCTGTAACTAATCTATTTGCACAAATTTAATAAAACAAAAACAGGGCCCACTAGCCTTCAAATAGCATTGGAATAGATTGCAGATTGTAAAATTACGTTGGATTAGTCTAGTAAGATGTTCGTGTAATACAAAAAATACTTATGTAACAAAACTTTTTGTGTTCCTTAACAACGGAAGAGGGTAATTTTTTGTTTAAGTTTCTATTAAAAACTAGTTAAATTTGAGGTAATTTCTTGTTGACACGTTATACCTATGTGCAAATTAACGTTACCCTAATCGGCCTAATCCACAACAAAGGTTACTTACCATCCATTATAATAACCGAGACAAACCTATAGATATTTGAAATATTTATGCGAGATTTCTGAATGGAAGGGCGGGAATCATTTTTATAAATATATAAATAATTTTACAAATTATCCTAGGTAGTAGGTACTAATGTTTTTATTATTCTCTGCCAAAAATATAAATTTTCGGATTTTCTAGTGAAAATCGCTTAAATGTAAGTGTTAAGGCGTACGGTTCAATTTTAACTCGGTTAGGCATAAATCGGCCGCATGAAGATTGAAATTTGTATTCAAAAAGTTTAGTGGGAATAATTCTCACAGAACAAAATATAAAATTTATGTAGGAAGGGCTCTAGCCGGATAACAATAGTATATCTTATATCGGAATAGGGGAGGGGTCTTGGAAGTATTCTAAATTCTGGGTCTATACACAGACAACGACCCGAACTGTTTTCAAGCCACATAGGTAACATCCAAATAGTGTAAGATTTTTTTTAAATTCTTATTCGTTTTTCATACCATATCCTAAAACTTTACTTCTTAAATGTATTTTTTTGGTGCTATTTATGATGCCATTATCAAATTTCACAACAATATGGTGGATCACAAAGATATGGGCAAAAAAGAATTTTTTCAAGGATTCTTCACGTTTCTATTGAGTCAACTCATATCTCGAAAACTCAGGGCAGCATGTGCCTACTTAGTTTTCGATGCTTTTTATAATGCCACAATCAGATCTGTTACTCGTTTGACAAGTTCCGTCAATTTTGGCCAAAAGCAAATGCGTTTTGAGGTTATGTTAGATTATATTCAATGTACCCAACGATTATAGACTACCAGGATTGCTCAGTTCGCCGAATCTGTCTGGCAAAAACTCTGTGACATCACCACCGGTGCTGGACAGAAGATAGAGATTTATTCATTTTACTATAGTAAACAGTAAAGATTTATCATTGTAAACTGTACGGTTTACGTACCAACTCTACGTAATCCATATTTACGTACGATGTCCACATCACGTCATCCACAGATCAACACGTAAACGCACTTCAGCACCGGTGGTGACTTCACAAAACTGTCCAACATTGGTCAAATGTAAGTGAGCAATCCTGGTTTAGTCTATAATCGTTGCAATGTACCTACATTCATTGAAAACCTTGAAAACATAGATGTCAAACCAGAAGGAATTTTTTCCCATTTTTTCCCTCTCAGAGATTCAAACATTGCTTCAACTAATTGTTTCCAACATCACATACCTGTTCCGTAATTTTAGTTTCATTTTATTTATTTTTGGATGTTTTTGTGACTTTTTGTTGTTATTTGATAGCGTCTTGATAATGTCTCCAATCCGGGACGAAACTTCGACGAATAATAGCGCAATAAATACCTCCAGCTGACGCCTACAAGTTGTTTGAATTTCTGAGAGGGGCTACATGGGAAAAAAATCCTTCTGGTTTGCCTTCTTCCCCGGGAACCAACCTGCTATAGATGTCAAACATTTAGACGCGTTTACGTTCACTGCGCATGACAGATTTGAAGGAGACCTTCAAGTCGCCTCGAAGGAGACCTTGAAATAACGTGTCGGCTCGCATAAATGCATCGGCTCGCGGCCCCCGCCACAAAACATACACTCCACTCTATCACCTTTTTCGTCCATCTATCGTCACTGACCCTAGTTCTTTCCCTTATATTTGTGTTGGAAACCCTGTATCTCAGAGAGACAGCCTTGCTCTATCCATAGCTCTCTGTGCAACTCTGATTCTATGAGCTGTCCGACTTATTAGGGTTATAGTCTAGGCGCCGTATGCCAACAGAGGCAACACACATTGGTGGAAGATTTTCCTTTTAATGCATATGGGGATATCTGATTCTAGGACATGGCTTAACTTTCCGAAGACTGCCCAAATTATTCCAATTCTTCTTGATAATTCACAAGTTTGATTATCCCTTCCCAAGCGAATCTCATGGCCCAAATATTTTGACGAGTGAACTTGTCCTATTTTTGAGTTGTTGACAGTTAAATGAGTACTTGCAACCAGATTAATCATGAACATAGTTGTGTTGATGTTAATACTCAGACCCACCTTCTCGGAGGCTTATTCTAGCTCCTGTAACATCGTTTGTGCTTCACCAAGACAATCTGAAATAAGTATTATGTCATCAGCGAATCGCAGATGGTTCAAACACATGTGGTTTAAAGACATATTCTATCAGGATTGTAAACAACTTGGGGAAAATAATACCTCCCTGTCGCACACCTCGTCCTATCTTGAAGTTTGGAGTATCCTCGTGTAGCCTGATGCAAGCAGTTGCACTTCTGTACGCATGTTTAATGATGTCTGTGGAACGATGATCAGTTCTACAGTCCGCCATAGCCTTGAACACTGCATTGTGATCGATGGTGTCAAAACTCAAAGGTCTTTTCGTAATCGAGGAAGACAAGAACTAAGGGTTTGTTGTATTCCACGCACTTTTCGATGAGGACCTTAATTATATGAGATGACGATTAGCGCCCGTAACCGGCACGGAATCTCGTCTGCTCCCGTGTTTGGTAGAAATCTAGCTTTGCTGCCAGCATCTTCGTTATGATTCTCATGAACAATTTATACAACTAAGAGCATTGAGGTTGATAGGTCGACAGTTTTGGATCTTTAAAAATTATTAGAATATTAAGAATATGCTATAAATGTACTCCAAAAGTATCAAAATGTGATTAAAATTATTACGGTTTAATTGTTGGCAAATTAAACACAACTAAAATTAAAGTTTGTAATATATAGGGTATAATTAAGGGCATTATGCCTATGCCTATTCCTTCATGCAGAAAAAATAGAAGAAACTCTGGAGCCTCTGCTTAACTGTTCTAAATATCAAAGTTCAATAGTTTTTTACAATAAATTAAATTTTATTTTCAATAAGTTTTTAGATAAAGTATTCATTACAACTAGGTATTTGCCATGTATTTTAAATTGAACGAAATACATATATCTAAATTCATTGGGACGAACCCCCAGATAAATTTTATAATCATAAAAAATCGAGTAATATGCCCAGCACCAAGTATTTCAGGTATGAAAAGCAGTAAATGTGCGAAGAGTTAAGGACCAGCGAAACGATCGCTCATCGTGACGTTAATCCGCGTGTAAACACGGGTCCGTTCTGCAGTCCACAAATAGATTTTTCGGGTATTTTGGACTTTATTGTTGTTTCCGCTGGAGTGTAGGAGTTAAATTGGGACCAAATCTAGTAATTTGTATTATTCGCGTCGTAAAATAGTGTTTTCACTACACTGTTTATATGCGGTGTGACGTCAGACGGCGGTTTGGCGCCAATTCCTAGAGTTTGAATTTCAAATGATTTTTTTTGCTTGAATGTTTTTAATTTTATTTTTTTAATATTTATAAGATTTATAGGCATATAATCTCTCATTTAGCCAGTTTTAAAAAAATGTGAAAATACCTAATTCTTACATTTTAATCAGTATTTAAACAATGACGCCGTAATTTTTATCCAATGTTTAGTAAATTGGGTATATCATTTCTTTTCTCCTAAACTTCGATTAAAAAGGTTCCAATCTGAAACGGAATACTTAGCGATTTTCATATTTCATGTATAAAAATTGTATTTATATATATAATTTAATGGTTTTAAGAGCTGTGGTTATACGGTTATATTTACTTCAATCCAAAGTTTTTGAACTACTATTGGATTTTCAAATTTTGACATATATCTTGAACACTAAACGGAAGCCTTTAATTCTAAAACTACCAAGAGTTCAAAAATCATCGGAAACAGATCTGTCAAACGTTTGGCTTCAGTATATGAAATCTCGGATTCGGACAACAGAAGAGTGAACAGGTAAACAAGTGGCGTGTGCGCCTACTTTCGGGTTGTGTGTTTATAGGGGTATTATCTACATATCTATAATTAATTATAGTCTATCATCTGTCTATCGCAATTTAATGCTCGAATCGGATTCAGATTCGGTCATTGCATTCAGATTGGGTCATTAAACCGATAATGTGAGGTTCTTTTCGTACAATTCTCAGAATTTAGCCTGTGCAGCGCAACCATTTTAAAGAACCATTTGTTGGTTTAGCGTCCTCTAGTAGAGAGTAACATCCAAATTTGTGAAATGTAGGTATGTTGTGACTTTACCACTGAATGTCGCCAACTCGATTTTAAATTTTGAAAGTAAACAACATAACGTCAAAAAGTGGTCCATAATTTAGGACCGAAACACACCAGACTTACAAAATGAGTCTGAAATATCTGACCGACAACTCGCTTTGCAAGCCCGGATTATGTTGCAAATCGGGTTGCGAGAGAGTCACCTGTTATAATTAGCCATCATACGTAGAATATTCTTATCCAAAGGGCTAATGGATGGAGTCAAGGTTCTATTAACTGTCTTTTCGCAATCTATCTTTTAAATGTAGATGATTATTAAAACTACCGTCGAATGCGTTCACTTTGATACGTGCCGCTTCGACGCCATCAATGGGGTAGGTTCTATAAAGAGGCCTCTATATTTAATTCAGGCACACAATCTGTACATCAGAGCCGCTCGCTGCGTGTTTACACATTTCTACCTTCTGTTATCCTTACACCGAAATTTGAACTTTGGCAACAATTGTGGTTTCACGGAATCAACGATCAGGAGAGAGTGTAGAATTCCAAAAGCCTGTTTGAGTAGATGTAGATTAGGTATGTGATTTTTGAGCTCGGAAGAGTATTGGATTTCAAATGAAACGGTTCTGACTCCAGAAATGAAAGTTCTTTTGAGATGGAGTTTGAGTATATGAGAAACGTCCATTTGTTTGAATTTCTGAAGATGTAGGAATTACAAACAATTAACATTCTAAATAGTTTCCAGAAGAGTTCTAAAGAAGTTCAGAAAATCTAATTGGTTTAAACTGAGTTTCAGATGATCGTGTACTAGAAAGAATTAGATTTCTAGATTTTTCCGCAGAAAACTAAAAACATAGTACCTATAGTTTAAAATTAGGAAGTAAATAAAATGCTTCTAGGTAGAGTTAAATTATATACAGGATACAGGTAATGCACAATTTAGAATAGCTATAAAATGGTCCAACGAGAGTTTCGTATATCTAACAAGAGTTCCACAAGATACAGAAAAAAAAATGTTTCTACAATTTGTAAAGGTCCAGAAGTCCCCTAGAGCACGAAATATTGCTGGAATGTTGCCTGAATATTGCAAAATTGCATAAAATTGCCAATATTGCAGCAATATTGGGGGAATGGTTTTTTGAAATATTGCATTTGCAACATTGTACCAATGTTGTACAAACATTACAAAATAATGTTAGATAAACGAATTCATTTGCCATTTTTTAAATGCCATGTATTATAACGTATTTGTGAATAATTTTTTTATAAATTCGAAATTTTTATTTCATTATTTTCGTTAAAGTTAATTATAATATTATATAAACACCATCCCCTGATTAGTTTTTATTATGTCATGTTCATGTATTATGCAACGTACCATATATTCGGATGTCCGCTAAAAGGGGTTGGCGGAAATAAAGCCGTCGGAAAAGAAGCCGCAGAGAAAATATCGCGGTATAATTTATATAAATATAATATATAATAGTATATATTATACAAAACTAGGAACGTATGGGTTAAGAAAAAGTTGGTAATTATAATGGATCTAATTATAATTATATACGTATTATAAATTATAATGGATCGTTGACTTGATTTTTTTTTTTAATATTTCGGGTATATGATTTAAGATATTAATTTTTAATTTGGTACGAATTCGTACCAAATATATACATAGACATCGTATACAACAAGATAAAATGTTATTTTTAGCCCCTATACCCAACTGTAAAGGACTGAGGGCTATTTAAGTAATGCCGATTTTCTCTAGAAATATGGAAATTCAGAATCTTAATTATTTCGTTTCTACCTGGCCGCAGACTGGCCCTTCTCAACGCGCTGTACGTGCGCCCAACATATTATTCGTATACGAACGTCCGTTCAAGTGTTATTTAAAACTTTCGTTAAATTAAAAATTTATTTTATAACAAAAATTCAATCTCAAAACAATTCAAAAAATATTTCTTTCTGAAATTTTGAGATGGGCTAAATGCTGACAATGAATCCCAACATTTTTTATGCAAATTAATACGAAATGCCCAGTACCCTACGCAGTAGGTACTTCATTGCGCAGGTACGACTAGTATAGTGTTTCCGTCGGGAAAATTGGTTAAAAAATCGTAAAGAAGAGTCCTAAGGTGCAGTTTATGGTGTGATTTAAGAGGAATCTGTATTACCAACTTTCCTGTACTACTATGCAAGATGGTAATTAACCGATTTATTCACATAATTTACAAATACAGTGAAACCTCCTGTTGTGGACACCTCTGCAATATGGACACTTTTTCTATGTAACCGTAAATTTGCCACAAGCTATTAACGTAAAATTTCCTCTACAATAGGGACCCTCTCTAATCTGGACATGGACACTTTATTTGCAGCAAATGTGGACACTTTATTTTGGTTTTACCTTATTTTAAACCGAAAGGATGTTTTGAAACACTTGTTAGCTTCAATGGAAATTAATGGATCAACTAAAGATTTATCAAAAAGCATAAATGTTTTGCAAGCGATTACATGGATCTCGAAATCTTGGGAAAACGTAACAACAAACACCATTCAGCATTGATTGAGATTTGAGAAAAGCAGGGTTCAATGTGCAGAATATATTTCAAAATGAAGTCGAGGAAAATAAGGACTTAGCTTCATAAAAAGAACTCCTAACTTCATCTCATTCCCAAGTTGCTTCTGACGATTATCAAATAGACACTATATTTATCGATGGAAGATAATGATTGCAATATTGAAGCAATAATAGACCACTTTCAACAGCCAGATCAGAAAACTTAGTGTCATGAGAAAGTGATCTACTCTGATGATCTTCGGTATTCAGAGTTGTTAAAAACTTTTTACTTACAAAAAAAATAGGGTGAAGGATTGAGTTTGATTAACAATTTTCAACTTCATTTAGAAGCACATTGTGTCCAAAAAACAATTAAAAATTACGGATTTTTTTCAACAATATTCATGTTTAACTCCCTAATGTGGACACCTCCCTAATCTGGACAAAATTTTTGCTCCCTCGGGTATCCGTATTATAGAGGTTTCATTGTATATGACTTATTCCCATCTGAAAGCATACAGCCTAATTGGACAATATGGCTTAAGCAGTTTGCGGGACAACGCTGCTAATTATGTATCTCTTTCTAACCAGCTGAGTAACCATAGTTTTCAAACGAAAATATTCATGAGAATAGGCATATGCGGCGCGCCTAGGTAGTAACTGTACTCTCTCCACAGCTCACTCTGTGTCTCTCACTACAGCAACTTTGATAAAATAGTTCTGGAAACAAGAGAACCCATTCAATCAAAAATTTCAAAATGGATCTAAATGTAGGTACACGGCATACAACCAGTGATAAATAAAAAAAACAAGGAAGAATTACATACAAAACCACATTTATTTATAGTTAAGAATAATGAAGCAATTAATCCTTTCTCAGCTCAAAGACTTCCTCCTTAATTCCATCTTTAGTAATGATGTTAATCAAAACTGAGTCCCCAGTATGTATATCCCTTTCGGCGGCAGATATAAACGTATCCTTCAATGTAGTAAGCGCCTTCTCTAGTGTCAGCGGCTCCTTAGTCACCTTCTCCATATTACTGTGCCCGATCTGATTGTCCAGAAGTGGTTGAAGCAGCACACCTGCTGAACCGCCCGCCTTGAACTCGGACTTCTCGCAGTGACCGATCGGGTCGTAGCTGAAGACGCAACCTTTGCCCTCCGTGTCAAATCCAACAAGTATGTTTGAGACATAATAAGGGAAGAAACGCTTGTAGTACATCATTGTCGACAGCATCTGGGCGCAGGCCGGCGTTGACATGACTTGGTTGTGTTCCTGTTCGTACATCTGCATGCGTAACTTCAGAATGCGGGTTAGAGTCAGGGTGTCGCACCAGCAACCGGCGCTGCCGAGAATAGTAGTGTCTGACAACGGGAACAGCTTCTTCTCGTGCCTGGTGAAAATGGAGAAGCCCGAGCTCAGTCGAGTGTCGGCGCCGATCACCACGAAGTCGTCGCCCGCTATGGCTATCACACTTCTGCAAAAGGAGGAGTGATGAGATGAAAAATAGAACTACTGCAGAATGCTTACCCTCCATTATCCGCATAAACGCTCGCTGGTCGCTGAGTTGAAGCAATTGGATTAGAGTAATCCGGGATAGTTTGAAGCATTTTTCTCTTTTCGGTTGAACGCTGAAGATGACAATCGAAAAACTGCAACTTCAATGCTGAATGAAACACAAACACATCAATTAGGTTATGTTTCCAGCATGGAACAACAATACTCCACAGAAATCGTGTTTTGTGGTTTTTGTGCCATGGAAACAGAATGGAAGAAAAAAATCTTTTGTTTAATGTACACAAATAATTTCCATTACTATTTAAAAAGTACGAAATCGTACACTAGGTTGGAGCAAACTTCCTACTTGTATCAGCAAGTACCTGTGAGTAAGTACCATGGCCAATACACTCACATAATAACGTAACGAAAACTTATTGTCTCGTACGTTGAAAATTAAGTGATTTACAGTTATTTGCAGCAGTTAGTTCAGTGCTACATTACATAAAAATTTAAAAAAATAATTAGATGGTACTATTTTAGTTCCGTAAAGTTCATATTCCAGCCAGTGAACTGTCTGAAAACACGTCACGTGACATCCAGTCCGTCACTCCATTGGTCAGGGTAGGTCCGGAAAAATAATCCCCCCCCAAAGTCACCCCTCGGATATGTGACAAATGTTTGAAATGGCGTCAGTCCTCGGTCGTATCCTGAGAAAGAGAGCAAATTAGCACAATAAAGCGTCCCGGAATCAACATCCGATAGTGGATTTACAAAGGATCAGTACGTATAATTTTGGGTTATGTAAATTCAGAACTCCTGCTGGTCTCGTTGGAAGGAATGGAGTTGAGAGGAATAGTGGTGGGCGCATAATGCTTTAAAATGGAGACCAAACTTTGCCGGATCTGCGGTAAGCCGGGGCAGAATTTCGTGAACATTTTCAACGCGGAAGGGCTCAAGTCGAAGATAGAGACTTGCCTGCCGATAATAGTGAGTATGCCGTCAAGTGTGGTTTGATATTGATTTTATTTGATAAACGTCTCATACGTCCTAGTTGAAACTTACAAAGTAAATTGGAAATTCCACTTTACCACCCTTTTGCGTAATGCAAGGCATTTAACTCTCAAAGATCTATTTGCTATAATTTCAGATTTTTCTGTTTTCAGAATGTGTTATTGTGAGGGTGGCTAGTGACTTGCAACTCAAAATGACAAGAATTGCAACTTGGCCCTTGACAATTTGTAACAGAATTAAATAAATAAATCTTCAATCTTTGATATATTACTGCCCTTATTTGCAAGGTTCGATTAGATTATAATTCAACCATATTTACCCATTAGTCTTATTTTGTCTTTGTGAAAAGAACTCTGTTAAAATATTATGGTATGATAAAATAGATAAAACCTTTTAAATACTGGATGCAGCAAACCAAAATCGAGTAGGTAGGAACTTGGGTATTTGCAATGCAAGTTCCTGATTTAATCATGATCTAGAAGTCTGAAACAAAACATGTCACAGCATAAAACATTTCAATTTTAGTCATAACATAGAAGTTGTAAGGCAGAAGAAAAGAACAGGGATGAACCAATTCTGTTGTTTTTTTTTTGTTTAGTATGGTAGAGAATAGTCGAAATGTCACAGTAGGATGAAACTTATGCAAGTTTCATTTTTTATTCAAGGCTCGTTTTTTAAAAGACATCAAAACGTAAATCCCCTTTATGTTCCAATTTGTTGTTAGTAGACATTAACACAAGGCTTTTATTTTAATGTTATACCTGAAATGAACAAATTTAATCTGGAACATCATTTCTCTCTTTTCTTAGATTAGTAAGTTACAGTGAGGAATTAAAGAAGAAGCAATAAATAAATCATCTTGCTGGCCTTGTATTAAAGTTGACAATAATAATTACCTATTAACCATTAACCCATAACATTCTCCAATATTAAGATTATAATAACATTATAATTCCTTATGTGAGTTGTTGAATAAACTGTTCAATTCACAATTAAGCTATGATTCATGGGCGTTTTGACCTTTAAGTACATTAAATTTATACCTTGTTTGTATTTTTCTAGGTAACCCCCTACTGTCTATTGCCAGACACAATATGCAATAAGTGCAAGGAAGACATAGATAACTACCACAGCTTCATCAAAGAATGCCTTCAAAGCATCATTATCTTAGAAGCACAATACAACATCCAAGACTCATGCCTGAAATCGAAGCAGCGTCGAGACAAAGGTTGCCTGACAGATTTCTCTCATGTGAAAAGCAACAAGGGCATACAGACGGAAGACTATTTAGACTTGCTGTCTGGGAACGATCTCGAACTCTTCCGGGAGGAGTTCCCTATGATGACAAATTTTTTACGTAAAAATCGTAACGATGTTTCTCTGGTAGATTATGAAGACACGAGCTCTGAGTGTACGGAAAAAGTGTCGGATTCTGTGATAACTTTCGATGAGGCTCGTTTGGATAAGTATCGTGATAGTATTATTAAGGAAATCTCGCAACGGAAGGCATTAAAAAGAAAAAACGAGACCATACATCACTCTCAAACTAAAATTTGCAAGTTAGATTCTGTCAATAAACGAAAGAGTAAGACACCGAAAAAGATCAATTATTTCAACTCCGAAGATGGAAGTACTATGGATGTAAGCGATGCTAATCGATTTCTAGATATGTATTAATCTAATAACAAATTTCAGTATTTACAGAACAACCAAATGCCATTGTTTCCCAATTATTTTGCCTACGATGTCGCCTTTCCTGGCATGGAAGCTTTAACTAATCATGTTCTAGAGGCCCACGGGGCCGATATGACGGAGGCTGTCTCGTCCGGATCTGATAAGAGCAAGAAGAAGATGCCTAGCCTTGTCAAAATATCTGACCTTAAACGCTCAGATTCTGTGGGTAAGTTCTCAGTTTTCAGGTGGTTTCACCTTAAATAGAAGAAAATTGTTATGCGCCCTTGAAGTTATTGTTTGTAATAACAATAATAAATACTGTTGATACACATCAAATTATTATCAATAAGAATTGACATTCTAATTTTATGTTTTATGATGATTGCAACTAGGTCTTTAAAAGTTTTTCAAAAGAGAAACATTTTTGGTTTTGTTATCTCAACAATGTCTCGATAGTCTTGATAGTGAATAATTTTAATGGGCAAATTCTAGATTGTTGTAAATTAACTTTGACATTTCCTCCATCAATTTGTCACTTATTTCCACTATTCCCTTTTAGATGATAATCAATTTCTGGATTATCAAGTAGAAGACCCCCCTGCTTTACTCCCGACCTTCGTGTGTTCAAATTGTCCGGCTATCTTCACCATCAAGTCCGATTTGGGTCTTCACATTCGGAACGAACACTCCCATGTAGCGGCTTATTTGTGTGGACTGTGCTCCCAACAGTGTAACTCTTACACGAATCTCAAAGCCCACTTAGAAGCTTGTTCCCAGAAGTGCTCGTCAGAAAAGAGATACATCTGTCAGGTTTGTCATTACAGTGAAGATAATTTCAGATCCTTGGAAAATCACGTTTTGATCCACGACTTTCTGATAGAGTCTTGTAAAAAACAGCTGAAGATATTCGACCCTGCCGATTATGTAGAAATAAATAAAAATCTAGAGAACAGGAAAAGTTTGACATGTAATAAGTGTGGCTCGAATAAATTTGAATCATTCAAGGAGTTTAGTACTCACAGGCGAACGGAACATTCGATTTATCATTGTGATTTATGTAATAAATTCTACGGGCGTAACTCGCATTTATGGAAGCATGTCAACCGGCTCCATAAAGGCCATCCTAGCATTACCTGTCAGCTGTGTTACAAAACATCTGCTTCTAAGTATCACTTGGCACAACACTTCAATAAAATTCACTTCGCGAAGAGGAAACTTCAGTACTTTGACTTTCAACCAATAACGAGCATTTGGAATGACCAAGAAGATACCGACTTAAAAGACGATGCGCTCGCGGCTCCTAAAGAAATTGACTCTACCCATAACCTCTACACTAATATTATCACAAATTATACTCCGCCAACAAATGAAGGCGACTTCAAGTGCCCGAAGTGTTCGAAAGCCTTCCACAAAAAAGTATTATTGAAGAAACACAAGACGAACTGTCGTCCAAAGATGCAGAAAGACCTTTTAACGCGCTGCAAGACTTGCTCTAGAGTGTTCAAAGACCGCCAAAGCCTAGCCAAGCACTTGGTTAACTACCACTCCGAATACACCTGCGAGATTTGCTCTCAGAAGGTGCAGAGCAAGTGCGAGATAGTTTCGCACATCAGATTTCAGCACCCTGGCTGCAATTTATTCTGTAGAATGTGCAAGAACATACTGAGGAACCACGAGGACATGGAAGAGCACGTCCGCGACCATTCATCCTCATACATCTGTCAATTCTGCGGGGATTCGCTCTCGAGTAAAATCAAATTGAAAATGCACATCCTGAGCCTGCACAGAAAGATCCTGAGCCTGTCTTGCGGTATTTGCCTGAAACTTTTCGAGAATCAACACATCTTAAAAGACCATGTCACGTTAGTCCACAAAGAGCAGCTAGCGCCGTTCACTTCTTGCCCCGTTTGTGGTAAAAATTATGGTTCGAAGTGGAAAACATATGATCATTTGAATAAATCTCACGGTATGATTTTTAAAGCGTGCAAAACTTGTTTGGAGGTGTTCAACAGCGAGGCTCAGCTGCAGGCTCATTGTGACGCTACTAATCACGGCGCTCAAAACGCCAGTATGCTCAAGAACAATTTTAACTCTGAGATAAGTATAAAAGAAGAAAACGAAAATGAAGAGGACACCTTCTCTGAAGAACTAGAAGGCAACAGTGAGGAAAGTAGTGAGGATGAGAGTGATAAAGATAGATTCTCCTTGTCATTATTAGGAAAGAACTCGAATAAAGGTGTTAATAAGGTATCAAAAGAATCGAATATAGATTCGGTTCAGGGTAACTCGTCTAAACGTACGGTATATGTCAACAGCAACGATCCATCTTGTTGTGAGATATGTTTCAAAACTTGGCCGGCGAAGAAGCATTTATGGCAGCATTATATACGTTGTCATAAGAAAGTGGCTGCGACTGTTTGCGGGATTTGCCTCAAAACGAATGATACATATGAAGCCTTGCAGGTACACCTTAAACAGACTCATCCCACCCTGCTACATGGTCAAGGTTTCGGATCAAATTTCATATGCCGTATATGCGGGAGGTATCATAACGCCAGTTCCAAACTACGTCTACACATGGTAATACATGAGGATTTCGACTGGGAGTTGTTGGATGGTTCGAAGGACGAGAAGAAGAAAGATGAAGACAACGCGATTAATTACGAGAGTATGATAGAACAAATTGTATGCTCCGATAACGAGGAAGGCGAGAGGAAATGTGATAAAAGCAATGAGGAGGAAGTGGACGATTCTTCTTCCGATCAGGAAAGCGACGACTCTTTACCGTTCAATGCCGAAACGAAAGAGGACGGCGACTCGTCCACAGATTCGTCCACTTCGAGTTTCTCTGAGGATTCGAGCGAAGATTCCCATTTTCAGAATTCGGACTCAATGATGAATGGCGGCGTTTTCAGGGAAGTCGACAGCGATAAAAAGTCTTCAAGTAATGAGGGTACTGATGAGAAAAATATTGCTCCGGAATATTGTGATTTGCAGAATGAGAATGAAATAGAGTCCGCTGTCGGAAGCATACAAAACTATTTTAAGTCTGAATGTTAATGGTGCGTAAGGAGAGTCCTGGACAGTTGCTTGAAAGGTAATATGTTTTATTGGGAAAAATTCAAATGCAGGATAATGGATAGTTAAAGTTCCTTTTTTGTAAATTTTAAGCTGAGAAAAATGTTTTTCTGATTAAAGTGCATTCGCCAAATTGTGATCCTGTTTCTACTTTTCGATTTCTATGTTTTTTAAACTTTGTTTTTTTGCAGAAATTACTTTTGTTAGTCAGAAAACAAGAATTTACAATAAGAAATGTTTTTGTCAATTAGAGGTATCTATTTGTGACTTAAATCTGAATTAATTTAACATTCGTTTGAACTAAGAAAAAACATGCTATGAGGTTTTCGATTCTCAGGAATCCGAATCTGACGGTATTTTTAACCCCAACCCCCGGCCAAGGGTTGACAACGGCGAATAAACATTTTATTCGCGAGATCTCAAAACCTACAACAAATGTAGTAAAAATAAGTACAATAAGTACAATAAAATAAGTGTTCTCCGAAAAATTTTACATGAAAAAACTTTTTGTAAACTAACACTGTATTATGATTTTGAAGTAAATTTTTTATTTACTTGTACACAATAATAACTTTGAAACAAATGCATTTAATATGCGACTAGTTTTTTTGTGATGTTTTTCAAAATTTTACTTAGACATAATTCGAGTTTTCGAAACATTATCGCGCACTAGTCTGACTTCTTTCACATTTCCATACTCCAAAAGATATCCCAAATTTCGAGCCATATTCATAATCCTCTTAAATCTCATTTCACACTGAATCAAATTCTCTATTTTTATCATAATCTTGAAAACAAAAGTACATTTTTTTTAAATCGTGACCAGTGTTTTTCGAGTTAAAAAAAATAAGTTACATAAAATATATTAATAATACAGATTTTGTATCAATATAAAAAGATTGAATTTTAAATTGAAGATTTAAAAATTGAAAATCTTGAAAAAACTGAATTTTTGATATAGGATCAATTTTTCATGTTTTATTAATAGATCTGGTAGATAAAACCAGTCATTTACCTTGATGAATATTTCTTGTAGCTTGTAATATTGTTTTTGGCGAAAACAACCCGCAGGAAAAACATCAAAAAAGGGAAAAGACCTATGCGCTATGCTGTTGAAGTTGGCAAATCAACGGCATTAACTGAAATAATACTTTTTAAATGATGAAATTATTTGCCGTTTACTCTTTGCTGTTTTTTTTTTATATAAAATAACTTTAATAATTTGCTAATCTAAAGGAAAATGCTATATATTCGGGAAACATATTGGTCGTAAGTGTGCACAGCTAAAATTACAATTTCTACTTTTGATATAAAAAAAAAATGAAAAATATAAAAACATCAGTGCCACAATTGAAATGGAACCGAAGAAATGATAACAAGGCATGGTAATTGAGGATATCTCTATATAAATATATCTTTATCCAGTATATGTTTTAGGTTGGTGGTTATACCTAAAATTAGATTATGATGGTTTTTCTTTGCAATTCTTCTAAAGAATTTAGGTAATCAAACCATTCATGACATATTTTCGAAAGATCAAAGGTTTTGTAATACATGAATGGGTGTTTGCCCACTCCCTTTACTATATAGATTTCATTTTCAAGTCTTCCTTTTAGCTTTTTAATCAATGTTCTCTCATTGCAGGTATGTGGAAGCATAACCTTCCACAGGTCAGAAATATTGAATGTAAAATTTCCACTTTTTGTAGGTGCTGAAATATGTTCTCATAGGCTTCATTTATCTGCGCTGAGGCAAGTTCAGACTGCTTAGCAGAAGGTTTGAGGTACGTTTTAACAAGGAACAATTGCATAAGTAGAAAACTTAAAAAATTACTGCCATTACCAACAAAATACATGCTTATGCTATATATAACAGAAAAAGTTAGACTTGCAGAATCATTTGGTAACACTTGTGATATTGAACAATCTGCACTTCCAATGAAAATGCCATTTCCATCCTTCTAATAGTAATACTTGTAACTTCTTTACAATCTCATAAACTCAAGATAGGATCTTTACCTATTCTTTGCGTTAAAGTGTTTACTTTTTATACTTCGCAAAAAATATATAGATTGGACATGTCAAAGCGAAATTCTTCATTTAATGAGGAAGAACTTGGTTCATTATCACCCCACTGATGATCCATTGCTTAGTTATCGTGCAAGTTATCATTTAAAGCAATATGCTCTGGTGGATCCAGTGTTCTTTTCTTTTGGTCTTATTAATGAAAGCAAGTATTTAGCTGTACATTTGTTGTGCATGAAAATGTAATTTTTGTGTTCCCAAGTCTGAAATTTTTCATTTTCCATTTTTTTACTTTTTGCGATTACACTTTGCAATCGCTTAAACCCCGCGGCATCTGTTCTGTCCTCTTCCTTGTCCAATAATCCATTACAAATCGAACGCAAATTGTCTGATTCCAGTAATGCTGACATTGTATAAAATAACATGTGATAACCTTAATATGTAGCTCTTATCCGAATAAACATTTTATTACCTTGGTTAAACTACTACTTATGGCCACTTATGGCACATAAGGTCCAGTATATGACTTACAAATAGGGCTGCACTATACTGAGACGAGTCTTCAAAATCTTACCGATCGAAAATATTGGTTAGGTAATGTTGGTTTTAATAAAAAATGTGAAATTGAATTATTTCTTCCAATAAATACATAACCTAACGCTCGTATAAAAAAGGACAGTTACATTCTAGTTAAGTATACTGTGGAAATCCTCACTTACATGTTACTTGTAATATCGTTTTTACATGGTAACATACGGTAACTACTTTCAAATAGTCCAAATAGGTACAATGAAAAAGTACCAGTAAAAATACGAAACAACTCTCCGGTTACTGGGAACCAGAACATAAGACACAGTTGTTCGCGATCACGTGGCACCTGGTAAAATGTATTTATAGTATATAAATCCTATCTGTTGTAGTTTTTGAAATCTTGTGAAAAAACTGTATTTGCCGTTTACAAACCTTTGTCTGGGGTTGCGTTAGAAAATACTGTCAGATTCGGATTTCTGAGAGTTGAAAATCTAATCATACGTTTTTCTTAGTTCAACCAAAAAAATCTATTAGTTTTAGTTAAATCAGTTCAGATTTCAGTAGGCTAGAGCTGGCCTTAGGCAAACCAAAAGCTTTTGCTGCAGACCAAATTACTCTTTATAAAGGAATGGACTTTTTCCATAACTATGCCGGATTAATCATGCATTTAAAGTAAAAACAAATCCACACCCACTTTAAAAGCTGACACTTCATGTGCTTTTAATCTGGTCATCAAAATATTTTTTTTTTTAATTATGACTGTCGCAGTTAGGCGAATGTGCTCCAATTCTCTATTCAATGTGATTTTATCTTTTGAAAAATTGTCCGGATTCTGTGCGAGATGAACGTTATCGAGGTTGCCATGTATAAGCTATATATATATTTTTAGATTACAAATTATTCAGCGAAAGTTCCATTAAAAATATACGTATATTCACTTCCAACTATTTTGTTCACATTACAATATAACAAAACTTACAGATGCCGTAAGTTGATAAAGTTTTTAAGTTACTGTTACACACATTGAGTCTTAGTGCTTATGTAATAATGATTTCCGTACTCAGCTGAAATCTATCTCCCAACATAAGTTTATTAATAATTGTCAGAAATGTCGATTTTGTCAAATGTGCATTTATTTTAATTTGATAATGGATTGCTACTTAATGTCTCCATTTATTTTTAATTATTTGGTACATGCAAGATGCCGGAAAAAATGATTTAATTGTTTTGTAATAAAAATAGAGTAAATTTCACAGATTTATGAATTGAAGGTTAAAGTCACAATGTTCAATTACTGTATCTGCCATAGTGACAACACAGCATAATACTGTGTTAACAGTTCGATTTTTCTAGAGCTTCCAAGTAATTAATCGATGAACTTGCAGTGTGAGCTCTAGCTCCATCTCTATGGAAGAACTCTCTTGTTAGTTTGTCACTAGACATCCGATATGAATTTATTTAAAATGCTATTTTGATTGATTTGGATGCACTTGAGGTACAGCATTTTAGATATAGGGAACGTTGTTTTCTAAAGCTTCACCAAACTCCTTTGAATTCACATATATTTTTTGTGTCTTTGGCATGATGGATTTTCGTGACAAAAAAAATCTAACCAAAACGATTGCACATAAACTTCAAAGGAAATGCACTAATTTTAAGACATTGTCTATGTTACAAAACTGGATTATACTTTGATCAAACCATTCCACGAGTCCTTTCACTTAATAACAAAGGGGCCTGTTAGTTGTTGCATTAGGCTCGGTTGCAACGGTTTAATTAAAATATGGATACAGAGCTTTGGGAATTTAGGAGAAATTGAGATGCATGAAGTTGTCATATTTTGCATTCTAGTAAAACTTTTTGGGAGATAATTTCGCATTTATCACAGGAGCCTGATTTTAAATAATTGTAGCAGTCTGTGGTAGTCAACTATTAAAAACCATAACGGAAATATTTTGCCTCTTTGTATATGTTGTTAATTTTCCCTAGGTATGTATGTAAATATTTTATCTCTATGTTAATGAAATCAGGAAATCTTTTTTTTTTGTTCTAAATTTTATGTGGTAAGCAGATTTTAACTTGTATGTTGTAAAACTTTGTATTTCTACAGCACATTCTCGTATTTTTTGTAAAGTCAGATTTTAAAACATGCCATAAGTGTTACACCTATTTATATATTGAAAAAGATTTGCGTTTTTTATTTCAATAGAATTTTTAAGCTAAAACTACAATTGACGCTTTAACCTATTTTCAATAATGCTTCGATACTTGATGTTTAAATTCAAAACGGAATTGAAAGATAGAAAACCAAACTGCCCATTTTTGTAGTTTTAATTATTAGTTTTGTTTATTTTTAACTAGTTTACAATCGAAAATAAACCAAACTAATTCATTTTATTTATCTATTCGATATTATTTTTTTTTATCTATATTTATTCGTCTCTCAGTGTTTATTTCCGCTCTAACAATGTCAATGCAGTTACGATCAAATGTGATATTTAATTTAAAAACTAGTAGGTATGTAACAATTAATTTATCAACGGCGTTACCCGGCTCACGTTGTGTGATAACAACCATTCCGTTTGAAAAATTGAAATTTTCGGTCTAGTCCTAATATTTTTCCGTCTAGTCTTCTGAAGAATCATTCTTATTCTGAAAAATTTTCAAAGTAGGGATGATTCTTTTCCTGAAGAATTTTTTGTTTATACGGTTGTGCTTTTGTAATTAACGCTTCTTATGCAATATGTACATGGAAAAAGTTGCGCATACCATACAAGTACACAGTTAACTTAATTGCATTCCAATTATTATTTCAGTTATGCATTGTATCTTGTAAATACAATTTTAGTAAGTAAATTTGATATGAATTTTAAATAATCTACAAAATTATAGATGCGAGTATACAAGAGTGATAGTTAGGAACAGTTACCATTATACTATGTAATTTTGTCATTTATAAAAATTACTAAATGATTCGAATTATGAAATGATGAAATGTAGATTATTTAAAAATATATTCTCGTAGTATGTAGTAACGTAAAAAGGCCCATTTTTGAACCATAAATTGTGTGTTACATGAGTACAAACGAGATTTATTTCGAAACTGCATTGTATTATGATCTCCCTTTTTTATGGCGCAAGATTTTTCCATACCGGTTCATTTGTAGCATGTAATTTTTGCGTTATGGTTAAATTCAAGACTGTTTTTTTGTTAATTAACTTTATTCTAGGTACATTTTCATGTATTTTTGTATTTATTTTTAAAATTTTAGGTTAAGAAAGCTCTTCACATCTTTGATTTTTGTAATATGTATCTGTAAATCATTAATAAAAATATTTTATGAGAAATTGAGTTTCAAATTAAAACACATTATTTTGTCGTAGTTTTTAATTGTTCTACTGCACCTCTACCAGCAAACATAATGTATATTAATAATACATAAATATTGCTTAAGTGTTAATCTTTAATACCTTGGTCGTCTTGAAACTATTTCAAGACTTGAAGGCTGTTCTGCTTTGGTTAGTTTTTTCAACATGACAGTGCTTTGAGCTTGTTATAATGATGTTCACATTGAAAAAGCGCACCTTATTCATACTACATAAAATGACACTAACAAGTTAAATTATATAAAATTAGTTATGTTATCACTGTTTCTGCTATCAACAATAAATATGGCAGCGAATCATCTGCAGAACCAAAAACTTTCAATTGCCTACCTCTCATTTAAGATACTGAACTGCATATTTAATCACTGGTACCTTACATGTACTGCCTATCAGTATCAATTACCTATACAAAGGACACTTTCATATAAAGATACATAACAACCACTATATTAAAAAAACAATGTTAATAAAATGACCACGTGATATGTTAATAAAATTATTCACGACCGATCTCGTGTTGCGCCAAAAATTTTGAAAAATATAATTCAATATGTATTACTTATAGAATACACAACTGATCTATCATAATAGGTTTCAAAGTTTTTGGCCAACACATTACAATACATACTTTAATCAATAAAATAGGGGACAAAATACGAAACACCAAATTTAAAGTTCAAATAATTTAAGTACTTTTATAAATCCGCTTTTTTTAGGTTCAAGGCACTATATTCAAATCACCAATTTAAGGGGACTGCACACCATATTGCATTTTGTTACTTTTATTTAAGGCACTAATAAAATTAGGAATGTATATGATTTTCGAATTTTCAAAAAATTAACCCGGTTAAAAACTAAACTATAAAGGGTTTAGTAAAATGTGCTGTTAATCCAAATTAAAATTTCCAATAAAAAGAAAACATAGTTCTACGTTTCAGGCCCATCGTTTCATGTTATTGAGCATTACTCGGTAATACTATTTTTTTTAAAACCGCTGCTAAAGTAAATTCACGTTAGCTGCAATCTAACATACATTCTACATTTTCTCACTGATTGTGATTGGTCAGTCATCACAAATTGCAGAGCTAAAGTGAACTTACTTTATTTTCTCATTCGGCTGACTCGTTGAAATATATCTTAGTGACTACGATATCTCCAGTGCTTAAAGTCTGCGTGCCGACGTTCTTGTGATTCTCTTTAACTCGTGCGACGTCATTATCTTGTGTGCTACTAACAAAACCGTTACTAGACGAAATGACACGTTCCTGTTTCGAACCGTTGCAACTACAAACGATTTTATTATTCCCGTTCTCGGTAGGCAACAAAGCTGCCGTGCTCAGTATCGATTCGAGCTTCTCGATCTTATCCAGACGATCGATTTTGCTGTCGTTCAGAATAGAATCGACCAGCTGCATGGATTCAGTCAGGCTGGTCGGTTCCGAGTTTCTAGGGGAAGTTACGTCGCTATCGAAGCTCGGGTAGTCCGGATCGTTTTCACCTTCGTCTTCTGAGCTATCGAGCTCACGATCTTGGCCGAGACTCTCGAGTTTTTCCAATTTTTTCGCTACTTTAGCGGAGGATTTTAGTTTCTCTTTTTCTTCTTCGGTCAACTCTATGTACCTAAAACATAACATATATAAGGGTATTGTTAAAACCTCTCGACGATGTAGGTTCTTCTGTTTAATTCTGTGAGAATGGTGTATATGTATATACACTCAACCGCAAAATGAACTAGACATTCAATTTTCATCCCTCAAATTTGCGAAAACTGATTGCATTTTAAATTCATATAGATACACATATGTAAATTATTGAAAGAAAGAATATTCAAGTTTTTTGATGTTTTCCTTAATACTAGGATTAGTTTTGTATTGACTTTTTAGGTAACTATCAATCGCTAACGTTTTTCATAGCTATCAAAGTTGCATTGATAGCTGTTTCTCGTGGGTTGCAATGGTTTTTCAAAATAAACAATTGTTGCAAAGACGTTCTATTGTGCAATGAGTCCTGACGAAGCCGCTCAGGCTGTTGCTCTACAGCCTCTACACAATGATGGACACAGTATCCGATATATCGCTAATTTGCTAGACATACCTAGAAGCACGGTATTTGATGCGATTCAAAGGTTCAAAGAAACTGGCTCTTATTCAAAAAGACCGATCGATTTCTTCGACTTCAAGTTTTGCGAGAACGGACACTTTCTGCAACGGCTGGCAGATGTTCATGGTACTGTGATTTCATCCGATACAGTACTAAGAACGTTGAAGTAACACCATTTAACATATCTACCTGCTACTGGCCTTCAGTTGAACCATAGATTGGTAATTCCCATAAGGCATGTGCCCGGAGGGAGCGAGAGGCAAATAAATAAGGCACGTTGCTTTCTCACTTTAAATGGGCGGAGCTAACAACTCCATGACCATGGCGCCCTAACCCCTAGATCCTTGTGTTAATAGAATCAAAAATTTATTGGGGAATATCAAGAACATAAATCTTATACATATAAAAATGAATTGCTGTTCGTTTGTCTGGCTTGAACTCGAAAACGGCTGGACGGATTTTGCTAATTTTGATCTTGAAATATTTGTGGAAGTTCAGGGAAGGTTTTTCGGTGAGAAACATAAATAATAAGTAACGGAAATACTGAAAAAGGTACGTTTTGTAATTTGACACTTTTAATCAAACAAATGAAAGTATAGTCAGTTGGCTGTCAAATAAACAAATGTCAAGATGATTATTAAAATCCATCATCAGTTTGTCAGTGCGCGAGAACTTTATTTATTGTAAAATGCCAAGAAGAAGATCACCTGACTTAGGTCGTCGAAGTCAATCAAATGTGCGACGAGCTACCTCACGTGCAAATCGCATTGACGACCAGCGAGAGACAGTTAATGATAACTTCGTTTTGGTATGACAGAATTGCGTTCAACAGTAAATAATTATGAAGTAGATAGGCTTAGAATCGAACGAGTTCGGGCACATCAAACACAACAGCATTTAGATCGACAGGACACCGAGTCTATAAATTCTACAAGTTCGAAAAAACGGACGCATCGAGTCACTGCAGCCGGAAGAAAAACCCCCATTGATTTCAACATTGAAAACTTCAAGAACTTCGACGCCAACACAAAAGCGGAAAGTCAAGAAACCAAGAAAAGTCCTGAGTAAGTCAAAGCAGCTTCACCAGGACACCGAGTCTACAAATGCTATAAATTCAAAACGATGGACATATCCAGTCACTGCTGCAGCAGCCGGAGGAAAAGCCGCCAGTGATTACAACTCTAAAACCTCAAGAACTTCGACGCCAACACAAAGGCGGGAAGTCAAGAAGACAAGCAAAGTCCTGAGTAAGTCACAACCACTTTTTCCAGAGAACTAAGTTACAAAATTCACAACTTAAACTACGACAAGATAAAACAAGCAGATGAATTGATTCAACAACAAGAAAAAATAGCCCAAGAAATCATACAACTACATAATAATTGCAAGAAAGACGGAAGGGCAAGAAAAAACAAGGAATACCTACAAAAAAGGATTGATCACCTTGGGGGAAAGCCTATAGGAAAATGAACGTACACGTGAAATTGGATTTCCTATCTTCTATATTATTGTGTCTAAATATCCCAAAAACAAAGTATCATAAATAATTCTATTGTTCGTTGCTACGCTGCCCGCACTTTTGTTTTCTCCACGATTGGCAGATGATTTGGCTACCAATTCAAAGTGTCTCTGAATTTAACTGTTCTGCCAGATCGCGTTGTATATTCGGGAGCAGGAGTGGGTTTTTCAAAAAAGTTTTTCAGGTATAGATCCAGCAACCGGTGTGGAAACAGGAACAAGTGTTGAAACAGGAACTGATGTAGGAGCAGGAACAGGTGTTGAAGCGGGAGCTGATGTAGTAGCAGGAACAGGTTTGGGAGCAGTAACTTGTGTGGTGACTTCATCTTCCAAAATAAATGCAGGTTTCACTCGATCCATGGAGATTTTGATAGGTTTCTTATTTATCTTGAGTGTGATCGTTTTTTCGTCTCGATCAATTATTTCGTATGGAGCAGGTGGCTGAAGTGCCTTCAGAATCGGTCCTTCTCTCAAAAAGGCATGACTGCACTTCGCGAGCTCCTTAAACACAAAGGCGCCGTGTTTACCATGTCTTGATGCTGGAGCTGGTCGTAAGCATGAGATGAATTCTTGAAAGCTTGAGAGAAAGCCGCTTGTATCGTCGAGATTCTTGTTATCAAGGTTTGGAGAGAACAGTTCAAAAGGTAAACGAAGAGTTTCTCCATAAACCATCTCAGATGAAGTTGCCTTGATACTTGATATCTTCTTTAAAAGCCGAACGAATTCCGAGCAATACGAGGGGTAAAGCATGAACCCAGTCAATGTCGGAATGAGCCATTACTACAGCTTTTAAATAACGATGTAAACGTTCGACTAAACCATTTGCAGCAGGATGCCAACTGTAGTGACATTATGTCGAATTCCAAAACGTTTAACGAAATTTTTGAAAAGATGAGAAGTAAATTGAGCTCCACGATCTGAGGTTATTGTTTGAGGAACACCAAAGCGAGATATCCAACAATCCAAAAGAGCGTGAGTCACAGTATCTGCAGTTATATTCTGTAAAGGATAAACCTCGGGCCATCGAGTGAAATGATTGATGACAGTCAAGCAATATCGAAAAGAATGTGCAGGTGGAAGTGGACCAATCATGTCGACGTGGATATGAGAAAACCTCTGTGTCGGAGTTTGGAAATTTCCAAGAGGAGCATGAACGTGACGAGAAATCTTCGATCGTTGACAGTCCTTGGAAGCACGAGCCCAATTTCAACAATCGTTTCTCATCGAAGGCCAAACGAATCGATCGCTAATTAACTTAAGCGAAGCATTGGCGCCGGGACGACTCATGTTATGAAGTTGCTTGAAAATGAGATGTCGAAATGGAGCTGTGACAAAAGGTCGCGGTTTTCCTGTTGATGTATCACAGAACACAGTAAGTGAGGAACCATGAATCGGAACACGTTCGATGCAGAGAGAAGAATTATCTTGGATGATCTTCTCGAGTTCTTCGTCTTCTTCTTGAGATTCAACCAACAACTTATAGTCAAGTGGTGCAGAAACAGCTTCAACCCGAGAAAGAGTGTCAGCGACGACATTTGTCGGCACCCTTAATGTGCTGAATGTCTGTTGAAAATTCTGCGATGAAAGAGAGTTGATTGAGCTGGACTGGTGGAAGTTTTTCACGTTTTTGTTGAAAAGCGTAAATCAACGGTTTGTGATCTGTGTAGATCGTAAACGGATGCCCTTCCAAAAGATGACGAAAATGTTGAATTGCGGCGTATATGGCAAGAAGTTCATGGTAGTAAGCAGGCCAAGAACTTTCTTTCGAGGACATTTTCTTTGAAAAGAATGCAAGTGGTTGCCAAACGTTATCAACGAGTTGCTGTAAATATGCTCCCACAGAATGATTTGAAGCGTCTGTGAATAAACCAAGTGGCGCACCGATACGAGGGTGAACGAGAAGTGAAGCAGAAGAAATGCAGTTTTTGCATTTTGAAAAGGCTTCTTCTCAGGTGTCCAGTCTATTGGTTGAGAACCTTTCAGAAGTGGATTGCTAATTGCATCATGCAAAGGAGCTTCGTATTCGAAGGTGTTAGGTATAAACCTGCGACAAAAGTTTAGCATTCCCAAGAAACGGTGAAGACCTTGTGCTGTTTTTGGTAGAGGATAATCTTTAATTGACTGAACTCGTTCTTCTGGAGCACGAATACCAGCAGCAGAAACAGCGTAACCTATAAAAACAACCTCAGCAACTCCAAAGATACATTTCTGTGAATTTATAACTAAACCATACTTCGAGAGACGTTCAAAAATACTTCTAAGATGAAACTCGTGTTCTTCTTTGGAAGGAGAGAAAACGAGAATGTCATCCATGTAAGCGAAGCAAAAGTCCAGACCACGTAAAACTTCATCCATAAACCTTTGGAAAGTTTGACCAGCATTTCGAAGTCCGAACGCCATGAATGGAAATTCGAAGAGACCAAATGGTGTAATGATAGCAGTTTTCCCAACATCTTCTTCAGCAACTGGAATTTGTTGATAAGCCTTGACTAAGTCGATTTTTGAAAACACTGTACAACCATCAATAAAAAAAGTGGCATCGTGAATATGACGAACAGGATAACGATCCGGAATTGTTCGAGCGTTCAACGCGCGAAAATCTCCACAGGGACGCCAAGTTGAGTCACTTTTCGGTGCTAAGTGCAAAGGAAAGGACCCGGAACTCTCGGAAGGACGAGTTGTACCAGCTTGAAACATGTCATCGAATTCTTTTCGAGCAATTTTTAATTTTTCGGGAGATAATCGACGAACTTTACTTATAGTCGGAGGTCCTGGAGTCGTGCGAATGTGATGAACAGTTTCATGTTTAACATTTCGCGGTAAGCCTGGTGGACGAGTAATTTCAGGAAACTCAGAAACAAGAACAGAATAAGTTGAAGAATTTTGGACAACTTTAACACTGCTTGCGGAAAAGGTTTAGAAAAACCGTGAGCTTTAAGACCGGTGGAAACATCAATTATGTGTTTGGTATGGCAATCAGGTAATAGATGATAGTGAGCGAGAAAATCTGACCCAATGATCGGTAAATCAACATCAGCAACGATGAATCTCCACAAAAAAATCACGTCGGGGTCACCAATATAGGAAAATGAACGTACACGTGAAATTGGATTTCCTATCTTCTATATTATTGTGTCTAATATCCCAAAAACAAAGTATCATAAATTATTCACGCCGGTAACCAGGCCGGATAGGATCGGATATCCTGTAGGAGGGCGGGACTAGGATACACACACCCTGAGTCGTTAGAGCACGGAGTGGATCAACTGGGGTGAGAGCCTTAAGGGGTACAACCGTGCTCGAGGACCGTGGTTCGGAGCCCACGTTAAACTGTAGGTCCCGTCCAAATTGGCCACAGCAGCGAAAAAGAGACGTTAACTTAATAAGACAAGACAAGACAAGTATCATAAATAATTCTATTGTTCGTTGCTACGCTGCCCGCACTTTTGTTTTCTCCACGATTGGTAGATGTAAACCGCTACAAGCCCAAGAGAACAACGAGGCGTTCTATGAACCGGGTTTGGCGATCAGCACAATTATATAAAATCACACTATTTCAAAAGGATGGAGGAAAACTACAAGGCAATTCGACTGTACCTGATGTCACACGAGGAATATAAAACACCCAAGAAACAAGTCTATGAGGTACAAATACAAGACCAAAACCGGAAGTGAAGAAACCCAAACAACAGACCAAACAGGATTACCAATAAATCAAACTAAAGGTAAAAATAACAAACAAAAAAAACTACTTAGACAAGCTGAAGAAGACATGGCAGATCAAGACCAAAATGGTCAAAGGTACTACGAGCAACAAATATCCAAAACATGGAGCGCACTTCAAGACACAATGAAATAGAGCGATTCCGCAGACGCAGTGTTCCTGTAAACTTGGAACGAGTAGCATTCCACTACGACCCGGAAATAGATTATTATGCCGACCAAATCTGTAACCATTGGAGAAATGACAATCATTTGTTAATATTGTAAAGCGTTAAAATACAGCGATGAATCTACTGGATTATGTTGTGCTGGTGGTAAAGTAAAATTGCCATAATTGTTCCCACCACCAGATCCATTACGATCATTAGTTTCTGGGGTGGGAAATGAAAAAAGTAGAATTGAGAAGGAAAAGTTTGTTTTCTTGGAGTTCAGAACCCGCGACCTCCAAAATAAAGTAAGTGACGTAACTCACAAGGCTAGATGTTAGAGCACCATGGTTATTGAGTTGTTAGCTCCGCCCATTTAGAGTGAGAAAGTAACGTACCTTATATATTGGTCTTTCGCTCTTTCCAGGTACCACAAGGGTGTAAGGGGATCCACAGTCTACCTGATAAGTATGAGTTGAACGCAGAGCATCACAGACAATGGTTGGAATTTGAGAGCTCATTTAGACTGAGGTATGGACAAATGGGGCTGTTTTACCTTTACGGATGAGTAGCGTTTCACGCGCTGTTCACCTGATCGTCGCCAAAGAGACACCAGTCAGGAGTGTTTAGAAGAGCAAGTGGTACCTTTTGAGCCATTTGGAGGAGCAAATTTTATTCTAATGCATGACAATGCGCGACCACAAATAGCCCTGATTACATGTCAGTACCTTCATGATGTTGGAATTCAGGTGCTAAAGTGGCCACCCATGAGCCCTGACTTAAACCTCATCGAGCACCTATGGGACAACCTAGCCAGAAGAATTAAAGAAAATTATGGCGAGTTTCATACAGTAGAACAGCTGGATCAAGCGCTATTGCATGAATGGGAGATGATACTCCAAGACATGATTGCTGCTTTGATAGGGAGTATACCACGACGAATGAGAGCTGTCACTCTCGCTCGCGGAGGAAATACTTGATATTGAGGCTGTTTTCGCAGTTTTCTTAATATTCATTTTCCATGTTTTCTATTTTTTATTTATTTTTTTAATTTTTGACACGATGAAAACGAAGTTTAGTTTCTTTTGTAAAAAATGTTCCCTATTAAAGATTGTTAATTGAAATTATTTTGATTTAAATTTTTGTTAATGATTTTTTTTCTGAAAAACTGTCTGGTAAATTATGCGGTTGAGTATACATATATAATATTTATTTTTTATTTATTTATGTATAATTTATTCTATTGTGACACCCACAATTAATACTAATTATTCATATGACGTAGTAGCAGCACCCAGAAAAATATTGCATTTTTGACACATTTTTTGTATAAAACTGTGAATAAATAATGTAATACGCTTGACACCCAACAGTGATACCAATTTTGAGCTAGCTAATTTGTTACAATTATTACAAAATATAGAATAAATAATGAAAAACTTTGTAGTAGAAAAAAGATAAGACTAATATTTAGAGATATTTTTACTGTATTAATAGGAAATAGACAAAATACAGAATAATGTTTGACAATATTTAAAAAAATGAATAACAATCTTTCATTTTCGTTTGCTAATGCAGGTTTTAAAAAATACAACCCATCATTAATATTAAATAAATTAGTTTAAACATCCTCTTAAACAAACTGATACAAACCTTAGAAAATGGAATTTGAATTTGAATGCGATAGACATTATAAACAAATGTCTTAACTTATACCCAGTTCACGCCTGTAAAGACTTGTTTGTCAATAAATATTCCACAATAATTTTCATGAGGTGGGGTGTGGGTTGCTGCGTTCTTTATTTTTTTAAACTATTTTAATAAGAGTGTTTTATGGTCGGACGTTCTCTAGAAGATTTTGCAAACAAATAGTGGGCAAGTGGGTCATTGATAAATTTTTTAA
Source organism: Cryptocephalus moraei (assembly GCA_946251905.1). Taxonomy (NCBI): domain Eukaryota; kingdom Metazoa; phylum Arthropoda; class Insecta; order Coleoptera; family Chrysomelidae; genus Cryptocephalus; species Cryptocephalus moraei. The sequence goes on along the minus strand of OX276458.1, from coordinate 29,859,625 downwards.
GTGGCAATTTATCATTTTCGTTGGGACTTCGAAGATCTTTATTTTAATGTAACTAAACTTAATTTGAATCAATTGCTTATTACTTTTAAAGAGATTTTTTTTTAATTCATTAACCCTATTCGAGTGCCACTGATCGGCACAAAAAATATAAAAAAAAGTGAAATTGGCCACAAGGTTAACATAACTTAATGCTTTGATGTGTTTTCCAAAGTAGATAAAACACAAATCAAGATATGTTGTATAAACCGGCCCCATATTGTTTATGTTATTGCATGAATTAAAAAATTAGCGCTTTTATAAATATTAAAATACATAGTTATAAAATAATTACTATAACTAAATTAATTAGATATCTCTTACCTCCTTCAACCAATGTATCTTTTTCCCTTTTGACTAATTTTTTCATGATGAACTTTTTTTATATGCAAAATGTAATGGGAGAAACTATACTAACTGAAAATGTAAATAATTATTTGCTTCGCCACCCAAAGATTCACATTGAAGGAGTTTTATAGTGATTTTCAGTTTCACCCTGACAAGAATCAGCCATATTGTTTGAAAAAGTCAATGACGGAGTATATTAAATTTTATTATTAAAAACATAGGGACACTTGAACTCTGGTGCCACTTTAAAAATTTGGGTGTCAGTATCATAACTGGTAAACAATTTGAATGCCGTTTAAGACAATATATATGTAAGTACAGGTAGTTACCGTAACAATCGAACTTCTCTGTTGCTGGGTACAATACTTTTGGTGGCTTGAGCTAGTTTCTGACGCAGTTCGGCTATTTCGGTTTCCATTTTCCTTTGCCTTTTCTGCATTTTCACTGCGTCTGGAGTTATGTGCATGTAGATCTAAACAAACAGAATGAAAAATAAACATTTACTACTTTTAATATATCCGTAAGTTTATTGTTTCCATAAGTTTAGAGAAGAGCAAAGGAGACATGACAGAAAATCTACAGGCTTTGGGAATATTAACGATTTAGAGCAATCTTCAAGAATTATAGATAGACAATGATTAATGCATGAGTAATTAGACATATTCTAAGAGGTTGAAAACCTCTTGAAAACCATGATGAAAAAGTATTCTACAGAAGTTTAAAAGCTTTAGGTATGAACAAATGTTTACATGAAATTCTGAAAATAGTGTGGCCTGAGTAGATTATAAATTGGACACATTTATTTAGTTATATTGAAGTTATATGACACACTGATGGGAAAGAGAAATGGAACAATGAAATTATCGCCGAGAAAAGTCAACGAAATAGCATATATACTCTGAATGGCGCGAAGCATAAGGTAGTAACGCAATTTAATATTCAAGTAATAACTGAAACACTTATTTTCTTATTATACCTGTTCCTCGCACAATTCTAGCATGAGTTTCCTGTTCTCGGGCAAGATCGCTTTGCTCATCTGGAAATAAATCTTATCATGCACCAACGTCAAAACATCGGCAGAAGCGTAAAGTATCATCTCTTTCGACAGCGGCCTCTTCGACCAATATTTCTGATCGCGCCGATAGATATTCTTCAGCTGGTCCTTGATGGGATTGATAGGGGCGCCGTAGCATTCGCATAAAGCGTTCAAAGCGACACTCTTCGCCTTGTACACCGGTCTGTTTGTCTCTTGGAACGTGAGTATAGCATGGGCAGCCTGAGTATCGAATACAGTCTTTAGGGTTATGCCGAATTGGTTGTAGAGGCTGACCGAGTCATTGCGGCAGTCATGGACAATCTACAAATGAAAAGTATAGAAATAAATAAGGTAGCGTATTAATCTTCAATTTAGATACCTATAATAAAGATGGTACTTTGAAGCTTAATAGAAGAGGTTCAATTATAGGTTTCAGGTTTCATATTTTATCCTTCTATTGAAGCCTTAAGCACTTGCTAAGTTTAACTAGCTACTTTTTTTTCACGTTAATCAACACTAAGTACAAGAGGTGTAATTTGTTTATTTATAAATCATACTCTGTTCTGTGACTAAAAGTATAGTTTAGGTTCCGTCTGATTCACTGTCTTAATTTAACTTACTGATACTGATCAAGGGAATAAACGCGCCCCTGTTCTGAAACCCCTTTCTGGTAATTTATGTGTGGATTTCAGTGTGGAATTGTGGAACTACTGCCACCTGCCGACCTGCCACTTTACGAAAGGAGGAAAAGTCAGAAAGTGTCATTACTGTCATTTTATCCGGGGAATTACCTATCGAGATAGGACTGATAGGAGTTATATTTTTGTAAAAGGTCAAAGGCAATCTTTGTGTTGTTTGTGTTACGATAAGGGAGTAGGACGTAGCATTTCTTGTTATTCTTTATGAGATTATTTTCTCGAAATTTGCGAACTTGCCAGTAGTGACCGTTTTTTCCCATTAAGTAACCTTTTATTATTTAGTCCATCTTTTCAATATATGTTGTTTTATCGCAACTGTTCGCCTACCAAATAAAACTTGAGATCGCGCTAAATACTTAAAACAGGGTTTACCTGAAACAGACTATCTTCTAGAAACCAAAATTCATAACGTCATAGGTACGTCTGGAGTTGTCCTCAATGGAAGACCCATGAAGGAACTATAAATCCACAACCGGATGAATTTCAAACAAAATGTTAAAACGTGACGGAAAACGTGAAAACAGTGAGTGCTACGAAGTGACGCTTATGATCTATAGGTGTGGGTAGGAGACGTCATATAGTAAGGAGGATACTTCTAGTAAAGGCTTAAGAGAAAAAAACTTGTCCGGACATACATTGGACGTCCAGGTGCCTACCAGATGATCTACCAGGAGATTAGTCATTCCAAGCTTGATCAAGTATAATCAGTCTAATATGTGAGACGAACCGATTTATTTTATAGATGTAAGTTGAATTGAATGAAGTTCAGTTACTCTTTGCATGTATGTGTAACAGTCTAATAGGTTTTAATTCTTGATCATGGTAATCGGATGGATGTGGCATGTAACAAAGTGATTTTAGAGATGTTTTCAGAATTCCTGATGATTAGTGAATACAATAGTTTTATCTAACACCGCCACCACCACCACAAAAGAGCACGAACTACGTTAAATATCAGGAATATGAATCAATCAGGTATCATGCTCAAACTGGTATACCTCAGTTGGACCTCTTTTATTTGTGAATGATCTCAATGTTTTTAAATTGCATGCCATATGCTAATATTAAAAACGATCATAAAATAAAAAATATGCTTGACTGAAATTGTACAAAAAGATTTAAATGGCCTTTTTACTTAGTGTAAGGCCAGTAAACTATCTTCAATTCAATTTGGTGAACTGTAAAGTCATGATATTCTCGGGGCACTTCAAACGTCAAAGGGACTCGGATGACTTTATTTACTTAATGAGGCTGAACTCTCAAGAACTGAATACTATGCGATTATGTGGAATCGTGGCGATATCAAGTACAAAATAGAAGATTAGCAAAAGAAAATTTTTGAAACATTTTCGAAAGTATGTTCCTATTATACTTATCTGGATCAAAGGATCTTAGGTCGACTTTTGCAATGAAATTAATTATAAATCATTCAGTGATCGAAGGGTAGCTACTAAAATATTACTTATCTACAAATTACTGATTAACATTGTAACTGCAATCTATTGCATAGACTTATCTTTCATATACCAGGGCTTAGTAGTCATGTGCCCCATACATTTCATGTACCACTTTTGAATACCAGGCAACCTTGTTAAGAATCACCATCGTTAAATCGTTATTGATGTTTAATAACATTAATTAAAATCTTGCTTAGATTGGTTTATTTAATATTTTTTATTAACATTAAAATTAGATATTTTGAGTCTCTCAGAGAGTCGCTGCAGAACACATTGCAATAGGTAGCGCCTGGGTTTGTAATCTATGTTAATGTTTCCTGCATTGGTGCAAAGTGCTTCATATAAGATAATATTCGATTATAAGTAGAAATATATTTTTATTTCTGCCGTTGGGTACTAAACTCTATTATTATTAACTCAAGTAGAGTTGAGCATTTTGCAGACTCCAGTAGAATTCTCATTGAGCTTTAATTTGGATTCCTTTTTAATAAATGCCTGTAAAGTTTCATATCTACATTAGTGAAATTCTTGTAGAATACTTTTGCTCTGATGAAGTCCTATCTCCCTTTATGTCCCAACAGAGCACTTACTGAGTTAAACATTCAAAACCGTTTATGACAGTATCATAAATTTATAACTCCTCATTGTAATACTCTGAGCTGTAAATGTGAACTAATTCTTATTAAGTCTAGTTTAATTTGAATCTAAATTTTCTGCATCAGTTTTTAATAAATTTTAAGCTAACATATTGATTTATCGAAATTACATGACCGACTTAAAAAAAAACTTGTTGGGGTGTATTTTCCTTCTGAAGACTTCCCACCCTCACAATTTTATTGATTATCGGTTATCATTCAAAATACATTGTGAATACTGCAGTTCTATTGTCAAATAATAGCTTCTCAGAGCAATCTAGGATGTACTTCCATAGGACGGCCAAAGGGTCGAATCGACGTTAAAGGGAATTACTACACTGTTAACTAGAAGTCCTGTAAGGAACTTTTTGTATCAGTACTGAGCTCAAGCATTGCAAGGTGGGAAAGAGAGATGTGAAAGGGGCATCACTCTGGAAATTACCTTTTTAAAAATCGGTTAAATTGGCTCATTATATATTTTGTTTAAAATATGCTTTAGTACTACAGATAATGGTAAATTCTTGGTTATTTTGAAAGTTGTGAATCTTTTTTTTTAGAAAACAGATCAAGTGAATCAAATATTACTCACAATTTTGCATCTTAACGTAGAGATTATAAAAAAACTGCACAACTACTTTGTTGTTTCCTTAAAACTTCTTATAATTGACCCAAACTATTCTCATAAATAAATAAACATCCAACATCAATGTACAATTATAGAAAAACCTCACAAAACCAAAGTAACATAGTAGCACATAATACCTTTATAACATCACCACTCTCAAGTATCCTCTTCAATCCAAAATTTATCATCTCGGGACAAGAAATCAAATCGAAAATGTAAGAATACCCATTGACGGTCGCTATTTGTATTAACGTCAACTTCCCATTTAGTCCCAAGTTGATACCCTCGCAATCGAATCCCACAACCACCCTGTCTACAGTAAAAGGCCAACCGGATTCGCCAGTCGAACGAATTTTACTCATGATGTCATTGATTACAGTCTGGCACTCAGATTCCCTACATATAACTCTGGTGTTTTGAAAAACTTTGCTTTTCCAGGAGTCGGTGTATTGGTAATTCATGAGATTGTGGCGTTCTTTTCCAGTGTTTTCTTGGAGGGTTTTCAATACGAGGTTGTTTATCCGTTGCTTGAGAGACTGATTACCTACAATTAACCATTTATAATGGATAACGTTCCTAGTGTATTATTCAAAATGATAGCTTACCAAGTTTGAAAACGATTGTCCTGCCTCTGGCGTCCTGACTTCCAGTATTATTTGTAACAGGCGGTTCGGGACTGGGGTTTTCAGGAGTGTTTTGCTGTAATTTTGGTTGTTTCAACCTGTCATTTAGAGACCGTGGCGACAATTGAGACTTTTCCTTTTCCATCGGTGGCGTTTCAGAGACTTCTTTCTTAATCACATCCTTCTTAATCGGTTTATTGATTATTTCGTTATTGTTTTCGTTTATCAGATTCTTAGCATTCTTAAACTCCTCATTGTATTGTAAATTCTCTTTTATCAGGACCATCTGAGCTTTAATGTGCTTCTGGCTGACCTTTGGAGGTTGCAGAAGCGTCACCAAATTTGACTGGATATGAAAGCTGTCTGAGAATAGTCTGAGGAAACTCGTGAGGTGTCCCGGAGTGTTAAATAAGTTTGTCCACATGCTTTCCGGAAGGTTGCAACTCACTATCTGGAAGAGCTGTTCTATTAAGATTGGTCCTTTCACCTGAAAGTAAACCCAAATTAGATCTTGTCATTTCTAAATTCGAAGTTAATTCGACCTCAATGCACTGAGCTAAGAAATCCAACAAGGCCTGAGTTTCCTGTGGATCGATTTTGATATCTGGAAAATAGTGGAGGTTAGTGGGGCCCAATTTGGCCCCTTTGATCACTTCGGAGTCAATGAGTATCACAGTCTCTTTCTCATCATCGATTTGGAAAACATCCGGATACTTTAGCAGAAATTCTCGAAATTCATGGAAGTGCTGGCCGGAAACATGACGTACTTCTGGACTAGCTTGCGAACGATGCCCCAGGAGGCTTCGGATGGGCACCTCGGTGTTCTCGCCGTACTGAGACAACTTTTCGGCAAAATAAATTACAGCTTGGGAGTTGTAATCTTTGCCACCTGCAAAAATAAATTATGTGGATGGTATTGAAGAAGTTAATAATTTTTTACGTCTAACTTTCTTGGAACATTCTGTAAGCTGATAGAATCGAAGAAAGTTCTTTTGATGAATAATTCAGGGTAACAATAAATAGATTTTATTTATCCAGGTATTTACTGACATTTTTAAAATATCCAAACTTCTTACAGGACTTTGAATCATCAGAATATACAGTTCATACAGAACCTCAAATTATAAGTGGATTTATTTCACATTGTAATTCCTTCTTTTTTAATATTTCCCGAGTTTCTTATAGATATAATCAATAGATTCTATAAGACTCAAAATAATACTTTACCTCAACTACATTTGTTTCTAACTAAATTTTTATTTTTAGATATTTTCCGAATTTCCATAAGTAACTACAATCAGTGAATCTTGGAAGAATACAATATTATCCAAGTAAGATGCTCTTAGGGTTCAATAAAGAAAAACTAAAAGCAAATGGAATCACTAGAATCTAGCTTTACTGTTTCTACATTATTTCTTGGTGACGAAATTATACTTGGAAATGTAACAATTTCCAGAATACATTGATCTTATATGAAAAATGAAATCCGCTAAATCTAGATTAACTGCTTCTTAAACTTTGGTGGTCTGATCTCAAAATTTCTAGTAGACTTTCAGACAAGTTGTAGACCAATGAAATAAGTGGATTCCAGATTAACTGCTTCCAGTCACTATTTCGAATTTAAAATGCAAATGAAAACTTGTAAGATTTTTACATTCACTGAGTATAAAGACAAGTTAGAAACAAATGGATTGAGAACATTTATGTAAGCTACGTCTAATGCTTAATTGCAGCAAAATATCTCTGAAATGTAAATTTTGTTAATTTATCTGAATATATATGTTAAAGTGGTACATTTTTGGACAGATAATCTGTTTTGAGTTTTCTAAGAGGTCCAAGAGTCTTGCGAAAAATTCTAATGAATTGGCTGCATTGTCTAATTTTTAAAAATAGAAATGAAGCAAGTCATGTCTATTGAAGGCAATCGAAGTCTTAAGAGTCTTGAGAACAGTTGTTGGGTTTAACACATCGCCTGTCTCACCCAATTTTAGTTCAATTCTACATTACCAATTACCTGCTATGTTCTTGTTGCTATTGCTCTGAAAAGTATTTACAGTAACATAGTCTCCATCCACCGAAAACAATGAAGGATACTGCATTAGAAATTTCTTGAGGCCGCTCTGACTTCCGCCCGCTATTTGTCTCATTTCCTTCGTGAACCCCTTGGACCCAAATTGGCAGCTCAGATCATGCAAGGTTCTCGGCTCCCCTTTATCCAAGAGGCGCTCGAAGAAGAAAAGCAACGTCATGTTCCTGGCCAGCTCGTACTGCATTGCTTCCATAGCGGGAGTGTATGCGGACAGTCGCCTCTAAACGGTAAATAATGAATTCATTTTATCAAAATAATAACAGAACAGACTAAACAAAATTAGGGGTCATGTGGTCAATGTACATGTAGAAATTCGAAAACAATTACGGTGTTACGTCACTTTGAATTAACTAAAACATTATTTCCGAAAATGAAATTTCAACGAGCCCTACAAATTAAATAAAAGGTAATTAAAATATGACCCCTAAAACGTCAAGTTGGCTTCCGCCATCTTGAATTCTTGACAAATTTTATTTCACATTTGACACTTGACAGTACCCATAGAACATGGCAATTAAATTCCAGTCGATAAACACGGCGGATTCATTCGAGAACTATATAACTCGATTATGTATGTAATGTTTGGGTGATTTCTATCGGTTCAAAAATGTCTTACGTAAGGTAAAGGATGAGTTTAGTTGCTCTTGTCTGTGTTTTGGGGTTGTTTATCCATAGAACCAGAATAAGTTAGGTTATGCAAAGGAAGACGAAGACATCTGGCGAGAGAACGGTGCACTAACTGTCCATTGCACTTTTCAGAAAGTGGGTGGTAGGGGAAAGTGGAAAAGTGATTTTAATTGTGTCCGCCATGTTGTGTTATAATGAAGGTGTTTTGCTGTCAAATTAAGAATTTCGGTGGAATTTAGTGCGGGGAAATGGAAGAAACTAAAGTTATTTATCACATCGATGACGAGGAGACTCCATACTTAGTGAAAATACCGATATCGCCGGACAAAGTGACTTTAGCGGACTTTAAAAATGTTCTCAATAGGCCCAACTACAAGTTTTTCTTTAAATCGATGGACGACGATTTCGGGTAAGAGATTCGAATAACTATGCTTTAGAAAGCTCCTAAGACGTAATGCAATATCGACTTCGGCGGTTATCGGGGTTATTTATCGCTAGCTGGGTGTCAGTATGCACTGTGGCGGAGGCCATTATTCCAGAAGTAAACATTCCATCAATCTTGATTTAGAAACGACTTTGGTCAAATTTGATGGATACCCTTATCGGAATTCCGATACAACCCATCAACGTTTTGTTTCCTTGAATAAACATTTACTCAATCCTAATTTGTAAATCTTACATTATCACCTAATTAAATTTGTTTATTGAACAATTATTTTCCATTATGTTTATTTAACGCAAAAATTAATCATCCCATACCCCCGAGGGGGTATAAAAAGGGTATAAAATTTCATAAAACCTTATGAAAGGGCTAATTTATCTAAAGTGTTGTATACTTATTTACTAAATAGAGAAACTAGAAAAATTAGGAATTCGTTTCAACAGAAATTTCAGTAAAAGTAAAAATTGAAAGATATATACCCTGAAAAGAACTGTCTACATGAATGTAAAATTGTATAACCAAATGGGGGCCGACTTTGAAACATACCCATGTTAGGGTTATTAGTGTTGATGTTATTATTATGTTAAAGCTCATACTTTAATAAGGATCTTAAAATTTCTAAATCGCTTCAAACTAGTCAATTGTATTTAGAGTACTTTGATAAATTGTTTAAATTGCCATCATTGAGATGCAGAGGGATAAGATCGAATCTTTAAGAGAAACCACTGAACAGTAGACATTCACATTTTCTATCATATTAACAAAAACCCTAAGAAGATAAAATGGGTCCGGATAAGTAGATAGGTGCAATTAAAAGTTTTAAAACATTGGAGAAACAATATTAACTCAATTCCACATAATAATAATTACCTTTTAGCCTGACAAAATAGAGATGTCACTTTGTGAAATATAGGATAAATGCAATAAAGTAATATGCAGATAAAAATCAAAGGAAGTTTCTCAAACAAGGAACAAATATGTACTATGTACACATTCACATGTAATAAAATCTTAAATAAAATAGAAAGAGGTGTTTGGCAGATCAATACCTATACTTAGTGTTTCTTTAATAACTTCCAATATTAAAATTACCAAAATACTAGTTCTATTAATTTGAAGCACTAAACTAATTATTTTATTAACCAAAAATCCTTTTACATTTTATTTAAAGCAAGTATTGTTGGAGCTATTTACACGTAAGTTATATTAGCTAACAGTTAACAGATTGGGTACTAATGTCTAATGAAAACCCATGCAAAGTTGTCTCATTATTTTGAAATTGAACACCATAGCAGGTCTGCCATTTTGATAAACCTGTACCTAGTTCTACATCAATTCATATACAACAGTAGGTATACAACTGACTATGTATGTAGGTATCTTCTGCAGAGGCATTACCGTGCTTAAATGGAACTGTTGCATGGTTTCACATGAATAGTCAACCCTGGAGGCAGAAACGACACAAAGATCAAATTTTTTTTTCAATGGCCCCCTTATATGACATGCGTTAGTTTGACAGTAGAGCATAGAGTGTGTCAATTGGAGTGAGAGCCTTAAGGGGGTACAGTCGTGCTCGAGGGCTGTGGTTCGAAGCCCACATTAAACTGTAAGTCATGTCTAATTAGGCCTGGCAGCAAAAAGAGACGTTAATAAAAAGAAGACAAACTATAAAAGATGTTTAAAAAAGTTTATAACAACATTGGAATGTATGTCAAAGTATGACTACAATTAAAATTGTAATTAAAGCTGATTTTAAAGACATTACTACATGGAATATTATAAGTAAAATAAGTCTCTTCCATTTGTAACTTTTTCAAATAGTGAGCAGGCAAAGTCGCGAGGGGTCACGCCTTTAAATATAAATAAGTCATCATTTTTGACATGACATGTAAAATAATTATTATAAAACGAAAAGTATGGTGTAGTCTAGAAAAGCGTAGGTAAATGAGTTAAACTAACATAAGTACAAAAATGTTTTGAAAACGATATCTGAAAAGAGATTGTGTTAAAAATAAAAATTACATCTTCTATTGAGTGCATTCATTGTAATGAGTTTAATTAACTTGAAAATATTCAATTCCACTAAAAACACCACTGAGATAATTATTACGTACATGCATTTGTTCACCCTGAGCTGAGCAACAATATGGAAAATCACAACATAGTAAATGTTACTTTGCATCCCTAAGGTTAGGGTTTCCAAATTTGTTTAAAAATGTTTATGGAGGATGTCGGTCTTCAGTAAAAGCAACCTATTATTAAATGGCGGAAAGTGGTTAGTGCTCATTTTAGGCCCTGGAGTATTTTTTACCCATGGAACATTGTCATACACAATTTATATTTTAATTATCATTCAGAGTCCCAAAGTAAGGAATTGATTAATATTAAGAGTACAATAAATTGAGAACAATTTTTAATTGGAATCAAGTCTAACTACGTCAATTATGATGAATGTTTATTTCATAATTTTCAAACCATAATAACCTTACCTTCAGAATGACATTTTTATTGCTTATAGTGAAGGATTTCGCGATTGCGCTTTATAGTTCTTTTTGCAAGTAAACAATGACAATAATTTAAGATGTATATTAAATTCAATCCCACGTTTCGAATAGAAAACCTGATCCTTGAACTCATTACAATTTAACATTGAAAAGTGGTCGCCACTTGAACAAATTTGAAATTTTATGCTCATGCTCTCAAGGTGATAAAAATTTGCATTAGGATTAGAAATCTTGTAGGAAACTTAAATTGTAAATTGGCAATATTCGCAACTTCTACGTAGAAATAATGACACTTGTGGCAACAGACAACTTATTTCTTAAGGGTGTTCGATACCTTTTGCCATACCCTATGCTGCGCAATACAAATTTTCTTGGACAATTGGAGGCAAACCTATAGATCGATTTTTAAAGTTCTTTCACTATTCAGTTCTTATCTCGTAATACAAAGCAGTACCCTAACCCCTTTTGAAATAAACATTCATTATGTAAAATTGCCATATTAAAATCACATTTTTGAACAGTATACAATAAAAAAAGGGGTAACGGTACTGTCATATTACAAGATAAGGACTGAATTGTAATATAAATTTGAAAATTAATCGATCAATTTGTCTCCAGTCATTCAAGAAAATTTGCATTGCGTGGTGTAAGTTATCAAACACCCATAAGTAATATTATAGCAGACTTAAGAGTCAAAGTTATATATTTATTGCAGTTAATAAAGGAATACTTGGCTGTTTGTATAATAGTGTACCAAAGAAAGTACGAAATGTGTAAAGATCATCTTTTATGCTGGAGCTACTATTGGACCGATTCATTAACTCTACTAATTTATTGTGGTAATAATACATTTATTATAGAAATAGTAGAGTTCATATTGCTTTCATCGACTTAGAGAAAGCCTATGATAGCGTACCCATATCGGAGTTATAGAATGCTCTGAAAAGACTGGAAATTAATAAAACTGTTATCAGTTCAATCCAAAACCTATACAAGAATAACTCGATTAGGATAAGAAACAGGCAACATTTCATATCAGCTTTCTCTACCTCCAAAAGTATACAGCAAGGTTGTAGTCTATCACCTACTCTTTTTAAAATGTACCTAGACGAAGCTGTACAGAATTGGACAAAGAAAATCAAATATGTGGGACTGGAAATCGATAACAATAATTGATATAGTCTCTATTTCGCCAACGACCAAGTAGTTATAGCAGAAGATTGAGATGACTTGAATTACATGATAAGAAAATTAAAAGAAAGTACCAGGAGGCAGGATTGACCATCAGTACTAACAAATCAGAATACCTTATTATAGGGAATTAAGACACAGATAACTTAGAAGTGGAACAGGAACAAATAAAAGGAGTGAGAACGTGCAAGTATTTAAGAGTTCTATTTAACAAGCAAGGAAACAGGCAAGATGAAATTAAAGAAAGAAAACAAGTGACCCGATCACTCAACTCAATATTATGGAACAAAGACATCACCATAGAAACGAAGAAAAGAATATACCTACAAGACCATATTTGAAACTACGATTTCATATGGGGCAGAAGTATGGGACATTAGTAGAAAAAACCGTAGTAAACTTCTATCAGCCGAAATGGATTTCGTAAGTCGAAGCTGCAGAGTTTAGATTTGAAAAAGAAAATAGGAAACGAAACAATCAGAAACATGGCGAAAGAAGACACAAGTCTGATAGAAAGAGTTCAACAGAAAGATCTTAAATGGTTTGGACATACAAAGAGAATGAAAGAACATAGATGGCCACGACGGATACTGGAATGGATACCCCGAGAAAGAAGGAAGAAAGGATGACCAAAAAGAAGCTGGAGGAACGAGATAGATAAAGCCATGGAAGTGAGGCATTTGGAAGACTTGTGCTTCAATCGAAAAATTTGGAAACTGAGAACGGAAAGGTGGCCAAGGCCAAAAAATAAATCCGTAGATAGATACATTTATTGCTAATGTGAATTCCAATAATCCTTTATTTTATGAATAAAAGTATAAAATGTTGCTTCTAACATTTTCCTGGGATACAGAGGTAGTTTTGAAAAGCACCCATGAGCCCTCCGAAACAAGAAGTTAGTACTAATAACGAAATTTCAAAAATCATCTAGATATTGATCTTAGTTTATCATGTGCTGATATTATGTGGCTTAGTAAAAAAACTAAGCAAAAATAAACAAGAAATACGAAGATACTAACAAATGAGTTGATTTGGTCCAGTTGTGATTTTATGAAATGACCACTTTGTTTTAATATACTTGTAAAAATCCATATCATCGAGAGATATAATAAAATAAAACTCACTACCAAAACACTCATCTGTTTGTAAATATGTTCTTTCAGAGTCAACAAATGTGTGATATTCAATTGAACTGGATTTAATTATTAGCATTATTATTAATATCATTAGTTTGTTATCGGAGGAAATTGTTTTGAATGAATTATTAAATTTCTAGGGTCGTGAAAGAAGAAATAATCGATGACTCAGCACACTTACCATGCTTCAATGGGAGGGTGGTCAGCTGGGTAAGTTAAAAGTAACATTTCCACGTAGGAAAAGAAATCAATTTTTCGCATACAAAACCGATTAATCATTTATCGAACATCCAACAATTTCCAGTTGGTGTCTGCCGATGGTTCGAACCAATCGGATGGAGGATCGCAATGCACGGACAGCGTCACACACCAATCGGAGACGCGGCTACCTCCGCCTGTGCCCGAATCGGTCTGTACCGATACCGAAAGCATCATTAGCTCAAGGCAGGGTAGAAGACACCACAAATACTCATCGAGAATCAACGGTCATCTTCCAAGGTAAATGGTTAGGTTATACTCTGGGTTTTACTAGAGGAGTCTTTGTTAATTATTTCTAGATTATGAAAAAAAAGGTTCAACTGGTGATTAAGAATCTCAGTGCACACATATGAGTGATGACCGGAAAATAGTATGTTTGCTCTAAAACTAAGTGATTAAGAGGTTTAAAAAACAATTTTATTAACCTGGCTTTAGAACATTGCGAGACACTTGAGAAATATAGGATCCTCTTTTTAGGTTGAATTCAGATGGAACACAACCAAGTTTCAGAATGTTATTTAGTTTATCTGATAAAGTAAAGGGCTTACAATTTCGATCACTCAATTTTGTTTTTCTTTTAACCTGTTTTCATTATACTATTTCAATTCTGTTAATAATTATTGTTGTTTAAACTTGGTTCACTCCTGTTAAATAACAGTTATTGACGGGATGACTAAGCATACCATTTAATTCTCTGCATAATATATACCAATTTCAACAAAAGTAAAACAACATTTGTTATGCTTTCTCTCACAATAATTTTTTTCTGTTGTAATGAGCTGTAACTGGTCTTTCGAGTTTCCCACAGTAACTTTCAATACTTACTATTGTTTTATATGTATAGTTTAACTTGAATTGTTTGAAATTTCCTCAGAGTATATGAGACTGCATCTGTAGTAAGCTCAGATTTAGAAACGACTAGTTTCCAATCGGAGACCACCGGCAGACACACGGCCCTATCGGAATGTTCCAGCGTCAGTAGGTTACATGTGGCGGGAAGGAAACGGCCGCAAAGGCGGCGGAAACAAAGGCTACAAGTAAGAGCATTAAAAGTGTTAATTAAATAAGATGATTATTAAAACGCTCCTTTATAGGCTATGTCGAGGACCAGTTCGTACTCCAGCATAACGGATTCCACAATGTCGTTAAATATAATCACAGTAACGTTGAATATGGATACGGTGAATTTCCTTGGTATATCTATTGTCGGGCAAAGCAACAAAGGGGGCGACGGTGGGATTTATGTGGGTTCTATAATGAAAGGGTAAGAAAATATACTTTTGCTGCCATTTTCTTTTGTATTTTATCGTCTAAAAGAAACAAAACATCCTTAAGAAAGTTCCACAGACAAAATTTATTTTAACTCCGCTTAATGGTATGTCTTTCTTATAGTGGAGCTGTAGCTTTAGACGGTAGGATTGAACCAGGTGATATGATATTACAAGTGAACGATGTAAATTTCGAAAATATGTCAAACGATGAAGCCGTCAAGGTATTAAGAGAAGTTGTACAAAAACCGGGGTAAGTTATAGATTTTTTATACAATTATTTAATACTGTAAAAATAACCCAGAACGATTTCCAGACCCATTAAGTTAGTTGTTGCCAAATGTTGGGATCCAAATCCCAAAGGTTACTTCACGATACCCAGAACGGAGCCCGTCAGACCCATCGATCCAGGTGAGATTAATTCCATTAGATTCGATCTGTAAAGTTGTAGTTTTTGACAATTCAAATTCTGGCCGTACCTACTTTACGTAATTTACCCCAGTAAAAACTTTTAATACTTATAATTTTGTGCAATTGCAAAGTAGCCCATTTGACTATTTGATGAAGTTGGCAGAAATGTAGTTTTGTTTAATACATACATGTTTTTCACATCTGTTTAACCCATTTAAGAGCAGGAAAATTATTTGAGAGTTGCAGCTTCGCCCCCTTACATCATTTATTTCTAAAATTAAAAGCAACCTACATGCAATACAATTTTTAGTCCAGGTATTTGATTATGTTTGTGTATTACTTAATTGTATCTCTAGATTCACTGTTATCCATTTTTGTTTGTAGGTGCTTGGGTGGCCCACACGGCAGCTGTCAGAGGCGACCCAGTCGCCCGTCCTCCAAGCAGCTCGACAGTATCTAGTTCGTCCATAGCCAGTACAATACCGGCTAACGAACGTGAGTGTCTCCTTGGTCCTGGTATGTATGCACACTGCTAATAGTTATGCACACTGTTTTTTTGTCAGCTTTCCGTTTTTTCCTTTTATTTTTGCAATTTATTGCTATCTTGTCAGTTGTATTTGTACTTGTACTAGTTTGAGATTACTTTAATGGATCATTTAGTGTCGTTTTAGAAAGTTTCACACATACAATGTTGGAAATTTTACGCCAATTCAATTCACCCTTTTGTCCAACTTCGAGAACACTGAATGTACATTAAATTATGCACATAAAAGAGGTTTTTTTTGTTGCTACCATCCCCTTTTTAAGTTAATAGGTTAAGAAAGCATTCTCCTTAAAACTTGTGGAATCAAATTTCATGTCTACTCTATGTGCACTTGCAAATACAAGAAATTTAAGAACAAATTTGATCATCCAATTGTCCTTACAACATCTATTACATATTTTAATGTTCCTGTTCCAGATCTGGAAGAACCTCTATCTATCAACATGGCGATGTCACAAATAGTCCAGGCGATGCAAAGGCCCGACAGCGGTTTAGAGATCCGGGATCGTATGTGGTTGAAAATAACCATACCGAATGCTTTCATTGGCACAGATATGATCGATTGGTTGATGACCCACGTTGATGGTTTCCAGGAGAGACGAGATGCTAGGAAGTATGCTTCACACCTGCTCAAAGCCGGTTTCATCAGGCACACGGTTAATAAGATCACTTTCTCTGAACAGGTGAGGTATTAATTCTTTGGGTGTGAATTTGAGTCACAGAAGAAACATTTTCATAAGAGAAGCAATGTTATTTTTTTTTTAAATAATATGTGACTGTGTTATTTCTGTTAAGTTTTTCGATTTGTGCACAGCAGTATTTAATAACCATCTTTAAGTAGAACTAGGAATGTAATAATTTAATGATAAATAACTGCTCTTTCTTCAATCAAACAGTAAAAAATCCGATATGTAGTTCACTTAGCCTTAAGCTATAGCCTGTAGGTATATGTTTATTGTACCACTTATAAACAAAGCTTACTTTCCCAATACTTTAATAGACACTGTTCAGCTTTCACAAGAAAGTTTCTCACAATGAATTGATTTGTCTTTTAGCATTTGTAAGTTATTTTGAAGTATTTGCAAATTATTCACTTCAATAAAGATAATGCCGTTTTAATAAGCACTTTATCAATAAATTATTGTTTAAATTTTTTTTCACATTTTCAGTGTTACTATATATTTGGAGATTTGTGTTCAGCGATGTCGAACCTAAAGCTACAGGGTGATACAGACAGCGTGGGGCCACTGCCAAATGTGCCAAACTACATGCCATATAGCGGCACGTACAATCCGCTTGAGTACATGCCGATGCCATTTTACAGTGAGAACACCGTATACGGATACAATAAAGAAGAATCTGTTTTGAGTGGAAGTGGTGAGTGGTTCTTTTCTATTATTTATTTGTCTTTGCAACATTTTCTCGGATTTAAATACAGTTTTGTATAAAATAGGGTAAATTCATTAAAGGGGTCAATTTTTATTTGATGAATTTACTGAATATTTAAAGTAGAGAACGTAGTTAGGTGTATGTAAAGTACATATTTATCGATTTGAATGAAATATGTAGGAGTATAAAGACCCGTCTTTTTCAGATGTTCGCTTGATTGAGTCTTCTTGACTTTTATAAAAGGGTTTTAGTGACACCGACGGGTTAGAAATTTCTATCGGATTGTTTTTAATTTAAGTTTTATAGTTTTAGTATGAATCTACCAGGTATATTGTATTTCCAAAATTTAATTTTTTACTACGTGTGATAGTCTTTCACAAAACTAAATTTACAAGTTAATATAAACCAAGACAGTATTTTAGTTCTTATGTTTCTTTCACAAAACTACATTTATAGGCAGTATTTTTACATTTGACCTCTTTTAGTTTTGTGATAGGTATTTTGAATTTTCATGTTTATTTTGTAAACCCTGTACCTTATGATTTAGTTGTTTATGTTACATTTCAGATAATCCTTAGCCTTTGTAAATAAATTTCTTTCCCTTTATTTTACTTTCGATTCCGTTAATAAAATTTAATTGACTTGTGTTGATTTTTGTAATTTCTCTTTTTAATTTCAAATGTGACTTGCAAAATTGTCAATCAGTGTCAAGATTAAAATAATCTTGATTACAATAATTAATTTGATGATTATGTGCAAAAATATTTGTTGGATTAACATTTATCAATGAAGTGGAAATAGTGCTTCAAAAAAGAACAAAAGTAACGTGAATAAAAATCTACGAATTTACGCCAAAAAGGACTAATTTTGAGCTGACAGTGTTCAAAAAGTATTTTTACGGCATTTATGAATAACTTTGCATGTACCCTCTCCCATTACTGTCAGCTTTTCCTATGAAGCAATTCTATCGTCTTTTGTAAACTTATGTTGTGAATAGATTAGCGCATTAGATGTAACACTTGATGGCAAAAATGTGACTTCACAGTTTAAGAGAAATATAATCGCTACAGTTCTGTTATTTAACTTCAGGGAGATATTCTAAATTACATTAGAGAACAGATGGGATAGAGGACTTATAGAACGCCATCCTATTTATGATTGAATAGGGCTGGTAGTGCTGAAAACAGGTGGCTTGACTTTTTATGATTGCTGTTTTCCGTGACGGGTGTTTCAGTATTTGAGGAGGGGTTGGTTAAGCGTGAAAAGGGCTTACATCAATTTAATTAATGGATTAAATTACGACTTACCGAGTGTGATCAAACCATTAATAAAATGAAACAGTTATATTGACTATTGATTGAAATAAACAGAATTTTGACACAATTGGTACCAAATTGTTTAATGCAATTGGTAAAAAAAGTAACACAAAATAGAAGTCTAGGTACGATCATTAAAAAAAATCAAAAATCACTTGATCACAAAGCTCGATTATACCATTACTTGGCCATAACAATTCTTTACTTGGACAAGTAAATGGCATGCTCCTTTCTCACTAGTTGAATAGATCGACACTCGTTAAATTGTTGTAATTAAATGAAAACAATCGAGGTGAACATTGAATAGACAGTCCACAACTACAACTAGTTGTGTGGAATAAACAGTTAACGTAAAAGAATGATACAATCGAATCAAGTGATTTCACATTTTATGTGGAATTTTATAGTCTAGTTGAATGAACCCTCAAACTGTAACTTTTAATTTGTTCCTAGGGCCAGTATTAGAATTGTTGTTTGAATGAGACAGGTTTGTATCATGGTTGTAATTAAGTTTTGTTGGATTTTTTTTGTTCTGAGACATGATTATGGTATAATTGGTACTATTATTAACTTACAATTTATTGTAAGTCACATTGAAGTATTCCTTAACTGATCTTCATTATTGTGGGAAGTGTCACAACTGATCTTATCGAGTCCTATGAAATCTGATACTGTCTTAGTGCCATAACTATTAAGAGTATTGTCATATTAATTTTGCAGTCCCCTAACATGCATTTGTCTATTTGTAGGTTCGTCTGGGGGCTCTGAGCACCTGAAGGACGCCGCCGCGGGCCACAGCAGCGCCTCGGACAGCGATCTGACGTCGCTGGCGGGCCCACCACGCGTCGGCGGCGTCGTAATGCCGACAGCGAGCGGCAACGGTAACGGCAGTTCGAACGGCTCTGAGCAGAGCAGCGGCACACAGGTCGTCGTCGCGACGGCGGCACAGCAGATGGCGACGGGACACCAGCAGCAATCCAAAGATATTGCCGGTAGTAGACAGTCGTTTAAGATCGCTATGGGCAACCCCTGTGAGATGTTTGTCGATGTTATGTAGAAACAGTTGCTATTTTTGGATGCCTCATCTCCTCCTTGTTCTTTCTCCTTCTGTCTTTTTATTCTATTTTTGTTTCGTTACTTTTTAGTTTGTATTTTTTCTTTTGATCCTCCATAGGTTGCAAGTTATGGACCCACCATCCCGCAAAACTAACTGAATTACATAATAGAGCAGTTTTAAGTCGCTCAATAGTAAAGCTTATTTAAAATCATTTGCTGTCCTTCAAACAAATACCTAATACAGTATGATCTGTTTAGTACATCGCTGCGTCTACAGAAGTACAGCTGTTTGTATTTTGTACCAAAATCCTGAGTTCTTCGACTCATTTATTTATTTTACCTATCAAGTTGACTTCTTTTCACCCTGTATTCAACCATCCAAAACTTTCCAAGCTTTTTAGGGTTCATTACCAACACCGCCTACAATGAACCCTTACGGATCGACTGAAGTCTGCTGTCCCAAAATTTTTAGACAAATTTGGGCAGGAGTGTTGGCTCAAATCAGTTTAAAGGTTATCGAAACAAAAGCCTTTTCAAAATATGACATATCTTATTTATTTATTTATTCATTTCGGTATATCCTACAATCGCCTGATTGGTAATTACTTGTAAGACGGGTACTTCACCCAACTTTACAAACACAGGACATTTATAATTTGCATTACAGCCCCCTAATTTTTTTTTATCTATTTAAGCTCTTATGGAGGGTTGTAAGTGAAATAGAGAAATAAAGGAAACAAAACGCGATTAAATTAAATTTGGAGTACTTTATCGTCTTGCCTGCCTATATATACATATAAGGGTTAATAATTTTTTACACTGGTTAATCTAAACACAAATTGCTACGTAAACGTAGAATAAGTACCTACCTTGTATAAAATTATATATATTAATGATTATTGTTTAGACCTGTATTGAAGTGGTTAAAGAATGCTTTAATTTTAAATATATTAGATCTTAGATTGATTTTTATTTTTGATGGATGTGTATATACATTATTATATATAGTTTATATATATTTGAATGCATTTATTTTATATAGTATATGTATTTAGTTGAATGAGCTTAACAACACTGAAAAACTGTTATAATTTATATGTTGAGCGTTTGCCAGACAAAATTGTACGTTTTTATGATAATGTCGCTGCATGGAGCATGTATACAAATAAACCAACCTTGATTTTTATTTTGGTTTCATTCATAGTAGTACGCTTTTTGCATGGTGTTTCTTTTTAAGTTCATCAACCTTATAAAAACTTCACAATAGGATTTTGCAGAGTACCTGTAACTAAAGTTGAAGATTTCTTTTATGTATGTAGATTTGAACTTTCAAAAGTCCGTGTAGAGTTTGTTAGGAAGAGCTTTACAACGGTTAAATCAAAGTGATTATACTACTGTCCTAAAAGTCCTATTGTCTCCGTTACCTTTGTGGTCAAATCTGGTTGCTTTTTTTGAGTTTTCTTAAAATTCTTCAATAGCCCCAAAAGTGTTGACGAGTTTTCTCTTTATGGGCGATTTCCATGCATGACATCGACGTTGCTTTTTTAGAACCTTAAGTAACGACTAAACTGACGTGAAATTAGCTTAGAAGTAAGAAAAATAACTTCAGTGGCAATCATATTTTGGCCGAATGAATTATACTTTTTGTAATTTTAAAATGCGAAAAGCAGGGCGAGTGAGTCATTCAGCCTTTTATATGTGATCTAATATAAGCTTTACCACTGTAATCATATTGAATTAAAATTTGGCTAGTGTGACCTTTTCTCAATATACTTATTGCTGTGAACTTTTGGGGTGGGGTTACATTAGACTTCCTCTTTTAATCATCTTGTATTAGATACGTGAAGAGTTGTCTTTACCCTAATCTCTTGCTCAAATCCCAACTCCACCATTTTACCTTGTTTGAAGGTTTTTCGGGCTTATTCATTCAAGTCTGCTACTATTATTTGTATTGATTCAAGAAATTCAAAAATGAGAATTAGTCCAGTTTCATCCTTAATTTATATGGGACCATTCGATGACGTCAAGTCTCGTGTGAATGTCTTCAGATGGGATTAATTTTAAAAAGTATAATCCATTATTTTATTGTGTCCCGATATTACTTTATTTGTATTCAAGTGAAGTGTTTGAGAATGCCACTAAAATTATTTTTTCCGAAAGTTCGTTCGTTTTGTTGACTGTCGTTATTCTTATTTCTAGATGAAACGGGATGGAAATGGTTTGTTCTCATTCAGAAAAACGTTTGAGCTCTCCGCCATCTTGTCCGTTTCACCAGATTCAATTACATAAATTCTCAGATTACAAAAATATATATAGTAGGTGTTATTATTTGAAAGTGTATTAGAAGAGACTTTTTTCCATTAAATCGTAAGTTGCAATAAACACGTTTTTTATTTAAGAAAACTGAACAAAAAGCAGAAAGTCCACAAAAGTACTGTATGCACGACACTCGTTCTCAACACCATTTTTTCTAATTCATCCCTTTCGTTTCAGTTTTAAGTTACCTCTAGTGCAATATTACACACGTACACTACCAATTTTGCAATTGCTTTGCCAACTTTTCCGAAGGTGAGTTTTATTTTTTTGCTTGGAAATACAAACATTTTGTTCATGTCTCATTTCTTGCATGTCTACTGAAACGAAAATTTTGTCATTTCTCTGATGAATAACTGTGTTTCCTTTTTCTTTTGGTTTTAGATCCTGGATTAGTGAGTTACCAATTTACTCAAACTTAGAAGACTACCCTCCTATATCATTATTGAATGTATACCATACCTACATATTCGTAAATTTTATAACCGCTTTGTATATTTTTTAGTAAGATATGTATATGTACAGTTAGTTATTTATTATTATAGTGAAAGTTTAATTTGTATTTGCAGTGGAAGACAATGTTAACTCATTCCATTTAAATCAAAAAATTACTTTCTTATGCCCTGTTCTAAGATCGAAACATTGCTGGTTTATACATTGTTAGGGGTGTTTAAGACGTGAATCATCAATTACCTAAATGTTGGCTTCTATTAACTCCTACATACCTATGATTTGGAATGCTATTAGACCAATAATTACCTTGGCTTACATTGATTCGAAAGTTTAACTCTTCAAAACACAAAATTGTATTTCTCATTGGTGGTTTAATTGTTATGTGTTTTTTATACAAATATGAAACATTTCCCTAGGGGATTAATTAAACAGTCGTTTTAATCAACGGGTTAACCTATACTGAGTTAAGCCAAGTTTGAACTAGTAATTGAATCCAGCTATAAGTGGGTAGTAATAAATAAACAATTTTTAATGCAACGAACTACTGCAGACAGGCCTAATTCGGAAGAATCGTTAAACAACTTAGGATGACATTTCAACCACTGCACTTAAAGGTGCTTAATTTCGATTTAATTTTTATTACTATTTATATTGTTTAAACAATAACTTACTTTAGTATGACATTTTATGGTGTATGTGATATTATTTGCAATCTTTTTTAAAGAAAAATGTAAATATAATATAATTTAGAGATAAAATGGAAAAATGACAAAAATAACGCTAACAGGGTATATTTGTTTCATGGGTCATTTTTTATATTAGAGAAAGTATATTTAAACAGATTATTGTTTTCGTTTTTAATTTCGAGGGTTTAATTGTGCTAATTTTCGTGGAAAATACAGGGAAAATGTATGTAACCAAATTTTCGTGTGACTGAGAACGTTGTAGTGACATACCCGGAATATAAAGTTATTTCCCAGATACAGTTCTTTTATTTCATTGACAACTAGCCGTTACCCGTCGCAGCTTCACCTGCGAAAATTTTGGTTGTGAAAGTTACTATTTGATAACCTCATGGATGTCAAGGATTATAATATTCTATAGGTACATATTTGAAGTTTAGTGTTAAGTGAATTATATTGGGTGTTTTTTTTTTTTAAATTTCATCATACAGTAGGCTGTGGATAGTGTTTGTGAATGCGCCTTCGCCTTACTAAAAAATGTCAATATCATCAATCATCATCATCATATCATCATCAATCATCAATAAGTCAAATCGTTCCAAACACTTCGAAGACTATTGTTCCGTGGGAGAGTTAAGAGTTGTCAAGCATTATGTTTGTCAAGTTTATTTTCACAGAGATTCTCGCATTTAGATTTTTATATTCTTTAGTCTCACTCATCTACGCCTAATTAATAGAGCCAAGCTGTCTTTTTCAAAATACTAGTAACTGATTGGCGCAGTTTCAATTTTTATTAAAAAAAGTGAGTTTATGTCAACCCACTTCCAATATTGACATTTTTTAGTAAGGCGCATTCACAAACACTATCCACAGCCTACTATGAGGTGAAATTTATAAAAACACCGGATAGAATTCGACATTTAAACTCTACACAAAATATATCTTTAATAGCCATAAATACATGTTAAAGTTATAAATTTAATAAACAGATACCCACCTACATATATATACCACAGAGCGTCATGTTATTACAATTGTGTTCAATTATGCATAATAAAACTTAATTTCCACAAATTAAGTCTCAGTAATAGGAATTCATAGGATATGAATTTCTTCAGGAAATACACGATCCCTTAGTAATCTGCGGCAAATCGTGAAGTAGTCATCTTCTTATACCACCTCGCATTTTAGAGGATCCGACTCTGTCCTCGTGTAGCTGTAATGGTTTACCATGGTAATGAATGTATTTTAAATCAATCTTAGAGTATTTAAAATGTGTTTGTCCAACTTAACTGTTTTCTTACGATGACCAACAACACCGTGTGGTTCCTTTGATACCTACAACAGAACATTTTGATTGTATATTTAGAGTCCGCCTGAACCGTCGCCGTACTTTACTTAATACGTGTTGGCAGAATGTTGGATTTTTCTTCCTTATGGATAATGACGAACTTTGAGCGACATGACAACCTTCTACAACAGTGTTTATTACTTTGGTTTATCAAGTTGTTTATAGGATCCCCGTTACGCATCGATTATTTGTGATTATTGTTAGGAGAACCGCCAATGCAGTCCGACCCTAATGGATCGTATTTGGAAAAATGAAACAAACATTTTAGAATGTCAAAATTATTAAAGTATTGTAACGTTTATTCTAATTTATTTACACACTGTCTTAACACTACTTAATTTATCTAGACTATTTCCTAGCTAATAAATTTATATCACACTCTTAACTGCTAATTAATTTATACTTTTTCACTTGTCCGTTTATCGCACTGTTTTCACTCGCGGCTTCTCATCTAATCTAATCTCTTCGTCCGCAGCGTTCGCTTTTTATAGTCGCCTCCATTATGTCTAAAACGACCCTAAAGTAATATAAATAATTCTTTCTTTTAATGAACATTCGCGAGTATTGTGGAACTGTTTTTTATGATTCAATTAACGGAGCGGCCTCCCTTTGAGGTAGGCCGCCGTCCGATAAGCAGAACTCTTACGCTGGTTGTTTACACTTCGAGTTACAGTATTATTGATACTATACTAAGAGAAAGCTTAGAAAGCTATTACCTACCCTTTTTAATTTTACGTTTGGCTAATTACCACCGAGCTTTGATAGACCACATAATAAATCTAAGCTCTAAGCGATGTAGAGTACCTATACCACAGGCGTTCTAGTTCATTGTAAAATTTTCACCGAAACTTAAAGGTATTAAAGTACTCTCGAACATATGTATAAGATACCTACATCCTAGAAAAGGAAAAATAAATTTATTCTGAACAGGGGTGTAAGTAGTGAATCACCCACCAATTTTTAAAACCTTGATTGTATTGACAACTGAACCCTTTAATGAGGAAAGGCTTTCACTTCTGGCATCCGGAAATAATTCCTGTTAGTTTGAATTTTTAATTCAAAACTTTAATTTTGAAACTCCAGGCTATGTATGATTAATGGTCCGTCCTGCTGCCCACCAAATTCACATTCGAATTTTCACCGCTTATATCAGGCTAGCAGAAATACTAAGGAGGTAGGTAAACATATATAGCAGAGGCATTGATCTGCCTGTGGATATTGTCACAAGGGTAATGTAATATCTGATGGGGCTTAATTCGATGATTGTTAGATTAGATGGCGTTCAAACTGATTCTTTATGCCAGATCTTTTTCAAGAAATGTTCTAAATTTAATCCATGTGACTAAAGTTATGTCATAGTAGGAAACTACCTAGGTGCTATGTGCAGACACGTCTTTTAGTTTCGAACCTGCTCTACTGATGGCGCCTATCCATCACATGTGAACATTAAATGCAACCGATGGTAATCAAGCAACGATAACCCGTTTTGCAAGACAATAACAACTCCAATAAATTGATGGGTGTGAAGATAGCCACATCCACAAATTACGGTAAAATAGGTGCTATTTTTTAGTATCAAAATTTGTGATAAAAACGTCCTAGGAGAGACTGTTTATTACCAATGAAATGTATCCAATACGATTTACCGCCCTAGCTATCGTTTGGGGGTTGATAGATGTGGTAAATATACAAAAAATCGAAACAAAAACTATTTTAACCACCCCAACCAATTTTTACACTGAAAATTTTTATCGGAAAATATTCATTTTTACATAATGTATGACCCTGAAATAGTTTCAAGTCGAAAATCAGGGGATGCAATGGTCATTCGGGGGTTAATTGGTTCTATATGGAAAAAAATAATTAAGTATCTAAACCAATTTGCTGTCTATAAAATTTTTATCTGGAAATATTCGTCTTTACGTAAGCTATCCCCCTGTAACAGTTTCAAGTCGAAAATCAGGGGATGCGATAGCCATTCTGGGGTTGATTAGACACCTACTTAGATATTTCGAACCTCTACGTATAGTAATTGTTTTAAGTATCTAAAATAATTTTTACATCGAAAATTTTTATCTGGAAATATTCGTTGATATATCGGAGGCTACACCTCCGAAATAGTTTCAAGTCCAAAATCAGGGGATGCAATGGTCATTCGGGGGTTGTTAAGAGACTTTACCTCGAAATTTCGTAGTCTCACGTATGCATTGAGCATCAGAAGTTAATTGAAGTCCTGCAAGAGATAGATCTGGATGGACGAGATATAATAACTATACGTAATATCTACTGGAACCATAAAGGATGCGTCCGCACACAAAACGGAAACACCGAGTATGTTGACATACAAAGAGGAGTTCGTCAAGGCTGCCTCCTATCTCCCCCACTCTTTAACGTGTATGCGGAACATATAATCAGATCATCACTTCAAAATCGATCATCGATCAGAAGGAGCAAAGATAAACGGGGTGATAATTAATAATATCAGATATGCGAATGACACGGTAGTCATAGGAGAAACAGCAGAACAACTACAGGTATTAATGGGTGTCCTGACAGAAGAGAGTAACAGGGCAGGATTAGAGGTGAATGTTACAAAAACTAAAACAATGGTTTTCTCCCGAGGAACAAACCAACAGGATACATTTGTCACCATAAATGGACAAAATCTCCAGAATGTTCAGGGTTACATCTACCTGGGCAGAGAAGTAAACAGGCAACTAGACCACTCAGTAGAGATCAGACGACGAATTGAAATTGCTAGATCGGGTTTCACCAAAATGAAAAACGTGTTATGCCACCCAAAACTGTCTATAACAACCAGGCTACGAACTTTAAAATGCTACATATGGTCCCTACTGCTTTATGGATGTGAAACGTGGACATTAAAACAGGTGATATTAAGAAAATAAATGCATTCGAATTGTGGTTATATAGAAGAATGCTAAGGATAAGCTGGACAAGCAGAACGACCAATGAAACAGTTCTAAACAAAATGAATACCCGCCAATTTTTAATCAACTTTATAAAGCTCAGAAAAACGAGTTATCTAGGTCATATCATGCGACACAAAGAGTATGAGCAAATCCAACTAATACTGGAGGGAAAGATCGACGGGAAACGTGGCATCGGAAGAAAGAAAAAATCTTGGCTCAGAAACATACGAGACTGGACACATACTAGTGGGAACAATCTAATTCATAAAGCACAGGAAAGAGAAAGTTACGCCATTTTGATCGCCAACCTCAATAGAGAAGGCACCTAGGAGGAGAAGGACGTATGTAAAATATTATTTAACTATGTAAACCAATTTTTACACCAAAAACTTTGATCTGGAAATATTGCTTTATGTATAAAGTATCCCCCTGAGACAGTTTCAAGTCGAAAATCAGGGGATGCAATAGTCAACAGGAGGTTCTTAAAACACTTACTTAGAAATGTGAAACTCTCACGTATGGTAATTTTTTCAAGTATCTAAACCAAATTTTACATCGAAAATTTTTGTCTGGAAACATTCCTTTATACATAGACTACCCCCCTCAAACAGTTTCAAGTCGAAAATCAGGGGATGCGATAGTCATTCGGGGGTTGATAAGAGACTTTACCTCTAAATTTCGTACTCTTACGTATGGAAAAAAATATTTTAGTATCTATACCCATTTTTACATCAAAAATTTTTGTCTGGAAATATTGCTTTATACGTGGACTACCCCCCCTGAAATAGTTTCAAGTCGAAAATCAGGGGATGCGATAGTCATTCGGGGGTTGATACGAGGCTTAACCTCGAAATTTCGAATTCTGGCGAATGGACAAAAATATTTAAGTATCTAAACCAATTTTTACATCGAACATTTTTATCTGAAAACGTTCCTTTGTATATAGACTACCCCCCTGAAACAGTTTCAAGTCGAAAATCAGGGGACGCGATAGTCATTCGGGGGTTGATACGAGACCTCATCTCGAAATTTCGTACTCTGACATATGGAAAAATAATATTCAAATATCTAAACCAATTTATACATCAAAAATTTTTGTCTCTAAATAATGCTTTACACATAGACTCTGATCCCCCTGACATCCCCTGATTTTCGACTTGAAACTGTTTCAAGGGGGTAGTCTTTGTACAAAGGAATGTTTTCAGACAAAAATTTTCAATGTAAAAATGGGTTTACATAGTTAAATAATTTTTTACATACGTGAGACTTCGAAATTTCGAGGTAAAGTCTCCTATCAATCCCCGAATGACCATTGCATCCCCTGATTTTGGACTTGAAACTATTTCGGAGGAATCATATATCAAGGAATATTTCCAGATAACAATTTTTGATGCATAACGCAAAACGCATTAAAATGCACGTTTTTCGACTTTTAATTTGTTAATAACTAAACAATAGCACAAAATTTTTGGTCGATAACGTATAGGTTTCACTCCCGTAAACCCATTTTACATGAAGAATTGCATGGTTAAATGGATGAGTGAAAGTCATGGAAAAATCTGAATTCTCTGATCTAAATACCAGGCTACGCATAAATATAGGTATGGATTGCGCTTCACAAGTTTTCGGCTGTGCCAACAGCTGAGGGAATTGTTTGTGCCAATTTCCTTATGGTGGCGACCAAAGCAACAATATAAAACGTGGCATTGCTTATAATTAATATGAGTGCTTCATCATTACAAGAATCGAAGAATCTAAATTAAATTTATAGAGTATAAAAATGCACCGTTTCATTTGTGCATAAAGTACTTATATTTTCAACTTAAAATCCCTATTGGTACATTCCTGACCATTCTTGGTCAAAGTGCATTATGTGCAGTACGTCCCAGGTTGGCCAAAGAAATTACCTCAGTTGTTGGCACACTGTTTCTTATACAGGAGTATAGGCAATGCGCAATCAATTTATTATAAGATCTGTGGAATTACGTTATCTGACATTAAAATTAATAAACAAAATAATGTTTTGTTAAAATTGATTAGATTCGGAATTGATTTAAGGGTACTGTAATGCGAGAAGTAAACAAAGCGACACATGTTTACTCCTTCAAAAGAATAACTAAAACGCGTACTGGAGAGCCAAGACGGGACGGAGGAAAGACGGCAGTTGGTAATTCCCTCCAGTAAAATCCCGGAGGTCTTGCGGCACCTTCACGACGGATCGTCTGGTGGACATTTAGGGATCAAGAAAACGCTGCAGAAGGTACGGGAGCGCTTCTACTGGATCAATTGTTCAGACGACGTGAAGAACTGGTGCAAGAAATGTACTACATGCTTTGCAAGTAATGGGCCACAAAGACGACCGAAAGCTCCCATGAAACAATATAACGTCGGAAGCCCCTTCGAAAGGATCGCTATTGATATAGCAGGACCCTTCCCTGAGACCGAAAAGGGGAATAAATACATCTTGGTCGTGATGGACTACTTTACGAAGTGGGTAGAAGCGTACGCTCTCCCTAATCAGGAGGCAGAGACAGTGGCCGATGTGCTAGTGAAGGAGACGATCTGCCGGTTTGGAGTACCCATGGAATTACACTCGGATCAAGGAAGAAACTTTGAGAGTGGCCTATTCCGGAGGATCTGTGAGAAGTTTGGGGTACGAAAAACAAGAACCACGGCCCTTCACCCTCAGTCTGACGGCATGGTAGAACGAATGAATCGCACCCTCAACCGCTATCTAGCGAAAATGGTCTCGTCACATCAAAGAGACTGGGACGAACACGTGCCGTTCTTCCTGATGGCCTACCGCTCGGCCGTTCATGAGTCGACAGGACAAACTCCAGCCAAAGTCCTGTTCGGGCGAGAACTTAAACTACCCTGTGATCTAATCTTTGGCGCTAGACCGGACGAGGACGTTTCGGGGGAAGATTACGTTTCCCGGATGCGGCAAAGGATGAACGAAATTCACGATCAAGTCCGGTACCAACTAAATATCGCCAGTGATCGCATCAAAGAGCGTTACGACATCAACGCTAAAGAGGGTGGCTACCAAATGGGAGACCGAGTTTGGCTGTACAACCCACAGAAGAAACGTGGTTTGTCCCCTAAGTTACAGACCAATTGGGAAGGTCCCTATGTTGTGAAGAAACGAATCAATGACGTGGTCTACCGGGTAAGCAAACTACCAAACGGCAAGCCGAGAGTGGTGCACTTTAATCGGTTGGCACCCTATGAGGGGTCGCACGATGAGGCGGAGGTTCCCCGAGTAAGAAACACATTGGCGCAGGAGAACGAACTTTCCTTCGAAGAATTTATGAGCGCCTACGGGGGTACCGGAAAAGCACGGTATGGGGTAACCTGTGAAAAACAACAGGATTTGTTCAGCGTACCTGAAGAATACTCGTTGGCCCATTGTGTGTCCGCCGACCTGGTAATGTCACGAGGTATCGCCACGGTTTTCAAGAAGAAGTACGGGCGCTCGGAACAACTCAGAGAGCAACTCCCGGAAATTGGCAAGGTTCTGGAACTACGTGACAACGTAAGACACATCTTTTATCTGGTTACGAAGGAGATCGGGTCCCTTAAACCATGTTATCACGATGTATGGCGAACCTTGCATAGGCTACGAGACCGACTGCTGGAGCTCGACATCAGGAAGCTAGCTGTCCCCAAGTTAGGTGCTGGACGAGATCAGCTGGACTGGAGGGTTGTCCGGAACATGCTGGAAGTAGTGTTGAAGAATACCGGAGTGGAAGTTTTAGTCTGCTGTTTTGGGCCTGCACCATGTCGACTCGGGAAGACGGTCCCCTGTTATTTTGACGCCACGTCTCGCTGTAAGCGGGGGGCTAACTGCAGGTTCCTGCATGGGCCTACCAGGGATACGTTCCGAGACGAAACGTCTCTAAGGCGGGGGCAGTGTAATGCGAGAAGTAAACAAAGCGACACATGTTTACTCCTTCAAAAGAATAACTACGACGCGTACAAGACAGGTGCATGAACATTTGCTGCGTAGGCTTCTAGAATGTACTAGAATGTTCTCGATCAGGGTTGGGGGTGTATATATAAGGGGGTTTGTGATCGAGGGAGTTAGTTAGAAGTAGAGAAGCAGAAGTGAACGCGACATACGATCCGAATGCGGAGCAGTATAAATAAATTATGTAGTGTCTAGTCTAGTGTAAAAGTAGTTAAGTGTGTTAAATAAATTAGTGTTCAATTAATGTAAATAAATTATAAAATAAACGTTACAGTACTTTATTGTAAGTTACATTTATTGGAAGACTTAACACATGGTTTGGTTAAAATTTACTTCATAATTACAGCCTGAACCTTAAACATAATAAAAAAACTAAAACTTTTAATCGAAAAAACAGATACTTCAAAAAAAACTTCAAATGATAGCACTCCACTACAAATCCGTTATAAAAATTTCGGGACAGTCAGACAGTCAAACTACAAGATTTCGTAGAGGCAATGTAAAGGCAATAATAATTTGTAGTCTCGATTTAAATAGCTATGCGTCAAACCGGTCACAATGGCATAAGAACTCTTATTCCCTTTTATTTCATAAGCAGATTAAAGAAGAGTTAAGAGTTCCTAAGTGCGTTGTCGGCTATTATAAACTTTTTAATATTCGACTGAAAATGTCTCCCTCGCGAGCCGATTCAATTTTTCTATTATACTCCACCTTTTTCCGGAGTAATCTGTTTTGTGACAATAAAATCGCCCACTTGGAAAGTTTAAGCTTTTCTAAAGCTGATTTATTTGTTTTTTTTACGAGTCGGCCTATGGCGTGCTAATTACTAATTAGAGAGGGGGTGAATGAGATGACAGTAATGGGAGTAAATTAGGAATTTAAACTGTAATAAATGTTGTATTTGTTTCCTTTTAGCTTAGGGAAAGTAAGTAATGAACTCGTCATCAATTTTATAGAAGGCGAGAGGTTCACTTATTGGATTTTCTTGTTCTAATTTTGTTTTAATTCGTTCAGAAATTCTAAAAGATTCCCAAAACAAAAAATATTTAGTAAACCTTTGATATGGCTTTGTGACTCCACCAAGATATATAGACTCAAATGTTCTTAGTTACCACGTAGAAAGTACGTATTAAATTAAAATGTTGTTTTTGGTCTTATTTTAAATGCCACTGAAATTTTCAATTTTTTTTGGGAAATTTGAAATTCAAAATTGCGGCTCAAGCGGAATCTATAAAGTCAAATGATTTTACCTAAAAATTGTGACTCCACCAAGACAGACCAACATGTTCTTAGTTCACAGTACCACATACAAAATATGTATTAAATGTAAATTTTGTTTTTGGTCTTATTTTAAATGACATTGAAATTTTCAAAATTTTTGAGAAACTTGAAATATAAAATTGCGGCTCATGCAGAATCTATGAAATCAAAAGTTTTTAGTTCAGAGTATCAAATATACAACATGAATTAAACTCAAATTTTATTTCTTGTCTTTATGAATTAATAATAATAATAATAATAATAATAATAATAATAAATAATAATATAATATAATATAATATAATATAATATAATAATAATAAATAATAATAAATAATAAATAATAATAATAATAATTAGTGTCTTTATAAATGCTTTTATAGATTTCTAAATATATTTCCAAAAATGTTTTAAGAGATTTGTAATATAGACCTGCGAATCTAGCACACCCTACGGACTCAAATGACCTTAGTACCCAGAGCCAGACATAAAATATATATTAAACTAAAATTTTGGTTTTGTCTCAAATACCTCTAAAATTTCCAAAACAATTTTAAAAATTGAACATATACTTGTTACCACTAGAGAATCAATGAAACTCAAGTATTTGTAGGCCACAGTGCCAAACATGATAATATTATATTACATTCGAATTTTGTTCTTTGTTACGAAATATTCAAAATATCCCTAAAAGAATTTCAAGAAACTGAATATAGCATTAAAACTAGCAGAACTTATGTACTAAAATGTACTAAAATGTTCTTAGTCCACAGTACCAAACAAAGAGTATTAGATAAAAATTTTGTTTTTGATCTTCTTGAAACAAATTTAGAAACCTTCAAAATGTTTCCAAAATAGCTTTAAGAAACTAAGTATAAAATTGAAGTTAAGCAGAATCTATGAAACTCAAATATTTTTATTTCACTGTAGCAGACATAAAATGCGTATTAACTTTAATTTTGTTTTTGGATTTGTTTGGTTTTAAATATGTACAGAAATGTTCACAGAAACCCCAAAAGAATTTCAAAAAATTAGAGAGAATTGTAACTCCAGCAGAACTTATGAACTCGAGTGCCAAACAAAGTACTATGTATTAAACCCCTTTTTTTATTTTGTTTAAATACCTAAATTTCCAAATGATTTCTAGAAATTTTTAATAGACTTTAGATATAAAATTGCTATTCAAACAGAACCTAGGAACTCAAATGTTTTTAGTTCACCGCATAAACATAAAATATATATTAAAATTAAATTTTGTTTTTGGTTTGTTGTAAATATGTTCAGGAATGTCCAAGATTTCCAAAAATGTTTTAAGAAACTTTGGATGCAGAATTGCAACTCCAGCACAACATGTGAAACTTAAATATTGTAATGCGAAAAGTAAACAGCGCGAGACGTGTTTACTCGTATCTGACCTGGGCGGCTACCTCAAAAGAATTGCCACGACGCTTAATTGAATTCTATAAAAAAAGATAGCTCCATGAATACTCCCGGATTATTATTTAAGGAAAGTAATTTATGACCTTCTGGACATTTCCTACGTAAACATTATTTGAGAAAGGAATGACCTGGAATTATCGAGTAAATTCGGGAAAACATTATGGGGGGCTATAAAAGTGGACGCGGCGGACGAAAGATCATTAGTAGACGGAAGCCGCGAGAGTAAACGGGCGAAATAGCGAAAGCGAGAGCAATTGAAGTGAAATAAATTAACGATTAAGAGTGTGATATAAATTAATTAGTTAAGTGTGTTATATAAATTAGTTTAGCAATAGTGTAAATAAATTAAGTAGTGTCTAGTCTAGTGTACAATTAGTATTAGTGCAAATAAATCAGAAAATTAACGTTACAACATTTTTAGTTCACAGGGCTAAATGTAAAATATGTATTAACTCAAAGTTTGTTTTTTCTATTGTTTTAAATATGTTTAGAACTTTTTAACAGTTTCAAAAAAAACTTTAAGAAACTCTAATTATAGGAATGTAACTCCAGCAGAACCTACGATCTCACACGTTTTTAGTCCACAGTGCCAAACAAAACAAGTACTGAACTTAAATTTTGTCTTTGGTTTTGTTTTAAACATCTTCAGGAATCTCCAATAGATTTCCAAAATTGTTTAAGAAACTTTGAAGAAAATTATGTTTTGTAATCTTTTTAATTGCATGCTGCATCCATATTTGATCAATTTTATCCAAGTATACCAATTACTTTTGAATTTTTATTAAAGAAAATCGTTAACTACACATGATTAAATTTTCATTCTTCGCTTGTGAAAGTAACATAAGTAATCCAAATAGGTTATAATTATCAATTTGAGTAGTTTTACCACTTTTTTCATGTTTATTCATTATCATTCATGTTAAACTCTTCTGGATTGTTCGACATTACAAAATTTTAATTCATAATTGAGTTTTGAAATATTAATTTTGAAGTTAAAACTGTCTAAAATTATGAAAAATTAGTTGAAATTTTTGTGTGGCTCCAACTGTATTACAAATCCTATCGGTTATCCAGGATCCAGGAGCCTCGAAGAGAGTAATTTTTGGGGTACTTCAGAGGTATTTTCAAATCGGTTTCAACTTGTAAGAAATACGTTTTCCAAATTATTTTGGTATGAAATGCATTTGTAAACCTGCGACGAGGTCAGTTTTCTGAAATTTCATTCGATTGTGTACAAAATAATTTTCAGAGCACGCTGTGTTCAGTGATTACAGCATAACGTGCACTGTTTTGATGGAGATGAAATGCTGCTCTTCCTTTAAATAAATTTTAAACATGGGGTTAACCAAGGTTAACCGTGGAATACCAGTTACCTTTGGAGTGCCATACACAGTGGCGTAGCTACTATGGGGCTAGGTAGGGCCGTGCCCCGGGGCCCCCAAGCTCAAGGGGCCCCTGGCCGTTGGCCGCCATACCTCTAACGCTAGCTGTCTTTGCAAATATTTTCCAAAACCTCTAAAATTATACTAAAAATTTCAATTATCGTCACAGATCTCAAGCAACCTCCCGGCGTACGTTTGATCTTATTTTTCGTCTGGACACGTGGCGTACGGAGCCAAAAACCTTTTTTCTCGGATCTGTTGTCGGCCGTGTCGGCGCCGCTTTGTTTCGCCTATATCAAAGTACCGCCAATCCGAGAAGTAGTGGCGCTACGACGCTAATATTAACTTTATTTTGTATACGGTGTACGGTGGTATAGTGGAGTGGCATTCGCATTCGTTCCTCCTTCATTATTGCTTGATGTGTTTTTACTACTAGAATACTACCAAAAAACTAGAATAATTATGGATAAAAAAAGGAATCCCAGTGGTGCTTTTAAACGGAAACAGCGTCAGGAAAGAGAAGACAGCAAATGAAAATGATCTAAAATTGATAAGTTCTTTAGTCAGCCTTCTACGTCTACGAGTATTTCCAGTTCCAATATTGAAAAGCTTACAGAAGAACATTTCACAATCAACGCAGTTAAAGAGACTGCTTGTGACGACGTCTCTCATGACCACGGCGTCTCCACAGCAGCGTCAGCAGCAGCACAAGTGATGCAGGAAAAACCATTAACTAAAATGTCGAATGACTCGTATGATTTGGGAAACTACAAGAACAGGATATTGAGTGATGAAGAAAAACGTCTAATTTTTGATAAAGGGCCAATGCAGCCTTCAGGACCGTTTCCAAAAGACCCTCACCAGAACAACAGGTGTTTTTCGAAAATGTATTATGTTTCAATTTCTAAATATGGACCAGTTAAGCGATTTTGGCTGTGTTACTCCGAAATACTAGATGCTGCCTACTGTCTACCCTGCTGGTTATTTGCTTCACAAAGGAATAATGTATGGTGTACGGGATATCGGGACTGGAAGCATTTATCAGAACGAATTAAACAACATAGTTTCTCAAGTGGTCATACGGATGCTTGTACTGTGTATGAACTTTGGAAGAAACGTAATACTATCGACAAAGAACTTGAAAATGAAATTCAGAATGAAGCATCATTTTGGAAAAAGGTTCTTAAAAGGTTATTTGACATAATACTTACTCTTGCAAAGAGTTCTTTGGCTTTAAGAGGACATCGAGAGGACTTAAGTAAAGAAGGATGGCATGGAAATTTTCTCTCCTTGGTAGAGCTCGTCGCCAGATACGATCACACATTGCAACAAGTTTTGAATATGCCCAAAGGTGATGATTTTCTTTTCTATGAAATATTTTTTACGTTCTATTTTTATGTATTCTTTTAATTATAAAACTTTAAAGTCGTGCCTTTAAAATCGTATTTGTTATTGTTTCCAGGATCTACAAGATATTTGAGTGCAACAATTCAAAATGAAATGATTGAGTGCTTGGGGATCAATTTTGAAAATCAACTACTGGGGCCAATTAGAGCGTCACCGTTTTTCGCCATCATAATGGATACCACACAGGACATATCGAAGGTAGATCAGCTAAGCATTGTTGTGAGGTATGCAGTCATAACCAGGTCGGAAAATGGCCAGCCAGTGGATATAGAAATAAAAGAAGTATTTTTGGGTTTTTACGCAGCCCTCAAACATGGTGCAGCAGATTTAGTTAACCAGGTGACTGCATTATTCACAGACAAAAAAATTGATTTAAGAAAGTGTGTAGGACAAGGTTACGATGGAGCCAGTGTGATGAGTGGTGTGTACAAAGGTGTACAAAAACAAATTAAGGATATCCAACCTAACGCGGAGTACGTACATTGCGCCAGCCATAATTTAAATTTGGTGATAAATGATACTGTAAGCAGCTGTGTGGAAATACAGAATTTTTTCGCAACGGTACAAGACGTGTACCTTTTTTTCGGAAATAGCATTAAACGTTGGGATCTACTGTCCAACTTCACTGGCGAATCAGAAACCACTCTAAAAAAATTAAATCCGACTAGATGGTCCAATCGGGTCAATACGGTATCTGCAATAAAACTACGTTTTTTGGATATAATCAAAGCCTTATCCGAAATAGTTCTCAAGAGTCCCAATAAGGATGAGCGTAGTGAAGCAGAGGGTATTAAAAGAAAAATGCTAAATTTTGAATTCTTGTTACTTTGCGAATTTATTCACCGTATATTGAATGACATCAATTACGCATCGAAATCTTTACAAAAATGTGATATCGGTTTGGACGAGGCAAGTAGAGCTTTAGCAGAAGTTGAAGAAAAATTGAAAATTTATAGAAACGACTTTGTATCATTCAAGTGCAAAGCCAGGGCAACTGCAATTAGATATGGTGTAGATCCCAATTTTCAAGAAAAACGCCAAAGGAAAGTTAAAAAATATTTTGATGAACTAGCTTCCGACCACCGATTTATAAATGGGGAAGAAATATTTAAAGTTACCATTTTCAATAAAGTACTAGACACAATAATAGCTCAATTAAATACACGTTTCACGGGAATGAGTGCAGTTTGTAAAATATTTGATTTTCTAAAACCAAAATTTTTACTTTTTGCAGATGAAGCAACTTTATTAGAAAAATGTGACCAATTCCAAAAAAAATATTCTGATATAATAGGCCCTAATTTTTCAGTTCAGTTTCTTAATATTCGCCACCTACTTCTATCTAAATATCCTAAATTGACTCAGGCGTGGACTGTTGACCAGTTATGTAAGGAAATAGTAACCAAATATGGAGTGCTAGAATGCGACCTTACAGAGGTATTTACTGCAATATTGTTATTTTATACGATTCCTATCACTACTGCATCCGCTGAAAGATCATTTAGCAAATTAAAAATAATAAAAAATTATTTAAGAAATAGTGTAGGCCAAGTTCGATTCCAACATTTGGCCCTAATAGCAATAGAAAATAAGACCGCTTCAAGCCTAGATTTATCTGAAGTCATTGATAGTTTTGCGAAAACTAAAGCTAGGAAGAGATTGTAAACAATATTTTTTTAATGTTATTAATATAGGCAAGTATGTAATATAACCTTATATAATAAACCATTTAATATTTGTCCGCTTCGTTTTATTACCTACCTAATTACATTCTAACACGTTTTATTTTTTGTTTTTATCAGGTAGTAAGTATTTTTATTTTATGTAGGTACATAATTTTTTTTATAACTTTACTATTTAGTTAGGGCCCCAAATTTGTTTTGCCCCAGGGCTTGTGGTTACCAAGCTACGCCACTGGCCATACATATGTATAATTACAGTTAAACGAATACTCAAATAAAGTATATTACACATATTTGGTAATTTAATAAAAATACCGAACGTTACAAACGCATCCTTTGTACTTTTGCATGAACCATCATTCCAATTCTGTTTTCAGCCACCAAAGACAAAGAGACGTACAAAAAAACATACAATTTCGGAACACGTTTATTATCCATTCGTTTCATCATTATCGAAGTGGTACAATTATAAGAGCTAAAGGGGGGAAACGAAAGAAAATAAATTGTAACGCAAAGGGACTCTCTATTGGCACCCCACAGGTCATCGCTTATCGATCCTATCGGAACAAATAAAAATTTATACTCCCGTGGAAAAACTGTCCGCGTAATTTTCCCCAATGGCAGCGGTGAATACGAAACGTATACGAGGCAACCCGAAATTACCCCCAAAAATTGACGGCTGAATTTCTGTAAGATTATTGAGAAGTTTAATAAAATAAAGTTTGTAAAAGGATTTTTACATTTTTTTTTCAGCTGCGAGAAGTTGCTATTTTTCTGAGTGCCTAAGATACCAGAAACGAAGTAAAGGAAATAAAATATCAACAAATAAAACAGAAAATTGAGCGTACTTGAAAGTATCCAAAATTTAAAATTTCATTACTTATTATATCATAATGGCACTTGTACTGCAAACGAGTCTAAGTGACTTTACATTACCTGACAGCTATATCAATATTACTTAATACTACAATATTAACCTTAGCCCATTATTGCGCCATGAACATATCCACTATCTTGTGCGAGACGTCGGTAATTCATTAAAGAATACAAGTTTAAGTTTTGGTTTCATTGGGTTATACTCTAACCAGTAGCAACTGGAACACTCAATAAAATCTGAATTTACCGAGGACATTCGAAAAGCCCGTTGTCTCTATACAAAACCATGGGACTTATCTTTTTGCTTATTCAGAAACGCCCTGGTATTTTTAAAATGCAGGTGTTCAGTTGCCCAAGTAAAATCATATATGTGAATGTATGGATATTTACAGATAAAGAACTAGAGGGTCCATTGGACCGCAAAATTTTTTACGACAGCGGCACTTCGTTTGTATCTTCTTCTTCTTCTAAGGTGTAGGTGTGCAGTCGATCAGTGAAATCGTGTACGAGGAAGTACGTGAGACTCTACGGATACTGGATGGTCCACTGGACCATAACACAGCGGCCACGTGTGCTTTCCTTGTGATGTCTTCTTCGGCACTTATACTCGAGAAAGCAGTGTGTGAATGTGTGTGCCATTTCTTTGTGCGATTTGGAAGTGAATTCATTGTTAGAGTTATTATCAGTAATGATACGCCCATGGACAACCGGGCGACATGGCTTTTCACCACTTAAAGAGCCATTAAGCGTTTTTTTTACCGCTCCAACTATGACTGGACAAAGTATACCTACCTGAAGAATCTTTACTATAACTGTTCACTTCTACTCCCCCTTAGAATATCCATTACAAAATTACATTAATTAAAAAAATTAAAAAGGTAATCCTTTTTCGTCTTCGTTTCTCTTCTGTGGGACCCTACCTTCAAATTACTATTAGGCACCTAAAATATCTGAACCTTACGAGAGCTAAAATATTGCAAAGTCAGCAAGTCATCCATCCAGGAAGAAATTCGGGCCATTTATTCGTTAAGAATTGTAACCATTAGCATGATATCTATTACAAACAAAATTTAAGGAACTTTTAAGTATTTTAATTTCAATTAGTCAATTGCTTCGGAAACCTTTAGTTACGGGTATAATACAGGGAACTGGGTATACTTTTATTTGATTAGGGCATATGTTATTCAGCCCAATCAGTTATTTAACGATGATACTGAATTTACGTAATTTCATTATTTTAGTAATGCAATTGTACTTTCAAAAACGACAGTTTTAAATACGTGGGTATGTATAATGTAAATTGTTTTAAAATAATCACCGCAAAAATGACTTGAAACGACATAAAATAACTTAATATACGAACGCACGGACAAGATCAGGTAGCAATGTAATAGACCATAGACCGATAATAGTATATTATTATACTAGTTTAAGGTTCGCTACACTGACGTCACTGACATGGGCGTTTCGTATTTGATTTTGAAAATCTAGTAGCCCTTTGACAAATTCAATAACTACTTACTTACGTGCGCGAAATGAAAGACAAATCTGTAGAATTGACCTATACACCCCCAGAAATACACAAAGCTGCACAAGAAATTTATTGAAATACTAATAATTTAACCTTGACGTCTACGTGACAGGCTGACTTACCAATATAACAAAACTAAAAGTTACCAAAAGTAGTGTAATAATATAAATATTATATAAATAATATAAATAAATATAAATATAAATATTATTACACTACTTTCGGTGTAATAATGAGACCATTATAGTCTGTCAAAATAACATGTAGAGTAATAAAATCTCATTATAAATGCAAAACCGATCCTCTAAATTTTGGGAGTTTTATAATGTCTTACTGCCTTACGGAATCGTTTCGTATTTTGAGTGACTCACCCGAAACACGTGACTTATTGATTCGATACCCGAAACTCCGTTTTTAAAAAGGTTTATTAATTAAAATTACAAATAGATGTGTACTCTACAATGGCTACATTAATACTGAAGTTATCCCCACTAGTTGGGTCTATTTATATGAGATAAGGAATATGTCTGCAACATCAGCACTTCATGGCTAGGAAGCTGATGTAACGCCTCCCCTCACAGATTCGACTTCCGACGATCAGGAAGGAAGTTGAATTTCTTGAAGTTCGATTGCCTCGTTGGTCCTAGGTCGGCGGGTCATCTCTGCAAATTTCTTAATCGATAAGTAGGTGACCAAGAGCAGCAAGGCGAAGTAAAGGGCGACGGTCCAGGTGCTGGGAATATGCTGAAGAGAAGTCGTTTCTAAGGCGGGCTCGTTTGATATGAATTTTCTTTTAATTTCCTGTAGTTCGTCGAGTTTCAGGTCTCCCAAGTAAACTTTTAGGGTTTCGTTCACCGTAGTACGTGTTCCGAACGAGATTTTCGGGAAGAGGACAGCTTGGTTCGGAGTGGTAGCTGGTTCCAGGTTAACTATCATGTCGGATGGGCTCACGATCCGGCAGTTTCTCGGGATGTCGAGTAGATACGTTCCTTTGAGGTTCAAAATCTCTTCTTGCTGGTGGCATTGTAGTTTAAGGGTGTGTTCTGTCGGCAATATGGCGATCCATTGGTTGGTATCTTCTAGTCTTCTGAACGTCGGTCGATTAATCACGATCCGGGTTTGTTGACAGTTAGAGACGTTTCTGAGGTCCAAAAGGTGGGCTTCGCATGGACTGTCGGATGTGATGTCCTGAGGCTCAGTTTGATCGCAAACAAATATCTTCGGAGATAGCTCCATGCAGTCGTCATTCATAATAGCGTAATGCAATCTATCTTTTAATAGGAATTTACTTTTTGGAATAATCGCCTGGAACTGACTTCCATCATATATAGGAATCGAATAAAGATGATACATTTCAAATTCAAAAGGATATACTATAGGTACATTTAGAATGTAATTTATTCTATTATTTAAAACGAAGCAATTGATTGTAATTACCTTTTCTAAAACGAGTGTATTTTCTAAACTGATTTTAATAGGGAATTGATCGGGAATTTTGTTTTCTATCGATTTTAATTCTTTGTATAAATCTGAAGTTTTTATTATACTAGGATGCATAGTACCTAATTTCGAAAAGGTTATTGAATTTTCGATATCTTGCAAAATTGATATAATGATATTATACATTTCTATAATTTGAATAAAACTGTCTTTGACGTACATGCCTACTCGTATGTGAAGATCTTTGTTGGGGTTACCTTCAATGACTGATGCTATTAAATTTAATTTCGATTCTAATAGTTTTTCGTTATGACTTATTTGCTGAATAGTATTATTAAATTTGTTTACGAGAGAGATGGCTAATGTGTTTTGAGCTTTTACATTGGCTGATAACTTGTTTTGATTTGACTGTAATTCTTTAATTAAGTTTTCATAGCGTTCTCCGTCATTTGCGTCTAGATTGCCTGAAATTGACTTAAATATTGAGCCTAAGCCGTTAAACAATTCTCTCTTAATCCGTTGCGGATGCGGTAAAATTTCTGACAATTTCAATTCAACTTTTTCTTCCGTAAATTTAATGACTTTTATGTAATTCGAAACTTCCTTCTCATATTCGTGATTTTTACTTAACAGAAATGTGATATTTTGGGTACTTAATTGTAATTTATTAATTTCTAAGATAATGGGATTTAGGTCGTAATAGTGGATGATGGAATGGGAATATCGTTTTAATTTTGCTGTTCCGATTTTTAGAGCTATTAGTCCTGGATTGTGCTCGAGATTGCGCGAGGTTATGATATCTTGCGTAACGAGAATTCCTGGTAGCCTGAAATGAGAGAAGATACACGATACTTAATACTTACTTATCTGGATTGCGCTAAGTGTTTTAAGGAAAAATGAAAAATTAGTTAATCAAAAGAATATAATTTTTTAAGTGGGCGTTTAAGGTTGTTCATGTGAATTTTTGGTTGTGTTTCGGTAGAAACAGTTTTTCTTTGTTGGTTGACGTTGGTTACATTACAAGATTTTTCGAATTTATTTGCTTGTTTTTGACGTGTATGTTTCTTCACAAATACCTTTTGGGCAGTATCAAATAATTCAGGTTTATCTCGATCTTTATTAGCTTTTTCTGCGACTTGAACTTTGTTTTCCATTAGATCTTGGTTTATTTTTGAATACATGATTTTTGAACGTTCTTTATGTTGGTTTACATATTCGTTTAACAACAATTTGTCGATTTCTAAATCAAATGGTTCATTACTGGATATATGACCGCTAATGACATCAACAGGTTTCAATTTTGTGGTAGAGTGGATCGAATTATTATATGAAAGTACTGCATATATCATTTTCATTTTAACTGAAGTTTTAGAAAATCCTCGTGTGTTGAGTAATCGTAAATGCTCTATTATGGTCGAATGGAGTCTTTCTATCATTCCATTGGACTGTGGGTGATTTGGGGAGCAAAAGTGAATTTTGATTTTATGGAGTCCTAGTAATTCAATGATAACTGAATTTTTGAATTCGGTACCGTTGTCGGATATAATCATGTTCGGAATACCGTGATGGGAAAAGAATTTTAGTAAATTGTCAGCAATTTCTGTTGCATTGTTGCTGTTAAGAGGATAAGCTTGAGCGTATTTGGAAAAGCTGTCGATAAGTGTTAAGAATTTGGTTTGTTCGAAAGTAAATGTATCTATATGGATTATTTGAAAAGGTTTTGAAGCAGTTGGGGTAATGTTTAAAGTCATTTTAACTGGTTTTCTATCGTATTTACTCTGTTGGCATATTTCACATTCATTAATATAAGTTTGAATGGATTGCTTCATTAGAGGCCAGTAATATTTTTCTTTTATTTTTTGTAAAGTTTCTTCCGTTCCTCTATGATTAGTCTTGCTTTCGTGGTAATTCCTTATCGTGTCTTGAATATCATTCTTGTCGGTGACGTCGAGTAGTTTCTTCTTACATCTTCTAAATTTAAGTGACGGCCATTTAAAATTTCTTTGGAGTACTACTGAAAAGTTCTCGTAGATCTCAGGGGATTCAAAGTAAAGATGATATTGAATGTCAGGGGCTATGTAATCTCTTATGAATTTTACAACATCTTCTTCAAATTTATTTCTTGAAAATTGTACCGAAATACGTTGTTTCTTCTCAAAGAGGAATGTTATTTTTGGTACGGATGGAGAGTGTAAAACTGAACTGATAATAATTTGATTTTGGCCATAATTTACAGGATAATTCGTGATAGGAATGTCAACAACAGGGTGTTGCTCATTATTTGAGTGTATTGTATTACCAGATTCTTCTTCTTTGTTATTTTCGACGTTTTCTGATGGTTCTTCCGGCAGCTCGTTTGAAATGTCTTCGAAAGCATTGTCTTGATTTATTTCATCAATATTCACTGCCATAGAGATTGCGTCAATATCGTTTGGGTTTAAATTAGTATGATAGTTCTGACTAGGGTTGTTATTGTCGGTTAAATTTTGGGTGTCTAAATCTAGGTATGTGGGCGGAGAATTTGGCTGAAATGTTATATGGG
The DNA here is from genome assembly GCA_946251905.1 of Cryptocephalus moraei. NCBI lineage: Eukaryota > Metazoa > Arthropoda > Insecta > Coleoptera > Chrysomelidae > Cryptocephalus > Cryptocephalus moraei. The sequence continues at coordinate 29,814,673 of OX276458.1, read as the reverse complement.
GGTTATCGAAGCCTTCGATGTTTCGCAGGTTTTCGTCTAATTTCTCCCAAAATGGGTTTGTTTCCTTTGCGTGAATTTCTACCCTGGACAAAGCATCTGCATTTGTATTTAATTTGCCCTTTTTGTAAATTATATTGTAGTCATATTCTTCAAGCTTTATTCTCCAACGTAGCAGTTTCGAATTTGGGTCTTTTAAAGAGAACAACCATTGCAAGGGTTTGTGGTCTGTAATAATGTTGAATTTTCTTCCGTATAGGTATGGTCGGAAGTATTTGGTTGCCCATACTATCGCTAGTAATTCTTTCTCTATTGCTGAGTAGTTCTGCTCTGAGTCATTAAGTGTTCTGGACGCGTATGCTACAGGTAGATCTTTTCCTATTATTCCTTGTGAAAGTATGGCTCCTAAGGCGACATTTGAAGCATCGGTAGTGAGATTAAAAGGTTTACTGAAATCGGGGTATTGTAATATCGGCTGATTAGTTAAAATGTTTTTGCAAGTTTCGAAGGAAGACAAATATTCGTCGTTTATTTCAATTTTTGCATTCTTTTTTAAACATCTAGTGAACGGTTTTGTTAACTTAGCGAAATCTTTAATGAAGCGCCGGTAGTAGCCTAAAAGTCCGAAAAATCCTTTAATTTGTTTGGGAGTTTTTGGTAGTGGAAAATTTTGAATAGCTTTAATTTTGTCTGGATTAGGTCGTACTCCGTCTCGTGTGACAACGTGACCTAAATAAGCGACTTCTTTTCTAAGAAATTCCGATTTATCCAATTGTATTTTAAAGTTGGATTCTCTTAATCTCTGGAAGACAGTTTTTAATCTCTCGAGGTGTTCTTGTAGAGATGTGGAAAACACGATAATGTCGTCCAAGTAAACTAGGCATTTTTCGTTCTGTATCCCTCGCAGTATGTTATCCATAACACGCTGGAAGGTGGCTGGAGAATTTTTTAGACCGAATGGCATGCGAAGAAATTCGTAGTGGCCATTTTCAGTGTTGAAGGCGGTTTTTTCGATGTCGCTTTCTCCCATTTCGATTTGGTGGAAGCCACTGGCGAGGTCTAACGTGGTGAAGTATTGGCATTTACCCAGCTTGTCTAGAAGGTCGTTGATATTTGGCAATGGGTATTTATCGTCGATCGTCTTTTCATTCAATTTTCTATAGTCAATCACGACTCTCCATTTTCTTTCACCGGATGCATCTGCTTTCTTTGGGACTACCCAAATCGGCGAGGACCACGGCGAGTTACTTGGTCGAATTATGTTTGAGTTCAACATTTTTTGAATTTGTTTCTTTACTTCTTCTCTATGAATAAATGGGTACCTATAAGATTTACTGTATATGGGAGTTTCGTCAGAGGTACGAATTTGGTGTTTAATTTTGTTGGTAAATGTAAGCGGTGTAGAGTCGTTGTAAAATATATCAGAATATTGTTCGCATAACGATAAAATTTTTGATTTTTCTTCGGTGTTCAAGTGATCGGTTCTTATTCTGGACAAGTCTAATTTAGTTTTGGAGGTGGTTTCAAAGTTGTTCAAAGATATATCCAAAAGTTCATTTTCGTTGAAATTTTCCACGGTTATAGGGTTAGAAAGATCAAGTGTCAACGTTTCATCTGTATTATTTAAAATCGTGGTCAGCGCTTTTCCATTTCTCGCTGTGCTTAGACTTTCAGGTATCTCACAATTGTGAATCTTAGTGTGTGGAATTATGATATCACCTTGTTTTACAGTCGTTTTTAATTCTATCACTTGTTCAACGCGCGGAGGTATGGTAACATGATAATTCGCAGAATTGTTAGTAACGTGATAACGTAATTTAATTTTAGCGTGAGGAGTAATAAGAAAATGATTATCAAAATCTAAATGCGCTCTAAGTAACTTCATATTGTCAAGTCCAATTAGTCCGTCGAATACGTCATGAAATTTAAATAGATAGAATTTTAGAGTTCCGTGTACATTAAACAATTTTGAGGTTGGTATTTCCGCACTGTATTTATGTGCTGATTTTTGAAATACAGTTGATACAATGAAAGGTTCATGTTTAATACAATTTGGATAATGTTTAAAGGCTAGATTTGGGTCTATGAAAGATTTTGTTGAGCCAGAATCAATCAAAAATTTTAGGTTGAGTTCAGGAAATACTAGATATGGCAATTCGTTTGAATCGGTAAGATTGAATGATATTGTTCGAGGTGTTAAGTTGGGTGTTCTAGGTGAGGCGTCCGTTGAAAATTTTCGTACTGATCATAGCTATAGTCTGGTTGATAGTCGGTATAGTCGATATCGTATTCGTTATTAGTCTCTTCGATTGCATTTTCATCGTAATAAGTATCGTAATTCTCGCCTGAAGTGGTGGGTGTGGAGGGATAATTGGAATTGTTATTATCGATCTGGTTTACTTCGGTATTGTAAAGTTCTTCAAAAATAAAATCAGGAGGACCAGTATTTTTGTTTTGGAAATAATTTTGTGGTTTCGAAGTGTTGCGAGTGGATATGCTCATAGGAGTAGGTTTGGGAAGTTGTAGTTGGCGGTTCGGATTTGGTTTAAAGACGTTCTGGTTGTTATTGTTGTTAGAGGGTTGTCTGAACACTTGTGAATTTCGTAAGAATTTTGGTGGTGGCAAATCCGTTCTGGGACGTATAGGAATGGGTTGTGAAGGGAATGTATTTTGGGCTCTAAAGAAATTGTTAGGTGTGTTAGTATTCATTTGTGGTCTGAAATTAAAATTCGGGGAATTCGGAACATTTGGGAATGAGTTTTGATAAGTCATTGGTCTTGTTACATGCTGGGGTTTGACATTGCGTTTATCAGAAAAGTTTTGGAAGTAATGGACGTTTTCCTCTTTTAATACGAATTGTAAAGCCTTATTTAATGAGTCGGGTTGCATGCATCGGATCGTAGTTGCTAATGGTTCGCGTAGACCGGATAAAAAGGTTTTAAGAGCAAGATCTTGATAAAGTTGTCGTTTTACATTTTTTCCTTCTTTAGTAGTTTCGTGGGTATCAATATAGCTACATAGTAAATTCAGTAAATGGAGAACTCTATCGTAAAATTTTTGTGGATGTTCATTTGGGCTTTGTTTAAGCATTACCAAGTCTCTATTGAGACAAATTTCGTCACGTTGATCAGAAAAACTATTAATTAGTAGTTTTTTCAAATCATCCCAAGTTGTCACTCCATGAATGTTAATAACTGATTTAGCATTGCCTTTTAGTTTTGAAATTACGGAATTCAGCAAATAAATGTTTTGAAAACAGTTTGGGTTTGTTGCATTATAGAAATGTGTAATTAGAGATTCGCTTACTGCCAAAAATCTATTTAAATCGTTCGGGTCACCATTAAATTCGGGGATGCAATTGAGATATTCAGCTTTGAATTCGGTCATGATTTCTAACGATTCTATTCTACGAGATAAATTTGATTCTACTTGATTCGAGTCAGTTACAGGTTCGCTTAAGTTTAGTGTATCGAAAAATTTAGTTAAAATTTCCAACTCTGACATGTATTGTCTAGATAGATTGCACTTACATTAGGATGACGAAGATTCGGAGCATCTCTTAACTTCTATGAGTGTCCTCGTCGAGCTTGGCGATGTGGGTCCAAACAGGTCGTTGACTCCTCGCGAATTGGACGATGTGGTTCCAACTCCGGTGTCTTGTTGGCGATGGGCTGCTTCGGTCCGCGGTGGATTGGGGGTCTCCGTCGATCGGTACTCCTCTCCTTCACAGCACGATCGTTCACAAAAATCACCTTCGATTGTCCGGTTAATCGTTGGTACGAACTTGATCGATCGATTCGAACAATCCGAACAATCCTACTGACTGCGCCACTTATTGATTCGATACCCGAAACTCCGTTTTTAAAAAGGTTTATTAATTAAAATTACAAATAGATGTGTACTCTACAATGGCTACATTAATACTGAAGTTATCCCCACTAGTTGGGTCTATTTATATGAGATAAGGAATATGTCTGCAACATCAGCACTTCATGGCTAGGAAGCTGATGTAACGCGTGCGAATATATTACGTCGGGCCATTGTATAGGTACCGGGAATAACCACTCTCTGGCGTACGGTCGGGGAAATGAGTAAATACGCAATAGTCGGTAACTGGAAAAATTGTGTGCGTGTGTGTTTGTGTGTACCATGATAAGTCATTTATTAATTTTCGTTCATTTCTTTAAGAACGCCTCTGGTCCCCGGCGAAATAATCGTTTTATTACTCCATGGGTTATTTTGACAGACTATAGTAGCGCAAAGTAGATAAACAATACCTAATATGTAATTGAAGATGTTGTTACTTCAATAAAACTTTAAGATTTTAAACAATTCAAAGTGTAAAGTGTGATACCATCCAAACAACAATATTAAAAACATAAATAACAACGAAAACGGGTATATACATTCACTTTAGATTAAAACTGAAATAGACAAAGACATTGGTAACATATAAAAGACTCCGACAATTCATCATGCAACAATACCAGTTGAGTCGTTCGCGTGTTATATTCACTTCCAGTCAGAGCCGAAAGTGAACTTCTAGTGACATGTGAATAGTGATAGTGAATTCCCCATGATACATCTGGAAAAGCAGTGAATCCGGCGAACATACAAACGTACATCAAAATCAGTAAAGCCGTTAGGAAATTGATAGTTTTTGTTTAATTAATGAAAGAGTATTCGCTCTCAGCCTACAACATAACATGTGGGCACGGGTCAACTCGTAAGAATTAATCCCCGGTCCGCATTTGACCTTCGCGAGATTGGTCAACTCGTAAGAATATGGGAGAATGTTCTCGGGGAGCTGAGATGAATTATGGAGCGTTCTTGATAATCCCCAATACAAAAATAAATTTTGATCAAATTGCCTACGTTTCGTTCAGTATTCTGAACATAAACATGGCTATGTCATCAAGATCAAATTTGATATTAATTAATTTGACATTAATGTCAAATTTGATTTTGATAACATAGCCATGATTATGTTCAGAATACTGAACAAAACGTCGGCAATTTAATCAAGATTTATTTTTGTATTGGGGATTATCAAGAACGCTCCATAATTCGTAAGAATATGGTTCTCTAGATCGGTCAACTCGTAAGGGTTAGAACTACCTGAAAAATCCCAAAAGGGGGATTATCGTATTCCTTGCGAGAGGGCAAGGAAAACCCGGTGGAACCCAACGCTAGGGTCATAAAATGCATATGATCATTAACAACAACCAAGTCTTTGCCGCGTTGACTTTTAATAGAATCCACAACTACCTCGGTGCGATCCATCGTCACCGTTTAGTTGGAACGTAACAAACCACCCCCTTATATCATAAATTCTTAGTTTCAACATATATCCGACCTACTTCGTTGCAATCATCATCCCTTCGATTATTTCTGAGAATCCTCTTACGAGTTGACTCATCCAAAACTACCCTTTAAAAATTTACCTGCCGGTTCGCTTACGAGATGACCGATCTTAGGGTGGGGCATTAAAATTCCTTACGAGTTGACCGCCGCCGCATGTTGTAATGGTGCCGCTAATTTTTAGGAATGAATATGATCAGTTCAGTAAACTGAACCGGTTTCAGCTAAATTTTGAAACAAACTGAATTTAAATCCTTTTAAGAAGTTTTCGGAGCTTGTATATTTGATTTATATTTTATGTAATGTAAATAGGTAGAACTCTTACTCCTTAACACAGGTGCATCTTGTTGCTATTGTATTTCTCTCAAACAGCTAAAATGTAGTAGCTGTTTCTTCTTTTTATTTTCACCTAAAATTTAGAATAATTTTCATCAGGAGTCATTTTACTTTTTCATATGATGCACTTATATATGTCTTTATATGTATATATATCTGTATATACTATATATATATATATATATATATATATATATATATTTTTATATATTTATATAATTTTGGAAAAATTTAATATTTTTTCGAAAACAGTTAAAAAAGTTAAAATTAGTTTTGACACAAATTAGCGGTGACTAATTTATCTTCAAAAGAGTAGATATTTCAATGGGACGTTTTGATGAATCTATTGATTTAGATTTAGATCCTAAAATCGTGGTCAGATTAAATGGCGCCTCGTTACGTCAACTGACTTGACATTATAACGATATATATAAATTGAAGGGTGTATATTTGAAGATTTCTGTGTGCATATTTTTAAAAATGTTTTATAACATTTTATGAACATTATTGAAAGAATGCTTTTAGCATATTCCAAATAAATTTCATGCTTATTTCCTCTACATTTTAATATGAAACACTTGCCCTTCTTTGCATGAGTATTGCAATCGGGTTAATTTTTAAATATTAATGTATTGGCATTTGTAGCCTATTAAGGTCCCTGAATCCAAAAAACATGTTTTTCAAAAAGTCTTTTCTCAGAAATTAAAACTCACAAACGGTTCAAACCCTGTATTTAAATTTTGCAGTCTACTTTGACCCCCATAACAAGCTTTTTATTAAAATCGACCGAGATAAAGGGGTAGTTTGTTATTGACATTTTTTCAGTATTTGGAAGTTTTCCCAAAATTTACAAAAAGAATTTTTTTTAAACCTAATAAGTTTCATTCCACTGTTGAATAAATATAATAAAGTTAGGTAACATTTTTGGCTAAGTCTTGCCCGAAGGCCACTCTACACTTTTTATTCTCCGATTTTTCGAAATTTTTTCAAAATCCATTACAATATGTTTTTTAGTTTCCTGGTTTGCTCACCATGACATCAAGCTGAGACCCCCCATATCCCATTTGAATTCAATTGAATCCCTATCAATAACGATATATTTCAGTTATAATGTTAATTCTGAGCCCCACTGATAATGCTGTTGTAAATACCCCAAATTAGTAACTCATCTTCTAATAAATTAATAACTGCATTATCAGTTATATATGTGCGTACACGTCACGTCAGTTTAATAAAATTAAAACGCTTTAACGCATACGTTATGTGTGTGTACTGTACGTGCGGGGAAACGTGCAACATTTCAGCGAGAAAACAGGAAACTGATGCTGATATACATAAGCAGTGTTGGAAATGAATGGCTGACACATTTACCTACCATTCGTACATGTTTATTCATTAGCGTTTTTCCGTTAACGAGATCAGTTTATGACTATACGGCGAAGACATATATTTATATTACAGAATAAAAAGAAATATTTTATTTTCAATAACATAATAGTATTTTATGGGGAGCTTGAGTTATAAATCTACATTAATGGCCACAACTAATTGCCAACTGATTTATTGTGAGCTCAAACGTTTTATTGTTACAAATAACCTTAATGTTTTGAAATTTCTGAAAATACCTTCAGGTGCAATATAAAGAACTTCACACTAAGTAATTAGTAATTATATACATTTTTAAAACTCCTTTATTATTAGTTGACACTGTTTGAGGTTTTTAAAATCTTATTATTAAAAATTAATAAGGAAACTAATGATATCTCAAAAACTTCTTTAGATAAAAACGTAATCTTTTGGAGTTTCTAGTAGATGACTTTTTTTGAGTTAATTTTTATTCGTTAAAGAGCAATATCCACATGATTATTTATGATTTGATAATTAACTTATAAATAGTAGTATTGTACTAGTTATAATTTGACTGACAATGACAGGTTATTATTAGTATTGTAATTATTAAAAGTTATTATCGTATCAGATTTCATAGATTTACTTTTTATTTGTTCTTTAGTAATTCATTATGAGTTGAAACTACCTGAAGATTAAGAATACTTACACAAACAATCCACAGAAATTTCAATAAGTTAAAACTTAAGATTTGTTCAAATTTGGTTCTGCATCCTAAAATCGAACAAATTACGCATTAAATAAGAAATGTTGTTTTGAAAAATTATAAAAAAAAACAAAATGACTACTACCAAAAATGTAAGCTTAAGTAGCCTAAAATTCAATAAATGTCTTCCTTACAAAGCCTTTTACCAACTTTAAAAGTTTTTTGAATTTATTATTAAAGTTGTGCAAAATTGCCATCAAATAGGTATACCAAACAAAATCTAACGCTATTTCAAAATAATGTTTTGAAATCCATAATTATTTTTCGTGCACTGAAAATTCCATGGGTTAACCATAAAATTTTGTAAATTCTGCTTTAAACGCGAACTACGTTATAATTTATGTTCTTGTATAATAAAGATTCAAACAAAAATTTATAAGCACGAAGCTACGCGTCAAAGTTATTAAAACTCACTATTTCTTACTTATATAGTCCTCTACGGGCACGGAAGGTTCTATGAATTTAACTTTACAACAGTACAGATTATGCCTTTAGATGTTAGGTATAGAACAGATGATTTACAAGTAGGTACATGATTTACAGGTTCGAAATAAAAATTTACAAAAACCTAAAAATTCTCCCAAATATTTGGAACTCGTCATAGTTCGTCCTTACGATGTACTTTATATGCACGTAATGTTTCACAAGTTTTTCTTTAAAACTGGACAAACAATACAAAAATATAAAATGTCATAAAGCTAACGTAACTATTTGTAAATAGTTTATAAAAAAATCTAGAAATGTTTCTTTAAATAACCTAAAAAACATGGCACTCGGCCCTTATAAAGTACTTTAAGGCCCGTATGCAGAGACGTTTCAAGGAATCCTCGAAGGTCTCCTTGAACCTTAAGGTATGCAGAGACGTTACTTCAAGGTCTCCTTCGAGTCGACTCGAAGGTCTTCTTGAGATCTTCTTAGGTACCGGTTCAGCAAGGAGACAACCAGGGACGTTTTATTACCTATTGTTGAAAGGAACCTAATTAGAGGAGATGGAGCTAGGGGCCTACCTATATTACCGGTGGTGCAATTAATAATTGCTTTACGCTTTTACGCCAGTAACTGTTTTTAAGTAAAACATTTTAGGAAAGTTTTTGAAGGTTTTACTACTGTGATTATTGTTTCTAGCAAGTGCATGGAGACCTGAGAGGGTTGAATCAGTCAACAGTGTGCCGCGTCATTAAACGGATATCAATCATATTTGCACAGCAGTTGAGGAGATATATAAAATTTCCATCCAACAATGAACGAAATCGCATCGTCATAGAATTCTACGGAATCGCTCGATTTCCGAAAGTTATCGGATGTATTGATTGCACCCATATCCCAGTAAATAACCCTGGAGGAGAACATGCCGAAATGTATAGAAACCGAAAGGGGTGGATGTCGATAAATGTGCAAATTGTTGCAGGCCCTCAACTGCAAATTTTTGATATTACCGCACGTTATCCTGGCTCCACCCATGACAGTCGGATATACCAAAGAAGTTCGGTATATACTCGGTTTCAACAAAATGAATTTCCTGGACTAGAGTTATTAGGGGATAGTGGATATGCTAACAGTACGACACTACTAACACCATTTTTAAATCCAGCAACTGTGTCAGAAGAACGTTATAATACTGCAAATATTCGCACAAGGAATACTGTAGAACGTTTAAACGGTGTTTGGAAAAGGCGATTTTCGTGCTTGAAAGGAGGTCTTCGAACGAAACTTCAAACTTCTTTAACTATAATTTGTGCTGTTGCCGTTTTGCACAACATAGTTATAGAGCATGGAGAATTTGATGTGGACGAAGACCCTGAAAACGCACTTGAATTGGACCAACCTGTCGATGTTGCAGTAGCACCAAACAGCTTAGCGTTCCGAAGAGCTTTCGCTCACAGATATTTTTAAATTATGTAAGCATCGCACAACACATATTGCAACAATATCAAAAGTAATAGTTTAATTTGTGCAGGTTTCTCTCAATAATGGGTAGTAAAGCATCCTTAGCTGTCACCTTGCTGAACCTGTATCTTCTTGTGACAAGTACTTGTCCCAGACCAAGTAAATTGTACACACTACGTGCCTATTTGAAAGTTTCAGTTTATTTCGGGAAGGGCAACTAAATAGACAAGTACTTATTGAAGATGGACCCGAGTTCTGATACATCTTTAGCTGCCTTTGTTACATTAAGTTGTGCTTATCTTTTATTTAAAAATAGAAGAAAAAAGCGCAAACCTAGAAGATGGTGGATATCATCTTTAAATAATAGTAGAGATAGGTATGTATAAAATGTAGTTATTTTTTGAAATGAATGTAAAACTCCACGCCAGTAAGGAGTCCAATCTTTATTTATTACTGTTTAAGACGAAAAACTACACTCCACTTGCAGAGTCAAAATCATAAACACGGTATATCTCTTGAAAGACTATAGCTATATTTGAAAGTACTTGGCAAGTAGCGAGTAATGTGTACGGCGACTCGCACTGACTTGGAGAATTACTTGCACTTCCCATCGCTTGTCGGAAAACGGGTCCAAGTCAAAGGCGGCGAGTCGATTACTTCCTAGTTTGTTAACTCTGCGCTTGACTACGCGGTTTTTACTTGCCGAGTAGCTATAGTCTTTCAAGAGATATACCATGTTTATGATTTTGATTCTGCAAGTGGAGTGTGGTTTTTCGTTGTAAACAGTAATAAATAAAGATTGGACTCCTCACTGGCGTAGGGTTTTACATTCATTTCAAAAAATAAGTACATTTTATACTATTTGTTCAAACTGTGATGAGGTAAAATTCCAAGAAAACGTGTAGCTACCTTTGTCAGTATCCGACAATCGCGGGAGTATCAGCAGCGTTTGAAAGTCATTGACGGCGCGGTCGTAGCACTTACCATATTAGCTTGTCGTGCATTCGACATTGACAATAATGTCGAAATTTTTAAGGCACGCCTTTGTCGCGGTATATTGTTACAGTAGTTCCGATAAGAAGGGGTTTATTGGCTTAGTAAGTTCTTGGAATTCTAGCTCATCAGATATCGTACGCGCTGTACATACCTATCTCTACTATTATTTAAAGATGATACCCGCCATCATCTAAGTGTGCGCTTTTTTCTTATATTTTTAAGTAAAAGATAACCACAACTTAATGTAACAAAGGCAGCTAAAGATGTATCAGAACTTGGGTCCATCTTCAATAAGTACTTGTCTATCTACTTGCCCTTTCCAAAATAAACTGAAACTTTCAAGTAGGCACGATGAGAATTAGAATCGAAAGGCTCTAACGCAGATATTTTGGCAAGAGAGTATTAAGAAACATTACTGCTCAAAATAACTTTCTAAGACAAATAATGTTATTGTTACCGTGTACCCATTATTACCTGCCTGGTTGACATTTGCAGAAATAAAAGGTCACTTTAATCTCATCTGTTACAATTACCTCCATTTAATGGGGCGTTAAACGTTTTCTGTGCAACGTTCTGTAAATGCAGCAGATTCCGCTTAATGTGATCGCTTCCGTAACATATATAAGTGATAATAATAAGCGAATGATAACAATAAACGACGAAAGTAAAAAATTTCACAAAATGAAATACAGCAAAAAAAATATCATTAGGGTAATGAAGCAACTAAAATACACATTTTATTTAAATTTTATTATACATACATATATGTAATATGTAGTTCTAATGTTAAACAAAGTTATTTTTTTACAAAGAGTTCATAATTTTTTTGTCGTTTATTTTCTAATAGTATATTATTTATAAATTCTTCATAGCGATAATGTAATTAAAATGTGTCAGCATAATGATGAACCCCTCCCTATAATACATTAATTGCGTGTATCATTTCTTTTTGAGTGGGAGGTTTTTCCTTCCTGGTTTTCTGTCTGTTCTATACTTTCCGAGGTATACCTGGAGAATATTTCTTGTTTGGTAACTTCTCCTGAAGTTTGTATGTTTTCATCAATTGTCAATGCCAAACAAACATTTTTTGTTGTTCGACTCTGGTCATGAAGATAACAGAATTGTAATATTCGGTACCACTCAATTCTTTAATCGACTAGCCACATCAATGCACTAGTATATAGATGGAACACCCAAGACGGTACCTTCGTTGTTTTATCAACTGTACACATACATGACTTAGCCTTAGAACATAACACGGCTGTTCCATTACTGCAAGCTTTATTACCCAGCAAAACCCAATTCATCCATAGTGCACTTTTGACTCAATTAAAGTCGCTGGATGCTTCAATAGCACCAGAATCAATTTTAATTGCATTGAACTAGAAATGGCAAGCGCAATGAGAAAACAATTTCCCTCTACGTGGTTGCTTTCTCCATTTTACTTAATTAGCTACTCCAGTCATCAACGGCAAAATACCGTGTTAGTGTGGAATTTTGGGAAACAAGGTCGATTTCTTTGAAAATTGGGATTTAGATAGTATTTATAACGTTCTTCAAAGTTGAACTGTGCCGAAGTGTAATTTTTCCCTAGGGGTGGAAACCACCCCTTCTAAGGGGCAAGAAATTTTTTTAATCAAAATAAGCCGGAAAATGGATAAACTGACCAATTCTAAATAACTTTTGTCCTATAAAGTTTTTTGTAAAGTTGATATTTTTCGAGCTATTCACGATTGAAGCTACACATTTTTCATTGAAAAAACGAATGTTTTTTAACAATTTTTCACAAATACCTTGAAAATCTCTCATTTTATCGGAAAAAACAATCAGAACAAAAATGTAGCTAATAAAAAAACAAAGAGATGCGCTTTTGAATGATCTCTATAAACCTAATAAGGGTTGAGTTATTGCTCGTACTCCAGTCATCAATAGTAAAATACCGTATTATTGTGTGGAATTTTGGGAAACGTCGATTTTCATGAAAATTTTGACTTAACTCTACTTACCCTTTTTTTAAAAGTTCGGCATGTGCCGAAGTGTGCTTTTTCCCTCCCTTCTAAGGGGTAAGAAATTTTGTAATCGAGATATACCCGGAAATCTATAGATTGACCAATTCTAAGTAACTTTTGTTCTATAAAGTTTTTTTGGAAAGTTAATATTTTTCGAGTTATTCACGATAAAAATAAATGTATTGTATCATGGACCATTTCAAATTACGAAATAGCGAAAAAAATTCCCTTGCTTTCCATGCTAGAAACTTTTTAAAAAATGCATTTTGTAGAGAATTCCAAGCGTTTTAACATCAAATTAGTTAAAAGTTTTTACAATGCGTAGTTTTGAAAAGGGTTGCGTTCAATAGGCTCGGATGAGCTATAATTAGTACGCGAATGCAAACTTCGATACGTCATATCTCCTTCATTTTTATAATACAAAGATAAATAAAAAATCTAAATTATCAGTGAGACAAACCATGCAATTAACATTTGAAACAGGTTTTTATATCTGAAATGGTTTTTGGATTATTTAAGAAAAATCCATTTCTTTTTCTAAAATTACGAAAATGCAAATTTCATTTTAAACAATTATTTTTCCTAAAATAAGCATTCTAAGCCGGTTAAACCACATAGATAGATCTTATCAATAATACCTAAATAAAGTTAAAGGCAAGTGGCTTACATTTAATTTTTATCAGGGTGGTAAGGGTGGAGGGTGTAATTTTTATATTAAATAAAAAACAAGAAAGGTGTTTATTTTTGTTATAAATCAGTCAATTCTCATGCATAAGACTTATGTTAGTACTCGTTTTAAAGGGTATTTTATGTACTTTAGAAAAGGTCGATTGAGTTATCCCCAAAAATTTTACCATTTTCCATTTATTGAAGGTTGAATATTTTAAATTTCGCGGTTCTCGAAAAATAACCATGTTTCAATGAGCAATAACTCAGTCCTTATTGGGTTTATAGAGGTCATTCAAACACGTATCTATTTGTTTTTTTATTAGCTACATTTTTGTTCTGATTATCTTTTCCGATAAATGAATGATTTTCAAGTTATTGGTGAAAAACTGTTAAAAAACATTCGTTTTTCGCATTCGAAAAATGTGTAGTTTTAATCGCGAATAACTCTGAAAATATCAACTTACAAAAAAACTTTATAGAACAAAAGTTACTTAGAATTGGTCAATCTATCGATTTTCCGGCTTATTTTGATTAAAAAAAATTTTCTTACCCCTAGGGTGGTTTCCACCCCTAGGGAAAAAGCACACTTCGGCACAAGTTCAACTTTGAAGAACGTTATAAATACTACCTAAATCCCAATTTTCAAAGAAATCGACCTTGTTTCCCAAAATTCCACGAGTTATGTCTTTCGGCGTTCAAAAGACCTTTTTAAAAATTATTTTAAAACTTTAATTACACTTTAAATTAGTAAAATACAATATAAATGAAATGATAACAGAGATGTTACGCGCCCGACGTCTGATGATCTAATCCTGAAGTCCGGTTGTGGAGCTTCCTATTTATAGTTTCTCTAGGTGCTGATCTAAGGGATCCTATTCTTCTAAATGGGGCCTTTGTTTGGGGCTGACATTACTCCTCCCCCCGAAGATTCGAGTTCCGGGCTCTCCTAGTTCGGAAGTCGAACATCTTGTAGTTCCAGGGCTGCAGTGGTTTCTTCCTGTTGAAGTCCTAATCTTCGTCTTTGGACGATCTTTTTCTTGAAATATACAATGAATATAATGATTATTAAACAATAAATGATAATAGTCCAGGCACTTGGTGAATTTGAAATTACTGGTTGATTGATTACTGGGTCGTTTTCAATATATTCTTGTTTGATTTTGTGAAGTTCATCTAGGTTAGTATTTTCAAGTTTAAGAGTGAAATTAGTTTGAATTGAAAATTTGTTATCTTGACTTAAATTTGGAAATAATATGATTTGATCGGAAGTTTCGTCTTCTTCGTCTTCTTCGTTGGTGATTATCCTCTTCTCGGTTGAAAGTTGACATCCTAGGGGAATATCAAAAAGATATGAACCATTAAGTTTTATGACTTCCATTTGTTCATGACAATGAAGTTGAATGATTTCTTCTTGAGGTAAAATGATGATCCACTGGTTGGCGTTTTCTGTTTTCTGGTAGACGTTGTCGGCTACTTGAACTCTGGTCTGTGAACATTGGGTTGGCATCTTGACCTCTAAGAGTTGAATTTCGCAAGGAGTTTCCTTGTTGATTTGTCGAAGAGTATTTTTATCGCAAATGTAGAGTTTCGATGATGCTTCCATGCAGGGGTCGCTTATAGGGACATAAAACAATGTGTTTCGTGCGACGAATTTTAATTTCGGTATTATTGCTTTAAATTCACCTCTCGAAAAAATGGGTACTGAGTACAAATGGTACATTTCAAATATATAAGGATGGGTTATGGGTAGATGAAAAAGATAGGTAATTTTGTTGTTTAATACAAAGCAATCGATTTTAATCAGTTTTTTGAAATATATCATATTTTCTAGAGTTATGTTTAGTGGTAGTTGATTAGTTTTAAATTTTAATTTTCTTAACTCTTGGAATAACTCTGTTGTTTTTATAATACTCGGGTGGATAGTGCCTAATTTAGTAAAGGTTATTGACGATTCTATGTCTTGTAGAATTGAATTAACAATTTCGAACATATTGATTAATTGGATTAATGTGTCCTTAATAAATCTTGTATAATCTCGATTTACGCTGCCCTGAACAATTCCTGAAATCTGCTTAATTCTTATACTTAATATTTCTTCATTATGCTTAATTTTATTAACAGTTTCGTTGAACTTATTGATTAATGAAACAGCAAGGGAATTTTGATTTTTCACTGAACTACTTAACTGGTTTTGATTATCTTGAAGATTTTTGATTAATTTTTCATATCTTTCTCCGTCGTTTGCGTCTAAGTTACCGGTTATACTCTTAAATATAGAACCTAATTCGTTAATTAAACCACGCTTAATTCTATTAGGGTGCGGTAATATTTCTATAATCCTATTTTCTACCTTATTTTCTAGGAAGTTTAATAGTTTTATGTAATTGGATACTTCATTAAAATAATGATCATTAACTGATATATGTCTTGTTTGCCAAAAATATATGGTAATCTGGAAAAGAAACAATGTTTTAATCAAATGAATACTTTTGTCTGAGTGGTCGTTTTACATTGTCCATGTGAATTTTACTTTGGGAATTGGTTGCAATTGTTTTTCTTTCAACGATTACGTCTGATATTATTTTGGGTTTATCGAATTTATTTGCATTTTTCTGCCTAACGTTTTTCTTAATAAAAGCTACTTTTCCGGGTTGGAAGATATCTGGTTGATCACGATTTTTATTTGTCTTTTCTATAATGTGTTCTTTATTTTCAATTAAGTCTTTGTTTATTTTTGAATATAAAGCTTTCGTTCTTTCTTTATGTTGGTTCGTGTAGTCGTTCAGCAATATTTTATCAAGTTCTACATTAAATGTGTCATTGTTTGAGATGTGTCCGCTAATTATGTCAATAGGCTTGTGTTTTGTTACTGAATGAATGGAGTGATTATATGCCAATATTGCGTAAATCATTTTCATTTTTGCGGGAGTTTTTGTAAAACCTTGAGTATTTAATATTCTTAAATGTTCAATTATCGTAGAATGGAATCTCTCAATTATTCCATTAGATTGTGGATGATTCGGAGAACAGAAATGAATTTGAATTTTATGTAATGATAGAAGTTCTGTAATTACGGAATTTTTGAATTCGGTGCCGTTATCTACAATAATTATCTTTGGAATACCGTGATGGGAAAAGAAATTAATTAAATTGTCTGCAATCTCGGTACTATTTAGTGAAGTTAAACAATAAGCTTGTGCGTATTTCGAAAAGCTGTCGACGATTGTTAAAAATTTTAATTGTTCAAATGTAAATGTGTCTAAATGAACTATTTCAAAGGGTTTTGAAGCTGTCGGTGTTTGGTTTAATTGCATTTTGACTGGTTTTCTATCATATTTGGCTTGTTGACAAATTTCACAATTATTTAGGTAGGTTTGGATGGATTCCTTCATTTTGGGCCAATAATATTTTTCTTTTATTCTGTTCATTGTTTCTTCTATTCCTCGATGGTTGGTTTTACTTTCATGATAATTTTGAATGGTGTTTTTAATTTCGTCTTTATCGGTTATATCGATTAGTTTCTTTTTACAACGTTTGAATCTTAAAGATGACCATTTGAAATTTCTTTGGAGGGTTAATGAAAATGGTTCGTACATGTCAGGATCTTCAAAATACAATAGATAATTTGCATCGGGTGAAACATAGGTTTTAATAAAATTTACTATATCATTTTCGAAATTATTTTGGGAAATTTGAACATACATTCTTTGTTTTTTGTCAAATAGATTTACTATTTTAGGAGTTGCTGGTGAGTGTAATACTGAGCTGATTACTATTTGATTTTGTCCATAATTTAATGCGTGATCTACGATTGGGATATTTACTATAGGGTGTTGGTCAACATTGGACTGAATCGTAACACTTTCGCTTTCGTCTTGTTGAATTTGTTCGTTTTGTCGCGATTGTTCATTGTCGTCGGTTTGTACAATCATAGATATGTTGTCTAGGTCAGGTTCGTTTTCGTTCGGAACTGAGGGTTCGTCAAATGTTATTGATTGAAATTGATTTCCAATTAAATTGTCAAATTGTTTCCAGTAATTGTCCGTTTCTTTTGTGTGAATTTCAATTCGAGAAAGTGCGTCTGCGTTTGTATTTGCTTTTCCTGGCTTATAAATAATTTGGTAGTCAAATTCTTCTAATTTAATTTTCCATCTATGTAATTTTGAACTAGGGTCTTTTAGCGAAAATAACCATTGTAAAGGTTTATGATCCGTTATAATGTTAAATTTTCTTCCATATAGATAAGGTCGAAAATATTTGGTTGCCCATACTATTGCCAAAAGTTCTTTTTCGATTGTCGAATAATTTTGCTCTGAGTCGTTTAAAGTTCTAGAAGCGAAAGCTATTGGGAGGTCGTTACCTATTGGTCCTTGCGATAAAACTGCGCCTAACGCTACGTTCGATGCGTCGGTAGTTAGATTAAATTTCTTTGAAAAGTCTGGATATTGTAGAATTGGTTCGTTGATTAATAAATTTTTACATTTTTCAAAACAATTTACGTATTCATCATTTAATTCTATTTTTGCGCCTTTCTTTAAACATTTAGTTAAAGGTTTTGTCAATTTCGCAAAGTCTTTTATGAACTTTCGATAATAACCTAATAAACCTAAGAATCCTTTAATTTGTTTTGTCGATTTTGGAATTGGAAAATTTTTGATGGCTTTAATTTTGTCTGGATGTGGAGTTATTATATGTCCTAAATAAGCAACTCCTTTACATAAAAATTCTGATTTGTCCAATTGAATTTTGAAATTTGATTCTCTTAGTCTTTGGAAAACTGATTTTAGTCTTTCTATGTGTTCTTGAAGAGAGGTTGAAAATACAATGATATCGTCTAAATATACTAAACATTTTTCATTTTGAATACCGCGAAAAATATTGTCCATGACTCGTTGAAACGTGGCTGGGGCATTTTTTAATCCAAAAGGCATTCTTAAAAATTCGTAGTGACCATTTTCTACGTTAAAGGCTGTTTTCTCGATGTCTGATTCGGTCATTTCAATTTGGTGATAACCGCTTGCCAAATCAAGAGTTGAAAAATACTGGCTTTTTCCTAATTTATCCAAAATGTCATTAATATTTGGTAATGGGTATTTGTCATCGATTGTTTTCTCATTAAGTTTTCTGTAATCAATTACTATTCTCCATTTCTGTTTTCCAGAAGCATCTAATTTTTTTGGAACTATCCAAATTGGAGATGACCATGGTGAAGTACTTGGTCTGATAATATTTGAATCTAACATTTTTTTAATTTGATTTTGAACCTCTTGTTTATGGATAAATGGATAGCGATAAGTTTTTGTGTATACTGGAATTTCGTCAGTTAATTTAATTTGGTGTTTTATTTTGTTCGTAAAAGTTAAGGGTGCATTTTCCTGATGGAAAATATCTGAAAATTGTTCACATAACTTGATAATTTTGGCTTTTTCTTCCTTGTTCAAATGGTCGGTTCTGATTTTTGATGAGTCGAATGTTTTATAATTTGGAGTATCAATGTGATTTAAGTCGAAGTTTTTGAGTTCTACTGGATCAAACTTTTCTACTGGAATTGGTGCAGAAAAATCAATTGTACTTGGTTTTACATTACTGTTTAAAATTGTTGTGAGTGCGTATCCGTTTTTCGCAATTGTTAGGCACTCAGGAATTTCACAATTTTGGATTTTTTGGTGTGGAATGATTATTTCACCATTTTGAATTGAAGTTTTTACTTTTATAACTTGTTCCATACGTGGTTGAATTGTAATTTGATTTAAATCTTCAAAACGTTTGGTTTGATAAAAATGAAATTTAATTTTGGCGAAAGGTGTTATCAAGTGATTAGTATTGAAGTTAAGAACTGCCTGAAGTGTCGTTAAATTGTCAATTCCGATTAAACCGTCAAAAGTGTCGTGAAATTTGAAAAGATAGAATTTTAATTTATTAGAAGGGTCTAAGTTGAAAATTTTCGATGGCGGAATCGAGGCACTAAACTGATGTGATGATTTTTGGAATACTGTGGAAACAATAAATGGGTCATTTTTAATTAAGTTTGGAAAGTATTTATTTGCAATTTCTGGATTTATAAATGACTTTGTTGATCCTGAATCAATTAATAATTTAATATCATATTCTGGGAAAATGATGTACGGTAATTCGCTCATTTTTTCAGAAATTGTGTTCAAAGTTATTATTGGTGGTGTCATTTCTTTTTGACTTTTTCGGCTGGTTCGGTAAAATTTTGTTCATCATCATAATATTCAGAATTTTCGTCTTCGTATTCGTTATTTGTCTCTTGTACGTTTTCATAAATGTCTGTGTTGTATAGCTCTTCGGCTATGAAAGGAGGTTTTTGATTGTTGGCTCTATATGTATTCTGGAACATATTGGGACGATATTGGTAATTTTGGGGATTTCGGAAATTTTGATTAGACGTTGAGGGTCTCGGTTGATACGTATTTCGAGTAGACGTACTCATTGGAGTTGGCGGTGGAAGATTTTTTCTCATTGCGGAATTTGGCTTAAAGACGTTGACGTTTTGAGGTTGTTTGAAAACTTGTTAGTTACTTAGGAATTTTTGTGGTGGTAGATTTCTTGGTTGAGCGTTGATTGGTTGCGAAGGAAAGTTGTTTTGATTTTTGAAGAAATTATTTGGGGTATGTTGGTTGAATTGTTGACGAGAATTATAATGTGGATGTTGATTAAATTGACGAGGATTATAGTGTGAATGTTGGTTAAATTGGGGTTGATGGTTTGGTTTAAAAGAATTTGGAAATTTATTCGGGTTTTTATGGGTAAAATTTTGGAAGTACTGATGTATATAAAGTTGGCGGACCACCCTCACAGGCCGGCAAAACAAAATAGTAGAGATTTTGTGTCTTTTTTGTAGCTTTTTTGTAGCGAGAAAACGAATTTTGTAGCTTTTGAATAGCCGGAGCTACAAAAGGTGGGCTAACTTAATATTAAGTTAGCGGCCACCGCTATAACTCACACGGAATGTAATAGGATGCTCTGGTTTGCGCAGGAATTTGTGTCTTTAGAAGTAATTGAAAGTCAATGGGCCAAAAAAAGTTTTTGGCCACATTTGGCCAATTTTGGCCAAAAATGACAAGATGTTCAATCATCACTCGCGGTTCAATTTCATGATATAGTAGCGATCTTAAAAATCATTTGGCATTGAAAACCTTCTGTTAATTGGCCAAAAAAGCGGGCAAAAATTGCCAAAAATGGCAAAAAATTCGAAAATTATTTATTTCTGCCAAAACATGGGAAATCCTGTATACACGTCGACAGGTCGAACATGTGGTACACAGAGAGCTCAGAAAAACTAGCAGGGGGTCAATAAAAAATACTCAGAAATGGCCAAAAATTCTAAAATGACCTATTTCGGCCAAAACGTGCTAAATCCTGTATATACCTGAATTGTTCGAAAATGCGGGCCATGGGAATTTAAGCAACAATGTGGAGGATTTAGGAGACTCTGTTAGACACTAAAAGTCACTTTGCACAGCGGGCCTGTGGAGCTACAAATTCTAAAAGGACTTATTTCGGCCAAAACGTGATAACTCCTGTATATACTTCGACAGTTCAAAAATGTGGGTCCAGGAATTTTCAGACACACTGTAAGGATCCAATGGATCCTTCTAGCAACAGGAATTCACCTAAAACTGCGGGCCTGTGGAGCTACAAATTCTAAAATTAGTTATTTTTGGAGAAAACGTGATAAATCCTGTATATACTTCAACAGTTCGAAAATGTGGTCCCCGGAATTTTTAGACACACTGTCTAAGGATCCAATGGATCCTTCTAGAAACATGAATTCACCTAAAACTGCGGGCCTGTGGAGCTACAAATTCAAAAAGGATTTATTTCGGCGAAATCGTGATAACTCCTGTATATATTTCGACAGTTCGAATATGTGGTCCCCGGAATTTTCAGACACCCTGTCTAAGGATCCAATTTGGCCCACATTTTCGAACTGTAGAACTTTGTACAGCGGGCCTGTGGAGCTACAAATTCTATAAGGACTTATTTCGGCCAAAACGTGATAACTCCTGTATATACTTCGACAGTTCAAAAATGTGGGTCCAGGAATTTTCAGACACACTGTCTAAGGATCCAATAGATCCTTCTAGCAACAGGAATTCACCTAAAACTGCGGGCCTGTGGAGCTACAATTTCTAAAATTAGTTATTTTTGGAGAAAACGTGATAAATCCTGTATATACTTCAACAGTTCGAAAATGTGGTCCCCGAAATTTTCAGACACACTGTCTAAGGATCCAATGGATCCTTCTAGCAACTGGAATTCACCTGAAACTGCGGGCCTGTGGAGCTACAAATTCTAAAAGGACTTATTTCGGCCAAAACGTGATAACTCCTGTATATACTTCGACAATTCGAAAACGTTAGCCCCGGAATTTTCAGACACACTGTCTAAGGATCCAATGGATCCTTCTAGCAACAGGGATTCGCCTAAAACTGCGGGCCTGTGGAGCTACAAATTCTAAAATCAGTAATTTTGGGCCAAAACGTGATAAATCCTGTATATATT
This sequence comes from Cryptocephalus moraei, assembly GCA_946251905.1. Lineage (NCBI taxonomy): Eukaryota > Metazoa > Arthropoda > Insecta > Coleoptera > Chrysomelidae > Cryptocephalus > Cryptocephalus moraei. The sequence continues at coordinate 29,792,776 of OX276458.1, read as the reverse complement.
TCGACAGTTCGAATATGTGGTCCCCGGAATTTTCGGACACACTGTCTAAGGATCCAATGGATCCTTCTAGAAACATAAATTCACCTAAAACTGCGGGCCTGTGGAGCTACAAATTCAAAAAGGATTTATTTCGGCGAAAACGTGATAACTCCTGTATATACTTCGACAGTTCGAAAATGTGGGCCCAGGAATTTTCAGACACACTGTCTAAGGATCCAGTGGATCCTTCTAGCAACAGGAATTCACCTAAAACTGCGGGCCTGTGGAGCTACAAATTCAAAAAGGATTTATTTCGGCGAAAACGTGATAACTCCTGTATATACTTCGACAGTTCGAAAATGTGGATCCAGGAATTTTCAGACACACTGTCTAAGGATCCAGTGGATCCTTCTAGCAACAGGAATTCACCTGAAACTGCGGGCCTGTGGAGCTACAAATTCTAAAAGGACTTATTTCGGCCAAAACGTGATAACTCCTGTATATACTTCGACAATTCGAAAACGTTAGCCCCGGAATTTTCAGACACACTGTCTAAGGATCCAATGGATCCTTCTAGCAACAGGGATTCGCCTAAAACTGCGGGCCTGTGGAGCTACAAATTCTAAAATCAGTAATTTTGGGCCAAAACGTGATAAATCCTGTATATATTTCGACAGTTCAAAAATGTGGGTCCAGGAATTTTCAGACACACTGTCTAAGGATCCAATGGATCCTTCTAGCAACAGGAATTCACCTAAAACTGCAGGCCTGTGGAACTACAATTTCTAAAATTAGTTATTTTTGGAGAAAACGTGATAAATCCTGTATATACTTCAACAGTTCGAAAATGTGGTCCCCGGAATTTTCAGACACACTGTCTAAGGATCCAGTGGATCCTTCTAGCAACAGGAATTCACCTAAAACTTCGGGCCTGTGGAGCTACAAATTCTAAAATTAGTAATTTCGGCCAAAACGTGATAAATCCTGTATATACTTCTACAGTTCGAAAATGTGGTCCCCGGAATTTTCAGACACACTGTCTAAGGATCCAGTGGATCCTTCTAGCAACAGGAATTCACCTAAAACTGCGGGCCTGTGGAGCTACAAATTCTAAAATCAGTAATTTTGGGCCAAAACGTGATAAATCCTGTATATATTTCGACAGTTCGAATATGTGGTCCCCGGAATTTTCGGACACACTGTCTAAGGATCCAATGGATCCTTCTAGAAACATGAATTCACCTAAAACTGCGGGCCTGTGGAGCTACAAATTCAAAAAGGATTTATTTCGGCGAAAACGTGATAACTCCTGTATATATTTCGACAGTTCGAATATGTGGTCCCCGGAATTTTCAGACACCCTGTCTAAGGATCCAATTTGGCCCACATTTTCGAACTGTAGAACTTTGTACAGCGGGCCTGTGGAGCTACAAATTCTATAAGGACTTATTTCGGCCAAAACGTGATAACTCCTGTATATACTTCGACAGTTCAAAAATGTGGGTCCAGGAATTTTCAGACACACTGTCTAAGGATCCAATAGATCCTTCTAGCAACAGGAATTCACCTAAAACTGCGGGCCTGTGGAGCTACAATTTCTAAAATTAGTTATTTTTGGAGAAAACGTGATAAATCCTGTATATACTTCAACAGTTCGAAAATGTGGTCCCCGGAATTTTCAGACACACTGTCTAAGGATCCAATGGATCCTTCTAGCAACTGGAATTCACCTGAAACTGCGGGCCTGTGGAGCTACAAATTCTAAAAGGACTTATTTCGGCCAAAACGTGATAACTCCTGTATATACTTCGACAATTCGAAAACGTTAGCCCCGGAATTTTCAGACACACTGTCTAAGGATCCAATGGATCCTTCTAGCAACAGGGATTCGCCTAAAACTGCGGGCCTGTGGAGCTACAAATTCTAAAATCAGTAATTTTGGGCCAAAACGTGATAAATCCTGTATATATTTCGACAGTTCGAATATGTGGTCCCCGGAATTTTCGGACACACTGTCTAAGGATCCAATGGATCCTTCTAGAAACATAAATTCACCTAAAACTGCGGGCCTGTGGAGCTACAAATTCAAAAAGGATTTATTTCGGCGAAAACGTGATAACTCCTGTATATACTTCGACAGTTCGAAAATGTGGGCCCAGGAATTTTCAGACACACTGTCTAAGGATCCAGTGGATCCTTCTAGCAACAGGAATTCACCTAAAACTTCGGGCCTGTGGAGCTACAAATTCTAAAATTAGTAATTTCGGCCAAAACGTGATAAATCCTGTATATACTTCTACAGTTCGAAAATGTGGTCCCCGGAATTTTCAGACACACTGTCTAAGGATCCAGTGGATCCTTCTAGCAACAGGAATTCACCTAAAACTGCGGGCCTGTGGAGCTACAAATTCAAAAAGGATTTATTTCGGCGAAAACGTGATAACTCCTGTATATACTTCGACAGTTCGAAAATGTGGATCCAGGAATTTTCAGACACACTGTCTAAGGATCCAGTGGATCCTTCTAGCAACAGGAATTCACCTGAAACTGCGGGCCTGTGGAGCTACAAATTCTAAAAGGACTTATTTCGGCCAAAACGTGATAACTCCTGTATATACTTCGACAATTCGAAAACGTTAGCCCCGGAATTTTCAGACACACTGTCTAAGGATCCAATGGATCCTTCTAGCAACAGGGATTCGCCTAAAACTGCGGGCCTGTGGAGCTACAAATTCTAAAATCAGTAATTTTGGGCCAAAACGTGATAAATCCTGTATATATTTCGACAGTTCAAAAATGTGGGTCCAGGAATTTTCAGACACACTGTCTAAGGATCCAATGGATCCTTCTAGCAACAGGAATTCACCTAAAACTGCGGGCCTGTGGAACTACAATTTCTAAAATTAGTTATTTTTGGAGAAAACGTGATAAATCCTGTATATACTTCAACAGTTCGAAAATGTGGTCCCCGGAATTTTCAGACACACTGTCTAAGGATCCAGTGGATCCTTCTAGCAACAGGAATTCACCTAAAACTTCGGGCCTGTGGAGCTACAAATTCTAAAATTAGTAATTTCGGCCAAAACGTGATAAATCCTGTATATACTTCTACAGTTCGAAAATGTGGTCCCCGGAATTTTCAGACACACTGTCTAAGGATCCAGTGGATCCTTCTAGCAACAGGAATTCACCTAAAACTGCGGGCCTGTGGAGCTACAAATTCTAAAATCAGTAATTTTGGGCCAAAACGTGATAAATCCTGTATATATTTCGACAGTTCGAATATGTGGTCCCCGGAATTTTCGGACACACTGTCTAAGGATCCAATGGATCCTTCTAGAAACATGAATTCACCTAAAACTGCGGGCCTGTGGAGCTACAAATTCAAAAAGGATTTATTTCGGCGAAAACGTGATAACTCCTGTATATATTTCGACAGTTCGAATATGTGGTCCCCGGAATTTTCAGACACCCTGTCTAAGGATCCAATTCGGCCCACATTTTCGAACTGTAGAACTTTGTACAGCGGGCCTGTGGAGCTACAAATTCTATAAGGACTTATTTCGGCCAAAACGTGATAACTCCTGTATATACTTCGACAGTTCAAAAATGTGGGTCCAGGAATTTTCAGACACACTGTCTAAGGATCCAATGGATCCTTCTAGCAACAGGAATTCACCTAAAATTGCGGGCCTGTGGAACTACAATTTCTAAAATTAGTTATTTTTGGAGAAAACGTGATAAATCCTGTATATACTTCAACAGTTCGAAAATGTGGTCCCCGGAATTTTCAGACACACTGTCTAAGGATCCAATGGATCCTTCTAGCAACTGGAATTCACCTGAAACTGCGGGCCTGTGGAGCTACAAATTCTAAAAGGACTTATTTCGGCCAAAACGTGATAACTCCTGTATATACTTCGACAATTCGAAAACGTTAGCCCCGGAATTTTCAGACACACTGTCTAAGGATCCAATGGATCCTTCTAGCAACAGGGATTCGTCTAAAACTGCGGGCCTGTGGAGCTACAAATTCTAAAATCAGTAATTTTGGGCCAAAACGTGATAAATCCTGTATATATTTCGACAGTTCGAATATGTGGTCCCTGGAATTTTCGGACACACTGTCTAAGGATCCAATGGATCCTTCTAGAAACATGAATTCACCTAAAACTGCGGGCCTGTGGAGCTACAAATTCAAAAAGGATTTATTTCGGCGAAAACGTGATAACTCCTGTATATACTTCGACAGTTCGAAAATGTGGGCCCAGGAATTTTCAGACACACTGTCTAAGGATCCAGTGGATCCTTCTAGCAACAGGAATTCACCTAAAACTTCGGGCCTGTGGAGCTACAAATTCTAAAATTAGTAATTTCGGCCAAAACGTGATAAATCCTGTATATACTTCTACAGTTCGAAAATGTGGTCCCCGGAATTTTCAGACACACTGTCTAAGGATCCAGTGGATCCTTCTAGCAACAGGAATTCACCTAAAACTGCGGGCCTGTGGAGCTACAAATTCAAAAAGGATTTATTTCGGCGAAAACGTGATAACTCCTGTATATACTTCGACAGTTCGAAAATGTGGGCCCAGGAATTTTCAGACACACTGTCTAAGGATCCAGTGGATCCTTCTAGCAACAGGAATTCACCTAAAACTTCGGGCCTGTGGAGCTACAAATTCTAAAATTAGTAATTTCGGCCAAAACGTGATAAATCCTGTATATACTTCTACAGTTCGAAAATGTGGTCCCCGGAATTTTCAGACACACTGTCTAAGGATCCAGTGGATCCTTCTAGCAACAGGAATTCACCTAAAACTGCGGGCCTGTGGAGCTACAAATTCAAAAAGGATTTATTTCGGCGAAAACGTGATAACTCCTGTATATACTTCGACAGTTCGAAAATGTGGATCCAGGAATTTTCAGACACACTGTCTAAGGATCCAGTGGATCCTTCTAGCAACAGGAATTCACCTGAAACTGCGGGCCTGTGGAGCTACAAATTCTAAAAGGACTTATTTCGGCCAAAACGTGATAACTCCTGTATATACTTCGACAATTCGAAAACGTTAGCCCCGGAATTTTCAGACACACTGTCTAAGGATCCAATGGATCCTTCTAGCAACAGGGATTCGCCTAAAACTGCGGGCCTGTGGAGCTACAAATTCTAAAATCAGTAATTTTGGGCCAAAACGTGATAAATCCTGTATATATTTCGACAGTTCAAAAATGTGGGTCCAGGAATTTTCAGACACACTGTCTAAGGATCCAATGGATCCTTCTAGCAACAGGAATTCACCTAAAACTGCGGGCCTGTGGAACTACAATTTCTAAAATTAGTTATTTTTGGAGAAAACGTGATAAATCCTGTATATACTTCAACAGTTCGAAAATGTGGTCCCCGGAATTTTCAGACACACTGTCTAAGGATCCAGTGGATCCTTCTAGCAACAGGAATTCACCTAAAACTTCGGGCCTGTGGAGCTACAAATTCTAAAATTAGTAATTTCGGCCAAAACGTGATAAATCCTGTATATACTTCTACAGTTCGAAAATGTGGTCCCCGGAATTTTCAGACACACTGTCTAAGGATCCAGTGGATCCTTCTAGCAACAGGAATTCACCTAAAACTGCGGGCCTGTGGAGCTACAAATTCTAAAATCAGTAATTTTGGGCCAAAACGTGATAAATCCTGTATATATTTCGACAGTTCGAATATGTGGTCCCCGGAATTTTCGGACACACTGTCTAAGGATCCAATGGATCCTTCTAGAAACATGAATTCACCTAAAACTGCGGGCCTGTGGAGCTACAAATTCAAAAAGGATTTATTTCGGCGAAAACGTGATAACTCCTGTATATATTTCGACAGTTCGAATATGTGGTCCCCGGAATTTTCAGACACCCTGTCTAAGGATCCAATTCGGCCCACATTTTCGAACTGTAGAACTTTGTACAGCGGGCCTGTGGAGCTACAAATTCTATAAGGACTTATTTCGGCCAAAACGTGATAACTCCTGTATATACTTCGACAGTTCAAAAATGTGGGTCCAGGAATTTTCAGACACACTGTCTAAGGATCCAATGGATCCTTCTAGCAACAGGAATTCACCTAAAATTGCGGGCCTGTGGAACTACAATTTCTAAAATTAGTTATTTTTGGAGAAAACGTGATAAATCCTGTATATACTTCAACAGTTCGAAAATGTGGTCCCCGGAATTTTCAGACACACTGTCTAAGGATCCAATGGATCCTTCTAGCAACTGGAATTCACCTGAAACTGCGGGCCTGTGGAGCTACAAATTCTAAAAGGACTTATTTCGGCCAAAACGTGATAACTCCTGTATATACTTCGACAATTCGAAAACGTTAGCCCCGGAATTTTCAGACACACTGTCTAAGGATCCAATGGATCCTTCTAGCAACAGGGATTCGTCTAAAACTGCGGGCCTGTGGAGCTACAAATTCTAAAATCAGTAATTTTGGGCCAAAACGTGATAAATCCTGTATATATTTCGACAGTTCGAATATGTGGTCCCTGGAATTTTCGGACACACTGTCTAAGGATCCAATGGATCCTTCTAGAAACATGAATTCACCTAAAACTGCGGGCCTGTGGAGCTACAAATTCAAAAAGGATTTATTTCGGCGAAAACGTGATAACTCCTGTATATACTTCGACAGTTCGAAAATGTGGGCCCAGGAATTTTCAGACACACTGTCTAAGGATCCAGTGGATCCTTATAGCAACAGGAATTCACCTATAACTTCAGGCCTGTGGAGCTACAAATTCTAAAATTAGTAATTTCGGCCAAAACGTGATAAATCCTGTATATACTTCTACAGTTCGAAAATGTGGTCCCCGGAATTTTCAGACACACTGTCTAAGGATCCAGTGGATCCTTCTAGCAACAGGAATTCACCTAAAACTGCGGGCCTGTGGAGCTACAAATTCAAAAATATTTATTTCGGCGAAAACGTGATAACTCCTGTATATACTTCGACAGTTCGAAAATGTGGGCCCAGGAATTTTCAGACACACTGTCTAAGGATCCAGTGGATCCTTCTAGCAACAGAAATTCACCTAAAACTGCGGGCCTGTGCAGCTACAAATTCAAAAATGGTTTATTTCGGCGAAAACGTGATAACTCCTGTATATACTTCGACAGTTCGAAAATGTGGGCCCCGGAATTTTCAGACACACTGTCTAAGGATCCAGTGGATCCTTCTAGCAACAGGAATTCACCTAAAACTTCGGGCCTGTGGAGCTACAAATTCTAAAATTAGTAATTTCGGCCAAAACGTGATAAATCCTGTATATACTTCTACAGTTCGAAAATGTGGTCCCCGGAATTTTCAGACACACTGTCTAAGGATCCAGTGGATCCTTCTAGCAACAGGAATTCACCTAAAACTGCGGGCCTGTGGAGCTACAAATTCTAAAATCAGTAATTTTGGGCCAAAACGTGATAAATCCTGTATATATTTCGACAGTTCGAATATGTGGTCCCCGGAATTTTCGGACACACTGTCTAAGGATCCAATGGATCCTTCTAGAAACATGAATTCACCTAAAACTGCGTGCCTGTGGAGCTACAAATTCAAAAAGGATTTATTTCGGCGAAAACGTGATAACTCCTGTATATATTTCGACAGTTCGAATATGTGGTCCCCGGAATTTTCAGACACCCTGTCTAAGGATCCAATTTGGCCCACATTTTCGAACTGTAGAACTTTGTACAGCGGGCCTGTGGAGCTACAAATTCTATAAGGACTTATTTCGGCCAAAACGTGATAACTCCTGTATATACTTCGACAGTTCAAAAATGTGGGTCCAGGAATTTTCAGACACACTGTCTAAGGATCCAATGGATCCTTCTAGCAACAGGAATTCACCTAAAATTGCGGGCCTGTGGAACTACAATTTCTAAAATTAGTTATTTTTGGAGAAAACGTGATAAATCCTGTATATACTTCAACAGTTCGAAAATGTGGTCCCCGGAATTTTCAGACACACTGTCTAAGGATCCAATGGATCCTTCTAGCAACTGGAATTCACCTGAAACTGCGGGCCTGTGGAGCTACAAATTCTAAAAGGACTTATTTCGGCCAAAACGTGATAACTCCTGTATATACTTCGACAATTCGAAAACGTTAGCCCCGGAATTTTCAGACACACTGTCTAAGGATCCAATGGATCCTTCTAGCAACAGGGATTCGTCTAAAACTGCGGGCCTGTGGAGCTACAAATTCTAAAATCAGTAATTTTGGGCCAAAACGTGATAAATCCTGTATATATTTCGACAGTTCGAATATGTGGTCCCTGGAATTTTCGGACACACTGTCTAAGGATCCAATGGATCCTTCTAGAAACATGAATTCACCTAAAACTGCGGGCCTGTGGAGCTACAAATTCAAAAAGATTTATTTCGGCGAAAACGTGATAACTCCTGTATATACTTCGACAGTTCGAAAATGTGGGCCCAGGAATTTTCAGACACACTGTCTAAGGATCCAGTGGATCCTTATAGCAACAGGAATTCACCTATAACTTCAGGCCTGTGGAGCTACAAATTCTAAAATTAGTAATTTCGGCCAAAACGTGATAAATCCTGTATATACTTCTACAGTTCGAAAATGTGGTCCCCGGAATTTTCAGACACACTGTCTAAGGATCCAGTGGATCCTTCTAGCAACAGGAATTCACCTGAAACTGCGGGCCTGTGGAGCTACAAATTCAAAAATATTTATTTCGGCGAAAACGTGATAACTCCTGTATATACTTCGACAGTTCGAAAATGTGGGCCCAGGAATTTTCAGACACACTGTCTAAGGATCCAGTGGATCCTTCTAGCAACAGAAATTCACCTAAAACTGCGGGCCTGTGCAGCTACAAATTCAAAAATGGTTTATTTCGGCGATAACGTGATAACTCCTGTATATACTTCGACAGTTCGAAAATGTGGGCCCAGGAATTTTCAGACACACTGTCTAAGGATCCAGTGGATCCTTCTAGCAACAGGAATTCACCTAAAACTGCGGGCCTGTGGAGCTACAAATTCAAAAAGGATTTATTTCGGCGAAAACGTGACAACTCCTGTATATACTTCGACAGTTCGAAAATGTGGGCACAGGAATTTTCAGACACACTATCTTAAGGATCCAATAGATCCTTCTAGCCACCGGAATTCACCTAAACCTGCGGGCCTGTGGAGCTACAAATTCTAAAAGAATTATTTCGGCCCAAACGTGATAACTCCTGTATATACTTCGACAGTTCTAAAATGTGGTCCTCGGAATTTTCAGACACACTGTCTAAGGATCCAATGGATCCTTCTAGCAACAGGAATTCGCCTGAAACTGCGGGCCTGTGGAGCTAAAAATTCTAAAATTAGTAATTTTGGGCCAAAACGTGATAAATCCTGTATATATTTCGACAGTTCGAATATGTGGTCCCCGGAATTTTCAGACACCCTGTCTAAGGATCCGATTTGGCCCACATTTTCGAACTGTAGAAGTATATACAGGATTTATCACGTTTTTGCCGAAATTACTAATATTCGAATTTGTAGCTCCACAGGCCTGCAGGTTCAGGTGAATTCCGGTGGCTAGAAGGATCTATTGGATCCTTAGACAGTGTGTCTGAAAATTCCTTGTCCCACATTTTCGAACTATAGAAGTATATACAGGATTTATCACGTTTTGGCCGAAATTACTAATATTCGAATTTGTAGCTCCACAGGCCCGCAGTTTCAGTTGAATTGCAGTAGCTAGAAGGATCCATTGGATCCTTAGACAGTGTGTCTGAAAATTCCTTGTCCCACATTTTCGAACTGTAGAAGTATATACAGGATATATCACGTTTTGGCCGAAATAAGTCCTTTTAGAATTTGTAGCTCCACAGGCCCGCTGTGCAAAGTGACTTTTAGTGTCTAACAGTGTCTCCTAAATCCTCCACATTGTTGCTTAAATTCCCATGGCCCGCATTTTCGAACAATTCAGGTATATACAGGATTTGGCACGTTTTGACCGAAATAAGTCATTTTAGAATTTTTGGCCATTTCTGGGTATTTTTTATTGACCCCCTGCTAGTGTTTCTGAGCTATCTGTGTACCACATGTTCGACCTGTCGACGTGTATACAGGATTTCCCATGTTTTGACAAAAATAAATAATTTTCGAATTGTTGGCCATTTCTGGTAATTTTTGCCCGCTTTTTCGGCCAATTAACAGAAGGTTTTCAATGCCAAATGATTTTTAAGATCGTTACTATATCATGAAATTGAACCGCTAGTGATGATTGAACATCTTGTCATTTTTGGCCAAAATTGGCCAAATGTGGCCAAAAACTTTTTTTGGCCCATTGACTTTCAAGTACTTCCAAAGACACAAATTCCTGCGCAAACCAGAGCATCCTATTACATTCCGTGTATAAGTTATAGCGGTGGCCGCTAACTTAATATTAAGTTAGCCCACCTTTTGTAGCTCCGGCTATTCAAAAGCTACAAAATTCGTTTTCTCGCTACAAAAAAGACACAAAATCTCTACTATTTTGTTTTGCCGGCCTGTGAGGGTGGTCCGCCAACTTTATATACATGAAGTACTGGACATTCTCTTCCTCAATTACGTATTGCATGGCTTCACTTAGTGAATTCGGTTTCATGCACCTTAACGTTGTAGCTAAAGGTTCTCTGAGGCCTCCCAAAAATGTTTTTAATGCTAAACTTTGGTAAAGATTTCGTTTTAAATTTTGGGCTGCTGCAGTTTTTTCGTGAGCAGTTATGTAACAACATAATAAATTTAGGATATGTATAACTCTGTCGTAAAATTTTTGAGGAGTTTCATTTGGAAATTGTTTAAGCATAACGAGGTCTCGATTTAAGCAAATTTCATCGCGTTGATCAGAGAAGTTTGCTAATAATAAGGTTTTTAAGCCTTCCCAGTCTGTGGTTCCTTGAATGTTTACTACCGTTTTAGCGTTTCCTTTTAATTTTGAAATGATTGAATTTAATAGATAAATGTTTTGGAAATTAGCTGGATTTGTGCTATCGTAAAATTGAGTGATTAATGATTCGCTTACACTTATAAATCGATTGAGGTCATTCGGGTCGCCGTTAAATTCCGGGATACAATTTAAATATTCGGGTTTTAATTGGGCCATGGTTTTTGATAATAATGGATTTTGGGGATTTGTGATTTTTTGTGGTAGGTTGTTGAGGATTAGAGACGTCAGTGACTGTCAAATTTTCGAGAGTATTAACTATGTTTTCTAAATCTTCGCGGGACATCAAATTATTGTTTTATGTATTAAATTGCGACTTACATTAGAAGTAGAGCGACGATTTTCATTCTTGATTTCTTTTTCTTATCTTCTATAAGGGACGACTGCTGCGAGACGATGCTTGTCCTCGTGGGTCGTTGCCTTGCGAATTCGGGCGATGTAGTCCCAAATTCCTCTGTTTCTTAACTTCTATGAGGTCCAACGGCGGTTGAGGCGATGCTTGTCCTGGTGCTCGTGGTCCTCGCAGATCCGGGCGATGTGGTCCCAAATCTCTTGTTGTGGTTCGGGATTGTCCGCACTTCGGTGTTGAAACACTTAGCTTCCGAAAGAGTTCCTCGGCACGATGCGAAAAAGTCACTTTCGAAAACCGCACGGATATCCTACTGACTGCGCCAGTTATGTCTTTCGACGTTCAAAAGACCTTTTTAAAAATTATTTTAAAACTTTAATTACACTTTAAATTAGTAAAATACAATATAAATGAAATGATAACAGAGATGTTACGCGCCCGACGTCTGATGATCTAATCCTGAAGTCCGGTTGTGGAGCTTCCTATTTATAGTTTCTCTAGGTGCTGATCTAAGGGATCCTATTCTTCTAAATGGGGCCTTTGTTTGGGGCTGACATTACTCACGCGAAAATGGATGATTACTGGACTAACTGTATATGTTACCGTAAAAAACCCGATTTCACTTAAAACCAGAATTTCCTAGGAAAAACTAGTTTTAACTATTGCTCACCGTCAATTCTAGATTTAACTAGTCAAAACTAGAATTATCTAATAATTTCAGTAAAAACTAAACATTCTAAGGATATTAAATTCAAAACGGTTTTTACTAGTTAAAACTAGTTTTGACTAAATCAGTAAAAACTGTTACGTGTTGTCGGTTGGAGTCTCTATTCTGAGATTGGCCAAAAAAAGTCGTATGATCTGATCCGTGGTCTGATTTTAGGTAGGTTATAATTTAGTTGGTGGTGTAAGCTTATGCGTAATGGACGTTGCGACTTGTTTTCTTTCGGTGAACGCGTTTAAAAATTATTCAGTACGATTTACTTTGTAGTTTCTGGTTAAAATTATTAGTTTCAACTATTTTGTCTGGTAAGTGATTTTCAAATTGTAATTTTTGAGTAATTTTGTAAAATAAATCATTTCAGCATTATTATAACCAACTACAGATTGATATACCTTTTTGATTCTAAAAATGACGGATATTGCCGAAAATCTGCCTAGAATGGAGGTTTATGGAAACAGTAATTTTTGGAACGGATTTTGAAAACAGAAGAAAATGAAAAGAAAGAAAATCACTACACTGTTATGACAGGAGACGTCTATAATAAACTAATGACTGAAGCACAGGAAGCTGAATTGGCTGTAAAGAAAACCTCATTACAATATAGAAGATTTAAATGGTTTAGAGGTGTCGAGGTTAGCGAAACGAAAAAATTGGCATCTAGAAGTGAACTAATTAAATATTATTTACCTGCTGAGGATATTTTTGATATCATTGAAGCAGCACATCTTGCCGTTGGTCATGGAGGGCAAGATAGGTTAAAAGCTGAAACTTCAAGGAAATATACAAATATAACTATTGATATGATAAATATTTTCATATCCATCTGTGAGGTTTGCCAGCACAAAAAGAGTAAGAAGAAGAGGGGTCTTGTTTCCAAACCCATAATACATTCAGAAAGAATGGACTACCTAAGCGTGACGTCACAAATGGGCGGAGCTAAGAAACCTTTCCAAACAATCCGAGAAAGCGTGCAGTTTTCTCATATGACGATTTTATTTTCAAGTTTGTTATTAGTTTTGACGTGAATAAGAGTGGCCAGGTCAATATTTGGTGAAAACTTAGGACGGTTCAACGTGAAAATGCATTGGAATCCGATCATGTAAAAAGCATGCAGTTTGATGCTGACTTTATGATTATTAGAGGGGAAATACATGCCAGCATGAAGGATAAAATATATAGAGTACAGGTAGGTATTCTGCTTCCCATAGATTTTATAGATATCTATCTTATTAAATGTTCCTATTGCAGTTTACGCTAAATAAATCAGGAGAGATTATTTCGGCTACTTATACCTGCCCGAGGGATACAAAATGCCATCATATTGCTGCGCTGGCTCTTTTTGGGCATTGTAATATGACAACTGCAAACTAAGGAGTGCTTTGAAGGTTCTCGATCTTGCCTCTGAATGTAAAAAAATTACAAACATTTTGATCACTGTAGTGCTTACAGTCAGGCACAAAACACATAACCATGACTATAGATATTGACCACGAGCCTAAAAAACGGTCTTTAAACACAGCAGCACCACTAAACTTAACAAAAATGATAAATTTTGATGAAAATAAAATGATGACATAACCTATAATATATAATATGGGCCAAAACTACATTATACTACTTACCTATCTAGAAATATTTGGTGATAACATAGGTTTGAACAAACTTTATCACAATATATCGCTGGCAACTCTTATTTACAACAAAATTTTGAATAAATGTAAAATTAAAACTCTCTTACGGACAAATTGTGTGCTTTCTAGATTTGTTTGGAAAGGTTTGGAAGCTCCGCCCCCTCGCGTGACGTCAGCACTTAGGTAGTCTATAGTCGCTGCCAAGTAGACCTCATAGATATGCAGTACAAAAACATAAAGGTTTTAAGTTCATTATGGTGTACCAAGATCATTTGACAAAATTTGTTTTGCTAAGATCATTGCAAAGCAAAAGGGCTGAGGAAGTTGCTTTGCAATTAACAGATATATTTTTGACTTTTGGTGCTCCTTGTATTTTACACTCAGATAATGGCAGAGAGTTCGTTAATGCAGTGATTAATGAGGTAATGACATACTGGCCCGAAGTAAGGTTGGTTCATGGAAAACCAAGGCATAGCCAAAGCCAAGGGTTTGTAGAGCGTGCCAACCAGGATATAGAAAAAATGTTAGCTGCCTGGATGCAGGATAATGATACCACACACTAGTCCAAAGGCCTTCCATTTGTCCAGATTATGAAAAATAGAGCCCTCCATTGGGGTATAAAACAGTCGCCATATCGAGCGATGTTTGGTATTAAACCCAGAGTAGGACTTAAGACATCGTCTTTACCACTGGAAGTTGTTCAAAACATACATGATGAAGAAGACCTTCAAAACATTTTTTATCAGCAGAATAGTGAATCTCTGTCTGATGTTGAAGAGGATGGTCCTAGTACAGAATCTTCAATTTTATTAGCTAGACAAGAAGCACATGAAGGTTTAAAAAAATTAAATTAGTTTCCGACGCTCTTCATCCACCCGTGGAAAGGGGTGACAATATAATAATCTCGATACCGGATGTCGACAGGTCAAAAGCAGATCTAAGGAACATTATAGGTGTTGTACTTGAAAAAAACGAAGATGGTTTATACAAAGTTGGCACTAAATATGGGATACTGGAGAAATTGTACTGCAGTTACGTTAAACATATATTTTTATTTTTCAAATCAGGAAGAAATTATTATTACAGTCACGTACCCTAAACTTCATGAAAAATATTTTCTGAAAACGTAATAAAATTTTATGTTTTGTAGATATTTTATATTAATTATTTTTTCCTGATCAGAATTTGACATTTCAAAAAAAAAAACATTCATAAAATTTGAAGAAGTTCCGGAAGCTAATCTGTCCTTGAGAACCGCTGCTAGACATGCTGCTTTAGGAGAAAGCCAAGGGTTTGCACGTTGCGTCTGCAAGAAGACTTGCAACACTAATAGATGCTTTTGTAAAAAGAAGGGAAAACTCTGCAATTCTAAATGTCATGATAGTCGGTCATGTAGGAACAAGTAGGAAACATGTTTCTACTATCTGGGGCTGACTTAAGGACGTAAAGTACGAGTAATACGAGTAGTACGATAAATGATGTATGCGAAGTTTGTTAAGTTTTTTGTATTTTTTTACGTATGTTTTTCTTTCCTACCTGTTCGATTACCCAACGCACCCATTTATGTAACTCATTTCATGTTGTTATTGTAACGCGCTTAGGTGCGGTTACTAGTGAGATTTGGCGCTGGGACGGAGTTCAGGAGTTCGGGAAACGGTTTTAAGAGTCGGTTTTACGGTTTTGCTCGGGCGCCAGATTTTTAAGGGTTTTCTCCCTCGGGAATATACCTGGGTAATTTTACGAACTCAGGAGATTACCAGGGTTGTCTGTAGAAATGAAACACACGCTCAAAAATAGAAAATCCTAAAATTATTTATTGGCCGTGAAAACAATTCGTACAATTAACACCTGCGAGGTCGTCGAACGGAGACCGGAGAAAAACTTATTTACAATTATTTATATATCTCGGAAAGGAAACACATGTATGCGAAAATATAAAAGTATCACAGTTGGAGAGAAATAAAACTTTATTCTAAATGGAGTCGGAAAGACCGAAAACTATTTAACTAAGAGAAAATGCGGAAACTGAAAATTACAATACTTGTGCGAATAATAAAAATTAAGGTCTGGAATATGAAATATTGAAAATGCGAAAGCCGGAAATCGTACTAACAATTTTACAATGAAAACGAAATAGCTAAATACGGAGAAGATAAGAAAACGTGCAGAGTCTAATATTCAGTAGTGCGGCTTTTACGAGAGAGCGAGAGTGAGAGAGAGAGCAAGCGGAGGACAGCGGAAAATTAATTTTTCCCTACAATGAAGGAAAAATTAATTTGTAGTGGTTCTGAGAGAGACGGTTGTTAGCGGTTCGACGTACAAGCTAACACATACGGACGGACTAGCAAAACATTTACTATTAGCGGTCGGTGAGGGACATTTACATAACATATAACGAATATAACGGCGGTGATGTACACAATTACATTTATCGGTCGGTAATACGCTCACAATTACATTTATCGGTCGGTGGTACGTTCACAATCGGACGGTTACGCAACGACTAACGACTACTTCGGTCGGTATAAATGTATCGGTCGGTGACGCTCACAGTTACATATAAGACAATTACATATATCGGTCGGTAGTACGTTCACAATCGGACGGTTACGTAACGACTAACGACTACTTCGGTCGGTATAGATTTATCGGTCGGTGACGCTCACAATTACATATAAGACAATTACATAGATCGGTCGATAGGACAGAAACACAACGGATAAATGCTAATAACGGACGGTTGGCTACAGACAAGTAATGGCTCTCACCTTGGATTAACTCAGGCAGAGAACGCCGTAGAGGGCGAGTGGCTCATATTCATTTAGTCCTGATATTGAAATTATGGTGGATTGAGCAGTGCCTTATTGGCCGCCATCTATCCGAGATAGTTTTTATTTCGCGATCAATTGTATAGTGGGTGGTCTACTCTCAACTCTCTAAAAATGGGCTTCATTATATTATCATGAGTCACCATCATGTATACAACCATCACCCTGTATACATCGGGAAGAGAGGCCCTCGGCGGAAAGGGGCCGATGTCAGCTTCTTAGGGAACCACGAGAGAGACCGCGGAGCAGCGGGACGGCATTCATATTCGGTTTAGCGTAGCGGTCGGGAATTGACGTGTTATACAGGCGGCAATATAACTTTTTATTTAAATATAGCGTTTTTATTTTAAAACTTATTTTAAATCGCGAATCGTTAACAATGTATTTTTTATAATTTATGTAGTATTAAAAGTTTTATTACATGACGTATGTATGTTAAATTATTTTTGGAATAGGTAAAACCATAAGATTTCGTTCAAAATAAAATGTTTATAGGTTACACAGATTTTACTGACAGGTTTAGTAAAAACTAGTTTTAACTAGAGACTATTTAGTTAAAGCTAGTATTAACTTAAAATATTTGTTAATTCTAGTTCTAACTAGTTAAATCTAGAATTGACTGTGAGCAATAGTTAAAACTAGTTTTTCCTAGGAGATTCGGTATTTAACTGAAATCGGGGTTTTACGGTAACATAGATACTGACAAATTCAAGCAGTATACAGCATACAGCAGTATAACCAAGATGCAGATTTTGTTTTCAAAATGAGACACATTGCAGCCTAGGCGTTTGTTCCAAAAGTTTGGGTGACTCAAGCATTTGAATTACTTTTAGAAAAATAGTTTTTGCCCCGGAAGCCGAAGTTGTCCTGAACTATTTCGTAGACACCCGGATAGGTCGCCCCACAAGAAACAGTAGTCGTAAAGCTCCGCGTTTCGGCATTGAATTGTGGAATTGTTATGAAAGTAACATAATCTGCCTAAAACAAATAACGCTGTTGAAGGCTGACATCGATCCTTTGAAGCCCAAATATCCTGCAGTCATCCCAACATCGGAAGTTTATTCAAGGAATCCAGAGGAAACAAGACATGAATGAGTTAAAAATAGAACAAATCTTAGCTGGACAAGAGAATCTAAAAAGAAAAAAATATAAAAAAACTTAAAAAAATTAAAACGACTGGTACAAGCATTTGATGAAAACAATTTAATAGATTATTTAATGGGTATCACTCATTCATTTTTAATTAAACTTTCATCAGTAATTCTTTTTACTTGTTTACTGTAAGCTGTATGTTAAGAAATCAAATTTTTGTATGTGTAATGTCGAAAAAGCCTTCATTTTCGTAATTTAATTAATGAATAAATTACTACTTTTTGAATAATTGTTTATTATTTATAATAATATACTACATTTTCTTAATATTTAATATTTATTTGAAAACTGATCGAGACGACGCTTTAAATACCCTTATTGTCTATTAATCTGACAGATAATATAATTTTTTATCTCTGATTTCATTAATTTGGGATTAATTATGATTAATATAATTGAGAATTCCGACTGTTCGACGAATTGTTCATTAGACAAATTGTTTATTCGACGAATTTACATAGGCTTAGACCCGAAATATATGATGAACTACAGATAGGTACGATGTATAAAACAAAAATTAACCAAAACTTTAAATTATTCTAAAATACTCAAAACTCACCAATTTGTTGTCCATAATGATATACTTTATGTATATATTGTTTCATGTGGTAAAAGCTTTAAAAAGATTTAAATTCGGGTATATAATACGAATAACTTTGAAATGTGCCATGAAGTTAACTTTACATATGAAAAATGTTTTTCAAATTTATCAAAAAAAACAATTATCACATATTTATTTAACATTTGATGGGAAAATTTTCACAGGTTTAAAGTTAGATTTATCATTTTGAAACACCTTTATGTTGTTGGTGAATTTTTGTTTTAAACGTTATTACATTAATCATCACGTATTTCAAATTTGAAGGTGACAACGTGAAGGTGAAATTTGTGCAGATTGAAACATACTGTAACGGAAAGTCTGGCCTTAAAATAAACACAAGTGGGGAAGTTCGGCGAACTGATGTGAGTTCTTGGAATTCGAGATCCTTCGAGGCGACGAGAATATTCCCGAAGCCAAGTAGTCATAGAACTGGGGCCGTGTCGACTACGTGTCCTACGACTACGTGACTCGGTAGTATGTGTTAAGTATTAGTGTTAAATAAATTAGTTAAGTATTTGATTAGTGGAGTGTAGTTATTTCAAACAGTAAAACGTTACAATTATACATTCATGAATTCTACATTGCAGTTAAAATACTTTTTAGGTAGAAGTTTAATGTGTTAAAGGCTGCTTGAAATAAGTTTTCAGGATTATTTCATAAAATTTGGTTTAAAAAGGGAACCTAATTTCACATTTTTGTCCACTTTAAAAGATGAACTCATGAACGACTATATACACATAAATCATATCATTCGAAAGAATTTAACTTTAATCCTGTGCGAATTACGTCATCAAATGTGAAATGTGCGTCATTTGTTTGTACAGCGTTTAAAAAAATCACACAAAACACAAATACGTTCTAAATGTTTGGAACTCATCAAAATTCTTCTCCATGTAGTCCTTTACGTGCGCAGGAGATGCTATGAATTAACTTTAGAATTCTGTAAATTTCAGTATCAAATGTAAAATATGTGATAATTTGAGTATAAAAGAAATCAGTAAAGTGAAGTTCACAAAAATTATTTCTGATGGTATACATTATGTACACGTTATTTTATGACTTCATCTTAAAAATTTGATAAAAGCAATTATACCTAAAATGTGTCATTATGTTACACTTCCCTGTTTGAAACAGTCTATATAAAAATCCCGAAATACTTAGTGTACGAAGTGTTGTTTATAAAGTACTGTAAGTACATTAAAAAATTTCTGAATATATCCTTTAAATTGTGCAAACATAGCCATACATGTCAAATATGTGATAATTCATGAGTATATCGTTAAAAAAAATGTAAGCCACAGATCTCTTTCACAATATTTGAAACTCAAAAGATTTTTTCTCATGAAGCTCTTTACATACACAGAAGGTTTCATAAATTTATCTTTAATATTGTGTAAAGTCCACAATTTTTGAAATAAATGATGATCTATCTATATATCTATAGAATGTTGAAAATAAAATACAAAAACCTCAAAATTCTTTCAAAATGTTTGAAACTAATTAAACTTCTACCCTATGCCTATGACACATTTTAAGTGCCCGTAATGTTTCATGCGTTCATTTGTAAAGTTTGCTGCCCCTTTGTGACTAGAACATTAAGAAACTTTCAAAAGTGCTTCAAACGATTCTCGGCTATTTTCCCGAATCGAAACTCCTGAATGCGATTTACTCGAATGATATTTTTCCCGGATGCCTCCTTCACGCGAATCTATGCTCCTGAAAAAAACATAGGTACCTACTTAAAGTGTTTATCAAAGTGTATCTACAAACATGGAGCATGCTTTATAATTTTTATAGTATAATTTCCGAGAATAGATACATACGATAGAGCATAATGTGTATTTCGAAGAAACCCAACTTTAAAATAATCATTTTATCCTAATCAGTTACCTGTAATTGATTTTGTTATCATTTAGTATAGAGCGAAAACTGTTATACAAATATAAAATATATATATATATATATATATATATATATATATATATATGTAAGGTACTAGGAAAATATTACTAGTGAAAATGGCCGTACGTAAATCATATGGAAAATGGCCACTTGGAAAAAATCATTCGATAAAATGACTATTCGGGAAAGTAGAATCGGGAAAATGGTCAAGAACGGTTTCAAACCATTGAAACTCAATAAATTAGTTTCCAATAAAATACCTCGTGTGCATATAGTATTTGGTGAGTTATGCTTTGACAGAATTTTTTGGAGTATGATTAGTTAGTAGACACACATTTGGCTTATGTCTCGAAAAGGTAATAAAATTATATTGTATAACTTGTTAAAGACATTAAAAAATGTTTCTACAAAACTTGCTTGAGATTATCTTTCGCAAGAAGTGTACACTTTACTTTTGTGGGAATTTTTCCACAGTAATCTCAGTCCATCATGTAGGTGACACTTTAATTTTAATCCAACGTGGTGGAGGCTGTGTACAAAACTGATTGGAAGGAAATACTTGGTATATTAAGTATATTTATACTAGTATACTATAGATACACGGACATACATACTAAGTCTTTCCTTCCAATTAAATTTTGATGTTTGTTTAATTGTTTTTTTTTATTATTTGAACGTCAAATTTTAATTTTTACACTGTGATGGATTGTAGGATAACTTCAGATAAGATGTTGGTGACAGGGGAAAATCCTGTTACATTATTCATTGTTTTTCTTACAGGCAACGTGTTGCTGATGATGGACCCTAGAGGTTAAAAACATGTCCAAATATATTAATCCACCTTATAAACTCGACTTCTGATTGTTTCTTTGGATGGGTGCGATATTGAGACTTCTTTCTACATTACTTAAGTTTACTGGAATTTTTTCATTTCTCATCTTCCATTCCCGAAGATTTGTCGTTAGTATTCGTACGAGTTTCAACAAAGTTAAATGGTAACGATATATTACGTTTGTTATTTATGAAACCACACCTAAGCGTTATTAACTTCGATGCGCCATTCTATACTTACTCTTGAGTCCTTCAGCAGACTCTCAGACGAGCAATCCCATATATGTATTTCAGATTTTATGTGCGAACCCGGACAACTCTACAATTTCTACCCACACTACGGACAATTCTCGCTTCGAGAGATCTGAATAATCTGAATATAATAATTCTAACCGTTGGTATTCCCTTCGTTGTTAATATACCTAGAGATCCCTTGTACTATTCGTATAATGGACTAATTGAAACGTCGAAACGTGTATTTCATAAGTTGGTCAGCGTTGAAATTAAACGACGTTTATAAAGGATTTTGTAATTTAAGTTATGTTAGTATTACTAACATTACTATTACTAAGGAATTCATGGTTGAAGAACTTGAGAGAATGGTACAATTGCAACAACTGCCAACTGTTTAGATCTGCAGTATCAAAGATACGCATAGCTTTGATGATAGCCAAACTTCGGAACGAAGATGGCACCTGAAGAAGAAGAAGTATTACTAACGAGCAATATTTCGAGCAATTTTGGCATATGTGTATGATAAAAAAAGGATGGAGTGTTCTATGCATGGAAACGTCATTTGCAACGTGCAAAGTCATTTGTACATGTGACAAATATCGCACGCCCAAAACAGGGCGAATCAAAAACATAAGTAATACCTAAGGCGCGTATCCACCAATGGTAAAAAACGACAGTTATCTCTTAACTAGCAGATAACCACGTATTTTCATATCCACCAACAAAATTTTGCTTTTAACCGAATGTTAAACTTAACTGGCAAATTTTGGCCAGTTAAGATAACAAACAGTCCGTTATTTTAAAGAAAAGTTATGTTTAGTGGACGCAATACGCAGGGTTTTGAAATATTAACAATTTGATTTTTGAAATAAATATCATCTCTTAATATTAATAATTTCTGAACAATGGAAAATGAATTATTTGACGATGACCTAGACATCCTCGATATAGTGCAGTACGGGTTTCCCAGAAATCGGTGGGAAAGGCCCGAGTATTTTGATAGTATTCCTGACTTTGGATTCTTTAAAAGATTTCGTCTGACCAAACCGACGGTAGCAGAATTATTGCAGCAAGTGGAAGAACATTTGGGGTACACTAATAGAATGTAAGTTAGAATATATTATAAAGTCCTATAATTAACTAGGTACATAGGTCATTTCCAGTAGGTATTGTTAAATACCTCATTTGTTAATTAAATGCTGTAATGACCTAATTATACATATGTAGGTATGTTTTGTCGACAGATTTTCTTATTAATATTGAATATTTTATAGAAACATCCCAGTCTCTCCAATGAATCAGCTATTGTTAACCCTTAGATTTTATTCTTCAAATGGGCACCAAATCTCCATCGGTGATTTTATGGGATGTGCTCAAAACACTGCATCTCGTATAATTAATAAAGTAACTCGAGCTATAGCTGGATTAAGGCCTATCCATGTGTATATGCCGCAAACAATGGAGCAGATATTGAGTACCCAAGAACAATTTTATCGACTAGCAAGATTTCCTAGGGTAATGGGGGCCATAGACTGTACCCAGATTGACTGTATTCTGTATTGAGTATTGAGTTCGGCTGAAAACATTGTGTAACTTGAAAACTGGTCCAAAATCCATCTTTATTTAAAACCACATGTAACTTTATTAAAGTACCTCTTTGGATTTATGTCAGCAAACCTACACAAATTCGGAATTCGTAAAACTTTCATGACTTCGTAAATCCACATGTAAATCTCTAATTTATATTTTATTTTGCATGTAAACAAAATTTGACATTTGTGGCGGGGTTGCCAGAATGTAGCCTGGAGATAACAGGGACTTTCGTAAATACACAACAAAAAGTAATGTCGGATACGGTATTAATGTAAACCTTTAGTTAGTGTTAATCCACAGTTACTTAACAAATGGTTAAGGGTGCTATTGGTGGATACGGGCCTAACAGTCATTCAACGACTAATAAAATGTGTATGTGAAATCTCCCTAATAAAATCAACTTGAGACTATACGACCACAAATCACTCAAGGATATATCACCAACGGGGTGGAATAACCCCCATACTATGATAAAAATGTAAAGTGTGCTTAAAAGTTACTCAAACAATAGTAGAACGCACTGTACTTGTAGTCGCCTGAACATAAATCTCGAGATCATAAACGTTCGGAGATATACCACCAATGCGGTTGAATAATCTTTAGACGTTGACTCAATAAATTACGAATTTCTTAAGAGTTATTCAACGAATAATGGAATGCTCTCTGCTTGGAATCGCCTTAATACCCTCACATTGAGAGCTCCAGTGCAAGCAATACCTTAAGAAAATCACTGAAAAACATATGTATTGGTAAGAATGACTAAACCAAAGAGGGAATGTTTTGCGTTTGGAATCGCCTAGAATACCTGGAGAATATATGCCTACAAAAGAGCCAAGGGATATATCACCAACGTAATATTATTCATCTTAGCGGGCCGTCTCCTGGCGGAGGTTGGCGATCCAAATGACCAATTGGAAGCTACTGCTCTGAATACAACAGTAGATATGCGATTGAACCATCTTCTTAAGCCACGAGTTTGGAGTCTTCCGACCCAGCTTTTACTCTCGATCTTTCCTTCTATGATAAACCTCAAGAGCTTGTATCATTCTCCCCTCATTATGTGACCTAAGTAGAGCGTTTTCTTCTCTTTAATCGTTCGTAGTAGTTCTTTGTCTTTGTGCATGATATTGATGACTTCAATATTTGTTACTCTTTGGACCCATAATCTGCGCAACATCCGACGCTATAAATACAATTTAAAGGCTTCTACTTTCTATTCGATGTTTGGATCTAGTGTCCAACTTTCGCATCCATAAACTATCACGGAGAAAATATAGGGTGTTTTTTTAAATTTCACCTCATAGTAGGCTGTGGATAGTGTTTGTGAATGCGCCTTACTAAAAAATGTCAAAATTGACATAACCTCACTTTTTTAATAAAAATTGAAATTGCTCCAATCGGTTAATAGTGTCTTGAAAAAGACAGCTCACTCATCTACGCCTAATTACTTAGAGCCAAGCTGTCTTTTTCAAGACACTAGTAACTGATTTGAGCAGTTTCAATTTTTATTAAAAAAGTGAGGTTATGTCAATTGTGACATTTTTTAGTAAGGCGCATTCACAAACACTATCCACAGCCTACTATGAGGTGAAATTTAAAAAAAAAACACCCGATATAACATCTTACCATAGGTATTCTGAGTTCCTGTGTAAGTTCCGGTCTGATAAAGAATTGTTTTATGTTTATAAGCAATCTTCGCGCTTGCTACATTCTTGATTTTATTTCCTTTAGGGTCACAGTGGTCATTAATAATGCTACCCAGATATGTAAATGTCGACACTTGTTTAACAGTGTGTCCATTTATTACCAGATTTGCGGTAAGGAGAGCCTTGAAGAATATGGAGAATATCGTTAGCTTGGTTTTCGAAATGTTTATATAAAAACCATACTGCTCGCTCTGTTGGACAATATAATTCATTGTGTATTGCAGATCATTAAGGTTATCTACGACTACAACAGTATCATCGGCATATCTGATAGTGTTGAATATTTTGCCGTTTACTTTTATTCCCTTTGTGACTCCTTGCAAGACCTTCCTAAGATGTGCTCCGGGTATATATTGAAGAACAGGGGCGATAATATGCATCCCTGCCGTACTCCTCTTTTTATGGATACTGTATCTGAAGTGGCTGCGTTCACCCAAACTTCTGCTGTTTACTGCCAGTAGAGTTTCGTAGTGAATCGAAAATTTCCATTGTCAATTCCTGTTGATCTTCGTATTTTAATCATTTTTTACTGATTTACACAATCGAAAGATTTGCGGCAATCAATGAACTATGAATATATATTTACATTCATATCCCTACATCTTTGAACTATGAAGTTTAAGAAGAAGAGTGCTTCTCGCGTACCGACGCCATTTCGGAAGCCAAATTGAAGGAATAAACGTGAAGTAGTTAAGTTATAAACATAAGTAAACGCGATACTACACCTTTAGAAAATGACTCAACAAAAGTATGAATCTCGTAGTAGTCACTTAGCGAAAGATGGAATGCTCAAGTTTGGAATCGCCTTGACAGCACCACCTTGACACCACCAATGCGATGGAATATTTTCAGATAATGACTCAAAAACGTAAGAGGTGCTTAAGAACCATCCAAACAAAAATGGAACCTGCTCTTGGAATCACCTGAGCAGAATTACCTATTGACCGTATAACACAAAAACCCTAGGATACACCGTCAGTGGTGTGATATACTTGCAGACAACGACTCAACAAAGTCGTTGTCTGTACGAACTCTAACAGTCACTCAACGAACGATGGAATGCTTCGTGCTTGCAATCACCTGTATAAAATATTATGTACGATCGCAAATTACTCAACTGTACCAATGTGACTCATGTGAATGTACCAACTCAACCAATGTGATTGTATACCGATGTAAAAGTTGTTGTAGGTTAAAATTGGTTACAGGAGGCGAATGATACAAAATTATGGAAACTTCAACCTGACAAAGTACCTATACCTATACAAAGAAAAATGTAAACCCCGGCAAGAACACTTTATGCTGAATTGTCATAATACCATATCAGGAATTTGCATTGTTTCAGAATTTTCCACATCATTTGATTAATTTTTTCCTGAACGATTTTAATTCCGCCTAAATTTTTCAATACATTTTCCCTAGAGACACTCCTTCAAAATAAATGTAGCCCCCCGCTTCGGATTTTCCTAACTTTCCAAAAAAAACTCCCTCTCCCAACTTCCCATCGCACGAGATAAATAACGTGTGCGGGGGTGCACGCATGCTCTCCTCTCCTCTTTTTCCATCCCTCACAAAGTGAAAATGGACATTTTGTGATATTTCTGGGAGCCCAGTTTATGGTCATATCAAGTTTCTAGATATTTATTACCTCACTATTGCATACATTTCACTTCCCATTTTCATCCCCGTGGTGTATAAAATTTGGTATTTATATTTGTTATCGAATCATTTGCTGACCTAAGCTATAACTGCGGTGAGTTTTAAGTATGTATCTATTTTTCCATCGGAAAGGAAAATTCGAGGTTTTCGAATTTTTAGTTCGTTTTCTTTACAGTGTAATGAAGCATATTTTTCCCGTGGCTAGAACCCTTGTCTCCCTCTGTTACCGTTTGCGGAAAACCCGTAAATTCAAATAAATAACCATTGTCTCTCCGCCTTGGCACCTGCAAATTTCGAAAACCGAGTTTAAACAAAAGACCACCAGTTGTCTTTTTAATTACGAGCTGCAAATTACCCCTCCCTGTTTATCTGGGAGCTATAAATATGAACGAAAAGTATCGAATGTATCTGGTGTAGTCGCCGCTCTTGCGAGTAGTCCTAGAGTGCCTCTGTAGTGCCAACCGTCCGTTCTTGCGCGAGTAGTCCGAGTCTGAAAGTTTTCTCCGCCGAACCAACTGCCCGTGCTGTCATTTACTTTTCTCGCGATACGAGAGCATCTCCGCTGCCCGATCGTCCGTCGCCCATCTCTCGCGAAGTGAGTTTTCGCTGCAAGTGTCTCCGCCGATAGTTTCATCTTCCAATGTGAGTACTCAAAACCCGCTTATATTGTCTCTTTTTGGCTTAGGCTTTTTCTTCTCTCGCATAAAGTAGTTCGTAGTAAAACGTTCTCGGTGAAGTATTCCCACGACGTCTTTACTACGATAATTAACCGCAATTCCACTCGGCCTAATTCTAACTACGAGCCGCACGCTAGATTTCCGCTTCCGCCCTAGAGCCCGCCCTATAAGGCTTAACTCCACCCTCGATTGTTTGCTCCGCTCTCACCTTCGCTTACTCTCTCTTCCGCTTGCATCTAACCGTCTCTACCGACTCTGCACGTTTAATTATCTATTACATTTTAATAACTTACATTTTCCCGCTTTGTACATAGATTACTAGTATTTTAAATAGAAACGTTTAATTATCGTATTTCCTCAATACATATTTCCTTTCGTTTAACATATTCTCGTCAGTGTAGATAAGAACCGAACCGTTTTTTTTTGCCCGAACCAGCTGAGCTCGGACGTTCCATCGAATGCGGAGCGCAACGTTGCCGGTTCCTCTCCGAAATCCGAATTTTCGGATCTCACACCGTTGCCAAAACTTCCCGAAAGTCTAGTAACCGGCAAATCGTTGCCTCCGCTGCCGAAACGTCCCCAATCGCTGTAAATAGTGTAATTCTGATTCTCCGCTTAATTTCTAACAATCCATATGTCTCATGTCACTTTTAATTTAAATTCATTTTCATTTGTGAACTCATAGATGTAATATAGATCATCCGTATTTTTCCCTGTACTGTGTGTTTTATTTTCACGGACCCCCCTGGCATTCTCCTGAGTTTAAACTCACCGTGGCTATAGGGAGTTAACCCTTAAAAATCTGGCGGCCGAGGTAAACCGACTTTAAACCGTTTCCCGAATTCCCGAACTCCGCAACTTGCGCCATTTCAAATAAGTGACGTAACTTTCCGCCAGAGTCGTTGTGCCGCCAGCGACTCTGCCTTACCGAGCAAAGTACGTTACAACAGTTATTAAACTTTCATTGGTATCTTAAAGAAACCACGTTTTATATTAATGTTGGGCAGCATATTATCGGAGTTCGAATTAAATTTCTGTAAATTTTTAAAATCTGTGATTGAAATCAACTATATCATATGACCAAAGTCATATTATATCTCAAAGTCTTTCGGTTTCTATGATTAGGTATTGAATTTTATCTTCAAATAGGCTTTTTTAATTTTATTTTATCTTGCTTATCTTCTTACCCAAAAATTCATTTCTCTGTTATACTACGTTAGTAATGTAACTAACGTGGTACTGGCTAACTAATTTCTGCCACTATGTCTCGGGGAAGCGCCACTAGTCCCGACGGGCCCCACAGCAGGTCTCTGACCGGAAGCTGTTTAGAAGTTGTTTAGGAGCAGTTTAAACCTTTAGAACAGTTTAGAGCTGTTTACAGCTTTTTAAATCAGTTCTGAGAGTTATCGTGGGGCTACTTAGCCACTAGCGGCGCCACCCAGAGATATGGTAACAGAAACGAGAATTAGTGGACCACTACTATACGTTAGTTATACTACTTACGTTGTTTTCATAGATTTTAGAGTACATAATAACGCATTGCATATATTTCTGTATAGAGAACCGTGTGCCAACAACCGAGGTAATTTCCTTGGCTCAACCAGAGAAGTACTACACTTCGAAGTTGTAAGCCTACATAATCTGTACGTTTGGAGTGCTTGACGCCTATATTAATATTTTTTTGCAATAAAATTTTAACATATAAGATACTATACGATTACCTCTTGTAATTTTTATACCTGGATATGTAAGACAACTTCTATATATTTTTAGGTATAAGCAATGAAAAGTTTTATGATTGTGTTTTGGTCGCCGCTATAATCGAACTGGTCCAAGCAATTCCTTCAGATGTTAGCACAACCGAAAACTTTCAAGGTGCAATGCATGTAATTACTGTATGAATGGTTGCTTTAGGACCCATAATGTATTTAATATCTTTCCATTTCGTATACAAGCGTTGAATAAATTGCATGATATTAAATATATCATAAAAACGGTTTTAAATTTTATTAGATGTTGTACAGAACTTACAGGAAAGCTTTTCTTAGGCTCGAAAATTATAACAATGGTAATTATACTCGTAACAGTTGTACATTTCTAATCATTTTTTAAAAATTCATCCAACAACTTTAACATTTAACAGGTAATGTTTTCTCAAATTTTTCAATACATTTCCCCTAGAGACACTTTTTCAAAATAAATGTAGCCCCCCGCTTCGAATTTTCCTAACTTTCCAAAAAAGAAACTTCCTCCCCCAACTTCCCATCGCACGAGATAAACAACGTGTGCGGGGGTGCACGCATGCTCTCCTCTCCTCTTTTTCCGAAAAAAGGTAGGCGTCTCCTCTATATCCGTCGTTCCCGAGTAAACGCGCTCCCATTCCTCCTGCGAGTATCACCGAGTGAAGTTCACTTGGGATAGACAGCGAGGAGAGACAGAGAGAACTTTAAGGTTTTCGTCGGCATCTCTCTTCCCCCCTGAAGACATGAAGTACACTTGGTTGATTATCGCCTCCTGTTTGGTGCTCGTGCTCGCCGAGTTGGTACCGGCGACCTACGTCGGGCCCTACTTCGACGAGGGTGAGTAAACGTAGAGAGATTGAAGTTTCTGTAAAGCAAGTTTTTGTTTGGAACTTGAGAGTTTCGGTTTACTCGATGAAATGACAACTATACCGTTGTTGTAAAAAGTGTTCAGTTTTCATTGCGACTAAGAGGTTTTCTTCCATATGTTACACGTCATTGGAAAGTTTACTGAAACTCCTTTATACAATATCTGGTAACCAACTACCCTTCTAAGCGTTGGTTCGCCCGTAATGAACGAACGATTAATTATTTTATTAACTCCGAACTCATTGCACACCATCGCAAAATTCTCTCATTTCTCCCGTTTGAATTAATAAAGTCGCTTTTCTCAAAATCGTTCACCCAATTCTCCTACAATGGGAAACTTAATTTGAAGCCCCTTTGATAAATCGAATTCGGAAATTTAAAAGAAACCAACTCCAATTAACTTAACGGTACTTATTTACTTTAACCGTGTTTTGTCGAGCGAGCGATCGTTTCCTTTTTTTTCTCTGTAATTACGTAACAAATTGCTATTTGTAAAGTCGTAATGTAAATACGGTTCCAGATAATAGGGAGGCGTTCGGAGGTGTCTTGAGGGCGATTTAATTCAAATCGGATTTTTGCGGATTACTTAGGAATTTAGGACAAGGTAAATAATTTTTTTTTGAAGCCGAACGGAATTTGCCCGGAGTATTTGGAAAAGCCGCGGGTTTACAGATCATTTCATTGGCCCAGGGAGTGATTTATAAAAAGGAGAATTATTTTACATGAGAATCTAGAGGAAATAAGAAACGTAATATGATGAAATTTCCTTGAATTCTCAACTGATGTCTTTATAAATCACATTATTCACTACAAACTATCCAAGAGAAGTCATGTAGAAGTTTACGTACGATTAAGGAAGATGTGAACCGTCTAATTTTCGGTTGTGCATTCAAACTATTTCGTTAGTTAATTCTGTTCACTTTTTAACTTAAAATCTGGTGCAATGAGTAAGTACAATTATTTATGCAGATATAGGCACATATGTAATACAGCAACAAAATGAATTAAACTAAATTTGTGAATAAATAAAAGTCGTCCGTTCTTTCGTTGTCATCTTGGTCTTATTTCTGTCCACTGTTGTATTCTTCGTTCCTACAAACATTCCACGTTTTCCTTGATTTTACTCTTTGTGCTTTCTGTGTAGATTTAGCTAGCAATACCCTTCGTTGTTCCTCCATCCTCCTTCCTTATTGGATTCCCACATTGCTTTAGATGCTGATGTTGTCTTTCGTATTTCATCTCTTCGTGTTAACGCGAATTTTTCTGGCGCCTGATTTCGACGCTCAATAACCGGTTTTCACATGACATTGTGTTTTAAGTCATTTTGGTTTCTTTTGAATATTGTTTTAGCCTGTCTGAAAATGTAATCAATAAAAACAATTTAAGAAATTGCAGAAGAAAGCATAAGAAGCATCAGAAAAAAGCTACCTAAGAAATGTAGCATTTTTTAAGTTTTGTTTTTTCTCTTATTGTTTTTACAGAATCATTCATAAATTTCCTATGTAAATCATATACTTTTGTAAACCAAAAAGATAAAAACAGAGAACAATTTCCCCCCAGTTTGTTAGATCCTCAAGTCAGATGGATAATGCGCTGAAACATATTTTACTTTTATATTTGAATTTATTTTTATATTTTTGAAAATAACAAGTATGGGTTCCGAATCATTCGTGGTTGAGCACAAATTTATTTCAGGAAGTTTGCTCAGTAATGAATTGAGATTTACTGAACTTTGTGTACGGGAGATTCCATGTCAACTGATCAGGGAGTGAATGGGGTGGTTTTTAAATCGCTACCGGAAGTATCTAGTCGTCTTTAGGATATAAAAATACGTATGATCCTACATTTTCAGCCCCTAATTTTGCACCATTTTGGATTTGTGACCTATTTTGTGATTTGTTCATTTTTTTGCGAGCCATGACAAATTTTCGTTTTTAGACTGCCGATGCGAGAATTTGAGTTTAAAAAAATTCTGAAAATAGTGGGTCGATGTAAAATCTTCCCAGGAATCCATTTCCGGCGTCAAAATTAGGATTGGATGCTCCCCTGAGCGAGAAATCCGAAAAAACAGTTTTTTTTTCAAAGTGCGATATCTAAAAAGCTTATTTTTTTAAAAATATTTGGAAGCTGCTAAAATCTTCCATTTTACATATACTTTAAGGTCAAAACAAATTATCGGTGTGTATTTTGGTTTTAAGTAATAAAACACGCAAAAAGTTGATTTTTTTTTGTGAAAAAATGAAATCTTTCTGTGTCTAACCCTGTGAAAACTCATGCAAACATTCAGTTTGACAGTTTTTGACGTTCCACTGTTATACCTTCATTCCAAAGTCTATAATCTTGATCCTCGCTTTTTTTTGCAATTTTGTAACCAACCAAGTGCTCTAACTCACTAGTTGCCATATTCAATTTTTTCATCGGAGGGAGGAGCTCTAGAAAATATACAAATTGATGGGAAAACACGTAAAAAATACATTGTAAAAACCCAGAAATTTATACTTTATTCATCCAATCTAACTGGTACAGAGAATTTCATGAATCAAGCTCTTCAATACTAAATTTGTTGAAATGTGTTTGAATTTTGTGTGCCTGAGCTTTGTTCAAAGTGAACGTTTTCGGTGATTTCTTTTTTTTTCAGTGAGCTTAACCTCACAAATAACATGGGGAAAAGATACAGTTAGCCAAATAGGTGAGTCAGGAAAGAAGTAAACTTTTGAGACAGAATTATAGCTAAATACTAACGTCTCTGCAACAAGATCATCTTCGTTGCTGTGAATTATGCGACCCAAATGCCAGTTGCTATTGAATAGAAAAGCAACATCCAAATTCTCCTCCCACAGTTTCACAACTTTACCTTTTAAATCGAAAACCAATGCCCAGTTCTCATCCATACTGGTGATTTTACGTTTGACGATTTGCTTATTGTGAACACAAAACTGATGGAAAATTTTAGTGCCTGAAATAGTTTTTGCTTCCTTTTTGTCACTGTTTTCATGACAAAATTTAAGTTTCGACGTTCCAGTGAAAGAGATAAAATTTTTAAACCTTCATCAAGGGCTTTATCAAGCGTCAAGCTGCTATTGCGAGTTTGAAATGACCCTATGAAAACCAAACCATGACAGTGGACGAGCTTCTTAAATTTTTTCATGAAAACAGTGACAAAAAGGAAGCAAAAACTATCCAGGCACTAGAAGTTTTCATCAGTTTTGTGTACACAATAAGCAAATCGTCAAATGTAAAAACGAGAATTGGGCATTGGTTTTCGACTCAGGCTCAGGCTCAGGCACACAAAATTCAAACACCTTTCAACAAATTTAGCATTGGAGATATTGATTCCTGAAATTCTCTGTACCAGTTAAATTAGATGAATGAAGTATAAATTTCTGGGTTTTTACAATGTATTTTTACGTGTTTTCCCATCAATTTGTATATTTTCTAGAGCTCCTCCCTCCGGTGAAAAAATTGAATATGCCAATTGGCGAGTTAGAATAATTTGTTGAGTTCAAAAATTGCAAAAAAGCTAAGATCAAGATATAGGCTTTGGAATGAACCGAAAATGTTTCTTTACTATTAAGGTATAATACTGGAACGTCAAAAAATGTAAAATTGAATGTTTGAATGAGTTTTCACAGGGTTAGAGACAGAAATATTTCATTTTTCCACAAAAAAATCAGTTTTTTGCGTGTTTTATTACTTAAAACCAAAATACACACCGATAATTTGTTTTGACCTTAAATTATATGTAAAAAGGAAGATTTTGGTAGCTTCCAAATATTTAAAAAAAAATAAACTTTTTAGATATCGCACTTAAAAAAAAAACGGTTTTTTCGAATTTCTCGCTCGAGGGAGTATCCAATCCTAGTTCTGAGGCCGGAAATGGATTCCTGGGAAGATTTTACATCGACCCACTATTTTCAGAATTTTTTTAAACTCAACTTCTCGCATCGGCAGTCTAAAAACGAAAATTTGTCATGGCCCGCAAAAAAATGAACAAAACAAAAACAGGTCACAAATCCAAAATAGTGCAAAATTAGGGGCTGAAAATGTAGGATCGGACGTATTTTTATATCCTAAAGACGACTAGATACTTCCGGTAGCGATTTAAAAACCACCCCATTCACTCCCTGATCAGTTGACATGGAATCTCCCGTACTTCAGTTAACAATTTGAAGGAGTTTCAAATATATCCGGTTTGCATTAACTGCTAAATGTTAATGTTGTCGGATGAATTTTTAAAAATGATAAGAAATGTATAACTGTTACGAGTATAAGTACCATGGTTATAATTTTCGAGTCTCAGAAAGGCATTTCTGTAAGTTCTGTACAACATCTTATAAAATCCAAAACCGTTTTTAGGATATATTTAATATCATGCAATTTATTCGACGGTTGTATGCGAAATAGAAAGATGTTAAATACATTATGGGTCCTAAAGCAACCATACAGCATAATACATCATACAGTAACTACATGGATTGTGCCTTGAAGGTTTTCGGTTGTGCTAACATCCGAAGGAATTGCTTGGACCAATTCCATTATAGCGGCGACCAAAACACAATCATAAAACTCTTCATTGCTTATAGTTGTCTTACATATCCAGGTATAAAAATTACTAGAGGTAATCGTACAGTATCTTATATGTTAAAATTTTACTGCAAAAAAATATTAATATAGGCGTCAAGCACTCAAAACTTACAGAATATGTAGTACGAAGTGCAGTACGTCTCTGGTTGGGCCAAGGAAATTACCTCGGATGTCGGCACACGCTTCTCTATATAGAAATATTTGCAATGCGCAATTAATGTACTATAAAATCTATGGAAACAACGGAAGTAATATAACTAACGTAGTAGTGGCCCACTAATTCTCGTTTCTGTCGCCATATCTCTGGGTGGCGCCGCTAGTGGCTAAGTAGCGGCGCCTATCCACGATAACTCTCAGAACTGATTTAAAAAGCTGTAAACAGCTCTAAACTG
Source organism: Cryptocephalus moraei (assembly GCA_946251905.1). Lineage (NCBI taxonomy): Eukaryota > Metazoa > Arthropoda > Insecta > Coleoptera > Chrysomelidae > Cryptocephalus > Cryptocephalus moraei. The sequence continues at coordinate 29,758,320 of OX276458.1, read as the reverse complement.
TTCTAAAATAGGTTTAAACTGCTCCTAAACAACTTCTAAACAGCTTCCGTTCAGAGACCTGCTGTGGGGGCCCGACGCAACTAGTTGCGCTTTCCCGAGACATAGTGGCAGAAATTAGTTAGCCAGTACCACGTTAGTTACATTACTAATGTAGTATAACAGAGAAATGAATTTTTGGGTAAGAAGATAAGCAAGATAAAATAAAATTAAAAAAGCCTATTTGAAGATAAAGTTTAATACTTCATCATAGAAACCGAAAGACTGAGATATAATATGACTTTGGTCATATGATATAGTTGATTTCAATCACAGATTTTAAAAATTTACAGAAATTTAATTCGAACTCCGATAATATGCTGCCCAGCATTAATACAAAACGTGGTTTCTTTAAGATACCAATGAAATTTTTAATAACTGTAAAGAAAACGAACTAAAAATTCGAAAACCTCGAATTTTCCTTTCCGAGGGAAAAATAGTTACATAATTAAAACTCACCACAGTTATAGCTTAGGTCAGCAAGTGATTCGATAACAAATATAAATACCAAATTTTATACACCACGGGGATGAAAATGGGAAGTGAAATGTATGCAATAGTGAGGTAATAAATAGCTAGAGACTTGGTATGACCATAAATTGGGCACCCAAAAATATCCAAAAATGTCTATTTTCACTTTGTGAGGGATGGAAAAAGGAGTTGAGGTTTAATCGACCTCCATGCTAAATCGCGCTAATAGTTTCAAGCAAAAATTGATCTGAACGACATTGTCGACGTGCCAACAAAAATCCGACGTTTCATTTCAAAAAAATTTAATGTTAACACCTTGACATTTATTATTATGTTATTACTTTGAGCATTCAATTGCTGAAATATTATAATAATTTAGCTCTGAAAATGAATCCTGAACATCAAACACTAGAGTCCTCTCTATTCGTTTCGTTATCTATCATGAAACGGTACCAACAATAAGTCAAAGTTTAGATCTAAGAAAGAAGAAGAAGTTTAGTCAAGAAAATTTAATGTTAACAGCTTAAGATTTATTAATATGTTATCACTTTGAGCATTCAATTGCTTGAAATATTATAATAATTTAGCTCTGAAAATGAATCCTGACCATCAAACACTCGATACGTCTCTATTACTTTCGTTGTCTATCATGAAACGGTACCAACAATAAGTCAAAGTTTAAATCAATATAACGCATATAACCTGTCTTTGGATGGTACCTATTTGTTGTTTGATACACAACACCACGCCATTTTTACTAGACCGATCCCAATTGAAAAAAGCAAATTTGGTCTCTGCCACAACAACTTTTATTTTCAAAAGCGTTTCTTGTCACATGAGTTGGTCAGGAAGGTAAGGGTTTGTTTGGGTTTTACTTGATATATATAGAATCGTTGCTTAAACGTTTTTGGCCAAATGAGTTTCTGTTTCTGTCTACGTTTCTTTTTCCTTTTTCTCTCACTCTCTTTCTCTCTCTCACTCTCGCTCTCTCATTCTCTCTTGCTTGTCACATACACAACAAATCTATAGTTTTCACCATATTGCTTCATATTTTAACAACGTCTTGAACTGTTGTTAGTATTTCGATCAGCCATTGTCTAACCTTACTGTTATCAATATACTTTTGGCACTTCCGTAAATTCAAAGACTTCATTAATAATGACACGATATATCACGAATGACGAATTGCTCAGGGCATTCCAGTTATAAAGCCCATAGACTGACTAGAATTGTTTCGAAATTTCTAAAGCTAGATTGTGTTGTTTCGCTGTTTGTTTTTTAAAAATTCATTTATCTTTCGCAAGCAATGTTATTTTATGGCAACATTGACCACTTTTAAAATGTTTTTGGAAACTTATGGAAACTCGGAGGTGTCGTAAAATCCAGTCAGTATCGTCACGAAATACCAAAATAATTATTGACGATGCTGTTTGTTCATTTTCGGTAAGTTTTTGTTAAAATCGTTTCATCCTCTAGTAAGATTCATTGATCCGGCCTACACCCGTCATGTCGGTCTTTACACACAACCATTTCTCCGTTTACTTCAACTGTCAGTAGAATTCCAATATGGCGGAAGATGGAATGCGGATCTACTTTAAATAGTTTTTTCGGTTATTTCCCCACATATTAGAGTGAAATTTCAATATTAACCAGTAACTGGATAGATAAACTTCAGTATTATCGCTAAATCAATAAAAATAACTTACTGGAACAATGAAATAGTGAACGTCAAAAGTGGCCAATTTTAGCAAAATTTTTCAGTATATTTTGCCAAAGTTACTGATTTCCTAGAGTCAATACTACATTTTCCAGTATACCGATAGTGTCCAGTTCCATTAAAAAAATCGTCAAAATTGGCGTGGATCAATAAGACGAATCTTTACAAAAATTTGTTCATAACTTCTGCGGTCGCACCTTCTGCACTACAGTCTCCAACACGTTGGACACTGGTTCCATTTTAAGAATTATTTACACGGAAATGCCAGTTGTTTGAATTATTCGTTTCTAATACTTTTACGACAAAATTGGTCACTTCACTAGCCATTTTTATTCACTCTCGCGTGTCATTTTCAGTTTATTTCACGTAAAACTGTTCACTGAAACTCACTGATATCGGCTACACCTGGAATTCTAGGCCCATAAACCTGTTGCAGAGTTGCCGTTCCGTTAACCGTTAAAAAAATAATCACAAAATTTATTTCGCGACACATGACAACTAGGACGACGTCTTATTATTTCCAATGTTGGTCTATTAGACTGAAATGATATAAACCCCTCAGCTTTGAAGTGTTGATCACCACACCGGTTTTTCTACGGCGTTAACTGCCTAGTAAACATCTGACAGCAACGTTTATTTTTGTTTTCGCTCGATTCTCCGTCCCTTTACCCTCAGAGGTCCCAAAGCAATTTTCGCAAAGTTGTTAGAAAAAATCCATTCCCTACTTTTCTCGTTTCATTCTCCGTTTCTTCCTAGCACGCTAGATACAAGAGGTTTTTCATCCCTTATTTGATCCGGTCACAGTTTACGACGTATGCGATAAAGACTCGAGAGTTTCTCTCCCTCTCTCACTGTCGGAATCTCTGTCCTGCTGAAACTAATTTGACGTGGATTGTGAGATTTGTTACTTCACTCCCGTAGCGAGGTTACTAGGAAGTCGCGGGTTGCTCCCCTTTAAAGCCAACCAGTAAGCTCACTTCGAGCAAATCATAAACAAAATTGCCTCCGGGCTTCGTGAGATTTTATTACGAGAGATGGGAGGGATGACGGTGATGGTGACGAACGAGACATACATTGGAATGTATTTGAGTGGCACCAGACGTGGATTGTTTCCTTATTCGTTTCGACGTAGGAAATAGTGACACGGGGGGATATTTTCCAGGGTGCGGAGTTGGCGCTATTTGCAATGCAAAGGCGTATCTCGTTATCTTCCTATTTTCACGGGGAGGTGTTTCTGTTTATTCGTTTTTCTGCAAAATCGGCCATAGCTCTCGTAACTTTACTATCAGAGCGAGTTTGAAAAGTGTGACAAGTTTGACCCGAATGAGTTATGTAACATGCATAGTATTCCGCAAAAATCCATTGAATGCTAAATTATGTAGCCAGTTTGATAACCCATTACGTCAAACTATTCTATTAACCAGTGACTTGTTTTCATTATTCTCTTGATAAACAATCTATACCGATTAGTAAATAATTAAACGTGCCATGCATTCTCCTGGAAAAGAGGTTGAGATAAAACATAGTGAAAGTGGGCAATGACATAATAAGTATCATGGAGGACAATACGTCATCATAATAAGTCATCAATAGATGAATTAGCTAAAACTACTCCGGTTAATCCACCAATTGTAAATAGAAATACAAAACCTAGCATTCATATTGTTGCTGGGGAAAATATTAATTTCGTTCCGTGTAAGGTTGCTAGCCAACTAAACAAATGGTGCGTTATTAGATAAATTCTCATACTAAAATAAAGTTGTTTTTTATCCTCACGTAAGGGTGGAGTCACGGACGTGACTCCTGGAATGAGGCCGGTGAAAACCTGAAATCGATATGTTTAAGGAATTTTCCAGAAATTCACCCTATAGAACTTATTTCAGTTCAACTTGTTTAACAGATATTAATTGTTAAAATAGCATAAATTCTCGAAACATTAAAAAGAGTGCCCTTTTCAAAATAAGCTGTTTGGAATTCTGGATATATGTAGAATTACGTTGGGTGAAATGATAATTACAATATTGCATGACTATACCCATCATCGTTAACCGAAAATATAAACAGCGATAACAGCCTGGGACTCTCTGAGGTTAAAACGTTTCATTAATGGCTCAAGCTAAATTAATAATTCTAACCTATTATTTGCTCACCCCTGAAAAATCGTCAACGAATACATTTGACTTTCAAAATTGACTTAGTGCAAAAGGAGCAAAATTAAGAATTCTGTTCATGGAATCATACCACCTTATTGTCATCTATAATTGAACTAAAAAAGTATAAGTTAAAGTGGTTTAAATTTAATTGCGGTTACCTGAGAAGAGTACAGTAGAACGGCCATAATTTTGCGAATGGTCGAATGTAATATAAAGATATGAAAAAATTTAATAACTCTCTAATACAGAGTTAAGTAGCAAAATACTTCTAAACCGAATATATTTGCCACGTTAGGCCGAGGCCAGTAAGATAAGTAATATGTTAATTAGTGCCTGTTTCCTGTCAGTGATTTTGAAATGTTTAAAAAGTCGGATTTAGCTTTCTCTCAGGCGCTTCCTTCTTGGTGAAAAAACATTAAATTAGACCCTCTGATAGGCGATTTTACTCTCCCGCTCCTAATATCTTAAAAATTGGAAGGAAGGAATAGTATAGAGAAAGTCAGTTGAAGGCATCTACCAAAGTTCTATAATAGCATGTTTCGAAACACAAGTGAATCCTTTGTGGGCGTTCTAGAAACATCCATTAAAGCTATTAAATAGATTTCTTTGATCAAAAAAATAATTCTCTTTGAGAACTTTTGAAGACACTAAATATTCCATAATGAGCTGCTTTGAACCAAAATGAATTCAAAACTATCCATAAAAGGTTCTTTAATGGACTTATTCGGCTCAGAAATGGATCTTTCGTAGACGTTTTTTTTTTTCAAACTTATTTTATTTAAAGTAACTTATAAAAACGTTTTTGAGGCATCATAGTCCTGTTGTGAACATATATATCTTGACTCGACATTTTGAAAACGTTCATGGGCTCATTGAGAAAACAATTGACTGGAAATAACTTTGGAAAATGAATTATCCGCGTCGATACGTTTGTCAAATTACAGTTACAAAGTGAAGTAGGGGAAAAAGGGAGATTCGGTGGAATCCTGAAGACGGGACACATTGGAATTCACGAAACATATTCAATTCTACACGAATATAATGGCATTACTTGCAAGTGGATGGCTTGTCTATTGAATCATTACTTATCTAACACTTTACTTGTAGAACGGTTACTTTCAGAAATTATACTAGACTTTATTTGTTCAAATATCCTATGGAACCAAAAGTTATTGAACCGTACATAAGTCATTGTGAGTCAGAAACGTTATTCATGACACGTGTACTTATTGAATTACTACACCGAGAGTTATATCCCATTATTATTTGGGAGGATAATCAGACATTTATCAAAATGGCATCTATATATGAAACAAAGCTTACAAAACATATCGACGTTAAATATTATTTCATAAGACATAAAGTTGCTATATATGATGCTATTTTGTAAAATGGCAAGAGGGCGACATATTTACAAAAAGTCCGCGAGTCCACGAGTGTAATAATAATGTTTATCTACTTTGCGTTACTAATGATCTCAATATTACATCGAAAGTAGTGTAATAATATTTATACAACTACACTACTTTTGGTAACCTTTAGTTTTGTTAAATTGGTACATCAGCCTGTCACGTAGACCTGCGTAGACGTCAATGTTAAATTATTAGTATTTCAATAAATTTCTTAAGTAGCTTTGCGTATTTCTTGGGGTGTACTGGTAAATTCTACATTTTTGTTTTCCATTTCGCTCACGTAAGTAAGTAGTTATTGAATTTGCACTAGGGCTATTAGATTTTCAAATTCAAAGTCGAAACGTTAATATCAGTGACGACAGTGTAACCAACCGACGCAAAATTTCCTAGTATAATACGAAAACTAGAACAGCCAAAATTTGATGAATTAATAAAGGAAAGCAGATAAAATAGTATATTACACTCGTTTAATAAGACGTATTGTTACACTCGTTCAATTAAAGCACTCTTCGCTTCGCACGTCGTGCTTTAAAACTCTCGTGTGATAAAACTAGTATAGTAATTGTTAAATTGTTAAAGTGATTGTTAAACTAGTATATACTATTGTTTTTTGAGAAATAATCTTTTAATCTGCAGTCGAATCTGAAATAACAATCGAACCTAGTCAAGACCTTGATGTGGAATGATGCCTACTTTATTAAGAACACTAAATTCGTGCTGGACATACCCCAATACTTTTCTCTCTGGAAAGTGGACAATGTGGGTGTCCAGATTTTTGTGACCTATTGATTTTTTCCCATAAATCGATGGAGGAGAGCGTGGTGTATGCATCAAGACTATTTTGACGCCATGAAATTGAAACGGCGCTTCAAATTTCGTATTTGAAAACGTGATGACTCACCCGGTTATTTTTTTGAATATTTTAGTGTATCGGCAACAGTGCACACTGGGGTAATAAAAGTTTGTATCGACTCAGTTAGTCAAATTAAACTTGTCAATTATCGTAGGAATATGAAGACGAGAGGAGAGAGGGCCGACTTACCTAAAAGACCGTTAGAATTCTGAAGTTTTATGTTTTAAGAACGTGCGAGAAGGCCGGAGGAGGTGGTAAACATATAAACATAACCTCATTGTTTCTTCGTCAAATACGTGGTATAGAGTGAATTTATGTTGATAATGTTGATTAGCCACATAAAAGTCGTGGATCATTCCAAACCCCACCATAGGCAGGTTGCTAGAATCAGAATCTAACTTCCATGATCTACACAAAATCATAGGAGTAATCATTACTACTGTGATTTAGGTCTATAATTATTACCTCCTAGTTGAAAACCGAAGTAAATGTGCACCTAAAAGTGCAGCTATTACTGTCGCCAGGAAATATACGATGAATGCAAAAAAAAGGAACGAATTTCTCCAAAACGCTGGCGGACACAAAGGTAACACGCGAAAGAGTGAGCAAATAACAAAGTTAGGTTATGTTTGTGTTTACATTCTTTTACATTTTATTCATCTTGCAAGTTGCAAGCGCGTTGAATCAAATTTTCTAGGGAAATAACCGGATGAGTCATCACGTTTTCAAATTCAAAATTTGAATCTCTATCGATTCATGGGAAAAAACACATAGCTCAGGAAAAACAGGACACCTCCATTAAAGAATGGAAAGAAATAGGATTGATGCGTTTAAGTTGTGTTGCATCTGTTTTTGAACACGAAATGAAAGAATGTTTACGCTATGCTGCAGAAGCATCGTGCAAGATTTTGAACGTTCCACAAGAAAATTTGGAAAACAAATAAGCCTAAAAGGCAAGACACTGTAATAGCAGGATCTGCCAATAGAAAACAAATAGGGACATAAAATTAAGAATTGTGCCTAAAGACGCAGTAATGACTTCTCTGTCTGGAGAACACGATGATGATGAAGGGGAATAGACTAATTTGAATGAATTTCGTGTAAAAAGTGGAAAGCATTCAACTTACACGTGCGTAAGCAGTGCGAGGCTTTTATTTATTACTCGGCCCATTCAAAATCCCTCCTGCTTTCCTCCTCGGATTTCCCGGATCCGTTGTTCTCGTATAGCAACGAGAGCCCCGCTGTTCCCCTTTTCGATAAATCTGTTCGACTGTTCCTCCATCCACAGGTGGTCCAATCAGAGAAAACACGGTGAGTGGGGATCGCTATCACACTCCAGTCGTCTTCCGGGGTGGGGTGTCTGACGCACGCAAAATCGCATGAACTTAACGCAACTTATTTCGAAAGCGTGATGGAAAAATGCTAATTAATTTTCGCTGTAGTAAAGTAGGGATAGACAATAAAAAATTTATGGATTCAAGTGGGTGCTTACCGCGCTACTTTACGTCATGTTCAACATCCCTTCTCATTATCATATAAATAGGTGATAAGGTCTGTGAGGAAACTTTTTAATGATCGTTTTTCATTTAATCTCGTACTGCCTTGGAGAAATTAAATTTCCATACGAAAGGAAAGTCCGTTAAAATTTTTACGCTTACCGAATACCAGGACCGACAAAAAGTTTTTTGTCGTCGCGGCATGTTTTTTGTGAGTTCTTTAAATTCGTTCGTTAAAGTACAGAAATGATATGAATACTTAACTTCCATTAATCCCATAATTCTACACACTTAGATTCGAATTTTGGTCCGCATGCATTAATCCATAGTTAACTTCCAAATAGGGTACAGACCTAACCTTTTACTGGAGGTAAATTACAATGAAATTATGTAATTAAAATTTCATCCATTATTGCTATTGAAATGTGCTTCATATGTTAAACTATTTTATATCCTGTTGTTTTCCATTAATAAATACCATAGATAGGGTAACTAAATGAGGATTGGGTTTTTTAGAATTTATATACTATCCCATTCAATATCTTTAATACCAAAATAAGATTTTAATATGATGATTTTGTTTTGATTGATGTAATAGTACTTCATCCCGAAGCACGAGTCTCTTCCTAAACACCCCTTGAACTATATTCAGGCATCGCTTACTTCGGAACATAGTTAATGGCATAAGCGTATATCTAAAAGTTGTTAATCACGGCAACAAAAGAATTAAAAGTAATTGATAAATTAGAATTGCATTATGTTCTAAATTATTTGTTAATGAATAGAATGACGTTGATGTTAACGAAATGTAAACTCGACTAGCTTAGGTTTTAATTAATTTTAATATTAAATTAAATTATCACCTAAAAAGCACTCGAAACACCCCATGGAGCATTTACATGTACTCGTGCCATTAACCGCAATTATATTTTTTCTTTTTGAAGGGAAGTGTGCTAATGACAACGAATTCTTAATTTCACAATTAAACATGACTCTTAAATTAGAAGGGTAAGTGCTATTCTTTTCTCTTTCCGGAAAGATAATTGGTTTACTTTGTATTGCGGTTTCGTTTAGTGCTATAAAGAGCGAATTTTTTTCAGTCCTAAGAAAACTCTTCACAAAGGAAGAATTAAGCTAAAACATTTAATTGGAAATTTCTAAAAAAGTCCATTTACAACAGGGATGTACATGTAATTTAAAAAATTGTAACTGTGGGTATTAAGTAATTCTACTCATCTAATCACTGACATTACTGCATTAGGGGCTTTTTCAAAGCAGCTGATGAAAATTACTTATTAATTAACATATCAATTTTTGATTAAGAAAAATCGAAGTCACAGCGAGTGTTGACGACTTCTCAATGTTATTTTCGTCGGCATATTTTGTTAATTCCTTCAGGTAATCAAAGTCAACTTTGTGGAAGTTTTTTTAGACGCTTCAAGAATTATTCGTAAAAAGTCTCGGGACGATCGGAGTTGTAGAGTTTTTTTTGTAAATTTTGTAAACCCATCACCCAATATTTGGCAAGGTGGTTGATTTCATTAGTGTACCTTAATAATGTGCCTTCAGGTATTCGATTAAACTTTCATAAACCTTTCAAAGAGCCTTTAATAAAATCGAGAGGCGGTATAATGTAAGTAGAGTTTTTTAATAAGGATTTAATCTCGATCGGTCAATAATGCAAATATTAACGACGAATACTTTCACCAGCATATTCCTAAGAAATATTTTTGATGATCAAATCAAACTTTCCATATATTTTGGGAAAGTTTTACGAATAATTTTGGGGAGTACCTACAACTAAAATGTCTGTGAATTTTTTAGAAATAATTTATTATAGGTTTGAAATAGTTAGCGTGTCTAAATAGCTGTCTTTAGCTAGTACATTTAAATTAGGTAATTTTGTTTAGAATGTTGCAGTAAATAATTGGGCAGGGTTGTAACGATATCTGAAGGACATATTTATTACTAGCAGTCACCCGTGGTGACTTCTCTCGTTCACTTATTTGAAGATGTTGAAACTCGAACACATATATATTTCGTTCATAACATTTCAAACAATATGATTCTTAGGTAAGCTTTCATTACAACTTTGTTGTCATCTCTTGACATATGTTCCAGTGTTTTCATTAATTCAGCGTTCGACTGCAGTCGCACTGCAGAAGCAGTCGCCTCTGAAGATGTTTGCCGCAGAAGCAGACGAAACGTCAGGTTACTTAAACCTTTTTGGACCACGGCCAAATAGCCCGGAAAAACGCATTTGCACATTTGACTGCGGCCGTGAAAGCCTACGCTCTTGCTGAGAATGTTTTATTTTCCGGAGAAATAAGGATCTCTATCCCTAGGTGCTTCTTTCGAGCACGAAACATCACGACCAGTCACAAAACACTGCTTCGTTCTGTGCTTCTTGTTTGTATGTTTTACGCCAATTCACTGAGATCAGTTAGACTCGCCTAAGATTGGTGTTTGGGATGTCGTGTAGGCGTGTTGTGCCGTCCGGCCTACCTAAAACTGTGCCTAAAGTGCCTTGAAAATTAAATAACAAATCTAAGAATATTAAACCAAACCTGAAATATTAAACCCAATGTTAAATGAAAAAGTAAATGTAGTGAATGTATTAGCGAAATGATACCAATATTTTGTGTTAAATAATTCCACTTGCATTGTGGTACCCGCTTTCCTATTCACGCCGCTAACCATGCCGGATAGGATCGGATATCCTGTAGGAGGGCGGAAATAGAATAGTTTGAATATTTAATCCATGAGAATAATCTCATCAATTAAATACATAGCTGCATAAGGCCCAGAGCCTGACACATGCAGCTAACCTAATAAGCTGGCTGATTACGCCGTAAGGAAGCAAATGCCATAAAAAAGGAAAAGAAAAGAAGAAGACTCGCCTAAGATATCTATTAAAAACAACTACGCAATTGAACTTAGTTTAAATTGCGAACTTAGTTTGACTGAACTAAAGGTTAAACGATAATTGAAAAACAGAGCCTTAATTCTACCAAAACTGTTACTTTGATGACATGGTGAGATAATTTCTTTCGATGAAAATATAACGTGTTATGAACAATTTTAAATACATTAGAAAAATTTGTTATGTTTTTAAAATATGAAAATATGCAATCGATTAAATTTTTAATATGTTTTAACAATATGACAGGGTTTATGCACAGTCTTTACAATCTGAGTTCTTTCATCATTTTGCTGCATTCAAAGTAAAACTTCAAGAATCATTACTCAAGTAAATACAGTCTTTTCAGTTTTCCGATTTATTTAATCTGTTGAGTCGTTAAGCATTAATGAAAAATCGTTTCATGTTTGTAATCCAGCCGTCATCGATATTGCCGTATTTGGTATGCGGGCTATTCAAAGAGAAAGTGTCCATACGCTTCTGTCGCTTATTTATTCCTTTACGATGTTAATCATTCATTAGACAGTCATGAAAAGCGAGTTTCAAATAAAAAATCCGCCCACGCCCGTATCTTCAAATTTTCTATCACGTTCCATCGCCGGGAAATCTTTTTCTCGATCACATCGAAAATGACCAAATCAATGTACAGATCCCCGATAGCGAATTGGATAGGCTAAAAGGAGTATTTTTCGCCATAGAAAAGTTGATTGATGCTTGGAAAGCTGACGTTTCGTTAATCCTCTTTACCGTTCTGATTTGAACTGCGCTTCGTCATCAGCGGGATTATTCTTCTATTTATCTTTGAAGTCGATGCAGCGAAATTTTCGTAATCCCACCACCAAAGTATTAAGGAGTTGGTAATTAATTTGAGCCGTTTGGAAGAAAGGGGTTGAGATTAATAAAATGCGTAATTAAGGGAAATTTGATATTTTCGTCTCGACGTATTCGAGTTTTTCATAAAGAAAATCGAAAATATGTCGATACCTAAATATATTCATTGGAGCTTCTTTACATTTCGGTGTAAGACTCGATGAGATACTGAAATATATCGGTGATCAGTGATATTTATCAGTAACATATAGAGGGAAAGTTCAAATATACCGTAACCTGAACCGTTTTCATTAAGTTTTTGGCAATATATACATTAGTAACTGCTCTACTGAGTAAGCCGTTACGTGAACTTTACCAAAACAAACTAATTTGTCATTCAATCTACCGAAATTTTCGCACAAGTAAACTGAAGTATAAATATGTGCCACATCCATCGGCACCATAGTGGGCGAGTTATAACATGCTGTAAAGTGAAATTTTCTTCAGTTCCACGCAGACACATACACCCGGCAATATTTCCTCATTCGCGAAAGGCGTCTTCTCTCTAATAGAACCAAATGACCGTTCATCAGCGTCACGGCGGCGATGATAAAGTAGGTATAGTGATTCGCCCCTGTGGCGTCGTGCGGGCGTCTCAGTGATAACGAGACGCCGCTATCAAATTTAATTTACTCAGACGTGTGTTGTATTAGAGGGAGGACGAGGCTTTTCGCAAGGGATAACGAATTTAACGCGACGGGCGCTAATTGGGAAAATATGAATGGTATAAAGAAAATAACAACATAAATAATAAGCAGTTTTCTATAGAATTGGGACAAATATGGTAAATGTGTGATTTAACAATACATCGTCATCAATTGTCTTGAATGTTTATCCTGAACTAAGATCGAAATTTTTTAGTAAAAAAAGCTTATAGGTTACAATAAGTCATATAGACTTCATAAATCGAAAAGAGTCCAGGCTGTCATATTCATTAACAAAAATGATAGTAAGCATTGCAACTTCTTCAGAACTTCACCAATTTAATTTTCACTTTTTTTTTATTATCTCACCACCCCTCGGCCTCTTACTCCATTGAAATCCTTTATATATACTTTTTCGTTCTCGGCGAAATGAAATTTTACTCGAAGAAAGGGTCGGTATAAATTGTGCTGCTTTTATCTCCCGTCAAATCTAAAACGAAGTATCGAAAAGAGGGCAGTGTTTGTGTGCATGTGGGTGTGTGTGTGTGCGTGTGCTGTTCCTCATCCATCGGTACAAAACACAGGGACCATTATTTGCAAGCAGGGTTTAAACTGAGCAGACGAAATTGATTGCTTTCGATGGTCGAGAGGGTTTATCGTGTAGGTTACGAAGTTATTTCTGTGATATCTGTGGGAGAAACGAAGTTTATTGATTTCGACATGTAGGAGCAAAGTCTTGAAATATTGAATTTGTCGGTTTTCGATCGGCGCAATATAAGCAATGTCAAGAATCAAGTTTAATGGTTTCATACAAACCTATACATTATTGAAACGGTAACAGTTACTATAAATTCACCACTCGAGACTCAGTTATTAAATTATGGATTTTATGCCAGCCAATCCAATTTTGGATTTGCATTTTATGCAATCCAGGCACTATAAATACTAGTTAACAATTAACAAAATGTTTTGATGGGCTAATGCAAGCAAGTATTACACGCCACATTAAATAATTCAATATGATTGTAATATCGGCCCTGAAGTATTATGAGGGGGTTTCAAATAGAAGATCTACTTACTGGTCACAGTATAGGTACCGATATTACGTTTGGGTGGGATTGATTGAGGAAAGTAATTATCTTCAGAAATTAACTGGTCCCTTAGTGAAGCATGGGCGCGGGGCTTCGCAAATGCCCGCTTTAATCGTGCTCAAAAAAATAATAAATCACCGAATAAAATAGAAAATTATATTAACAAAATTAATAAGTTAAAATAAGACAAAGAATTCATTCATCTCACTAAGTCAATCAAATTATAAACGTTAACACAACCCCAAGTCTAAAATTCAACAAACGAAATCAAATCTAATTTAATTAGTTAACAGTCAAAACCCAAAAAGACTATTAGACACAAGAGTCAAAGTAAAATCGCCCTTAAACCCTTAATGCCCCTGTATATGAAATGCTTGTACCTACGTGATATGAGGACAGTGACTTTTTCAAAATTCCCACAACCAAAATTATCGAGATTGCACAACTGTCAGTATATCGGTGTCGGTTACTTTGATCTCGGTCCGGTACTCGGCCCTCCGTCGCTCGGTGTACAAACTCTAACTCTCTCAAAGTGTTAAGGCCCTAGCGTAAGACAATAACTCACCAACCACGCCTCCCGCGTACAACTCTAACACTGTCAAGATTGATGCCCTCGATCGACAACTCTAAACTCCAGAGAGATTACGACCCTCGCGTACGCTGTAAACTCCAAAATCTCCTCTCTCGCTCAACAACTCTCACTCTTGAGCGAGTACGACTCGTTCAGCAACTCTAGACCTCTCCAGATACTTACGACTCTTCCGTAATAACTCTTTGCTCCTCGCTTCGCCCTCGCGAATGAAACTCTGATCTTCTTCACGGCCCCAGACCTTAGAAACAGCTCCTAACTAGTGATTTCGCCCTAGCGAATCCAACTCTAATAATCCTCACGGTCCCCGACCTAAAAATAACTCTTACCCTCGACTTCGCCCTTGCGAGTTAAACTCCAATAATCGTCAAGGTCCCCGACCTGAAAATAGCTCCTTACTCTGGACTTCGCCCTTGAGAGTCAACTCCAATAATCGTCAAGGTCCCCGACCTGAAATAGCTCCTCCTCTTGACTTCACCCTTGCGAGTCAAACTCCAATAGTCCTCAAAGTCCCCGACCTGAAATAACTCCTCCTCTTGACTTCGCCCTTGCGAGTCAAACTCCAATAGTCCTCAAGGTCCCCGACCTGAAATAGCTCCTTCACCATAAACCACGACCGGACGGGGTACAGTCCCCCGACCGTCTCTTGGTTCGGCCTCTGACCGACTCCTTAACTCTTAACTTTTGTCTTTCCAAGAGCCCTCGACTCCCCTACTCCGAGTACCAAAATTCGATCAAAATTTACCTCCCAAATTGTAATTGGTCAAAATTCCTCTACTGAACCTATGAATAACCGCGTTACGTCATAAAGTCCGCCTTCTTAATTACTTAAGTATTTTATCCGCTTTTGCTTATTTGACAGAAGTACGAAACAGAGTCCGATTTTCGACCTAGGATATTGTTACCAATTCAACGCTTCCAAGTCAGCTGTTCCCGCGTCATTTTACGAAATAATAATATTAGTATGTTCTAATTACCGACTTATTGTGTTACGAAATGAGGAATAAATCACGTAGCGCTTCAAGTCACTTCATATGCAGCGTCTTTTTTTCCTAATGTCCCAAAATCTAATAAATTTTTTTAAAAAATCCCTTAACACCCGCAGGGTGTTACATGATAGATACCGCCAAGGTTCTTCCATCGACCAGATTCGGTTTAATGTATTCCAAATTAATAAACCTGATTCAAGACAAAAACTATGCATCAACAATATTACCTTCCTGGGATTAAATTCGCCGTATCTCTACAAAACAGCTTTAAGCAAATTCGAAACAAAACCAACCCCTTAATAAGCTCTCGGAAAGTTTATTACCCTTCGTGCTTTAAAAACTGGATAACATCGGCGTTACATTGTCCCCCTGATGGTTTAATAAAAAGTCGAAACGTCGTTTCGAGTTTCATTTGTTCGTTGGAAATTTTTCGAGAACAATGTTTGGAAAATTTCATCCCCTGCGACACAAGATAATGAAAAATTGTTTGTAGTAGGGATTTTGTTTGCACTTATGTGGAACAAAGACAAAAGGTTGTTCTGTGTATTATTTTAATAAAATTAGAAGTAATGGATATGTACTGGATCGTACTGGACATGTACAGCAGAAAGGGGTAGATTTTAAATATGACGTTTTCTTTCTATTGATTAGTATCCTATTCGTATTCTATTTTTGTACTTCTTACATTTCAATTACCTAATAATATTTAAAGAGGGCGTGCCTCTTTGCATGTGTATCTCTATGTGTTACAGACTTGGAGATATAAGCTCTAGGATACCTTGGAACCTGAAATTTAGCACACGTATAGTTTAAGTGTACAAACGGCTATGGAGATTCGAAAATAGCCCGAAATTCCAACTGCTTACCGAGATACAGGGTGGTTTATAACTTCACTCGAGAGAGCGAAAAATATTCATGCACCAAACTGTATATTAAAATGACGCTTATCGGTTCAGACATTATTTCAGCTGTTTTCATCACAACTTGTTTGAAATCCTACAAAATCAAAACTTTATGACTCGCCTTCAATGAGGAGAGACACTTCTCCGAAAACACTAACAATAATAACAATAAACAATATTAATTATCAATAATATTGTGCGATTAATTAGTGAGTTAATTGAAATCTTCCCTAAACCTAATCAGTTAATTAGTTTTGTTGTCAACTAATAGTGTTTATTTTTGTTTTGAGAACGATACAAAATCTCAATTCAACAGGCTATCCTCCTTGCGCTGAGAAACCGCGCCACATTGCTCTCGATGTTATTAAAACTCCATAACATTAAAGAATAGTGGGAAATGCGTTTTGATAACCCTCGATACGCCCGCATCCACAAATAATGTATAATTTCAAACTCATATTTGCTCCAATATTCATAGCATTTTCCTATTAAGATTTTGGGATAAAAATATTTACACAAAACTAGATGTGTCATTAATGAAAGGCAGTCCGAATTTCCCATAATGTTTGTTACTCGCAACTATCATTATTTATTTTGATATAAACATTTTTTATCCAAAATCGTATTTTTAAAGTTTATTGCTTATAATATCGAAACTAATGAGGCGATCTTGACATCCGGAATGGACGAATTGTAGAGTAATCCAAGAGCAAACGAATGTAATCTGAAACGACCCCATCGGATTATTAGTAACGGAAAAAACTGGATAAAAACTCAGAGTTTTCTTGGAAATATATAAGTGCGCCAATTTTTACGACGTCGGGCTGGCACTTTGCCATAAAATAGTAATTTATATGTGACTTATGTGTGCAAAAAACAGGCGCAATCAAACCATTACCTTTGGCACGTTTGCAATTTAATTTTTTTGTACACTATTCTGCGGGATATCTGCTTCCTTCACGAACGGTCCCATTATTTTTTTCAGGCACATTTTAAAAGTAGAAGAAGGATACTAAAAGACGTATATTCTCATTTTGCCCCAAATTCTTGCAAAATATGTGAAAAATAGTCATAAATTTAAGTGAAAATATCCGACCACACTTATGCAGGTGAGTAATGGGGAAAACTGAAGACGAGGGGAAGCATATACGCGAGCATATCCACATATCCAAGTGATAGAAACACGTCGCGCGCAACTTAATCTTTACATTTCATTACCATTTATTTCAATATGGGACCCATTTTTAAATATTAAGTTCATTCTGGGTTACCTGAACCCGAGCAAACTGATTTTTTACTCAGATTTCATTATTAAATCAACGAAAAAGCTGCTAATGCTGTAATGCATAATCTTTGCGGCATAGCTTTAATGTGTTCTTATATGGAATAAATTCTTTGTTATAAGTGAAATGTGCTTGCAAATATGTAGCTCCTATGTAGCAAAGTCGAGTAAAAGACGGCCACAAAACTTGCAAATGATCAAGAAGTATATTGACAACGGTATTGACAATATCTCTAGAATTAAAATTATTTAAAACAGGTGACAGTCGATACATAACCATAACGATATCGATACATGATATATCTAATACTTCCCCTCGATGAGTTATCTTAGGGAATTAAACTGCCACCTTCTGCAGGCCCAAAAGAGAGACACAATGTTCATGGTTCAATCTTGTGAGCGCCTTGGTGAGGACATCGGCCGGCATTTCTTTGGACGCTACGTGTCCCAGCTTAACTGCTCCGCAACCGACGACCTCTCGAATAAAGTGATGGCGAACAGCGATATGCTTGGTTCGCGTGTGGAAGACTGGATTTGAGGCGAGTTTCTCGGCTCCGACGTTATCGTTCCACAGCTTCACAGAACCCACGAAGACGCCGAGTTCACGTAGTAGACGTCGAATGTACAAGGCTTCCTTTGTAGCCTCACCGAGGGCCATGTACTCGGCCTCAGTGGATGATAGGGCTACGGTCCTTTGCTTTCTTGAGTCCCACGAGATGCACCCGCTGCCCATCTTGAAAGCGTACCCAGTAAAAGATCTTCGATCGTCAATGGATCCAGCCCAATCTGCATCCACAAATCCTTCGAGATCTCCCTCCTTGCTCTTGAAAGTGATTCCCACATCTGCGGTGCCCTTTAAGTAGCGTAGAACCCTTTTCGCTGCACTCCAATGAACCTTACCGAAACAGTCGTTGAATTGCCCCAATACGCTGGCAGCGTGAGCCACATCGGGACGAGTAGCTACAGCCAGATAGAGTAGACAACCTACCAGCTCGCGGTACGGTGGTTTTGGTCCATCTTTCGAGTTCCAAGGTTCGATCTTCATCAGTTTTGTCCCAACGTCGAGGGGGGTTGAGACAGTTCTGCAATATTTCATATTGAAACGATCCAGCAGCTCATTCACGTACGTACGTTGGCAAATCTTGATACCGTCGTCGCTGACTTTGAAGTCCATCCCGAGGCATCTCTTCAATTCACCGATATTCTTGACGTCAAAATGTTTTGTCAGTTGCGTTCCAAAAGAAATTGCTTTGTTTGGATTACGTGACATGACGAGAATGTCATCCACGTAAACGATGATCATAGTAAAGTTTGCGTCATTTCCCATGATGTATAAGCACGGATCACCTTTTGTAGGACGAGCACCCATGACGCGAAGGGTCTTATCCAGTCGAGTGTGCCATGCGCGACCAGCTTGCTTGAGGCCATACAGTGCCTTCTTCATCCTGCACACCATGTCACCGGTTTCTATCTGCTGCAGCATAGCTTTGGCATCTGCTTCTACGGCTGGGCCGTACTTTGTTGGCACTCCTTCCTGAATGACATAGCGAAGAACCTTTTTAAATAAGTCCGGAGTTTCCATATACACCTCCTCCTCGAGCTGTCCGTTCAGGTAGGCAGTCGTGATGTCGTATTGTTTAATGGACATCCTGTACTTGGCAGCTACAGCCAGCGCCAGTCGAACGGTGCTCAGCCTTGCCACAGGAGCAAAAGTTTCGTGGAAATCTACGCCTGGCCTCTGAGAGAATCCTCTGGCGACGATCCTTGCCTTCCGTTTTTCCAGAACTCCATCAGTACCGTATTTGTTCCGAAGGACAAAACGGCTCCCGACGGTGCTTCTATCTTGAGGACGATCTACCAGGTCCCATGTTTCATTCTTGAGAATTGAACAAACTTCGTCGGCCATAGCTTTCATCCATTCGGAGGATTCGTCACTAGATATGGCTTCATCCAAGTTCACCTCGGTCAGGTAAGCGAGGCCAGTCATGTCTTCTCGAGTCACCATGTGATGTTGCTTACGAGGTCTACCTGGTCGTCCAGTACGCAGAATTTTTGGTCTCCCTGCACCACGCTTCGTGATCGGTCCGGGTCGATCCTCGATACCACCTTCAGCTGGCTCGAGAACTGCAGCGTCCACCTCGGGTAGTAGTTCAGCGAGGTTTTCCAAGTCAACAGCATCCAGGAAATCTTCCTCGTCGGAGATCATCTCCTCTTCTTGATTCATCTGGATGGTCGGAATGTTCTCAGCTGTCTGTTCAATCTCTCGTTCTCGAATTACCTCTCGAACCAACGGTACTTCGACGACTTGTTTATCTCTTGACTCGTCCTTGCCCGTCGATTCCGATTCTTCTACCGAAAATTGACCTTGGTCACCGCTTGCTTTGCTTGCCATGTTGTTGAGGAACTTCACATCTCTTGATATGCAGACCTTCCTCTCACTTGGAATCCAAATTCTGAAACCTTTCGACTCTTCACTGTACCCTACGAAAACTCCCGTCTTCGAGCGTTGGTCCAGTTTACTCTTCTTTGGGTCGAGGTTTAAAACGCGAACTTCACAGCCGAAGGGTTGGAAGTAGCTAACATCCGGTTTTTGTCCATGCCAGACTTCGAACGGGGTCCTTCCATTCAGCTTACTGGTTGGACATCGGTTTCGGATGTAGTTCGCTGTGTTTACAGCCTCTGCCCAGAAAGATATCGGTAGACCAGACTGAATTAGCAAACATCTTGCAGATTCCATCAGTGTACGATTTCGACGTTCTGCCGTTCCATTTTGTTGAGGCGTGTACGGCACGGTTAAACGCCGCTTGATACCGTGCTTGCTCAGGAAATCGTCAAACTCCTGATTCACGTATTCTGTGCCGTTGTCGGATTGAAGGAACTTCACCTTCCTTCCGTGCTGAGTCTCTAGTAAACTCCTTATCTTCTGGAATTCTTTGAAGACCTCGTTCTTGTGCGCCATGAACCTGACTTCGCACCAACCGGAACAGTCATCAATGAAGGTTACGAAGTACTTGCTCCTACCGTTCTTCGAAGTTACCCGCATCTTGCCGCAGACGTCTGAATGGATGATATCTCCAGGGCTGGCTTCTCTGGTTGGCGTCGATGGAAATGGCTTTCGAGTCATCTTCCCCTCAAGACATACACTACAGTTGAGTTTGGATTGTGGATTCTTGATCTTGACACCGTTGATAGCACCCGACTTCGCAACGTCGCGTAGATACTGCTCGTTCAGATGCCCCAGACGAATGTGCCAGTATTCCAACGAGTTCTCTTCAGGTGGTTTCTTGGGAGATTCGACCATGTCGACGATCTTGCACTCATCGACGTTAGCGCACTTCAAGTAGTAGAGTCCATTGGCACCACGCTCAGCCGCCATCACCACGTTTCCATCTGCGTCAACAGCCTCAGCTTTCTCTTTACTGAAGACAACGGTGTAACCTTTATCCGTGATCCTTCCAACAGAAATAAGATTCGAGCGAAGATCTGGAACGTACAAGGTGTTCGTGAAATGTATAAAAGTCTCACGTCCTTTGATATCGCATTTTACTGTAGCGACACCACGACCCTGTACACTTGTGCGTGCACCACTGCTAGCCAGGTTCAAACCTCCTCGCTGAGTAGCGTCCACTTCGGTGAATGCTTCTTTCTCGCACGACATGTGTGACGTACATCCACTGTCCACGCACCACGAATTCGAACCGCTGTATTCACCAACACGATAAGCGTCGTTTCCAATGATCTTCGCCTCAGCATATAGACTCACGTCGTTTGCGAAGTGCGATGATTGTTTCTTGACCTTCTTTGGTGTTGGGCACTGCTTGGAGTAATGACCATAACCTTGGCACGTGAAGCACTTCATCTTCGCTTCATGTCCATCATGGTTATTCTTCTCAGCAGAATTCTCGCTTGTTTTCTTTATTCTCTGTTTCTTAAAAGGCTTCTTCTGAACTATCATTGCGCTCTGACTTCCCTGCTTCTTGCCGTCTTTGCGTGCTTCAAACTCCTCCTGAATCTTCACTCGTAGCACCTCAGGTTTAGGAAGATCATCTCGGGACGCGATTGCACATCGAAAATTTTCGTAGCTGTCAGGAAGAGCACGTAGCATGACAACTGTCAACAAATCGTCGTTAACCTCGATATCCAACTCACCGAGTCTATCGACGATGTCCAAAAATTTTTGAGTGCTGTCTCGAGCATCATCATCCTCCTTTATTTTGTGCGAGATCAGTTGATTCAGGAGCGCGACTTTTCGAATCGGACCCTTAGACTGATAAATACCTTCCAGCTTCGTCCATATCTCACGCGCTGTTCCGCATCCTCTGACCTGCTTAATTACGGAAGAGCTGATCGCCAGAATTATGTCGGACTGGGCCTTCAGATCTCCGTCGGTCCAATTCTTCAAATTTTGGGTCGCTAGTGCAACTTCCGCTGCATCGGCGCCGGCCGTCGCTGGATCAGGTCGAATGCATGATCCGTCAGCATACCCCCAAGCATCGTTCTTGATCAATACCGCTCTCATGTGGATTTTCCAGGTCTCATAGTTGTCCTTCGTCAACTGCTCGAAACGTCCAGTGACCGAATTCATCTTGAATTAACGCGTCCAACTGATACACACTTTTTTCGACTCGGATTTTCACCGCAAGCCGCTATATCTATATCTTTTCTGGCGCTGGGCCCATAACCTGTAGCAAAGTCGAGTAAAAGACGGCCACAAAACTTGCAAATGATCAAGAAGTATATTGACAACGGTATTGACAATATCTCTAGAATTAAAATTATTTAAAACAGGTGACAGTCGATACATAACCATAACGATATCGATACATGTTATATCTAATATCCTATTACGAAAATGTTCTTAGAACTTTTAAAAATAGAGGATTTTTCAAGAGACAAAATCCCTGACTGCTTGGATAATCACCTGCAACATTAATGCTGCAGAGCAATATTGAAATATCATGTTCTCACCTTTTTTCAGTATGTGGTTCCAATAATGCTATTAATCTAGGAAAGTTTTGGAATTCAGTGACATTTTGCCTATACCCTTTCTTACACAGTTAGATGACTACAGTATCGAGGTTGTTTTCATTTAGTGTCTGCCATAATGCATAAAATGTAGCCCCTTTAAAACTAATATTTTAGACATTATGTTATTTAATTAAATTACTTAAAATTTTAGTTAAAAGATTAATTCACGTATTCATGAACCAAAAAGTTATATGCGATATATGAAAAACTATTTAAACTCCCCGGCACGAAGCTGGAGGGAATGCATTCCTTGCCAGTTAAGATACGTCGCCGTCATGGAAACAAATGTTATAACCAGAAACTGGAAAATATGCAGTGAATAAAGGGTAAAATAAGCGTGTAATATGTACGAAACACACCAAAATATGCAGCTAAATATGAATTTATATAAACGTTTAAACAATAAAAATCCAATTTGGTTGTAAATTTATAAATATAAACTTAGCATACGTAATCGTGATCAGTAATATGTCCGCCATTTTTACCACTGATTAATATACCGCTTAGGTACCTAAAACCAAAAGGGCGGACAGGTAGATGGGTGCGAAGGGCTATAAAATGAGGTCAAAATACCTGCATCTTCTACGTTGCACTATGCATTTCAAAGTTTTATTCTCGTTTGATTTTGAATTAAAAAAATTACATTTTGTAAGTTTGTACAATCGATGTGTTCCAAATTTAAACCAGTACTACAATTAATATAAAAAATTGATATACATTATAATTGAAAGAATTAATTTTGACGAAACCTCTACAGTTAAATGTATATAACAATTTTCGACGAATTCCGAGGTTATCTATACAAAATTACTTTTCTTAAGCATGCCAGAAATGCGATCTTTCCGAACCCTAACTGTTCCCCCAGGTATCGGACGGAATTACGAACCAGCCCCGATCCCTTGGCGATGCCCGGGACGGAATTCCGAATCACCGACTCTGAATTAAATTCCTAGTCGGTGGTTGAATTAAATTAAGTTTATTAACCTATATTTTACAACAGACACATTATTACATTACATACAACAGGACATATTACTGATAACGAATTTTTCCATAAATCTTTACCCCCTTTAAAAGGGTAACCGCCGCCCCCTTTACACCCACTCATGTGTCCGCCGCTTGGAATTTCGTTTAGTTATGGTAAGGCCTATCATTACATAAATTTTCAAGCGTATTATCGATGCCGAAATTTTCCCAAAAAATTAACCACTTTCACCCCTTATAACTACCCTCCGCACCGAGTAAGCTGTCCGCATGCTCGAAACTTTAAAAACTGATGATAATAGAGTTTATTCTTGTTTACGAGTTCCACATTACTGATGACGTTCAAATTTCGGCTCTAGCTCTACGCCTTTTCACCCCCTTTACCCTTGTCCGCCGCTTGGAATTTCGTTTAGTTATGTTAAGACCTACCATTGCATACATTTTCAAGCGTATTATCGATGCCGAAATTTTCCCGAAAAATTAACCACTTTCACCTCTTATAACTACCGTCCGCAACGAGTAAGCTGTCCGCCTGCTCGGAACTTTAATAACTGATGGTAATAGAGTTTATTCCTGTTTACGAATTCAATGTTAGTGATGACGTTGAAATCTCGTCTCTAGCTCTTGGTCTATTATGCGTGCCCCAACGTACAGACAGACAAAAAGTCTACGATTTTATATAGAAGATTGTATATAAAATAATAATATTTACAAACAGAAATGAATAAATAAATATAACTGTTTTACATAGGACCCCCAGATGGTTTAGAACAATACTATAACTTTAGGATTGCCATTCCGAGGGAGTGAAAGTAAGGGTGAAATTTAATTTTGGGGTTGGGAGAGAGAGTGAAATGTATGCCATAGTTACGAAACAACTAGAAACTGAAAACTTGGTAAGGTTATACATTGGATTCCCAGATAGTTTCAGAATTTTGCTTTCTGATGGGGGTGAAAAATAGGGATGAAATTAATTTTGGTGGTTCTATCCCTAGGTAGGTACTTAATAATTAGAAATATTCAATTTCGCTCGGTTAGAGCCAAGGCCCTCGAATGACACCAATCATTGAAAAACATCAAATTTCAGTTACTTGAGATGAAATCAGGTAGCATCTATTCAATAGTCACTAAATATCTAGAAAATAGAAACTTTGTACTATTACAAATATAATATCCAAACAGTTCAAAAAATCCCACATCCCAATTTATACTTTATGAGGGGGTGGAAAAAATAGCCAAGGTTGTAACTTTTTCAAATGAGTAGCAACCGAAGCCTAATCACAGCTAATATGTTCATATATTACAATTACAAATGTTTAAAATAAAAAATCAAAAGTATCAATGTTATGTGCACTGTTACTGGTTTAGACAGTTTTCTTTTTGATACTTGACTAGTTTCGGTTAAAATAATCATATTTACCTCACCTCTGACTTTTGCTTTTATCTCCCATTACACCTTCGTTCTCTTAAAGCCTTAAGTTTATTTTTCTGCCTCAAACAAGAATTTTAAAATAACTTGAATGATAATTCAATTTATTCTGTTTTCTTTGGGAGTTAAACGCATCCGACGGAACCTCGCTGTCCACATCAATGAGCTGAATATTTCATCATTCCGGCTCTCTCGTATTCCCCGGCTCCCACTTTTCCCTTTTTCTCGCTTTAGAGTCGTTGAATGTTATAAAGACCTGGCAGCAAAACTCCTCGATTACAACTTTCCTGACTTCACCTGATCCCATAACATGTCCCGATATGAAGTCAACCAGCTATCGGCGAGGAGGCTCGATATGTACGTAGTTTAAGTTTTGGTGTTGTGAGGTAGCTCGAGGGAGTGAATAGACTGGCGATTTCGATTTCGAGAGGCTGACGTGAATTTTCAACGTTAGAAGCGATCATTGTTGTAGCGTTCGGTATCTGAATTGGTAATAGGCTCGAAGTGAAAGCTGGAGGCGTGCAAGGCTTCAATTTGTCTATACGTGTGGGTTATGAATTTTCCTACATCTCGTCTGATATATCTTCAGTCGTAGGAAGTTGACAGTTTTCTGAATCTGAAGGACGTTTCATTCTACTACTTCTTGTTAGACAATTTGTGAACCATGAGACGTTTTCTTATATTTTTGCCTCGTAATTTTGTATAGCTATTGGTGTATAGCGTATGGCTTCATATCAATGACCAAAATTGACTTGTTGCTATTATTGCTTCACCAAACGTCTCCCAAGAGATTCCAGGCTTCAGCTAACTACGTTAAGTAGGCTCTTCAGTTTTCCTTTGTAGACTGCTTATTCTCTTCACGTTATTTTATCTGTTGAGATTACAATTTAACTTTCCCGCCAATTGTAGAAAATAAGATTATGTTATGTTTAATTATGTTTTGAGTAACGAGTAACACACGCTCCATAACGTAGTTATTGAAAAGGACATTGAAAGTTAAAATAAAAGTTGTATTCCAAAAGGGAAGTGTTATTAACATCGAACGAGCTGCAAGATCACCCGTCCACAGGTTATGGGCCCAGGTTGGTTTAAAAACTGAAACCTTTGTTAAAATAATTGGCTCGTGGAATACTAACCTAAAAGTTCGAGATGGCAACCGACGCTGAAAAATATCGAATCCCATTATTCGATGGAACCAACTTTAATAACTGGAAATTCAGGATGGAAACACTTCTGGAGGAATTGGATCTGTTATCTTTTGTGGAAGCACTCTATCCCACAAAAGTGCAACTTCTGACAACGGACACGAATGAACAACGCGTGGAAAAGGAAGCTCAATTGGCGGAATTAGCAAAAGGTGATCGGAAATGTAAATCTCATCTCATTCAACGAATCGCCGACAGTCATCTGGAATATGCAAAAGATAAGGCCACCTCCTTTGATTTATGGTTATCATTAAGCAACACGTTCGAAAGAAAGGGAATTGCAAGTCAGCTTCTATTAAGAAAACAATTGTTAACCATGAAATTTAGTGTAACAAATGGCAAGTTAGTTGATAATTTTCTAAGATTTGATAAATTGATCAGAGATCTACGTTCGACTGGAGCTACCGTTGAGGAATCTGATATTGTGTGTCACCTACTACTAACGATGCCTGCAGAATATGATGTAGTGGTTACTGCGATAGAGACGCTTTCACTGAAGGACTTGTCACTGAGCTTCGTGAAGAACAGGCTGATGGACGAAGAATCTAAGCGAAAAGGAGTCGCCGCGAAAACCAAAATAGATAGTACAGCTTTCCAGAGTCATCAATATCAAGGGAAAAGAAAATATTCAACAGACGCTGGTAAAACAGGAAATAGTGGAACTTCAGGGAATTCATTCAACTTTACCTGTCATCGATGTGGAAAACCTGGACACAAAAGGGCTACGTGCGGAGTTAAGCTACCAATTAAGAACTCAGGAAACAATAAGTCAGCAAACGTGGCTGATATTAAGGAAGAAGATGGTTTTTGTTTCGAAACATCATGTGGAGATCAGTCAACGAAGGACATCAAACTGGTTTTTGGATTCTGGAGCAACAGAACATTTAGTCAATGGCAACATATCTCTCAGCAACGTAAAGACACTGGAAAAACCTATTAAAATTAAAGTCGCTAAAACAGGCACTTACTTTGAAGCTAAAGTTAAAGGGGAAATTAAAGTCACCAGTACGGTAAATGGAAAAATGAATAAAATAACAATCAAAGATGTTTTATCAGCGCCTGGACTCTCTCACAATTTGCTCTCAGTTAGAAAATTGGAAATGAATGGCCTACGTATTATTTTTGAAAATTCTCAAGGTTTAATTAAAAGAGGAGATGAAATCATTGCTATCGCGAGGAGGAATGAAACTCAGTTATATGTTTTGAATTTTCTGCAATGCAAAGCTTTATCAGCTGCCTCAACTGAAAATAACGCAAAGGTCTGGCACAAAAGGTTAGGTCATCTGAGCTATGAGAGTATTAAAAGTCTTCAGTCACAGGTTGATGGTATTGAGTTGGACACGTCTACTGTCCCATCGGAACGGTGCTCAGAATGTGTGGAAGGGAAACAAACACAAATGACGTACAACCACAAAAGGAAACGTGCAAATAGACCCCTTGAGTTGATTCATAGTGACCTATGTGGACCAATATCACCAGAATCATTTGATGGAAAAAAGTATGTGCTAACATTCATCGACGACTTCACTCACTTCACAGTGGCATACGCGCTGGAATCAAAGTCTGAAGTTACTCGTTACGTGAAGATGTACCAAGCCATGGCTACTGCTCATTTTAATCTGAAGATTAGTAGATTTCGTTGTGACAATGGGCGTGAATATATGTCTAACGACATGAAAGAATTTTTTGAAGAACAAGGAATACAATTTGAATTCACGATCAGATACACTCCTCAACAGAATGGAGTCTCTGAACGGATGAATAGAACCCTTATTGAAAAGGCTCGCTGTCTGATACTTCAATGTAAATTAAATAAGATGTTCTAGTCAGAAGCTGTTCGCACTGCCGTGTACCTAATTAATCGAAGTCCAACATCCGCTTTGGGAGGAAAGGTTCCTGCGTTTATGTGGTACAATGAGAAGCCAAATTTAAGTAAGCTAAAAGTATTTGACTGTGTAGCTTACTTATTAGTACCAAAAGAATTAAGGACCGGGAAGTTTAACAGCAAGTCCTTGAAGTGCTATTTCACGGGTTACTGTACAAATGGCTATAGACTTTGGTGTCCGGAAGAAGGAAAGATAATCACAGAAAAGATTGTCGTTTTCTACGAAGGAAGGTTTACTTTGAAAGCGTATCAAGTGAAGAATGGATACCACAACATGTACAGAAATCAGTAGAGAAGAAACATGAAGATACAAATGAAGAAGTACTCATAGATGAAGATCATGAAAGATTACCAATACCGGAGTTGACCAGTGATGAAGAGGAACTAGGGAACGAAATTCAAGAACAGGAAACTATACGTCGCTCTCCCAGTAAGAAAACCACTACGAAATATCTAGAAGTTTATGCTGTACTTGCATTAAATGTTGAATCTTATGCAGATGATGTACCGGAAGGCTACAAGGACATTGCGATACATGAAGATAAGGAACATTGGTATCGGGCTGTAGAAGAAGAACTCAACTCGATAAAGGAAAACAAGACTTGGATCTATACTGAACTGCCCCCTGGAAGGAAAGCAATCGCCAGTAAGTGGGTATTCAAGTTAAAGAAGATAAAAGACGGAGATGTTGAAAGATACAAGGCGAGACTTGTGATTAAAGGATGTGCACAGAAGAAAGGATTTGACTACCAAGATACGTATGCACCAGTGGCTCGCGTGACAACAGTTCGGATATTTCTGGCTGTAGCAAACGAACTTGAATTGACTCTAGAGCAAATGGATGTCGCCAACGCTTTTCTTCATGGAAAACTCAAAGAGGAAATATACACGTCTATACCTGAAGGTGTGGAAGGCTCACCTGGTAAGGTCTGCAAATTGTTGAAGGCTCTATACGGTCTGAAGCAGGCGCCACTAGCATGGAATGAAGAAATACACTCAGTCTCTATGTTCTAATATCAAATGATATTGTCGTCTATCTTGTGCTTTACGTAGACGATATTCTGATTGCTGGAAATAATAAAGGAAAAATCGAAGAATTAAAGGCAAAATTGAAGCAGAAGTTTAAAATCAAGGAAGAGAACCACAATTATTTCTGGGAATCGAGATTTCAAGGAATGAAAGAGAAACGTATTTGAGTCAATCACCCTATCTGAAGAGTTTGTTAAAACGATTCAATATGCAAGATTGCAATCCAGTCAAAACACCAATGGAAGTCAAGTTGGAAATCAAGGCGGTAAAAGGAACGGATAAGCCATGCAGAGAATTAATTGGATGTCTAATGTATGTAATGATAGGAACAAGGCCGGATCTGAGTGCAGCAGTAAATTTCCTAAGCAGATACTAAAGTAATCCATCAGACGAACTGTGGATGTATTTGAAGAGAATATTAAGATATTTAAAAGGAACCATTGATCTGAAACTATGTTATCGGAAGAGCAATCGAGATGTTCTTCTCGGTTACGCTGATGCTAACTGGAACAAAAGCGAAGATTCAAAATCTACCTCTGATTATCTACTACAAGTTTATGGGAATACTGTCTGTTGGGCTACGAAGAAACAGACTAGTGTTGCCTTGTCTTCTACAGAGGCAGAGTATGTATCTCTGGCAACAGCCGCTGCCGAGTTGCTGTGGTTAAAATATTTGATGGATTATCTTCGAGTTCCAGTCAACCTACCAATTTGTGTATTTGAGGATAATCAATCATGCATACAACTACTACAAAAGTGGGAACACCGTCGTTTAAGGCACGTCAATATTAAGTATAACTTTTGTGCGTGAACTTCATCGCCGAAGAATGATTACTGCCGAGTATGTCTGTTCAGAAAACCAGATAGCAGACATCTTTACCAAAGCCCTGCCAGCTGCCAGATTCGTCACGTTGAGGCGCTCGTTGGGATTACTCTAATTTGTATTCATTTTAAATGTATTGAATGTGAAATTGTTAAATTGGGGAGGGGTGTTGAGATTACAATTTAACTTTCCCGCCAATTGTAGAAAATAAGGTTGTGTTATGTTTAATTATGTTTTGAGTAACGAGTAACATACGCTCCATAACGTTGTTATTGAAAAGGACATTGAAAGTTAAAATAAAAGTTGTACTCCAAAAGGGAAGTGTTATTAACATTGAACGAGCTGCAAGATCCCCCGTCCACATTATCTTTACCTAAAAAAGTATTCTGGTGATGGTAGTTTTTTTTTGGAGGAGTTCTGAGAATGATTTTATACTTCTTTTATGGAGAGATTTTTTGAAAAGTGATGATTCCGATCATCAAGCCTCAAACTCTTTTCTCAGATCTAAAACCAAATGATATGGAACTTTCTCGTTTTGACCATTCACTTACCATATCTCTGCACAATCAAGGGTGCACCTAGGATTTAGTGGGGGGGGGGGGAAGGTTAGTTAATTAGCTAATGAAATAATATACAATACATATGTGAAAAACAACTAAACAATATTATAATGTATTATATATTACAACAAATATTTCATATTAAATGTAAGAAAGAGGCATAACTAAGTAAAAAAAAATATAACAGAAATTAAAAATCCGTTAAATTACGCCTAGTAAATCAACATTCTTGAAAAAAATCTTATCAATTAGAAACCAAAACAGCAACAATGAACAATTGAAATAAATAAAATTATTTTTGGTAGGAAAGCATTAAAAACAACAAAAATCACAAAATTAATTCTAATCTTCTATTTGTTTAATTGCTTAACGATTTGTATTACCTGTAATATTCAACGAAATATCTCTATGTATACCAAGCATTGCTAAGCCTAAAAACCTTTTTGGCATCATGGTTGAATATAGCCAAGTTTTCAGGCCCCTTCCGCAGAAGCCAGGCTTACATGCAAGGTGAGAAATATTTATAAGCATTGACTAATAGGCGGAAAAATAACTTCACCACAAAATATAAAAAGACTGAACCATGTTTAATATTATTTTGAGGAATGGATTGCCATAACTGAAATTCCGAATTAAGATTCAAAAAAATCATATCAGAGTTTAGATTTTCATGTAATTTATTAATAGGTATAAGTACTTTTTTATTATATGAAGTGATTTAGTAAGGGCATCAGGAATTTTTGAACTAAAAGCTGAGTAATAACACATGTATGTTAAATTCAAATCTAACTGAGTGTTTCTTCATGGAATCTATTGCGAAAATCGTTTGCCACGTGATCTAGCAAAGGTATACACAGGTTAAGCCTGTAATATATTTCAATATTAGGTATCTATTTGTATGTTGTATCGATATACAACGTGTTTCAAAATGATTATCATCTAGTCGGCTGTGGAGTTCCCATGTGAAATAAAAAAAAAACCGCCTTGCGAAAATTTGAGTTTCTACCAGCTATACATAACCTCAAAATAACCTACTTAACCTCTTTTAACTTCTGGTTTTTCTCTGTCAAAAGAATACGAATTCTGAGTATTTGTCTATTTGTAGTAGGTATTTGTTTTGGCCCTGAAAAGAGCCGTTAAGTACCAGTAGTACTGATTGCCAGTTTCACAGTTGAGTTTCAAAATAAATGTTCGAAGTGACACATGTCAGAATTAGATAGGTTCAAATCAATAGAGCGCGGCACATCAAAAATTACATGCACAGAAATTCCAACGCCAACTAGATGACAATCATTTTGAAACACGTTGTATTTGTGTTCTTTATTGTTTTTTGACAATGTTGACAATTGTTCCTTGAATATTTAACTCCATTTATTTATGAATATTGCTAGCTAATTCAAAAATAACTTTAATGTCACATTGAGCATTATTTCGTTTTTCGTCTGAAACCGAAACTATACCAAATACAATTTTGCATATCAGCATAATCATCATCATTTAATCAGCATATTGTTTGTCGACAGATTTTGTTTATATAATTTTACTTAGGTTAACCGCTAAAGCTAAAATTTCAATAAAATTTTTGAAGAGAAACAATAAATGCTGTTAAAGTAATAGCAGTTTTTAGAATCTCTGCTTTAGAAGCCAAATCGCGATTTCAACTTAGAGATTATTCTGAGAAAATCACCAGTGTTTTAAAACTAACTTCAAAATTGCAACACTAATTCGTGTCTTCCTACCCATCTAGAACCACAAAGAGTTTTAAGTGGAGTATTATCGAATTTTTGGCTTAGAAGAATATTCCTTTTAGCTGAAGTCCTAAAACTACAATTACTTCTTTCAATTTATTGACATATGACAATTATTTAGAATTTACGTTTTTGAAATTGGCAAATTTAACAGTGATTGGCACAAGGACTTTTTAGGGGCACGGGTAAGCCTTTCTGAAGTTCCATTACATTGCCCCGTTGCTCTTCTAACGTTAATTTACAAGCGTCAGTACCGATACCAATGCAATGACTAGAGTTTAAATTAAAGTTAGAAAAGAATTCTAACACAATTTTTGCTAATATTTTCCCTGAAATAATGGGTTCGGATGTAGTTTTATTTAAAACTTGAATAACAGTCAATTAAACCTACAAAATTTTCATACCATTTATTTTTATTTTATTCTTGGGAGTTATCAACCCCGTCAACGCCCCTTGGATGTGCCTCTGGTCACAATGTGGTTTTAGTATCAGTGTAAATTCGATATACGTGTTTAAAAATCTAAAATGCAATTTTTCGATTGTTGCCATATATGTACTGTAACGTTTATTTTACTAATTTATTTACACTAATACTAATACTAGACACTACTTAATTTATTTACACTATTACTAAACTAACTTAACTAACTAATTTATATCACACTTCTTAATCGTTAATTTATTTCACTTCAAACGCTCTCGCTATTTACTTTTTACTCTCGCGCTCATGTCTACTAATAATAATCCGACCACAAGCCTGCTTATATATACATCTCAATTGTAGTCCGGAACCTTCTCGCGTATTCGTGTAATTACTCGAAATATCTTTTATTATCTAGAAAGGTCGAGAACGATTCTTTATTTAATAAGATGTAAGGCGGCAGGCTCAATTAAGCGTAGCGCCGTCCCTTTGAGACGCCGACTAGGTCCGACAAAGGTAAACACGTCTCGCACTGCTGTTTACTACTCGCGTTACAGTACATTTATTTGACAGTTGAATGGCAGACGATATCTCGCAGGGAAAACAACTTTGAGAGATGCAATAAAACAGGGAAACAATCAGTCAGTGAAACAATCTGTCTGGTGAGGAGATAAAAATTTCACTTCAAAAAGTGTACAGAATCTACAACTAAGTAATTTCTCAAAAGTGTGCCGAATTCGTTTTATAATATTAAAAATGGAAGTTTTGAAAACTTCTTTACTTACGAACTTTGCATTGAATTTACGGTTCTATATAACATTGAATGAATTTAACAATGGCTTCCAGAATAATTACTATTTAAATCTATAATAAGCGTTTCCTTTTTGCGAGTTTTGATCCCCAACGTTCATTATTTTTGGAAGAGTTTCTCCTTCTTAAGCTGTACACAATGTTCAGTTTTTGATATTTAAACTCCATATCGGAAGTGATAACTGGTAATAAGCAATAAGTCGATTCCAGGTAATGATTCACATATTTTAATATAACTCCACTAACTAATCTTGATTAGCTAAAGATCTACATAATTGTCACACCTGTTGCCAGGGAATATATGGCTAGCGAGGGTGTTGTTTGAATATTTTTTCAGAAAAATAAAGCTTGGGAGTGCTACACAAAACAATCTTAATTGAGTTCCAATTTTTATAAACGAGGCAGTTCAGAATACATACTTTCTGGACTCGTTCATTTAAAAGATCCTACTGTATACCTCTTTCGAGCGAGCTATTAAAATAAAATTTTACGCTCGCAAAAAAGTGTAATAACTAATAACCTTCCTTAATTTAGATTTACTTTTCATATTGCAGATAACACGGGGATAGCTTTCATAAAAGCCCTAATTCAAATTTAAGCATAATTCAGTTGCGGAGGACGTGTAATTTAGTTTACTTCCGAAGTTTTAGCTCAACGAAGTAATACTCTCGGTATAAGATTATGAAATTTCTCAATAACTGCAAAGTTTTTTCATCAAGCAACAATAAAAAAAAATGTACATAATATGTACGAACAGGATATTACCCCATTCAATAGTGTAGAGAGAAATAGAGTTGCAAGAGGAACTTTTAGAAGTTCAGTTTAGACATATTCATGAAATGAGAGTTTTAAATTAAAAATTCATAATTTTAATATTTACGTAGTATCACCATCACCATCATTATCGTACATAGGCTATTAGAGTGTGAATGTGTAATTAGGATGTGAAAGTACTTTTTATTATGTATTAAACAATTACCAAATGACGTTAGTTAGAATACAAAGTATCGTGGGGTGCAAAACAAGAGTTAAGATGTTTTCTGAAGCAAAAGAAGACACCTAAATTAGACTTTGCCGTCTGGAAGAAGTTAAAATGACCTTTGTTTCTGGACAAGATTAAAAACAAGTTCTCTTTGTGGGGAAAAATAGCAAACGTTGAATTTTTTTCAATTCTAAAAAAAATTGAGGCAGATTAAAAGCAATGGTCTTTACATCGCACAGTTCAAAACTTTGTTAAATGTTGAAGTCGCATTATTCTTTGAAAGAGAAACGAGGCAGTTAAATGTGGCTTTTCCTTCCGAAATACGTTGAAATAAACGTGATTTCTGGTAACCATAAAATCAGGTTCACTTCTAGAAAACTGGGAGCAGATTGTGGGCAGCAAGTTCGGCTGTGGGATGAGTTTCTTTGATTTAGGATTATTAGGAAAGAGCTTTCCGAAAAAAAAACTATTTGGCTTTGCTTTGCGGTGTTTACGGTCCCGAGGACCTAATAAAGTCTTCTAAACAATTACAATTAAATGAATTTTTAAAATCGATGATAACGATGACATACTTTTCTTCAAATGAGGCGTTTACTCGACTCGAATCAATGGATATAGACGGGGGGGTTCAGTTCGAGTAACCGCTGAGAAGTGCGGGGGTCACACTATCTGAATATAGAATTGGAATTTATTTTGTTCTTTCAGTTCGAATAGGAATTGTTGTAGATTTTATTCAATTCTTCAACAGAGTATAAATTTTATTAGTATTGTTAGTATTACTTGTGCGAGTTATGTTATGTTACGTCTGAAGTTATGTCATCCCTTATCACACAGAGGGAATTCTGTTTAAACCATACACTACCTGTTCAATGCAATACCTTCTATACAATATAATCTTATGTAAATATATTATTATTAATTTCCATCACACATAACAGGGTTTAATGAAAATTCCTTTTAATCTGTGATAAGTACATATTGAAAACGGAGGCGCAGATAGGTGGGGTAATACTTGATGGAGTACTTTTGACTCTTCAAATAATATTATCATCAAATGCTGCCTTACATACGGTACAACTAGTCTATTCTTTCACAGTAAAATATTGTAAAACCTCCGAATTTTAAAGTACCGCGCCGATTTTAATGAAATTTTGCAAGTGAGCTTGTTTTACCAACTTATTCAAAAGTTCTACGATTAAAATGTGTGCTTTAAGGGGTGAAAACTACCCCTTTTTACCAAAAATTAAAAACTGCACATTTAAGCGCTATTTCAATGTTAATAATGTTCAAGTATGTTAAATAAAGATTAGTTTCTCGTATGGGAATGCATTTTATGACATATAACTATTTTTGAACCCTTAAAAACTATCCTTTAGGTCAAAATTTGCAAAAAAAATAATTTTTATAATCAAATTACTTAATGATCCATTTTATAGTGATTTAAAATCTATTTAATATCCATAGTTTAATTTCTTAACTATCTAATAATTTCAACCATTATAAACCGTACAACGTACAACCGTACATAAACGTACAATGAGATTTATTAAAAAAATTTTTTTCGATACTTATTTCAAAATTTTAAATGGTGTATTCATGATACATTACATTTATAACCATTACCATTAGCATGTAATGGTAACACATGTATAAAAATTGTTTACTATAATAATTTAAAATTGTTCAATGTTGTAAGAGCAATCAAATAAAATCTCATTACTTTTAATACTATTTCTCAAATATTTGGCCGTTTTAACCCCTAAAGATCACCCCTTCTTACAAAATATTGTAGAAAAACATATTAAAATACTTAAAAAAATTTAAAATATTTACATTTAGTTGAAAAAATAGTTGAAACTGGATATATTTGTACGTTCCGAAAAAAAATGGCAAGAAAACGTAAATCGTTTTTTAACGATAATTTATTTAATTTTAAAGATATTTCATTGGTCAAAAGCTTCTCTTGTAGGGAATTTGGAGGGTTATCATTTATCATATTTGTAAAGTTAAACTTTATTGAAGTCCTTCATTTCTATAGGATGCGATTTAAAGTGCCTCAAACAGGTACTTCACACACCTATATGCAATCTTCAAAAAATGTCAATATCTCAATTAGTTTTCATCGTAGTAAAATAAAAAAAAAACAAAAATGAAAAACTTTCAGCACACAAGTGCATATTTTTCATATCTCTTTTAGTTTTCGAGTAATTTAAAAAAACGGAAATTTTTTTATAAAATTTCAAAAAATAATTGAATACTAAATTGAAGATCTTTGGAAGCATAGCTTTCCTAAGGCGGGCTTCGCTCGAAGCGCTGAATCGGTGAGAGGTCTGATCGCCGAAAAACCGATCGACCCGAACGGCTAATTATCGCGCCGCGCTAGTTGTTTAGTGGCAACTCGTGATTCAATTGTTTTTGTATTGTCGGTTGCCTGCTCAGTGGTGGCGCTAACTAACAATCGTTTCTACCCCGATCCAAACAATCGAAGGCGACCGTCACTTGTCAGTCACTGCGCATTCACTACTTCCGTATAAATCTCGCAACTCTGCTTTGTAACTACCTAAAAGCTCAGGCCTACCGTTCACAATACGCGAGGAAAGTGTGACATCAGAATTTGGTAACATGGCAAGTGTTTCTACACAATTTCTTTCTTATGAGAGATTAACATGGAAAAATATTCAAGTAGGTGGTAACTATGTAAACGGAATTTCTGTACTGTCAGCTGTGAAAAATAAGAAACATTGAAGTATGCGGCTGAACTACAACCACCTTTTTCAATATCTCTTACATTTTGTTACGTATACATTGAAGTATGTAGTTGTCTTGTACTTAGGTATATAAAAGAATACATGATTCGTTATGGAGGAAGAAAGAAAAAAGTGATTTATTTCGGTGCCGTGCTAACTGTTTGGTGGCAACTCGTGTTACAATTGTTTGTGTTGTCGGTTGCCAGCTCTAGCGGTTGCGATTGTGGGCTGAATCGGAGAGTGGCTAGCGCGGCGCTAGCTACCAATCGTTTCTGTACATGACGTATATATAGATTATAGGGTAGTTAATTGTGGCTAACTAGTTAAACACAAGTATATTAATTTGGTGGGTTTGTAGCCAAGAAGGTTGGGCATAAATTAAAGAAAACTCTTCAACTTCTATGAAAGCTTTCGAATGTATTTTTCATTCTTCATCAGTCATGCTAGAAAATGTATATGGAACGTTATAAATTTGCTTGAGAATGGTAAAATATTACTTACAGTTATGAGGTTATTATTTAGCTGCTATAAAATACATGAAAAGTGGAAGGATCTACACGATTAAAACTGATTACAATAGACACCACATATAGGCGTACATGTGATCTGATTCTTTCTAGGTTAACACAAAACTTAACCCTAACCTTGCTGTTGAAACATAGAACAATGAAAATTTGACAAGTTTTACTAATCTAATGGAACACCAGGATATGCATGTCCAGTTGCCTAGTTACTAAGACAGTATTAAATTCTGGCGATTCGAAAGGAGAACACAAATCAATCAGGAGGGTCGGTATCTGGGCTAAGGTTTGAACGCCCTTCCCTAAGTTTACTGTCCAAGAATAAAATATTCGAGTAAATGATATTAAGGTTCTGGATATCGGCCCTCCTATTGAGAAGGTTCGTACCAGTAAATATGTGAGCCATTTCGAGAAAGTTACGTTTAAACAAATTGGACTCAGTCGTTAAAATGCTAACACCCTCAAAATCTGGTTTGTGTCCAGTCTCGATTGCATGTCTTGCCAAGGCACATGATTGTTTGTTACAATTAATATCACTCCGGTGGGCAGTGAGTCTGTATTTTAAGTTACGTGCCGTCATCCCTATATATGATTGGTCACAATTATAACAATTGATCTTATACACCGTGTTGGTTTTTTTCTAAAATAGGTGTTCTATCTTTGAGTTTGGTGAAAAGATTATCTACCTTCTTTGTAAAACGTGAAGCAATGGACCATTTTTATGTGGTCTTAAACTTAGTGAGAGTGAGTTTTTGGTCCCAACGTCTTGCTTTTAGGTTCCTCTAAATCGGTGCTCAAAAGAAAGAAAACACGTAGTGAGAGTATGTTGTTTTTGCCATTAAGGCACGCACCAATGTCTAGGCATTGAGTG
Source organism: Cryptocephalus moraei (assembly GCA_946251905.1). Classification (NCBI taxonomy): domain Eukaryota; kingdom Metazoa; phylum Arthropoda; class Insecta; order Coleoptera; family Chrysomelidae; genus Cryptocephalus; species Cryptocephalus moraei. The sequence continues at coordinate 29,719,852 of OX276458.1, read as the reverse complement.
ATATAGTGTTACTGAATAATCGATTGTTTATCATATTCTATGTTCCTGTGATATTTCGTTTCTGAATAAATTTAAAATAGAATAGGTTTATGTCAACAATCCTGTGTAATGTGTATTTCCATGATTAGTCTCAAGGTTTATGTTATACTGTGATAATTTTTGGCGCGCTAGCAGTGCATAACCTGAAAAATTCTGTTATAATTAATTACTAATATTTTTGTAAATCTCACCTCGCTTCTAATTGACCATCATTGTTTCCACCGTATCCGTTTGGCTCTCCTTGGTCTCTAATGACCTTTAGGATTATATGATTCTCACCTACAGTAAGTGTAACAACAGAACTTACGTTATAATAATGTGCATTGTACCAATAATAATATTATATCCGTACTTACTTTTGTATGGTTGTAGCATTGGCTGAAGAAGGTCCAAATAAAGGAACCGAAAGCTCCCGTATGAAGTAGAAACAGAATTTCATTGCCCACCTAAACTAGCTGTATCCCACTACGACTTGTTACATTTTCGTTCAGCCACAAACTTCCTGTCTTTATATATATATATATATATATATATATATATATATATATATATATATATACCTATATATATTATATATAAATCTATGCTTCCCCTCTCGGTCATTCCCAGAGTGCCTCATTCGGTTTTTAAATATAAGCATTTCAAACTGGTTAAAATTTTAGGACAACTTGTTAGTACATATATAAAGCTAATTATACACATGTTAATATATTGTTTTTTTTTTAGTTTCATTTTTGTGGAAAATTCATTGATTTACTATTTATTTTTTTTATAATATAATCGTTATGTTTTTGTATTAACTCGGCTATTTTCCATCCAAATTACTTTCACTTTAGCTCAATTAACGGTCTCATTAAGGCCATCGAAAAACGTTCTAAGCATTTTTTTTGAAAAACCACTCCTTTTTACGTTATTTGATGATAAAAGGTTCGATTCTAGGTTAATTGAAATAAACCCTCACCCCCATCAGGCTGTAACTCGGGTTAGGTTGCTGGAATGAAAATTTAAAAACCGCCATTCGATTCATTATTTCAAAGTTTTTTTTTATTGTCGTGACTTTTTTGTTAAAATTTACTGTTTTCGAGTTATTTTTGAAAAATTACTCAAAAACATGCACTTTTTAGATACAAAATCAACAATTTCAATCGTGAATAACTCGGAAAATAGTAACTTACCCAGAACAGATTATATTACATTTTTTGCTTGAAATTGAACGCTCGGTTCATTTCTGGGGTTATTTTAAGGTTAAACATTTTCACTCCCAAGAAGGGGTGGCACTCACCCCTAGGGTAAAAGCACACATCGGCATTATATAACTGTTTTTCTTTGACATTTTTCCTATTTATGTTTCAAATTTCAGATCAATCGAAGTGGTACTTTAAAATTCGTAGCAAAAACGCGTTGGAACTCCACTAATTCATTTACTTCAGATTTCCGTGCGACGACTCCACTAAGGTTCAATTCATTGTTCAATACAGTTTTCGAATTAGTCCAATTTGTTCAACCATTGCTTTTAACTGATATAATTATTAATTGATTTTAAATAATACCGAAAAAAATTATCACACTCCAAATTTCGCTGAAACCCTAATTATTCTTTCATGAGTTCAGTAAGTTTCAGCTCCCTAAACTTCTTTCAAAAGTTTCCTAAACCATTTAGGGAACCTTCCTGGAAGGAGTTCAGGAGGCATGACCATTTATCCAAGTAACATGTCATCAACGAGAACTTTGGCTAATTGTTGCGGTTATATTCATCCATGTCCGTTTCGTTCCAGATGAGAACTATCCACCGGGGGAAGAGGACTATTCGGAAAATGCTATCGACCGGCTACTGCAGTCTGCACAGAAGTTAGTTTTCGTCGTTGTTATATTTTATTCAAGAGAAAAGAGGAAAAAATACTAAACCAAACGTAGGAATGGAATATAAAGTGCTCATGAATTCCTATAAAAGTGGTGTTTGAACGATATTTTAACGGCAGAAAAAAAGGGAATTCACTAAGTCGTAAAATTATTCCGACGCTGGGCAGGAACAGTTCAGCGCTGGGATTTAAGTTGTGTTTATGAAATGTAATTGCAAAGCACGTTTCTAAATAGTAACATAAATTCATGTGGAGATGTTAGTGCGAATCCACATTAACTATGCCGTGCACATATACAATACAATACGCAGATGATTTTAATATTTTCCGCAATAATTTTCCTTAAAACTGCATTTTTAAGTTTTACTTGCAAGTCACTGTGCATGTTAATTTTGTTACAAAAAATGCAGTAATAATAGTGTGCTTAGTTGAGTTCCATAAATTATCAAGTTTGTTTCATACCATTTTATTAAAGTATTTTCTAATCCTTACATTCCGTAATAGAATGGATCGATATTATACACTTCTGACTATATTATTACTCTTATTATTAGTTATGAATTCATTATGCACGAAATTTAGAAGTGCAAATATGGATAATGTAAGAACATACTCAAGCATTTAGACTCGCACAATGCTAGAAATAATTATTTATTTTATCCTCTAACGATGTAGGGATCGAAAACATCCAGAAACATTCAAATAAGAATAATGAATGATAGTGCTTTATATTCCTTTCCCATTAATATACGTATAGTGTGTTTCAGTGAAAAGTGTGCATTCCACATATCACCTATAATATAGTACCATCAATTTAAGAATTGTTTAATTGAAACAATTTTAAAGTTACTTTGTCTATAGGGTACAAATTAAGGTCTCAAATAATAGTAAGAAATCCAGCATTTTGATGATATTTCAATAGAAAGTTGTTGGTGGTGCAAGTAATAACATTTTGAGTTGATAACTCATAGATGCAATGAGACGTATTTTGGTGCTGGACTTTTTTCTGCGTTATTTTTGGGCTGAATTTGTGTCGTTTGAGACAATACTGAAAGTTTGAATAATAACTTTTAACTGAGACATACTCAGTTTGTGTGTTTATTGTGCATGATCATACATGTTGCATAGTTTAATTGTAAGTAGAAGTAGAGATCGCTATATGACCACCACCACCACCACCACTACACGATATTTTTTAGTACAATTTAATTTTTTAGAAGGCCAGCGAGAATTCGCGAGAGGATTCCCGATTTTCCAAGTTTTAATGGAATTCATGAGGCGATCGGTTTGCATTTCTAATAAGAAGTTGCCGCTGATGTCGGTTTGTTATTCCGCCGGGATAGGAAGTCGAAAATACGTACTGGAAGTTTTGAAGGGGTGTAAATTTTATTACGGCGTATTCGCGCATGTACGTCGGGAAATTTGTGAATATGAATTGGGAGGTGATTTATCAAAAGTCTTCCGTCAGCATTATACGGGAGATCCGGTTCCGCTGGAGGCGGCTTGGTGCTAAATCTGATTGTGAAAATAAGTACGAGATCCGACCGTGATTACTAAGTCCAACTGTTTATTAGGGGAGACCACCGGGCTTTGATGCCACCTTGGAATACCGTGAATGGAATTTTCATTACTACGAATTTTGATGCCAATCATACTTAAGTAATTCTTTAATAAACAGGGTGCTACTAAAAAAGTGTCCGCAAATTCAGGTGTATATAGAAGTTGATAGAAGTAAGAAAAAAGTCTAGTGAATGTTAATCTGGAAAACGTGATATACACGGCGTTGAATTTTTAACATCTAAAAAACTGTCGGCGAAAAAAATAACGGAAATATTTTCCTCTACATGCCCGTGAAGAGTATAACTCCTAACAGATTTGTAGCGAAAAGATTATTTCCCAATGTGGGCTCATCTCATCTCATCTCATTAGCCATTTTCGGTCCATTTTTGAACACAGGCCTCCCTCATACTCTTCCATTCAGCTCGGTTCTGTGCTCTACGATGCCACATCAGTCCTGCGCTTCCTTTTATGTCGTCCGTCCAGCGCATTGGTGGGCGACCTCTTGATCTTTTTCCCAAATAGGGTCTCCACTTTATTACTGTCGATGTCCATCTATCATCTGTATATCTGGCAACGTGGCCCGCATAGTCCCACTTCAGCTCGGCTACTGCTTCCGCAACATCTTTCACCTTCCTTGTGCTTCTGACCCGTTCGTTCTTTACATGATCTTTCAATGATATACCCAACATCTGGCGCTCCATGGCTCTGAGTGGTTTTGAGTTTATTCATGGACTGCTTAGTTAATGTCCATGTTTGTGATCCATATGTCAAAACCGACAAAACACACTGATCGAACACTCGAGAGCGGAGGTATATTGGTATTTTTTTGTTCTTTAGCGTATTACTCAATTTGCTGAACGCAGCCCATGCCAATCTTCTTTTTCTATAAATTTCAGCTGTTTGATTGTCTCTGCCTAAGGTTATTTTGTGTATATATATATATATATATATATATATATATATAGTCATCTACCACTTCTATTTCGTTATTTTTTACCTTTACTTTGAGATTTTGTCGCTTGGTACACATAACTTTGTTCTTATCTAGATTCATTTTCAATCCAATTCTTGATGATGCATCTTCTAATTCGGAGATCATAGTCTGGAGTTGTTCTGGTGTTTCTGCTATGAGAACGATATCATCCGCGAACCTCAGGTTGTTTAATCTCCTTCCATTAATATCGATGCCCTTGTCATCCCGCCATTTAAGCTGCCTGAAGACATCCTCCAAAGCAGCCGTGAATAACTTTGGTGACAAGGTATCACCTTGAAGGATACCTTTTTTATACGAATAGGTTTGGTATTTTCGTGTAACTGGATGGTAGATGTAGCCTTTTTATAGATATTTTCCAACAATAATATATAGCGGTGGTCTATTCTAATATTTTTCAATGATCTCATGATTGACCAATGTTCTACTGTATCAAAGGCTTTTTGATAGTCAATGAAAGCGAGGTTCATTTTTAGGTTGTATTCAACGGACTTCTCTATCAGTATTCTCATAGTAAGTAAATGATCATGGGTGCTATAATTTTTTCTGAAGCCGGCCTGCTCTACGGGCTGGTATTCATCAAGTTTTCTGGATATACGATTTGTAATGATTTTTGTGAAAAGTTTATATATCTGGGAAAGAAGGCTTATAGGTCTGTAATTATTTAGGTTTGCTTGATCGCCTTTTTTATAGAGTAATACAACAATCGCATTATTCCAGCTCTCTGGGACTTCTCCTTTCTCTAAACAAGTGTTGAATAGGTCGCAAAGTTTTGTTTGGATTTCCGTTCCTCCTTCAAGTATCATTTCTATTATTATTCCATCTTGACCTGGTGCTTTGTTCTTCTTCATTTAATGTAAGGCGTGCCTTATTTCTTCCGTTGTTATATCTGGCATGTCTTCCGAACCAACATTAAGTATTTTTATTTTATCATTGATAGTAACATCCTCTGGTCTTACTTTTGTGTCATATAAGTCAGTGTAGAAAACTTCAGTTTCTTTCAATATCGTGTCTAGATTTCTTATTTCCTCTCCATTGCTGTTTTTAATAGATATTATTTGGCGTTGTCCATTTTTTCTAAGACATTTGATTCCTTTTTTGTTTTCTATTAGCTTTTCTACTTCAGATTCGTAGTGTTTTTGTAAGTCTTTCCTTATAAGTTGTCTGGTGTGTTTTGCCATTTGTCGGAAATCCTCATAATTTCCTTCCCTGAACAGTTGTCTTTTTTCTTCTATTTTATTTTTAGTTTTATCACTAGACACTTCTCTTCTCAATTTCTCTTTTTTCCCATTTATCTCCAGCATTTTTCATAGTTTTTGTGATGGTGTCATTCATTTCATTTAAGTCTTTAGTTTTCCAAGTGTTGTTTGCAATATCTAATTGTTTATTAATTTCTATTTGATACTGTATAGAGTTTTGTTTCAGTTTTTGTTTGTCAATTTTTGTTACTTGTTTTTTAAATACTTTCCTGTTCCTTTTATCTTTTATAGTAATTTTAACTCTTAGTAGCCTATGATCACTACCTATGTTAAAACAATTTAACGCTGTAACGTCCTTGACTATTTGTTTGTTACTGGATAAGATGTCTATTTCATTTTTAGTTCTTGAGTCTGGGCTTAACCATGTCCATTTTCTTTGTTCTTTACGAAAATGTGGGCTACGAAAAATATAATTCATGTTAATGTGTCAACGGAGACTATAATCGACAAAAGTTTGCGGCGAAAAAAATATTTCTCGGGAGAAAAAAATATGTTTATGTGTGTGCTCGCGAAGAGTATAACTGCCGATAGATTATCAACGGAAAAAAAATCTATAAGTGTCGGCGAAAAAAATTATTTTAATTTGCGTACCTACGAAGAGTATAACTGGTAGTAAATGTTCGGCGAATGAAATAACGTCTCTTATCAAGGAATTATTGTTAGTTCGCCATGAATTAGAGTCTTCGCGGACGCCCAAACAGAAATAGCTTTCTTCTTCGTCATTCATTTAGGATTAATTTCTTTCGCCGCGTATTACTAGGAGTTGTACTCTTCGCGGACACCCAAACAAAAGTATCTCTCGTCGCCGACACTTATTAAGCAATTCTTTTTTCGCCGCGTATTATGAGAAGTTATACTCTTCGCGGCTCAGACTCAGAAGTAATTATTAACGCTGACACTTATCGAATCTCAATTTTTTTTCACCGGATACTTTTTATTAACAGTTGTTTTCGTGGACGCAGGAATAGAAAAGACTATTCGATGATCGATGACACACTTCAAAAAGTAATTCTATTCGCTGACGCATTATTACGAGTTATATTTTTCCCTAACATACATTAGAAATAATAGTTTTCGCCGCGTTTATTGAAAGTTATATTCTTCGACGCGTTTTTCAGAGTTATACTCTTCACAGGCACCGAAGGTGTAACGTGGAAACGGGGTGCGTTTTATAACAGCAGAGAGATTAAAATCTAGACAGTTACGGTTAAGTAATGAGAATGAAAGAGCTTACACACCGCATAACTGTAGAAGGAAACGACAACGTAATTAAAGCAGGTAATAGAAGGTGAGTACTTGAGCACGTCGATGAATACTTATACCTTGGTCAGTCCATCAAAATAGGAAAACAAAACCAAACCTTCCAACAAATCTAGAAGGACGAGAGCTTGGGGCTTGGAGCTTGGACGAGGACTTGAGCTGGGCTGCCTTTTGAAAGCTTGGGTACATTCTTAAATCGCAGGATATCTCAATAAATCCTAAACGCTAAATTTACGAAACTTGCATTTTACCAGTTACAACATATGGTCTTGAGATTAACTTTAAAGAGGAAAAGTGATGAAAAGCTCAGAGAAACCCAGACAGCAATGGAGCGTGCCACGCTAGGCATCAGCCTAAGAAATTATATTAGGAGGGAAGAGATACGGAAAAGACCATAAGTACATGACGTTGTAAAAAGGGTGGCGGAACTTAAGTGACGATGGGCGGGACACGTCGCCAGACAGGACCCACTAAGATGGAACAAAACAATGATTTAATGGCGACCAAGCACCACCAAGAGAAAAACAGAAAGACCCCAAATGTGATAACGAGATTACATCCAACGAGTAGAAGAGAAAAACTGGTTACAAACTGCACAGGATAGAACGATATGGAAGGTAATTGAAGAAGCCTACATTCAGGAGTGGATGGATACAGGCTAAAGAAGAAGAAGATTAGAAGGTGTAGCTTTTTTCTGAGTTGTGCTCCATTCTAGCCCGTTCAACTTTCTCAAAATACACAAGTGGTGCAATTAAATTGAAAAATCTGGTTCCTTTCGTTCTTATCAAACTTTTAAATTTCTTCCATTTCCTTGGCATCTATTGCGCTACATTTCAGAACATTGAAAATTATTACGTAAATTCTACTTGATTTAACATGGATTTTAACAGCTAAATCACATGTGTATGTAATTACACAACATAAGTAAAACTGCAATTAAAGCTAATTGAACAACCAGACTGCGTGGAATATTCTTAACGAAATGTATGTGTTTCACTTTTTCAAATAAGTCAGCAAGCGAAGCCGCGACGGGTCACGGCTAGTTATAGCTAAAACTATATAATTGAAGATTGCGATGTGATTAGAAAGAGGCCCGCAATACTATTCCACCGCGTCCGTATAGAAAACAGAAGTTCGTAAGTTCGTTTGACAATTTGACAATAAATGGAATGTGGAACAAATATTATAAATTATGTACTTTGGCTTCCAAATTCATATAACAATTAAATTATGTGCAAGTAATAATTATCTTGATATCATTGATTGATACAATCATGGATTATGTGCCAGTAGACGCCTTAGAACATTCTTTCAATTGAGTCTCAAAGAGTAAACCGGTGTAAAATGTTAAAGAAAATGAAATAAATTTGAAAGTTAGATAATGAATAAAGGAACTAGATTTTCCAATTTAATCGCATCATCGATGTACCTCGAAAAAGTTCGACGGGGTACAATGGAGCACAACTACGAATAAAGCAACACTTGTAAATTTATTTAATAGTTGACAAATCATTTTAAAGTTTCCATTCGTAGTAAGACATGTACCACATTTCAACAAATTATCGACAGATATATACGAGTTACGGGTATTCATTTATTACGAAATTAAAAATTCAACGCCTTGAAACGTTTATTGAGTGGTACTTCAAGTACCAATAGAATTAGTTCCTCTAATGAACATTTTGCAATTTTTTTGATGTGCTCAAGTCATGTTATAACCAAATTTTTATTTATCTAGCATGACTTAGATGACATCTGCAGTACTACCCTTTTACAAAAGTAATGTTAGTCTTTGGAATTTAAACATGAATATAGAAACTCACTGCATTAAAGCAATTCATTATTGTTGTATTTGTGCCACTCTGAATACTTAAAATGACGCCAACTTGTTTCTCACCCTCTTACCAAGTAATTCAATTACATTTTCAACTGTGTTAAGAACTAACTCATCACAGTTAACAATTCATTATGTGAGAAACTTGAATTTTAATATTTTCTCAAAGTTGTGACATTTCAAAACATCAGTTATATGGAAGCTCAATATCCTGGGCTGTTTTTTTGATTGATATATCTCCCCATCGCTATAAGAAGCCAGAAAACCGTCCCTCATCAGCAAATTCGTTATTTTTGTAGAAGTCGTTTTTGATGTTATTTTTCCCAGCGCTATCGAAAGCAATTCGTGTTATTTAAAGTACTGTCACCCCAAAATATCATTTTGCTACCAACGAAACGTTATTTTTAAGCTATAATTATTGTAAGGTACTAAACGCTGTTGGTTTCCTGACTATCGGAACTTCCTTAGTGTTACTTTCTTGAGATTAATTATTTATAAATAAACAATTGGCGAATGTTATAATAACAAAAATATCTTGCCTTCTAAATGTGATAGAAAAATTTTTAAACGTGTTAAAATACCACTCAGTAAGTTACTCAGATACCTAAATATTATGTCGCAGATCTCATTTGTTGCCAAGATATTTGCAAAAAACTTACCGGATAAAATTGATACATTTTATAAGCCACTTTAAAAGTAAATGACATAAAAAAATCGATATTCGCAGAGCGCTTTTAAAAAATATGTCCTGTTAGAAAAATGAGGCCTGGATGAGCCACTTTGATTGAGGGAACGGGTCAAATTGCTTTAAAAATTTAAGGTTCCCATTACTCAGTACATATTCACAACAAGACTTGTGAGTATTGCTTTTTGTAAGGCACTTACCTTCTGTGATCTAATGCTCCTCATTCATGTAGTGCGAGCCTGAGGATGGCTTCGATGAAGCCGAAACCGGTCGCTCAACTTTAATAAAGCAGTTGGTGAAGACTTGGTGTTTTCATTTGGTTACATTGCCATGGCTAACTTGGAGAAGCTGGACAACCTTCGGTCGTTCATAAATGCTACTCTGGCCTGTTTAATTCTGCTGCGTATATCTAAGTCTGGACCCAGGTCTTCGGTTATCCAGCTTCCGAGATGCCTGAACTTGGAGACATGGAATATTGAGCACAGTTATATTCACCACTCTATTAGACGTAATTTACGTGATCAGAGACCCAAAAATAATGAAATACAAGTAGTCTCGTTCAACGGGACTTTTTTACAGATATTCCAGCGTTTTGAATGAGTTATTTAGCTAATATAAGGCTTTACAGCATATCTGAAAACATTTAATGAATTTCAGCATCCTTTTCTTCATTTTTGCTTGCGTATTTCATATTTTCATCTTCTATGCCTGCCTCAGATAAGTCAAAGAAATGTTTGGATCCAATGAGCTTTCGGTCCTGTTGCAATTTTCCCAGCAATCTAATTTCTCTCATGGCTTGACCCACGGAAAAGAGTCGACCAGTCTCTGGATACTGAAAAAACTTCATTCTTGAATTGGTGAGAATGTAGCTACGATATAATCCCTGTTTGCATTATTGGTGAGATGGCGTTCTTTATTTTATGCCATATTCGTCTATTCTTGACTACTACTTGGTTTTTTGAACAACCTTAATTGATTTTTTTAAGTTAAAGTGCAGCCCAAGTTCAAATAATATTAAGTTTTTTGCACAAAGATCATCATTTTCTGTCATCCACTCTTTGTTTTCTATTGCCGGAAATGAAGATTGAAATTGGAAGTTAATAATATTGTCAAAAGAAATTAATAACCAGGCATTATTAAAGTCGAAACTGATAGGGCAATTTTAAGGCAATTAAACGAAGGGTAATTAAATATTTTATGTACCTATCCAATGGTGAAGGAAAAGTAGATTAAAAATATCACTTAGGCGAGTTAGTTTGATTGCAATCTATTTTGTGGGATATTATTAGTGTTAGATTTATGGAAGGTTCTGGAGTTAAAGTCTATATTTTCAATCACACCTTTATTTATATATAACACGTCTTTATCTTACAAGTGCACGCCAGTAACTAAGAGAGCCTCGTCTCGGTCAATCCCGCTAGCGGGCGACGAGTTTAGGGAAGGAGAAACCAGGGAGAACAGAGAGATGAAATGTGATGGGCCAGGCGTCTTACTTCCAACAATTAGTTATTTCTTTCATATTTTTCTTCGTCCATTGCCACCTTCTTTGCGGTAGATATACGTGTTTCAAAATGATTGTCATCTAGTTGGGGTTGGAATTTCTGTGCATGTAATTTTTGATGTGCCGCGCTCTATTGATTTGAACCTATCTAATTCTGACAACAAGTGTCACTTTGAACATCTATTGTGAAACTGGCAATCAGTACTGCTGGTAATTAACGGCCCTTTTCAGGGCCAAAACAAATACTAGAAATAGACAAATACTCAGAATTCGTTCTCTTTCCAGACGTTAAAAGAGGGTTATTTTGAGGTTATGTATAGCTAGTAGAAACTCCTATTTTCTTAAGGGATTTTTTTTTTATTTTACATGGGAATTCCACAGCCGACTAGATTACAATCATTTTAAAACACGTTGTACAATTACCATTTCTGGTTAATTGGTTACATTTATGTATTGCTAGAAGATATCCAGCTTCATTATGTACAACTGGTTAGCACGACCAGTGTATAACGTCCTTATTTCCGCTCCACACGCATAGCCAGACGGGATAGAAAGCTTTCAGCAAGGACCCTTGAAGGTCTATTTGTGTAATTCAAATTAATAGACAGAAACAAATACTACATTTTATTCCAGAGCGTTACTCGCAGACAGTAATCCACTACGACCATCTGTTTTATCTTATTCCTCTCTGTTCCTCACGAGCGTCATAAATCAAGTCGCATTTGTCATAAAATTCTGCGACACCAAAAGTGTGTACTGAGAATAAAGAGTTGCTTGGGGAAAGAGAGAAGGAAGCAGAAATGAGACGAACAGCAACCTTTCGCATAACCTATTTTCAGAGGAAACAATTCGGGATGCAATGATGGAAACAAAAATCAGCATAATATGAATGGAAGACTAATCAATTATATTACATACCGCATTAATAGTAGACTCACTAGAAAAACCTTGAAAGGCTAGTTGATCGAGTTGAAATTACTCAACGCTAGAACGAGAAATAGCTGTTTCATGACGCGAGATTGTGATTACTTTGTCTGACGAAATTATCACCATGGAGCTGCGGCTCGTTTGTGTCGGGATATTAATGTGGCCTTAAATTTTTTCATAGCTTCTTAAATTGAGGTTGGATGGACCTCACCTCTAAAGCTTGCTCTTTATGGCAGAATTTGATTTATTCCACAATATGAAGGTAATTATACCTGTGGTAGGTACTTTTACTTGTGGTACGTAAGTTTGAAACGGGCTTTGTGCGGTTACTTGTGAGATTTAGCGCTGGGACGGATTTCGGGAGTTCGGAAAAGGGTTTTAAGAGTCGGTTTTACGGTTTTGCTCGGGCGCCAGATTTTTAAGGGTTTTCTCCCTCGGGAATATGCCTGGGTAATTTACGAACTCAGGAGATTACCAGGGTTGTCTGTAGAAATGAAACACATGCTCAAAAATAGAAAATCCTAAATTATTTTATTCCCGAACGGCAATGAAACACAATTCGTACGACTAACACCTGTTGGCGCTAGGTCCTCGAACGGAGATCGGCAAAAACTTATTTACAATTATTTATGTATTTCGGAAAGGAACCACACAAATGCGAAAATATTATTATTATCACAATTGGAGAGAAACAAAAGGTATTCTAAATAAGAGTGAGGAGAGGAGGAATTATTTAACAATTCGAAAATGCGGAAACGGAAAGTGGAAATGGTCTTACAAATAGTTAAAACCTGAGATATGAAAAACCCTCTTAATACCGAAGATGCGAAAACGGAAAATTATCCTAACAATTTCACAATGAAAGAGAAATAGCTAAATACGGAGACGATAGGAAAACGTGGAGTGTCCAATTTCGGTAGTGCGGCTTTTACATTTCGTGTGAGCGAGAGCGTGAGAGAGAGAATACGGTAGGCGGGAATTAACTTTTCCTCGACGCGACGACGGAAAAAGTATTTCCGGGCGGTTGGAAAAACGGACGTTATCTCAAGCGCCGGTTTAACATCAAACGTTCATCCACAGATTGCTTATATCTAGCGGTCGGTACGCTCACAACGAAAAATCGCAGATAACGTGTAGCCTACTAGCTAGCGATCGTGGACGCTTTCACAATAGACGAATAACTACGAATAGCTCGAACGGCTTAAGACTATCGGTTGGGGACTATGCACAATTTACGAACACTCACAAATAACAAATAATTCGGCGGCTTATAACTAACGGCGGTGACGTTTACAATAGACAGATAGACGGACCGACTTGCTATAAACAAGTCTTGGTTCTCATCTTGGATTAACTCGGGCAAAGAACGCCGTAGGGGGCGAGTGGCTTATATAAATTTAGTCTTGATATTTAAACGATGGTAGATTGAACATTGCCTGATGGCCGCCATCTATTTGAGATAGGTTCGATTTTACGATTAATTGTACGGTGGGTGGTCTACTCTCGACTCTCTAAAATCGGCTTCGTTACAAGTTTCTGGGATCCTCCTTTCGAATTCTCGCATGGCGCTGAGAGATACTACAGTACCGTAGGAGCTGAGTTTAGCTGGGCGTGTGTAGAGAGTAGTCAACGCAGCGCTGGCTGGTTTTTGTATACACATTATTTCTGTGTCGTCGATGGCGAAACGTGGTTGTAAAGTGATTCACTACTTTTCATTCCAGACGTTCCTCCTTAATTTACCTTTTCAGACGGGCGTGCGTCCGAAGGGGCGGCAACTGCGACCACAGACCGAACGAGTGCTGCTACAACAGCTCGTGTAGGTGCAACCTGTGGGGCTCGAACTGCCGCTGCCAGCGAATGGGCCTGTTCCAGAAGTGGGGCTAGACGGATGGCCCCATTTCCCTTCCAACGTTTAAACTGCGAGTGGTGTGACGACTAAACACCTCCCCAAAATACACACACACAATCGTTTAATCGTCGGATCACTTTTCCGCTACTCCGATATTTGCATCAAAAGTTTCAAACGTTCCCCGATTCGGCGATGAAACTTATTTTTGTCTAAATATGATGATAACACACACAGAACTGATTTTTCTAGAGACAATCGGCGGATATATTTGAGACTTTTGGTATCGACCTTTGCGCGATATTGGTTAACGAATATGTTTTTTTAATAGTGATTTATTCCAGATTACCATTCCAAAAATAATTTGTTCGGACAACATACACACGCACATTCCAACAATTACATGCATACAGAAACGACAACGTATAAAGTGTTATCATGAGGAGAAAACCACAAGCTAAGTACAGGGCGCTAAAATTGGATCTTGCTTATTAAGTCAAGTTTCCCAGGTAAGACTACCTAGGAGTGAACCAGGATGCTATTTCGGCCACTTTTGAGATCGTGTTACAAATTTTTGTTTGTTGTTTACAACAATCTTACAATCTTTGATATTTCAATTTGGTGATTAACCAATTCAAATACTTAAAAACTAAACGGAATACATAATTTATTATTATTATTATTTATAGACATCCTGACATACGACAAAATTATTTGCAACATTAAATTAAACTGAATTTCCTAATGTCATCACTAGGATCAAGATTAGGATTTTCGTCTTCAAAATTTCAGCGCTTACATTATTAAGTTTAAAAATTTAGGCTCCCTGCATTCGCCATTTAAGGAATTAACTTAACTAAGCCTTGAGCATCACATGGCCAGTACAAAAATATAAATTTAAAAGTATTGGATCCTGAAATTCTTGAATGGTTAATAGGAATAGATTTTGGACTGTAATATGACATTAATTGGAAATTTAATAACCTAATCATAATTATTAGAGCATGATCTCTTAAAAACGAAAAATGTTCAATACCTTCCATTCAAGTACTTTCTCTGCGTTAGCAGGTTTAACAGTATAAATTTCATGTATTCATCACTTCAGGGTTCAACCCGGTTTCAGCTTTAACCACGAAACATTCAATTTCATATATACATAGCGCTGAATCCTAAAATTCTTGAATGCCAAAAGGCCTTAGGAGTAAAAATTTATTAGTTCGATCTCTTGGAACTGTTTATTGCACGTACAACGCTTATGGAATAAATTCCCGAATAAATAATAAAAAATAAATAGGAACATTCAACCCTTAGAACCTGAACCCTTCACTCTATGAAAGGTATATGGTTCATGTTTAAGATTTTAATTCAAGGGACAATGTTCCCAGAAAAGGATTATAGTTGTACAATTTGGATTCAATCCCTGTGACACTCTGGTCGTGAATGCTTGTTTTCAATCACTGAACCATGTATTTAAAAGGTGGACATGTAAAATGTAACACAGTAAACGATTCAATGGTTTATAATATGTATATCGCATAAGAGTTCCTTTGATACTGAAGGAGTTAATTGATTTATTTGTGTATTTAAAGAATTGAAATTGGACAGTTCTTAAAACTTTGAAGCCCCAAGTAAGCAGTGCAGGATTTTACGACTGCAGATTGTAACTTTAAAGATTAATAGTTTAGGTTTTTAAAATATTCATACTTGGAGGGGTTGAAGTCTTAGAAATTTGAGGCTTACATTGAACAGTTCACAAATTAACGAAATGAAGGGTTTAAGTTTCCAATGAGGTTTCATTAGCTCCGTTTTAGTTCTGGGACATTTCAAGCATATGGTCGTATTGAATCTTTTAAAATTAATGATATTTCGAATTGAATAATACTCGAGTTAAAGTTATTACAGCGAGTGTTTACAGCGACAGCTGTTCATGCTTCCTAACTACGATATACCTGAAAGGAAAAATTGTCTATGAAGCATGTAACTCGAGTTAAAAGGGAGAAAGCGAAGTACTAATGGACGCTATTAACGGATGTAAAAAACGCCGCTTTTGTAATACTACCTCAAACATGACCGAAATTTTTCCGCTTTTTCAGGTTAGTTTATTTAGGACAGTTGACACAATAAGCAATTTTCCAGATTCGAGCACCCTCATTTCTCTTCTATACGTTTGTCGTTATCAGTGTACAAAACCTTGCCGGAATACGTTATCATTATCGTTTCAGAACCTGTTTAATTTGAATTGAAAAAAGTGCGTGACAGTTCACATTTTCCAACTGAAGGAAGAAAGAAAATTAGTGACGCTTCACATTAGCAGTTGTGGAAATGACAAAACGAAACCGAACACATTTTATTTTAAATTTCACTAAACCGCAGGGTTAGCTGCTCACCCACTAAGGGTTCCTCCAGCCACATCCTCAGTGGGTCTGCATGTCTAGCTTGATTCATTCTGATATTCTTTTTTCTTATTACGGTACTGTTATAACATGTATTTTATGTATAGATGTAATGGAATTGTCTTAATGGCGATTGCATGATGTTATATTATCTAAGAAAGTCTAATGTAATATTATGTATGAATATGTTTCTATGTGACAAGGGTACAACATTCACAATTCTGTCGAAATTAAATATATCAATTGGCCTAAATGGAAATTTGCTTATTTTCATTATTTCCCATTGACCTAATTATTATTTTTTAATCATAGTTGTTTTCTAACTCTAATTTGGGAGATATAATGATAACTTAATTTAAAGTGATTTGAATTAAATTATGAATTGTTCTAAATAATCTCATTATCGCACCACCACTTTTGGTCATTCTGTTGAATATTTTATTCATTTGAAAGTCAAACATTAAAAATTAAACAAACATTCTAAGCTTCAATTTTTTTAGGAAAATGCTTACTCCAACAGGAAAGCTTAAATCGATTTCGAAATTAGCATGCAAACTACGTATCTTATTCCAATATAAAATATTACTCAGATTAACTTCTTTTTTTTGCGAGAGAAGTTTTTCAATTACTTTAACACCTCCTTGGAATTTAAGGAAATTAAATTGGAATTTTCAATTTCCTCGGAAGTTTTTTTTTTATTTCGTCTTAGGTTCGGCTTTGCGACTAACGGACATGTCAAACGGTGATACGTTTTATCTGGAAATTCTTCAAATTATTTTCGAGAAAAGACAGAAAGACACACGAAATGAATCTAATGAGAACGACTTTCGATACACCGTAACTTGGTTATTCTTTTAACTAAAGTAGTGAAAAATATTCTTCTGTGGGTTTTTTCTTTGATCATTTAAAATATTCAGGTTTAGAATGTCACGTAACAATCATTCTGTTATGTTTTACATTGGAACTATTGATAGTGGTGGTCACGAGATCGAAACGGGTATCGATCTCGATGCATCTCGTTTCGAATTTCCACACGATACGAGACGAAGTTGAACGTTAAAATTTCGATACGAGACGAGATTTAATTTTGGTCTCGTCTCGAAAAGTCTCGAATTTTACATCTGCGTTTTCCTGTTTGTAAAACACCATGAAGAACGAAGGAGCAGGTAAAAAGACAGTAAAGGCGATATGAGGCAAGCTCATTTATCGAATCATTAAACCAGTAAGGACAGTAAATTGTAAATTTTTCAATTCTTACCAGTATTGCTGTTTTTACGCAGTAATACTAATTTTACGACAATTAATTCGATTGTTCAGAATTTCAGAAAGGTGTATTATAGGATCAATACTCAGAAAGTATTGTGAATCGTTTTAGTTTGAATGTGAATAGTAGTGAATTAGTTTGAATTAATGGACATACTTAACAGTAATATATTCATTTATTAGCAGCGTAGTTTTCCAGATTGTAATAAGTTTCACTATAATTCAATTGATCCGACTTAAAATTCCAAAAAAAGCAAATTTAGTTTAATCATAATATCTCCCCCACCCTTATAGTCTGGTCGGTAAAAAGGTAAGTTGAAATAAAAATTATTTTAAATACTACGACAGGTAATTCTAATTTTAAGATTCGAGAATTCTAGTAAATAATGCCAATTTCGCATATAATATAGATATAGAGTATAGAGTTTGCATTAATTTCTTAATTTCTCGTTTAATTAAAATAATTAAAACACTAATGAGTTCGTGATATCCTAACTAACCTACTTATTAATAAAATTGTTTTTTTTTCAAACTGTTCTCCATAATCTAATTTCTTTGTCTAATTCTATTCATTCCAATAATATCAAAACTTAAATATCCTACATCAAGATATAAAATCGATAAGGTTAATTTCTGTATTCTCCACTTTACCACAATTGTACTTCAAGAAAATCAGTGAATGATATCAAAAAAGAGGAACGAAACATTCATTTATTTAGAGATTTTTCGAGACCGAGACCAAGATGAGACGAGACCAGGCTTGGATCGAGTTGAAACGAGAGGAGACATAACATTTTGAGATTTTTTGAGAACGACACGAGACCATGTCATTTCTCGTCTCGTCTCGAGCATTACTTGTCAAGTTTGTGTGCAGTTTATATATTTAAATGAAAATAAGAGACGTGAAGCATATCTGAACCAAATATCGCATCATTGAAATTACTTCCAAACTAACAGTTAAAGTAAGATTATATTAACCGTTACCTAACATCTGGAATATATAAGGGGAAAGCAGTAGTAATATTATCATTTTTAGTTTCTTTGAGATAGTCCACGTCAATTGTCGGCCTTAATTCTATTACTTGCATATCTGCAAATTTTATCCTATCGTAAAAAATTTATAGCGTCTTGAAAAAATAAAATAAAATTAAGTGACGTATCGCGAACAGCGTCAAGCTGCAAACTGCGCAGCCATACTGTTTCATGCCGTTCTGTATGTGTGCATAATGAACATACACATACATATAATAAATCTGATATGTGTGAATTCTGTGAATAAATAGCTTTAATTCATATCATATGAATATCATATAAAACACCTGGTCTATGGGGTACAGGCCATCTCGACACTTTACCTTTAAGGTAATAAATGTTAATACGCCAACTCAACACTACAGAAACCAGGTAGTCGCAACTAATGGCATTAACCGACAGGCCAAGTCGACACTAAGGGCTTAAACGCCTTAAACCGATTAACACAATTTTCTACATACAATATACAATACACAATAGATTTTCTACATATTCTACAGTAAATTCTCATGATACTTATTTTAGGTTTAGTGAGTACATGTTTGATCCTTGCCCCCTTGCGTTTCCAACGTACTTTCGAGCGTATCACATGACGTTCACGTATCAGAAAGCTTCCCGAAACTTGTATGACCCACCTGAAATCCCCCGAATCAACATTTAACGTTCGGATACAACTCGATGTCGAGATGGTGAATTATACTTTACAACATCGTCCTACCTAGTGAGGAATAATAAAGTGTCGAGATGACTATGCCGTGGTGGCGAGTTGGCTTGTCGGCGTAGGGTGCCTACCTAGGGGTAATAAAGTGCCGAGATGGCGTCCGAAGGCTATGAAGGGTCGTAATGGAGCTTGAAATTCGTAAAGATATTAAAATTCCCTCCCAAATAACATGTTGGGATTCCGGCGGAGAAACACTTTTGAATGACTAAATAATCTTATTTTAACTGTTTAAAATTGGTTTTACAAAGATACTGTTTACCTTACTAGAGATACGTAGATGGAGATATAGAGAGAGATACGTCTCGGCCGTTTAAAACTCGAGAACGAAAAAGTTCTCTTAGAAGCGATGGTGATGGTTTTTATTCCCTCTTGGGAGGATCTTATCTATTCTTATAATAAGTCGGCTTTCATTGTACATAAATGTTTTATCCAATTAGGAGAGAATGTAACGTTATTTTTTTGAGAGGCGGCCTGAATCGACAACCTTAGCCAGTTAATTGGAAATTATTTAAGATCCCTGGATATGCAACCAACTTAGCCCTTTACTTAGTAACTCTACTTAACTTTATATTCACACATTTTGCGTAATTCACGTCCCCGGGAGCCAAACTGACCTGTTGACATAGCTCGTTTGCCCCTAAGGCCAACAGGAGTCAGGTAATAAAGGTAAATGTAAATCATAACCTCTAACAGGCCACATGTAATTCAATACCAGGGAATAGGGCCGATGTAACAGGACTAGTGTCGCCAGGGGATAGGGTGTATTGTTGCCCCATTAAGGGCTAAGTTATTAGTTTCGTATCCCTTCCCTTGTGAACACATTTCTGGTTCGTGAGAGGTTATGCGCGGTAACTAGTTTAACGTCAGATAAGGCTCCGGGAGAATAGGTGGTTATACAAGAACGAAGTTATCTTAACTAGGATTGTGTGGACTAAGTAGGGAACAGGTAATCTAGGAATTTTAACCTCCAATTATAAAACGTAATAAGTTGCCAATAATAGAACTAATGTACCCGGAATGTCTTCACAGGGGATATTATAGATTATTGCGTAGTACATAATGAAGGGTTGAGCCCTCAAGTGATCTCCCATCCTCTGTGAACACATTTTTGGATGAGAGGTTAGATTCAATAGGAAGATTCGGCTTAAAATGTAGTACAAAGTATTGGCGACTTTTAGGAATACATGGTGAGACCCTATAGTAACAGTACCAAAGGAAATAGGGATAATTTGATTAATTTCTATCTATTCCTAGAAGTCAAGGGTAGGCAACCAGTTATACGAGTAGTTTTATTTCGCTCATGCAGATATGTCTTTCCTTCTCTCACTTAATTCGGATTGGTTGACAGTTAGGAACATTTATTTGTATTGGTAATGAATTTTGTTAAGTTTATGGCCATACCTTCTAGAAGGTTCTTTTTTTTGTAGAGAAGGAACGATTAGTATAAAAGCGGACAGCTCCCCTGTTTTCGCTCTCTTATTCTCTCTTATTCTCTCTTATTCTCTCTTATTCTTAGTCTCTGTTACCGGTTGCTCTTATTCTCTTTCTCTTAGTCTTTTACGCTCTTACTCTCCGTTAGTTCTTACTCTTGCTCTTTGTTAACGTTAGTTATTTTAGTGATTTACTCTCTGTCAATCTCAGTGATTCTTGCCCTCCGCTATCGAGTGGTTCCTGATTCCGGGCGTAAGTGCGAGCGACAGAAAGTGGGACTCTCGCGAACGTTGTGATCCCGAACCCGAACCGGTTGGTGTATGCACGGAACGACCGTTACGTGAACGCGGTGTTCTGTCGGTTCGTTTCGCGCGCTGACAGGCGACAGCGAGAGAAAGGGGGTTCCTGGTTCCTGTTCCGACGGTAACCCGTCCCGCAGCGACGCACATCCGAACCGAGCCATCCGAGGGACTTCGCATCTGTCGACAGGGGGGGCCCAGAGCCGTCCACGCCGTAGTCCCGCTACGACGCCAGAGTCGCCCTCGCAGTAGGACCAGCCCCAGCGACCAGGGACCTACGTAAGCAGCCCAGGGGTCAGCCCCAGCGACCAGGGACCTACGTAAGCAGCCCAGGGGTCGGCCACGACGCCAGAGCCGTCCACGCAGTTGGACCAGCCTCCAGTCCAGGGGTCCAGAGACGACGCCGGAGCTGCCCACGCCGATAGCCGTACCAGTCCAACCACCCCAGTCCAGGGGGCCTACGCCGGCAGTCTAGGCAGTCCCTCGAGGGTCAACAGCAGCGTCGCCCCGTACCGGTCAGGTTAGGGTTATTAGGGCTCAATATTTTAGTGGTTGCATATCCGAGAGTGGGGTACTATATCAAACTATAGTTTATTAAATTCATTTATGAGAGTTGTTCAAGTTTTATTTTTCGGATCTAACCTCAACCTCTCTCTTGGATGCGAATAAGCCTTCGTAAAGGTAAGTGAGACATCTGATAGCTGTGAGACGGTATCGTCTCCTCTTAACAACTAAAGGGGAGATCGAAGTATCAGTCAGGGCCGGGCTTTGTAGTTGTTGGCGCCCTTCTTTCATCGCATTATTTGGTCAACTTGTAGTTCACCCACGACCACTCACCGACGAGTTGAGTTAGTCGGGCCCTGTGAGTAAGATCATCAAACGTCTTGTAACGTTAATAGAATTTAACGTTGCAAAAGTGGCACCCTAAAACGTGGGGCCATCGAAATACAGCTATCAATTGTTTCACTTATTATTGTTTCAATTAAGTAGTTTTTTAGTTTATTAACAGAGTTCTAGGTGATTTTGATTATAGTTTCAAGTAATTAGTTGTTACAGTGATTATTTTGGTTCGATTGTTTTGGTCTTGAGAAGTTGAGAATGGAAGGTTTCAGAATGAATGTGAACCGCCTTGACAAGGAGGAATTATTATATGAATTACAGTGTCGAGTGATAGACGTGAACCCCGATATGACGGTGATGAAGATGCGCACAGCTCTCAGTAACTTGTTAAAAATTGAGAAGAGTGGTGCAGCCTTTTCAATACCGGAATATAGTATATCGTTTGTAGATGATATAGCTGCGGTGGTAAAGAAACTTTCAGAGATTCAATCTTTAATTAAGGCATTGGCCGAAGATGAACGTAGTGTTCCGTATATGAAAATTTCCACCAAGTTATGGCATGTACATGAAAGGCTCAAGCGTACGAAAGCTGTTTCCAATGAAGAGTTGTTAATACGTTCTAAACATTTATTAGAGGTAATGCAACTCAATTCCGATTTAAAACGGAGATTAAAGAGAGTGAAACAACTATCGCAGGCTGTAAGTAGTGTAGATATTGTCGAAGTATTATCGTCCACAGTTCTTTCGAAAGATTCCCCCGAGGATAGTAATTCAGAGATTAGCTCTGATGAGGAAGTTGAGGAAGATGCTAAACCTTCAGTAGGAAATTCTGTAGGCCCTATTAGTGAGGGTAATTTTAAACCATATTCTGTTCCGGTATATAAGTGGGACTTAAAATATGATGGGGAATCAACATCTTCCCTGAATGCTTTTTTGGAATCAGTGTGTGAGTTGAGTGAATCAAGGAATGTTTCAAAAACTCAGTTGTTTACCTCTACAGGTGATTTATTTGTCGGAAAAGCAAAAATTTGGTTTAAATCTAGGAAGAATACTCTCCGTTCCTGGGATGATCTTGTGTTAGCTCTTCGAAAGCAATTCCTTCCTAGCAATTATAATGAGAAATTGTTAGATGAAATCAAAACTCGTACACAGGGTCCGAATGAGAATATGGGCATGTATGTGGCTACTATGAGCAATATGTTTAATCGGCTGACTTGTCCTATATCCGAACGAGTTCAATTAAGTATTCTCTTGAGAAATATCGCTCCCTTCTACCAAACTCAATTAGGATTGACAACCATTAATACTTTGGAAGAATTACTTGATGTTGGGCAAAAGTTAGAAGAACGAAAGGAGGCGATCGAGGCATTTATCCCCCCCTCACGGAGTAGGAAAAGTTTGGAACCTGATCTAGCTTATGTACACTCAGAATCTAGCACTCATAATGTTGTTCCAGGTCGGCGATGTTATAATTGTACTGCTACTGGTCATTTAGCTGTGAATTGTCCTCGATCTAATGGTACTCGTGTTAACAATCCTCCTCCAAATCGGTCTAGACCGAATAACCTTCCATCTAAGGGTCCTCAACCGAATCGTTCTTCAGATAGTGGGCGACCGCCTAGAAATATTCAATGTTTTAAGTGTGGATTACAGGGTCATACAGTGCGTTCATGTCCTCGTTGTAATCAGAATTCGGAAAACTTCCAAGGGAGGCCCTAAGGGACCGGTTAGGTGCCTTCCCATCTACGGTCGATATTACAAGTAATCATCGAACAGCTTTAGATTTTATTTTGTCACATGTTCAGGGTGATGAGCGACCCTATCTTTCTGTGAAAATTTTTGGGATACCGTTTCAGGGATTATTAGACAGTGGAGCCTCCGTTAGTATAATTGGAGCTCCCGGTTGGTTTTCGTTACAGAAGATAGGTGTGTCTTTGCAGTCTAGTGTTGTTAATAGTTGTACCTTGGCTGATGGTACGCCATGTCATAGTATAGGTTATGTTGTGTTACCGATCGAGGTTGAAGATCGAGTGAAAGCTGTTCGACTGTTAGTTATGCCTACGTTACCCCATCCACTTATCCTAGGAGCCGATTTCTGGCAACGTATGGGTATTGTCCCGGATTTAAGGAGTGGTAGTTGGAAATTTTCTGTGGAGTCCTCTGTGTGCAAATCTTTAGATGTAGTTGCCTTAAAGTCTAAAACTCAATTAACCCGGGAACAGTATAGAAAGTTGGATAATTTGGTACAAGATGCTTTCCGAGCAATGGGTGATGGACTTGGATGTACGAATCTCGTAGAACATTCGATCAAAACTAATTCTGCTCCTATCAAACAACGATATTATCCTGTTTCACCCGTTATGCAGAATCATATTAGCCAAGAGCTAGATAAATTACTGGAGCAAGGAGTAGTCGAGCCTAGTTCTAGTCCCTGGTCATCCCCAATATTATTGGTTAAGAAGTCGGATGGTTCATGGCGATTCGTAGTGGATTATCGAAAGCTGAATGAGGTAACAGAAAAGGATGCCTATCCGATACCATATATTTCTGCGACGTTGGATAAGTTAAGGGATGCTCGTTACTTGTCATCATTAGATATTAAGTCCGCTTATTTTCAAGTGCCCCTAAGCAAGGAATCCAAGCCTTTGACGGCCTTCACTGTCCCAGGTCGTGGCCTCTTCCAATTTCGCAGGTTACCCATGGGATTGTCCAATGCTCCTGCCACTTGGCAGCGACTTGCTGATCGTATCTTAGGTCCTGAGTTAGACGATCACGTCTTTGTCTATTTGGATGACATTATTGTTGTTACCCAAACCTTTGAGAAACACATTGAAATCCTTCGAGAAATTTTTAGACGATTAAAAGAGGCTAATATTACTGTCTCAAAAGAGAAATGTTCCTTTTGTCGGCCTGAACTGAAATATTTAGGTTATGTGGTGGATTCCGAAGGATTGCATTGTGACCCCGAAAAGGTTAGAGCCATTCTCGAATTACCAGCTCCACGTAATGTCAAAGCAGTCAGACAAGTTATTGGAATAGCTTCGTGGTACAGACGTTTCGTACCTAACTTTTCGACCATCATAGCCCCCTTAGCCCGGCTAACGAGGAAAAATCAGTCGTTTGATTGGTCTCCTCAGTGTGAAGAAGCGTTTAATAAAATAAAGGACTGTTTAGTTAGAGCTCCTGTCCTTACTTGTCCAGATTTTTCTCGGCCCTTTATTGTTCAAACAGATGCGTCTGGGTTTGGTGTTGGTGCGGTTCTCAGTCAGGAACACCCAGAGGGAGAGAAAGTGATCGCATATATTTCCCGATCTTTGACTCGACAAGAACGTAACTATTCAGTTACAGAGCGGGAATGTCTCGCTGTGATTTGGGCAATTGAGAAATTAAGACCTTACTTGGAAGGGAGTCATTTCACTGTCATCACTGATCATCATTCTCTAGTCTGGTTAAGTAACCTGAAGAATCCCACAGGACGTTTAGCTCGTTGGGCGGTTCGTATGCAACAATTCGATTTTAAGATCATTCATCGAAAAGGGAAAGAACATGTAGTTCCCGATACTTTATCCCGGTCAGTACCCGTCGTCGATGTTATCAATGTAAAGTTCAATCATACTACCGATCCTTGGTTCAATAAGATGCTTAGTCGTGTTTCTACCACTCCGGAGCGTTATCCTGGCTTCCGGAAAACAGGTAATCAATTGTATAAGCATTTAAAAATGCGTTATCCCGAATTGATGACTCCTGAAGATTGTTGGCGGGAAGTGGTACCTAAAGATCATCGACCAGCTTTGATCAAAAATACTCATGAGCAGTTGCTTCATCTAGGCACTTTCAAAACATTCCGGTATCTGGCCCAGAAGTACTATTGGCCCAAGATGTATGCTGATGTAGCTAAGTTTGTTCGACGTTGTCCTACTTGTATTTCCATTAAACCCGAACAAAAGAAGCCGGCTGGGCTAATGTTGAGTTCTCAAGTTTCAATATCCAAACCATTTGAGTTGTTGTGTGCTGATATAATAGGTCCGTTACCCCGTAGCACTTCTGGACATGCTTATATATTAGTGGTAGTAGATTGTTTTAGTAAATTCCCATTGTTATTCCCATTGCGTTCCGCCAAGGCGGCAGGTGTTGCTAAGATAATCGAGGATCATGTGATCTCTGTGTTTGGTTGTCCGAAGACATTTATTGTCGATAATGGTGTTCAGTTTCGGTCCAAGGAGTTTCAGAATTTGATGTCCAAATATAACATCAGTATTAAATATACCCCACATTACCATCCTCAAGCAAATCCAACGGAGCGAGTAAACAAAGTTGTCAAAACATTAATCATGTCTTATGTTGGTGACAATCATAAAACGTGGGATATGAAATTGTCCCAGGCTGGTAGTGCGATTCGATCTACGGTACATGAAGTCACCGGTTACACTCCTAACCTCATTGTTTTTGGACGAGAGTTGAGTACCCGCAATAAAAATCCAGAGGATCCCCTGAGGGATAATCCTATCTCGTTTGACCGAACGTCCAGTCTAGAGTCTCGGACGAATGGTTTGTCGAAACTTTTCCTTGAAGTCCGTTCTAAGTTAGCGAAAGCATATGAGGCTAACAAAAAGGTCTACGATCTTAGACGTAGGGATGTGCAGTTATATCCAAATCAGTTAGTCTGGCGAAAGAATTATGTCCTGTCCGATGCGGCTAAATACTTCTCAGCTAAGCTAGCCCCTAAGTTTATAGGACCGTTCCTTGTTTCTAAACGTCTCTCCCCATGGACTTATGAGTTGAGGGATGAATCAGGGAAAAGTGCAGGTACATGGCACATCAAAGACCTAAAAGCCCATCCTCCCGAAGAGGGCGTGTAGATGGCAGGACTGTTGTAGTTAATCGTCGTTAAGGTTTTCGTTTTGGAATTATGATTTGGATAATGATTTGGTTACGACAGATGAGCGGGTCTCGGCTAATTTTACCACATTTAGAGTTTAGTTGAGGTGATTTTTTTATAGGGTGATATCCCTTGGTTGGTTTTGGAGTCGAGTCAGGCCTTGTTAGGTCTTTAGCTAGTGTCTGTGGGCATAAGGGTAGGAAAGTAGGTGTTTTATCCCCATTTTAAGAGTTATCTCGCTTGGCGAGGATTTAGGAATGAGTTGTGTTCTCTGTCGTAATGTTTCCACTGGCCTAGTGTAATAATGGCTTCGGGAAACGTCTTGGTGTGCAAGGAATAATACGAAGAGATCAACACTCATGCCGTTCTTGTGTGGGAGGCGAAGTAATGGTGTACTTTCGGCCTCTGGAGTTCGTGACGTTGTTGTGGGGGACTAATTATCCGAAATATCTTACCGGAATGCGACAGAGTTACTTCCATCTACTCGTGGGTGTGGTAAAGTTAGAGAAGATTTATTAAGGGAAGCTTTTACTTGTAATGCTCGCTGAGCGGATGACGGCGGTAGAATATCTCCGTAGGGCTGTTGGGAGTCCTGGCGGTAAAACTCCGACCTAAATTCCATCCCCCAACAATGTTCGCTGAGCGGATGACGGCGGTAGAATATCTCCGTAGGGCTGTTGGGAGTCCTGGCGGTAAAACTCCGACCTAAATTCCATCCCCCAACAATGTTCGCTGAGCGGATGACGGCGGTAGAATATCTCCGTAGGGCTGTTGGGAGTCCTGGCGGTAAAACTCCGACCTAAATTCCATCCCCCAACCATGTTCGCTGAGCGGATGACGGCGGTAGAATATCTCCGTAGGGCTGTTGGGAGTCCTGGCGGTAAAACTCCGACCTAAATTCCATCCCCCAACAATGTTCGCTGAGCGGATGACGGCGGTAGAATATCTCCGTAGGGCTGTTGGGAGTCCTGGCGGTAAAACTCCGACCTAAATTCCATCCCCCAACAATGCTCGCTGAGCGGATGACGGCGGTAGAATATCTCCGTAGGGCTGTTGGGAGTCCTGGCGGTAAAACTCCGACCTAAATTTCACCCCCAACAATTTTCAGGCTTTCATGTGGGTTTGTTTGTGAGGTCAGAAATCACCGGTGTCATTCAATGCCGGGAGGGATATTAGCTCGCGGAGTAGTTGTTTCCGGTGATAGCTGTGTTTCAGAAACTGCATTTGGAGTCAGTCGTTTCATTTTCGTTTCCTCATTGGAGCTTCCCTTTGTCAGTCTTTAAAGCTGGATTGAGAAGATTTGATAGAATTCCCTTTCGATAATAGGAATTTAGTGGAGCCTCGAATATGTGTGGGAATAGAGGGTTAATTGTTTCTTTTTTGGTCTAGCCGAACCATTTTCCCATCCGGGCATGATCCCGGTAGAATCGGTGTGTAGTTTTCTGTAACCCTCTTAGGGCAGAAGTCCAATAGTTCATTTATTTAGGATGGAGGTTCTCCATCGATCGATCACCTCGTGTGATCGATCTTCGCGTTTGGGTGCAAGGAGTCTTGGGGTGAACCGTGTGCGGACATCATCGCGTAGGCTCGCGCGCGGGATTTGCCCGCAGGGATCACCACCGAGCGGTCTCCTGCTTTATCCCTTTTTGGGCGGACTTAGCGTGGGGGCTAAGTGCCGCATTTCAGTAGTTTTAAGGTAGGTGTCGTTGGTTCTGACCCAGCGCACCCCAGTTATTGTGGGAAACTGGTATAAATTCGTAGAGTCTTCTTATCGTTTTTTTTTTTTTTGTATTGATTGCCCCACATGGGACTAGGGGTGACCGATTCCCCTAGCTCCCATTCTGACGTGTAATATAATGAAATTCCCGATAGAGGTTTCGTCAGCTTTACTAGGTTAAGTGAACACTTGGAATTGGGACGCTTCACGTCCTAAATTCTTTTTATTTTGTAGCCTGTTTCGTTCCTTCGGTTCTATTTAAAGCTTTAGCTTGGTTGTAATTGACTGGTGCTGGATTGTCGCAAGTTCCATCAGAGTTTTTTTTTTGCAAATCCTTCTTTCTCTCGATATCCCGCCCCATACACTAATGTGAGTTGACCGATTAGGCTTGTTGTGGTGAGATTCTTGATGGATGATTTGTAGATGTTGCTGTAGTTGCAGACTATGTTTACCTCGGTATGAGGGATTTAGCCGTCAGAAGTTTCTCCACATCGGTCTGTTTGCCATCAAAGAGTTTACCATGCGTAAGACATTTCAGTATGGATGTGAGTATTACCGTTGTAATTACTGGTCACATAATTCTCAGAGTGAGAGATTAAAACTGGATGTCTATGGTTATGTTAAGTAGTGTGTATGCGCAGGGCTAAGTACTTGAAACTCCGAATTAGGTATGTTTTAATTCTTTTGGGGAAAGAAATTTGGGTAAATTTCTTTAAAGTGAGGGGGGATTGTAACGTTATTTTTTTGAGAGGCGGCCTGAATCGACAACCTTAGCCAGTTAATTGGAAATTATTTAAGATCCCTGGATATGCAACCAACTTAGCCCTTTACTTAGTAACTCTACTTAACTTTATATTCACACATTTTGCGTAATTCACGTCCCCGGGAGCCAAACTGACCTGTTGACATAGCTCGTTTGCCCCTAAGGCCAACAGGAGTCAGGTAATAAAGGTAAATGTAAATCATAACCTCTAACAGGCCACATGTAATTCAATACCAGGGAATAGGGCCGATGTAACAGGACTAGTGTCGCCAGGGGATAGGGTGTATTGTTGCCCCATTAAGGGCTAAGTTATTAGTTTCGTATCCCTTCCCTTGTGAACACATTTCTGGTTCGTGAGAGGTTATGCGCGGTAACTAGTTTAACGTCAGATAAGGCTCCGGGAGAATAGGTGGTTATACAAGAACGAAGTTATCTTAACTAGGATTGTGTGGACTAAGTAGGGAACAGGTAATCTAGGAATTTTAACCTCCAATTATAAAACGTAATAAGTTGCCAATAATAGAACTAATGTACCCGGAATGTCTTCACAGGGGATATTATAGATTATTGCGTAGTACATAATGAAGGGTTGAGCCCTCAAGTGATCTCCCATCCTCTGTGAACACATTTTTGGATGAGAGGTTAGATTCAATAGGAAGATTCGGCTTAAAATGTAGTACAAAGTATTGGCGACTTTTAGGAATACATGGTGAGACCCTATAGTAACAGTACCAAAGGAAATAGGGATAATTTGATTAATTTCTATCTATTCCTAGAAGTCAAGGGTAGGCAACCAGTTATACGAGTAGTTTTATTTCGCTCATGCAGATATGTCTTTCCTTCTCTCACTTAATTCGGATTGGTTGACAGTTAGGAACATTTATTTGTATTGGTAATGAATTTTGTTAAGTTTATGGCCATACCTTCTAGAAGGTTCTTTTTTTTGTAGAGAAGGAACGATTAGTATAAAAGCGGACAGCTCCCCTGTTTTCGCTCTCTTATTCTCTCTTATTCTCTCTTATTCTCTCTTATTCTTAGTCTCTGTTACCGGTTGCTCTTATTCTCTTAGTCTTTTACGCTCTTACTCTCCGTTAGTTCTTACTCTTGCTCTTTGTTAACGTTAGTTATTTTAGTGATTTACTCTCTGTCAATCTCAGTGATTCTTGCCCTCCGCTATCGAGTGGTTCCTGATTCCGGGCGTAAGTGCGAGCGACAGAAAGTGGGACTCTCGCGAACGTTGTGATCCCGAACCCGAACCGGTTGGTGTATGCACGGAACGACCGTTACGTGAACGCGGTGTTCTGTCGGTTCGTTTCGCGCGCTGACAGGCGACAGCGAGAGAAAGGGGGTTCCTGGTTCCTGTTCCGACGGTAACCCGTCCCGCAGCGACGCACATCCGAACCGAGCCATCCGAGGGACTTCGCATCTGTCGACAGGGGGGGCCCAGAGCCGTCCACGCCGTAGTCCCGCTACGACGCCAGAGTCGCCCTCGCAGTAGGACCAGCCCCAGCGACCGGGGACCTACGTAAGCAGCCCAGGGGTCAGCCCCAGCGACCAGGGACCTACGTAAGCAGCCCAGGGGTCGGCCACGACGCCAGAGCCGTCCACGCAGTTGGACCAGCCTCCAGTCCAGGGGTCCAGAGACGACGCCGGAGCTGCCCACGCCGATAGCCGTACCAGTCCAACCACCCCAGTCCAGGGGGCCTACGCCGGCAGTCTAGGCAGTCCCTCGAGGGTCAACAGCAGCGTCGCCCCGTACCGGTCAGGTTAGGGTTATTAGGGCTCAATATTTTAGTGGTTGCATATCCGAGAGTGGGGTACTATATCAAACTATAGTTTATTAAATTCATTTATGAGAGTTGTTCAAGTTTTATTTTTCGGATCTAACCTCAACCTCTCTCTTGGATGCGAATAAGCCTTCGTAAAGGTAAGTGAGACATCTGATAGCTGTGAGACGGTATCGTCTCCTCTTAACAACTAAAGGGGAGATCGAAGTATCAGTCAGGGCCGGGCTTTGTAGTTGTTGGCGCCCTTCTTTCATCGCATTATTTGGTCAACTTGTAGTTCACCCACGACCACTCACCGACGAGTTGAGTTAGTCGGGCCCTGTGAGTAAGATCATCAAACGTCTTGTAACGTTAATAGAATTTAACGTTGCAAGAAAAATAAGAAAATTAATTCTCTATGAAAGAAGTTACTATCTTCAGAAGAAAAATAACTTAAAAGTAGAAAAAACAAAATAATAAATTTAGAAAGGTTATGATCTCATTAGACGCTTTTTGGGAATCAATTTCCTGTTGAAGAATTACGTAATTATTTGATTAATGAGGATAGAAAGACCGATTCATAACATGTTTACGAAAGCAACCGCTACTGATACACAGGGCGTTACAAACAAAATAGTTACCAAATCGCAATGGCCTCTATCAAACATAACCTCGAATCTCTCTCTAAAGACATCTACATTTCCACCGTTGCATCCAATTCTCGTGCCGAATAGCGTGGCGTTCGGAGCGAAGTTGACAGCATAGTAAAATCTACATATATCGTGGCTAATTCAGAGACATCATCTTTCCAAATCAGGTAAATAGTCCCTTATTAACATCTGTTGTTCATTGTTAATCATATTTTTTAAATTTTATTGAGGATTGTAAGAGAATACAAACATCTAGGTTAGGTCCCCATAATGGGTGTAGGGGATGGGGGTCCCGGACCCCCAGACTCTATCTTAACATCAATAGAGAAAAACAACCCTAAAGTTATCGTAGAATATATGGATGATGAAATGAATGCACCAAATTCAAGTAATAGTGTCATACAAATAAAAAATAGTAATAAAACATCAAAGGCTGATAACCTTAAGTATAAATTAAATGATAAGGGACCTTTCGAAGTATATATAGAAAGCACGAATGGTCAAAACATAGGTAATTATAATACATTAGGGATAGCGAAAAATTTATTTCAATTAAAATTATCTCATGTGTTGGATATTCAAAGAAAAGGAAAAAATAGGCTCGGGGTTAGATTTTCCAATCCAAAATCAGCAAATTCATTGCTAGAGGATGAAAGACTCATTCAATGGGGATATAAAATATATATCCCGTATAATAGAGTAACCTGTAAATTCTTGATCCGTCACGTAGACTTAGGGTATTCAGTAGAAGAGCTAATATAAGCTTTGACAATCCCGTAGATTAAAGGTGGAACAATTATTAACCTACGGCGTCTCACAACACGCGATAGACGTTCAAAAGATGTAAAATTCATACATACACCATCTGTGGTATGTACCATCACGGGAACAAGTATCCCGCGGGAAGTAAAAATTTATGACCATCCATTCCAAACATGCCCTTATATTTCACCGGTGATACAATGCGGAAAATGCTTAGTTTTTGGCCACATAAAAGCCCAATGCAGGGGTAGAGAAAAATGCTCCAAATGCACTAAAAACCCCCATAAAGGGGAATGTAATAAATTTTGTCTTTACTGCAAATCGGAAGATCACTATTCTACTAATAAATCCTACCCTGAATTTCAAAGACAAAAAAACATTCGATACTCCATGGCAATGGATGGGATCTCGTTTTTTGAAGCCAATCAACTCTTTCCCAAGAGGGGACCAAACATAAGTCAAGACCCATTCATCCCACACCCAGGTGACTTCCCACCTTTAAGAAGAAATATAGATCATCCAAATATCGAACAACACCAAAGAAGATCAATAATTCCCCCCAGTCCTGGCCCATATTCATGTAATATAGCCTCAAAAGTAGGCGACAGAATTAAAAGAAAAAGACCGAATGATCAATCAGATGGTCAAAATCGACCCTCAATCTCTTCATCCCCGACTTTCACCTTCAATTCACCAATGGTGTTCACTCGACATAGTCCGCCCTCAGCGGAGGAAATTAATGCTCATGATGGAAGAAATCTTCCTTCATACGAAAACCAAAAAGACATGCTCAATCATATCCAAGATTGGCTAAATTATATAAATCACACAATTAATAATATTAACTTCAGGGGTTTTAATAATGTAAAACCCTGATATATGCATAAAACTCAGTTAAGTATCATACAATGGAATATGAATAGCTACAAAAATAATTTCTTAGATCTTAAAATACTGATAAATCAATATAACCCAAATGTAGTCTTACTTAACGAAACACACTTGACCATATCTTATGCAGTTACACATTCGTTATATAACATTTATCGACAGGATAGACATGACGGATTCGGTGGGATAGCCACACTTATCAAATCACATATCCCACATCATCCGCTTACATTAGTTAACCCTGGTATGGCACACTACACCCAATTTCAAGCGTTCACCTTAGATAAGTTAAACATCGCAGTGATGAATGTGTACAATCCTCCACAGATAAATCTAAACCTTTTGGAATGGGAAGATTTGTTAGCACAAGTTAAAGTTAATAATAATGGGCGATTTAAATGCACATCACCCGGCGTGGGGATCTTTCAAAACAAATCATAATGGCACTATCATATATAATTCATTAGATGATATGCATCTTTCTTTCTTGAACAATGGGGAACCGACGAGATTAACTAAACCTAATGAAAACAAGTCCGTCATCGACTTAACACTAACTTCAAATAATATTGCTTCTAAATGCGATTTCCAGGTAATCAATTTCGCTACAAACAGTGATCACTTACCGACAATATGCACATTTCATAGCTCTTTTACACAAATCCCTCCAGGAAACATGTGCAAGAAATATAAGTTTTCGAAAGGTGATTGGCAAAAATATAATAAACTAACAGAAGAGGCTTTCATACAGGCAGGAGCTACAACTTATCAGGATTTTATCAGTATCATAGAAACGGCCAGAGATGAGACTGTTCCAAAATATAATAATACAAGTCATCCCAATGCTAAAAGTATCCCATGGTGGGATGATGAATGTCAGACGGCACTTAAACAAAAACAAATCCATCTCAAAAAATTTAAATCTCATCCAAGCATGGAAAACCATATCCTTCTCAGGGAAAACATAGCCAGGGCAGAAAGGTTGTTCAAAATTAAAAAGAGAAATAGTTTTATAAACTTTTGCAGTACAATTAATAGGTTAACACCGATTAAAAAAATTTGGGAAACCATCCACAGATTTGAATATGGTCAGGAGATAAGATTTAAAAAATGCCTACCACCGGAAAAGATAGCAACAGAGATATTAAATAGACTATCTGGATCAGATCTATCCCCTCACGTCGTGGTTATCCCCAATGAAAATAGGGCAAATAGAATAGAATATTATGAATTACTATATGTCATAAATAGTAAGGCTAAAAATACGACCCCAGGCATAGATGATATAGTGTACTCAATGTTAAAGCATCTTGGTGTGAAAGGGAAACATGCATTACTCTACCTTTTTAATGAAATCCTAGCAAAAGGAACTATTCCAATGGATTGGAAGATAACAACCATTCTCCCCCTCTTAAAACCTAAAAGAGACCCAACGGTGAGTAACAATTACCGGCACATAGCGCTAACCTCATGTATCTCGAAAGTATTTCAATCGATTATTAAAAATAGGTTAGAGTGGTATGTGGAAAAAAATGCGTTACTTCCCAACACTCAATTTGGTTTTAGGAAAGGGCGTAGCTGTACAGATGCTATTTCATATCTGTATCATCATGTAGAAAGGGTAACCAAACCAAAGATAACCATTTTACTCTTGGGGTATTTGTAGACATCAAATCTGCCTATGATAGTGTAGATATAGACATTTTATATAATAAATTAATTAACATGGGAATCACAGTATATGAAGCAAAGGTGATCTATAATCTCCAGCAAAACAGGATCTTAATCATTAAAGGCAATGAATATAATCTCATACAAAATAATAAACATACCAGTAAGGGACTACCACAAGGTTCACCCCTAAGTCCCTTACTCTTCAATATATATACTATTTCTATATTTAATAATGTGGAAGACTCAATTCTTGTCCAATATGCAGATGATATAATGCTAATGAGTCAAGGGAACTCAATTCCATTAAATTTTCAGTCAATGCAAACAAATCTAGACAATCTGGCTATGAACTTAAGTGATCTTAAATTAGAATTTGCTCAAGAAAAATCAGAGTATATATTGTTTTTAGAAAAGGCAAGGCAAAAAAGCACTATCCCAATCTCTTCTTGAATAATCACCCTCTCAATAACTCGGACAGCATTAAATATTTGGGAACTCACTTCACATATAATCTCAAATGGAACAAGCACTTTCAATATATTCAGAACAAATGTCAAAAAAGGATCAATATCCTCAGAGCACTTTGTGGTACAAGTTGGGGAGCCGACCCATCCACACTATTAATGATCTATAAAAGTGCAATTAGGTCACAGATCGACTATGCATGTCCAGTGTTCAACGTACATAATAAGTCAATTTTCAATAAACTGGAGACAATCCAAAATAGTTCATTAAGAATCATTTTGGGATGCCTCAAATCAACCCCAATCATGGCCCTCCAAGGCATTGGAGGCATCACTGATCTTAAAACAAGGCGGATCCGGCTAACGAATAATTTCATGTTGAAATGTAAATCAATAAAAAATCACCCTCTCATAGTATTATTAAAAAATCCACAGAGAGAACCTGCCCTTCACACAGTAGATACCGAGAGCCTCATTCAAGAATCCAATAACTTAATATCACAACGGATCCCAGAATTCTGTTCAAAACCAAATTATGCTCCTTTTTTAGTCCATTACAGTTATCTTATGGAATCAATCAGAGCATATATCCCAGATTACAATAAATTGAAGATACAAAGTCAAAAAGACTTCATGGAATATTGTAACACGCTTATGTGCGGTTACTAGAGTGATTTGGCGCTGGGACGGAGTTCGGGAGTTCGGGAAACGGTTTTAAGAGTCGGTTTTACGGTTTTGCTCGGGCGCCAGATTTTTAAGGGTTTTCTCCCTCGGGAATATACCTGGGTAATTTTACGAACTCAGGAGATTACCAGGGTTGTCTGTAGAAATGAAACACACGCTCAAAAATAGAAAATCCTAAAATCAATTTATTTGGCCGTGAAAACAATTCGTACATTTAACACCTGCCGGCGTCAGGTCGTCGGACGGAAATCGGGCAAAAACTTATTTACAATTATTTTTGGTATTTCGAAAAGGAAACATACGGATGCGAGAATATTATTATTACAGTTGGAGAGGAATAAAAGGTATTCTAACTAACAGCGAGAAGAGAAGAAAGCAGTTTACTAAATCGAAAACGCGAAAACGGAAGGTGGAAATACTTCTTACAAATTTTTAGCATCTACGATATGAAAAACCCTTCTTAAAACTGAAAATGCGAAAACGGAAGATTATCCTAACACTTTTACATTGAAAGAGAAATAGCTAAATACGGAGACGGTAGAAAAACGTGCAGTGGCTAATATTCGGTAGTGCGTCTATTACGAGAGAGCGAGAGTGTGAGAGAGAGCAAACGGAGGGCAGCGGAAAATTAATTTTTCCCTACAATGAAGGAAAAATTAATTTGTAGCGGTTCTGAGCGAGACGGTTGTTAGCGGTTCGACGTACACGCTAACACACATAGACGGAATAGCAAAACATTTGCTATTAGCGGTCGGTACTGGACGATTACATAACAGATAACAAATAGTTCAACATATGACGGCGGTAACGTTCACAATTACATTGATCGGCGGTGATACGCACACAATTACATATAACAAAGAGTTCGGCGGATGTAAAGTTAATCGGCGGTGACGATCACAGTCGACAGACAACGGCGGTACTTTCACAGTTACATATAACAGAGAATTCGGCGGTTTTAACGGCGGTGACAAACACAGATCATGGACGATTACGTAACGAATAACAAATAGTTACATATAGCGGCGGTCGGCGGTACGTTCACAGTCAGACACTCACAAATATCGGTCGGTGACGCTCACAATTACATATAAGACAATTACATAGATCGGTCGGTAGGACAGAAACACAACGGATAAATGCTAATAACGGACGGTTGGCTACAGACAGGTAATGGCTCTCACCTTGGATTAACTCAGGCAGAGAACGCCGTAGAGGGCGAGTGGCTCATATTCATTTAGTCCGGATATTGAAATTATGGTGGATTGAACAGTGCCTTATCGGCCGCCATCTATCCGAGATAGATTTGATTTCGCGATCGAATGTATGGTGGGTGGTCTACTCTCAGCTCTCGAAAATCGGTTTCGTTACATCCCCCCTTTTGTTCCTCAAGAAAAGCAATAATTGTAACGGTTTCATACGGAAATTATTGCTTTTCTTCTAAACCATAATATCGGCGGATAAGGTGTCGGAGCTTTTCGCGGTGAAATGATTAAACGGTTGCA
This sequence comes from Cryptocephalus moraei, assembly GCA_946251905.1. NCBI lineage: Eukaryota > Metazoa > Arthropoda > Insecta > Coleoptera > Chrysomelidae > Cryptocephalus > Cryptocephalus moraei. The sequence continues at coordinate 29,682,357 of OX276458.1, read as the reverse complement.
CGTGTTCCTATTTACAAAAAAAAAAATCAATTCTTAAACCCGGTCGAGTCTCTATTCCATAAAAATCTTATTCGTATTACCAATTTACTATTCCCGGAAATGCTTACCAAAATCCAAAAAAAAACAAATTAATAAACAAAATATATAAAACAATACTTAAATGCTTGCGGCTTCTGCGCTCTACTCTCGGCGACAATCCCGCGACGTCCCGTCTATCTCGTCCCAGCGGCATCACGACAAAACTCCGGGTTCCGTTGAGCCTGGGGTTGTCCGGACGTCGGCGTCGACGGTGTCGGTTGGCGGCAAGGGTGTCGGCTTCGATGTGGCTTCCCTGGCGGTGTTTGACGGCGGTGGAACATCGACATGCTCCAGTTCCATTCCTCCCTTCCTTGAAGTAGGCTAAGGGCGGTGGGTCGGTGTTGGTTTCGTTGTCGGCGGGGGCCCAGACGACTAACACGATGCGACGCCACTGGTTGCGGACTCCGTCGTGTCGAATGGTCGTTTCTCGTGGCGCCTCCCGGCGGTTCCTCTTGTTGGCGGCGGCTCTGACGATTAACACGATGCCACGCCACTGGGCGCGGACCTCGTCGTGTCGAATGATCGTTCTTCGTAGCACCTCCCGACGGTTCCTGTTGGTGGACCTTATTTCTCCGGCATGACTCGCAACTCCGAACGTACTTGGCAATGTCCCTGAACATTCCCGGCCAGTAATATCGGAGTGCCATTCTGGCGGTCGTTTTGGCGATTCCTATGTGTCCTGCAGTGGATTGGCAGTGATTTTCGGTAATCACTCGGTTTCGGGACTGCATCGGGACACAGAGTTTCCAGGGATCCACCAATTCGGGTTCGGTGTGGTCGCGGCTGTCCCAGAAATGACGATAGAGCCGTCCCTTCCTCTCGCAATACTTCGGGTTGCCTTCGGGATTCACACGGACATCCTGCAACTTCCGACGGTACCAGGAACAAGCGATTTCTTGTTCCTCGGCGAGGACGGGATCAGACAGCGGAGCTCTGGGTAGTGCATCGGCCACACGGTTTTGACCTTCTCGGCGCTGGTTCTCGTGTTGTATCAGGGGCGTCGTTTCTCGGATTTCTTCGAAGGCATTTAAATTTTCATCTTCTTCGAGAAAGTTTTGTGGGCGGCGCTCCTGTTTTGTAGTCAATGTACGGAATTCAGGGATGGAAGTTTCTACTACCGGGGTGCAGGAAGACATCTGCGTCAGCTGCAGCGGTCGGCCTTCCATGTAGACAGTCCTCGTTCCCAAATCCAGTTGGAAACGAAGGCGGCAGAGGAGATCCATCCCAATTAGCAAGTCAGAGGATAAACGGGGAATATAACCCCAACGGTGTGTGACTAGTCGGTGTCCCATTTTCACTGTGAGCTCTAGGTTCTGTTGTACGTCTACTAGATCTCCGCTAGCGACACGGGCGTACGAACGAGGCTCTCCAGACGTCGGAACATTTGCGGCGGCGCATTGTTGTGCAATGCGATCTCCCACATATGATCGGGTGGCTCCTGTGTCTAAGAGGGCGACATAACGTTCCCCATAGACAGACACCATTAGATGAGGGCGGTTGTCGTTACCTTCGGTGGCGGAAAGCTCTTCAGAGGTTTGTGGCGGCCCTCGCTGATCTTCCCTTGGTTGAGTCCAGCGGGCTGGTCGGTTTCCCGGACAGGGGCAGTCTCTGGATAACACCCCTTCGGTGCCGCACCTGGAGCAGAACAGCTTGGCAGGACGTCGGCACTCAGTCCTGGCGTGTCCTATTTCTCCGCATCTCCAACACCTCAGGGTAGAGGTGGTGCTCCTCCCGGATGCCCTGGGATGAAATGGAGGGTTCGCCCTAGCCAAGGGCGACAGCGGCGGCGGGTCGGTTTGTACAGGAGGTGGATTCGTCCTGGGCGGAAGTGGCAACGGCGCGCTCGTCGATGGCGTGAAACTGCGTGTCGACGGCTCGACTCTCGGTGCGGGAGACGATCTCTGCTTCGGCGAGGATGCCGTCTCTCTCTTCAATTCTTCTCTCAACAGCTCGAAGTCCCGGGTTACATCACAGAATGATGAGATGTTATCGAAGTCGGTCCGGCGGATTTGTTGTCGGTACGAAGGTCTCAGGTTTCGGTACAGCCACTGAAGTTCTTGTTCGGGAGACATCTGTCCATGTCTGCGTACGAGGGTCTGAAGATCAGTGATGTATTTCGATACTGGCTCGTCTTCCCTCTGGACTCGGCGGCTGATTTCGGCTTCTAGGTCGATCTGGTAGTTGACCGGGTAGTAGAACGTCCTGAAGCTCTTGAGAAAGTCTTCCCACGTCTGGATTCGTTGGCGGTTGTTTCGGTACCACAGTGCGGGGTCCCCTCGTAGTAATTCAGGCATTACGGGAAGAAGTCGGTCGAGGTGGATGTTCTGCGATGTACATATTTCCTGGAGACGCTCGATGAAGGTTACGGGATCGGTTCGGCCGTCGAAGACGATTCGCCACTCATTTACCCTGAGTGGTGTAAAACTAGGAACGGTTTCGGGAGAGATAATATTAGACACTGCGGGGTTCGGTGGGGGCGGAGTAGATTCGGTCGCGGAAAAGGGTTGCGGATTTTCTTGAGGACAGGGAAAACTAATTCCGTCTCGTAAAAATCGCACTACACGTTTTCTTAATTCGTCGACGGTACCTTGTGTGTTTAATCGGAATTTCGCGGCTTCGGCTTGCAGATCGGATTTGTTTAATTTATAAATCCAACCTACGCGGGGATCGTTAGTTTCGGTATTCGGAACTTCGAGAGATGACTTATTTTCCGCATTTTCTTTAAGGGGCATTTTGGGTGTTTGTTTCTACAGACAATTACACGAAAGTGAAATTCAGAGTCCCTGCTCGGGCGCCAAATTTGTAACACGCTTATGTGCGGTTACTAGAGTGATTTGGCGCTGGGACGGAGTTCGGGAGTTCGGGAAACGGTTTTAAGAGTCGGTTTTACGGTTTTGCTCGGGCGCCAGATTTTTAAGGGTTTTCTCCCTCGGGAATATACCTGGGTAATTTTACGAACTCAGGAGATTACCAGGGTTGTCTGTAGAAATGAAACACACGCTCAAAAATAGAAAATCCTAAAATCAATTTATTTGGCCGTGAAAACAATTCGTACATTTAACACCTGCCGGCGTCAGGTCGTCGGACGGAAATCGGGCAAAAACTTATTTACAATTATTTTTGGTATTTCGAAAAGGAAACATACGGATGCGAGAATATTATTATTACAGTTGGAGAGGAATAAAAGGTATTCTAACTAACAGCGAGAAGAGAAGAAAGCAGTTTACTAAATCGAAAACGCGAAAACGGAAGGTGGAAATACTTCTTACAAATTTTTAGCATCTACGATATGAAAAACCCTTCTTAAAACTGAAAATGCGAAAACGGAAGATTATCCTAACACTTTTACATTGAAAGAGAAATAGCTAAATACGGAGACGGTAGAAAAACGTGCAGTGGCTAATATTCGGTAGTGCGTCTATTACGAGAGAGCGAGAGTGTGAGAGAGAGCAAACGGAGGGCAGCGGAAAATTAATTTTTCCCTACAATGAAGGAAAAATTAATTTGTAGCGGTTCTGAGCGAGACGGTTGTTAGCGGTTCGACGTACACGCTAACACACATAGACGGAATAGCAAAACATTTGCTATTAGCGGTCGGTACTGGACGATTACATAACAGATAACAAATAGTTCAACATATGACGGCGGTAACGTTCACAATTACATTGATCGGCGGTGATACGCACACAATTACATATAACAAAGAGTTCGGCGGATGTAAAGTTAATCGGCGGTGACGATCACAGTCGACAGACAACGGCGGTACTTTCACAGTTACATATAACAGAGAATTCGGCGGTTTTAACGGCGGTGACAAACACAGATCATGGACGATTACGTAACGAATAACAAATAGTTACATATAGCGGCGGTCGGCGGTACGTTCACAGTCAGACACTCACAAATATCGGTCGGTGACGCTCACAATTACATATAAGACAATTACATAGATCGGTCGGTAGGACAGAAACACAACGGATAAATGCTAATAACGGACGGTTGGCTACAGACAGGTAATGGCTCTCACCTTGGATTAACTCAGGCAGAGAACGCCGTAGAGGGCGAGTGGCTCATATTCATTTAGTCCGGATATTGAAATTATGGTGGATTGAACAGTGCCTTATCGGCCGCCATCTATCCGAGATAGATTTGATTTCGCGATCGAATGTATGGTGGGTGGTCTACTCTCAGCTCTCGAAAATCGGTTTCGTTACAATATTTCCAAAGAACGTTCTCGGGGTATATACACATCTTTACAGACGCCTCAAAAATCAGTAATTCCGGTAAAACAGGTATGGGCATATATATACCTGCAAAAAATATAAAATTTAGCGCAAAATTAAGTGAGCAACTACAAATTTGTACTGCAGAAATTGCGGCAATTCATAAAGCCATTCAGTTAATACATATGTATAAGCTTAAATCCTCTATAATCTTCTCTGATTCACAAAGTGCGATTCAAAAAATACAAAATCAGAAATTCCATTTAATGACTTCAGAGATTCTACAAATCAAGAAGGATATCATATTACTCAAAGATGTGGACATATCAATAGTCTTACATTGGATACCAGGGCATAAGGGATTCTCAGGCAACGAAAAGGCCTATAAGCTGGCTAGAATTGGGGCAAATTTAAATATACCATATCAGTACACTTTAGACTACCAAGAATATATTACAAGTATCAGAAATCATAGTTTTGATATTTATAAAAGAAGATGGGTTCAACTGCTCAAAGAATCACATAACTTTTATAGTAATATACAAGATACTTTTACAAAGACACCATGGTTTACAGTATTTGGTAATCTTCCAAGAAAACTTATTACTCTTATAAACAGACTCATGACGGGATATTCAAGATCACCATTACATCTATTTAGACTAAACATAAAAGATGATCCATATTGTGACTGTGGAGAAGTGGGTAGTCTAACTCACGTCCTATTTGAATGTCAAAAATATGACACTAATACTTTTTACAGAGATTTATCACATATAGTAGAAACACCTATATCAATAAACTCCTTATTGAGGGGACTGAACCTAGACGTTTTAAAAATAATAAATAATCACATAAATAAATATAACATTGAACTTTAGGGGTCCGCGAGGGGACTATTTCTAATTTGGTTTGATATTTATAATATTATTTTCTTTCAAAGTCAGAGAAATATATAGAATTCCGATACCCACAATTTTGGCCTTTACGAGAATAGAAAAAGGATAGGTAATACTATCAGCTCTGGGTAAATGACCTCAGCAGTCGAGCCCATCAAACAAGAAAGAAGAAGAAGAACCGTTGCATCCTTCCTTGTTTCAAACTAAATCACAACACAACGCCACAAAATGGCGCGTGTTTAAAAACTAATTTTTCCGGCGTTTTACCGACGAAGGCGCAATGGTGGTCATATCTATACCAAATTTGCCTCACTGCAACTAACTTCATGAGACTAGGCATAATGGTGGCCGCAGTGGCAGGTCAATCGTACGCTGCAGTTTCCTAGCTGAGCTCCATTGATATGATCGTATAAGATTGAAATGTTTACAGATAAAAGATATGTTACTTGCGTAATGTGATGGGTTTTTATTGAAAATTGTATCCAACATGTCCTGTGGGGTTATAGTGATAAAAGCAATTTCAAGGATCACTGATGTATGTGTGGGTTACAAAGATTCCTGTTATTGTCGGTAACATGTACTGTAAATTTTAGAACAAAATGAATAATAAATAAATTAGACCAGAAACAAAATCAATACAAATTTGTGTACCATAATTATAAGAATTAATTTATGGAGTAAGAACTATGTTTGAGTAAAAAATGTTTTAACTCCATTCAAACTTCTTTATATTTTTGCAGAATTAAATCTCTAATGGTACCTTATTATAAAGTTGCAATGCTAGGTCATGAGGTAAGTTTTGTCCAATTTTCTGTCTAGTATAGGGAATTTGAAAACCCTCACTCTGCCTGGCTGTAAAAGTACAGTATTGTCACGCTTAGGATCCTAGTCCTTAAGCGTGCTCAATGTGGGGCGGTAGCAAAATGTAGAATAGGTTGAACAAACCAAATAACATTTCTTTTGACCTATCAACAACAAATAGATTACAGGGTGTGGTACGTAACCTAGCATCGACCACCTTAACTAAGAGAGAGTGAGAGAGAGAGAGAGAGAGAGAGAGAGAGAGAGAGAGAGAGACTGCATACTGCATAGAATATTATAGAGTATAGAATACATGCATGTCGCAATGAAAATTGAAAATAAATTGTCAAATGGCGAGCTTTTGATTCGTGGCTTAATGGAGTTCAGCCAGATCACAAAAGAGCAAAGGTCCCGTCCTAAGGACTTCATCCTAGTTTGTCGATTGTCAGTATATCAGCTCAATTGATCAGTGATTAATGTCTGCTAAATCACTGCTTAAAGAATGATCCAGATTGTTTATTTAGTGGCGTATTTATTCGTGAAACGAGAGCGATTTGTTAAACGCTTTCATGGATAAGTCGTATTTTCGTTCACGTTAGTTCATCCTCTAGATTAAACAGAAATGCGAAAACAGGAGATATCTTTAGGTGATTGAAATGAGAAATTACACGTTTCGCCCTGGCTTAATTATTTAGTCCACATACTGCTCTCATTTGTGACAGTATTATCTACTAAATAAAAATCTATTTTGATAAACCTGTACATTATTTCTACACGTTTCTAGCGTAAAATGACTCGGCAATGTTAAAATTTCAAAGGTAGTAAGAAAATATTTTTTTTTCGATTTCGAGAAAATTTCGGAAAACCGAAAAACAACAAATCTAAACTGTTCTTCAGAGGAGATTTATTCAAAAATGTTATTGGGTTTGACTGGATATATTCGATAGTATATACAAAGTTACAATTCATTGTTGGTGCGAATTTTGATAAAATTTAAAAAAGAAAAAGCGATAAGTACATTAGATTAAATAGAAATTATAAAGTCGATCTTCTTCTTCTAGTGCCGGCTCCGCGACGGAGGTTGGCAATCATCATGGCTATTCGGATTTTGGAGGCAGCTGCTCTAAAAAGTTCACTTGATGTACATCCGTGCCATACTCTCAGGTTACGTAGCCATGATATTCTCCTTCATCCTATACTTCTCTTTCCTAGGATTTTTCCCTGTATAATCAACTGAAGCATGGCGTATCTTGTATACCCACAATTCGAATGATTCCAGCCTTTTAATAGTTGCCGCATTCAGGGTTCAAGTCTCCATTCCATAAAGCAATGTCGAGAAAACATAGCATCTTGCCAATCTGACTCTCAGGTCTAGCTTTAGGTCTTTTGTGCAGATTACTCTTCTTAGTTTGTTGAAATTCGCCCGTGCCTTTTCTTAATCTCCTTGGAGTAATCATTTGTGGAGTTAATCATTGTGCCCAGGTATGTATATTGCTCTAGTTGTTCTACACTGGTGCCGCTAATTGTCAGGTTCTCGTTGTTTCTCTGGGTTTTCGATATTCTCATAAATTTTGCCTTTTTGATATTCATTGTTAGCCCGTATTCTCGACCATATTCGACTATCCTATTCATCAGTCTCTGAAAATATTCGATTTTTTCTGCCATTATAATAGTGTCTCCGCATACCTAATGTTGTTAATCGGTATTCCGTTTACCTTTATTCCGGCTGTCTCTCCCTCCAGCGCTTGTGTCATTATTTCTTCTGAGTATGCGTTAAAGAGGAGTTGTGATAATACACAACCCTGCCTTACCCCTCGTCTAATTTCAATCTCTTCTGACAGATGTTCCTTAATGCGTACTTTTGCTCGTTGTCTATAATATAGATTTGATATGATTCTAAGGTCGTTATGATCTATTTGTTTCACCGGGAGGACCTTCATTAGTTGGTCGTGTCGTACTTTATCAAACGCTTTATTATATCTTATTATCTCTGAATTAATATATTAAGTGTGAAGAGAGCCTCACGCGTACCAGGCCTTTACGAAATCCAAATTGTGTTTCCTCTATATCCATGTCTAGTTTTTGATATATACGTTTATGGATGATTTTTAGGAGCAGTTTTAGTGTATGAGACATCAGACTAATGGTTTGGTGATCGCTGCAATCCCTGGTGTTGGCTTTTTTGGGTAGGCAGATAAAGGTCTGAGGACACTTCTGGCAAACCGGGACCTCAGCCTAGACCTCCGGATCAGATTACTTCGCTGCTACATCTTCCCTGTCCTTCTATACGGATGTGAGAGCTGGACCATTGATGCAACCACAGAAAAGAGAATCGATGCGTTCGAAATGTACGCCTACAGGCGAATGCTGCGAATTTCTTGGACGGCACATAAGACAAACATAGAGGTTATGCAGCAAATGGGTAAACACAAAGAACTCCTCACGACAATCAAGGAGAGAAAGCTGCAGTACCTAGGACATATCATGAGAGGCGAACGATATGAGATTCTCCGCCTGATAATAGAAGGAAAGATCGAAGGAAAACGGTCAGTCGGCCGTAGACAAAATTCATGGCTGAGGGGCTTACGTAGATGGTTCGGACAGACATCCATAGAAATTTTCAGAGCTGCGGTTTCCCGCACAACAATAGCCATTTGGATCGCCAACCTTCGTAGGGAGACGGCGTCCTAAGAAGAAGAAGATAAAGGTCGAAATCAACCATTCCTCCTTGGGTATAACACCTGACTTATAGATTTGGTTAAAGAGTTTCACCAGGATATCTATGTATCTTGTATCTATGATTTTTAGTATGTCTATAGGCAGTTCGTCAGGTCCAGGGCTTTTTCCGTTCTTTGCTGTTTTTAGGGCATACAATACTTCTTCCTTTGTAATATTTTGGCCATTTTCATTTGGGCCCAGTTCTGTGTGTTCTAGATCCCCTCTTTCATCTTCGAACAGTTCCTCGATGTACTCTTTCCATCGCTATAACTTTTCATCTGTTTGTGTTATGGTGTTTCCATTCCTGTCCTGGAGTGTGCTGGTGGGATTGTGTCGTCTTAACCCTGTCATGTCTTTAACTTTTTTATGTAGGTTAAAAAAGTCGATGGAAGACCTAAAATTATAGGGAATAATGGATAAATTATTCTATAAAAGATTACATCATCTACTAAACTTTCTGCATTTAATCGTATCAGATGTGATATGAGTTAATTTGTTTAATTTTTAGCAAAAATAATTTTTATAAAAATACAATTAAACCGATTTCCTGAGTTCCACTTTAGATGCGCGTTTCAACAACGCACTAATTTTTAATCTACAACATTTCAGCCTTTCGGCCTTTTCACAAAGAGCTTTATTAAGCGGGGCGGGGCGCTCTCTGTACCGGATCTAATTTTATTTATTCCAAATGAATTTCGCAATTAATTCCAACATAGCTCAATTACTCACCGATTTTTACGCATGCGCTAGGTCGGCACTTTTAATCACTAATCCCCGCAATTCAAATATCTGCCTTAATGAAATGAAACCCTTCGCGGATTTTTCCTACAGTGAAACTTTAATTTCAAACTCGACGTTTTCTAAAAAGTGTTTTATTCGTGGGTGGAAAAGTCGGCCGCTGTCAACTCTTCCCATTTCGGTAGGATAATTCGATTACGAAACTGAAACGAGTTAATAAGCAACAAGATAGGAAGGTTGACACTTCGAATGAAATACACATGTACACGTAAGTGGTCGAGTGTATATGGATTCATTTTCGCCTGAAGCGCTGTAAATAACTATTACTCGTTGAATCATCGTGAAATACGTTTTTAATAGTTGGGAAGTGTGGCGTCGCAAGTTTCATCAAATTGTTTCCTATAAACCTAGTCCGACATCATTCGCTCTAATTCTGCATAATAATTCATTTAGGAGGAAAGGTGGCACATATTCGTTGGGTCACGACATTCGATTAATGGACTTTTATGTACAGAAGCAGGGACGTAGGCGGAAATAGAATAGAAAAAATGATAACTATTAGATGTAAAATGTTACGTCAGGAAATGAATATTCGCTATTTGGTGTACCGTAGACTATAATGAGTTTTTCAAATTTGGGTTGGCTATAACTAAAAAAAAAACTGGGGATGTGTCTGCATTTGGGCAGCACAAAAATATCCAAAATTGAAAACAAATTCTGGAAGCGGATTTCGAGAAAATCTCAAAAAACCGAAAAACAACTGTAAAGTGTTCTGCAAACAAGATTTGTACAAAGATTTTACGAAATTTTATGATATACATTTGATAGTAGAGTGAAAATACATATATAGTTAAAAAATATTTAAGCGGATTTCGAGAATAGTTTAAAAAAACCTATAAACGACAAGTATAAATTGTTTTCAATGCCAAAAATGATGCTGAATTATATTATACATATTTGCTAGTTTAATAAGTAGTTAAGATTTAAAAAAAATGGTGAAGCTGATTTCATGAAAATTTAAAAAAAACGAAAAATGGCAGGAGTAAACTTCCCATTCAAAGTGACATATTTTAATAAAATGTTTATAGGGAGGTTTCAATGTTACGTACAAAGTATAAATACTTTGGGTGAACCTCTTCTGATGTAATGTTTATAATGTCACAATAGCAAATTAGAGTTGTATTAAAAGCTCAAATGAAAATTTTTGCTAGTGTTTGATTTTTAAATACTTTGAAATTCTTCTTCGATTAATTATAATTTGGTCATTTTCCTAGTTTTTATTCCTTTCTTAGATAATTCGAAAAATTCTTAATTGGCAACAAAATTTTCATAACTTTTATTTTTGGATACCTAATAATTAGTACTAAACTAAAATAGGGTATTTTAACAGGAAGAGTCACATTTTTAAAATGAAATAAACGAATAGTAATTGCGAAGTAATTGCTATCAACTGTCAAAATATTACACTACGTAGTACGTACATAGTGCATAGTATATAGTATAGTGTTTTTTTTTAAATTTCACCTCATAGTAGTCTGTGGATAGTGTTTGTAAATGCACCTTACTAAAAAATGTCATTATCAAAAGTTCACTCGTTCCAAGCACTTCGAAGACTTGTTCCTTGGGAGAGTTAAGAGTTGTCAAGCTTGCTTTTATTACTTTATTATTAATTAATAGAGCCAAGCTGTCTTTTTCAAGACACTAGTAACTGATTGGAGCAGTTTCAATTTTTATTAAAAAAGTGAGATTATGACAACCTACTTCAATATTGAAATTTTTTAGTAAGGCGCATTCACAAACAACTATCCACAGCCTACTATGAGGTGAAATTAAAAAAAAAACACCCGTTATATCATATACATAGTATTGTAACGAAATGGCTCGCCGCGATATAAACACGCCGGGAGCTACACAAGTTCGCCGAATTGCGATCCCGAGAAGGACGGGTCGAAGCCGACGGGAAGAGTCGAGAAGGTTCGACGCGATAACAAGTTCCTCGAATTCGAGAATCATCTCCCGAAACTTCGGGAATATTCCAGCAAACGTCTAGAAGGCTTCTACCTGCGTTTATAAGGAATGCCGGACTCATGGCGGAGGCAGTTGAAGAATCGGAACGTAAACATTCTGGCGAGAGACCGCGCGCGTTAAATAAATAAACATTTGTGTGTGTGAATATAAATTAAGTTAAGGGATTGTTAAGTTAAGTTTATAAGTGTCGTGTAAGCAATAAATAAATTAGGACAAATAGTGTACCTAGTGTTTGGTATTAGCAAATAGTAAAAACGTTACAGTATATAATACATAGTACAAAAAATTCTGTACAAAATTGTCCCCTGCGTTTTAGCATCTGTTCAGTGACTTCTAATCTGTTTTTCAAGATATGCATTTGTTTTGAAATATTTTTAGTAAGTATCATAAAATTTCGACAAAAGGACTAGTTTTTGAGATACTTTAAGAAGTATATTGTTCTTCTTTGACTGCATCACATCAATTTCATGATTTTAAATAAGTACTTCAAATCAAGTTACTGCTATGGCCTATGGATGAGAGAATTGTGTTGTATGCTGCATTTACGTTGGTCTCATGAGAAATCACAGAAAATAATATACCGCAGGGTACATTGCTAGAAGTGAAGCAATATTTTGCATATATGTCAAACGTAACACATTTTACTCATTTCTTTGTTATAATTTTCTCATGGCTCTAGGAGAAACTGTTAATACAATTTAAACATGGAATTCAGTAACACCATACTTACGGCAAACATATAGTTGCAACATATTTCGCTCATATCTTTGTTGAGGTTCTTCGTTCATTGTCTCAAGAACTCACAAAAACTCAGGACACTACACATGAACAGAATCAATATTTTGCCAATGGAAAAGCAATTGGCGCATGAATTTTCATGTATTTCTATATTGCAGCTACTTTGCTCATAACCTCATGAGAAATCACAGAAAAACAAAAAGCTGCAAAGAGCTTAAACTGAAGCTAAATTAATATTTACGTCAATCGTAGGAACGTATTAGATTTCGCTTATTTCTCTGTTGCACTTAGTTTGTTCATGGCCCCATAAGAAATTACGGAATGTTAATAGGAAGCAAACATGGATTGACGCAATATCATGGTAACGACATAATACACAAATCATGTTTCATTAGTTCGTTGTTACAGTTACTTTTGTTTTAGATCTCATGAGAAATCAGAAAATATTCGTATGGCATAAAGAATATGGATTGATGCATTACATTGCCTACGGCGTCATATTCCTTGAATGCAGTTGTTCTGCTCACCGATGCCTCATGAGAACTCATAAAAAAATGAACACATTATAGGGAACACTCAACATAAGCTGAATCGATATTTATCTGTGAAGAAAGTGTTAAGAGTGCACCATATTTTTCTATTTCTTTGTTGGAGTTACTTTCTTCATTGTTTCGAGAGCTCACAGAAGCTTGTTCTAAAGGACACTGCATATGAATCTAATCCCTATTTTGCACGTACGTGAAGTTTGAATACAAAGTAGGCACAAAAACATTTTTTTTGTGGAGTTATGACAGTTTTAGACGTCCTGGCAAGTATAAAAATAATTCCGTCAAATTAAAGGTAATAAAATATATATAAGCATATAAGCTATTGTAACGCGAAATGTAAACAGCAGCGCGAAATGTGTTTACCCTTATCGGACGGCGGCTTACCTCAAAGGAACGCCGCTACGTTTAATTAAGTCCCCGGCAACATCTTATTAAGGAGAATGATTTATTACCTTCTGGACGTTTCTACATAAACATTATTAGGGAACAGAAGGATCGAGTTATGTCAGGAACCATCGCGAATACAATTGAGATGTATATAAGCGGGCATGCGGTCGGAGAGAGGAGATGAAACGTGAAACCGCGAGTGAATAAACAACGCGAAAAATGGACAAGTAAAATAAATTAGTTAAGAGTGTGACATAAATTAATTAGTTAGTAAATAGTTAAAATAAATTAAGTAGTGTGTAGTATAATAATTAAGAACAGTGTAAAGAAATTAGAAATAAACGTTACACTATTGAAAATGCATGAATTCTGGGCAGTTCCGGCATCATTTCGATGAGTTTTAGTGTTCTATAAAAACAGTTCTTTAAATTGCACAACACTAATCACCAAAAATGTAATATAAATTAAAAAAAGAATAGTGAACTAAATCTCATGGGAAGTTTTATTTCCTCTGACAACATTTCTGGCGTTCTCTTCCCAGAATAATATCTTGATTCGTTCTGCGGGGATAATTTACGTTATAATTACTAGGTGTAGGTATGACGGTATAAGAAAAATAAATATAAATAAATAAATATAAAAAATAAATATAAAATAAAAATAAATATAATAAAAATAAGAAATGTTTTAATACTCATGACTTCAAGAGAGTCCTGCATACTATAACAATATTTCTAGAGTTCTTTACCAAAAATAATGCCAGAACTCCTCAAAACTTATCAGAATTAAAACATTTATTTTCATCTATACCCATATTACCCATACCTGGTAGTTAACGAGCTCAATTATTTTCTATGCGAAATCAATTAGAATGAAATTATTTTTGTTAGGGAGCTTCAGAACTAGGGGAACTTTGGGGGGGAAACTCTCCAGAAGAAGCAGACTTCCCCAGTACTCAACCGATTTAGTTCATTTTTTTTAAATCTAATTACATTTTCATCATTAGTGTTCTCTAATTAAAGACACTTAGTTTAAATTTAATAAAAAAAAACTCTATAACCCATCAAAATGATAGCAAAACAGCCTAGAACTTTAAGCCACGTGTATGCTTATGTTGTAAATTAACATAAAAAAAATTATATATTTTTTTACTCTTAATTAGCGGAACTTTTTGGAACGGTAAGGTGAAATCATTAGTATTTCAATAAATTTCTTGAGCAGCTTTTCGTATTTCTGGGGGTGTACAGGTCAATTCTACATTTTTGTCTTCCATTTGGCGCACGTAAGTACGTAGTTACTGAGTTTGTCCTAGGGCCACTAGGGCTACTAGATTTTCATATTCACATACGAAACGTCCATGTCAGTGACGTCAGTGTAACCAACCCACGCAAAATTCCCTAGTGTAATACGAAAACTTGAACAGCCAAAATGTAATGAATTAATAAAGCAAAGTAGATAAAATAGTATATTACACACGTTTAATAAGACGTATTGCCACAATCGTTCTATTAAAACTCTCGTTTGACAATACTCCGTTTCATTAAACTAGTATAATAATATACTATTGATTCTATGTATAAATTGTATGCCAACTTCACGAACGTCTATTTTGTCCATAAAAAAGACAAGCGCATGACATTTCACATATTTCTACGTTATAGCTATTTTGTTAATGATCTTATGAGAAATCATCGAAAAATAGTAAGTTACCAAGAACATTACTTAAACTGAAATACATTTCTTTGTTTAAGTTACTTTGTTCGGGGATTCAAGAGAAATATAAAATAATATGATGAAAAGAATATTGCCTAAACCATAACAAAAAATTTTCTGCGTAGAAACGCATTACATTTCTCTTATACATTTGGTGCAGTGAGTTTGTTCATGACAGATCATATGGCATTATATGTTGATATGTTGACAAGAATATGAATTGAAACAATACTTCATTGATGCAAGTTTCCCATTAATAAGCTATTTCAGAAATCACTCACTTTATCGAAATTATATAAGAGATGAGAAATATTCCAAAATAGATGGTTAATTTAAAAAATGTATTAAAATCATTGACCAAAGTGCTAAAATATAGGGGGTATTTGTATACTGAACCCCTTCTATTTTGATTCCTGGATAGTTCCTTTTTGTTTTTTTCAAAGGATGTGACTCCTTTTGTTTGAAGTACAAAGATATGCAGAAATTAATATTTTATTATATAATCGAATAATTTACGAAATTTAATTTAGATGTCTTAGGCATCAAACATAGAACTGAATATCCCCTAAGTCTCCTTTTAGCGAACACCCAGTAAATAAAAACTTTATACTTTTATTCATTAGAATTTCTGTACCTCATTAGTTTTTATCTATTCTTACACTGTAAGGAATACATTCTAAAAGTAATTAATTTTTAATAAAAATTTAATTTTCAGTAGGTAGCTGTTACGTGTTCACGCACGTGTTTAATGTAACGATTAATACGCAATCTCGCCCCTATTTAAAGACCAATTACGATTATTAATTAAGTCGAAATTGAATTTATTTTAGATTAATTACCAATATCGTTGATTACAGATTTTAATTGCTATTAATCGAAATTCGCGTTCGTAGTGAAAACACTTATTCTGCTTAGGTAGGCATTTTAAAGTGTATTCCGACTTTATCGCAATGCGTGTGCAGAAACATAATTGTTATTATTACGAAACGTTTATAAAAAGCAATTTCTTGTTATTGCTTAATGGAAATTATTGCTTTCAAGGAACAGATAATGTTTAGGAATTTGACAATCAGTTATCACGTCAATTACTGTGACTCATTAGTTACCATCAATCACCACCGATGATTTTCACTCGATCGCCGTCCACCTCTAATCATAATCAGGTTTTCGTCTCATTAAAAATATCATTCGACGCTTCGATTCCTTACTCAGTAAAATTTTGTACTAATTACTCCGCTAATTTAACATTCACAGTTTTTAGGGGCACGTCTTCGAAAGCAAACAGATTACAATAAGGCCCCCGAGAACACAGAGGGAACTCATTCATTCTATCTCGCAGGAAAATTTTCCTAACGGCTTGCTTGTGCAAATTTAATTTCGCCAAAGGAATTACACCCTCCGCGTTCTGCAGATCCACCCCATTATGACCTAATGGGAATTTGCGTAATTGTAAGGTCACAATACCCTCTAGAAAATATGGACAGTGTTTACGGGAAAGATGGATGCAGATATGGAATTCTAGCAAAACCTGCAGGGAAATATTTTACGTAGCTCTTCAGAGCTTTCCTAAATTGAAAGGAATTTACTTTGAACTTTTAAAAACGAGGAGGATATGCTTACTTCGCATGCGTGACGGTACTTGACGTAACTCAATTGATGAATAAGTGTTGTATACAGGAACAACAAAGCTTGTAACTTGTAGTTAAGGTAAAATCGTAAGTTTAGTTATGAAGTAGTGTTCCTATTGATCCTAATTTAAAAGAAGTAGTTAGGATGTTTATGTATATAGTATATTATTATACTAGTGTAACTTTTATTTTCTAATTCATTTACACTAATACTAATTGTACACTAGACTAGACACTACTTAATTTATTTACACTATTACTAAACTAATTTATATAACACACTTAACTAATTAATTTATATCACACTCTTAATCGTTAATTTATTTCACTGGTCGGTCTTTCGATTATTTACTATATCGCGCTCACGTCTAATAATAATCTCCGACCACAAGCCCACTTATATACACATCTCAAATGTAATCGGGAACCTTCTGGGGTATTCGTGTAATTACTCGAAATATCTTTTATTATGTAGAAAGGTCCAGAGGGTAATAAATTACTTTCCTTAAATAATAATCCGGGAGTATTTATGGAGCTGTCTTTTTTTTATAGAATTCAATTAAGCGTCGCAGCAATTTCTTTTGAGGTAGCCGCTCAGGTCCGATAAGAGTAAACTAGTCTTGCGCTGTTTACTTTTCGCATTACACTAGTTTAATAAGACAGAGTATTGTCACACGAGTGCTTTAATAGAAGGAGTGTGACAATACCTCTTATTAAACGTGTGTAATACCTATACTATTTTATCTACTTTGCTTTATTAATTCATTGAATTTTGGCTGCTTAAGTTTTCGTATTAAACTAGGGAATTTTGCGTGAGTTGCTTACACTGACGGCACTGACATTGATGTTTCGTATTTGAATTTGAAAGTCTAGTACTAGTAGCCCTAGGAGAAATTCTATAACTACTTACTTACGTGAGCGAAATGGAAGACAAAAATGTGGAATTGATCTGTACACCCCCAGAAATACGCAAAGGTGCTCAAGAAATTTATTGAAATACTAATAATTTAACCTTGAAGTCTACGCACGTCTACGTGATAGGCTGATATACCACTTTAACAAAACTAAAAGTTACCAAAAGTAGTGTAATAATATTCATATTATTACACTACTTTCGATGCAATAATGAGATCATTAGTAACGCAAAGTAGATAAACAGTTTTAATACATGTGTTAGTTACATTTACATACAATATTTGTCACGAATTAAGCGTACATCAGCGACAATGTATTCCATGGTAATTAGCAGGAACATTTTAAAAATGACGCCAACAACGATTGTCGCTAGTAAATTCATGATTACCTTCCCGTATCTTCGTTCGTAGTTAAAATAAGCAATGCTACGTTAGTTTACTCTGCTGATAGTTGCGTGACAATTTAACATAATTAAGAAAACTTTACTCAGGTAAATATTGGCATAGAAAATTTGCATGAAGTTTGTAATAAGTCCCGAAAGTTGTCTGTTTAATTGAAACTTATGTATGTAGGTGCGTTTGAATTTCTGTTCCTCATGAATTAAATCATTGGTGTTACAAGACTCGGTTTGTTAGAGAATCATTCATTACTTTCTATTATTTGGCCCCCACTAAAAAATGTGGATAATTCTGTAGTAACAATTATAAAACTGTAAATTCGAGGTTTAAGTTCACTTACATAACACAGAAGATAAAGTACACAGTCCAAGCAGATTAAAACTTTTGGCCAATGTCAAAATTAAATTAAAAAAAAACAGTTAACATTACTCATTTGAAATGTGGCTCGCAATATCGCAATATATGATGTATGATTTTATGTTTTATATACAGGGTGATTAAGTGCAAAAATTTTAAGGGCGTATTTACCAGCCAAAAATACGATTTTTGGTAGATTTATATCTAGTATTGCATTTGTTAACGAAGTCGAAAAAAGAGGAATTAAAATGCTGTTTTCATTTTTTGGTATCTAGAGATCATACTTAATCATTTTTCAAAAGTTTAAATATATATATATATATATATAAACTAAATAGTAACGGGGATGCAGCCTTATCTTGGGACTTTTTTTAAAAGAACACTCTTATTCCTTTAATACAGGAGCTTTCGACAATGTTTATTGTCTTTATCAACTGCAACTGTGAACATGGTATGTTTGTTAAAAATTATACAAAGATGAAAATTATATACTTACAGAAAACGAGATTGCTGTTAAAACTATATAACACATCAGATCCAGAAAAAAATTCAATATTGGAGTGGAAGAGGCAGGTTATTTGTTCAGAGACGTTACAAAGATATTTCAAAAATTATTTGACAAAACCCATGGAAACAAATAATTGATAAGTGATACAGCAACAAAGAGAACCTTTCACATTAATGCTATGAATTCAGTGATGTTTGATTTTATAGAATTGCTACTCATGGGTGCCAAACCATGGAGCGTAATTATTAATTCCTGTTCTGTCTCAACTCTTAACAATTATTGGTCTAAAAAGTTGACAAAGCAATATTGTGAAACTTACTCAGAAACACATATTTAGATTTAAGGAAATACACGAAGGGTGATATTGTATATGTACAGTTATCGCTCTCACCGAAAACTGGTCTGTAAAGTCGATAGAAAATTGTTAGAAGTCGTCCCTGATTCCCTTCAACCCCTACTACCACTAAGGGCTGGTGAGAGTCAATGACGACCTCGACCTTCCATTGTATTTCCCTGATGCTTTCTTAAGTTGTGTATCTTGGTACAATACATTTGAATATATTACGTTAAGATTCCTGATGTCTGAATATTTGTTCAAGAGGTTAGTTTCACAGAAAACATAGGACATTTGAAGAAAAGATCTTTTAAATAAATTACTTTCGGTGGTTAAAATTTTTGCGTTAATAAAGTCAGGTTGGTGACCAGTATTAGCTGCATGTTGAGAAAGAGCACAAGCATCTTTTCTTCTCCTGATGTCACTTTTATGTGAGGTGATCCTTAACTTTAAATTTCTGGACGTCATGCCTATATACGACTTATCACAATCTAGACATTGTATTTTGTAAACCGAGTTAGTTTTATCCAAAGTAGGGGTTTGGTCTTTCAGCCTGGTAAATAAATTCTGTACTTTCTTGATGGATTTATTAGCTATAATTAAACAAGAAGAAAATTTAATTATAGCTAATAAATCCATCAAGAAAGTACAGAATTTATTTACCAGGCTGAAAGACCAAACCCCTACTTTGGATAAAACTAACTCGGTTTACAAAATACAATGTCTAGATTGTGATAAGTCGTATATAGGCATGACGTCCAGAAATTTAAAGTTAAGGATCACCTCACATAAAAGTGACATCAGGAGAAGAAAAGATGCTTGTGCTCTTTCTCAACATGCAGCTAATACTGGTCACCAACCTGACTGTATTAACGCAAAAATTTTAACCACCGAAAGTAATTTATTTAAAAGATCTTTTCTTGAAATGTCCTATGTTTTCTGTGAAACTAACCTCTTGAACAAATATTCAGACATCAAGAATCTTAACGTAATATATTCAAATGTATTGTACCAAGATACACAACTTAAGAAAGCATCAGGGAAATACAATGGAAGGTCGAGGTCGTCATTGACTCTCACCAGCCCTTAGTGGTAGTAGGGGTTGAAGGGAATCAGGGACGACTTCTAACAATTTTCTATCGACTTTACAGACCAGTTTTCGGTCTGTAAAGACTTTCTTGCGTCTTGAGCTGTACTCTGTTGTACAACTGTTGTATTTTGTCACTGGTCCAACACGCCGTCAATTTTGGGGGGTTTCTATTTTTAATAATGGCACTCTAATAAACCTCATATCGACGATATACCGTGGTCAAATCTATGTAATACATACAACTCTTTTCCACCTAAAATAGCCATGATTATGTCCGTAATATCGGACGAAACGTCGGCAGTAAAACGTTAGCAACGATCGTTGTTTCATTTTTTGGGGTTTATTCAAGAACTTTCCTGCAGTGCATATTGATATTTAATTTTCAAGGAGCTAATCAACACATGAAATATCTCACAAGTTAGTTTTCATTTAATTTTGTTTTACATTTAAGTATTCCCCTTTATTTATTACATCACAATGCACATATATATGTACATATTTAAAACTGTTTGATCTTGTTCATTATTTTACACAATTTGGGTCTATTGATAATATATTTGATACTCACCTTACTGACGACTATTCCATTTTAACTCAAATGAAATTTATAATTTGAAACTATAACACTTTCTATAAATTCTACTCCCTTCCCATAATTATTTGAATTCTTAAAGCTTTATATTTCCCAAAAATTTCTATAAGTTTAATATATATTTAAATATTTAAATCTCTAATATGAGTAATTGAAGATACTTCACTAAAAAAGTCTTTGTGAAGTTTCCTGCGGAAATCAGTAATTAACACGGTATTAATCCATTCTATATAACCATTATAGACTTGTGTCAAATAGACATAGAAATTATCAAATGATATGCTAATAAATAGCTCTAGTTTTGTTTCGAATCTTCACCCAAATTAGATTCAAAGTAACCATTTTTTACGTATACGAGGCATTTATTTAATCGCATTCTTTTAATTTCGATAGTAATAACTCACTATTTTACTTATTTACTACTATTACACTAATACTTTATGATAATAATACATTTGGAACCATTAAAACAGTCACTAATAATAATATTACCCAAATGTGCTAAAAAAGTGTATGAAATATGCTCAAAAAGGAAATATTTTGCAGCAATAATTGTCGTATTAACTCAGATAGCACTCAGACAGAGTTTCCAAGTTTGTGGTTATTAACAATAAAACAATATAAACTTTTTTTAAAACAACTATTTCACGACCTTTATTATTTCCGACAGTAGGTAAAGCAAGTTCTATAATAATAAATAAGAGATGGAAAAGCCTGGCAAAGTAATTTTTATTTATTTTCATTTCACATGTTATATATTCCGCTTTCGTTTTTTATGTTACACTGTACATATAAAATCTTTAATAATTTTGAAATTTAACTTGTTAGCTTCATTAAATATTTTATTTTGGTAGTCCACAAGGAATATTTAAATAAATATTCGACGTCGACTTGAGAGCAGTTTCCTAGTAGTTTTATTTGTCCTACACACCAACGAAGAGCAAACTTGCCACACAATTGTTGGAGGGAACTTATTTACTTCTTACTCAAAAATGACCCTTTCGCAGAGCCGCAAGTTAACCTCTTGCGTTATACATTTGGGCGAGTTTCGTCACTGCGTTCTTCTGTTGTACATTTTAAAACTGCAATAAAAGAATTATTATTAATTACAGTAAAAAACTAATTATATGAATTAAAATAAGGTCATCCTGATATTTTTACTACGGATTTTGCGCCAAGAAATTATTGGTAGGATGTGAATTTGAGATTTTAGGGTATTGGCGTTTCATTCTCATTGCCATTACGTTTAATTAACTCATCATCATAAATTGACACGAATCTCTTACAACATTTTTAGAGTACCCTGCATGTAATGAAAACACTATGGCCCTAAAATGACACCTTGAGTTATTCTATAATATCGGAGGGAATACCTTGACTGTGTTATGGGACTGCCACATATAAATCTTCGGGTCCTAGACGATAAATATTATGGTCAAGGTATGGCAAAATGTTACTCAATAATACTGTTGAGCCAATTCTCATGAGAGATTATTACTATCCAATAAGATAGTTCGTAGCCGGTATTTCTGCAGTCAACATGTAGAATAAAAAGAAAGTGAATTCTGTGGTCCTGGCAATAGTTATTGCATTAGAAAAGAAGGACCAGTGCCGTTTTTACCAATGCTGAGGCCCCCGGCGCATATAAAAATGAGACCCTCTGTATACCATCGTTGGTTGAATGTTGCTACTTGCTAATGAACTTTATGACAAAAAAGCACATGATATATGAATAATGCACTAGGAGTGTATTTAACTACCATAAAAAATGTATAACTTTATTTTTGCAAACTATATACATAATTTGAATAATACATATTTCGAAAGAAAATAGTTTAAATGCTTCAACGGTGTACCTACAAAAGCCATTAAATAGGTAAATCACATTTTATGCATTTCAAAGTTAAAACTGTTATATATACATACATATATATAACATATATATATACATATAGAACTTTGTATTCACGGCTGAATTAGTTAATAAACTAAATCTTAACGGGGATGCAGCCTTATCTTGGGACTTTTTTTAAAAGAACACTCTTATTCCTTTAATACAGGAGCTTTCGACAATGTTTATTGTCTTTATCAACTGCAACTGTGAACATGGTATGTTTGTTAAAAATTATACAAAGATGAAAATTATATACTTACAGAAAACGAGATTGCTGTTAAAACTATATAACACATCAGATCCAGAAAAAAATTCAATATTGGAGTGGAAGAGGCAGGTTATTTGTTCAGAGACGTTACAAAGATATTTCAAAAATTATTTGACAAAACCCATGGAAACAAATAATTGATAAGTGATACAGCAACAAAGAGAACCTTTCACTTTAATGCTATGAGTTCGGTGATGTTTGATTTTATAGAATTGCTACTCATGGGTGCCAAACCATGGAGCGTAATTATTAATTCCTGTTCTGTCTCAATTCTTAACAATTATTGGTCTAAAAAGTTGACAAGGCAATATTGTGAAACTTACTCAAAAACATATATTAAGATTTAAGGAAATACAGGAAGGGTGATATTGCTTATGTATAGTTATCGCTCTCACCGAAAACTGTTCTGTAAAGTCGATAGAAACTATTAGAAGTCGTCCCTGATTCCCTACATCCCCTACTGCCACTAAGGGCTGGTGAGAGTCAACGACGACCTCGACCTTCCATTGTATCTCCCTGATGCTTTCTTAAGTTGTGTATCTTGGTACAACACATTTGAATATATTACGTTAAGATTCTTGATGTCTGAATATTTGTTCAAGAGGTTAGTTTCACAGAAAACATAGGACATTTCAAGAAAAGATCTTTTAAACAAATTAGTTTCGGTGGTTAAAATTTTTGCGTTTATAAAGTCAGGTTGGTGACCAGTATTAGCTGCATGTTGAGAAAGAGCACAAGTATCTTTTCTTCTCCTGATGTCACTTTTATGTGAAGTGATCCTTAACTTTAAATTTCTGGACGTCATGCCTACAAACATACCATGTTCACAGTTGCAGTTGATAAAGACAATAAACATTGTCGAAAG
Organism: Cryptocephalus moraei; assembly: GCA_946251905.1. NCBI lineage: Eukaryota > Metazoa > Arthropoda > Insecta > Coleoptera > Chrysomelidae > Cryptocephalus > Cryptocephalus moraei. Next base: position 29,658,637 of record OX276458.1, on the reverse strand, counting down.
CTCCTGTATTAAAGGAATAAGAGTGTTCTTTTAAAAAAAGTCCCAAGATAAGGCTGCATCCCCGTTAAGATTTAGTTTATATACATATATATATAAAGTAAAATCCTCCGTAAAATCTTATAAAATACAATAAATTTTCTTATTTTCGAAATATTTAAAATAATTTTGAATTTCTTTTTTCTACTTTTCTTGCTTGTGATTCATCAATCATATCGTCAACATTTAGTTTACTTACATTATCATTTTCAATATTGAGGATACTTAAAGAATTTAATAGCTCTTGTTTCATACTGGTTTTTACACTTTTTATTAGTTTTAATTTAGAAAATGACCTTTCAGCTGAAGCGTGAGATACCATCATACACAAAAAATTATTCTTAAACAAATTTCAACGATGTTTGGAAAAGCGGTAAGGAGCCCATTTTCATAAAAGTATTTGTAAGCAGTCGTTACATTTAGTTTCTTCATTACAGAATGGTAACCATTCTCACTTTTTCGTTATTCTCTAGTTCTAACATTTGAAAAGCATTTGGTCCAATAATCAGCGATAAAAAAGTTAAAAAAACTGTGGAATTTTGCGAAACAAAGTTGATTTCTTTGAAAATTGGGATATAGGTAGTAATATCTATAACACTCTTCAAAGTTGGACTTGTGCCTAAGTGTGCCTTTTCACTAGGGGTGGAAGCCACCCTTTCTATGGGGTAAAAATTTTTTTTAATCACATAAACCCGGAAACTGATAAACTGATCAATTCTAAGCAACTTTTGTTCTATAAAGTTTTTTGCAAAGTTGATATTTTTCGAATTATTCACAATTAAAACTCCACATTTTTCTTTTAACTGTTTTTCACCAATAACTTGAAAAATGTTCAACTTATCGGAAAAAACATTTAGAACAAAAATTTGGCTAATAAACAAACAAAGAGATTTGTTTTTGAATGACCTCTATAAAGCCAATGAGGGCTGAGTTATTGTTCGTTGAAAGATGGTTATTTTTCGACTACCCCGAAATTGAAAATTTTCTATTTTGAATAACTTGAAAATGGTGAAATGGGAAAAATATTTTATTAGTGAGTGAGGCCCCCTTCGGTGCGAGGCCCCCTTCGGTGCGAGGCCCTGGGCGTACGCCCACTACGCCTATAGGTAAAAACGGCACTGAGAAGGACAATAAGAAGAAGGACTCTAAGGAAGTTCCATTTCCAAAGAATCGCAAGTAATTGAAGGAATAGTTCAAAAATAAAAATGAGGGGACTCACCGAAATTTTTTGAATGAACTTAGGATTACCAAAAACCATAATGCAAGCTGCAATAGTATTCCAGTTAGCCTATTTCAATAGCAGTTTTCAATATGTTTAAAAAAACAACTGTGCGTATTGCTTTTGTTTCCTAATTCCGCTGAAGAACCATTTACTCTTAACAAGTTTGAGATAACTATCAATAAGCTGGTTAACCCCTGATACACCTCGATACATTCTAACATGAATTTTTTTTCTTCTAATTTTCCTTTAGAATGTTAGCTTTATTTAATAATTGGAAGTTAAAATTGAGCAAACTTTGCTCAATACAGCTCATAATCAAAGCAATCTTTACCAAATCGCACAATAAGAGTCAAACTCTTTTTGATTGACTCAATACCCTTGTGCAGTCTTTTAATATGCTCTACAATCAATATTACTAGCACAATATCAATTATTGATCCCCTAGGGGTTGGCCGTTTTGGGCAGATTACGACAGTTCTAAGGTGACCGAAACTCTAAGGTAACAATGAAATGTATGAATTTGTATTAAAATTGATAAAATGCTTTTAACGTGAGCAATTATAATTAAGCAGCAGAAATGACAAATGATACAAGTTAATACGTTTTAGTTGCGTTTTAGTTTTGTCGGTATGCGATGTCACATATGTTACGGTTATATCGGTAAATCTCATATATTGGCACTTTCCAGAACGAATCTGACGACAGATGCCAGACGTTTCAAACCTGTATCGATTGGAAAGAGTAATTTCACACAAACAATCTTTCCTTAATCAGCGGTATGTTTGGAATTAACGCTTTAATATTTATGTTAGCAGCGAATCTCCAGACTCGAATTTTTTAAGATGTTCTGTTAATATTAAATAACTCAGGGAGTTTTCTCTAATTTATTTCTTATAAAAATGTGAAGGATGTAAGAGCCTTCAAAATGATCACCGTAAGGATTTTCAAAACAAGTCAAAAAATGAGTTATAGTAGGGTAAGGAGATGAAATGGCGTTCATTTAAGGGAAATACGCTGTATTTTTTAAATATTAATTCTACTTCAAAATTTAAACAAATAGCAAGTTCTTCAACTTTTGAATAATGAACATTTTAACACCAAAGGTGTTTATCTTTAACATAAGTATTAGGAAAACTTTATAACAAAATGGGGGTGTGTAACATCCTAAGACATTCTCATATGGCCGGACAAAATATTCATCGCAACATTATCACAGTTTAATGTAATAATGAGTGTCTATACTTTGAGTATAAAGCAGAGTTGCGAGATTTACACGAAAGTGGTGCATGCGCGACAGCTTCGATTGGTCGGATCGCGGTGTAAATCCGAAAAGTTTAGGTTCGCGCCACACTTTCTTCACTTTTTTAATTACAAAAATTCACATTTAATGGAGTAACTGCAAAAGTAAAATTTGGTAAACATTATTTCTTATAACAATAGATACAAGACATAAGAGCCCCCAAAATGGCCATGGAAAAATTTCCAAGATATACAAAATTCAGTTATTGCGTTACATGCAACGGGGTAACTCAAGAAGTATGAGTCTATCTACACTACACCATTATTCTTACACTTAACGATAAAGAATATAATGACTGATAAAATTGACATATTAAGCATTCCAAAAGAATGTAAATAACTGAGCTATTTCAAGAGCGTCGATTTAGATCCATGTGTAATGAAGTTACTTAATAGAATGTAATTCCATAGGTGTAACATTCTACACTTCAATTTTTGTAAAAAAAAGATAAACTACAGAACCGCTTATAAAATGAACATAGTATGAATTTCAAAAAATTATTAATTGGTGAATTATTTCGAGTTCGTCGACTCAGATTCATGTGCAATGAAGTTACCTATAATATTGTAACGTTTATTTTATAATTCAATTACATTAATTGAACACTAATTTATTTAACACACTAAACTACTTGTACACTAGACTAGACACTACATAATTTATTTGTACTGCTCCGCTTTCGGATCGTATGTCGCGTTCACTTCTGCTTCTCTACTTCTAACTAACTCCCTCGATCACAAGCCCCCTTATATATACACCCCCAACCCTGATCGAGAATGTTCTAGAAGCTACGATTGTTTCTTTAACAACGCCTACGCAGGAAACGCCCAGAACGTCACAAATTACATTTCGTAAACAACATTCCGGGAAAATTTATGCAGCTGTCTTGTACGCGTCGTAGTTATTCTTTTGAAGGAGTAAACATGTGTCGCTTTGTTTACTTCTCGCATTACACTGCCCCCGCCTTAGAGACGTTTCGTCTCGGAACGTATCCCTGGTAGGCCCATGCAGGAACCTGCAGTTAGCCCCCCGCTTACAGCGAGACGTGGCGTCAAAATAACAGGGGACCGTCTTCCCGAGTCGACATGGTGCAGGCCCAAAACAGCAGACTAAAACTTCCACTCCGGTATTCTTCAACACTACTTCCAGCATATTCCGGACAACCCTCCAGTCCAGCTGATCTCGTCCAGCACCTAACTTGGGGACAGCTAGCTTCCTGATGTCGAGCTCCAGCAGTCGGTCTCGTAGCCTATGCAAGGTTCGCCATACATCGTGATAACATGGTTTAAGGGACCCGATCTCCTTCGTAACCAGATAAAAGATGTGTCTTACGTTGTCACGTAGTTCCAGAACCTTGCCAATTTCCGGGAGTTGCTCTCTGAGTTGTTCCAAGCGCCCGTACTTCTTCTTGAAAACCGTGGCGATACCTCGTGACATTACCAGGTCGGCGGACACACAATGGGCCAACGAGTATTCTTCAGGTACGCTGAACAAATCCTGTTGTTTTTCACAGGTTACCCCATACCGTGCTTTTCCGGTACCCCCGTAGGCGCTCATAAATTCTTCGAAGGAAAGTTCGTTCTCCTGCGCCAATGTGTTTCTTACTCGGGGAACCTCCGCCTCATCATGCGACCCCTCATAGGGTGCCAACCGATTAAAGTGCACCACTCTCGGCTTGCCGTTTGGTAGTTTGCTTACCCGGTAGACCACGTCATTGATTCGTTTCTTCACAACATAGGGACCTTCCCAATTGGTCTGTAACTTAGGGGACAAACCACGTTTCTTCTGTGGATTGTACAGCCAAACTCGATCTCCCATTTGGTAGCCACCCTCTTTAGCGTTGATGTCGTAACGCTCTTTGATGCGATCACTGGCGATATTTAGTTGGTACCGGACTTGATCGTGAATTTCGTTCATCCTTTGCCGCATCCGGGAAACGTAATCTTCCCCCGAAACGTCCTCGTCCGGTCTAGCGCCAAAGATTAGATCACAGGGCAGTTTAAGTTCTCGCCCGAACAGGACTTTGGCTGGAGTTTGTCCTGTCGACTCATGAACGGCCGAGCGGTAGGCCATCTGGAAGAACGGCACGTGTTCGTCCCAGTCTCGTTGATGTGACGAGACCATTTTCGCCAGATAGCGGTTGAGGGTGCGATTCATCCGTTCTACCATGCCGTCAGACTGAGGGTGAAGGGCCGTGGTTCTTGTTTTTCGTACCCCAAACTTCTCACATATCACAAACTTCGTAAAATAGTCCATTACGACCAGGATGTATTTATTCCCCTTTTCGGTCTCAGGGAAGGGTCCTGCTATATCAATAGCGATCCTTTCGAAGGGGCTCCCGACGTTATATTGTTTCATGGGAGCTTTCGGTCGTCTTTGTGGCCCATTACTTGCGAAACATGTACATTTCTTGCACCAGTCCTTCACGTCGTCTGAACAATTGATCCAGTAGAATCGCTCTCGTACTTTCTGCAGGGTTTTCTTGATCCCTAAATGTCCACCAGACGACTCGTCGTGAAGGTGCCGCAAGACCTCCGGGATTTTACTGGAGGGAATTACCAACTGCCGTCTTTCCTCCGTCCCGTCTTGGCTCTCCAGTACGCGTTTTAGTAGTCCATCCCCAACCACTAACGAGTCCCACTGTGCCCAATAGCTCTTGAGTTTTGGCGAGCCAGGTGATACCTTTTGCCACTCAGGACGCTCTCCTCCCTCCTTCCAAACCAGGATTTCTTTGAGAACCGGGTCTTTTTCTTGCTCTTGTCGTAACGAGGATGGTGTCCATTCCTCGGCGACCACGGTGGTTCGGTAGACTTTCTCGGACTTTTCCTCAGCTCTATGACAATGAGGACATTCATCAGGGCATGGTCTTCTCGAGAGTGCGTCTGCGTTTCCATGACTCTGTCCTGGCCGATGTTCTATAACAAAGTCATACTCCTGGAGCCTCTCGATCCAGCGAGCGATTTGTCCTTCGGGATTCTTAAACTGGAGGAGCCATTTAAGAGCAGCATGATCGGTCCGGATCAAAAACCTCCTTCCACATAAATATTTATGGAAGTGCTCGATGGACTTGACGATGGCCAATAATTCACGTCGGGTGACGCAGTAATTCCTTTCTGGTTTGGAGAGTACCTTGCTGAAGTATCCAAGGACATGTTCTTGTCCCTCCTGACGCTGCGACAGAACACTTCCAATTCCCACATTGCTCGTGTCGGTGTCCAGGATGAACTGTCCTTCTGGCAGAGGAAAACTCAGCACTGGGGCACTGGTCAACTTCCTCTTCAGCTCGTCGAAGGCAGACTGGCATTCCTTATCCCAACAGAAGTTTCGTCCTTCTTCCGTGAGCCTTGTCAACGGCTTAGCGACGTCGGAGAACATCCGGACATAGCGTCGGTAGTACGTGCAGAGGCCCAGAAAACTCCTCAACTGGTGTTTATCTACCGGTATTGGCCACTCCTTCACCGTACTTGTCTTGTCCGGATCAACGGCGACGCCCTCTCTGCTCACTACGTGCCCTAAGTAAGAGACCTTCCTTCTGAAGAGCTGACATTTCTTCGGGTTCAGTTTCAGCCCCGCACCTCGCAGTCTCTGGAAGACGTCCTCTAAGTTTTTCAGATGTCCTTCGAAGGTATTGCCCATCACGATGACATCGTCCAAATAGACTAGGCACGTTTTCCACGTCAAACCCATTAGCACGCTCTCCATCAGCCTCTCAAACGTCGCTGGGGCATTACAAAGTCCGAATGGCATGACTGTAAAATGCCACAGGCCATTACCGAAGGTAAATGCCGTCTTTTCCTTATCGGCAGGGTCCATTTCGACTTGCCAATAGCCGCTTTTTAAATCCAAGGTCGAAAATATCGTGGATCCAGCAAGGGTATCGAGTGTGTCGTCGATACGTGGTAGCGGGTAGCTGTCCTTTTTGGTGACACTGTTCACCTGCCGGTAGTCTACACAGAATCGAGTAGTCCCATCCTTTTTCTTCACCAGTACTACCGGCGAGGCCCACGGACTGCTTGACGGCTCGATGACCCCGTCCCGCGCTAGGTCCTTGATGATTTTCTCGGCTTCCTCCCGTTTGGCCAAGGGTAGTCGTCTTGCTGTTTGTCGAATCGGTCGTGTCTCGCCCGTGTCAATTTTGTGTGTCACGACCTTGGCCTTTCCCAGCTTTCCATTCTCGGTGGTAAATATATCCTGGTACTTATTTATTAATCCATTGGCCTTCTGTTTCTGTATGGGTGAGAGAAACGCACTGGTCTGGGAAAGAATTTGTTTCAAGTCCTGCGGAGTGTGTCTGGACCTTTCTTCCTCACTAACGCCCCTGTCGATGGCTGATGCGGCTATACATGTGCCCAGCTTCGTACCCTTCTTGATGGTGACCGGGTACAGATTGATGTTAAGAAGCCGCACAGGCACTTCCCTTGAGAGAGTAACGAGCGTCTTTCCTACCAGTACCCCCCGAGCCAGTCGATTGTCATCGTTTTCTGGTTCGATCACGGCTGGAATTCCCGCTTCCACAACACCCCTCAGACAGGTAGAGGTGATCGTTTCGCTTCGTTCCGGGAGAATCACATCTTCTGCCATTATTACGTCTAATACAAAGTTGTCACGATTGTGTAGCAGTAATTCTTCTTGACCGATCCTCAACACTCGGTGAATCCATGATTCCTCATGACGTCCATTCCCAGTATGACGTCTTCCTCAATTTCGGCTATGACAACAGGATGGTCAAACTTTACTCGTCCCAACGTCATGCTAACCGTCGCTTCACCGTGTATTACTGCCTTCTCCCCAGTGGCAGTTCTTAATTGCCACCTACTTGGCCTAATCTTCCTACGGTCACTCACAACTTCCGAGCGTACGATCGTCTACGTAGCTCCCGTGTCCACAAGCATGGCGTGGGATCTCCCGTCGATAGTGCCATCGACGTACGCCCTCCCCAATTAGTGGGAAAACGAGGCTATACTGGCCGGGGGGTTCCTATTGCCACGGGTCGACGTCCCCTCCCTTTTATCGACCCGCATTAGTTTTTCCGGGGCCTTTGTCGGCACCGCTGTTTTGGGCCGCGTCTTCTGTGCTGACAGCAACTCCATGATCTGCTGGACGGCCTTCTCCACGAGTTTTTCTGTGCCTACCTCCTCGGTAACAGCTCGAGCACAACCGTGAATGCGGGAGGCTTCCATTCTCATGTTCTAGTGCGATGGCGAGCGCGTTCATTACTGTTTTCGGTCGAGCTAGTCTCAGGGCCCTCTGCAGTTCCTGGTCCCGCAGCCCGCTCACGAACGTCTGCACTGCGAGGCACTCCATCATCTGTTCCGGCGCCGTGGGATACGCCAACCTCACTAGTCTGGCTACGTCCGCTTCGAACTCCTGCAGGGTCTCGTTAGATCTCTGACGACGATTGGACATCTGGGATTGATGGACTTGCTCCAGATGTGTTTGGCCGAACCGCATTTCCAGTCGCCTCAGCAGCTCATTGTAATTCCCGGCTTCCTCGGTGGATAGCGTCTGAAGAACTTCCAACGCCTCTCCACGTAAGGCTACCGTAAGGGAAACAGTTTTTTCTCGTGAGGGGACCAAGCATTAGCCTCCGCTGCTGCCTTAAACTGCTTCTTGTAGCTGGCCCACGGAATTTTTCCATCGAACGTTGGGGGCGTCACTCGATTAGTGGATATCGAGTTCTGTTGAACGACCGCCTTTATTTCTTCCTTCGTCTCGCCGCTACTGACTCGCTTTAGTCGTTCTTCCGACTGCTTCGTCTTCTGTTCAATTTCGTCTTCCTTCCCCTCGCCGCTACTGAGTTGTTCTAGTCGTTCTTCCAACTGCGTGATCTTCTGTTCCATCTCCTTACGCTGAGCCTCAATCTGGTCGGTTATCTCTTCCCTCTGGGCGGCGATTTGAGCAGAAATATCTTCCCTCTGGGCGGCGATTTCTTCCCTCTGGGCAGCGATTTGAGCAGTGATGTCTTCCCTCTGTGTAGCGATTTGAGCAGTGATGTCTTCCCTCTGGGCGGCGATTTGAGCAGTGATGTCTTCCCTCTGGGCGGCGTTTTCTTCCCTCTGGGTAGCGATTTGTGCAGTAATATCTACCCTCTGGGCGGCAATTTGGGTAGAAATATCTTCCCTCTGGGCGGCGATTTGGGTAGAAATATCTTCCCTCTGAGCGGCGATTTTAGCAGTGATGTCTTCCCTCTGGGCGGCGATTTCTTCCCTCTGGGCAGCGATTTGAGCAGTGATGTCTTCCCTCTGGGCGGCGATTTGCTTCGTGATGTCATCGTCTTCGAACTCGAAAACTTTCGGGTCCTGGCCATTTTCTTTCAAAAATGCCGAGAGTCGGTCCTGGAGTTCGGTCTTCCTCCCTCCTGTTTCCAATTCCCGTTCCTCGAGTTCTTTTTTTAACTCGGCCACTTTTAATTCGCGTAACTTCTTCATGATCCGCTCTTCTGACACCAATGTAACGTTTATTTTATAATTTATTTACATTAATTGAACACTAATTTATTTAACACACTAAACTACTTGTACACTAGACTAGACACTACATAATTTATTTGTACTGCTCCGCTTTCGGATCATATGTCGCGTTCACTTCTGCTTCTCTACTTCTAACTAACTCCCTCGATCACAAGCCCCGTTATATATACACACCCCCAACCCTGATCGAGAATGTTCTAGAAGCTACGATTGTTTCTTTAACAACGCCTAGGCAGGAAACGTCCAGAACGTCACAAATTACTTTTCGTAAACAACATTCCGGGAAAATTTATGCAGCTGTCTTGTACGCGTCGTAGTTATTCTTTTGAAGGAGTAAACATGTGTCGCTTTGTTTACTTCTCGCATTACAATAATAGGTAACTTCTGGACTGTCACTTTATACCTCTTATGCCGATCGAGATTACTTACCAATATTATGAATAATTCCAAAAGTATCATTTTCTAGAATTTATTTCTTATAATAAATAATAGAGGATATAGAAGCCTACAAAATGGCCATAGTAAAATTTTTCAAAAAGTGCCAATAACTCAGTTATTTATATTTCGCCGATTAGTTGTTTCATATGATGTAATAGCGAGAAGATAACTTTCTACACTTTTAATATTAACACCAGGCAATATAGGATATAATGACCTACAAAATGACCATTGTAATAATTTATAATATCAGTAAGTGAACTATTTCGAAATCGTCGATTCAGATTGACCTGTTTAGGAACTATAACTTAATGTGATGAAACTCCAAGTGTAATTTTACAAGTAAGAAAGTAAGACTTTTACCTAACCAAAGATAGAGGATATAAGGACATACAAAAAGGTGTTAGTAAGGATTTTCCTAAAAAATTCGTGCCACAAACCGAGTTGATGTGCAAGCGTCTATTCAAATTCACATGTAACTGGTTTGCTGATCTTGAAATAGCTAAGTTTATGATAGTTTTTGAAAATTTCTACTATGGCTACTTTGTAGACCATTAGGTACTTTATCGCTTGTTATAAGAATAGAAGTGCAGAAGATAATACTCCTGGAGCAACATCATATTAACTAACTCCACTACGCGAGATTCTGAATCGGCTATCTCGAAATACCTAGAGTTTTTAACATTTTTTCACAATTCTGACTATGGTCGTTCTACGGGTTTTTGTCCTCTATCTTTCGTCACAAAAATAAAAGTGTAGACCGGTATACTTACGGATTTATCGATTTATCTAATATTTGCAAGACATCTTTCAAATTTTGCGGTAAAACAACAACCTTAGCGGAAATCATACACACACAATAGTGAAGGCGAGATAGTTCGAAAAATCTACAAAATGACGTTGCGTGTAGGAACCTGTTTCATTTCTTTAAAAAATGTTAAATATTAGATAAAATAAGATTTTTTTTCCTTTTAACTTAAATCTGTGATAATCTATTTATTAAACAATTTATTCTGCTAACAATTTATATAAGTTATTACTTGAAATTTATGTCAGATTATTTCACCAATTGTATTTGGCATAAAATTATTAATTTTTTGAGGCAATTCGACCAAAGTGGAGCTAATTTTCAGGTCAAATTTACGTAAAGAATTAGTAAATTCGGTATATTTCTATATAACTTAAAGCATTAAGTCACCGACGATCTATTAGATGAAGTATCACATCGAAATTATGTCCTAACTATGCCATAATTGGTAAATATTCACCTTCCTAGTATACGATTGTCAGAGAATTATATCGATTTAGACGAAAAATTTATATTATGGTAAAAATTGGAATTGTTATTCAAGACATATACTTCTCGTCGACATCAGTATCAGAAGTCGTAGTTAGATAGAAATATTTCACTTACTGGTGTAATGAATTTAGATCAATTTAACATGTACGGAAGAAATTTTATTGCCTCAAAAATAATCGTTATTGAAATAAATTGATTAAATATTTTTTCAAGTGTAATAATAGCAATAGCATCAGCAATGTAACAATGGCACTAGACAAAAAGGCCAAGGAGGAGTGGCGTTTTTCATCAATAGAAAGCTGAAACATCTGATAACCGAGATGAAATCAATCTCTGACAGAGTCATTTACGTAGTGCTCAAACTCAACGGGCGGTACAGTGAACAGTTCATCCACGGATATGCACCAACAAGTAAAGCAAAGGATGAGGAAATGGAGACTTTTCTTGAGGACCTATCCAAAGCGATTGACGCATGCAAAATCCACTACACGGTCATAAGTGGCGACTTCAACTGCAAGATAGGGCAAAAAAGCACAACTGACACTGATAACATCGGAACTTTTGGTTTGGGTACGAGAAATCACAGAGGAGAAATGTTAGTTGACTTCTTAAATAAGGAACGTTTATACTGCCTTAACACTCATATCAAAAAACCTCTACAGAGGAAGTGGACTTGGAAAAGCCCCGACTGCAAAACGAAAAACGAGATCGATTGATCAAATATGGGGGTTTTAAGATCGAAATTATCCCCAGCCAGCCGCAAGATCACGAAAATGAATGATCAACATGGTAACGTAGTGTCAGACAACCAGAGTATTGCTGATCACATCCAAAAATCGTATACCACCCTTTATACTTCCATTAGACCTGCTTCAGCAACGCAAGGTGTGACTGTGTGCAATGTGGGATCTGAGGATATTCCAGAGATATCTCGACAAGAAATAAGGGCTGCTCTGAAGATGATGAAAAACCGAAAAAGCCCGGGTGAGGACATAATCACTAGTGAAATGCTTAAGTTAGGGGGTGAATTGATCGAGAGGCCTCTACAGATTCTTCTGAATAAATGTCTTTAGGAGGGCCAAATCCCAGATGGATGCCAGAATGCAGAAGTAATTCTGCTTTTCAAAAAAGGGGACAGTGGCAATATTGAGAATTATCGACCAATCAGCCTTCTGTCTCAATGTACAAGTTACTCACCAAGATTATCACCAACAGGCTAAGCAACAAATTCGATGAGTATCAGCCGGTGGAGCAGGCGGTGTTAGATTCTATTGAAACGTGGGCATTTACACAGGCAATGGACGATGCAAGAATAGATTCTCGCTACACCAACTTTCTGAAATATATATATGAAAATGCCTTACTACATGTAAGAATAAACGAGGATACAAAGACAGAAAAAATCTAAGCAAATAGGAGAGTCCGACAGGGGGACACCATATCTCCAAAACTGTTCACACTAGCGCTAGAGAATGTCTTTAGGTCATTGCAGTGGGAAACCAAAGGCATAAATATAAATGGATCGTACTTGAGTTTCCTACGTTTCGCCAACGACATCGTCATTATAATTAGCAGCATACAGGAGCTGAGGGAGATGTTAAATCAACTAAATGATGCTTCTAAAAGGATCGGATTGAAAATGAACATTTCGAAGACCAAAACCTTAAATAACAACACCACAGAACAAAATATATAGACGGTGCAAAACTCGAAAATGTGGAGGAATATATATACTTGGGATACGCAATGAGAATAGGAAAAGAAAATCAAACAGCAGAGATTAAGAGAAGGATAAGACTAACTTGGATAGCCTTCGGAAAGCTGAAATTTATATTTAGAAACAGTGAGATTCCTGTAAACCTAAAAAGAAGAGTTTTCGACACGTGCATATTGCCAGTGGCTACTTATGCCTGGAAACAATGGCGATGACAAAAAAGACCGCTAATCAATTGAGGAAAATGCAACGAGCCATGGAAGGAACAGTTAAGACTGCTTAACATCAGTCTTAGGGATAAAATAAGAAACGAAGAAATCCCACGAAGAACTAAGGTCGTAAATATTATAGCCCGTATTGCAGACCTGAGGCGGCAGTGGGTGGGTCATGTCGCACGACAAGGTCAGTCGAAATGGATATACAAGCTCTTACACTGGAGACCAATACTGACAAAGCGCAGCATAGGAAGACCACAGAGAAGATGGCTCGATGATATCAAGCAATATGCGGGAAGGAGGTGGTTCCAGATAGCACAGCACAGGACAGATCAGAATGGAGAAGCATGAGGGAGGCCTATGTCCAGCAGTGGACAACAGAGGGCTGAATAAGAGAAGAGAATATATAGTTATAGTGCCATGTAGCGCTAGGATATGTTGTTTAATTCGAATATTATTGTGTCAAACATGTTGTGTTCTTAAAATTCTTTGTTTAATTTGGAAAATGTAATTATTCCAAAATTAAATTTATATTTCTTGGAAATATATATTTGTCATACTGTTTTCAAAATATCTGACTGGCATTTCCCTTAAATTACTTACATGTTAAGTAAATTGAAGGAACCTATTGGGATGAATAAATTTTAAATATTGAATTTAAATAAAATTGAATAATTTTCACCAATAATGACCACTTGATTAGTGAAACAGGAATCTTCGACTTATGTCAGCTATGACGATGTTTGTGTGGTGTGGTGGTGTTTGTGAAACCAATTAAGTTAACTTAATACATAATATAGCGAAAATGTGACGTAATACGTGAAACATGGTGCAGTACATATTTAACCAGTTTGAAAGCAGCAAGTAGATTATAACCTATTAGGTGATATAAATTACGTAGTATTACTGGCCCTATTGTATTATCAATAGTTCAATATCAATATTATCCATGTTGTATCAATTATGATCTTGTGCGATGAGTTGGCTTGTCTGATACTATTTAACATAGCATCGCCACTTATTAGGGATCTTTCTTCACCAAATTTTCACCTCGCTTACTTGGTTACTTTTAACGACCTCACCTAATTCACTGAAATATAACTCAATTTCTATATCTTCTCTCACTTTATCTCTTGGCAATTTTCGATCCTCTGGATATAGGCCTCCTTCAGATTTTGGTAGGTATTTCTATTTTATGCGACCTGGTACCAGTTCAATCTTGCTGTACGTTTGATGTCAGCATATCAATGTTGTTGGGGTCTGCCGACGTTTCTACGCTTACCCCAGGGGTTCAATCTAGTCACCTTTCCACTCCAGTTGTAGTTTGTGTCTTCCTGCGTGGCCAACCCAGTTCCATTTGAGGGAACATACTCTCTGTATTATGTCTTCGACTTTTGTTTTGTTTCTTAGCCACTAGTTGGTTTTGTGACCCTTTAGTGTAATGCCTATCATTCTTCTTTCGATCACTCTCTGGTGTACTTGTAGCTTATTTAGGATAATTTTTGGTAGAATCCATGTTTCGCAGCCTTAGATAACACTTCTACATAAATAGGTAAAATTAATTTTGACTTTGGTGAACACCACCTAAAGTATTTGCTGGATAATCGAACGAAAAAAGCAACATAGCATAGAGACTGAGCTTTAATCATAAATTTTTTCTTGAAGCTTTTTGTGCTTCATTCGATTTCACATGAGAATAAGTTATTTTGAAAAGCACTGTCCCTCCGGGGGGCTCTAAAATTAAGATGAAGGAGAGAAAATGTTTTTTTATCAATAAAATTACAAGCATGGGTAAACATGCGGAAACGCTAATAAAAATTACTGAGAATGTAACCCTTTACGAATAGGATATGACCTTTGTTGAAAAATATTGCAAGAACTTAACGATCAATTACAGAATAACGACGAAATGCAGTCAGTTGATATTGCAAAGAAGACATCGCTTCTAGGTGCGCTTCATTTTATTGCAAAGTCATGGAATTATGTGAGTGAAACGATGGTAAAAATTGTTTTTTGAAAGGGGCGTTTGATAGCAATATGCCGAATACTGTCGATCTTAAGCCAAATGATACACCTGATATCCCAGAAGATGTTCCAAACGAACTGTACGACCAGTGGATGGCAATTAGTGACAACATACAAACCTCAGGAGAAATTGCCGAACAAGAAATATTCTCCAGGTATACCTCGGAAGTTGTAGAACAGACATAAAACCGGGAAGAAGAGGAAGAGATTATTACATCAAAAAAACCTCCCATTCAAAAAGAACTGTAACACGCAGTTAATGTTTCAAAGGAAAGGGTGCATCATTCTGCTGAGACATTTGAATAATATTATCGCTATGAAGAATTTATAAATAATATATTATTAAAAATAAACGACAAAAAATGAATTCTTTTTAAAAAATAACCATGTCTAACATTAGAGTTAGGGGCCGTCCATAAATCACGTGACGCTAAATTTGCTTTAAACCGTGGTATGCCGTAATACCCCCCAAATTGAAAATCAATTATACGAATTTTATTCTGTTTGATAAAAGAAATTTATATAATTTATTCTATCTTACAGGGGAGAAAAAATAATTATAGTACTACTAAATTTAAAATTGGTTGGGATTTATAAATAATAAACGAAATAAAGAAGGTATAAACTTTTCAATGCTTGGAACTTATAGGTATTTATATTTTACAACGTAATAATAGTCTTGTTAGTTTAAAGGCAATGATATTTAAACGACGTCCATTTGAGAATTCAGTAGGGATTATAAACAAAATTTCTCCTTTAAGGTAAGTAGGTAGTATCGGAAAAAATACCGGCAATTTTTGAATATCATCTGATACTATTACACACCCCCACCCCCCCTACGTGATAAACCGCGATAAAAAGGTAACCCCCCCCCATAGGAGCGTCACGTGATTTATAGACGGCCCCTTAAGTATTAGATATGTGTGTACAATAAGATTTAATTAAAATGTGCATTTAGTTGTTTTATTTGCCCAATAATATTTTATTGGTGTATTTTATTTTGTGAAATTTTTTACATTCGTCGTATTATTCGCTTATTTGTTATCACTTACATATGTTACGGAATCGATCACAAAAAGCGCAATTATTAACATTATTCGTAACATTGTTTATGTTTTATTTATGAGGATAGTTAGGTTTTAGCCTAAAAATAATTGTGCTTTTATTTAAAAAATTCAAAAATGACCGATCTAGATCGTTTCGAAGATAATAATGATTAAATATTTAACAAACTGGATAACATTGGGAATTTCCATCGTAGAGATTTGTAGGTTTCGGGAATGGTCCATTGTAGGTCCATTGTAGGTCCTTTGAAGAGAGCTCATTCTGAAAAAAGTTTTTCCAAAATTGATTATTATAGTTATAAGTAATGTATCTATTTATGTTGTGTTAATTGCTGTAATCTGTAATGCTCAATAAAATTGACGTTGCGTATTTTTGGTTTTTCTTATTCACTCTATATACAAAAATATCAATTAAATTTAAAAAAGTTGTGCTGCTGTTACTCGTGACCACATAACCTCTCATGAGCAAAATTTCTTTTTATTTGCATTTCAGTTTGATGTGGTGATAGGTACTTCTCGTGCGAAGCGAGCTTAGTAGGTATAATGGATGTGTCGAATTTCCTGCTGGTGCGTTCCCTGAGTCGCCGCCACTGCGGGGCCCCCTTCCATGTTACACACGCCAACTGCCGCGGCACACCTTGGCAAGGTAGTTTCAACTTTGGTTGACTTAGTTGGATTTAAAACCACGTACAAAACGAGCCAGACAGACGGGCAGAGTCACACGCGCCGCGAGAGAAAAGAATATCCGAATTAGGGCCGGGACCGTCGTTCGGGGACCGGAACGCCCCCCCGGAAAATACGCGCGATGGTCGGCCAGCAGGATCCGGCAGGAATCCGATTTTACGTGGCTTTGAAGTAAACAACACAAAAGTGGCGTTTTGTGTGTATATGTGTGTGTGTGTGGCGTATCGATCTTTGGCGAAACGTCGATTTGTTGCCGATGTCCCCTTGTTTGTGCCGTGGAATTGTTGCTTGTCGTATATTGTTTATGTGTGTAAGCGTGTGGTGATGGTACCTTCATAGGGACCGGGGATGTCCTGAAGCGTTTGTGATATGGCGGAGACGAAACCATTGTATTCGACATGTGTTGCAATTCTAGGATTTATCTGCTTCGTAGTTGGCGCTACTGCCGTCGGGATACCGATGTGGGGGTATTTCGACACGCCCCACGGTGAGTTTCACGTAGCAGCAGCTTTTTCGAATTTTTAACGGACTCTTCTCTAAGCACACATTCACCATTTTTGCCAAATATCGCTTACACTCGCATCATTAATACTCCAGTCAATCTATGCCAAATTCAACGACTTCACGGGATATACTTATACAGGTATTTTAGGGTTCTAAAAGGTATTTTGGGGGTACTAGATGACGAATACGCGAAGACGTACAGCTAATTTTGCTTAGTTTTTTTTAACAATGGGCAAAAGTGAAAAAAAATCTGTTTTTGTTCATAAAACAGGAAACTACTTTGGATGAAATTTGTAGCCCATTAAGAAGCCTTTAATTTGGCGTTTTGTAAATTAAATCGAAACAAATGCCCGAGATAATGCAAAAACGCTTATTTTTGCAATAGTTTATAAATGCTAATAAACTTGTTATTAATTATAATATTATAATTCTAATTGTTTATCCCAGAACGTCCGTAATTGTTTAAGCAATTGTCCTTGCCTAAATAATGAATATAGGTACATTTTGAAAATTGAAATAGATTTTTTGTCAATTTAACTGTAAGATACACCAAGAAAACATTATATATTTGTTAAATTTGTTATAAAATATATCGTTTGAAGATGGGGTTACTTTTTAGAGAATAAACATGTAGAATACATAACTTTATTATTATTCATAATACAAGATTGTAAGTGGGTGCATTGAAAAATTTTTCAGCGCGCTCCATTTTGAAGTTCGGCTTTCAAAAAAATACGAAGCTCGAACAATTCTCCCTTCCACTTGTCCAAGGCAGTTTCTCACGAATACCTTAATTTTAAAGGGCTGTAACTTTTTGCGCCTTTCGTGAATACTAAATCTATCGATGGATATAAAACAAAGATTTATAATGTATTAAAATTTCAGCTCTAAGCCTCTAAATATTTATAAACAATGGACATATGATCATTTAAAAAGAAAGGTATCTCGGTTCCTGTTGGTCATAGAACGTTCCTTTTTTTGAGAAAGTGTGTTTTAACTGCAGCTTTCCAATGCACCCACTTACAAGCTTGTACTATGAATAATAATAAAGTTATTCTAAATGTTTATTAGTTAAAAAGTAACCCTCTTTTTAAACGATATTCTTAATAACAAATTTAAAAAATGTATAAAGTTTTTTTGGTATATCTTACAGTAAAATCCACAAAAAACTATCCAATTTTCAAAATGTACCTAGATTCATTATTTAGGCAAGGACAATTGTTTAAACAATTGCCTTCTGGGATAAACAGTTAGTATAACTTATAAACTATTTCATTAATCTGGCTGAAATCTAGCACACCTTTAAAACACATCAGAAGCCACATTTGCCAAAAATTAGGTACATTAAATGTTGTGTTAATAGCAAATTTATTACCAGTTATGCATTAGAGCAAAAATAAACGTTTTTTTCCATTATCTTAGGCATTTGTGGACTGATTTGAATTTATAAAACGCCAAATTAAAGGCTTTTCAATGTCCTACAACTTTTATGCAAAGTATTTTTCTTAAAAATTAAAAGGAAACGTTTTATGAACAAAAACAGATTTTTTTCAGTTTTGATCATTGTTTAAAAAAACTAATCAAAATTAGCTCTCCGTCTTCACGGATTCGTCATCTAGTACCCACCCAAATCCTTTTTAGAGTCCTAAAATATCTGTATAAATTTATCTCGGCTTTTTTTCTTTCTACACTGGAATATTTATTAACTTTAAGTACCTATGTATAAGGAAAAGTCGCCATCCGGGATAAATTATCATTATTGTCTCTACATCCATTTGGGATAAAGGCAAACGTAAATTGGGAATAAACTACATGCAAATTATAAATTTTTAATCGCTCGGGCGAAATTATATACATGAAACAATAAATTAATGTAAAAAATATATACAGCTAACTTCATAGTTGAAATATTTCAAACCATTCATCAAACTGTGTAATTCCTTATTTTTCTTTTGATAAGTAATTTCCTCGTTAACAATCCATTTCTTGT
Organism: Cryptocephalus moraei; assembly: GCA_946251905.1. Taxonomy (NCBI): domain Eukaryota; kingdom Metazoa; phylum Arthropoda; class Insecta; order Coleoptera; family Chrysomelidae; genus Cryptocephalus; species Cryptocephalus moraei. Next base: position 29,639,675 of record OX276458.1, on the reverse strand, counting down.
CGCCTCTTTTAAATATGTCCTAATTTTGCATCTGAAAACGGATAGTATGAAAAGTATCGGTAGGTACCTCTCGAGACCGGAACGATACCGAGACTCGGTCTCGTCGTACTCGCTCGTTTGGAAATTTGTCGTGGAAGCCGTAGAAATATCTAGTGAAAATATTCATGTATAATCACGAGCTATTAAAATTTATGACCGTTAAGGCGAAATAGGATTTTCATAGGCACGAGTTTTTACAAAACCCATAATTTCTTGCTAATTTATTACGCAAAGAAATGATTTATTGCTGCTGCCGTTTCCAAAACACAATGGCTATTCCAACTTAATTGTTAAGCTGGACAAGCCGTACCTGAATTTCACTGGAAAATATAAAGGGGGTTGGTCTTGGTAGCATATTTACTTCATAATTAATTATTGTCAGCTGATCAATTTTCTCATTTCCAAAAAATCGTCCCCTAATTCACCCCCGATACATCAAAATTTATATCTTGTAAACGAAAGGACATACCTATCACTATTTATAGTTCTGTAAATTTAATTGCTAAATTATTGCTCATCAGTGGATTTACTCAGCCATTCCCCTCCTCCTACAACTCACCCCGAAATTTATTGCTCGAGAACGATTAGTATCGTTCTCCATATTTAATTGCTAATAAATTATCGCTGTCCAACAGACTATAATTTTAAGGGTTAATTATATTGCTGACGATCTACGCGGAAAAAACCATTGCTGCAACCGTTTCTAAAACGTATTTGCAGTTTTTTTGTTAAGCTAAATTACCCATAGCTGAATTTCAACGGAACAAATTAAGCTAGGGAGCATAGCAGCATATTTAATTGGTAATATTTTGATGTCGAATTGTCAATTTTCCCATTCCCGAAACGGCTCACCATCTATCTCCCAATTCACCCCCGATACATCAAAATTTATATGTTGTGTATATATGTTATCATTTGTTGGAAAGCAATATTTTACCCATTATTCATAGAGAAAGATTCATAGAGATATATCTTTTCTTTCACAAGATATAAATTTTGATCTATCTGGGATTAATTGCGGAATGATGGGGAAGATTTTGAGAACTGGCAAATAGACCATTGGACAGCAATTGATTAGGTATTAAATATGCTGCTATGACTACCCCCTGGCTTTATTTTCCAGCGAAATTCAGCTTTTTTGGGATTCGCTGTAGCAATACATTATTTTATTGCGTAACAAATTAGATATAATATGATTAATAGATTAATCATTAATATAATAAAAGATATATGTGAGCTTTATCGGAACTAGGGTTTATAAAATTGCTGTTCCACCTTAACGCACACTCAAAATTTTCTTGCTTTCTTTTAAAATAAATATAAATTATATCTACATATAATATATACATTAATTGTTAATGATCACCCATTTTACTAACTAGCAGCTCCACTGTCTTTTGATGTGGAATTTTTTCGAAAAAGTTATAACAAGCTTCAAACCTATTTTAGAATTAAACGAGTTTATAATTTAATAAACACCTTGATTATTTTAAAAGTATTTAACGAGAGATTCCAAAATTAAGGTAAAAATATTCTATAAACTTTTTAAAATACTTAATCCAAAAATAGTAAAAACTGACATGTAAGAATACCGTAATTGTCCTATTTACTTTGAACGTGCCGCTAATAATTAAGCACTGCTATAATAACGTTAAACTATCGCTCTTTATAAAAACCCATCTCGCAAGAAACCGTTTTAAGGCGCATGTCTAATAAGTTACTTCAACGAGGATGCTTCGATCAGATATACTATATGTTAAATACTAGTTGTTACAATACTTTTAGTACTAATTGAAAAATATAAGAAATTTTCGTGTGTTATATGGAAACCTATACATTTGTCTCTATTAATGGTGGACTCGAGACGAGACGAGACGAAACGATATGTTCTCGTGTTGGTCTCAAATTTCTAAAAGTTATCTCGCCTTGATATAAGTTCCGTCTTGTCTCGTCTTGGTCTCGATTTTTGAAAATAAATGAATCTGTTAATTTTTTGAAAACATTGAATTCAAGAAATTAAATTATAGAGAACAGGTGCAAAATAGAAATTGAATTATATTAATAAATAGGTTTGTTAAGATACCATGAACTCTTTATTATATTTTCATTGTAAGACAAATAAGAAATTATTGTAAACTGTATATTATATGCGAAAATGGCAGTGTTTGATGAAATTTTTGAATTTTAAAATTAGAAATACCTACCTGAGAATGTGTGCTTACCTTTGTGTTGACCTGACTCTTAGGATAAGAGAAGTATTATGATTAATCTCTACTTATTTTTCAAAATAAAATCAAGAGGCACCAATTGAGCCGTTGTTAGAAATCCAAAGAAACTAGAATTACCGCCGTCCTTTCAGGTACCTAATTCGTTCGTTCGTGAGAGGTAAAATTTCCTTAAAAACAGCTGAGCAACAGATTTTCCTATTTTCTAAATTTTCTAAAGTTAGTAATTTTCAATCTATCTCATTCTCAAACTGTTAAAGTGATTGTTTTATTGAACTTTAAGTGAAATATTTGCACTCCATTTGATTCATAATCAGCCTCGTCTGCATGTATAATTCTAGTTTGAAAATAATAGATTGGTTCTTAAGTATACTTTAAGCATGCTATTGTTTTTTTAAATATATAGCACAATTAAGTTTTACCTTAAGATGAAAATAATTTAAAGACACTAAGCACTTTTAATTCCTAACTAAAACATTTAATTCCCCATATCGTGGCGGAACTGTGCACAATGAATAACTGACGTTTCATTATGAAACTCTTAAATGCAATTCTTGATTAAAATTTAATTCAGAAACTCACAAACCTTAAAGAATTTCATGCTGCAAATAATTAAACTTTCGAATTGATTAATGACCGATTTTAGACACTGCTAAGAAATTTATTGAAGCTCCTATTTAATGTAAAATGTACACGATTATAGAATTGACTGTTTTGAACAATTTAAATTAACTAGAGATCTAACCGTTATCTGAAGTTAGTGAAAAACACATTCATTTGTTACTCAAAGAATAAAATAAGGCGACCGAGTTGGTAATTATTTGAATCATTTAAACTTGGTTTTGTAAAAGTTTAATGTTTTAGTATTTGTTTGTATTAGTGTATTGTGTGTAGTGTATTAGTAATTTGTTTAGTATTGTGTACTATCTTTGACAATGTGAATCTATTAATAATGTCTTAAATGTTCACATAACTGTAAAATTCCACCATTTTAAATTGAATCTAACTTGTAATTATGAGGAATTCTCCCAGAAAGTGTATCATGTGTACATTCTACTCTCTTTCCCAGAATTCTAATTTAGACTTTTAAAACATATTCTTTTCCCAGAATTCTATGCATGTTTAAATATTAAAATTTGTCATCTCAATCAATGGCCGCAATTTAATGCACTTCCGAGTGCATTAAAGTGCACTAGTGCACTTCATTGACAAAACATTTATAATAATTTCTATAGAATAATAGATTTTTGTTTTACTTTTGTACGAAATATTCTGTAGTTTTGAATTAGTTTAAAAAAAACCTTCCAGGTTGCTTTTAGGTATTTTCAAGATAAGCTACAAAAATTCTTAGGTATTCTAGATTTTTTTATAATTCAGGATCTTCAAGTCCTCCAGTATTTTAGACAAAAATCTCTTCTTATCCAGAATTCTGGGAAGGTTTTAAATGGTTTAGGAATTCTGAAAAATGTAATTTGTTTCTCGTTTTGACGAATAACATAATCGAACCCTTAACGTATTTTTGTTTTGTCTCTGGGGTCACCAGGAGTCACGAAAATATTCAACGATCTTTTTACCCGTTCAAAAAAAATTTGTTGGTAGTCAAGTGTTTTGTGTTTTTAGGATAAGCTGCAAATCTTCTCAGAAATCATTTAGGAACTGGCAAAATTTTATTATGGTTCGTAAACATTACAGAATTTTTTCTAGAAATGAATCAGGATCATAATGTCCTTCAGAATTTTAGACGTTTATATGGAAAATGAATGAGGTTATTCGAATTAATTAACGCCGTCGACATATCTTGTAGTTTACCCAAAAATATAACTAATAACTGATAACTATATGAAAGTTTCTGGATTACAAGAAATCCTTCGAAATATTTTCGAAATTCTCTACCGAGATAAAAAATTCATAGATTTATAAATCGTTTAAATATACTGCAAAGGGCAATAACTTGCCCCTTTGACGATTAATTTAATTATTGAAATCGATAAAGAGTTTTGTTTTGTATCTGGATTCATCAGAAGTATACAAAAATAATATAGGATTTTGTAACCTTTCAAAAAAAGTTCGGGGTGGTCAGCTACTTTCTGGATAAGCTACAATTTCCCCAAAAAAATATTTATGAGCTTATAAAAATTCATCAGGATACTTAGTCATTCCATAAATTTTTCAAGAACTAATTTAGGAATTTGAAGTTCTCCTGAAGGATTCCAGATGTTTGTAAAATAACGAGTTTGAACTAGTATCATGTGAATTTTACTTTCTTTAAAGTTTGAATTTTTAATTTTGTTATCAAAAGTATTTACCTTTTTTAGTGTTAGTATCAAATATGATTTGGGTATTTTTGATGTGTTTGAAATATGAAACAACTCAAAAACTGGAATCTGAAAAATTAATGTTGCCTTAGCTGGTAAATTCTATCAATTTAAATCCTTTTAAATCGTATCAAACTTATAAATAAAATGAATACTTTCCAGAAGCTCTAGCATTTCTTATAAATTCCTCTTTCCCAGAATTTTAATAATTTAGACCATAAAAACATATTTTTCTAAAATTTCCTATATATAATACATATGAGTATATTTAAATATTATAATCTGGAATCAAATTCAGTGGTTGTAATTTAATGCACTTCACTAACAAAACATTTTTTAATTTTCCGAGGAAATCAGTAATTACTGCAGTACTTATTCATTCTAATCTATAATTAGTGTAGAATTGTGAGTAATACACATAATTTTTGTTAAATGATATGCTATTAAGTAGTTGTGGTTTCGTATTTAATCTTCACCCTAATTAGATTCAAATTAATTTCATGTGAGTTATGTAATTGCCTTGTTTTAATTTTGCTAGTATAATTAAATTTTGGTCAATATCAACTTCAGCTTTTACTTCATTTCTATTACATTAACAACTTAAGTCAATAATACATTAGGACTATTAAAATAGTTATCAATAATAACATTTCTCGAATGTGCTAAAAAGTGCATCAAATATACAGGAATTCGGAATTGAGTTTCAGACAATTACTAAAATGTGAAAATTAAAAAAAAATTGAGAACTCAGGGAACAAAGAGATGTAACCTGTTGAGATGTTCATTAAGTAAAGAATTTTAGAAAAGTATACACGGCCTAATTAACGGTGAACGGATGCAGATGCTTAGATATCCACCGAGCTTAAACGGAGGATATTGCAGTGGCAATTCACCAATTACTTATACCTGGAATTTTAATAGCAAAATTGGACCTGTTATATTACTTTCTAACCGACCGGATGATGTTCAGATTAATACTAACGGAAATCGTATATATACTAACAAGAAATGAAGGAGAGGCTGATGCTACGTAAATCAGGGTAATCAATAATAACAAGCTAAATTACTAGAGATGTTCACCTAGAGAAATTCGAACGAAGATATGCTTAGTATGTTCCAGCATTAGTTCTGAAACACTGTTTAATAAGATCTTAGGCACCTAACGACGTAAGATGATTATTAATCGATCTAATAAAATCCATCTATAGTAATTGCAGTCAAACAACCAACACCGACTTGTTCAGCGGTATTTGTTATTCAATATACGGCTGCTGATATGCCCGAAGCACTTCGAGAGAACTAAACGTAAATATTCCTCCAACCGTCCCTCGATATCGGGTTCACCCTTGCAACCAATAATTGGCATTGATTACGATTCAATGTGACATCACACATTAGGTATGTATATATAGACACACACACAACGTGTGGGTTTCTCGTGCAATCAACCGAATTGCCATTAGTTAGTGTGATCATAACGTTTAGAACAAAGCTCAATTCATTCCCGGGATAAGGAGATGTTACCATAATGGTGCTATAAAGTATTCTAAAGATGATACGATTAGCTTGTCACACTTTTTATGAGTGCGTTCATTTTGGATCGAAATAAGCTAAGGCATCTTTTTTGATAAATTTAATAGAACTGATGACATTTAAAGTTAACTTATTTAAAGTTAATTTAAAGTTATTGTCAATTCGGTCCACTTCGATGTGAAACTGACACTTGCTCATAAAAAGGCTATTCTTGAGCTGCTTGTTCGAGCCCTCAATTATAGCACATATTGGGTCTATTATTGCACAGCTTTTCATTTAAAAAATAAATAGAAGGCTTCACCCAATTTTGAATCTAATGCGTGCTTTTTATACGGTTTTCGGTGATATAATTTAAGATTTAAAATTAAACTGCAAACAGAACCTACAATTAGTAGAGTGGATATAAATGGCACATAGCCGTCTATTATTTCAAAAATAAATGGACTAACTAAACTTTAGACCTAATACACGTTTTTTGAAAATTCTGTAGTATGTTTTGAATCTAAGGTGCATTACAGCATCTTGGGCTTTAAAAAGCAAAAGTGATGACAGCGCCATCACACATTCCCAGTTCCAACATTGTTCTCGTCGAATAAACAGTAAGAATGATCGTTTCGAGAGAATGACTAAATATAAATGGATGAAATTATACAGTCGGACAATAGCTCTTTTCCTCTCTCTCTCGCTTTGGGATCTACACAGCGGTAGGTTCGAAATGTACAACATAATGGGAATAAATAACCGTTAAATAATGAGAGGAGGGCGCAATTAATGTGAGAGAGAAAGCAAGCGACCGTGTTATTTTTCTTCTTCAGTAAAATTTACACCGAGAAAATGCTAAGTACATGCATAAGTGAAAACTGTGATTCGTTAGCGTTAACATAATGAACAAACAGAGAAGAGAAGCAGAACACCGAAATTAATTTTCGTTAGTTGGACTAGTAACATACAACAATAGAACACTGGGAGGAAATAGTGTTGCTAGTCTACGAGAAGAAAAGTTGATCGTTTCTCACGAGTCCGTTTTAAATTTACGTTAAGTAGTGAATTAACAAAAGCTGCTGGAGAAACTCCCGCCATGTAATCATCTCGAAAGGATAATTTCTCTCTCTTGTCTTCTTCAGTAAAACACGTCTTGAAATTAGCTGCGGAAGTAATTCTCATTTTATTGACCGGTGAGCTGTCGAGAAAGAATTTTCTCAACAATTGCAAGATGAGAAAGTGTTTCACTAACACCGAAACCTAAACACCTAAACGCTTGTTGGTCAATCAGCGCGCTTGTGAAAATCAAATTTAAACAACTTTATGATAATGTATCCTAATAAATTTTAGTAGTTTTAAAATTATTTCGGGATTTAGACGTTTCTATGGATAATCAATGAAATGATAACATATCCTACATTAAATGGCGTAAAAGCTTGTAGTTCTTAAAACTTTCAATATTTTAGATAATTCTATCAAAGTGAAAGATTCTAAAAATCAATTTGCGTTTTTGCTTTGACGAGTAATGTACTACCTAATATGTAATAATGGAATTTAAATAAAAAGTTTGATTTGACTTCGGCGGGGGCGAGAATTGATCTTGTAATCTTTCTAATAATTTTTTTATGGTATTCAGGTGCTTTCAGCGGTGCGCTCGAATTGCGGCATCAATCTATTCTTCTTCTCTTGCTGCCTATCCACTACTATTGGATGTTGGCGATCACATTCCCATAGGCTTCCCGATCTGCTGCCGTATGAACCAGATCTCCGATTCTTCTCAGGCCTGTTCATTCCCTGATGTTCCTCAGCCAGGACATTTGTTTTCTTCCCACGCCCCGTTTGCCCTCTATTCTGCCCTCAATGATTAACTGTAGCAGTTGATATTTGGGGTTTATTATGACATGTCCCAAATAAGCAGTTTTCCTCCTCTTTATGGTGAACAGCATTTCTCTGTCTTTGGCCATCCTTCTTAAGGGGGTAGTCTGGTTCTCAATTTTGAAAAAATCGATTTTTCAAAAATGTCATTTTCATACACAATATACCTTTAAAAATAGTGTAGTCTAGTTTATTTTGCTCATAGAGCTCGAGAAATTAGTATATGAGCTTTAAAGTGTGAGCGCGCGCACGTGGCTTTTCTGCAGGTGTTCAGTTTAGCCGCGCTTATGCTAAAATTTTTGCTAATTTTCTATCCTTTTAGTCCTTTTCTATACAATTTCGGTTTTTGCAAATAGTATTGTTTTATTTGGAGCAATTGTAGATTGGCTTTCCACTAGAAAGTTTGTATTTATTGTCTATAACGACTATACAAGATTATTTGTTCAGAAAAGAAAATTTGGCCAACATTGGATAAAACCAGTTATACAAGTGATAATCCTAGACCATATCGTTCAAAATAAGAGATTTTCGTGGAAATCGACATACCAGTAATTGTGACACAAGCAGAACAAGTGCATCTGTAAGAAAAATTTTACAAGAAAACCCTGATTTTCAAGTAAACATTAATCAGTCTGTAAGTAAAATGATATTTTTGAAGAACAGGAATGCATAATTTATGAAGCAGTCATCGGTGACCAACCCAATATACTTTTTTTTTAAATTTTCTGTAATTTTCGAAAAAAAACTTTAAAGGCGTTTTTCTCGAAACAACGTTTTTCGACCTGGTTGACACGATTTAGCAAAAACCACCATACCGATTTCGCTCAAATTTTGAGGAGTTACTCCAAACATGTGTAATTTTCGCCGGAACTAGGATTATACAGATTGATTAATATTTACACTTTTTTTTAAACAATTAATATAAAAAAAGTGCAAAAAAAACGGATCGAGAATTTTAAAAGTCCGCCATTTTGTGTCTTTTCAGTCAAAATGATTTATCCTAGTTCAGGCGATAGCCGCTTACATATATTTTAATAATCCTTTGAAATGTTTCGTTTTAGATGTTTCTGAATGGAGAAATCATGTCAACCAGAAAAAAACGGGGTCCTTTTGAGACCGCTGTGTTACGCCCATATCGGGGCCTAAAAATAAAAAAAAATCTTTTTGTAATACTAAATATCTATATTATCATATGTAAAAAAGACAAAGTATAAAAATAAATTTTTGTACGAAAAAAAAAATAATGAAAAAAAGCTATTGAGAACCAGACTACCCCCTTAAAATTTCTTCGTTTCTCAGTCCATGGTACCCTCAGGATTCTGCGGTAGGTCCACATTTCGAATGCTTCCAATTTATTGATGATCCTGGTGTTCAACGTCCATGTAAAACCATTCCATAGAATAAAACCGACCATTCGTAACATTTAGCTTAACGCATTCTTGTTTTTAGGCTGATATCTTTACTGGTGAGAATATTTTTGAACTTGAGGAAGTAATTCCGGGCTATCTCTATTCTGGACCGAATTTCTCTTTCGTTGTCCCATTCATCGTCAAGCCAACTCCCCAAATACTTGTATTGCGTGACGCATTCCAAGTGTGTGCCGTCTACTAGCAGTCGAGCGTTTTCATAGAGTGTCTGCTTACTATCATAAATTTGATCTTAGCACTGTTTATTTTGAGACCATAACTTTTGCCGATGTCATTTAGTCGGTCCATCATTTGTTGTAATAATAGAGCCTCTCTCGTTCCCATTCCGCTCCCGAAACCAAATTGTGTGTCCTTCATATCGGCTTCACACTTTCTATAGATTCTGTTATGTAGTATTTTTAGGAATATTTTCAGTGCGTGACTCATTAAACTTATTAAGCGATGTTCATTACAAGTTTTTGCATTTCATTTTTTGGGCAGAGGAATGAATGTAGATGTCAGCCAGTCTGTTGGATAGGTACCATCATTGTATAGTTTGTCGAAGACGATTTCTAGCAGGGAAAGATTCTCGTCGTCAATCAGTTTAATGACTTCGGCTGTTAATTCATCTGGTCCCACTGCTTTGTTGTTTTTAGTTTGTCTTGCCGCTTTACGAATTTCATCTTTCGTTATCGGTGGACCTGTTAGGAGTTTATCCTCACTGTTATATTCTAGGTCTGTTCTTTCATCGTCATGGAAAAGTTCTTTTATATATTGCATCCATCAATTCTTCATTCTCTATGATCTCATTCTTATCGTTGACAAGTATTGTGGGGTTTCTGCTTTTTTAAATTCCAGCCACTTCTTTAAGTTTTTTGTGTTCACCATGGGTATCGTGCATATGTTGCAGATTTTCCATTTCTTGGCATTCTTGCTCTATATATAGTTTTTTGGCTTTTCTAATTTCAGATCTGACTTTTGCGTTTAACCGATGATACTCCTCTGGGTTTGTACTTTTATATTGGCGTCTTTCTGTCATTAATTGTAGAATCTCCTCTGTCATCCATCCCTTCTTAGGTTTTTCGTTTCGATATCCCAGTTCGTGTTGTGTTCAGAGTTGTCTTCAAGTTCTCCCATATTTGGTTCACCCCAGAATTAGTAGAAGTTTGCTTTAACCTGTTTAATTCCTTATTTATACTATTTTGTAGGTTTATTCTGATTGGCTCTTGTTTGATATTTTCTATCGCCAACTGTCTTCCTTGATTACGTTTCTTTATTAGTGCTAGCTTTAGTTTCACTGAAGCCAGAGGGATAATATGGTCAGATGGTACATCAGCACCTGGATATGTACATGCTTTTCTAATTGATGTGCCAAATCGTTTGTTGATGAGTATAAAATCAATTTGATTTCGAACAATATTACCATCTCTGTCCTGTGGTGACTTCCACGTATAAAGTTTTCTGGGAGGCAACGAAACTACGTATTGGACACTTTGAAGTTCTCTTCTTGGCAGAATTGAACCAATCGATCTCCTCTAGCGTTTCTATCGCCTAGATCACATGGACCAACAATTCCATCCACGCCCGTACGGCCAATCTTTGCATTGAAGTCCACTTGAATAATATTAATTTCATGTGGTTTGGTATGCTTTAGTAGTTTATTCATCTCACCATGAAAGCTGTCTACCTCTTTATCGCTTTTATCAATGGTAGGGGCGTATACTTGATTTATATTAATATTAAGTGGTCTTGCTTGAATCTTTAACAGCATTGTTCTGTCTGAATAGGGAATGAAGTTGGTAACGCTTTTTGCTATGTCCTTGTTGACTATTATTCCCACACCTCTTCTATGATCTCTGTCATCGTTACCTGAGTAATAAAAGACCTTATCGCCTGTATTGCATTGTCCTGCACCTGGCCACCAGGTTTCGCTTATTCCGAGAATGGATATCTTAAGCCTATCCATCTCCTGTATTGTGTTCGCCAGTTTCCCAGCTTCATACATACTTTGGATATTCCATGTTCCAATGTAAATCTGTTGTTTGCTTGTTTGTTTATTTTCGACTCCGGGGATTCTTAGCACCCTCTTTTTGCCGGAGACTGAGGGCCGTATTTCTATGGTTTCTTTCATGTGATTTTCTTGGGAGAATACTTCAGTGGTTTCCCGTTGCCTTCTGAAGGGTTGATAGATTTCCTTCTGGTATTCGACCGCCCCTAACATGGAGTCAGACGTCGTTTGAAGCCGCTTCTCATTAAAGAACAGACGCTTCGCTAGTTTTGGTCCGCCCCGGGTATTTCATTTCCCCGGTACCACCCATATCTGGGAGGCATTCCCCTATCCGCCACCTGGGGAGGCGCCCGATGGAGGACTAGCAATCCCCACACGGGAGCAATCTATTAAGATCTGTTAATTCTTTGCACGAACAGGTAAAGAGCAAATAGATAAACTCCGAACTGGTAAAGAATGCGTATGCAATGCAATGTTCTAGTAATTTACTAATTTATGTTATAAATATTTTTGCACAAAAATTGTCTACTGCATTATGAAGTTCAGGTAAGCTGTTTGGCTGTTTAGTCATTAACATATTGCATGATTAATATTATTTCTAATGAGACGAACATCTGATGATATTAATGTTCATTTTCGAATATGATTTTCACTGTTTGAAAGTGCAACACCAGCGTCGAATATTATTACTTAATTTTTTTTGTGAAAGCTAAATTTAAATCTCTCAACTATCAATAAAGTTTTACCTCTTTGACTATTACTTCTATCTTCTCAATTGAAAGAATTTGAAGAACTCCGACACAAACACGCAACCGATTGACAATACTTCAACCGCCATTAAAGTTCTTGGTCTACTCATTTTTACACAAAACTAACCATTCTATTAACGAGGGTGGGGAGAAGGGTACTTTACTTACAGGGGGTTAACTCGTATCCCGGCCGTAATTCAACTTTTACCTGCTCTCAAATCCTCGACTGGGTCGCAATTCATGACCAGCCGTTTTCAGGATAAAGCACAAATCCTCCCAGAACTCCCAGAACTTATGAAAGTGTCTGGATAACAATAAATCTTTTGAAATTTATCCAATAATCTTTGTTGATCCAGGTATTTTGGGTTAACTTACAAATCTTCCCACAACTCGTTTAGGAATTTGTAACATTTTATCAAGATTCTCATATAGGTACATATTCCAAAAATTTTTCTAGAAATAATTCGGAGAATTGAAATCCTCTGGGGTTTTAGACTTTTATATGGCAAGTAAAGCGAGTTATTAAAACTAATTAATTAATTAATTTCATTGTCCGTCGATGAATTCCCTATGACCCTGTAGTTCTCCCAAAAACCTATTATTTTAATGATTGTGTCCTGAATATAAAATTTCCTAAGCAGTGTATATTAAAAAATTCCTGCCGCTCCAGAATAAAATTTATTGTTTTTTAATTGATTTATACATTCTAAAAAAGGAAATTTAATCTGTCTCTTAAAATGGCATATCTTGACTCTTCATTAAATTTGTTTTATCTCTAGCTTAATCGAGAGTTTGTAGAAATATTCTAGGATCACTTAATTCTTTGAAAGAATTTCAAGGTTAGTCAGGTATTTCCAAGATGAGCTACAAACCCTTTCAAAAATCATTTAGAAACTTATCAACTTTTTCTCTGCAATACCTTACCAGCAGCTTTTCCAATTTAACCGTCAATTTAGAATGGCCTTAGCTGCATCTTGCTGGGAATAATGCTTGGGAAGTGGTCTGATATACCAGTAGATACAGTATATTTAGTTGATTATTAATTGCCGTCCATTCCCGAAACCAATCCATCAACCCCAATCCACCCTAATACATCAAAAAATACTATGGACGAAGAGCCATATCTTATCTTTCTATATATTTATTTGCTAAATTTTTGTTCTTGATGGCTAGCGGAAGTAACTCTATGGATTGAGGGAAGTTGTGAGCATCAACTGATCATCTGTTGGACAACAATAATTTGGCTATTAAATGTGGAAAAAGATTTATCACGATACCTCTATTGGTTCTTCAGATATAAATTTCGAAGTATCGGGGCTGAATTGTGGGAAGATGGAGGTTATCTGCGTATATCAAGAACACTAATCTACCAATTAAATATACTGGAAGTTATATTCTGTATTTCAGCGTATATTTATTTTGATGGATTGGGGGTAAATAAGGAGTTGATGTGATAGGTTTCGGGAAGGGACAAATAAAGCGTTCGACACCAATTGATTTAGCAATTATTCAATGTGCTACTATGAGCCCACCCCCCCATAACTTTACTCTCAAAGGAGATACAGCTATTCAGGCTTAAGCTGGAATAGTCCTTGTTTTTTTTTTTTGAAACGGCTAAAGCAAGAATATTGTTGGGTAATTAGTAATCAATTAGCAATAAATTATGGACTCTAGATTAACTCGGACTTATGAAAACGATATCCCAGCTTAACGGACATATTCCGATGGTTTCTTCCATCCATTCAACTTCTCATGTTTAAGAACAAGATCCGTTTTTCCCGTTTAACGATCGAATGGCCAGTTTTGAATTTATTGTGGTTTCTCAACAGCGGTTTAGACGTAAACGAAACGCGTTCGCTGGCCCATTTGAAGCTCAGAAAGTAACGGTTTTCGTTTCTGTTGATGACGTCTCGAGATACTGCCGAATTTGTACAGTTAGGACACAAACAATGCGTTTACCGTTACTGATACTCTTACTTAGTTTACTACAAACAAATTGTAATATTTTTGTTTTTCGAAATTCATAAGAATTATAAGTAAGTTGCCCATGTCTGTATGACATATTACTGTCTCATAAAGGGTAATTGAAAATTAAATTATGTGTTGGTTTGTTCCTCGAAAACATTTTTGTTTAATTTAAATGTTGTTGGACTCAACAGCCTAATTACTTTGCATTATATCAATCCAAGAAAGAAATATTTTTTGGTGTCTGACTCTCCCGCTTTGTACAAATTGCAAAGCAAACATCCCTTCGCTCTTCAGAGTTTTCCCTACCTTCGAATGACATGAACCACATTCATGCATAATGGAATAAACCTCTCTCTTCCAGCATTATCTGAAAGTTTATTTGTCGTTCTGAGACTCGAAGTATTCGATATCGAAAGGAAAATATTTAAGGAGAAATCTTTTAGGGGGAGCGGATGACTTTTTGAAGAATTCAAATGGAAGAGCTCGTGTCGAGCACTTGTTGAATTCCTTTTAAATTCAAAAGTCGGCGATGGTGGTAATGTAACTTTGAGGTTTTGGCGTACTTAGAGCTTTAGGAGACGTCTATTATAAAATGTTATAAGGAATGTGTGAACGCTTCTTATGAGCCTTTTTAATGAATAATCGTTTGCGTAAAGCTTTCCAGCATTTGTGATACGAAACAAATACTTCAGAGAGCCTTCGAGTCCTTGGGTGGGTATATATTTAATAAGTGGAAAAAATATGTTGCTAGTAAGTACTTAACGATATTAGTTCCAGTCAATTAAATCTCCTATGTTCGCAGTTTGCTTTGTCCTTTGACGTGTATGTCCATTTCGTTTTGTTCGTCCGTTTTTGTAAATGGCGCGTATTAAACATTTTTACTGGCAATGGACTTAAGCGATTCTTTTATGTTTTCCATCAAAATGATTGCCTTGGAAATATGTGTAGTGGAAGATGTTTATGGCATAGGCAGAGCAATTTGGTTTGATGTATTTGGGTTAATTGTAGACTACGGTTACGTATATTACGTTGCAGTAGCCACCAGAATAGTGCCATTATTGTTGATAATTTGTACCGTCGAAATCGATTTTGTAGGTCTGCTCGTTTCAGAGACCCTATGGATACTGCAATTTAAACCTTAACCCGCAGCGCAGTAGTTCGCAGTATTCGCTGGTTTTATACAAGATTATCGTAACTGATTCTGGCGGCTTTTAATAAGGGATGACTTCTTTGTGAGTTTTATACAAGGTGGGCTCCGTAATTAACAAGACAATAAGAAAAAAAGCATTAAGTTAACTTTACATGTTACGTAGAAAAATTAATATTGTTGAAAGGGAAATTCAAAGTTTTAATAAAATTTATTACAGGCCTAATAAATTTTGGTTTTAATATTACCGGACTATGACAATATGATATGGTTCGGATTCTAAACGATTTAAGCGGGCAAGGAATTACGAATCTCTCATACGCTTTCCGTGACATTACATTCGGTGCTTTATTTGTACATCAATCTGCAATAATATTGGGTTTCCATAGGAGTTGTAACATGCTTTCAACGTGACATCTGTTTGTTTACATGGCACGTCGTGAATTACTTTAGATGAAATTCAAAAAAGACAAAATGGTTAATATGTATATAATATGCAAAGTGTATTGCAATGAAGGAAAGACGTTTGGATTATTTTTTCATAGCTAAATATGAAAAGTTACTAAGGAAATTTATAGAGTGTATCGCCTCAGTGACGTTCTATCGGTTTTCTTAATTTAGGTTTACAGCACATCCGTTTAAAAAATATTTTGATTTCCGTTGTGTGCCTTAATGGCATTAATTAAATAACAAAATAAACCTACATCTGCTCTAAACATTTTAAATAAAGTGATTTTGGATGTAAGTAAATGCTACCGAATATTAAAAAAAATGCCATATGCATAATATTTTTCAAGTTAAAAATAGTAGAAAGTAATTCATTTTTACAAAATATATTAATGTGACCGTATCAGAGCTCTTATAACTCATTTACTATTTAAATCAAGTCTCAAAAAAGGCTTAATTCATAAATTAAACTGTAATAATGTTTTAATCAAAGAGTGGTAACTGATTAGATGGCTTGACAGCTCAGGGCGATAATGGCAGATTTAGTAATAAGAATGTCAATATTTCAGTTAAGATATAATGTAGCCTATAATTGTGTAAAATGGGTCAGAAATATTTTAGATTTTTTTGTAGTGATAATTTGAACATTATATGTAAATTACAAATTGTAATTTGTATTTTCAATAAAAGTACGAGTATTTGCGGTAGAAATGTTAACAGTGTTGTTGATTTGAAGTATGTACAATCAAAGTTCAATATCTCAGGTATGAGTATGTTTACTTCTGATATATTCAATCTTTTTGAATATTTTGTAGATCATCGTCCTGTTAACAGCAGCATTTCGTTTTCAGTAAAGTTGATGTTAAAAAAGTATTTCACGATTAAAATATACCTAGTCCAGGAGCGCTACAGTTTGACATGGCTGTGTCTTTACGTAACTTAGATATTCTCAGAATTGGTCGAAAATGATGTATATAATCATATTATAAGTATGCGCTAGCTTAAAAAGGTGTGCTATTTGCAAGAAAAATCGAGAAGTGCAAAAATGCACGAAAATACCGCATTTTGTATCACTATTTTCAATATAACTCTGTATATATGCAATTTAGAGAAAAAAAGGATCTCTTGTGAATTTGTTCGTTATGGAATTTTCTATAAGATAGAATTAGTTAAAAACTCGAATTTGTTATATTGTCGCTGCTAGATAGAAATAAAGCGGAAAAAAGTGATGAAAATGGAGGTAATTTGAGGCGTTCAATAAACAGGTAATAAATTGCACATTTAGAGTATAAATAGAGATTAAAGTACTTTAAAGTATTACAAAATGAAATTCGAAAACCTGATCCAAATCTACTTGTTAGTTTTTGCACTGTACATTTGTTAACTAATTCGAGCTAAAAAAAATATTCATTTGTTTGCGTCGCTGCTGGGGTCTAAATTAGACATTTTCATTGCCGCTGATTTTTGTACATATTCTTGGGCCCGTTAGCTATCATATAGAAGCGATATCAGGTCCATTTTCTATTTTTTAACAACTTTTGGGACGATTTTAAAAGTTTGTAAAATTTTGACTTTTTAAATAAATACTATCGTGAAGCGATTTTGCGGTGCAAAAAATATATCAAAACTATTTTTTTAGTACTTTGATATATGTTTCGCACCGCAAAACCGCTTCACGATAGTATTTATTTATAATATCAAAATTTTACAAACTTTTAAAATCGTCCCAAAAGTTGTTACAAATAGAAAATGGATTTTATATCGATGCTATATGATCGCTAACGGGCCCAAGAATATGTTAAAAAATCAGCGGCAATGAAAAATGCCTAATTTCGACCCCCAGCAACGACGCAAACAAATGACGATTTTTTTTTGCTCGAATTAGTTAACAAATGTACAGTGCAAAAACTAACAAGCAGATTTGGATCAGGTTTTCGGATTTCATTTTGTAATACTTTAAAGTACTTAAATCTCTATTGATACTCGAATTGTGCAATTTTTTACCTGTTTTTTCATTTCATTTTCATCACTTTTTTCCCGCTTTATTGCTATATAGCAGCGACAATATAACAAATTCTAGCTTTAAACTAACTCTCTCTTGTAGGAAGTTTCATAACGAACAAATTCACTAGAGATCATTTTTTACCCAAACTGCATATGTACAGAGTTATATTGAATATAGTGATACAAAATGCGGTATTTTCGTGCATTTTCGCACTTATCGATTTTTCTTGCAAAAGCACAACTTTTTAAGCTAGCGCATACTTATAATATGATTATATACATCATTTTCGATCAATTCTGAGAATATCTCAGAATACGTAATCTGAGAATACGTAAAGACACAGCCACGTCTGGTAGGTTTTGGGTCTAATTCTCTTGCACTAACCACAAAATGTCAAAATAAGTTAAATATGTCGCAACAAATGCCAAGATGCATTTGGAGATAATTAACTATGTTTCGTAAGGAATAGGAATATTTTTTTTTTAATTTTCCAATGTTGCTTCCCTTTAACCCTTATTATTGATAAACTAATGGATATATGTTTCGTATTCGTTGCCTATCACAATTTGACAACGGTGGCCATATTTGCTTCCCCTTTGCAACGCGCATATATTTACTGTATTGCCATGTAATCAAATAATACGTTGTAATTAGAACGCCGGGTGTAATTATATCTATCGTATGTGGTGCGCACGCCTATTGTGGCCGCTTTATGGTTCTTGATGTTGCTTATCCAAAAACAATTTATACGTGCCTATAATTCTATAAGTGTTATATATATATATATATATATATATATATATGTATACTACGTGAAACCCCTAGTTAGGGACACCCCTCTAACGGGGACACCCCTGTATTATGGACATTTTCTAATATCCCGGCAAACTGCCATAAGAATACATTGAGCGTTGCCCCCTCTATAAGGGACACCCTCTAATATGGACGTGGACACTAAAATTCGGAGAAAAATTCATACTTCACCCCTCTATTAAGGACAGTCATCCTTGAGAACTGGCCCTTAATTAGCGGGTTAACGAGCCTCAAATCTCGGGATTTTAGAACAGGTAACTGACAGGTAGCAAAAATACAGTGAAACCTCCTGTTGTGGACACCTCTGCAATATGGACACATAGGTTTATGGACACTTTTTCTATGTAACCGTCCAATTGCCATAACATATTAACATAAAATTTCTGTATAATAGGGACCCTCTCTAATCTGGACATGGACACATTATTTGCGGCAAATGTGGACACTTCATTTTGGTTTACCTTATTTTAAACCGAAAATATGTTTTGAAACACTTGTTAGCTTCAATGGAAATTAATGGATCAACTATAGGTTTATCAAAAAGCATAAATGTTTTGCAAGCGATTATATGGATCTCGAAATCTTGGAAAACGTAACAACAAACACTATTCAGCATTGCTTTAGAAAAGCCGGGTTTAATGTGCAGAACATATTTCAAAATGAAGTCGAGGAAAATAAGGACTTAGCTTCATTAAAAGAACTCCTTACTTCATCTCATTCCCAAGTTGTTTCTGACGATTATGTTCAAATAGACACTATTTTATCGATGTAAGATAATGATTGCAATATTGAAGCAATAATGAACCACTTTCAACAGCCAAATCAGAAAACTTAGTGTCATGAGAAATTGAATTACTCTGATGCTCTTCGGTATTCAGAGTTGTTAAATACTTTTTGTTTACAAAAAAATTAGGGTGAAGGATTGAGTTTGATTAACAATTTTCAACTTCATTTAGAAGAGCACATTGTGTCCAAAAAACAATTAAAAATTACGGATTTCCTTCAACAATATTCATGTTTAACTCCCTAATCTGGACAAAATTTTTGCTCCCCCGGGTGTCCGTATTATAGAGGTTTCACTTAAAATGGTAGGAAAATGCGTCAGTTTGTCTTCGACCTTTGAATATTTATTAATTTAAATAAAATTTCATCAACAAGGCTGAACCAGACATTCAAAATTACGAAGAGGCTCTTCGTCTAGTTCAAAAGTTAAAAAAAACTATTTTATCAAACGACGATATTAGTGACAGTTTAAATACCGTATCTTGTTTGGAAATTCAATTGGAAAATTGTATTGCGTATCAAAAGAAAAAACAGACAAAAATAAGAGATTATTTTTTATGAGTCATTTTTATGAGTATGTATATATCCCATGTAAATGTGTTTTCCGTGTACATTAATAAATAGGATACCTGATACCTACAAGCAATAGGTGTTTTAATCCTTCAACCAAATATTTCCCCCCGCCAAAACCCCTCTAATATGGACACCCCGCCATTGTGGACATATTCTGTTATCCCGTCAGTGTCCATAATGGAGGGGTTTCACTGCATATATATAATCTAGAAATTGTCGAATGTTGTATTACGATCTACGTTATGTTATTTTTCTTTTTATTATCATTATCAAAGAGAGAATTGTTCAACACTCCACATCAATTGTGTAGACAAGTCTATTACAATTGCTTGAAGCGACTACAGAACAGGTAACACTTCCGTCTACTTTTCTAGAAAAATTACGAGTTATTTTTCCTCCCGCAACAAACTTTACAGTATACAATGAACGTCTGGCATTGCAGCACCCTTATCTAGGTCGCAATGAAAGGAATGAAGGGTATATTAGCCCTGTCGGATCTGCGGGAAATGGTCCCATTGTGGCCGTAGGAGACAATCCAGGCGAATAATAACGTCTGCCCAGTTTGTGCACCTGACAAATGCCACTTTTCAATCCTACATTTTAAGACATGGGATGAAGCGGGACCGAAGTCTCGGGTTGGACTCGTAATTCATATTCGCCCTCTCTCGGGGTTTATTTGAACACTCACGAGTCCGTCGTCGAAGTTAATCTCGGTGAAATCGCTTTAATTCATGTGGGATTCTGAGAAAATATCCTAGGTATCAAGTAATAAAGAAAATTGGGTGTATGCAAGCGTTATAAGTGTAATGAGCATCCCGTTCGTCTCATCACCATAAAGGAGAAGTATAACAATGATTCCAAACTGCTTTCGTTTACCCTACATGTTAATTATACAAGGGACGTTTATTTTTATAAAACTTCATTTATGTTTGTGGAGTTAATCCAACAAGTTTTTTTGATTTGTAATTAGGGTTGAGCTAGGTACTTATATCTTAGACTTATGCTAGCATGCTCTATGAAGCAACCAGCGATACTAATTTAAGCAAAATAGGCAATTTCAATATTCAGTCATGCTAGCTATTTTTAAAAAAGTACGCTCATGATACAGTGCGAAAATTATTTAAAAAAATGTTAACTAAATTATAGAGCTGTCTTAATTGAACAACCAGGTATTTTATATTTTATAATAATTGCGAACAAAGTTACAATAACTCAAATCAGTTCAAAAGTATAAACTATTTATAGATACTTAAAAACGTTATAAAAAGTATATCTGGTTTAAAATAATGAAAACGTTACAAAACTGTATCAAAACTGTTAAGTATTGTAGAAAATTAACTCCTCTTTAAATTATCTTTCATAATTTAACGCTGCTCTATTTTCAGAAATAGTATTTACAGATTTTAAACTTGTGATATTAATTTTGACAACTTATGCATACACTAAGATACGGCAACACTATTGATCTATGAACTAGTATTTCATTTAACCTCTACTGGTCAGTTGAAGCATTGTCATTGTGAACATATGTGTTATATTTTATTGGAAATGCTAGTACAATAAAGAATAATTAGTAATATAACACCAACACTGAAATACGTATCACTTATTTCTTATTGTTCTTTCCATTGTGTAAAACGCGAACAGCGTCACAGTATCACAAATACACCAGTTCACTTCGGCCTAAAATCTATAATGCTCTATTTAAAGGTACATGCAAATAAAAGGCTTTAAAAATATGTTTATGTGTATGTATGTTTTAGTTACCAAATCAAAACTATAATTAATCTATAGGTTAATGAAAATTATTAATTAATCTATATTAATAAAAATAATATGCTGTTTGTTGATAAGCCCATCACTTGAGAAAGGCTGGCCTGATTTGGATGTATTTTTTTTAATTGTTCATAGTTTTCCAAATAAGGTATTTACAAAAAAAAATTAGAAAATTTGGAAAATGCTTTTTTCCATGGGATTTTTGTTATTACGTACGTAACGGTTATACAGTGAAAACAACTGGCGATGTGTCCAGCACACTACTTCCTTATATTTTATTATAAATATTAGATACTAGAATAAATATTCAATGTTTAAAAAATTCTTGGAACGGGTTTGGATAAAATTTTCAAAAAACAACATTGTGAACTGCCTATTAGGAAAGCCAGAAAAGTTATTAAATTTGATTATACTCATTAAACCATAAGATAGGTATTCACAATTCAACAAATCTTGAGGCGAAAGAGTAAATTGTCCTTCAGAGACGATTTAGCCAGAAATGTTATTAAACTCTTTTATATATAATCCACATTGGAATAAATATTAAAAGTTTTTATACAATTCTTTGGAGCAAAT
This sequence comes from Cryptocephalus moraei, assembly GCA_946251905.1. NCBI lineage: Eukaryota > Metazoa > Arthropoda > Insecta > Coleoptera > Chrysomelidae > Cryptocephalus > Cryptocephalus moraei. The sequence goes on along the minus strand of OX276458.1, from coordinate 29,617,455 downwards.
TGTGAGAAAATTTGCAAAAACCGAAAAATGGTAAGAGTAAACTACCCCTTTATCCCTGCTGATTTTAACGAAAAGCTTATAGGTAGGTACCTACTGATGTACCATAAAATATAAATACAAAGTTAGAACCGTTTGTGGCTTTTATTTTCGAAGAAAAACACCACAGACACACATATGTCCGTACATACACACATATCGAGACATTTGTTTAAAAACGTGTTTTTGGACTCAGGGGACCTTAAATCGTATAGAAATGCTAATAATTTAAATTCGAAAAATCGACCCGATTATAATACTTTTCATATATATGAATGCCTCACACGAGAAAGTAATAGAACGTATCAACTCCCATTTTCAATTGAATTTGGATTGTTGGCATCGCATATTGTGTCACAGTCGATACAGCTGAATTGAATTGAATTAACACTATTGAATATCGAACACGCAATCGAAACGTTAATAAAATACATTGAGATTCATTCCGATTTCAAACTTCACAGAAGAAAATAAATGATTTTATTGACATGACAAATTATTACAGTTGAGATTTGCATTTTGGAACAAAATTCCATGGCATGGTAGTTGTCCAGCATTTCAGCGTGTAATGCCCATGTAATTCATCTCGCATGTAAACTTTTTAATTGGCGTATTTCCGAATGCACTTCTACTTAAATTGAATATTCGTGGTAATAAAACTCCAGACAAACGTATTTCTCTTATTTTTGATTTGTTTGAACATTTTCAAGAGCTTTTAATACGTTTTCAAAACGATCACAAACGATTTTATTCAAATTTTGATGTCTGTGGAGTCAGCTGTATGTATAATATATTCAAATTATAACAGTTTTAAATAAGTAGAGAGCGAATCTGCGACAGGTCACTGATAGTTTAATATAACAATTAGTTTAATTATCTATACTCATACCAAATGACATAATATTTATTAACAAATTTTCAGATATATGTTAGGTAATTAAATTTTTTTCCTGGCTCGAAACGTTGTGACGGTTTGGTGTATTTAACCCAAATTTCACCCTTTGGTACCTTTTACGCCAAAGGTCAAGAGAGAAGAGGTTCGATTTTTGTGATGTAGTATATTATATACTGCCAGCTTCAATGTACTCTTTGGTGATTTCCATCAAAATGTACTGTGTGTCCGTAAATGATTGTACCCATTCAAGGTCATGGATAGTGATTTTAACTTTCAACGGATTAATTAATTATTGCCAACATAATTTCAAAGAAATTCATTGGCCTGAAAATCAAATTCTGGCTGAAATGTCAATCAAAAAGCGACATGGAGCGTTTGTTGCCAACTAAAGTTTGGTTTCACCCACGCGTGCCAACATAATTTGGGTACAGACATTTACGGACACACAGTAGTAGAGGAGTAGTGGCATCTGAATCTTGCGAATTGTGTTGCAATTTATTTCAGTTACCTGATGAGAAGGAATCAAGCCTTCAGACCTGAGAGTAAACTTTGAGTTATACTCATATGAAACGGTATGGTTGTTAACGATTGTTATGTTATTATGGGATCTTTCTTCTAACAACGAACCGCCACTGCCTTCCTATATCGAAGGTAATGAACACCTATTCACAAATCATCACCAAAGCAATTAACCGCCATTGTGTTTTGGCCATTAAAATGCATTTTAGGACACATTACGTCGACAGCAACTTTCCTTTTTATTACATCCAAACGTCCGAGCGACGAAAAATTGGAAAGCTTCCATTAGAATATCTCCTTCTTGACCTTTCCAATACCAGAACGTTCGTTATTTAAAACGAGTCCCTCTTTCGACAATGACATCACCACCGTTTCAAAAAACCAGTCTCGAAAACGATGACGCCCCCGGTCGGTTAAGTTAAGTTAAAGCACACATACTCTGCCGAAGATCGAGTTCGGCGAGGTGTTAAACTCCTGCGCCGGTCGAGCATAACCTCGAAGAGAGAAGAGAGAAGAGAACGGTGAACTTGACCGCTAAGAACGAAATTCGGCAGTCAATCCGAAGGAAATTGAGCAAGAATAGCGTTTATACTTCCTATACGATACGATATTTAAGTAACAAACAATACATATAGACTATGTTAATATTAACACCTAATCTGGAAGCAACCTGTTAGTACTAATCAATAACAATACTTATGGTGAAAAACGCAGTGTAGGTGATAGCGTCATAAATTATATATTGGTTACATTACCTTATTTTCAGACAATAGGTAAAATGATTATCAAAAACTTCTGGGTCGCATTTCATTGCGCCATTTTTCAGTGTAAATCTCTATATTACGTTATATGTACTACATTGAACCGGTGTTAAAATAAAAGTCTTACAACGTTAAGTGAAAAGAACAGGTGGTGGTATGGCCCAAAATGCGCAGAAAAGCCTTAATGAACATCCGAAATCACTGTCTTACGGTGCGTTAAACTTTTTGAAAAAATAGCTTTTTTATTACCCTCAAATCTAATTTCGATAGACAAGGGAAGTTTGGGTCAATTGCTAATTTTGGTATACTTATTACAATTACTGCTTCGAAAATCAAACCGATTTAAGTTAAGTGTAGCTTTTAGGGTTTTTTAAAGGTCCAAAATACCCTATTTTTTTAAGTAACTGTTTAGTAGCATTGACTAAAATTATAAAAATAGCAACTTTTGTCATAAAACTTGTACTCTTATTCCATTTCAATAAGAGCAGCAGTTTACCAAAAAATTAATATCGAAAATCTTGGTATATTAATAGTTATTTAAGTCACAAGAAATGTAAAGACGTGTTTACATTCGAGGCAAGCCTCGGCTTGTCACTTGCCGATGATGTTAACAGTCGATACATTCCGTGTTACTTATTACATTTTTCACGCTGCCGTTGAAAATTTCCTCATAATTCCTCAAAAATTTAAATGTTTGCTTTAGTTTGGACGTACGTCACTCTGACATAAGTTGACTGACATATGTCAGTCTGACATATGCGTAACTAGGGTTACCCGATGCGACAAATTTAAACAAAAGACTGTTAACATAACAATAAATCACCTTGATTTACTCTTTTGATTTTCCTAGGAATGTAAATGACAGTATTTACATTCCGTCGTCAAGGAAAAATAATACAGGAATGTTATGTGCCATTTTCATGCTACGTATCTATGCATGTAAGAGCTATTTACGATAGCGGCAGCGTGAAAAAAAATTATGGTGAAAATAAGTATAACCCTTGAGGGGGATGGTATGGTGCCAAATAATCAGAAAAATGTTAATGAATGTGTCTTTAAGTGGACGGTTTTGGGAATAAGAAAAATTCTGCCTTTTTGAGACTATATAAAGTTCCAGCACTAACATTTTCGACATTAATTTTCTGAAAACTGCTGCTGTTATCGATGTGGAAGAAGAGTACAAGTTTTAGGTTAAAGCTTCGTTTTTTCCATAATTCTTAGTCGAAATCTGTAAACACTAATAAACATACAAAAAAGTTAGGGTATTTTTTACCCCAACAACCCCTAAAAATTACTTCGTAATGGACATACATCTCGCTTTTTATTGAAATTAATTCTTAATCTAACAAAAATTTAATTATTCTTTCCAAAAGATTTACGTGCTGTACTTCAAAAACTTAACGTTTTCATTTTCATATTCATTATGACTTTCCTGCCTATTTCGGACCGTAAAATCTTCCACTATATACAGACCGTTTCTAAAGAGTCGCAGTATAGAATAAGCACGAGAGCGAAGGAAAGGCCATATATTTCTCGCAAGTTAAACAGAGAACGACCTTTTGCGATGTTGCTAGCTCGCGAAACATTACAGTCATCCGCTCCGTACACTGTACCGCACACATCCGAAAGTGTGAAGCTATACACGCGTTGACTTGAACTGCGTGCTCGGCCGGCAACGTTGCAAAACTTCTCTTTCTGTCACGCTAACGAACTACTGCTGGTTTCTCTTTTGCTCTTGTTGGTTTCCCACCAAGCGTTTCGATAGAAAAGCTCCGTATATACACGTTTGATAAGGCCACGTTTTAATAAAACATCTAACAATTATTGTTCTAACAATAACAATTGTTTTAACATCTAAGTTGATATATTACTTAACATTACAAAACACATCTTTTGAGAAAAAAATACAATTGTCTATCAGTCAAAATAAGAGGGATTCAGTAAACAATGACCCCTCTGTATTTGTAGTTGATGCGTCAGTGACTTCCAAGCTATCTTTTTAGAGTACTGAGTTGTTTTGGAATATGATCTGTCTCTTATTGTATTTTGATAAAATGATTCTTAAAAGGTGTCTTATGTTAAGCCATTAATGGTTTGCTTTGATGCACACCTTAAGTTCTTTAATATGTGTCACTAAAACTGCTGGTATTGCTTGAATATCGCAAACCAGTATCTACTGTAATACCGCCCATTATTTCGTTAGTGTTTCTACAATATTTAAAGTTGTATTTACTGGTTCAAAAGCACCTTTATAAGCCATGGTACTATCGGAATGTTTAAGAATTTTATTAAATGGTTTAAAATTACCTTTATGTGCCATTGTAGTTTCACTAACTTTGAGAATTTTATTAAATGGTTGAAAATGTCATTTATGTGCCATGGTATTTTCGCAAAAATTGTATTAAATGGTTCATATGTATATTATGTCCAGTTACAATTGGAACACCAAAAAAAAAGAACACTCAATGGCTGTTTAAGTAGTGAAGAGCGATGCCGCCTTGTTCTCCATTGGCGTATCATTACGGATAATAACTCTAACAATGAATTTACTTCCAAATCGCACAAAGAAATGGCACACACATTCACACACCACTGCTTTCTCGAGTATAAATGCGGAAGAAGACATCACAAGGAAAGCACACGTGCCCGCTGTGTTATGTCCAGTGGACCATCCAGTATCTGTAGAGTCTCGCGTACTTCCTCGTACACGATTTCACTGATCGACTATACACCTGCACCTTAGAAGAAGAAAATACAAACGAAGTGCCGCTGTCGTAAAAAAAATTTGCTGTCCAATGGACCCTCTAGTTCTTTATCTGTACATATCCATACATTCACATATATGATTTCACTTGGGCAACTGAACACCTGCATTTTAAAAATACCAGTGCGTTTCTGAATAAGCAAAAAGATAAGTCCCATGGTTTTGTATAGAGACAACGGGCTCTTTTCGAATGTCCTGGGTAAATTCAGATTAGTAGATATACTAGGCCGCTTCTGCAAGTACATAACCTCACTTTTGCCGGCGCGCAGCCCCGGGGCCCCCCGCCTCCCCCAGCCCAGGCTACTCCCCCCCAGCCTTCCCGCCGAGGCTTCCCCCCCAGGCCCCCAGCCTTCCCGCCGAGCCTTCCCCCCAAAAAATTTGGCATGAAGCATGGAAAATTTGACAGTAGGCACGGAACACCTGTCAAAAAATTTGGCATGGAACACGGAAAATTTGACAGTAGGCACGGAACACCTGTCAAGTTAGCGGCAACCCACCTTGCCTGTCAACACCTGTCAGGTTAGCGGGCAACCCACCTTGCATGTCGCGCCACCTATCGTACAGTGGCGGCGGCGGTGTAGGGAACTGTAAAAATTTTAAAAGTGGGAGCTTGGTAAAACATTCCAAAATTATGTATTACATGAAGTATTTTTAGATACTTCAATGTAATACATCTACCGAAACTAGGGATCGAACCTAGGACCTTAAGATTTTCAGTCTAATGCTCTTCCAACTGAGCTATTTCGGTCTGCTTAGATATTTTTTAATAAGTACATTAAAAAGAAAACGATTGGTCAAAAATTTTTATTAATCAACAGTATCATAACCTACAAAGTCATGGCCATCACAAGATGGGAGAGGTACATACGACCAATCTTTCGGTAATCCCAACATAATTAAGAGTTTCATGTAGCATTTTTCACAGTTTAACCTACGACTAATCTCATACATTAAATCGGGTAATTTTAAGATGTCATCTCGCTGTTTCTCGGGTCGATCATTTTCCTTTACTCTACATGGGTTGTCGGGCAGTGGGATCCTCCATTCTGTGGGAATGTCGAGATCTTGGAGCATCCGAAAGAAACAGTTGCTGCAACGTGCCTCCTCTGAAATAATGTCAATTTCCTCACGTAATTTTTCCATAGTTTCCAGAAAGATTAGTGGCAAACATTCGCCGTCGTCGATTTTGAACCAATTGTAAAGGTTATGACACTCCATTTTTTATTTGCTGTACTACGTTTATGATACAAAGTACTGACAAGATGACTGCAATGTACCAAACTAACATGCGTACTGATGAGCTGCTGTAGATATTGGTAATGATTGGGGTTATGGTGGGGGGATGTGTAAAATTTTTCCACGCGCTGTCACCATGCGTATGATTCTCATAAATAATTCTCAATTTGTATTGTGTAGCATTTTTAGGTACATCTATTTTAAGAGCAGGCAAATGAGAAATTACACACACTTCCATCCTCTTCCAAGCGTCAGGCCAACTCTCATTATTTCGATCGAAACAAATGAAAACATCACTAGCACCCGATGGATGGTTAATGTAAAATACACTGTTAACAAGAGCGCTTAATAAAACATAAGTCGATGCTAACGAACCCATGGTTAATGGCAAAATGATTTCGAGTACACTAAAATAATGAGAGCAGACCTACAGAAAAAAAACTCAATGTATAAATAATGATATATGTATTAGTTAGATAGCGGAATACAATTAAAAAACCAATCGTAAAGTAATACACAATTTCTTAAACTACAAGAATAAAATCTTTTAATGGAACAATGGTCCATGCATTTAGGTGAATTGGGGCCGAAAGTAGGGGGTGTTGGATTCCAATACGCATCCAAGGTTTCGACGTTTACGATTCGCGGACAAGGCTTATTCATTTCGAAAAACTTGTCCTCCAGAAAAGTTGCTTTTTGGTGGCCACGGACGTAAACGATGTCAGCTCCCAAAAGGTGATGGTCGAGAATTTCATGAATTTTAGTGTATGACACAAAACCGGGTGTGTAAGCCAGTCCATGTATATTGCGCGTTACGAAATTCACTTGTTTCTTATCCACATCCGATAATGACTCGTATGCTATGGGCGACTCGAACAAGTAGTGACTTGTTTGATGACCGTTGCAGATGGCGAGTTCTTTTGCGAAAAACTCCTTGCCACCACCTGGTGCGGAAAGGTAAAAACCTTGTATGTCTGCGGTCACTGCTTTCATTGCGACGGTTACTTATCGACTAAGTTAATTTTCTGACTGTCTCACTAAGTGGTAGGTGCTCCATAATACAATCGTGGATGATGATGCAATATGCTTTAGTGTTGGCCGGGAACCCCACTCTAGTTTCTATTTCTAGTTTAACATCCACCGTTGAAGATTTAATGCTTTCATCTCGTCGTGAACAATCAATTACGAATAGGGCGTGGTCTTTGAAGTCCGTAAACTCGATCAGCGGTTGTTTCTTTCCACCATCATCGTTCATAAAGTTAGAGTAAAAGTCTGTGTATGCGTGGTAAGCGTTCGCATAATCATTGTTAGCGAAATTGTAACTTTGACGCTCGTACGGATGATACTCTCCATTTAAGAACACTCTCATATCCGACACAGACAAATTATCAAATTTTGTTGGATCTGCATTAAGAAAATTTTTTCTCGCTTTTTGGAATGCCACGATAACAAAGCGGGGACATTCTACGGCATTCGCAGTTTTAACATTCCAAATTTCTTTCATGGAACCCTCTGTAAGAGTAGGTAATTCATGTAACTCCCACTTTCGGAATGCCATGAGAATCGGCAAATCGTTACGTATGGCTTGTAAAAGTTCAACCTTGAGTATATCGGATGGGAGAACATGTCGCACTTTTAGTTCGATATTTTCAATTGTAAAATCGGCCGTAGTATTTTCGCCAGTATAAATCACGCAATTATTATCATTGCGAGCTCTCACTAATCGAATCGTCTGCTTCCCACTTATTGCTCTTCGATAATCATTAAAGATTCCGAAAAAATGCGATAACGGTATCCTTAGGTAGAAACGACCATCCGAATCAAAAATGGACGGTGTCTTTTTGTATGTCCAACTGGCCGGCAAAAGATGTTTGGAATCGTCTTCGCTATAACATAAATAGCCCCGCACGAGACTTACGATTCCAGGGTCCTTAACGTGCTCCACTTCGATACCATTCAATTCGTATGTGGCTGAATCAAAGAGAAACGCTCCCATATTACTACTTAGCTGAGCAGATCCTGTTGCACTTGTTTTCTTAAAGGTCCCTTTTATCGTTAGAGCAGCATCGTACATTAGTAACCAAACGTCATTTTTATTGATGGTAATTTCGATGATGTCATTGTTTTCAAACGATTTAATGTAAGGTAGATACGTTCGAAATTCATCGTGTATAATTGTTTCGTCTTGGAGCGGTTTCTGGTAGAGGTCGAAAATGCGGTTTGACAACATATCCAATCGATCGGAGAAAACTGGCGTTTAACGGAGATAACTTCCCTCTCAGAGGCCGGTTACTTACTAATACCTTACGATTCATCCGAGCATCTTTTATATTGCCTATTAATAAGACCATCTCTTAAGTTCTAATCGCACGAGAATTTCCTCACCACGGAAATTAACAGGTTCAAAATTCTGATCTAAAATACTTAAGGTAATGTTGTTGATTTCGCTTCGAATCACAGGCAGGTACACTATGTTTCTGGGAAGTTCGTCTATGGCAAAACCCGGATCGACACTGATCGGAAATTCGTACAACGTGTGAGATGGACTATTATTGTAATATGCACCACCTGTAATGTTACTATCAACGTGAATAGTTCTCACTTTTACAATTTCCACAGGTAGGTCGGATATATGTATCTCTCCAGCTTTTAGAACTCGTGGTGAAAATCCCAAAAGACGTGCGAGCGAATTTTTCTTAGTAAAATCTATATCGAAATCTCTGTGGAATATCTCACACTTTAACGTATTGTTATTGGGTCTCAAGAAAAACACGTCACCCTTATTTATCGCATTTCCCGATACGAACTTTTTTGTGATCAAATCACTAATGTCTGTTATCTCATAAGAACCGGAAGGTATAGCGATAGATTGAGAAGTACTCCCTTTCTTATAATGAAATTCCGTATTCTCATCGACGTTCGGAATAGTATGATATGAATGGAATCCGATTAGTGCTAAACCGTATTGGTACTCGGGATCTAGTATGATGGGATTTACCAAGTCAATGGAGAGCGTCGACGTACGACTTTTTAATGTGAAAATCACAGACATGACTGACATTGAAACTCTTTTTATTCATTTTTATATAGAAATTCGAGACATAATTTTCCACAATTGCTTGAATTGAAATTCTGAAATCGCCTTTCATTGTAAATGATTTTTACATCTTTTCCAAAATATCGAGCTAGTTCTTTTGGTGGTTTCAAGTCTCCAAAACTATCGAAATATTTTACATAATCATCACGTTTCCTGTAAGCTACCCAATGTGTACCCTCATGCTGGTTCGTATCCAAATTAACGATGGCACTCTCGTTACGTCTAGGTGTTTTCGGTAGGGTATCACGCATGAACACACCCCGAAAATATGGAATATGTAATCGTTTCGCAAACTTAACAATTTCATAATCGTAGAGGGCTCTATTGGGTAGCTTTATTGGCAGTTTTTTTTCTTTAAGTAGAGACCGAATCCTCCTCGTGGTGTCTTCCTTAGGTATAGCCCGGAGCCTTTCTTTCCAATCTCTTCCATAGCCTTATTATGACGATTATCTTCTTCTAGTTTCTTCTTGGCGTTTTTCGCATCTATAACGGTTTTAGCGACGGCCGACGCTCCGCTCGCCAATCCACCTACGGCCCCCAGTGCTGACAAAATGGGTATCAATAGAGGTAGGAAGCCACCAGATTTAGGTATAGGTATTACACGAGGGACTCTAATTTTACGTTTTCCTCCGACATTTTTGAGCGCCGCTCGAGCAGCACGTAATCCCAGCAGCGAATTTCGTCTGATATCTTGTTCAGTTAATGGTAGCGGAAGTTTTTTTAATGCTGCAGACACCGGATTTACCAAAGCGTTTCGGAATGAAGCTACGGGGCGTCGTCGTAGTCGTCGACCCATTCCTAATTTCCTTTTAGCCTTCATTCCTGTCGTTACTAGCCAAGCGGCTGTTTTTTCACCGAATGAAGCGTCCTTTGCTTTAACTCTTTCCCACGCACGATTCTCCAATTCCCAATCAGCTTTATGTCTATCGGCTAGAGATGAATTTTGGGCATATGCCAAGTCGTGTTTCATACAGGCGTTATCTAACGGATTGACCCCTCTCTCACCACGTGCGATTCGTTTGTGTACTTTCGTCCCTGGACCACAAAACTGAAATCCTGGAATATGCAACTCGACTGGTAACTTATTAATCAAACTATTTAAGAATCCGGCACCTCTTCGTCGTTTGAACGTTAACATGACAATAGATCTCTATAGGTGATCATGTGATATTTATATACAGGATATAAAGTCGGGAGGTCTAGTATTTAAAATGGATATCATCAAGCAAGACATGGAGTTACCGATAGAAAATTTGGATTTCATCGAAAAAATTCCCGATCATCCTAAACACAGTAAATTGTTACCGAATTGTTTTCGAGGTATATTTTGTGGACCGAGTGGTTGCGGAAAAACTAATGCTATTTTAACGTTACTCTTCAATGCAAATGGCCTACGTTTCGAAAATGTTTACCTGTATTCAAAGTCGTTATATCAACCGAAATATCAATTGTTGGAGGAGGTTTTGCGGAGAGTCAAAGGCGTACGTTATTTCCCATTTAAGGACAGTGATACGATAATGGACCCAGAGGAAGCAAGAGAAAATTCAATATTCATATTCGATGATGTAGCATGTGAGAAACAAGACAAAATCCGTTCCTATTTCTCGATGGGTCGTCATAAAGGAGTGGATGTGGCCTACCTCTGTCAAACCTATTCGAAAATACCCAAACAACTCGTTAGAGACAATTGCAATGTAATAGTGCTATTTAAACAGGATGATGTTAATTTGAAGCATGTATTCGACGAACACGTCTCACCAGACATGTCCTATGAAGAGTTTAAGCGATTATGCTTTAACTGTTGGAATAATGAGAAATTTGGCACTTTGGTAATCGTAAAAGAATGTGATTTAAACGATGGTCGGTATCGCAACGGATTCGATGCGTATATAAAAGTTCAAGACTAGTGTTGTTACTTCAGTACACCACCATGAAAGTATTAAGTAATGTGGAAGCTGCGCGTAAGAAACGAATACAAAACTTGGCAAGGATTGTAAGAAAAAAGTATCAAGCATTGAAGTTAGGCCGATCGGAGGAGGACAGTACATTGAATAAACTTTTGAATCCTGTGACGGAACCTTTAAATTTACTAGTACGACAGCAAATAAAGCAGGAAAAACAACCAGAACTACTAAAAATAAAGAAAAGTTCACCACCACCTACACCAAAATTAGAAGAAACGCAATTTTTACCGCTTCATGAAATCAAACAATCCTATAACGAAGAGGAAGATGAAAATTATGATGAAATTTCCAAAAATTATAATGAGATGTCCATTGAGGAGATTCAACGTGAAATTAATGAAACCGGTGATAGTAATGTGATAAACGAGTATATATCTCAGTATCCGGAGATCAGTCAACGGTACATTATAAGTTATTTTAATCAGTCTCCACATCTCGACGATGTCCGAGGTCCAAAGTATGATCCTGCTACATCGAAATGGTACCTCGGAAAGGCTACCTTGGATTTCGATAAGATTAGTGGGGATGTTATAGTGAACAGGGAGCAGTTTCACGGTTCCGATGGTCTCTACAGACTGATTTTTCACAAAGAACCGGACAATTATTCACTAAACGACCTTGAAAATTATAAACGAATTTTGGATGCCTCAAATTTATTCAGAAGGGGTTACAGCGATATTGGTCGATTAGCAGCCAGTGGTAGTATGAAATATACACGTATTGTTAAACCTCTACTAAGTACAGATACACGAAAGATGATCGATTTCTCCGAGTCAACCCCTGAACACAGTGGCAGCGGAAAGGTATACAATACTTATCCCATTGAATATGTGTACTGGGATGACGTGAATGAATTGGTAAACAGATTAAGGCTGTTGATATCCTCAAAAGAAGCCGGTAATACGTCACATGAGAATGAAATTTCCTCCATTATCGAAGAACTTCGAGAAGCTCAAGTTATATATTAACGACAATGTCTTGCCACTTTAGTATGAAACAAGTTGTAGTAAAATGAGTCTCGATAAATTTGGTCGTCATTCAAATAGGGTGGTGGTACCTCCTCCTCCTCATCCTCCTCCAATAGTATCGCGAACAGCGGACGGAAGTTTTGACTTTGAAAATGTAAAACTTTGTAACGTACAGAGACCTACGGACAAACAAGATGTCGCAACTAAGGAATATGTTGATGATCAAATAGTTTTCAAGTTAACCATTGAACATGAGCGACAGCAAGCGAAATTCAATCAACTACAAAATTTGTTAACCAAAGAGATCCCTAAGGTAACAAAGAACTATGTGGACCGGAAGAATAATATTACTGTCACTTTCATAACCGATTATGTCCGCAATTTTAACGAAAAGGTTTCAAAAGTTGAAGCATCCATAACCGCATTACAATCGAGATTAGAGGAGCAATCGACTCGTATAAATACGCTTGCCAAGCAAGTAAGCAAACCTCAGTGATGAAGCAACACACACCCAGGAAACAATTAAACTCGTTGACGTGCTAAGAAAAAACTTTCCCAAACTTTTAGTGTAAACTGATTGCAGTATCATGAGTGTCGATAAATTTGGACGCCATAAAGAGAGGGTGGGAACCAGACCATATATTTTTCCTCTACCACGAACTGCAGATGGAAATTTCGACTTTGAAAATGAAAAAATTTCTAACCTACACACACCCACAAATAAACAAGATGCCGCTAATAAGGAATATGTTGACGAGGAAATTAGGAAACATGTTAACAATCTAAAAATTTCTAACACACCCACAGATAATCAAGATCCCGCTAATAAGGGATATGTTGACAGGGAAATTAGGAAACATAAAGAGGATATGGCTCGGAAAACTGAGATATTGAGAGACATCTTTAACAAAATGAAAGATTTGGTGACCACAGAAGTCCCTATGTCAACAAAGACATATGTTAATGATCTTCATTATGGGTTCATCAGCACCATCGACAGGCGGATTTCAGAATTAGAAACGTCCATAACCAGATTACAGTCATTACTGGCTAAGCAGTCCTCTCGTATAAGTACGCTTGCCAAGCAAGTAAGTAAACCTCAGTGATGAAGCAACACACCCAGGAAAAAATTCAACTCGTTGACGAGTTACACAGACCGCTAAGAAAAAACTTTCCCAGACGAAAAACTATAATTAAAGGATTGGATGATTTATGGCAAGCTGACTTGGGACAGATGGATCTCTACGCAAACTCCAATAAAAAATACAAATACTTTCTGCTCGTAGTCGACTGCTTCTCCAAATTCATTTGGGCTAAACCGCTAAAATCGAAATCGGGAGATGTTGTAACACATGCCTTTGGGGAAATTCTAAAAGAGGGTGGACGTTATCCGAAAAACTTGCAAACGGATCAAGGAAAAGAGTTTTACAATTCACATTTTCAACGACTTATGAAGAAGTATGGAATTAATCATTATAGTACATACAGTAAGACGAAAGCAGCAATCGCAGAACGGTCCATTCGAACGATAAAAGAGAAACTCTTTAAATATTTCAGTTTGAATGGCACCTACAAATGGCTGGATATTTTACCTACTATTGTAGAAAACTATAATGAACGAAAACATAGTGTAACTCATGTGAAACCTCGTGACGTAACGACGGACAATGAGAAGGAATTGTCGGATACGGTGTATAGTCGCGTGAAAATAGCGACGGGCCGACGAAAGTATAAGGTTGGTGACGTAGTACGCATTAGCAAGTCTAAACATGTTTTTGAAAAAAGTTTTACTCCAAATTGGACAACGGAATTATTTAAAATTTCTCGAGTAAAAATCTCCGACCCAATAACGTATCTGTTGGAAGATTTGCACGGTCGACCAATTAGTGGAGCATTTTATGAACAGGAATTGCAGAAAACGAAAAATCCCGACATTTACCTCGTCGAAAAAGTTTTACGAAAGAAAGGGAAGAAGGTGTACGTTAAATGGTTGGGATTTGATAATTCCCACAACAGTTGGATCGATGCCTCAAATCGACTATAATAACATTGATTCTTATGGAAAACACGAACAAATTTGATGACTCAGTGGGGCCTTTTCAGCAAGATATCATAAAAGATACCTCAAATCGACTAAAATAGCATTGTTTCTTATGAAAAACAAGCACAAATTTGATGACTCAGAGGGCCTTTTCATCGTGTAGTTGACAGTATTATATAAAGAAATATTACAACTTTCAAATTTAGTTTCAACGTAGAAATGAAGCGTCGCGCAACGAAATCGAAAAGTAGTGCTGCTGTTGATCAGTGTGTATTGGATGTGTTAAATAGTTATCAAGAAACTATATCATCATCATCAGTACCAAACAAGAAAATGAGGGTTGAACCACCGTTACCAGACTCACCACTATCACCACCGCCGCCGACGACGGCGAGCCAAGTAAATATGGAATCCGAATTAGGTGACTTGGATGAATTTCTTCGATTCTACGACAATGAAGGGCAACATAGTCCACAGCAATTAGAAGACGAATCAACTCTACTCCTTCTTAATACGACTTTCCCGTGCGCTAAAAGTGGATTTATTCTAAATGTAGGTCTTCGTATATCTGAAAATTTTGAACCTACCATTAGAGTCTTCATGAACCAAGTGACACATATGTCGTTCGGAGTTCTCGAGTGGAAGGAACTTGTTAATAAGTTCGATTGGATCTTAGACGGATATTTCAGAAGTTCAGAGAGCTCACATCTTCGTTTAATCAGCTGTGGAAACATTGTCATCATGGATACATCCTCCTCTTTCTACTCTTCGAATAATGAGACATTGGGTATACCAACTCCTTCACCAAAGATGATTACGATAACTAAAGGATTAACTACAATATATTTAACGGAAAATAATGTACGTGAATTGTGCTCTATAACCAGTGAGTGCGTTGATAAAAAAATTGACGACTTGATGAAAATAGATTTTTTAACATATTATAAGATCTTTTTAAATATAATGTCAGAGCTCTTGGACAGTACCAAGTCTTTGTTGAATGTAAAAGATATTGTAAACGCATTTTGTGATGTTACTTCCTCCACTCAAAGTTTATGTTTAAGAGAACTAATGTGGTATAATTTTAATAAAATACTTGCGGATTTCGAAAATATAAATAAAGCAAATTTTATTTGAAAATCGTTTTTTATTAAATATAATGTATACACACACACACACATTAATGATTTAAATATGTATTAAAACCATCCAACATATCTGGCATATATCTGAATTCAAATCTATGGGCTCTATACCAATCGTAATGAAGGGCAAAGACACAAAGTTTTTCAGTTCGTAAATCGAACAATAATTTCCGATAACAACTTTGGCACCAGTAATTTCGATTCTGAAATACATTGCTAATTAATCGATCAGTTCTACATACATCATGATAGTGGTCCTTAATTGCTATCAAATTTTTGTTGATGTATTCATGCGCACATTTTAATATGAAAAAACAAATATCGCACACCACTAAATTATATTCATCGATCCTATAGTAACTAACCCATAAACAGTATCTGGGGTCTTTGAAACAATTCAGCCAATCAGACGTGGCGAGTATAGCGTTTCGTGTAGATGATGTTTGTATAAAGCTATTAGTAACCTGATTCTCTAAGCATATTAAATGGCGTGATTCGTCATTATATGCTTCTTTAAGAATAACATCCCATTTTGCATCCTTAAACGATTGGATAATTTGTAATTTTAATATCCACGGATATGGAAATTCAATGAAGTCTGCCAAACACGTTATATTTTCACATATGGCATTTACACAGAATTGCTGCAGTGATTTAACGGAAGACATTTCACGTGAGTGTGTGTGTGTGTGTGTGTGTGTGTGTGTGTGTGTGTGTGTGTGTGTGTGTGTGTGTGTGTGTAAAAGAGCGAGAGAGACTACCTGAAAAAAAAATCATGTATTAATTTGGTAATGACCGTAAGGCAAAGTGTCATAGCTATTTGGTATCAAATAGCGTTTATCGTCAAAAGGGCTTAGCCCAATTTTGGTTTGTTCGATGCTGAATACGTTATGAGCAAAGGAACGAATGCCACGTTGGGTGATCATAACCTCTTTAAAATTTTTTAAACATCTCTCATAGTCCTTAAAGGTTAACGTATTTTTAACTACGTTATACCTTACCCCCTTAGATTTTTTGGTTACTTTCCCTCCCAACACTTTAAATGTATACATTTTTGATCTCAGTCCAACGAAATGTGTTATTATTTTGCCATTTGTCTCATCTTTCATAAGCCCTGGAACTTTTTTATTCACCAATGGTATGTCGTATGGGTTACATTCTTCATAATCAGAAGTATCGAATTTTGACAAATTTGATTTGATAATTTCCTTGTACGCATCATCACACCACAACTCATAGATAAAGCTATCGGTGTCGGTGTAAAGAAGTTTACATTTGTCGGTGCCCCCCAATTTCGGTAACATGTATTGGTAATGGAAATCGTACATATACAATTTTGACAAGTCTAAAATGGACATACCTACATACAGAGGCTTATTAAATATCAATTCTGCTTTTCTTAATTCAATAATTGTTAAATTGTCATCTAAAATCAGTCTGCTGTGAAATAGTGGGGAAGCAATGAAATTTTTAGCTCCGTGACGCCCTCCCCAGGAGGTAGCAATTTTAAGAACACGATGTTTGCGTATATTCTCCATCGTTTTTCCGAATACAGCGTTATTGAAGAGCTTGTAGAGATTTTTGAGGAAAGAAGTGGTTGCAGCGGCTCTAAGATTGCTATTTAAATCGATGTATGGTTTTAACCAGGTACTCTGTCGAAATTTTAAAATTTTATGGATTTTGGTTAGGACTAGGCCATTCGCGAGAGCCTGTTTTAAATTTCTATAATGTAAAATGTACTCTTTCTTATCGTACAAAGTGGCCATTAATTTCGAGAGTTTAGAATTTGGCGGGGGGCGGTGTTCAGCCGCAAACGGAAAGTCTTTGTGCGTGTCATGAAGACCCTTGGGATATTCCAAATCCACTTGAACTATATATCCCTCGGGATTGTCGTCAGGAATGGATGTAACATCGAAATTGTCAAGGTCATCCACCCATTCGAAACCACCCTCTGGAAGGGGCTCTTTCATTGCGCAACCATAGAGGTTGTTTACGTCGAAATAAAGGATATATTTTGAGGGATTACAAGGATTATAATTGGTCATATACTTATTATTCGCCTCGGAAAAACGATTGGAACATACAGAAATTCCCCCACGGATAGCTCGCTCTATAAACATTATCTGATCAACATCCTGCAATAATTCCAATTTACATTTTGTGTATCGAAGCATGCAATCCCAAGTGTATCCTGGCATTGTGTAATACCATGCTGGATCTAATTTGTGAGTTGAAATGCAATTTTTTCTGAAATTTTCAAATACATCTGCCAAAAGTAAGACATCGGTTTTCAAATAGATGTCTGAGTATTCCCCCAAATTTTGAATATTAAATGCTTTCCAAACCGCTTGGGCGTGAGCATACTTCTCAACACTAATGCTTTCATCCGTCAGTTTATTGTGAAAATGTTCAATAGATGGTAATTCCGTTTCGTTTAACTTATCAATGTGCGAAATGTAATCATAACAAAAAACACCTTTCCTAGTCAACAAATTAAATTTTTCATCATCTTCACATCCAAATTCATTTTTCACAATTATGAGATTATCCTTTTCCATTATGGACACCAATTCATCTAGAGATGCACCCAAAAATCTAATTGAATCTATAAATCGGAATTTGATATTTGTATCGGAATCATATTTGGTAAATGAAATGTATCGTTCCTTATTATTCGGTAGGATACTTAATCTCCCCGATTTGGCTAAATCCCTAATTAAAAAATGCGAATCGTACCCCGTCAAATTATGAAACACTATGGGCACCACAAAGAGCTTTTTAAACGAGAGATTGCACTGCGCATGCGCCCAGCCCCGTGCTTCCCCACTAAAGTGATTATGGTCCAAAACAATTTTATCCTGAGCCGTAAAGGGTTTCTCACAAATATGACATATTTCCGAGTGCGGCAATTTGCTGGTGACAGGTTTAATTACTTTCATTTTCGAATCAATTAATTTAGCTAATTTTTTTAATTCCATCGTAAACCATTCTATACAATCTATATCACGACAACTGCTATAATATGAGATTGAATTGTCATAGGTACATTTTAAATAATACCCAACAGAATAGGCCGTATGCTTTTGATATTTTCGTGTAGTAGCAGTAGCAGAAGTGTCGTCGAAAACCTCCAAGAGGCTTTCGAAGTCTGCATAAATTATGAATGGTGCAGTTTGTTTAAAAATAAAATTTTTAAATTCAACGTGTTCATAGGAGGGGAAAGATATTTTGTAATCGTTACTACTCGCACAAAGTTTTATATGCTCTTCGAATTTTTCTTGTTTTTGAAAGTAATTTAAACATCTGTCGCAAATGAATTTCTTATGTTTGTTCTTATTTAACTGTGTCGAAACTAATCTAGACAGGTTTTGGATGTAGCAGTAATGATATTTAATTTCTTCGTCGTCTTCATTTTCAAAATTGTCCTCTTTGAGGTAATACTTATTTTGAATTAATAGTAAATTAACATGACTTTCTACTTTATTTTTAGTTAATCTAATGGGAACTACTGTATAAGACTTTTTCTTTTGTAATTCCAAACCATATACATTAACAGATACGTTATTGGAGGTTTCAAATTTTGAAATTTGTGGCAAAGGCATCGGAATCTCTAAATTTTCGGTAACCAAAACAGATTTATAGAAAGGGTATGAGCTTGTTAAATTTTTATCATAATTTGAAGGAAATAGACCACATACAACGGACCAATAGAAACATGCATTATCATCATTATTTTGAATGTTAATTACTGCATGTTTTTTCTCTATTTCCACTGGTACCTTAATGAAAGATGAGCCATTACCTATTTCATATTTGTTAATGTTAATTTCTAGGTTTACTATTTTGTGAAGGGCCCAGCCAGACTGGCTTTCCTGAAATTCCGACATTTTGTTAGAAATCTTATCCTGTATGTGAACTATGAACCAATTTTGAAGGTCAGTTCCTTCATCGATTATCCTATTTTTAGTGTTAAAATATTTGTATTCTAAAATATCTCCCTCGTTTGATTGTTTTATAAATTCTCCACAAAAATTAGCATTTACTTTAATTACCTTAAACTTTCTTAAGATAATTTTAATTTTTTTTCGAAACAGTATTTCAGCATCGGCCAAAAATTGAACTAAACACTTGTGAGATAAGTTGATTATAACACTTGTCCTAATTCTACTGCGAAAACAAGAAACGACATCCTCCCATTTAACCCTGTGTTTCAATTTTGATCCGGCACCTACAACATGAATTCTTTGCAAAAATAATTTTCGAAAAGACTTTAAATGACCTAATATGGTTTGTAATTTTCGTATTGTACCAATAGCTAGAAATTTCTCATCACGTAACACAGTGTTGCATAATCTAATGTGCCTACCAATTGGTTTAATCCAAATATTCCAATGGCCATCTTTATAGTTTTTTAATTTCCCAATTAACTCACTACATTTTTTTATAACATTTTTTGCGTTCATTTTGCTCTCTCTCTCGCTCCCTTTTACAAAATACACACACACTCACCTAGATTTGGGTAATCGAAAATTGTGTTAGCGGGTTCCCCTTCCCAACTTCCTTTTTGCCTGTGTAGGTTACGCTGTACACTCCTCTGCTTAATTCCCCGATATTCGGTGCAAAATCTTCAGTCACCCTCTTCGGTAGAAACACTTGGGATTCTGTTAGTTCAAGAAGGACACTTTTTCCAAATTTCGTTGACATCAACTTCGCAGATAGAATTCTTTGCGGAACGTTGATTGGAAGATCTTGAAGTTTTGCAACAGGCTTAAAATCGCCTCCTGCAATTTGATTCAATTTATCCAAATCCATCTGTCAACAAAATGAAACTGTTTTAGTTATTAAGCGTTTTTAAGCAGCGTTTTATTCACGCAAAAATTGAGAGCGTCAGCTTCAGCATTTCATATTTTTAAGTGAATAAAACGCGATAGAAACACCAATGCAATATAACGTTCTCTTCACAATCACCTTTTAATTGTACTTTGACATTCACTCTTAATTTTTCCCCACTAATAAGGTTCGTAGAAGTGATTGCGAATAACAAAAGTATTAGATATTCTAAAACAAAGCTTACTTTTTAGGTCCAGTCGATTCCTACACTCAAAAGGAAAAACTGTAGAATATCTCCCACTTTCCAATTACAAAGGAACGGTTGTACTGTAGGATATCTCCCACTTTACAAAGGAACAGTTATCTAAAAGAATTCTCGGGTCGATCATTTTCCTTTACTCTACATGGGTTGTCGGGCAGTGGGATCCTCCATTCTGTGGGAATGTCGAGATCTTGGAGCATCCGAAAGAAACAGTTGCTGCAACGTGCCTCCTCTGAAATAATGTCAATTTCCTCACGTAATTTTTCCATAGTTTCCAGAAAGATTAGTGGCAAACATTCGCCGTCGTCGATTTTGAACCAATTGTAAAGGTTATGACACTCCATTTTTTATTTGCTGTACTACGTTTATGATACAAAGTACTGACAAGATGACTGCAATGTACCAAACTAACATGCGTACTGATGAGCTGCTGTAGATATTGGTAATGATTGGGGTTATGGTGGGGGGATGTGTAAAATTTTTCCACGCGCTGTCACCATGCGTATGATTCTCATAAATAATTCTCAATTTGTATTGTGTAGCATTTTTAGGTACATCTATTTTAAGAGCAGGCAAATGAGAAATTACACGTCAAATTTTCCGTGTTCCATGCCAAATTTTTTGACAGGTGTTCCGTGCCTACTGTCAAATTTTCCATGCTTCATGCCAAATTTTTTGGGGGGAAGGCTCGGCGGGAAGGCTGGGGGCCTGGGGGGGAAGCCTCGGCGGGAAGGCTGGGGGGGAGTAGCCTGGGCTGGGGGAGGCGGGGGGCCCCGGGGCTGCGCGCCGGCAAAAGTGAGGTTATGTACTTGCAGAAGCGGCCTAGTATATCTACTCAGATTTTATAAGTGTTCCAATTGCTACTGGTTAAAGTATACCTTTATGTGCCATGGACCTTTCGCCATTTTAGGAAGAGTTTTATTAAACGGAGCAAAAGCACCTTTATGTGCAATGGTATTATACTTTCTGAATCTTTCAGAATTGTACGAGATGATGCAAAAGTAGCTTAATGTGTCATTCGACTCTCGATATCTTCGAGAATTGTATTAAGTAGTTCAAATGCACCTTTATGTGTCATGGTACTTTCGTACCACTATTTGTTACATATTACATTACTGTCAAATTTTAATCAAATTACTCTGCCTTTAATGATATAAATTTAAATCTCCGTCTAATTTAGGCTTAAAGTAGTTCTGGTCGGTAACCATTTTGTGTGAGGGTGTTGCGTATAATCCTTAATTGTAATAATCGGTTTAAAAAAATTGAATTGAGTGATTGAATAAAATCTAGTTTTAAATTTAACGGTTTCCAATTTTTCCTTGTCGACTTTGGAGACAGTGTAAATTGAAACTGAAACTATTGTCGATGGGTTAAACAGTGTTATACCTACATTTTGTAACTGCAAATATTATTTATAAAAGTATAAATAGTATATTTTTAAAATAAAAGTATAAGAATTTAAAAAAAGTAATGTATAGGTATTTACTGGTAAAGAAAATAAAAAATCCGATTAATTATCGTCCGTAATTAGTGGGTTATAATTTGTGGTAAAAATCGAGTTACAAAGTGCTCTGATACATCTTTATTAGTGCTATAAATCTTTTTCAACATTCCAAAATTGTATTAAAACTGATTGTTCACCACATTTTTTTTGTCGTACAAAACAACCTATTGGCGAAGTTGGAGATATTACTACATTTACAGTGCGGTAAGACGTTTTCGCAAAACTGGCTCAATTTGACCTCAAATTGCGTTTTCCAGATGATTAAAGAAGATCTTATCAGATCTCTGAAGACGATTCTAAAATGGCGAAGCCGCTCACTGCTGACAGTGCGCCAAGAAATGCAGATTATCTCCGGAACCGTAATTTCTTAGAGTTCCAACAAGAGTACATTTTCGTTAGTTAATTGCATGAGGGACTCATTGTCGCCACTTGGTACCATATTGTTTAAATTTCCAACGCTTATTTATCAGGCTTTTGATTGGACTTTGAACTTTAAAGGCTAAAGTCAAAATTCCGTGTTATTACATTTTTTTTTTAAATTTATATGAACATTAAAATTATTTTGATATCCTGTCCAGTGCCGACAGGTTGCAGTGTACTAACGGGACACCCTATATACAGAGTGATCAAGAAATACTGTTTAAGTTGGCAATCCTACCTGGAGGATTTTTTTGCCTAACGGTTTGCAACACTACACCGGAAATCTCTGCACTCTGCATGACAGCGACAGCTAAATAAACAGAAATATTTTAGGTTATGTGAATTTATTTACGATTAAAATAACCACACCAGAAAAAACTTCAATATTTAAAGGTACTGCTAGAGTTGAGCACCATTATATTCTAAACATAAATTCACACTCCGTTTTAGGCTCTCGAAGACATTAATTAACATCCGAGGAGAAATATTTTCAACTTCCTCGATAATGGCATCTTCCAGTTCTTCACGTGCATGTAGAACATTACTGAACACCTTGTTTTTAAGGTGCCCAAAGATACAAAAGTCTAGAGGTGTCAGGTCTGGTGACCTACTTGGCCAGATTCCCGTACTTATGACTCGATGGCCAAAAACTTCCCACAAATATTGTATTGTGGCACGAGCCGTACGTGCTCGAGCCGAATCTTGTTGAAAGTAGCCATTTTCGCGCTCCTCTACGGTTAATTGGGCAACGAATGGCTGGAGAATGTGCTGAATGTATCGTTCAGAATTAACTGTGAAGTTAAAAAACACAGGACCAATTACTCTCTGCCGCAATACAGCCAGCAAAACACCAACTTTAGTAGGATGTAAAGTTGTTGTTCTAACAACATGTGGATTTTCACTAGACCAAATTCTGTAGTTTTGAGAATTAACATAGCCATTGAAGTGGAACCAGGCTTCATCGGAAAAAAAGGTTTTATCCAGGATGTCATCATTATTCATTTCCTAATTGAACCAGTTACAGAACAGGACGCGTTGTGGACGGTCAGGAGGATTTAGGGATTGGACCATCGACAATTTGTACGGGTGGTATTTCAATTTGCTCTTCAACACAGTGGAACAACTTCCATGTGATAAACCTGTAAAGTCACGAAACGGAATACGGGAAAATAGGAATAAGTGGAAATTGGTGAACTTTTGATAAGGATCAAACCTGTTTGGAGAGAAAGCTTCCTAACCGATTTGCGAGGACTTTCTTGCAGTCGGGCCCTGACGTCTTGCGCCACATTTTCAGTGAGTACGGAGTGTCCATCAGGTGGCCTTACTTTCTTCACATTGCCTGTATTCAAATATCGTTCAACTACGCGCATGCAGTGTTGTTTAAAAACGTCGATAGTGAATACAACTTCAGGAAACATTTCTTCAAATTGGTGCAAAGGGGATTCCAAGGAGTATTGCCATCCAGAAATGGGTTCATGAACTGCACTCCGAAAATAAGCCATGCCAATAAAAATATCCTGTTCTAATGTAAATAGTACCATTTTTATAATAAAAATTTGAATCGCCACTCAAGTGTCAATGCTATCACTGTTAAACGTCGAAGTAGCTGTCAAGCAACCGGATGCGGTTCCAGCTCTACCATTTTAAAGTAAAATTCAGGATTGCCAACTTAAACAGTATTTCTTGATCACGCTGTATATATATATATATAAATTACATTCAGCCGGTCCTGTATACCACTTGTCTAATTTACATTTTCTTCCCAACTAGTCAGCACAGAATAAGAGTTTAGAGTGCAATAAGAGTAGTAAAAGTAAATGAGTGTGATATCACTTCCACTGGACCAACGATCTGTAAACGTTGCCTTTTTACTTTTTGTAAACTGAATCCACTTTCTTAAACTTAGTTTTGTCGAATTGGGGTCTCTTGGCTGTTTTGCCGGTTGGAATAAAGCAATCACCTTTCTAAAGAGTTTACGAGTAGAACTGAAACTGTTGCTGTTTTGAAACGCTATGACAGCCGCCACAACTTTCTTTGAATTGCTTCACACTGACATTGTTTTTTCTGTAAATATTGAATTTTACATAATATTTGAAATCAGTTATAATCTTCTCATTTCCCAACCAATTAAATTAATATATAAAATAAGCTTTGTCTCATCAAATTGAATCTTATAACCGTACCTCTTTTAATAACCTTCTTTCGGTAAACTACTTTTTTTTCGCTAACACGACCTTTGTATGTTAATTATTGACCTGTTTGCAACCCATTTCAATCTTCTGTTTTTTAAATTTAATTAAAAGTTTGCCCACGACTATTTCCACTTCGTATCTGGCAATTAATTATAACTGTGTGTTATCACGTTGCATTGTTGGAAAGTTTTCCGTGTTAAAGTTCACGTACCTTGAACTTCCCATTAAATTCCGCAATTAATATACTTTATGTAATTAGATGACGTGTCTCCCCACCGCGACTATTGTACATCCTAATTACGAAGATTACTTGAACGAAGTCAGGATTGTTCGCATTGTTCGCATTCGATTCTGTCGACGAAATTTGTATACAAAGGAGCCTATTTTTCGGTACACTGTATGCACCTCTGAACTCGAGACGCTTACGTAAAAATTTATTTGACTTGTACGCTTTGAATTTATGTATGCACGTATTACACCCACTTGACAATTTGGTGTCTCATTTCTCATTTCGTATACAGCGTAAGATATATGAAGTAGGTGTAAAATATAAATTTTATATCGTACGACGCAGCGACAAGGTATGTGCGCTTTGCGAATAAGCAACGAGGGCAACATTGGAATAATTGAAAGTTTTGGGCAGAGGAATGAAAAGGGAATTGAAAAATATACAGATATAAATATTCACCTGCGTTGAGAGGGTGACAAGGTAGAATTTTATGAGTCATAAAATTATTATTTTTTATACCTATTGCCTTTTTACTTAAAAATGTGGTGACCTACTCTATATTTTAGGGTGCCATAAATACAAGAGATATTTTGTAATACATATATTGTAAACATAGGTTATCTCCTTTATTTTAAAACATGTTTAAAGTAAATTACGAATAATGTAATGTTCATAGGTACTTGGCCAATTAAAATTTAGGGCAATAATCGTAATCTTAGGCTAAGATAATAGTCGAGTGTATTACGGTCATGTTATTTAATAACTTCGAGTTCTTCGGACAATTTAATAATACTATTAATAATATATAACACAATAAAAATAATTATTATAATAATAATTAATAATAAGACAGATTTTTATGAAATTTGAAATTAAGCTTATCTCACCATCTACTACCAATGTCATCCCGATGTGTGATTTTTGTTTTTTATGGATGAAAAATATTGCAGAAAATTGTGAAACTAAATTTAATTTATAATAACGATAAAAAATAGTTTTCTATCTTAATGACATAGCCATGAATATGTTCAGAATCTTGAACGAAACGTCGGCACTGTGAAATATTCCAACAGTTAGTTGTTATTATTTTGGGGATTATCAAGAACATTTCTGATTTTAAAACGGATTAAGTTTGTAGTTATTTGCTTATTAGCGGGTTCCACAAAAAGTACTGTGTTCACCACGGGTGGAAACGAAATTTCAATTCGTGCGGAAGTGGTCCTTCAAAAATACATTCGACCTGATTCGATCATAAGTAGCTGTCAGTTTGAGCGTTTTTTTCACGAATAAAACTTTCATTACCTTTGGTTACAGTGATTTCTAAGATAGTTGGATTGTAACTTTGAATAGTTCAGAATCTGACGTATTTCAGATATTTTTTTAAACATCTTAATTATTTGTGAATGAGAAAAAATCTTATGTGATATATGTGGGAAAAGTGCGTTTAAGGCACTTGTTCGAATTACAGAACTCGCTAAGCTCGTTCTGTAAACTTTCAAACGCTTGCCTTAAACATGCACTTTTCACACTTGTATCATAAATAGCTCTTTCAACAGCTTAAACAGTTTAATAATGCATTTGTAAGAAATTAAAAATCACTTCATTGCCTATAATATTGTAACGTTTTTACTATCGACTAAAACTAAAACACTACGCGATTATCCTAATTAATTTATTTCTAACACTACACTTATAAACTTAACTTAACAATCACCTAATTCATATTCGTAGACGGAGATGTTTATTTATTTAACGCGCCCGATCTCTCGCTCGAATGTTTACGCACACCGATTCAACTCTGCCTGGCTCGGGTCCGACATTCCCTTTTTATAGCTAGCCTTTCGCTTGCGAGAACCTTCGAGATATTCGCTGGAACGTTCTCGAAGTTCTGAAGATCATTCTAGAATTCGCGGAACTTGTTATCGCATCGAACTCTCTCGACTGTTCCCGTCGTCCTTCCCGGAATTGCAATAAGGCGAACTTGTGTAGCTCCCGGCGTGTTTATGTCGCGGCCGGCGAGCCGTTTCGTTACACTGCCCCCGCCTTAAAGATGTTTCGTCCCGAAACGTGTCCCTGACAGGCCCATGTAGAAATCTGCAGTTGGTCCCCTGTCTGCAACGCGAGGTTTGGTGGAAATAACAAGCCACGGTCTTCTTGTGGGGACTCCTCTCAGGATTCCAACAACACACCAAAATGTCTACCCCGGTGAAGCGAAATAAGACC
Source organism: Cryptocephalus moraei (assembly GCA_946251905.1). Taxonomy (NCBI): domain Eukaryota; kingdom Metazoa; phylum Arthropoda; class Insecta; order Coleoptera; family Chrysomelidae; genus Cryptocephalus; species Cryptocephalus moraei. The sequence continues at coordinate 29,590,369 of OX276458.1, read as the reverse complement.
TCCAGCATATTCCTCACGACTCTCCAGTCCAAGGCGTCCAATCCGAAAGCCAGTTTCGGGATGGCTAACTTAGTTAGATCTTCGCTAAGTAGGGTATCCCTGAGGTCATGTAGTGCGTCCCACAGGTCCAAATAGGTGGGCTTGTGAAAGGACCTCCTCTTGGTAACCAGGTAGAAGAGCGGCCGTTGTGATCCATCTTCCTTAATCCTCAGCGCTCGCCCGACTGCCGGTCCCTGATGATGGAGTTCGTCCAGTTTGCCGAACCTCGACCGAAACTCCGCGGCAATTCCCCGGGACATCCGCAGGTCCTGGGCCACGCAATGAGCCAGCGCATATTCAGGCGGTGTTCCGAACAGATCCCGTTGTTCTTCCCTGGTCACACCGAATCTGGCCTTCCCGGTCCCACCATACGCAGCCATAAACTCTTCAAAGGAGGGCTCATCCTCTTGGGGCCGTAGTTGGCGCACCTGTTGATCTTGGTCGTGGTCTCCCTCGAAAGGCGCTAATCGATTGTAATGCACGACCCTGGGCTTCCCATTCGGGACTTTGCTGATCCGGTAGATGACATCATTTATCTTGGTCTTCACTGTATACGGCCCTTCCCAGGCTTTCTGAAGCTTTGGTGATAACCCTCGTCTTCTTTGCGGGTTGTACAGCCACACCAGGTCTCCTTCTTCATATATGCCGCTGTCCGCCCGGACGTCATAGTGATCCTTCATGCGGTCGCTGGCGACTTGGAGATTCGTCCGTACCATCTCGTGAATCTGGTCCATCTTTCTGCGCAGCTCGGTGACGTAGTCTTCCCCAGCCAGATCTTCTCCCGGTTTGCAACCGAAGCTCAGATCGCAGGGAAGCCTCATCTCTCGCCCGAACATTACCCTTGCTGGTGTTTGGCCGGTGGACTCGTTGATGGCAGAACGGTAGGCCATCAGGAAAAAGGGGAGATGTTGATCCCAGTCTCGTTGGTGTTGAGACACTACCTTCGAGAGGTACTTGCCCATGGTGCGGTTCATCCTCTCCACCATTCCGTCAGACTGAGGGTGCAGCGCCGTCGTTCTAGTTTTGCGAATTCCCAATTTTTCGCAAACTCCCTGGAACAGCTCGCTCTCGAAGTTACGCCCCTGGTCGGAATGCAATTCCAACGGTACTCCGAAGCGGCTCACTAGCTCCTTCACCAAGACATCTGCGACAGTTGTTGCTGCTTGGTTGGGAATCGCGTAGGCCTCTACCCATTTCGTGAAGTAGTCCATTGCCACCAGGATGTACTTGTTGCCGCAATCGGTTTCAGGGAATGGCCCAGTAATGTCTAGGGCGATCCTCTCGAAAGGACTTCCCACATTGTACTGTCTCATCGGGGCTTTCGGCTTGCGGTGCGGTCCATTGCTGGCTGAGCAAACTGTACATTTCCTGCACCATTCACGAACAGCCTCAGAGCAGCCCACCCAATAGAAACGCTCGCGCACTTTCTGCAGGGTCTTCTTTACTCCCAGGTGGCCTCCAGATGTTCCGTCATGGAGGTGACGTAGCACTTCCGCCACCTTGATCTTGGGCACGATGAGTTGGAATCGTCTTTCTGCGCCATTATCGGATTCGAGCACCCTTTTGAGCAGTCCATCCTGTATCACCAGGGAGTCCCACTGTGCCCAGTATGATTTCAGGGTCCTAGAGGATGGGGCCACTTCCTGCCATTCCGGCCGACGTCCCTCTTCTTTCCACCTCAGGATCCGTTGGAGTTCAGGGTCGCCTTCCTGCGCTCGCCGCAGCCCGTCTGGTGACCAGTCCTCGTCGGTGACCGTCGTGCGGCAAGTAGAAGCCTCCTTTACCTCTGCACGACTGCAGTGGGAACATCCCTCCGGACACGGTCTTCTTGAAAGAGCGTCAGCATTACGGTGGCTGGTTCCTGCTCTATGTTCGATGTCGAAGTCGTATTCCTGAAGACGCTCAATCCACCGAGCTACCTGGCCTTCCGGGTTCTTGAATCGCAGGAGCCATCTGATCGCCGCGTGATCCGTTCTCAACAAGAACTTCCTCCCATATAGGTACTTGTAGAAATGTTCTACTGACTTCACAGCGGCTAACAGCTCCCTTCTGGTGACACAGTAGTTCCTTTCGGGCTTGGACAGGACTTTACTAAAGTAGCCAACGACCCGCTCTTGTCCATCTTGCAGTTGTGACAAAACCCCTCCGATCCCGTCGTTGCTTGCATCTGTATCCAAGATGAAGCGTCCCTCTTGGGTCGGAAACCCAAGAACAGGGGCCGTCGTCAGGCGTCTTTTCAGGGCGTCGAAGGCTACTTGGCATTCTTTTTCCCAAAGGAAGGCTCGTTTCTCCTCGGTTAGTCGTGTCAGCGGCTTTGCAATGTCAGAGAACATTCGGACGTAACGACGGTAGTAAGTGCAAAGCCCCAGGAAACTCCGCAATTGATGTTTGTCCTTCGGTGTTGGCCATTCCTGGACTGCTCGCACTTTTTCAGGATCCACCTCGACGCCGTTACTGCTGACCACGTGACCCAAATAGTGTACTCTTGTTCTTAACAGATGGCATTTCTTTGGGTTGAGCGTCAGGTTAGCCATTTGGAGTCTCTTGAAGACTTCCTCCAGGTTTGACAGGTGTTCGTCAAACGTCCTTCCTACGACGATTATGTCATCCAGGTACACGAGGCACGTTTTCCAGGAGAGCCCTCTGAGTATGTTCTCCATGAGCCTCTCGAAAGTAGCAGGCGCATTACACAACCCGAATGGCATTACGGTGAATTGCCACAGTCCAGATCCTACTGTGAAAGCCGTTTTCTCCTTGTCTGCAGGGTCCATTTCCACCTGCCAGTAGCCACTCTTCAGGTCTAGGGTGGAAAACAGCTTCGATTCAGCCAGAGTATCCAGGGTGTCGTCTATCCGGGGAAGAGGGTAGCTGTCTTTCTTCGTCACGTTGTTCAGTAGACGATAATCTACACAGAACCTGGTGTCTCCATCCTTCTTCTTTACCAGGACTACAGGAGATGCCCAAGGACTGCTAGATGGCTCGATGACTCCCTCTTTCTCCATGTCGTGGATGATCTTCTCCGCTACCTCCCGCTTCGCCTGCGGCAACCTCCTTGCTGATTGACGGATTGGTCTCGCGTCCCCCGTATTGATCTTGTGTCTAACAATATTCGTTCTCCCAGAAGGACCCTTGTCAGACACGAAAATCGATCGATATCGACGGAGTAGCTCAATAAGCCTCTTCTTCTCGGATCCAGCGAGAGAATCGCAGGCGCCCACTAGAGCTTCCTCCACTTTCGCGACTCTGCAGCCAGCGCTCGCCGTCACCTGGTGGATCAGTGACGTCACTGGTGAGCAGGTTCCCACTTTGGTCCCCTTGCGGATGGTAACTGGGTAGTCATTGATGTTGATGAGCCGGACTGGAATTTCTTCACCCAGCGTTACCAAGGTCTTCCCTACTAGAACGCCTCGACCCACCTCCACGTCGTGGTTCCAAGGTTCCACTACGGCAGGATTCCCTTTTCCGGTGACTCCTTGAAGTCGGGTCACCACTATCGATTCGCTCCTACCCGGCAGGATCGTGTCTTCTGTCAGCTTTATCTGATGGACCGTCTCACCCTTGGTGTGCAGGAATATTTCCTCTGGGCCGACCTGCATTACTTGTCGTTTCAGATTGAGTGCGAAGCCGTGGGTCTTCATGATGTCCATTCCCAAGATGGCGTCCTCTTTTATGTCGGCGATCAGGACTCGGTGTGGTGAGAATCGTGCAGTGCCGATCTTGATCTCGACGTCTATTTCTCCGTGGACAGCGGCAGCTTCGCCCGTAGCCGTTCGCAACCTCCACCTGGACTCCATCACTCTCTTTCCTCGCGTGTTCAGTAGGCCTGGCTTCAGGATCGTCTTGGATGCCCCGGTGTCGATCAGTAGAGTGTGCTTCCTGCCGTTAATTTCGCCATCCACGTACAGGCTGCCACCTTCACCTCTCAGGGTAGCTATCTTGATGAGGGGGTCTTGGAACGGGTATCGGGTCGGAGCTGCCCCCTTGGAGCCGACCCGCTTTAGTTTTCCGACGTCTGGGCCGTTGTTGGCTTCTCCACCCTAGGGCGCTTGCAGTCCCTTCGGATATGGCCAACCTCTCCACACCCCCAGCATTTCGCCGGTTCCTTTCTGTCTCCCTTCAGCAGTCCCTTGAGGGCGTTGAGGACAACCTGCTCCAGGGCGTCCTCCTTCCGCTCGGCTTCCACGCATGCGTCGTCCCCGACCACCGCCCGAACGCGGCCACAGCTCCTTGACGCCTCCGTCGCAGCCTCGTATTCCAGGGCCATGGAGAGGGCATCCAATGTGCTCTTGGGACGCGACAGCCGTACCGCCCGCTGCATCTCCACATCCCTCAAGCCGTCGATGAAGGCCGAGACCGCGAGACTTTCCGTCATGGACTCCGCCGCTTCCGGGTAGGCGAATCTGACTAGTTTCGCGATGTCGGCTTCGAACTCCTGAAGGCTCTCTCCCTGCTTTTGTCGTCGGTTCTTCATTCGGGATTGGTAGACCTGCCCCAGGTGTGCGTGCCCGTACCGCCTCTCCAGCCTTTGGACGAGTAGGTCGAAGTTGTCCAGCTCCCCCTCTGGAACAGTCTGCAGCACGTCGAGGGCGTTTCCTCGGAGGGCGACCGTCAGAGCCACTGCCTTGTCCCTTGGCGCCCAGTTGTTGGCTTTCGCCGCTGCCTCGAACTGCCGGAGGTAGTTCTCCCAGGGTATTTCCCCGTCGAAGGTAGGCGGCTTCACTCGATGACTAGCAGTAGGAACTGCCTCGATCCTGGTTGCCTCCTCGATCCTGGTTACTTCCTCCGAGTCGCTAAACGGGTTACCTGAACTGGACATGTTTTGCCGACTGGGCTTGAAATGCATAGATTGTAATTGATTCCCCAATTCTCGCAGCTGGTTTTCCAGTTCCAATCGTTGGATTTTCTCGGTCTGAAGCGCGCTGTCAAGATTTCCAATTCGGCTATCCAGCTCACCATGGAGTTCTTCTAATTTGTTGTCCAACTCACCGTGGAGTTCTCCTAGTTTGTTATCTAACTCGCCGTGGAGTTTTCCCATTTCGCCATGGAGTTCTTTTATGTTGTTATCCAATTCACCATGAAGTTTTCCTATTTTGTTGTCTAGCTCACCATGAAGTTTTCCCATCTCCTTCATTTGGTTATCCAACTCGCCGTGGAGTTTTCCCATTTCGCCATGGAGTTCTTTCCTGTTGTTATCCAGCTCGTCGTGTAGTTTTCCCATTTCGCCATGGAGTTCTTTTTTTATGTTGTCAAGGAGACGCTCACCTTCTTCCTCGAAGCAGAAAGTTTCAGGGTCCTCTCCATTGTCGTTTAAATATTCCTCCAGGCGTTTCTGTAGCACTGCTTTCGACCCTGTCGTTTCGAGTTCTCTATCTTCTAACTCACGTTTGAGGTCCGTCACTTTTAAATCGCGTAATTTCTTCATTGTTTCTAATTTATTTCACAAATTTATCCGCACTCTGACACCACTGTAACGTTTTTACTATCGACTAAAACTAAAACACTACGCGATTATCCTAATTAATTTATTTCTAACACTACACTTATAAACTTAACTTAACAATCACCTAATTCATATTCGTAGACGGAGATGTTTATTTATTTAACGCGCCCGATCTCTCGCTCGAATGTTTACGCACACCGATTCAACTCTGCCTGGCTCGGGTCCGACATTCCCTTTTTATAGCTAGCCTTTCGCTTGCGAGAACCTTCGAGATATTCGCTGGAACGTTCTCGAAGTTCTGAAGATCATTCTAGAATTCGCGGAACTTGTTATCGCATCGAACTCTCTCGACTGTTCCCGTCGTCCTTCCCGGAATTGCAATAAGGCGAACTTGTGTAGCTCCCGGCGTGTTTATGTCGCGGCCGGCGAGCCGTTTCGTTACAATATAATTTTTATTAATGCAACGTTTTCACATCTGCAAACACCCTTTATGACAAAAATAATGAAAATTATTGATGTAAGTTTTTATTTAGATTGAGGTTATTAAAGTACATACAATTGGCATTATTCCAAATTCTGTAACATAATTTATGATGTGATATACCTTTTAATCTTTAATACCACCTAACATGAAGGAAATCTAATAGCTTGAAATGTTTGAAATGTTGAATTTAAATTAAATCCGAATAAATTTACTGTTTATATTATAATTTATCGATTATTGTAACGTTTCAACTTCTAGCAACCACACCTCATGAAAAAAATTGTAGCAGTTGTTGATTGAATTGTTTTTTACTTTATTACTGCTTAAATATATAGAATAAACCTAATTCTAATTTCTGTAATATATTTACGATACTGCATAACCTTCAAACCCTTAAAAACCACCCTTTATGAAAAATTAAAAATTAGACATTTTTCGACAACTGTAAATGTTTTAATGGTTATTAAAGTCAGGAGCCTTCTTGATAATCCACAATATAAAAATAATTCTTGATATTTTAAATTGCCCACGTTGATTAATTATTATTTTTATATTAGGGATTATCAAGAACGCTCCTGACTTTCATCTCAGCTCCCGGAGAACATTCTCCCATTTTTGATGGTTATGTTTTCATTGTTATTAATCAATGCTCAAAATTCACCTGCTCTATGCCAATTTTTTTCTGAAAATATGTAATTGGTTTTTAAACGATAACTTCCTTAATATTCATTTATTTAATTGACCCAAAAACTATTTTGCAGGGAATTTCAATGCTACAAGAGATATGAAGTTGGAATTCGTTGAAATCTTAGTTTCTTGTATTATTGAATTTAATGGGATCAAGGATGTGGCTCTAGCACTCAAACGCAATAGGTTCAAACGGTCATATCTCAATTAACTTTTATTCCAGAGAAACAAAACAAAAATTAGCAAATAAACTACCTTCTTACTTTTCTGCATTTTTTAACATTTTTTTAAATTGACGTATTTTTTTAAAAATGTGTAAGGTAATTTTTGGATTTTAATAAAAATTTTCTTCAAATCTAAACGTTCTAAACCTTTCAAACTTTTTCTTCTGCACTCCAAGAATTGGACTTACAGCCTCTACCATCTTCATGTTTGCCATCTTCTGCTGGCCCTACACACATCTCTTCTTCCTCTTGGGCTGTAGTATACTACTTATTTAACTAACCTCTCATCGTTCATTCTTTCAATATGTCGTCATCATTTTAATGAGTTCTGTTGTATTCTGTAAATCACTGATGATATGTCCTATTCGGAACTTATTTCTTTATTTATTATTTGGTCTCTTATTGTGCAACCTTTTGTACTTCTTAGAAATTGCATTTCAGTGGACTGTATGCGTTGTCTATCTTGTTTCCGAAGTGCCCAAGTTTCACTTCCGTGTGTCAATACCGGTGTTGCCATTACCTTTTTTGGTAATTTGTTATATCTTTTTCATATTCGTAGCTTATGTCACACTTTAGAAAATTAAAATATAATACCTGTTTTATGGGCACTTCGTTTAGGGTAATCTCGGAGCGTATCGGTTGTTTCCCTACAAAAGCCATAACTTTCGTCTTTTTTTCTGTTATTATTAGACGATAATACTTTCATATTTGATTTAAGCGGTAAATTGCCTTTTGTAGGTCGTTTTCTGTTTTTTGAAAAAGTTTATGTTTATGCAATTATTAGTATGTGTCAGCCTTATTCCGGGGTTAATTTTTGTTCCCATTATCTTGTGGCATTGTCGATATATATGTTAAACAGGGTTGGTGACAAACTGCACCCTTCTCTAACGCCTCTGTTGATTGTTATTGGCTCTTGTCTGTCTTTTCCAGCGTTTATTATTATTTCTGTATTATCATATAAACTGCTGATCACTTCTATTAGGTGTCTGGGATAATCTCGTCTATACATAATTTCCCAAAGAGTGGTTCTATTTACCCGATCGAAGGCTCTTTCGGCGGGCGAACTTTGGGCCGCAAATAATGAGGGTACCTGCTTTAATTGAAGGGTCAAATAATCTTACAAGAAATTTGGGCCGCAGCTCAATACAGGTAAGTACGAAGTGTATCGGTATCTTTTTAAATTCAACAACCAATGCGCCAGGGTTAAAAATTTCTTCACCGCCCAAAATACCTGTACAATAAAACCACCATTTCTGTCATGTCGCCCAAAATTCCCATCAGCCCATCGTCCCCCACCTGGTCGCGGCCCAAACTTCCTCCGCTCGGCTTTCTCATCGCCAATATAAGCAATATGGGTTTCTAGGTTATGTTCCCTCAGTTTCTCAATTAATTGTCTTACTAGGGTGATACTATCGATGCAGGATCTTCCTTTACGAAAGCCATTCTGTTCATCTAGTTGTAGTGCATCAGTAATTGTTTTTAGCCTATTATTTATAATTCGAGCAATACGATTTATATATAGCGTTTAATAGACTCATATCTCTGTAATTTCCACAGGAGTATCGATCTCCTTTTTACTTTTTTATTTAGTAATAATTACGTCTGCCATCTTCCATTCGTCTGGTATTTTTCTCTGTTTCCAATATTCGTTCAGTCGATGCAATATCCTTAATTCCATTAGTAACCCACCATACGTTAATAGTCCTATGTTTATGGCCTCAGGTCCCGCTGATTTCCGGTTTTTCGTCTGTTTTAAAAGGCTTCTTTTATTCATCTAGCGAAATCTCGTCTCCCGTGTATGGTGTTTACTAAGTACCTCGGCTCTGTTATTAAATTTGAGTTTTGATGTTCATTTTCATGTCCTTCGTGTTCTTCTTCTTGTTCTGTCCATAGATCTTGAAAATGTTCTATCCATGTATCTTTGTCTATTATGTGAATACGTGCCGTGTCTTTTTCTTGCTTGTTAAGTTGTCGCATGATTTTGTACGCTACCTCATGTCTTCCATATATGTATGCAATTTTTAATGTTGGATATCAATTTGTCCCATGACTCTTAGTATGCCTTTCTGACTATATCGTTTGCTTTGTTACGCTTTTCTACGTCATTTAGTCTAACTTCTTGTGAGTTGTTGTGGAGAGTGTTTAAGTACATCTTATGTTTTTCTTTTGTTGCGTTCTCTATATCTGCTGTCCAGACTCTCACGCCTCGTTCAAACTTCTGAAACATAATTACATATTACATATGCAACATATGAAACATATTAGTACTTAGCGAAAGTTCATTAAAATAGATTATGATCAATTTAAATTCTTGTGGTAAAGCTGTTGTTTCTATTACCTACTGTAATGCGAAAAGTAAACAGCGCGAGACGTGTTTACTCGTATCGGACCTGGGCGGCTACCTCAAAAGAATTGCCACGACGCTTAATTGAATTCTATAACAAAAGACAGCTCCATGAATACTCCCGGATTATTATTTAAGGAAAGTAATTTATGACCTTCTGGACATTTTCTACGTAAACATTATTAAAAGAACAATCGAGAGCTTTGTGGAAACATCGAGCAAATACTAGTAAATTCGGGAAAACATTATGGGGGGCTATAAAAGTGCACGCGGCGGACGAGAGATTATTATTAGACGGAAGCCGGGAGAGTAAATAGTGAACAAGCGAAATAGCTAGAGCGAGAGCGTTTAAATAAATTAATAATTAAGAGTGAGATAAATTAATTAGTAGGAAATAGTTAAGTGTGTTATATAAATTAATTATTCTTGTAATAGTGTAAATAAATTAAGTAGTATCTAGTGTACAATTAGTATTAGTGTAAATAAATTAGAAAATAAACGTTACACTACAATTTCTAGAAAATAGCGAGCAACCATTTTATTTTTATTATAAATTCCCTAATTTTCACGATCGAAACTTTTGTAAAAGCTGCTTTGGAAGGTATTTTTAAATACTTTAGAATATTACCTATACGTATCCCCGAAAATTTTTCTGTTTTTCTATTATTTGACGTTAAATGTTTCTAGTTCAATTTTCTGCGAACACAAGGTCTTCAAAGCGTCATAGATCGGTTTGTACTGTATCTACAAAAATAAAATGTAAAACAGTTTTCTTGTTTCTTAATTAGCTTCATTTTTATTTCGTAAAATTTGTTTGATAAATATAAGATTTTTGAGTTATTCGTGAAAAATCGTTTAAAATTCTGCATTTGATTTTTTTTATGAGAAAAACCGACATTATCAATTCCAAATTACTAAAAGTGTTAAAAGTGTATCGATACAAGTTTATGGGAAACATTTTGCTTAAAATCCGTTCCTCTTGCCTCACTTCCCGTAGTTATTTTTAGAATAATAATTTCCAACCCCGAGAAGGGGATGGAAATTATCCTCCCTCAGAGTAAAAACGCAGTTCGGCACTAGGTTACTTTTTCCTTGGGTTGTCCTTTAAGTACTAGTATAATTTTACTACTTATGGGCTGCAATGCATCGTGCAAATATGTAAGACCCAAATGTGTGGATTTTGTCATGTGCATTATTTATTCAAAAACCTATTGTGCAGACTCCTCTTTTCGAAGCATTCTTTAAACGCAAAAGTTCTGCTACAAATCACTTCAGCAGTTCTTCATCCGTTACTTTTTAAAATTCGTTGTTTAAACCGCACGTAATTATGTATATATGCATTATCCGCCATACGTAAATACTATACATTTATTTTCTCAGATACAGGATGGAGTGCTTAACTTAGTTTCACTTAGGTTTCTTAAAGATTAGCTTAATTGACGAAAAATTGTCGGAAAATATGGATTTTTCTTTGTTTAATTATTTTCATTCAGATTATCTATCCGAGCCTTAAGTGTGGGCGACTTTCACGAAAAACGAGAAATAGTACTTTTCCCTAAAGGTTGCAACTGTAATGCACTTGTAATAACGATTAAATGTAATGTAAAGTACAAGGGAAAATCTTGGAGAGTTAATGGAAAGTACATAAATGGCTCAAATGTTCCAAAACTGAAAATATATCAGGGAGTCATTTAAATTAAAATAAATTAAAATAGAAAATCCCACCTGTAGTCTATTTCGTAGTTCACCTTGTATACATGCATGTTGGTAGATATTGCTATGAATCACGTTAACCACCTGACTGACAATCGAGGTTGTTGACCATCCCATCCCAAAGGCAACAAATACCGATAGAACATGGCACGATGACTAATCTCACTTTTGCTGATGCCCTTAGTCATTCACTAGTTGCAATTTAACATTACACAGACAGGTTAATTTAATAAAGATACGTATGTACATACACGCACGCCGAGGAATATGGCGTATGTACGGTTGTTGTATGGCATTAATCAAACCTTTCTCTTTATAACTGTCTAATAGTATTATGGTTATTTCGAGATGTCGTAGGACTGAAAGTAGGTAACTGCTGCATCATAGAAATTATAATGATGGGAATATGCAATTACCGTCTAACTGAATTACAGCTTTTTATATTATACAAGTATTTGCATTTTGTTGTTAGTTCAGACGCCGGTAATTGCAGTAACAGGGTCATAGCAATGAATTAAAATACACAAATTAGATAGTTTTTAACTACTTGTTTATCGAAATATTTTTTTAGACTTTAGACTCCTCATTTAATTCCAGATCTGGCATTACTTTATGACAAATTTCTGTTTCATAAAAATATGAATTTGAATTGCGCTATTGCAATAAAAGTTTTCGGGTATTTGTTACAAAAATTCAGGTTTGTGATAAATGAGCGGCTGGAGGACGTTAGCGCTCGGCGGTCAGAAAAATCTACAAAATCTACAGTTGAAGTAGGATGGAAGCGCCGGCAACGGCAATTCGTTAGTAAGGACTGTTTGAAATTTTGAATTTAAAAAAATATTAATGTAGAAGCGAAGGAGCTATTTTATTAAGAGAGAATATTATACATTAATACAAAACAAGAAAGGTAACATATACATGTTTTAGCCACTTATTATATACATAGCATATACTTTTTACAAAGTCAAATCGATTTAACGATTTATTTTCATACATGGAAATTAAATTCTTAATGTAGTCATGACGTTTTTTGTATACCGGATTTTTACATAGGTACTCGTACATTAGGCCAGTGAATGCTATTGATCTTAATATAATTAATTGTTTAGTTGTATGTCAATAAGTACATGTATAAATTTAAATATGTCGGGATGGGAAACATAAAAATTTTAATTGAATTTGCTATGGAAGGCTTCACAGCCATTATTTTATAAGCTACATTTTGTGGTATTGCAGAATAAAAGTCCTCCATAAAACAATCTTTTACATCGTTAGGATTTAAAAACAACAACCCAAATCACCATTTTAACCATTGCCCTATTGTAGAATTTTTATTTCTATACTTTAAGGATAAGTCTAAATTTTAAAGTTTTCTAAACCAAGATTGAGTTAAATGAAATCGACATCCTGTAATTTGCATTTCTGACCAAATACTTGTTGCCCCAATATGAATCGCTTTTTCAAAGTCGCAAACAATCTCCTGTGGTTTTAGTGTTAGATTTATAGAATTACAATATAATGTTAGTAATTCTTATGCTTTTGAATAGGTTTGAGAGTGCTTGTTTGGCAGTAAAACAAATACTAGCGGTATGTTGTGTCCCTGTTCAATTGTATGAATTGTAAACAGCCGTAGAAAAAAATTAGGGCAATAATCAAAAGTTCCATCTACTTAAATTTTTGAATTGGAACATAAACATCTTAAATTTGTCAAACAGTGAAATATAATACCTAAATAAAAAATAAAAAATATAATCCTATAATACTATAGGAAATATTTTGCAGTCACAAGTCATTACAGCATCGTGAACATCATCTATTGAGCGGGGTAAAGGAGGTACAACGCTTCTTCTGGCTCTGTATGTACTTTTCCGGATATTTTCCACGTCCTTAGTATACTTTAACCACTAGCAATTGGAACACTCAATAAAATCTGAATTTACCGAGGGCATTCGAAAATAGCCCGTTGTCTCTATACAAAACCATGGGACTTATCTTTTTGCTTATTCAGAAACGCCCTGGTATTTTTAAAATGCAGGCGTTCAATTGCCCAAGTGAAATCATATATGTGAATGTATGGATATGTACAGATAAAGAACTAGAGGGTCCATTGGACCGCAAATTTTTTTTACGGCAGCGGCACTCCGTTTATATTTTCTTCTTCTTCCAAGGTGCAGGTGTACAGTCGATCAGTGAAATCGTGTACGAGGAAGTACGCGAGACTCTACGGATACTGGATGGTCCACTGGTCCATAAACAGCGGCACACGTGTGCTTGCCTTGTGATCTCTTCTTCCGCACTTATACTCGAGAAAGCAGTGGTGTGTGAATGTGTGTGCCATTTGTTTGTGCGATTTGGAAGTGAATTCATTGTTAGAGTTATTATCCGTAATGATACGCCCATGGAGGACCGGGTGGCATGGCTTTTCACCACTTAAAAAGCCATTAAGTGTTTTTTTTGCCGTTCCAACTCGGACTGGACAAAGTATAATAAGGTGCACTTCTCTACCTTCTTCTTTTATGCCCCGATTTATAATTTTGCTGGGACGTTCCGATATATCGTCGAAGGCCTTCCTTTTAACTCCGTTCTGTATTTTCTATAACAAATTTAAACAATTCAAAAAGATTGCATTTAAAACTTTAGTAATTTATCAATAATTTTACAATGGTAATATTACTTTTAAAATTAAGCATACAACCAAATGCAATGTAAAATTAATATGTTAATGGGGAAGCTATTAGATAGATTCCATTTTACATAAGAAGAACCGTGGGCTAGAGGTACACGGAACGACATATTCCGTCGGCTATGTTCGGTTTCCATAGTTTAATGAAATTCGTGCATAAGCAGTGGCGGGAGGGTGAAGGTTTAACGTAGGCGCGTTGGCGTGTTTTTCGGTATTGTCGCTTGTCGCCTTGCGTTCGCGTATCTAACGTATCGTAACGGTCGTTTATTTTATTATTATTACAGTTTTGTACGTTGTGCATTGTGTATTTTGACTAAAGCGAAATGATTTAGATTAAATTATTCTTGTTGTTTACACAACATAGGTAACTAACAGTACATGAATTAATATTATGCCCGCATTATCCCCTAATACGATTACTACTCGTATCGCTACTGTCCAGATGCTGATCGGGCGACTTCGTGACGGAGATGCGGCCTGCATGGAACTCAAGGCCACGGTTCTTCTTATGTGAAATTGAGTATAAATGAGAAGTGAAACCTTATCAGCATACCAAAAGTTTGAAATTTGTTTGGAAATTTTCCTTACCTTTACTTGCAGATTTTCATTGCGTTGATGATTGTGCTCATTATTTCTCTGCAGCACAATTTTTCCGTTTTATCCACAGCTATGGATGCTCGGCATGACCTCTTCGTACATCTATAGCACACACCTAACACAGTTTCTTTACTATATCGAAAAGTGTGGTTATCAAGGATCATTAATCTTTTCCCATATTTACAAAGCATGGTATCCATATTGAATTATAAAGGCAAACCGAACCGAAGTAAACAGAACTGAAAACCAGAATGATAGTAATACCACCAATTCTCTTATTTATAGTAAAAGCTGGAACCATTTCATCCTCAAGAAACCCTTTTTTCTTGGAAAATAACATAAACAAAAAATAATGAAGGTAATACTGGTAATACTACAGATTACCACCATTAAAGTAAATTTCACAAGTGATAAACCTGCGATAATTTTTACCGTTCATGTCTCCTTAATCTTAATATTGGTCTCAATTTCTTGAAATCTTAATCCCTCATTGGGGCGCTAACGTCCTGTAACCGTTTTGGGATTTAGTACATCACTATAGGTGGATAAACCGACCGCGGGGCGCTATTGACCTATACCCAAATGGGCTACCTGTGGCACTAGGTCATCACTTTCGAAATTCGTTTTAAAAATGACCCTAGGAACACCTAAACATCAGCAATCAATTTGAGAAGGAATCATTAATTTATTTGTTTATTTATTATTACTTGACGATTTTCCATTGGAAATGTAAAATTTTTTTGGAAGCATAGCTTTCTTATGGCGGGCTTGGCTCGAAGCGCTGAATCGGTGAGAGGTGTGATCACCGAAAAACCGAGCGATCGCCACGGCCGTCACGGCCAGTTATCGCGCCGCGCAAACTGTTTAGTCGCAATTCGTGTTACAATTGTTTTTGTATTGTTGGTTGCCTGCTCCGTGGTGACGCTAACTACCAATCGTGTCTACCGCGATCCAAACAATTGAAGGCGACCGTCACTTGTCACTCACTGCGCATTCATTACTTCCGTGTAAATCTCGCAACTCTGCTTGTAACTTACCTTTATTAAATAAATCTTACCTTTATTTCATCCTGTGCTGTGTTAAATTTGACGACTTTACGGCGCGGTTTCAGTCCGGGAAAACGAAAAAAAAAAAACGGACTTGTCCTGTAAAGTGTTGCTATGGAAACAATAATAATTAATCATCACAATGACAATTATCTCTTTCGGATAAATGGCTAAACTGGGTTTGATACCTTTCGCTAGACTATGCTTCTGCAGATTTCCGTTAAATTTCCGACGAATTTGCATCAGAATTAATTTTAACAAAGACACGCCGCAAAATCAACATATTAAATAATTGTCAAACCGCCGTTGCTAATGATACTCCGCAAACGCAACTAGATTTAAAACATTTGGCAAAATAATTTTTTTTATTCTTCTAACGAGATTTGACACATGATGAAATAAAATACATAACGATATTTGTCCGGGAATTCTTTTTACAGTACTCATCTCGAGTTTCGAAGTTTCGATATTCTGCTCCTTCGTCGCCTCGTCTTTAAACATCTCATTCCTACTGTAAAGTATGAGTTCCCGGACATATAACGTTAATTACTAAAAAGCTCCGGCGGACCGTTCACAATACGCGAGGAAAGTGTGAGGTCAGAATTTGGTAACCACGGTAACGGTTTCTACAAATTTTTTTTCTTATGAGAGATTAACATGGGAACATTTTCAAGCAGGTGAAAATCAGCTGTGAAAAATAAGAAACGTTGAAGTATGTAGTTTTCTTGTATATAAAAAAAATACATGATACGTTATGGAGGAAGAAAGAAAAAAGTGATTTATTTCGGAGCCGCGCTATCTGTTTGGTGGCAACTCGTGTTACAATTGTTTGTATTGTCGGTTGCCTGCTCTAGGGGTGGCGATGCTTCCCCTCTCGGTCTTTCCCAGAGTGCCCATTTCGTCTTGTTTGATAGGAGAATTGTTTTAGAAATTCAATTGATCTATATACAATCTCAATTAGTCGTTGTTGAGCAATTGACTGCTTTCTCATTTTAAATAATCAAGACGGTAATGATCTTTAAAACATTGTAGAGCTCAAATATAATTAATTTGTCGAACAGTTGATTCCTAAATAAATTATTTATTCTAAAAGTAATAAATTTACAAATAAGATAAAACTAGTTTATAATTAATATGCATGTAATATATTATTATTATTATAAGAATGTTATTAAAGTTTATCATAAATATTTAGTAGTGGATAATATCATGGATCGAATTTCGAGAACATTTAAAAAAAACAACGGTGCAAAATGCTCTTCAAAGAAGATTTAACCAAAGAAGTTATAAAAGTTATTCTTACATATTCCATAGTAGATTGAATAATGAAAAGTTCCCCCCTTTTCTGGTCGATATTAAGGGAAAGCTCATTGGGCGTCCTGTTTGTATAAAGTCTAAATATAAAGCGTTAACCGTTTGTGATTTTTAATTTTTGAGAACAACTTACAAAAGGCACATACAAATGTTTTTCAAAAACGTCTTTTGTACTCGGGGAACTTAAAACGTCTAGAAACACTAATAGCTAAAATTAAAAAAATTGACCTGATTACAATAGAAACTTCTCATGTTGGTGCCTTATGAGAAGTAAACATTTATTGTTATTTATAAGTTTTTACAAATTTTGTTTTATTTCTGGATCAATTTTGTAACATTAAAATTTATATTGAAGGTGGATCAATTTACTACAACTTTAATGTTGATAAATTTTACGTAGAATGTATTGTTTTCAAGATTAAAACAAATATTTTTTGATTTTTAATTATTGTTTGTGATAATTTGGAAATTGGAAAGTCCGCATTTTGTCACTTAGTTTACGATTAGAAAAATTAACTAGAACCCTTGAGAAATCCTGTTATGAAGATACAAAAAATCGACTTTTTCTCCCAATGACTTTCGGTCTGTAAATCGAGCCATTTACGATATACTCGTATGAAACATGCCATTTATGTCGCTTTAACAGAAACTTTATATCAACTTCATTGAATCTTCTAGGTTTAACGTAAAGAACATTTTAGACGTCATCGAGTTCTGCCTTGTTCTTTACATTCATTATTGTTCAAAAGTACGATTTAACAAAGTAAAATAATTAAAACGCTAATAATATAATGGAAATGGCGTAGTTATACGTATATCTCTATCTAAAAATTGAACAACCAAATCCTAACAACCGAACTTATTACTAGGGCTTCAAAAATATGCACTGAAAACTTTAAAACATGCAAATATACACGTATATATGCATTTAATCTTCATATATTGTAGAATAGGATACACTCAAGTAGTTCATTTTGTTGATATTTAAAACGGGTTATAGAAAACACATGAATAAGTTGTATATTTATAATTATTCTCTCAAATACAAATCTTTTAATTACCTCTTTGTTGGATATAAAGTCCCCTACTTATCATATATTTAATTATTGTTGCTAATAGTACCTACCAATATACCAGCGTTTATGGCGCACTCCAAAAAAGACCTATGCCCATTTTATTTTAATTACAATTTTTTACCATATATAAACAAAGTATTACATTTTTCTTTTTAAATAAACCAAGGGTATGTCTCAGTTTTAGTTTAAGCTGCACCACAGCAATGCAATAAAATATTTAATACTATAAAGTTCAAAAATTGAAGATGTACATATAGATGTATTGTATATAATTTTGTACAAATTAATTAGAACCGAAAACAATATTGAAAACATAGAAATATAGAGAAATAGGAGCGTACCTAAAGTTTTATTCGCCCTAGTTCTTCAGCAGCCTATTATTAAATGTCAGATGTCGCCCATTCAGCCGCAACTATTTACTTAATTTTCTCTTATTTGAAGTCATTTAGACCTGAATTCCCTTTCTCTTTTGTCCCACGTAGTGACATTCCTTAATTTTACAAGCATCGGTAAGTTTTATTACTTTTAGAAGTGAAAAATTCTGACTATACCGTCGATCGGAAATGTGCTAGTAGAAACTATCTCTGATGGTCTTATAACCACAGTTGTATGGATAATTTAAAGATCCCACAGTTTACAATTTTACAGTAATACAGTTTATAGAAAGGTATTCAACCACTCCACTCTCCAAAAGCTGTTGTAGAATTTAATCAATTATCCCACTCGCCAAAAAACTCTTGTAATTTTCTACTAAACCGTCCCACTCCTCAGAAAACCAATAAAAATTAATTCATGTATCTTATTCCCTAAAAGACCGCTGGAGAAATTTATTTAAACGTGCCACTTTCTACAAAACATTCATAGAAATTTATTCGACCATCGAACTCCACAAAAATCATTGTAGGAATGTATCAAATCATCCTATTTCCTAAACAAAGACAACGTAAGTTGTATCTCTGTTTTTGACATAATCTTGTTTAATAGTTCATTAATTGTTGTGTCTTCATGTACCTAATTCTTTGAATCTTAATCGTAATGGAGTTTTAGGGAATGTCGTAGCAACCTGTTGTCTGTTTTGTAGCTTGTGCCTTTTTCTCTTTATGTAGGTATATATTTGTATGGTTATAATAAGTATATGTATTCAACAGTTTCTCTTTAGAAACCTTTGCCAGATTTTAATGTTTTCAATAATATTTTGTATTTTAATTCATCGGTATTAAATCATCATCTGATATTTTGTAAATCTTTGATATTAAATATTTTACAACATAGGTATCTACCTATGGTAGTGCAGTTAGCCCATACTCTAGTAATTAACTCTTTACTTGTGAAACAAATTTGTGATAATTTATTATTACGATTAAGTATTGGCATAGTTCTTTTTTGAATGTGCCATAAATGCTAGTGCAGCGTTGGGTTCATAAACTTATAAATGAACATATATTCTTTATAATGTTACTTGGAATACAAGACAAAATACTGATGTACCGAGCGCATTCAAGAAATAACTATGTTTCGGCGACCCACCCTCATATATTTGATGCGAGCGGTCTGCATTCACCAACACACTCGACTATTTAACACTAATTATTACCTACTACTTAACACTTATCACTTAATTTATTATTTTCGCGCTCGGGTTTGACGATCAAATTAGGCTCGTATTCGACTGTCTCTCGCTATCGATAGCGGGCATTTTTTCATCTCCCTCGCTTACATGTCCGAGTTAAGGAAAGAATAGCTCGAAATGGGATCGAACGTAACAGGAGCCTTCTTTCCGGGCAAGGCTCCTAGATTCTCGGTAGTAACTACTTGCTGCTTGTGTGTTTCGACCCAAAACTTGCCCTTACATGATGGAGTAAGAGATACATTTTGCATTTATTCCAAGCCTATTTATTTACTAAGTGCCCATTCCTTGCTAAGTAAACTGTTGATACGATAACAGACTTTAATAGTGAGGAAATAGTCGAATAAACTCGAAATAAACTCGAAATATCCCACAATTTTTGACATAAAAAAATAATTGTTCTAGGGGCCTTTTTCATTTTTAACCTAACCTAACACTGAGACATAGGAAATGTTTTCATTTTACGATCTTACGATCCTACTAAAGTCACTAGATCCTACGATCTTGGAATGTTTTCATTTGTCAAAGAAGCTGTCTTTATGATTTTTTGATTTCAAGCATTTTTAAATCGTAGATCCGGTTCATGGTCGAAACCGAAAATACCCTTTTCAAAAATTTTCCAAATATTTTTATTTTCCCCCAATTTGGCGCTAGTTTATTGTAAACTGTTTTATGTTTAAAGTTGTTGCATCAAATAATTTTAAAAGTGTTAATAGTTTTATATTACTGAACTGTTACTAAAAAATGTTTTAATGTTAATCTTTTTAGAATTGAAAAGGTGTTCATTGTGTAACGTCACAATTATTGAATAAGGTAGTGAACTAAAAGTGTTATAAATTCGTTTTTATAAAGATGAAAACGACGGCACTAAACGAAAGAACTCATAAACCATCCCAGTAGGTATATAACTATGTAATTTGTAGTTTATGTACGGCTTATACGTTATTGTTCTGAACGTCTGAAAGTTCACGTAAAAATACATAAAACGAAGTTTATGCGCGTATATTAGCGCAAGGAAAGCAAATCAAGTTTCTCTCGTAAAATGAATGTTGCTTTCTGAGCTGATATTGAAAAAATACACATACACAGTACGTTGTGCTTAATATTAATTATATTGTAACAAGCGAAAGCCACAAACGCGCCGCTAGAAATACAGTTATCACTAAATTAATTCAAACTGAACGTGAATAATAAAATGGTCTGAGACAAATGGTAATTAAAATGTTAATTTGATCCATTCCAATGGGAACTACAATTTTACACAGTTAGGGTGTAGTGAACGTGATTCTCGAAACGTTTTCCGCTTCGGTGGTTACTCTTTATTAAATAATTGAACCATATTAAGCAACAATTCCATTAACGCAACCACATATTTAACAGTTTATAAAAGATGTTATGCAAATAACTCAAAGTTTTGTTGTTATATAGTTTTGACACCACACTGCTTGAAAATTGAAGTGACTATTTTGGTTATTTCGAATTTTTCACAACCATAATAGTTTGGGGCAAAAACGTAGTAATATTTATCTAAAATAAATTAAAGAATTTGGATATATTGACCTATAAACTTTGTTATGTTAATATTGAGAATATGTAAAAAAATTGGTATTTTTTATATCTAATTATTATTATTAATATAAAAAATTAGGCTCCCAAAAAGGAAATTGCATATTAAAATTTCAAACTTAAAAAGCAAAAACGTTTGTTATCCCTCAAAAATAATTTAGATAAACCGTGCACATTTTTGTGAGCAATACGAATATGCAATTTGTTTGTATTAAACTAGTAAATTAATAAAGTAATTTTATTAAACATTTTAGCATAATTATTTTACAGAATACCATTCTTTTGTAATTTACTTTGACAAGTATAGAAAAGTTAGGTTAATTTAAATATGTTTAATATAGTCATATTTATAAACAACTGATATTTACTAAATTAAGCATAAAAAATAGATTTCTCTACAGAAATCAACTTATTCCCAGTTATTAAAAAAATAGTTTATTTCTGTATTCAAAATGTATTTTTTAATGTTCAATAATATCGCAGTTATTATAAATGAATTAGTATTGTAAATATTTACTATTGTAAATAAAAATATCCATTGAAATTAAGAATCGTAACTGTTATTACGTACAATACAGGTGTACAGATGTATTACGATAAACTCAATTTATATTTCATTATCCATAAATTAAAATTAGACAAACGTTTATATCATAAGCATTGGCATACAATTTCTATGGAAGCTTTTCTAAATTGAGACTTGTAGAGAGACAAATACGTTCACCAGGATATAACATATGTGATATCTACTCTTTTAAAATTATCATGGAGAGAGACCAGGTTATTACTAAACTTTTTAAAAGTCATCCATTTTCTAGTAGTGTACACGAACTGAATAAAATTGAATTTTGAATAAACAAAAAATACAACTCTATAAGCTACAATAAACACAATTTTGCAATAAAATTTTACGATTGTTTTCATGAAATTTTTAGTCATTTAGGAATTTAAATTGGTACAAGAATCCTTCCTTTTTCATTTGGAACTTTTTAGAATGATGATAGCTTTATCCTAACTATATCTTTAATAAGATTATATCTTATTATGTATTATTACCTTATTATAATATCTTTAACTTTATCATAAATAATCAAGCATAACTTATTATGGTAAAATTAAGGGGTCTGGGATAAACCAACTCAATTCTACACAGACTACTCAATAAATCGCTTTGTCATTTATATCACATATTGCGTACCGGAAGAGTTTATCAAAGATATAAACTCCTGGACAAAATTAACGCACCACCACATATATTTGGTGTTATTCCAAAATAATGATGATTTTCAGTTGATTAGCAATCTTACAAGTAGGCTCTGGATATACTTCGACAGTTCAAGTAAATGTTGTCAACATGGGTTTTGATTTAAAAATGTAATAGCAAAGAAAAGCATTTTCGATGAAAATTGATTTAAAATCTGATCAGAAATTATTGTTGCTTATTAAGACTAATTGTTTTAAGCCACCAAGGTTTTTTGTTATTGATAGTGTAAGTGCGAGTGTTCTCCAGTTTAATAATGAATCGCAGAACAAATTTGTCAGTGGAAGAAGCAGTAAGAGCATCAACTTTGCTAAATGAGGGATATTCGATGCGTCATGTTGCTAATGTGATAGGAAGAAACCATTCCAGCATAAGTCGCATGGTTAGACGATTTAACGAGACAGGTTCTCATTTACGAAGGCCTGGACAAGGGCGAAAACGGTTTACTAATCCAATAGATGAACGTTTTCTTAGACAATCCGCTCTAAGAAACAGGACAACGACTAGTACCATCCTACAAAATGAACTCGTAACTGCTCGCAATCTTCTTGTATCTTCCCGAACGATTAGAAGGCGCTTAAATGAAGCTGGATTAGACAGCAGAAAACCGGCCAAGAAACTCCTGCTCACCAGAGAGAACAAAATTCAAAGGTTGCGTTTTGCGAGACAATATCAAAATTGGACTCGTAATGATTGGAAGAGGGTTTTATTCCCAGATGAAACGAGAATCAGCCTTAAATCTTCTGATGGACGTGAGCGTGTCTGGAGAAGGCCAGGAGAGAGATTTGCAAGTTGCAATATCTCTCCAAGAGTTCCGTCCGGTGGTGGCTCTGTAATGTTTTGGGGAGGCATCTGTTTTGATGGCCCCATAGAATTGGCCCCCATACGTGGTAGGTTAATCAATGCGAATTTTTATCTGGAACATATTGTTGTTGACCATGTAATGCCATTTACTCCTATTGTGGGACCGAATTTCTTGTTTATGCAGGACAATGCTCGTCCTCGTGTGGCTGGGCAGGTTATTCGCTACTTAAATGCTATAGCGATTCCGTTCATGGAATGGCCAGCGAAGAGTCCCGACATGAACCCAATAGAGCATCTATGGGACATATTAAAAAGAGAATTCGACGTCGTACACCTCCACCTGCTAACCGCAATCAACTGGTAGATGCAGCAATGCAGGAATGGGAAAATATTCCTCAAGAAGTCGTTCAAAATTTGATCTCCAGTATGCCAAGACGCATGGAAGCAGTAATTAGGAGTAGAGGACATACACGATATTAACAGCTCTAAGTCTGAAAATTCTATTGTTTTCGTTTGTTTTCTGTTTGCAAGTTTGCATTGTTTCCAAGAAAAAAATTTCTTTAATATAAAATTATTTGCTGATTTCATTTACTAGCTACTAGATAGTACCTAACTATAAGCTTTTATGAAAATGTTATTGCAATATTAATTTCGGTATTATAGTTATACCAGTTTAATTGTGTGGTGCGTTAATTTTGTCCAGGAGTTTATGTATGTAAAGCTATTTTTACAGAAGTTTTTAATAATTCAATCCAAACTTAATTTTAAGCTCATTTAGGGTTCTAATACGGAACAAATACACCAAATAACTTTTACCACAGCTTATTTTGAAGGTTATTTAAAGCCTTAGCAGACGATTATCTCAGTTTCTTGAAGGAGTATAGTAATTTTACTTATAGACAAAAAATGCTCTAAAACCATACATTTTTGACCTTTCATAGCCAATGAATAAATACAAAAAATCTTGGCTGATATTATTTCCTTTTCTTCCTTTACACTTTACATAGTATCCAAAAACACCAGTCACAGCTACGTCACACTCGCAGAAAAAAATTATTTGCCTATATTATATGATTCTCTCGTACTGAAGAAGATAAAAGAGGTATCAACCACCGCAGCAGTTGTTTCTGTTAGTTGTTTTACATTAATTTCTTAGCGTTCTAATACAAGGAACTCGGTTAACATTTCCGAATTTAAGATGTACAGAAGTGATGCAACATTAACAATCGTTAGGTAACCTACTTAAATGGTTAAACGGTATATTATGTTAAAGTATTATGAATGTTCCAGATATCGGTAATATTAAAAAGGGGGAATTAAAAAATGATTTTACCTACCACTACCGCTGGCAACGATAAAAGCTCGGTTCGTACCAACAGTTGTGGAGTTATCGGAGCGTGAAAAACGTAGAAAAGCGATAAGTACATACCTCGTCAACTATTCATGTTTAGTAATTAATTGCTGATAAGAATTTTGCCATATTTCTCGATTCAATAATTTTTCCGTTGGCATTCGCATTGTTCCAATCGAAATAGGCCGCGTAGAAACAATTCAATCACCATTATTTTTGTTTTATGACTTTTACGAGCCTGGAAACAAATAGCAATTATAGTTCGCTACAACTAAGCCGTGTTTCCGTTTTCGATAATCCAAAGTGTATTTCTGGGACAAAATTGTGAAATAATCGCGAAATAATACGAAATTTCGTAATAGAGATGTAAACTTTTAATTTATTGTTAATGGCAATGAAAATAACAATGTAGTTGTAGTAGAGGTATCGATTTCAAAATGTAGTTAACGACTCAAATTTTAACAAGTTCAAAACTAAGTACTATATTTGTGTAACGCCCTGTATATTAACCACGGTTGTTTTCGTAAACGTGTTATGAATCGGGCTTTGTGGCCTCATTAATCAAATAATTAAGTAAGTCTTCAACTGGAAATTGATTCCAAAAAGCCTCTAATTAGATCGTAACCTTTCCAAATTTGTTACTTTATTTTTTCTACTTTGAAGTTGTTTTCCATCTGAAGACAACTATTTCTTTCATATAGAATTAATTAATTTATTTCTCTCCTAGTTGAATGAACCATTTATGTACAAGAAAGCCAATTCGTAATAACAATAGATTAGAAGATCCTCCCAAGAGGAAATAAAAGCCATCACTATCGCTTCTCAAAGAACTTTTCGTTCTCGATTTTTAAACGGACGAGACGTATGTCTCTAATCAAGTAAACCGAATCTTTGTCAAACAAAATTTCAACAGTGAAAATAAAGTTATTGAATCATCCATAGGTGTTTCTCCGCCGAAATTCCAATATTTGCTCAAGTACTTAAACTAAGCTGTATAAAATACTATACAGGAGGTTAATTGTAGAAATAATGATATATTTTTAAAACATCTCTCATGCATTCTTAAGAATCTCTTCATATTTATAGATATAATACCTTGTATTTGTCATACAAAGATGAAACGGTCCTTTTACAGCGAATTAACAGATTTAGTTTCGTTGAAGTGATTTTTTCCATTTGTCGAACTTGTGTTTAATTTGTTATTAACTCCTCAATGGGTCTTCTCAATACAATTTCATTTTCGATACATGAAAATAAATAAGTTTAAAAACAATGACCTTTAAAGTTACTGGACAATTCAATTAATTAAATCCTTTAATTGTAAAACTACTGAAATTCAGTCCAACAGTCTGATAATAAATTTATTCTTGTTTCTATTGAAACGACGTTTCCAACTGCCAGTCTTTCAAACGATGAAACTTTATTTATTGTCCGTCCTGTTACCTGTAATGCTCGTCGGAAATGCTCCAAGCGGATCGATCTAATATATGAGAGAAATAGATAGAATTACCCGTTAATAATAGTGTCTATGACTATAGAATGTACTGCATCACCTCTCGACTACCTTGAATACTGAGCATTCGCTTTTGTGCAACGCCAGTGGCGCCTCGTATGAGATAATAAAATATGAATTGACTACGTTTTTACCCGAGTAAATTCAAGAACGTCCATACTTCTATTCCTAAAGTGGTCACCAATGTTGTTAATTGTGTTAGAAACTTTCGCCTTCAACTTTATGTTTAATGAGTCGTGATCTTAATCGCCACTAAACTACGGTCCTTACCCTTTTCATTTAATAATTTAAGCGCTAATAGCACTAGTTGTTTCTGATCTTCATAATCAGTAAATTCCACCATAAATTTAATTTCTAGTTACTCCAGAATCACAATAAATACGACACGTTAAAGCTTGCTGTTGATCCACTCAAATCACTATATCGCCTATTTTGGTTTATCTTTAATTTTTAACTTGAGCTTGATGTCTTGATTTCAGTCTTGACATTTAATTTTACTCGATGGAAATTTGGATCATAAGCATTAGCTCTTTCTGATCATGTGATCATTAAATTCTATTTTGAGCTCGATCCATTGTTGCTCTACATCTTGATCACATTAGATGAGTAACTATGAAGATGGTTACTACATTATTTAAATCAGTATGCAAGTGATTTTTTTTTGTTATTTTCAAATGGAGCTTGAACTGTCGATTTTAATCATGATTTATAATTTAACTTGACTAAAATTTAAGTAAAGTCACTAATTGTGCCTGGTCTTCATGTAATTAATAAATATTCTACTTCGAGCTTCTACCTGCTCCACTACTTGATCACATTGAATGAGAAACTTTGAAACTGGCTAGTAATTCATTGAAATCACTATATCACTGATTTTCGTTTATCTGTAATTGTCTTCATCCCTTGAGTTCAATTTTAATATCTAATTTACTTACTTGGTTATTAGTTGGCCATAATCACTAATTGATTCTGATCTTTATGTAGTCAGTGAAACCCACCTTGAGCTAAAACTATAGTTACCCCACATCTTTATCTCATCCAATGAATGACTTTGGAGCTGGTGATTAATCCACTTAAATAAGTACATAACTGATGATAGCTAGACATCAGTATCTAATGCGTAATTTCCAACTTGCGCCTAATTGCTTGGTATTAATCGAGACATCTATTTTTATTCGATTGGAATTTTAATCCAAAGCACTAATAGCTATTAAATTTCATGTAATCAGGAAATTCCAGCTTGAGCTTGAACTGCAGTTGCTCTACATTAACGATCATATTGAATGCACAACTTTAAAGCTCATAAATAATGAACTCGAATTACTAAATTGTCGATTTATTTGTGATTTTTAACTAGAGCTTAACTTGATAAGTTTAATCTTAATATTTAATGTTACATGATTGAATTTGTGACCAAATGCACTAATCTTGAAGTCATCAGTATATTCCACCATAAGCTTGCTTTACACTTGCTTCACGTCTTGGTCACATCGAATGGGTACCTAATCCACTCAAATAACTAAATCACTAATTTTCGTTTATTTGTCATTATTAATGTGATCTTAATCTCCTGATTTTAATCTTGGTATCAAATTTTACTTGATTTCAATTTTGGCCATAAATACTGATTGCTTATTATTTTCAGATGTAATCAGTGAATTCTGTGATAAGCTTTACCTATAGGTGCTCCACATCTTGAACACAGTGAATTAATAACCTTGAAGCGTGTTGCTAATGCACTTAAATCGCTAAATCACTTATTTTCGTTTACCCATAATTATCAACTTGAGCTTGTTATCTTGATTGTAATCTTGATATCTAATTTTAGTTGATTAAAATGTTGGTCAAAAGCATTAATTGTTTATGATCTTCATGAGATCAGCACATTTCACTTTAAGCGTAAGCTAAACAAGCTTCATATCTTGATCACATTGAGGAAGAGCATTTAAAGCTAGTAAATAATCCATTCAAATCACTAAATCACTGATTTTCGTTTATTTGTTATTCTCAATTTGAGCCGAAACTAAGTGCTATTCTATTCTTGATATATAATTTCTCTTCATTTCAGTTTTGCCAATAACTATTGAAATTGTTTCTAACCTGAATGTAATCAGTATTTACAATATCACCGTAAACTTGATCTATAGTTGTGCAACATCTTGAAACATACTAAGTGAGTAACTTCGAGTCCGGTTGTTAATTCACTGAAATTACTACATCATTGATTTCTTTTACTTGTAATACTCAACTTGAGTTGGTCGGTAGATTGCAATCTTGATATCCAGTTTTACCTGATTATCATTTTGATTACAATCACTAATATTTTTTGATATCCATGTAATCAGAAAATTGCACCTCGAGCTTGAGTTATAATTGCTCAACATCAACATCTCATAGAATGAATAACTTATTATATTATTATTATATTACATTATTATTTTATAACTTGTTACTAATCCACTAAAATCAATAAATCACTGATTTCCGTTTAGCTTTAATTTTCAGTTTGAGCTTGATCTTTAATATTAATTTTGTATCTAATTTTACTCGACTGACATTTTAGCCCTGAGTATTAGTTGCTTCTCATCTTTATGTACTTAAGTAGTGAATTCCACTTTAAGCTTGAGCTATAGTTGCTCCTCATCGTGATCAAACCGAATGAATAACTAAAGTTGGTAACTAATCCACTCAAATCACTAAATCATCGATTTTCTTTTATTTATAATTATTAGCTTGAGCTTGTTCTCTTGATCGCAATTCTGATATCACATTTCACTTGATTGAAATTTTGATGAAAAGCTCTAACTATTTCTGAAGGTAATTAGGGAATTCTACTTTGACCTTGAGTTATAGTTGAACATCGTGATCTCATATGAGTAACTTTAAGGCTTATTGTAACTAATTCACTCAAATGAATCAATAACTCGAGTAGCTTTAATTTTCGCGTTTGATTTGTTGGTCCTAATCTTGATATCTAATTTTACTTGATTTAAATTTTAGCAGCAAGCATCAGTTACTTCTGACCTTTATGTAATGGGTGAATTTCACTTTGAGCTTGGGCTACAGTTGCTTCAGTCTTGATCACATTGAAAAACAACTTTTAGCTGGTTACTAATCTACTCAAATCAATAAATTACTGATTGTCGTTTAGCTTCAATTTTCGACTTTAGATTGATGTCTTGAATTCAGCTGGATATCTCATTTTGCTTATCTGAAATGTTATCCACAAACGTTAGTTCTTCCTGATTTTCGTATAATCGGTGAATTCCACATTGTTTGAGCAATAGTTGCTCCACCTTTTGATCACGTTGAATCAGTAATTTTAAAGGCGTTAATTCACCAAATAATTTTTTGTCCAAATCATCAAGCACTATTTGTCTCTGATCTTCATGCAATCAGTAAATTGCACCTTGTGCTTGATTTATAGTTGCTCCACATTAAATAAGTAACTTTGAAGCTGGTTATTGTTCCACTCAAATCACTTTATGTATCTCTAATCTGATAGACTGATATCTGTAATTTTCAACTAAAGCTTCATTTCTTGATTTAATTTATCTCAATTTATCTCAATTTTCAACTAAAGCTTCATTTCTTGATTTAATTTATCCTAAATTGGTGGTAAAATATCTTGTAATTGTTTATTTTAAAGGGAATTGTTACCATTCATTTTTATTGGGGGAATATAGGCATATTTATTACGATCCTCAACAAGTTTTTGGAAGTGTTATCTCATATTAATTCTCGTAAAACATTTGTCGATCTGATTAAATGTCGTTGGCTATCGAACCTTAACTTTATACCATTTCATTCTTTTACCCCAAAACAGGAAAAGTGACTTCAGCCCTCGATCCTTTTATTATTATTTTTTTCCATTGGGAATTAGGTTCGTAACGTGACGCAAATGATGATAAATGAGATATTTCTTTCACAAGAATGGCCTGATGCTAATTCCTACCATGTTCCCGATCAAAAATGCTTCCCACGTCATTGTCGATTCCACTCGAAACAACAACAATGGGGCCATTGAAATGTACATCCTGTAAAAAGTAGGCGACGACAGGTTAAATAATAGATAAAGAGAGGGAAACGCGAGGATGGTTTATAAACAAATTGGCGGTTTTTTCAAAATAAGCGTTTCTGTCAATTTAGCAACAAAAAAGTGTTTAGAAGCGATGGATGGATAAACGTCACGTTTTAAGTGAAAGCTTTCAAATTAAACGTATCGATCAGTAAGAATAAACGGTTTTATGTAAAGAGATATATCATCGGATCAGTCAAAAGTACCTCCATTGCTGTATAATTTTATTAATACCCAATCGATGCATCTCTCATGAACCATACAAAAATAATACATAAACATAGCACGTTTCAAGACATCATGAAAAAATATCGATCTCCCCTGAGTATATTAGATATAGTATCTTCAAACCAATATTGTTTTGAAATTTCCACATTTCAAAAATAGTTAAAATATAGCTTTTTCATACAATGTCATGTGATTTACTCTTGAAGCTTAAACATTTGAAATGAAGCTGAAATAACTCCTTGCAATAAAACTTGAACTTACAATGTTAAGAATACAAGTAGAGATTTCATTTATTAATGGCAGCTTTAACTAACATAGTGAGTTACACAATGACCATATTATTTAAACCCGTTATTCGTTGATTCGCACTCCATCTAACCCAAATTAGTTCCAAACTGCCAATAGACATATTTTCGTCCCTTTAGCATACATTCACGAATTACAAGCGCATATATCGAATCATGTGTTTATCATTAATTCGTATTATACTTACTCCTTGTTAATTCTACATATGCAGTTCCAATTGAAGGTAACGTCGGATTTATTTTTAGACGGAAACTGTGAATAAAAGTCTAAGTGGGTGGCTTCAAGCGTGAAGAACTAATTTTTTTAATTTGTGGAAAAAATCAAGGTTGGCATTCGAGATATGTGTGACAACAATTAGGTCATTATGACGATGGGATTCTCGTGAGACGCAGTACTATAAATAAATCTAAAAATATAATACAGGGTGTACCATAATTGGTACGATAAGTTGGGAGGCTAGATAAAACTCATAAGAATATTAAAAACAAAACTAATACTTAGATTCGAAAATCGTTAGTTTTATGACCGTTAAGGTTGAAGAACATTTTTATAAAACCGAACTCGGACAATGCCCATAATTTATTGAATCCATCAGTACGGAGAATGCGAGTTCGGACCCATCGAGCTCAGGTGGTCAAGGATTCGGACCCGCTGTAGGTGCGAGTTCGGACCCACACAGGTCCTTTTCATATTGATCAATTTCAGGAAAGTAAGGGTACTATCGTCGGTTTTTCGTAGGTTTCCTAGGAAAGATATATTTTCGCCCTATAAAACATCCCCCTATGATCTCCCAAAATCAGTTTCCTTGCCTCTTTTGCCTTGCCCCCTTGAAAAATATTTCATTCTACTTATAATTCGAATTCGAATTGGGACTCACTTCGAGCAGGTAGGCTGGGTCCGAACTCGTATGAATACCCGCTGTGTTAAAGGGTAGCGGGTCCGAACTCGCACGCGCCCCATCAGTATTCACCCAGTCACTGTTAAATTGTTAAATAAGTACCTCCAACTTCAAAACCTTCACAAAAAGAAATTGAAACTCACCAGTTTTCCCAAGGACATTACACTTAACAACTTTTGTGAGTTTTATTTGTATCTGAATTTAAATATTTTTTATGAATTTTTTAAATCTTTGCACACAGCCACATTATCCAACCACTACTTATGACATATTATGAAATGAGCACCGACAATTTTAAAACTTTTTCACTAAAGCGGTTGAAACTAGCTAAACTCTCCAATGACAGTTCAATAAATAACTCTAGTCAGTTTTACCAAAATCAGTATTTTAATCTAAAATATATGATGTTTTCAAACTAGAAGTGTCAAATTGCAAATATATTCTTTCAATTGTGTAAATTTTTTATATAAAACGTCAAAACTTTAAAACAAAATGTGTTAAAATTTACCAAATTTCATTAAATCATCTTAGTAAACAAGGTCGAGTAAATTTAAAAATGGTTGAGTTTGATAATTCCTTTTTTTATGAACTTTCAAAATCCTTGTAAATTGCGCCTTCAACCAATCAATGTCAGTTGTCAAGCAACACCTCCAACTTCAGAACTTCTTCACGAATAGCATTGAGACTCACTAAGCTCGCCAAGGAAACTTCAGTCAATAAGCTTTGCGAGTTTTAGATATTTTTTAAAGACACTTCAATAAACAATTCTAGTGAGTTTTAACAAAATCTGCATTGCAACACAAGAAATATGAATTTTTAGGTTCAAATATCTTTGGAAATTTCAATCACACTCGTTCAGCTGTGTTAATTCATTACATATACCATCACAACTACAAAACCCTTTTGTAAAAAGTGCTAGAGCTCACTATACATCTTCAGTGGACTTCGATGCACAACTGCAGTTGTGAAGTTTACAATAATTTTAGTTTGACTACTTTTGGACGACTTTTTTTTAACTTCTTTACGAAAAGGGGTAAAACTCAATCAATTTTATCGGATTTGTCCATAATTGAATTTAGATATTCTTCAGGAATTTTTTAAATCATTATACACTGCCACTTCAACCAGTGTGTCAGGTTGAACAGCGTCAACTCCAAAACTAATACACTATAAGGGTTAAAACTCACTACACTTAATAAGTGCACTTTAGTCAATAAGCCTAGTGAATTCTCTCATAATTTTTGTTTATATGTTTTTAATAAATTTAAAATTATTGCAAACTACGCCTTCATCCAACCACTATGTCAAGTTTCACAATTCACAATTCCGGCACTAAAATAGATGAAACTGACTATACTCCCCAAGGACACTTCAATAAACAATTTTAATATGGTTTATCAAAACTTGAGTTTCAAAACAAAAATTATGAATTTCTGAATGTACAAGTCATGTCACTCGTTCAATTGTGTCAATTTGTTATAAATGCATCACATCTTCAGAACCCCTTTATATGAAGTGTTAAAGCTCACTAAACTTCTTGAAAACACTTCAATAAATACCCACAAGTTAATTTATTAGTATTTTGTGTTTAAATATTTTTTTATGAATTTTTAAATTCATTGCAAATTGTTACTTTATCCAATCGGTGTCAGGTTGTTTAACAAACGCCCCCAACTTCAAAATTTCTACACGAAAAAAGTTGAAACGGATTAAGCTCCCCAAGTAGACTTCAATCAACTACCTTTGTGAGTTTTATTCGTATCTGAGTTAAAATTTTTTTTTACTTGTAAAATCGTTACAGACCGCCTCTTTATATGTCAGATTGTAAAATAGGCACTGACAACTTTAAAACTCCGTCACTAAAGAAGTTAAGAACTGACTAAACTCCCCAAGGGCACTTTATTAAATAATTATAGTGAGTTTTACCGAAATCTAGAGTTTCAATACAAAAATTATACTAAACGTCTTTAAAGTAGTTTAGAAAATAATGATTCGTAAATTTTACAATAACATTAGTGTGATTACTTTTTTATGAATTTCATGAATTAGAAACCTTCCAATTTGCAACTTCGTCCAACCATTGTCAGGTTAAATAAACACCTCCAACTTCCTCCCTCCACAAGAAGTGTAAAATTTCACTAAACTTTTTAAAGACATTTCAGTAAAAAATTACATGGAGATTCACTCAGTTCATGATGTCTCTTTTACTTATTGATTTTTAGGAAAAAAGATGTAACTTTTAGAAATTACATCTACCTGTCCGAGTGATTTGGCCAACATCCAAAAATATAATAATTGCTTTCAAAAGACGTCTGTTGCAACGCATATTTTACAGGAGAATTTCATGCCCACTTCCAAAATAGTTTTTGATAAATTAGTTATTAAAAATTTAAAAAGATAATATGCAATTGCAGCTACAAGGACTGTTTGCGGAATCAACTTGGAGTTTCCCTGTTTCGCGCATGGGCAATTATACGTCGCGTGTTCGCGAATCGTAAAATCGTCATCTTCATATATTTACGCATGGCAAAAAAGACCAAAAATATAGTACATCAGAAAGCCTTAAATTGATTATGTATGTGTATAACCGTGTTGCATTTAATTTAATGCAGATATAATTTTGTATTACGTTTCGACCATATTTTCCAAAAATATCTGTAGGTAATACGAAGTTCACCGGGTCATCTATAATTTTTATTTATCTTTCATTTTTTAAACTTTACGTGGCATTGCAATGCATACCGGGTACTGCTTGTATTCAATAAAATTCAGGAATCGCGCAGAAATTTTGGATTTGAGTAGCATGAGCTACGCCACTTAGGCAAAAGAAATGTAGTAAAAACTTGTACTTCACATTATGGTATACGTATAACAGAATGTGGGTTACTTATGACTAACCCTTTATATACCATCCTGTTTTTATCAGAAGGATCATAAACACTTGTTTTGGTGTATAAAAGTGTGTATATTCTCGTAAATCATCATTGAAATCAACGATATTGCCTGCTTTCTTACATACAAAACAAACCTGCATTGTGGAAAAACTGGAAAATAAACTAATTAGTTCACAGATAGCTGAATCTACTACTCTTAACTAGTTAATATGAGACACGAACTGTTCTCCTTTTCAAATAGATCAGAGCGGGGTGGTCTGCATAAGATTTGGGTAAGATTTGTGGTGGCCGATACATGTCCAAACTACTTATATTTCACTGTATTTCCTATGAATTTCGTTGGAATATTTTGTGCTTGTTGGTGCATCGACAATGTTAGACCTACCACAATAAAGGCTGCTTAGCTTTCTTCGTTGGAATAACGTTTTGATCTTCGGGTGCAATGTACGTCCAGAAACTGGAAACTAAGCATTTGTTAAAAAATTTGTACAACTCTCGAGTATAATCACTTTGAAAGTTTTTCCGAATTTCCTTTCTAATGGAAGCAATGACACTTCACTAGCTAGCTACGTCGCACATTACTAGTTATATCAGAAACAATAGTACTAGAAGTACCAATTATACCTCAAAATGGAGTATTATGGTTTAAGATCATTTAACGGGGCTTTACACGAATTATAAGCGAGATGAATCAATTTGTGAATTAAATCAAATTTCATTTTTGGTTATCTTGTCTGCTATTTGAAAATTGTATAAAAATTGATAGTGGTAATACTGGGTGAAATTCTTAATTTAGAAATTTATTATAAACAAAAACAAAAACTCTGAAAGTTATATAGGGAGATATAAAAAAAATTCAAAGGAAAAATTACAATTCATTACATCGCACCGAATTTCTTTTAGTAGCTATATAACATGTTTTATTTGGTCATAAAATTCCACATTGCACTAGAAGGCATTTAAATCGAAAAATATCCCAAAATTAACTAACATGGCCTAATTACTATATGATCAGACATCTTCCTCTGATTTGACAAGGTATTGCGTGTGCGGGACGTTATTCAAATTGAATTAAACTGAAGTAGTATCTCGAGCGTATTTCCACCAACCCTTCACGTAAACTAAAACAATTCTATGAGGCGCTCGAAGTGCGTGTGTGCATATCCATAATAGGCGTGAGGAATTGCGTTTTGAGTAAAATAACATTCGCCTCATATTAAGCCAGGGTTTAGTTGTGGAATTATTAGGGAATGTTTTAAATATGCGAGATATTTCCGTGTTAACCTCAAAAGCAAACGAAATGTTGCAATTTCGTTGTTTTACGTTAAGGCATGCAAAGTATTCAATTTTTAAATATTGAAGCGAGTAT
Source organism: Cryptocephalus moraei (assembly GCA_946251905.1). Taxonomy (NCBI): domain Eukaryota; kingdom Metazoa; phylum Arthropoda; class Insecta; order Coleoptera; family Chrysomelidae; genus Cryptocephalus; species Cryptocephalus moraei. Next base: position 29,554,827 of record OX276458.1, on the reverse strand, counting down.
GTGCAAACAACAATAGTGTAATACGAGGCATACGAGGCCCTTCGTGTCGGTGGTAAAATTGCAATTAATGCAGGTTAAAAACTAAACGTTACCATCAATGCAAATGTATACCAATTAATATAGTATATGATGACGCATTTAAGCTTTAAGTTAAGTTTAGAGACACTTTTAAATCAAAGATATTTCTGAATTAGAGACCAGCTGGATAAGATATCGATCCATGGGCGTGCAATTATTATAGGAATAGGGACTTTCCTCGAATTTTACCAATGTGATATGTATGTTCTACAGTTTTTAAGTTGCTTGAGTCGTTAAACAAATTTCTAATTATTCTACAAAGAACAATCAAAAGTAATGCAGTTAATTTTTCATTACAGCGTAACTAACTAATTACATGGCGTTACCCGGGTATTAATTTCTGCGAAATTACATACTTTTACACTTCTATACTTTCCTTATAGAATCTTAGGTCTATTAGTTTATGTCATATTCACCAACTGTAATACTTACTGAGTTAGCTTCTCTTATGTGGGACACACAAAGGACAACATCTCCTATGCACACTAACTCGATGGAATTCTAGAAACAATATTATGAAATAATTATGAAATCCACATCAGTCTGACATTTTGGAAAAATTTTAGAAAGTTACACAAAGCTATGTTAATTTCCACAGTCTTCTATAATGTTATGTATATTTGCTTCTAAACGTTTCGAGAAGATTTTGCAGAGTTTCCTTCTATGACATTACCTTGAGCTTCTACTATATTGTGGGATATTCAAAAAAACATTATTTTTATAAAACTATTTCCTCTGCAGAACCTCCAAATTAGAAATTACTTATTTGTTTTTACAGATCATTTTGACGAAGACAAAGGCTACTTCGGACTATGGAAGACCTGCAAGTTACTTTCATACGGAAGGGAAAGGTGTGGGACGTTCCTTACCTCGAAGTTCAAGGTTTCAGGTAAGTCAACTACAGAAATTATTAACAAAATCGACAAACACTTTAGATAAGTTATATATAGCTTTAAACAGGCATGGAAAATAGAAAGGTGGACTCTTACTTCTCTTATTGAATTTTGAAATTGGACAATTTTTAGGCATTACTAGAAAGTACTTGAAATATCTAATTCGAATATACCAATTATAATTTTAGGAAATGGTCTATTATTAAAAGCTATAATTTTGAAGATTCCACTTCCCATAAGAGGTTATAGGCGTAAAAATTATAACCCAAAAAATTGTCGTTGTTCCAAAATACGTGGAAAACAATGAGCATGACAATGACATTTTGAATTACATGATGATTTTCTTTCTTTTGCACTATCCGAATGCAGTATTGCTATATTTCACATGGAAAATAAAAATGACGATGTGTCCATCAGACTACTTTCTCATATTTTAAAAATATTTGATAGTTGTATTAATATTTAATGTTTAAAAACAATTCGTTTATTTAACCACAAATGTTTTTAAACTTTGTTATACACATTAGATAGTTGAAGACGTGATCAAAATTACAAAACAATTCTTCAGGCAGATTTCGAGAACATCTCGGAGAACATTTAAAAAAACTTTGAAACTACGAAATTAAAATGTCTTCAGAAACTATTTGGCCAAAAATGTTGTTTAACTGTGTTACACATTCGTTAGTAGAATATATGTTACATATATAACAGGTTTGTTCCAAGTACCAAAAGAACCGTACTGGAACCGTCCCGCGCAAGCGCAATAGATAAAAAGCGTTCCAAGTTGTCTGTTACGGTTCGCGAACGGTTTCCTTTGAATGTTCCAAGTGAAATTGGAACGATTCGTGAACCGTTCTTGAACGGTAATTTCGGAACTTGTCCCAGACCAAGTATCGCTAGGATCGGTCGCTTACACATGCGTATTGGCAACTTATTCGACAAATTTGATTTCAAACATGGATGATGATAGCGACTGTTTAACGTTGTTTAAGCGATTTTCTAACGAGGATTTAGAATCAGACAGTAATGAATATATGCATAGAAATGAAAATTATTTAGGTAAGTAATTTATTCGAAACTGATTCATTCGAAATTAAATTCTATAATCATGCAAATATGTTTTGAATTTATCTAATGTAATTTTAAAGACTACAGTTTCAAAATATAAGGAAGAGGTATTCTTCGGTCATTTTAGAGTTTCAAGAGATGTGGCAAATGATTATGGGAGCAATATTCAAACAGCCCTAGTTTTAAAAACCAACTAGGACCACATGGTCGTCAGGATAACAACACAGTACACAAACGATTACAAAGTCGTTCCAAGCTCACATCTCAGAGAACACTTCCAGTTCTCTCCAATCGTTTTGAAATAGTGGATGTTGACGCCTGCGCATAAAGTCAGTTCCAACAGTAACAAAACCGTCCCAGAACCATACAAAAAACACTGCTTGGAACAAACCTAACATATTTTCGACTTGAATAAATATTGAGAGTTGAAAAAAAATTTCTATAAAATTTCAAGCAACCGAAAAATATTAAGAATAAACTACCCCTTTATCCCGGCCTATTTTAATGAAATGCTAATTGGGAGGTCCTGGTGAAGGACAAAAATCTAAATTTAAAATTTAAACTGTTTGTCGCTTTTAATTTCGGAAACAATGTACCGCAGGCACACAAACAGACATTTTTTAAAAATATGATTTTTTCGACTCAGGGGACTTTAAAACGGATAGAAATACTACTAACTCAAATTCGAAAAATAATACCCAATTATAATACCTCTTATGTATGAATGCCTCATATGAGAAAGTACAAATAGGTGCCCAGCAAGTCACCATAAATCCCGAACTTTATTTGGCAATGGCAAATCTTGTACGTTTATACGATGACGATGCATTCTTCGCAATATATTACATTCTTACAATGATGCATACTCGAATCATGTGATCTTGTAAATATGATAATTCAATGCGTCTATTTATTTTTGTCATATTTGGCACTTATCTAATTTTTCGAATATTTCGATATGCGAGTGTCTGTCAGAGCATCAGAGCATCATACTAGTTATTAAATTCTAATATAGGCTAATTAATCGTATTAATTCTATAATTGTTCCAAAGTTAGTTGGAACAGCTAAAAACCCTGAATAGATACTTAAAAAAAAACAGATATTCGAGCATCGCACGAAATATGCTAAATGAATACTGGGCTTTACTACAAGGCTAACAACCACTTTTTGAATGCGCTCGGTACATCGACATTTTGATTTCTGTCCCAATTGAAATTGGAAAGAGAATAACTTCTTCGATAAACATTTTGTAATAGTTCTGCAATTTTGATATGTTGTGCCTGATGCTGCGTAAAATTGTCTCGAAAATTAAAAGTTTAGGTTAGTTTTTAAACGTTGTAAATCAAAGGTCCGTCGCGTATAAATCATCAGAGTTAGGTTGTTGGTTTCGCTTATTTATGATAGATAACTCTAATAAAAACCAACGAAATTGTGCTTTTCAATGATGGATTGAGTTGTAAAGATGCCGAAAATCAACTTTATTTGATAAGTGATAGTTAAAAATTTCATAATATAGAAGAATACAAATATGGCCATTAGTCACGTGATCTCTAACACCAATCAGTGCGCTGCGTCTGCGCGCTGTAAGGTAATTCAATAAATTCGATTTGAAGTCTTCCTACTACTGACGTTTTATGGTTTTCTTAGATCGCGTATAACAACAAAATTTTCCTGTTTGTTCTTATTGCCAAGTGTTTAGTATTATTACTTGCTGAGACTTATTCAGATAGCCCGTTTCCATGCTTGTCGCTTAATACTATTGTGTTAAATGTAAACAAATTGATATCAAATTGTTGATTGAGCTGAATATGTTTATTATACCCCGCTTGGAAATAATAGGAGTGATTGACAGTCCGATTTTGATGTTTCGTGGGTACTTATATGGATTCCATAGGCGTGCGTAAAAATAGAGTCGTGACTAAAGGAATTTTTTAAAATATTGCTAAAACATTTTTACAAATAAGAAGATACAAATGCAAATCAGTAAGAATAATACATATTCATGTTTTGTCAAGGTTTCCACGCCACCATGAGGTACTTGACCAGCGCGTTACCTTTTTGGTTGATTATTAATATTATTATTTACTTACAGCATCTACGTTCATGGAACGAACCTTGGCGAAAGGATTGCTGCATTGTTGCCGTTGTAAGCAATTTTCAGCAATATACTTGTATAGTGTATTTCTGGTTGCCACCATCACCAACAATACACCTTTCGTGGCTCGCTTAAAACCACACGTTGAACCATTATAGTTTTTCTTTAGTTTTATTAGAGGGTAAAGCTCAGTTAACCGACTGGAAAATGCATTTCAAAAGATGATTTTTAAATGTTTCGAACCAGCTTTATGATTCAAGAAAACGAAAGGTCGGTATTTGACAACGCCGGATGGCTTGTGCGATAAGTTCACGATCTGTATGTGCGGCACAGGAATTTATGCGTTTGTTCCACACAAAACGCTCTACAGTTTCTTCAAAAAAGGGATCCATCGCCAAATGTCATTACTCCTATTATTTCCAAACGTGGTATAAATTTGGTTAAGTTATTAAGTTTTTTAAGTTACTGTAACAAATATGAACCAACCAGAAACAACTATTCCCGAGGCAAATGCCACTCAGATCATTGAATTATACGGATTCATTAATCTAAGTTTCTTGCCTAAAGGCCAAGAATATACAAATACTAATTTAAAAAAAAGGTAACACAACCGACGCGGAATCGTATGATTCAGGTTCTAATCCTGGTTACCGTCAAAAATGTATTTTTTTCGAAAATATGCAATTTAGTACGTTTATTCAATCTTTCTTAGCCTTCACTCAAAATCCCCTTCTGTTTTAACATTCTAAATTATCTGATTGCAAAGTTATTGGAATGTTTGCTATGGAAGCTGAATACACTGAAACTCTAATTTGTCCAAAATTAATGTAGTGTTGTTGGAAATGTTTTTGCAACAATAAAGGATTTGCTCATTATAGTAAAATATTTAAGTTAAACCTAACTTCAGTCTTAAACGTTACTACTTATTAAGACCAAGAGAGACACTTAGTTTAAAATAAAAAAAAAATATAGGTTTCTTGGTGAGTTTTCTTTGGTCATCACACTTCTTTACAATAACTGTAAGTTAATATCTTAACGATGTTTCTTACATTCGCTGTTCCACTCTCCTTTGTTTTGCCAGTCTGCTTCTTGAAGGGACTTGGCCTCCATGACTTTTCTTATATGGTCCATCCAGTTGGTGTTAGGCTTTCCTCTTTTTCTTCTTTGTTGTGGTTTCCATTTCCACATTTCTTTGGTCATCACTCACCCTCCATTCTTCGAATATTTCCATACCACTGTAGCTGGTTTTGTTCGATTCTGTCTACTAAGGTATGGTTTATCCTTATCCTTCTCCTTATTTCTTCGTTTCTCACTCTGTCAAGTATGTTTAATCCATACTAATGGAAAACTTTTCAAAATAAATTCCTTCTTGTATCCAAATGGTTTGCACACATATAAATTCAAGTACTTGTGTTGTGCTGGCATCCTACCTGCAAGTTTCAGCCACTTCCTCCGCATGTTTTCATTTCTTAGAAAGTAACAAACAATTTGTTAGGTGTTTTAATTAATATGTAATTGTTTTTGGTTTGCACAAAAATATTAAAACAACCAACGCACCAAAAATATAACTTCTACAGGTATATGTTACTTACTACGGTTACGCACAAGTCCATGACTCACAAAACATGTTTACTGAGCCTTGACGTCATGTCAGTCGCTACGACAGCTACGAGCATTTTGGGTCTGAAATTGAAATGAATGTCTGAAATGTAACGTTTTGCATTTATATATTAGTTTTTTCCAAGAATAATGGTATTTTTGGTTGTAATAGCAGAGGCACAGTAAGAATTAGTACAGTGAAACCTCCTGTTGTGGACACCTCTGCAATATGGACACATAGGTTTATGGACACTTTTTCTATGTAACCGTCAATTGGCCATAAGATATTAACGTAAAATTTCCTCTACAATAGAGACCCTCTCTAATCTGGACATGGACACTTTATTTGCGGCAAATGTGGACACTTTATTTTGGTTTTACCTTATTTTAAACCGAAAGCATGTTTTGAAACACTTGTTAGCTTCAATGGAAATTAATGGATCAACTAAAGATTTATCAAAAAGCATAAATGTTTTGCAAGCGATTACATGGATCTAGAAATCTTGGAAAACGTAACAACAAATACCATTCAGCATTGCTTTAGAAAAGCCGGGTCCAATGTGCAGAACATATTTCAAAATGAAGTCGATGAAAATAAGGACTTAGCTTCATTAAAATAACTCATTTCATCTCATTCCCGAGTTGCTTCTGACGATTATGTTCAAATAGACACTATTTTATCGATGGAAGATATTGATTGCAATATTGAAGCAATAATGTACCACTTTCAACAGCCAGATCAGAAAACTTAGTGTCATGAGAAAGTGAATTACTCTAATGCTCTTCGGTATTGGAAGTTGTTAAAAACTTTTTGCTTAGAAAAAAATTAGGGTGAAGGATTGAGTTTGATTAACAATTTGTAACTTCATTTAAAAGAGCACATTGTGTCCAAAAAACAATTAAAAATTACGGATTTTTTCAACAATATTCATGTTTAACTCCCTAATGTGGACAAAATTTTGCTCCCCCGGGTGTCCGTATTATAAGAGCTTTCACTGTATTTCAAAATTAGTCAACAGTCATATTTTCTCCGAAATTGTAAAGCTAGTTTAAATAAAATTGGTTTGGCCTATTTCTTTAAAGGAAAAGAATTTCACTGAAAATTCTCCCCAGACATTTTATGATTGTGTTGGGTTAAAGCTGTTCGGCTTATATTTTTAAACGTTATCGAACGAGAGACGACCTCGCAAAATTGAATTGTCTCACAAGGAACTAAGGTTCGGTTGTTTGATTCTCTCTCTTTCTCTCTCTCACCCCATAACTTTACTTTGAAGTTAGAAATTTATCAGCACAATTTTTGGCACTTCCATGGGTTCAAAAATTTCCTTAATATTGACACAATTTGTTATGGATGATGTTCTTGCTAAGTGCATACCATTAACGTAGCAAAAAGGAGCTGCCTAGCCTAGGGGGTTTGACTACTTTCAGGTTTTTTGTTCTATGTCATGCCGCCTAAGTGTATTTTAATTTTAATGGTTATATTTCCGATAACAATAGATTGAAATTTGAACAAGTTGAAAGACTACCGAAACGCTCCTTCGTGTAGGGTGGGAGAAACATGATTTCGTGAAGTCACATGCCAGTAAACATCTTCGTTATTAAATCAGTAAGGAAGGTAATTTTCAGCTCTAGTAGTTGATAGCTACCGTTGAATAAATATCTTAATAATGCGTACCGTTAAGAATCGTTGATTCTATCAAATAATCGGACTTTCGTATAGAATATTAAATTCTTATTGGTCCTTTCATATAAATAATTAAAATAATAAATAGTTCGTGGTATCCTAACAACGCTATTTATCAATAATGTTAATTTTTCATTTTGCAACTATTCTTCATGAACTATTTTTTTTCCAATTCAATATTAAAAAAAAAATTAAAACTCTGCTTCAAAATGTGGAATCGATATGATCAAATACACTTAAATTTATCACACCTGTATGGGTAGTCCAAGAAAATTTGAATAGTATTGTGAACAAATAATACATTCATATATTTCGCAATTTATGGAAACCGAGATCGAGACGAGACGACGCGAGACATATTTAACACTTGGGGATTTTTCGAAATCGACACTAGACCATGTCATTGCTCGTCTCGTATCTTCTCGAGTCCCCCATTATTTAACTAGATTTCTACTGTTTACTTTTATAAAATGAGTCTACATCATATATTCTTTTAATTAAATTCAATAAATTTACCAATGAGCGACACTAAAAACACGAAATCACATGATATTTGTCATGTATATATGTTGCAAAACCCATAACTTCATTTTGAAAACCCTCCGTTATTTACCAGGATGTAATGTCACTAGAGACGTAACTAATTACAGTATTTTCGATCATGTGACCGAACTTCAAATACAGACGAGTTTCAGTTAAGTTCCGAATGAAAATGATGGATTTACTTTCGGCAAATATCATTGAAGTGCTTAGAACGGCAACAGTTAAATCCGTATCTTTAATACAGTCAAATTGTCCAGAAAATATTAAAGATGCATTGTTTTGGTGCTTTTTAATAAGACCTTAATTTTTTGGAGTCAATATTATTTTCTTCGTAACGTTTTCGTAATATTTCCTGAAAATTTCGTGAAAATCCGAATGGTAGCGTAAAACTCAATCATCATTACCACATTCCAAGGTAATTAGTAACCAAGTTATTCGCTTATTTTCGGTATATTTTTCGCAAATTCGTTCAATTCGCTTGCAAGTTTGAGTCTATCTTCATCTATCATGTTGATTCTATCTTATTTACCCGTCATATCGGTCGGTTATACACAACGTTCATTTAGGTTGACTGCCATAAGAATATCAATATTGAAGAAAATGGAAAACTCATGTTTTATAACTTTTTTTTCAGTTATTTCCCGATATTGTTACTTTGATTGAGCCTTTTGAAGTCCATACTTAAATATTAACGTAATTAGATAATCAATAGACCCGTCCGGTTTTACCTGTACTGCGCGCGCAAATTGAAGCCCAGACAACTTTTTGACATTTTTTATTAATGATTTGTGTTGTGACAGTCTGCTAACTAGGTGCTTTGTACAGTCAAATAATCTCATTTGTTTGCATCTGGGACATGTGGATTAAGGGTGGGTATTATAAAACTTGTTTGGCAGTTAACCAAGAGTTGACGGTCAAGTTAACTTGAGGTTTTATAATGCCAGTTTTATAAAAGTCCCATTAAAATTGAGATTACAAGCACAGAATAGTTGGTTATTGACAGAAGAACTGTCGAAATTCGAAAAAACCATGAAGAGGGCAAACATAAATACGTACCTACGTACATAAACACAATAAAAATATTGAGGTTATAAGCACAGAATAGTTGGTTATTGACAGAAGAACTGTCGAAATTCGAATACAAAACATGATTTTCTACAAAGTTAACTTTAACCGATATCCTTTCCACCCGATAAAGTTAACTCCGACATTTGAAGTTAACTGGCATATGTGACGTCATTCCCCAAGTTAACTTTGAGTTAACTGTCAGACAAGTTTTATAATACCTACCCTTAAACGTAAGCTACCAAAAAAGTGATATCCCACTATTTAACTTTTTTCTAAAAAAGGAAACGCGACGTAAAAATGGTTAAGTATAATTTAGGAGTCTTGGATTGACAGCAAATAAATAACAACTTTTACTGTTCTTTAAAAAAAAATGTAAGTTTGTCGTTGTCTATACCTGCTCTATGGTTCCGTGCCTGTCCAAAGTTCCATCTCGCAGACACTGTTTTCCTTGTCTACGATGCACTTACAGTATTGGGGCGGCGGTGGTCGTGTGGTTTAAGGCGCTGGCTTCAGGCGGTCACTGTCGTCGTGGGTTCGAATCCCACGTAATCCATGGATTTTGTGAATGTTGCGGGAAGTGTGTAAAATGTATCCAAAATCCCGTTCCTATTCACGCCGGTAACCAGGCCGGATAGGATCGGATATCCTGTAGGAGGGCGGGACTAGGATACACACACCCTGAGTCGGTAGAGCACGGAGTGGATTAATTGGGGTGAGAGCCATAGGGGGTACAACCGTGCTCGAGGACCGTGGTTCGGAGCCCACGTTAAGCTGTAGGTCCCGTCCAGTTTAGCCTTGCAGCAAAAAGGAGACGTTAACTACAATTCACACACACACACACACACACACACACTTACAGTATTTCCATGTCATTGTTTTTTTACAATTTTGAAAATCTGTAGACACATCACCCACCGCTAAAAGTGAAAATATTATAGGACCATTTACTCTTCCTATAATCTAATCTACCAATTCTAATAGGTCTCCGCGACGCTCGAGTAAATCCACATTTAGCATCATGGGCTCCCCTACAATAGTAGTGCATATTTTAAATACTGTACCCGATTCAAGTCAGTGTTCTGTGAAATTATGTTGCAATCCTGAATAATCTGTTAAGACCTAAAATCACCATACTGTAATAAGAATATCCAACCGACCAGCGGCGTCACTGAAAAATTAATTGAAAACTAAATTGTAATAATTTAAAATGATAAATTTCGTTACACTTCTCAAAATGACTAATAAGGAAGAAATAACGATCAACTCAAAGCCAGGTTGAAAAATAATAACAATATGGTAAAGCTCTCAATAATCATATTTACGCGCTGGTCAGGCGTTAATAGAAAACATTATTAATACGCCACTGGCAAAGAATGGACAAAACGCTAAAACTGGCAATTTTGAAAACAGGTTCCAACCAAAATTTAGTTGCAACCACGCATACCAACATATTTCGGGTACAGGTGTTAAAAAACACACTATATAACTAACAGTTGCTAGACAGCTCTATTTAATAACGTAACGTAATCTGATAGTCAAAGTTCATTACTTTCAGTAATTTCATAAAAATAACTCACTGGAACTTTAGAACATTCATATTGAAGATCACTAATTTCAGCAAAATTTTCCACTTTTTTTTGAAAGACTATTTAAATTAACTAAAATTGATCTTACTTTTCCATTATACTGACAGTGTAGTCTTTTTAAAAAAAATGTCATATCTAATATTGAAATTGAAAAAAAAAAATACCGACGAATGCTTTCAGCGGGTAAATGGCCTCAAAGTAAAGCTCTTGCTCATAGGTAACTTATGCTAATTTATTTCATTTTATAAAGATCCATCATAACATTTTGGAGGTGCAACTATACTGATAATTAAAACTCCCCCCAAAAAAACAAAGATTCTTATAACTAAGGAAAAACATTTGGGCAGACTGCCTATTTTGTATACCTTGCATATTTTGTGAATGTTATAGCAACGTTCATATTTTTACATAACTCTGTCTCTATAAAATAGAGAAAATATACTTTTCTTATAACTTACTTTGATTTATGTATATGAAGTTGGCGGACCACTCTCCTCAGGCCGGCAAAACAAAATAGTGGAGATTTTGTATCTTTTTTGTAGCTTTTTTGGAGCGAGAAAACGAATTTTGTGGCTTTTGAATAGCCGGAGCTACAAAAGGTGGGCTAACTTGATATTAAGTTAGCGGCCACAGCTATAACTCATACACGGAATGTAATAGGATGCTCTGGTGTGCGCAGGAATTTGTGTCTTTAGAAGTACTTGAAAGTCACTGGGCCAAAAAAAATTTTGGCCACATTTGGCCAATTCTGGCCAAAAATGACAAGATGTTCAATCCATCACTCGCGGTTCAATTTCATGATATAGTAGCGATCCTAAAAATCATTTGCCATTGAAAACTTTCTGTTTACTGGCCGAAAAAGCGGGCAAAAATTGCCAGAAATGGCCAAAAATTCGAAAATTACTAATTTCAGCCAAAATATGGGAAATCCTGTATATACGTCGACAGGTCGAACATGTGGTATACAGAAAGCTCAGAAAAGCTAGCAGGAGGTCAATAAAAAATACCCAAAAATGGCAAAAAATTCTAAAATGACTTATTTCGGCCAAAACTTGCTAAATCCTGTATATACCTGAATTGTTCGAAAATGCGGGCCATGGGAATTCCAGCAACAATGTGGAGGATTTAGGAGACTCTGTCAGACACTAAAAGTCACTTTGCACAGCGAGCCTATGGAGCTACAAATTCTAAAAGGACTTATTTCGGATAAAACGTGCCAAATCCTGTACATACTTCAACAGTTCGAAAATGTGGGTCCCGGAATTTTCAGACACACTATCGAACCTTCTAGCCACTGTAATTTCCCCGAGACTGCGAGCCTGTGGAGCTACAAATTCTAAAATGACTTATTTCGGCCAAAACGTGATAACTCCTGTATATACTTCGACAGTTCGAAAATGTGGGCCCAGGAATTTTCAGACACACTGTCTAAGGATCCAATGGATCCTTCTAGCCACTGGAATTCACCTGAAACTGTGGGCCTGTGGAGCTACAAATTCTAAAATTACTAATTTCGGCCAAAACGTGATAAATCCTGTATATACTTTGAGAGTTCGAAAACGTGGGCCCCGTCCATTAAGGATCCAATCCATTGGATCCTTAGACAGTGTGTCTGAAAATTCCGGGGCCCACATTTTAGAACTGTCGAAGTATATACAGGAGTTAGCACGTTTTGGACGGAATAAGTCATTTTAGCTCCACAGGCCCGCAGTCTCGGGGGAAGTACAGTGGCTAGAAGGATCCATTGGATCCTTCGACAGTGTGTCTGAAAATTCCTGGGCCCACATTTTCGAACTGTCGAAGTATATACAAGAGTTATCACGTTTTGGCCGAAATAAGTCATTTTAGAATTTGTAGTTCCACAGGCTCGCAATCTCGGGGAAATTACAGTGGCTAGAAGGTTCGATAGTGTGTCTGAAAATTCCGGGACCCACATTTTCGAACTGTTGAAGTATATACAGGATTTAGCACGTTATCCAAAATAAGTCCTTTTAGAATTTGTAGCTCCACAGGCTCGCTGTGCAAAGTGTCTGACAGAGTCTCCTAAATCCTCCACATTGTTGCTGGAATTCCCATGGCCCGCATTTTCGAACAATTTAGGTATATACAGGATTTAGCAAGTTTTGGCCGAAATAAGACATTTTAGAATTTTTGGCCATTTTTGGGTATTTTTTATTGACCCCCTGCTAGCTTTTATGAGCTCTCTGTGTCCCACATGTTCGACCTGTCGATGTATATACAGGATTTTCTATGTTTTGGCTGAAATAAGTACTTTTCGAATTTTTGGCCATTTCTGGTAATTTTTGCCCGCTTTTTCGCCCAATTAACAGAAGGTTTTCAATGCCAAATGATTTTTAAGATCGCTACTATATCATGAAATTGAACCGCGGGTGATGATTGAACATCTTTTCATTTTTGGCCAAAATTGGCCAAATGTGGCTTTTTTTTTTGGCCCAGTGACTTTCAAGTACTTCTAAAGACACAGATTCCTGCGCAAACCAGAGCATCCTATTACATTCCGTGTATGAGTTATAGCGGTGGCCGCTAACTTAATTTTAAGTTAGCCCAGCCCACCTTTTGTAGCTCCGGCTATTCAAAAGCTACAAAATTAGTTTTCTCGCTACAAAAAAACATAAAATCTCCACTATCTTGTTTTGCCGGCCTGGGGAGGGTTGTCCGCCAACTTTATATATATATTTGATTTATGAAATTCATATATTATTTGATCATGAGGCTATCCGCAAGAATAAATAAATTACCTGTAAATTTAGGTAATTTAATTTAATAATACCTGGTAAAGTACAAAAATTACTAAATTTGTAACTAAAATTGTTAATGGGGGAGTACCATAATTCGTCATTTATTATTATGCTTGTTAAATGGGTAGTTTGTAAGCTGAATAACTAGTCAGTGGTATAAAAAAGAAGCTGCGTTTTCAAAAGAGAACATATCTAGTTGTCTAAATGGTACAAATAATGTCATTTTAGTTATGTTATAGATGGTGAGTCCGCAGTTACTCTAACTGTCATTTAATAAATCATTTAAGTAGTTAGCTAATCAGGTGTTTATTAAATATTTGTTAATTTTCAATGAAATCGTACTGTCAGCCAATTAGTTAGTTAGAGTGCCAGTAAGTTAGTCACTAATTATGCCAGATTATTAGTCAGTTTTTTACCATGCAGATTTTGGCGATTGATCTTAACACACTGTGCTCTATCCGGGAGACGCGGAAAGTCGGATTAAGAATTTTTTTCAGAAAAGAAATGTTGTTCTATTTAGTTAGTTAGTCGCTTTTGTGCTAGTTAATTAGTTTTTTACAAAGCTATTCCGCATAGTTGAGGGTAGAGTGCAGAAATAATAGAATTTTTAATTTAATTTTAATTAGGAAAATAATGAGTATTATTTTATCTAGTTGAATAGATTGTATTCTCGACGTTATTTAGTTAGTTGTTTATTTGAAGAGAGAGTATGTTTTGAAATGAAAAATTTCTAAGTTGTCTAAGTTTTATCGCAAAAATAGCACCACTTTTTTAAATTATACAGGTCAATTAGTTAGTCATTTAGGTTAGTCAACAATTTTTTTATTGGTTGCAGTGAGAGATGCTAAAATCTTCGCCAGTTTAAGAAATGCCATGATTGTTTTCATTGAAGTGATTTTCCATTGTAAATTAGCATTCAATCAGTCAAACTGTTACTTAATTAATCATTCAGTTAGTTAGGTTAGTTAGAATATTTTCAATTGATTGCAGTGAGAGATCCTTAAAGCTTAACCAGTTTAAAAAATGCCTTGATTCCTGTTGCAAAATGCCTGTTTATGTGAAACGAGTTTTTTCTCATTTGTAAACACATCCATTCAGAGAGAAAATATAGGGAAATATTTGATGTTTATAATTCTTACAAATAATTTTAATAATCTCCTTAGTTTTCTGAATTTAATATTAGTAATAATACTATTTTTTTATAATACTATTTTCTTAAAAATGCTTATGCGCCTGCTGTTAATACGATATGTTTTCATTCATATAATATGCCTTTCTATATTTACAACCAATTACCTTGCTTATGGTTTGTGCTCACATCTTGGAATCCAATGACATTTCCTCGAGCTCGTCGATAATTAAAACTAAGATGATTTGTTTTTCCGCTTGTACTATAACGAAACCTATCCGAAGATATCGGGTGTTCGTTTTAATTTCCCCAGGGCCTCTTCCTCGACTAAGTGGTTTAACATTACACCCCGATACGTCATTTTTTCTCCTTATTAAGTCTCATCAATGGAGAGATATAGAGATAGGGTGAGAGAGTTGTAAGTAATTGGATAGAGATTTATTTCCGGCGACGGTTTTGTGAATGGACGTGGAAAAGAGCGGAAGGGACTTCCAATTAATGAGTTTTAAGCCCACCTTTAGCGTTAATTACGCAGTCGGGTCCGTAGAATCGTGCGGAAGTAAGAAGGGTGGAAACTGTAAAGTAAACAATTTCTCTCGTTAACCCTGGGAAATCATTAATAGTGGGTTAAATGTTTAATTTTTGAGACAATTTTATCGACATAACAAAAATTCATGACGTGTCATTTTCTTAAGATTTTGTTTAACTTGGCATGTAGATGCATCAGCCTATCCTTTGGGTTTTAGGTAACCTTCCGGTAAACCTTCCAAATTCTTAGAAGGAAAACAGAAGGGCGGAAAGACTATTATACAATTCATACCGAACCAACAAAGTCACAAATAATAAACGAACTAAAAAATCTAAGAAACAACGCAGTCAGGACAGATACAGAGACAGCAGATGAAAGTGGGATAACCTCAAAACAATTTTAAACAATACTGTTAAACCAGCGTACAAATAGAGAAAAGGCAAAGGAAACAACAACGGATGACTGAAAATATCCTTAAGCTAATGTATGAAAGAAGACAACATCGAAATAAAAATACAGAAATATATAAACAAATTTATCGCAAGATTAAAAAAGATATAAAAAAAGGGAAAGAGGTCTGGCTTAATAATAAATGCGACGAAATTGTAGAATTTGAGAATAAACACGACACGGTTAACTTACATAAGAAAATAAAGGAGGTAACGTGCAGACAAAAACGAAAACACCATGGTGTAATAGAAGATAAGAATGGAATGTCGATAACTGATATCGAAAAAGGACTTCAAAGAAAGGAATATCTGGGAGAAGTATTCAAGGATGACCAAGGAAAAGACAAGGAAATCGTATCTGACGTTGAGCTTTACCAAATATTACAGAGGAAGAAATTATTCAGGCAACAAAACAGCTAAAGGGTAGAAAAGTAAATGGCGAGGATGATTTACCGGCTGAGATTGTCAAGCTTGTTACTAACGAAAATATAGAGGATGTACCTACAGGATATGTTTAACACCATATAGTATAGCACGGGTACTGTACCGTGGGACTGGTTGACTTCAATGTTTATACAATTACCAAAGAAACATAACTCAAGAAAATACGAGGAATATAGGGATATTAGTCTGATGAGCCATGTTTTAAAGTTATTTCTCGGAGAATTACATGGTCGCATATACAATCGACTTAAACAACACACGGGAGATACTCAATTTGGTTTTAAAAAAGGATTAGGGACAAAAGAAGCGTTGTTCTCTGTCCGAGTACTTAATGAAATATGTAGGGATGTCAACACAGAAGTTTACCTCGATAGATTTTAGCAGAAAGTTTGACATGATGAACCACGAGAAATTGATAGAAACTTTGATTTCTTGTGATATAGAGGCAGCTGATCTCCTCATTATAACAAATTTGTACTGAGACCAAACGGCTAAAATAAAAATAGAACACCACACAACAGAGCCCATTGCCATAAAGAAGGGAGTAAGACAAGAATGGATTTTCTCACTTCTACTATTTAATGTTTTTGCCGAGAGAATATTTAGAGAAGCTCTGGACAGCACAACAGGTGGGGTAATTATTAATCCCACAATTATCTACGTTACGCAGTGATACGGTGATATTGAGCCAGAGCGAAGAAAGTATGCAGCGGCTTATGAATCGAGTGGCGTCCACGTGTGTAGAATGTCGAATGAAACTCAACATAAATAAAACTAAAACGATGGTGTTCAGCAAGAATCCACATGCAAAGGTCAAAATAACTCATTGAAAAGATTTCACAGATTAACTTATATGGGTTGCACCCTCAATGATGCTTGGGATCACCCTATCGAATTAAAAACCAGAGTTAAGAAAGCATGAACAATTATAATAAAATGCGCAATATATTATGCAACCTAAAACTAAACCTAAAGACTAGAGCTCGTGCTTTGAGATGCTATATGTTTTCTCCCCATCTTGCTTTATGGTGTGTAAACCTGGACTCTTACAGAGACAACACAGCGGAAAGTCGAGGCCTTTGAAATGTGGTGCTACCGCAGTAACCGCAGGATCTTGATATTTCCCTGGACAAGTCACACAACCCACATCGATGTCCTAAACCGGATGGAGAAAGATTTGGAAGTAATCCACACAGTGAAAAGAAGAAAAGCCTGCTATTTTGGACACATATTACGCAATCACAGATACCGAACGCTACAACTCATAATCGAGGGCAAAATAAATGGTAGAAGAGGCCTTGCAGAAGACGAAATTCCTGGCTGAAGAACTTGCGCCAGTGGACAAATATGACATCATGCGAATTATTCTGTGCTGCAGTGGATAGAGTTAGATGGGCTGATAAGATCGCCAACGTCTTGAGAAGATAAAGCACACTAAGAAGTAAGGTAAACCTTCTTCGGATTTTAATGAGGATTTCTCCGAAAACATTGCGTTACAGATAGAAGACGGCATTAGCAGAAGAAGCATTAAGATCGACGTAATGGAATCCAATTAAATTAATTGATGAACGAATTACAAAAAAGCATCCCACGATATTATTTTTAGTTGAATCGTCTCGTATTAAATTGATATTATAAGCTACGACAAATTATATTTTCTCTTTAGTACTGGGTGATCAAGAATGACTGTTTGAGTTGGCAATCCTACCTGGAGGATTTTTTTTGCCTAAGGGTTTGCAACGCTACAACCAGATATGTTTATTTGACAAAAATTTGACACAACAATCAGCGATAAGATTGTAAGTGGTAACCAGGCCGGATAGGATCGGATATCCTGTAGGAGGGCGGGACTAGGATACACGCACCCTGAGTCGGTAGAGCACGGAGTGGATCAACTGGGGTGAAAAAGCCTTAGGGGGTACAACCGTGCTCGAGAGCCGTGGTTCGGAGCCCACGTTAAACTGTAGGTCCCTCCAGATTAGCCTTGCAGCAAAAAGGAGACGTTAACTACTCACACACACACACACACACACACACACACACACACACACACACACACACACACACACACACACACACACACACACACACACACACACACACACACACACACACACACACACACACACACACACACACACACACACACACACACACACACACACACACACACACACACACACACACACACACACACACACACACACACACACACACACACACACACACACACACACACACACACACACACACACACACACACACACACACACACACACACACACACACACACACACACACACACACACACACACACACACACACACACACACACACACACACACACACACACACACACACACACACACACACACACACACACACACACACACACACACACACACACACACACACACACACACACACACACACACACACACACACACACACACACACACACACACACACACACACACACACACACAC
The DNA here is from genome assembly GCA_946251905.1 of Cryptocephalus moraei. NCBI lineage: Eukaryota > Metazoa > Arthropoda > Insecta > Coleoptera > Chrysomelidae > Cryptocephalus > Cryptocephalus moraei. The sequence goes on along the minus strand of OX276458.1, from coordinate 29,536,415 downwards.
ACACACACACACACACACACACACACACACACACACACACACACACACACACACACACACACACACACACACACACACACACACACACACACACACACACACACACACACACACACACACACACACACACACACACACACACACACACACACACACACACACACACACACACACACACACACACACACACACACACACACACACACACACACACACACACACACACACACACACACACACACACACACACACACACACACACACACACACACACACACACACACACACACACACACACACACACACACACACACACACACACACACACACACACACACACACACACACACACACACACACACACACACACACACACACACACACACACACACACACACACACACACACACACACACACACACACACACACACACACACACACACACACACACACACACACACACACACACACACACACACACACACACACACACACACACACACACACACACACACACACACACACACACACACACACACACACACACACACACACACACACACACACACACACACACACACACACACACACACACACACACACACACACACACACACACACACACACACACACACACACACACACACACACACACACACACACACACACACACACACACACACACACACACACACACACACACACACACACACACACACACACACACACACACACACACACACACACACACACACACACACACACACACACACACACACACACACACACACACACACACACACACACACACACACACACACACACACACACACACACACACACACACACACACACACACACACACACACACACACACACACACACACACACACACACACACACACACACACACACACACACACACACACACACACACACACACACACACACACACACACACACACACACACACACACACACACACACACACACACACACACACACACACACACACACACACACACACACACACACACACACACACACACACACACACACACACACACACACACACACACACACACACACACACACACACACACACACACACACACACACACACACACACACACACACACACACACACACACACACACACACACACACACACACACACACACACACACACACACACACACACACACACACACACACACACACACACACACACACACACACACACACACACACACACACACACACACACACACACACACACACACACACACACACACACACACACACACACACACACACACACACACACACACACACACACACACACACACACACACACACACACACACACACACACACACACACACACACACACACACACACACACACACACACACACACACACACACACACACACACACACACACACACACACACACACACACACACACACACACACACACACACACACACACACACACACACACACACACACACACACACACACACACACACACACACACACACACACACACACACACACACACACACACACACACACACACACACACACACACACACACACACACACACACACACACACACACACACACACACACACACACACACACACACACACACACACACACACACACACACACACACACACACACACACACACACACACACACACACACACACACACACACACACACACACACACACACACACACACACACACACACACACACACACACACACACACACACACACACACACACACACACACACACACACACACACACACACACACACACACACACACACACACACACACACACACACACACACACACACACACACACACACACACACACACACACACACACACACACACACACACACACACACACACACACACACACACACACACACACACACACACACACACACACACACACACACACACACACACACACACACACACACACACACACACACACACACACACACACACACACACACACACACACACACACACACACACACACACACACACACACACACACACACACACACACACACACACACACACACACACACACACACACGATTGTAGGTTATGTGAATAAAAATTAACGCTTAAAAAATGATACTCGAAATGCAGAACAATGATTTAATTAAACAATTAAAGGTAATGCTCAAAATGCCCCCTATTTGGGTCCAAACATAAATTAACTCTTCTTTTTAGAAATTTTGTAAGGGTGGTACTTTAATTTCTTTTTAAGTACAGTGGAGCAACTTCCATATGATAAACCTGTAAAACCGTGAATTGGAACAACATGGAAAAGTGGAAGTCTTATGGGTAAGAATGAAAATTGGTTGAATAGGAGACATAAGGACCAAACCTGTTTGAAGGAAGAGCTTTCTTAAGGATTTGGGAGGACTTCTTTGCGTTCGAGTTCTGATATCCTCGACAACTTCCTCGTTTAGAGTAGAAGGTCTACCAGTTGATTTTTGTTTGCTTACGCTCCCTGTGTTTAAATAACATTCAACTACTCGCATGCAATGTTGCAGAAAGATAGCAAAAGTGACCAAAGTCTCCGGAAACAACTCCTGAAATTGCTGGTATGTCGCTTCGAGAGAGTACTGCCAACCAGTAATTGGGTTATAAATCCCGCTTCGAAAGTACGCCATTCCAATGAAAATTTCGTGTTGTAACGTGAAAACCATTTTAAATAAATAAATTTGAAAAGAACACCAGAAATTTGAATTTGAAATGGAAAATTCAAATTACCAGTTGTACCATTTAAAAATGAAATTCAGTATTGCCAACTCAAACAGTCATTCTTGATCACGTTGTATATTTAAATTAAAGCATATAATTTAAAGTAGTCACTGTCGGATAAATAAAATCTTGACCCAAAAAACTTTTTTACAATTTTTGATTAAATTAATCGAAATTTATGTATCATCGGTCTGGGTAACAATAATACATGTTCTGCAGGTTAAGGGTTCCATTGATGAGTCCATGTCCAGTAGTCTAACGGGATAATTTTGTGCTTTTAAAAAATAATTTCCTCATTTAAAACACTTGTAAATTTTAATACAATCCTAATTTCAATTCAAACTCCTCTTAATCTTTGATTTTCTTTTTCAGTTGTAGTATGGGTGGCAGGTATAGTGGCTTCCATCGGAGTGTCGATCCTTGGTGTGTTCTGCATTCTGAGCGTATTGCAGCTAGCCATGCTGAGTTCCAAGGAACAAGTAGTAATGAAGTACAGCATAGTCCTCATTACCAAAGTCGGAATGTCACTTCTATCAGGTAACATTACCAAAAATTTACTGTGGAACTAACGTTAAAATCCCTTTCATCTTCAAAGCGTTACACTAATATTGCTTATTTAACAGAAATTAAGGACTCATTACACTTTAGACGTATTACTTGTTCTTTAGTCGTGTTGTGTTCATAATCCATTTTCTTCTCCCGTTGAAAAGACCTACTTCCAATACATGCCATGGAAAAAATTCCCCTCAACACTCGTGAGAACCGACCTCGAGAGTATAGCGTTTCAGCTATCTAATTACCGCTCTGAATAGTTTAAAGTACGTATCTTAATTACGTGGGGTAATGAACGTTATTGAAGCACCTATAAAGGAAAATGTGGTTTGCCGAGCAAGCACCATTATTTTTAAAGTGGCATGTTTTAAGTCTTAATTTGAGGCATGGAAATAATTTGAGAATTGAGCTTTCTTAGAGACTTGAACGAGCTTATGAAAATAACATGATTTTAACTCAACAGGAGCTAATTAATTCTAATTAGAATTTAAGAATAATATCAATCTGAGCTTTGTTGACCACTGACTCATGTTCAAATGTGAACACATTTTTAAGTGTGAAACCAGCCAAAATAGCACCCAATAGTCGTCTTTAGAAACTTTCAATGTTATATTAACTGCTTATTATTTCAACGCGGTGGATAATAACGGTTATCAAGGGGCCGCACACGAAGTCGCATTTCAAATTTCAGGCGCGGATTATCGTTCGCCGCTAATTATTTGTCACTCCCAAAATTAATTAACAGGCTCTCGCCACCATTAGCAGAACCGATCCGCTTAATGTATGTACATGAGGTAATTATGTTTGTAGTTGGTAATGATTGGCTTCAGACAAATTGCAGAAAGTTGGACTAATGTAAACAGCATTGCAGTGGTATGGTAGGTCGTGTGGAAATTCATTAGTTCCATTACCAAATTTCTTTCGCTTGAATGGAATTTATAGAATCTTAAAAATTGCAATATGCTTTAAATTTCATAGAAACTCATGTAATTATATTACCTGAAATGTTCTTACTAAGTGCGCAAAGTTTGTAAGATTAGTCGAAGATGTTTTCGAGGTACATAGATGAAATGGATACGTCTAATGAAGTCGAATTAAGATTCATAAAAAAAATCTGATGATGTTGAAAGTTCCTGCGATTGTTTGCTTAAAGTTTCTTAATAAATATGTATGACTTAATTTAAGTATCTAATGGGATCATTAAGATTCCTATGCCAATCACTTAACCGCCTAAATGGACTCTTCGTCCCTATTCCTTTGATGAAGTTCATTAATAACGGTTAAATAATAAAGTGTTCTAAATAATCATACAGAATTTTAATTATCAATTAACAATCGTTTGACAAATTTCACAGGAAGTGAAATTCATAGCACTAGTAAAGTCAGTTTAAGAAAGCATGAAAAAGGGTCTAGTCAATTAAAATGTTAAAAATTGTCCTAGACCACTTTAAAACACAGAAAATGCCCTATTTTGGCATACCAAAAGTATATCGTTAGCCAAATTTTTAGATCTTTAGACCCTGCGATAACCCCAAAATCAATTCCCATACAATTTTCAGCTTTTTGAATACTTTCAAAAAGCTGAAAATTACTTCTGAGACACCTAACCTGAGATACCTACCTGTTTTTGTTGTTGGCATCATAGAAATTTCTTTTTATTTGTTGCGTGTTTCATTGCCTACGGGATTAAAAAAATGGCGCCAAATTTTAAGTTTTAGAGAGGTTCGAAATTTTCAAACCGGGATTTTCCAAGAATGGAAAATGGCAGTTATAAACTTTTGCGGGTTCTTTAGGAGGTGAAACATAGTTAAACACGTCAAAAACTGCATTTTTAATAGTTTTCTGTCATTAACCATAACGGAAAATTTTATCAATCAATTTTCCTACTTAGTTTCATAATTTGAATGTACTTCATCATCTTTAAGAACAGCCGGAACTGTAAACTGTGGTTATACTCTGTCAAAAAAAAAAAACCGGTGGAGTAACAAAATCTCATTATAAATGCAAGACAGATACAAGGTGGCATCCTCTAAATTTCTCTATAACCTAAAATCTCTAAAATCCTCTAAAGTTCAGAAAATAGTATTATAGTATAAATTCTATTGGACATTAACGGTTTTTGATTCTATCTTCAGCCAGGCATTAGTTGCAGACAGTTGTATTGGCTTCGATTCTCGAGTACAGGAAGTTTTTGGGAACTCTTCAAAATTCCATTTGATTCAAAAACATATCTGGAAAAGTAGAATAAACTCTATTGGACTTCAACAAATTTTCTCTTTAATGAAGAATATGTTGCTGGAAATTACTCAGGCTCTGACTTTTGAGTACATAAAATTTCAAAAGTATAGTGTTTGGGAACTTTATGTGACCCTCTGTATAGCCTAACCAAACCAAATATAAACTATCGACGTGAAAGATGGCTTTCCTTTAGTAAAGAATGAAATTGAAGTAATAGTTATTTAAGTCACAAGGAATGTAAAGACGTTTTACCATTCGAGGCAAGTGTGTACGAGCCGAGGCGAAGCCGAGGCTTGTCACCTGCCGAAAATGTTAACAGTCGATACATTCCGTGTGGCTTATTAGATTTTTCACGTTGCCGTTGAAAAGTTCCTCATAATTGCTCAAAAAATGAAATGTTTGTTTTAGTTTGGGTCACTATGACATAAGTTGCTGACATACGTCAGACTGACATATGTTAGTCTTACATATGCGTAACTAGGGATAAATCAACTTGATTTAGTCTTTTGATTTTCCTTGGAATGTGAATGACAGTATTTACATTCCGTCGTTAAGGAAAAATAATACACGAATGTTATTAGCCATTTTCATGCTACGGATCTATGCATATAAGAGCGATTTACGATAGCGGCAGCGTGAAAAATAATTTAGAGTTCATTAAAGATCTCCCTATTGGATCAACATGACATATTCCCGCTTGCTAGGAAGATAGTCTATTTGATATGGACAAACATATTCAAAACTGTTGAAAATCCATAACGGATTTTTGAAAAAAATCGATTTTATGAAATTAACTATTTTCAATTTTGCTCCATTATCGCAGAAAATTTTAAAGCAGCTTGAATTAAAACAAAAACAAGTAAAGGCCCATGAAGTTCCGTCTGAGAAAACTGCCTCAGAGCAACCTTATTAAGCTGGACGGGTATGGAGCTGTATGAAGCTATTCTGAAAACTGTTCAAATCTGTGTGCAGACCCATATATACTTAAAGAAAAGTAAGACGCTCATAATTAGTTCCCAAAGTCACCAAAAGAGGGTTTTTCGAATGCTAAAGTATACTAAAGTACATTATATTGTATAAACGATATCTAAAAAGCATATGACAGATTCTTGTATAATATAGGTTAAAACATAATTTGGCGAAGTGTTCATTGGAGCACTTTCTCATATTTTATTGTAAATATTCGTACGTTAGTAAAAAAAAATTTAAAGTTTAAAAAAATATTGAAACGGATTTCATTACAATTTAAAAATACCGAAAAACGACTTAAAAAAACTTAATATTCAGAGAATATTTAGCTAAAAATTACATTAGACATTATTTCGATAATATAATAAATATTCGTTACTAAAAAATACTTAAGCGAATTTCGAGAAAATTTCAAAATACCGAAAAGCGACAAGTGTAAAGTGCCCTTCAGAGAAGATGTAGCCAAAAATATTAAAACATATTATTATACACATTCATTTTAGTAAGTACAGTAAGTATTCAAAGTTTTAAAAAAATTTGGAGCTGATTTCTAGAAAATTTCAAAGAAAGCTGAAAAGATCAAAACGTAAATTGTCCTTCAAAAAAGTTTGAGCTTTAAATGTTGTTAAACTTTATTATACACATTTGTTAGTAGATTAAAAATTCATTTTCAAAAAATCGAGCAAATTTCAATAAGACTTCGAAGAAAACTTGAAAAACCACAATGGCAAATTACCCCTCTATACTGGCTGGTTTTAATAAAAACTTACTAGGGGGGCCTTGTGTGATATAAAGTCTATATACAAAATTTGAATCGTGTGTGAGTTTTAATTTTCGTGAAAAAGCGAACCACACAGACAGATGGTTTTTCAAAGACATTGTTTGACTTTGGGAATTTTAAAACGTTTAAAAACGCTATTAACTGAAATTTGAAAAACGACCCAATTGTACGTCTGTTATATCAGAAGGTACGAATACCAAAAAATGCGTTTTTAACGATTTTAAAAACCTACCACTGTTCTGTAAGTCTTTGTGCTGTAACAGAAAATAAAGAAAAAGTTGGATGAAAATTTATGTTAGGTGTAATCGAAGAAAAATACAGAAAAATGCTCAAAAATGCGGTGTTTTACAATTTTTTGTTTTGTTTCACCACCCACAAAACTCAAAAAAATGTGAAGGTCTAGGGGGTTAAAAAATTTATTAAGTTATACTTTTTTACAAATTTCTTAAAAGTATTTTTCAGAGAATTTTAAAGGGCAGTGGTCAATTCATTGGCAGTTTACTATATACCTAGTTCCCTTGCTATAACTCGGCTTTTGTTAAAACTTATCACGTCTGTTAACTGAAACTTACTACAATAGTTGGCAATACTTCATCGTTGTAGCTGCTTGGCTAAATTGGAGCATCTAGAATGCACCAGAAAACATAATTTTTTAACAATTTTGTTGAAAACTCAATTTATATAAATTTTATTTTACTATTTTAACTTGCACTCTGTTCTAGCTCTGTTGGCTATTGCAGCGGCTAGTCTATTCGCCCTCCAGGTTGACGTTAGGGACAACAGTGGTTTCGAAGTAACCCGCGGGCCAGCATTCTACATTCAGGTTAGTATATGTACTATAAAACATGCTCTACAGTTGATATGATCATAGACGGTGTTTAGCTTTAAAAATAAGATTTTAACTATAATAACAATTTATGCTCTGTTAAATAAAATCCTGTAGTGATTTCATATTTTATACGTAGTATAGGGTTAGAATCCATTTTAAAGTTATATATTAATATATAACTATTCTATATATATATATATATATATATATATATATATTAATAAATAACACAGTTAAATTACAAAATATTCCATCAAGTAGATACGTTCTACGAAAACTATATATTAAAAATCTTCTTAGAAATATTGCAAAAGTAAAGCAATTTGTTTCTTGAAAGTACAAATTTTCACCGGTTTCTTGCAGTTTTCCGAAAATCCTGAATGATTTCAAACTCGAGAAATAATGGAAAATACGGTTGAATTCAGTTAATGCGTTGCGAAAAGCATATCATTTTAAATTACACAAAGTATCCATGTGGATAACGCATTATTTCCATGGGGATTCATTAATGGGTCGCCTGGTAAAATGTCACTCGGAAAACTGGAAAAAGTGGAAAACGGGAAAAGAAAAAACTTACACAAACACCCTAGATGTACAATAAAAAAAACGAAAATTCGTCTCATTTCAATTGACATATATATACCCATTCTTTTGACATAATCACGTTAGGGCAGGTTACACTTATACAGTAATGCTTATTACAGTTCCATTTGTGCACAATTAGCGGTACTTTAATTATATCTTTCCTGTTTAATATTCTCCTTATAACCGTTGACGAACAAAGCTAATTAAAATACGGGGAGGACCATTGAAATGGACTAATTGCGTTACTTTACTGTTCGGAATACGAAACAGGAAATTATAAATATTCACACATTTTGGTGAATGATCGGGTGGAGTGTTCGAGAAGTAAATAACAGACAAAGCCAGGAAACATTTATTTAAGTTGTAGTCATAAACCAGCTGTAATTACAAAAATTTAAATAATTGAGGTATTTGGGGTAATTGCAACTGTTATATCAAACAAGTTTAATGAAATGTGTTTCTGTTACCCCCCGCAAATTTTCTCGTGTAATTCGACACAAGGGTTAGCAAACTTTTCCAATTTTCCACTATTTCACCGACGTCAATAAAAATCTAGCGTTTTAATAAAAGTTTCGCCGATTTCAGTTCTTTCAGGAAAACGCACGGAATTGGTTTAGTAAAATAGATTTCTTATACATACAGCTATTGTTTACAAGGAACAAAGCTTAATTTAGTTTTCAGGTCGATCGTGTACTTTTAGAATGACGGGAGTGTTACCATTTTCTTTTTAGGTTTTATTGATAATCCTGAATGCAGCACTATTCATAATGGCTCTATACGACATGTTCTTCGCCAGGAGAGAGGGAGGTGATCCCACCACAGTTTCGGTACCTGTAGAATCTACAACTTACGGAAATCCAGGTTTTAGAGAAACCAGAACTAATGGTGAGAAATTTTCGCCCATATTTATACACAATATACATAATAATACAGATATTTATATACAACAGAGGGAAGTAAAATGTTATACCCGATAAAAACAACTACAATAATAATCTTGTAGGGTTTTAAAAAAACCTTCAAAATGAGCTTTGGTAGAAGTTATTTTGTGCATTTGTTGGTTATTAAAATCTCAAATTCGGTTAAACATGAGTGTAAAATAAATTATTAATAACTTCTGCGCAAAATCACTACTAAACCGTAAGTTTTTGAGGCGCACAATTTGTGATAATATTTTTAAAGGGATTCGAGCAGTAGTTGCCAAATTTGTCCTAGGTCCGTTAAATTTGTAATAACATAAGTCACCTAATATTAAACTTAGAATGATTCTAAAGGGTCAAAATTGAAGAAAAAGAATTGGTCTAACAATTTAACTTGCTAAATAACCTAGAATTCCATTTAAACAATCTGAAAATTTATTGCACAAGTGTAGTATTTTTTAACTTATAAATAAATTGAAGAACTTTGTCGAAGTGACATGTAGAATTATATATTTTTGGCATTTGGCTGGTATTTTTACATGAATAAGTCATTTGTGTACACTACTAGAAATTGAATGACATTTTCGACCAACGTTGCCTCCCCCCATAATATAAAAAAAGCATATTTTACACGTTATATATTGGTGAATAAACTACGGTATCTGTCTCTATTCTACAACTCCCATTGTAGAAACGTTTCCATAGAAACAATATTGAACTCTTGCATTACAAACGCTTCTCTAATTTTAGTTTACAAATATTTTTATGAATAACAAAAAAAAACTCCTTTTACTGTAATATAGTCATTCTCTCTCTATTATACGTAGTTAAAGTTGCGATTTCTAATTTCATAGGACATTTTTATTTACGATCGTAAATGTTTATAATAATTTAGTTATTTATATGCTATATTGTTAGACATTAAAAAATTTATTTTGTATATAAAAGATAAGCTAAAATTTTTTATTAACTTGAACTTAATTTCTGAAGAATAATGTAATTTTTGTGCTTAATTTGATAAATAACAATTGTTTATAACTGTATTAAGCATATAGTCCAGTCATCTTAGGTTGAATTAGGTGAATATCTCGGAAAATCGACATACCCAGTATATTAACACGTAAAAACTTCTATTTTGGCATCCTAAAACTTTCCTCAAAAGTCACATATAATTGGATGGCCGCAAGTATTAAAGTCGGGGGTCAAAAGTCACAAAAATCCGATTTTTTTCTATGTTTTTTGCAAATATCTCGTTTTCTATGGGTTTTACGCTATTTGTATTTATTATTAATATTGTAGAGAATCAAATTCTTTACAATTTTCGTCTTTAACATTTCTTCATACCTAGAACTGTTTTAGAGATAGAGGGCGGAGAGCGCTGGTCAGAGAATCATGTGAGGTCAACTGGTAGTCCCGATTAAAAACTCGTAATATTAAGGTTATAAATTATTCCTAAATATTTAATTAGCATTTATTATTAACTTTTACATTAAATTCATTTTTTTGGTTACTTATCTATTTTTAATTAAGTGTCAATTTATTTAATAACACTTACCTGGCCATGTAATTAAAAAATTATTGAGGAAAATGCTTAAATTATATTTTAATTCCAATCTAATTTATACCAATGTAATGACTTTCTAAATAAATAAAGAAGTAAAGAAATACATTTTTAATTAATGTTTTTATTAAAAGTGTCATTTGATAGATTTAATATTTAAGAGTTTACGGATTTTAAACAAGATGTACTTAATTATTTTTTACTTCAAATGCAATTATTGTAAATGACAATATAATTAAAATGTAATTAAAGTATGTCCCTTAATAATTTTTCAATTACAGAAAGAGATTATGGGTGTTATTGAATTAATAAATTTTATGAAAGCAAGATTGAATTTAATGTAAAATTTAATAATAAATGATAATTATATATTTAGCAATAATTTATAACCTTAATATTACTAGTTTTTGATCGGGACTACCATGACCTCACAAGATTCTCTGATCGCGCGCTCTCCGCCCTCTATCTCGAAAACAGTTAGAGGTATGAAGGAATGTTGAAGACAAAAGTTGTAGAGATTTTAATTCTGTATAATATTGATAATAAATAGAAATAGCGTAAAACTCATAGAAAACGAGATATATGCTAAAATATAGAAAAAAAATCGATTTTTGTGACTTTTGACCCCCGACTTTAAAACTTGCGGCCATCCAATTATATGTGAATTTTGAGGAACGTTTTAGGATGCCACAATAGAAGTTTTTACGTTTTAATATACTGGGTATGTCGATTTTCCTAGGTGAACCCCCTATAATGACTGGACTAATATATCATTTAATGTAACACTTTTTATACTCAGAGTGATTAATAAAAAAACAATTTGCAAAAATATTTACATGTTTGAACAAATTAATTGATTAACTTTCATATTTGATAAAACACAAATTGCATATTGGTATTTGCACAAAAAGATAGTACAAAGTAAAAAAACATCGATTTATGTTAGTAAGTTTCCGAGATATAACAAACATTAATTTGACTGTACAATTTCATTTTTGTGACTTTTAAAGCCACAGTTCCCCCACCACGCTCCCAGCTACTTACTTAACAGCCCTTCATGTTTATAGCTTTGCAAAGAGGTTCCCTTTAAAACGAATCATTTTCAAAAAATTTAACAGTAACTGCTGAACTTCAAATTGGGGTTCCTTATGTTTCTTAATTTGTATCAACAACACCATGGTATTTTTTTTAAAAGCTAATTTCGTTCCAAAGCGTGTACGGCAACTGTTCTTTTAATTCGTGTAAAAATACCAGCTTTTTCAATATTAAAAAAAGTAACAACACAGTTATTTAAATTATTTATAAGCTGAAAACTACTATAGCGTTGCCATAAACTTTTACTATTATTTACACGAAATGTAGTATTTAGCACTTTAAATTGTTAAATCAACTGTTCTCTAATTGGCACACTTTAGAATTATTTAATCCTTATTATAACATCACTTTATATTGTTGTAAAATTAAGAGACTTGGGATAAACAAATAAATTTTGCAAAGACTACTCAATAAATCACTTTGATATTTTATCACATGTTGCGCACCAAAAGACCTTCCTTCTTTAGCAATCAAAAACGTACAACCATTTTTGCAATGGTTATTAATAGTTTAATATAATGTGTAAATTCATTTCAGGTTTTATTAAGCTACAGATGCACCAAATAACTTTTACCACAGCTCATTTTGACAGTTATTTGAAGTTTTACAAGTTGATAATTTCAGTTTTTTCGATCAAGTATAGCAATTTTACTTATAGAACAAATACCCTAAAATCATACAATTTTGGCCTTTAATTAACTGTCAATGGATAATTTTTTTAAGTTTTTGGCTGACATTATATGACATGTGTTTCTCTATACTTAAAGTGCAAAAGCAAAAACCTGTCAGGTCTTTATCACGACCACAGTCTCCAACAGGCTGGTTTTACGCTCATTCCTCTGTATTAATAACACGTAATCTATTCCGCTTGAAAGTAATTTTATCTAGTTACGAGTTACTATTTTTTTTTAACTTAAGGGCAACAGTTTTGGAATTAATAAATAGTCACTTTCAAATTTTATTATTTTAAGGAGCATTCCGTCCCACAACTTTTTAATGGTTAAGGTACTTCCATAATTTAAAAAATTAATGATGCATAACTCGAAAGGCAGTAATAACATTTTGTCATCCATTATTACTTGGAAGGCGTTTGGGACAATTTTTACAAAGAAATTAAATGAAACATTAGTGTTATTTGACACAATTTAAGGACATTAATGGAAAATTTATATGAAACAATTTTGTGGAACACTATTTTCCCACACTGTGAATAGTTGTTATATTTTTCGATGTAAACAGGAAACTATTACTTGATTGTGGAATACTTTAAAATGCAATTAGCACTATCACATTGTACCGAACTGTGTAAATGTTTGAAATGCATTTTTATTGTTTTAAAGATTATCCGAGCAGCCGAGAAAATCTAATTACATTTTATAGGATTTTCTGGTAAATTAGTCTTTAGAAACCGTCGGAATCACTCCAGTTAATCCCGTATCAAAGGGGTTAAAATCTCGTTAAGATAGGCGAAATGCCCCCTTCCGGGGGAGTGGGGTTATTTGTGAAAAATTTAATTAAGGTAGGGTTTTGACATAATAATAGCTTGCGCCATCTTGGCATATAACCTAAGATTCATCATTTTCATAAATTATTATTTTTCTTTTTCTGGAAATAAGGATATCTTTTGTAAAACAAATCAGACTCAAGAAACACGTTGTGATCAACATGTGTGATTTTTTTCACGTTTTAATATGCATTGGGTCTACCTTTAAAAATTCATAAAATATTGCAAATGCGATAACTTTGCTTCTCAAAGGGTAGATATATAACAATTTTTCTCACTAAATCACAAATTTTTTTATGACAAGTGTAGTGGTTGAATAAAAAAATTGTACAGGAAAAAATACATCGAAAACATGTTTGACATCTTAACAGGGGTAACCTTTATCATTTTACATAATACATGAAAATTGTAAACTTTCTACAGAAGTTTATATCCTCTAAATGGGAGGGGTTTATAAATCAAAAAAATCCTTAATGTCACACCGTCCAAAATGAAATAAAAATTTCTTCAAAGTGATTACTAAATACGAACCAATATGTTTCGGGCCACTAGTACCCATCATCAGCGTAACTATGATAATACAAAAACATATTAATTCAAAAGATGATGTAAAATTAAAACCTACTTGCAAAGTTCCTGACAAGTAGAAAGCATTATGACGTCCCTAGTAAGAGAATTTTCTTATTTAATATTCTCATACATTTCTTTGGTATACACCTTTACTATGAATTAATTTCGAGAATATATTCCATCCATTTTAGATAGGGTTTCCGTACTGTTTTTTACAAGCTCGGTTCGAATTCCTTTGAGCCCGGGGGCTCTACTATTCTTTATGTTGTGTATTGCGACTTTCACTTCCTGCAGAGTAATTTCTTCCTCCTCATTATATGATAGAACTGACCCATTCATGTTATTTTGTTGAGTCACTGTGACTTCTGTTCGATGATCAGTGAACAGTTCTTCAGAGTACTTCACCCATTCGCTCATAGTTATGGATTGTAAGGAACTTTTCTCAATCGTGTTTTGTCGCATTAATTTTATTATTTTCCAAGCTTCCCGAGATTTCGTAGAACCAATATAATTGTAGATATTGTCGCATTTCTTTTGCCAGAAATCATTTTTTTGTATTATTAATCATACTTTTAGCTTCTTTATTTATTCCTAAATATTCGTTTCGGTCTTGGGCATTTTTTGTAGATAACGACTTAAGATACTTCTGCGTCTTCCGGTCAATAATCTCTTTTAAGTTGTCATCCCACCATGGTGTACTATTATTTTTATTTGTTTTTTTGTTGTCATACATTTGATCTGCGATTCGTAATAAATGTTATTCAATTTTGCAGCTAACCGAAGCTTGTATATAAATTTTGTTGAGTATTTTCTTAAACTTTCGCTGTTATATTTTAGTTCGCTGTATGTCGAGATTTGTTGTTTTTGTATAGGGTCTGTGGAATGATTACATATTAAATATGGGAGCAGTAGTTTAGTTCTTAGTGAAAAGTGATCTGAACCACACTCGACGCCTCGCAGAACCCTAACGTCGTATACTTTAATCTGGGAATTTAGTTTTAATATTGCCTAATCAATGGTTGACTTCAACTGTCGAGTTGGTTGGGTCCAAGTAAACTTATGGACTTCCTTAGGTTTGTAAAACCCTTAGGTTGTCGTTTATTATATCTTCACCGGATGGTCCGACGGTAGTGTTATTCATTCTTTTTCCAACACGAGCGATTAAATCTCCCATTATAATTATTTTTGTTCTATTACTAATTTTATCTATTAGTTGAGCCAAACGGTTGTAAAAATCATTCTTAATATTATCGTTTGAATCGTCTGTAGGACTGTAAATCCCTATGATGCTACATTAGTATATCCCTTTATCTTTAACTCTATTGTTAGTAACCTTTCTTTGATCTGTTTCCAATTTATCACATTTGTTTTATATTTATCCTTTATTAGAATAGATATGCCCGCTTTTGACCTTTCTTCTTTAGTCACTGCAGTATATATGTTATGGACCAAGTGATTAATGGGGCATTGTATATATATATATATATATATATAATGCCCGGGCATTTTTGAAAAATGCCCAACATGAGAAGGCAATATGATAATATTTGTTAAAATAATTAAATTGCCCGGGCTTTATAAATAATGTCTATCACCTATTGGGCAGGATAATAAAAACACATGTTTATTTCCATTCCTGTCCCTTAATAAGCAAAATGAGCACAAGTAATATGTGGAGGATTTATTCCCATATTTGTTGAAACAATTGCCGCTTTGAAGGCATCTGGAGTTACACAGTTTCTTTTCTTTGCGACAACTGCATATATTTTTACAGTCACCTTTAGAACCACATAGACATACACTGTAACCTTGCCCTCCACATTTAGACATCCTAACACACTCTCTCAGTGAAATCTCTGTCTCTGGAATATCTCCAAGCGAAGCAAATCGTTCCTTACACACTAAAAATTTGTTTCTTGAATTACGTTGATTGAGAATAGCATGTATTGTTCCTAATTTGTAAAGATTTGAGGCTGTTATTTCAGGCACGGTAGCAACGAGCTCAATCAACATCTGGAACGCTTACCGTTACGGTGCCACCTATTTTAGCTACGGGATATTTAGCGTTAGATGCATTCAACATTTTATTAGCCCGTTTCTGCAAATTACTTAAAGCCAATTTCCTTACAAACAACCTTTTTTTTCTTTCTTGCTCTTCACATTTTGTCCTGATGAAGCCATTTCATTTGTGGGTATTGGATTTAAATCCGAAGTTTCTTCCCAATGCACATCTAAGGTAATGGATGGTGGAACTTTGCTTGAGCGGGCTGAATATAAATTTGTATCATTATTTTTCGTGGATTCTAGTTGGTTTATTTTGGCACACTCTACTTGGTCTATTCCGATGGACTCTACTTGATCATTTTCGGTGGACTTGGTTCTTTTCAGGGATAGTGCTTTCGGTGGATAATAGTTTTTCTAAGTCTTCTAAGTCTTCTATGTCTTCTTCTGAATTTACATCAAGCAGAGCTTCATATGGTATAGAAGAACATTTTAGTCCTACTTTCAACTTCGTTCCGGACATGGCTTCATATGGAGTACAGTTTATGCCTGTGTGATGAGCTCTATTTTTCATTAATTGCACAAAACGTAGTGCTTCTGACCATTTTTTTGTATTGTTATCCTCCAACCATGTACTTAGGATGTTCTCGATGTCTTGGTCTGCTTTTTCTACTGACCCTTTGCTTTGAGAGTGTCTCGGTTTACCATGCACAATTGTTTATCAACGTCCCGCCAAATCTACCCAAATAAGCAAATTGCACGACGATTGTGTAGCAATATTCATAATGACCAGACACTATGATAAATAATGAAGTTTAGGTAATACGTAATAACTTGGTCCGATCTGACTCGTCATTATTCATAATGCCCGTGCATTATAAATAATGCCCTCATTAATCACTTGGTCCATAACATATATATGAATATTTCCGTCTATATTCTCACTACCCTGTCCCTTTTTTTGTGTACGTTCGTACTATGACGTCTAGATTTAGTATAGATCGTTTCTACAGAGTCGCAAGATAGGATAAACGTAAGAGCGAGAGAAAGGCCATATATTTCTCGTTGGCTAAACAGAGAAAGAACTTTTGCGATGTTGCTAGCTCGCGAAACATCACATTCATCCGCTGCGCACACATCCGAAAGTGTAAAGCGATTCGCCACCGCGATACGCGTTAACTTGGACTGCCATCTCTGTCATACTAACGAACTACTGTTAGTTTCTCGTTTGCTCTTGTTGATTTCCCACCATGCGTTTCGATAGAAAAGCTCCGTATGTAACTTTTAACAGGTCATCCTGCTTGGTTATAAGCCCTCGAATGTTCCAAGTGACTATATTCATGATTCGTTTTTGTTTGCGTTGTCATTTTCCATGTAAACAATCCGGCTTTTTCAGAGGCTGAGTACTAGGTGTTTTAGCAATACGATCCTTTTTACCGGAGCATGGGTACTGGCCATACGTCCCAACCCCCAACTTGAAGGACCAGAATTTTCTGTCAGGGTTTATTCCCTTAGCCGATTTATTCTAGTTTTGAGGGTCTTTCACCCTCTTCCGTTTGCAACAAGGCGCACATCCATTAGACGCCATGTATTGCCCAAGGGTCCCGCGACTCATGTCTTCGTGGACGTGGAAGTAGGATTTGTATGCAGAGCTTTTAATCCAGTAGGCGTTTCTCACGGATTTATCGATATGTAGGCATCGGCAACTTACACACCCCCTGAGTCCTTTTGCAAAAAGGGTTTATTGTCGAGCCACATTTTTCATACTGCTCGTTTAGTTTTCGCATCATGTAGTCAATATCAATTTGATCTTCGGCTAAGCATCTACAAAGTGTAATGTGAATAATTTATCATCCCCTATGTTCCCTGTTACATATTCTCATATTACCGCACTAAAGAAAGATAATTAAGGTATTTGTAGTCAAGGTAATCATGGTTAAAGGTAATCGATCAAAATTTAAGCTATTTAAATTCGATTGGGAAAGGATATACTGAAGTTAAAGAAAGATTTAATCAACCGGAAAAGCGATGCGAAGAATTAGGAGAAAACCATTTAAGAATATTTTATCTCAATTGGGTGGAGTGACATTACGGATTGTTTTGAATTATAAGAATTGTAGGTCGAAGAATTCTTCCCTTTGTGGTAATTTGTTTCCCGTTTTTGCGGGACCGCAAAATAATAACCGAATAATAATTTCAATAACCGAAAACGATCATCCTCCAGGTGGGGGCGTCTCGATGACCGACGCCAGCGGCAAGCCCTACCTGCCGCCCTCGAACGGCAGCATGGCCTCCATGAACACGACCTCCACGACGCTGGGCTCGACAAACGGCTCGACCGTCACCTCTTCGATCACGAGGTCGCCGCTCAGGTCGAGTCTCAAGAAGCCCAAGCCGAAGGACGGCCTGGGCATACAGAACCCGGGCTTCTCGGGCACGTCGCCGACGATGTCGAGGAACGGCAGCACGAAAAAGGTCAGGATACAGACGCACAGCACGGAAGTGTAACACTGCCTTGGGGACGTAGGAGTTTCTTCGTGGATCGGAGACGGTTAAGGATGCGTCCTACGTGTGATAGTTTCAATAGATGTAGTCGTAAGCTGTTAAGTGTCAGATTCTTTCGTTGGAGAAGACGAAAAACAGGAAAAGGGTAACCGCGAGACTTTATAGAGTGACTTGTGATGTATCCTCACCCTACGCATGTCGCGGTTACCTTCGTTTAATATCGCTATATCTATTGAAGGTTCTGTACCGACGATATGTGCGTCACGTGCGGTACTAATATACGGTAATTGCAAGTACAGCGCGATCGAATAAAAAAATAGTCAAAGCAGGCCATGAAAAAAAAGCCGCATGTCTTTACTTAGTTCCTAAATTTAAAAATACAGACAACGGAAAATACTACTTGACACGTCGACACTGACAATGTCAAACTTGAAGTTAATTTTTGACAACGTCATACGAGTGATTGGCAGCTTCAGCGGGAAAATGTTTCTGGAATTCTTCGTAACAGGCACCATAGAAATATTGCCATTCACCGTTTTCCAGCTTCACTCAATTTCTAAAATAGGATTCTAAAAGAAAACTTTTGATTTGCTTCGACAACATCGTCTCGTGTGTACGTCAACTTGACATTTGTAATGATTAAACTGAAGAAGAAGAATTTTAGGAAAAGACATGCGTATTTTAGCTCATGGCCTACTTTAACTATTTTTTTTTATAGATGTACACGATAAACATTTATTACGTTTGCCGCTACTGACCTTACCTTACATGGCTTCTACAGAAGTTACACGTAAAGTTTTCCTAATGAACAACACAGTTGAATTTAAATTTTTCAAGAAATAACTTCACATTTCGGTTACAGAGTTTCGCTTGTCACAATGACCACTGAAATGGTACCACTAAAGCAGCATTTCTCCCACTGTAAGATAATTCTATTGAAACTAAAATTGAAAATGACGTTAATGCAATTTGTATAATTTGTAAATGAAGACAAGTAATTTACCGAAATTCTAGAAAACAACTTAAAAGCAACCTAATCCTAATTTAAATGTACCAAACTTCCCCAAGACCAACTGAAATCGTATTTTCTCGACTTCATTACCATTACGTTACCCTTTTCTGTAAGTTTTGTAAGGTTAAGATTGTGGCACAGACTCGCCACCGCACATATCGTATCCACGTAGGACTGAACGATATACGGAAAAGCGGTTTTCCGGTCTGATCTCTGGGAAATCGATTTTCGCAGTTACTTTCGCCCTACCAATGTAGTGAATTTCCGGACTAGTACCAAACGTGCCCTTCTCGTATCTAATTAAACGTACTTTTTGCAATTATTATAGTACAAAAAAATATTTTATATATATATATCTCACCACCATGAGCAAGAATATAATCTCTTCGTCCTTACTTTATAAAGAACAACTTTATAACACCTCAGGAATATACATATCTATACCGGGCCATTCAGATCGGGATGCCTGTCGTTTTATTGTTTTATTTAAAGACAATTTCATTGTTATAATATGTATGCTATTACAGATCGAATAAAGTTCATCAGATTTAGATGAGATGTCACTGTAGAGATAATTTAAAGTCAGAACTTGATTGTAATTAATACCTCAGTCATTCTATATTGGTTTCTGTTCATACAAAACATACGTACAAATCTGCAAAAATATAGCTGAATCACCCGGTATGCCTACTTATAATAAAGTTTACAGGTATTCCATCCGTATTTGTAAACTACTTATCTAATAATTTACAGGAGGTGGATTTAGTCTAAATTCCGTCCAAAAGAGCGTTGCCTTTTAATTTTGTGTTCAACACATTTATATATTTTATTATTCCATTCCTAGAATGGCAAAAATTTATTAATGCTGTTATTACCGTGTCTCTTATTAGGTTATGAATTATTGTAATGTAGGAGTGTCGTCCATTTTTATTGAGATTATTACGTAAAAATACTTATATTGATAGATATTATATTTTTTGAACGTTTTGTTGGTTCTTTGTTATTATTATTTTTGATACATACTTATGCAATTTCAGAGTAAATTTCGAAAGGTACATGGTATTTTTCGAAAATAAACGATAACGTTGATATTTCCGGGATATTCAGGTTGTTGTGGTTAATGTATAGTAACAAGATCCAATTTTTAGGGGTACGAGATTGATCGAATTTCGTAAAATGTTTACGTGAACAGCTTGAAAACACGTGTAGGTAATTACAATGCAATTGTAATTTGTCCCCTAATGAATGGAACTTGGTATAGATGTGAGATTTAAAGATATACAAATACTACTAGTTTTATATGCATATTGCTAAATTATTGTATAGATTATATGGCTTTATTTTTATCTTTGTGATACTAAAAAATATACACTGTATCATATAGAAAGTGAGTTTAATTCATGTCCATTTTTACCCCTGCTCGATGTTTAATATTAGAAAACAGAATAAATGAAATTTACCGTTCAAGAACCTTTAATTTTTCAAAATATTCAAACTGTTTGGAAATCGCAAAAATTTTCGAGATAGACTTTATATCTTTGAAACCCTAATCAAACAAACTCGAAGAAAGTATTGTGACCATCAACACGTAAATTTCAATTCTCTTTATAATGAAAGTGAAGAGGCATTCCTTTATATCGCTTTCTTTACTTTTCTTTGTCTACAATCTTATTTCATACTCTCATATTCTTCGCCTCTTTGCCATTTTTGTCCAACGAAACTTTTTGTTCTGTTGATGCCAACAATTGTTATTGCATTATATTTTGTACATTTCAAGTTGTTCCCTTGTATTAAGTTTTACTGACAAATAGCCTCAGGGAACCTTTCGAGTCGCACAGATTCTAAGATTTTTTGAAAAATATTTTTTTTTTGTATCAGTTGAAAAACGTTTTGAAGGGATGAAAACTGCCCTCGCAGTTCGTCCCTGAAATTTTCACATCTTGTTCTTGGTGCGATATCTTCATGGAACAAAATGGAGATTTCTTATATTTGGAAAAGCGATCCTTTGTTGTTTGTTGGTCCTTACCCCCGTAGATTTCAACCTCTATTTTATCACCTGTTAATTCTTTTTTGTCAAATTTTCGATTTATGAACTAGACAAACAAGTATTTCTGGTAAAATTTTTATTTTCTCATAAGGCCACGATGCAATGAATTTTGCCTGTTTCTGTTTTTTTTTTAAATAGGATTATTAGGGATGAACTACTCCTTAATAGTTATTTAACCCTTTGGGGAATATTTTAACCCGAATTCACAACGAAGATCAGGGTGGCTCCTTAAGTTTGGCGAACTTCATTACAAATTTAGAATTAACTTTTTAAAATGAAAATGGTGGACGTTCAACCAAAACTTGAAGGTATCAACTGAAAAAAAATTATAACCGCACTCTGCGTCGAGTTCAAATATAAAAGACCTCTTATAATTTTACCCAAAATCCATTATTTCCCAGCAAAAATGTTTGATGCCTAAGGGAGAAAACCACACTCGAATTTCACTCCCAAGACACTTTTTTACTTTTCAGATATAAAAAATTATATTTATGAAACAAGCCTGGCGGCAGTTAATAAAGTTTGGAATGACAGTTAAGCGCCTGGTGTTATTTCATCAACTAATTGTAAGGATTGGAACCATTTGTATTGGGGTTTACAACTAAATTTTCACGTTCAATAAATTTTTGGATCTATTGATTACGTGCGAGCTGACATCTACATGCGTAGTGTTATTTCCTAGTCCCGTCAATTCCAGACTTTGAAAATTTCATATTCCTCAAATGTGAGACAAAATTAAAGCTTTATATTTAAATTTGATACATTGAAATAAAAAGAAAGTTTCATTTTTAACTCACGGGTTCTGCAGAAGTATCTACTAAAATTTATCCGCAAAATTACATAAATAATTTTTTGCAACACACATTTTAAATTTTTATACCCACCCACTTTATAATAATTATGTTTTCGTTTTTTAACAAAAATTCTTTATGTAATAAATAATGTTAAACTTAAATTAATACAAAATATTATATAACCATACCTTACAATAAATATTTACCGACTTTGAAACTTCTTGAATATTAATAAAAACTTCAATTTCAGTTACCTATGCCATTTTCAGCCGGTTTAAATTTCAGACGGGTTTATTTCACAAATGTACCATTTTAAATAGATTAGTGTAAAAACGTGTGTTGGGGTTACAATATGATATGAAGGTTTTCGTTCTTAGACAGTAGTTGGGTACATTAAATTTGTGTTTGTACGGGAAACATTAACGACAGTTGTGTTCTACATCCGAATTTAAGATAACGTAATTGCATGTAAGATATTGCTACAAATGGAACCTGGAATGAGATGAGGAATACTAGAATGGGTTTATACAATAAAAACAGCTAAAAACAAGAGAAAAACGTACTGTAATGTCACTCACTAAATTGAAAAATGAATGCATTAAGGAATAGATTGTTTTAATGATGCTCGCATAACGCCAATATTTATGACAGGCGACCGGAACAAATTACTTACCAAATTCCCCTTCCAATATTTTTAGAGATATTTGAAAAATGTTTGGCAAAGGAAACTGACCTGCCTTTCTATGAAAATGACCTTTTTACGGAAAGTCAGTTCGGCATTCGAAAAGACATACCGAGCAATACATCTTATTTCTGACATGGAAGTTTTGACCACAAGAAACATGAATGCTCAATTTTCTATGATCTATGTAAAGCATTTGACTGTCACTCGGGATATTCTGCTTGGCAAATTGAAATTATATAACTTTAATGACAACTGTGTCGCTAATATAATCTTACTTAACAAACAGAACTCAAATAGCATGTGTTATCAAAAATGGAGGAGATAATAATGGGTGCGCCTTAGGGATTAGTAATGGCACAAGCACTGTTTATAATATATATTAATGATATTTCGGAGGTCTACCCGGGACCCATTTTAACCCTATTCGCTGATGACACAACAATCACTATAAAGAGAAATTACCTTAACGATACCAACGAGCCATTGAGGGTATCACAATGAAATGCACATAATGAGTTTAACGGTAATAATCTTCTATTAAAAAAACACACTGAGTAATTTACACACTAAGAGCCTTAGAGAATGTGGAGACTGCATCAGTGAAAAAAATTTAAATCCAGCTCTACTCACCCTTAATGCTCACATAGACGCAATCTGCTCAAAGTTGTAGAGTAGCGTTTTTCCTTTTCACCCGTTTAGTAAATGTGTCTACCAAGATGTAGTCTTAACGTGTTATCGTGTATTATTTCTCTTAGTTTCATAGTATGGGGCCATACATCTCAATAGGTATATGTATATGAGTTTGAAAGCTACAAAGAAAAGCGGTCCGAACAAATAAAAAAGCATGAAGGTATTAACTATTCCAGCACTATATATCTCGTATCTCGTCAAACCTACTTTTTATTAAAGACAACAAATATCACTTGATAACACAATCTGAACTACACAGCCGTGACACCCGCAAAAAAGAGACATCATAAGTTGTCAAAATGAAACCTCTTTCGTGCATATTAAGTTTTATCACAAGCGATAATCAGAAGATAAAACACCTTCCTCTTAAAAAATTAAAATTTATTGCAATATCATGCTTTCTACTCCATTTACGAATTTTTAAATACCGCTATTGTATTATGATCGTCAATATAATTGTATGCCTGTGCTCCTGCCTTCTTTCTGCGTTTTTGGATAGATGTATTGAAGTAGTGTTTTAGTGATAGAGTAATATGTAGTTTAGTATATTTTAGATAGATGTGAAATAAAATCTGATATACATACATGTGATATAAACACACTTTAATATCTTTACTTAAATAATTACCTTTTTAAGGTTTTTGCATAATATTTAAGAAAAATTGGAACTATCCAGTCGTATGACTATTGAATTCAATAATACAAAAATTACCCAAAATATAGCAATTATTTGGTACATTTTTCTCCAATAGCTTTTTCTAATGCTAGAATAGCATCCAATTTTTTTCCCCATTTGAGGTTTTAAGCTATTTCAGTTGTCTCTTTTTATTTTTCCTCATATTTTTTAGCTCTTAAGAAAAATATCGCTGAAAAAAAAAGATTACTGCTCCTATACAATCTCATTTTACAACTAGAGGATTTAATAGTGACAGTTGTTTCATGATCCGTCTCTGTTACTGTTGCTTCTGTTACAGTTACAGACACTTCACTGGAAGCTCTAATGCTCAATTCCATATCAAATTTCTTGAAATATGTATTCCCATTGATACCCCTTCCCCAGAGCTACCTTATTTCTTCCTATTTACTCGGTCAGTAATCAGTCAATTTCTATATTTTATGTTATACCTACATTTCAGCTGTCAACATACAATTACGTATTTTGTTGACTGCTTCATCTACGAACCTCCTTCTTCTTCTTTACGTGCCGTCTCCTTTAAGAAGGTTGGCTATCATCATGGCGATTTTTAACTTTGAAGTTGCGGATCTGAACAAATCAACAGAGCTACTGTTGTACCACTGCCTTAGGTTGTTCAACCAGGAGATGCGTCTTCTTCCTATACTTCTTTTACCCTGTATTTTTCCTTGTATAATAGTTTGCTACAGTGTATACCCCTCCCCTCTACGAACCTCCAGAAGTGTATTTTTTGCTAGTAGGATTCAAGACCTTCTGTTTTCTTCTTAAAAGAATCTTCGAAATAGATATTCAGAACCGGAAGTTTCTCTGGTAATCTGACTATCAGCAATTTTTACGTAATTCCAAATATTTGTGTCATATATCGATGCTATGAGGAAGATCTATAATAAAAATAGTTATCCTCTTTCAAAAGATATACCGTGTTTACTGCTGTGCCTTGTCAAAGCATCCCCATAACGAATCGTAATACGCTCTATTAGTGTGACGTCATCATTTGGAGAGAGGATGGTAACCCATGGCAACTGTTTATAAACTTTTTTTTATGAGAATTAACATGGGAAAAATTTTCAAGCAGCTGGTAATCTATGTAAACGAAATTTCTTAACTATCAACTATATAAAACAAAAACGAAATGAGGCACTCCGGGAATGACTGAGAGGGGAAGCATAGCTTTCTTAAAGCACTGCACAAGTGGATCGAATACATATGTGAAAAAAGCATGGCGTAATTTAAATTAAAAATAAATGAAAAAGAAAATAGTTAATTCAAGTATTCTTATATTAATAAAAAATATATTTCAATGTGTTAAAAAAAACTTAATGTCAAATATAAAAATATTATCTATTCGATTGAATTACATTCTACAAAGAATGCAGTTGGTTTATGGTAGCTAAAATAAGAAACGAAAGTCTGAGATTCCTTATTTTCTAAGTATATTGAAAAAACGGTGTCAATGCACCATACTTTTTTATAGATTCAAGTTGAATATCATTTAATACCAAGTTAAATATTGTGTACAGAGCATCTAGTAGGTTTTTTGAATCTTATTTCGAAAAACTATTATATTCGTTTCTGGATCGCCAACTGTATAATTTATATGTAATATTTGAAAACATTACATATAAAATACAGATATTTTAAATTATCCCCCTAATTATACTGTTTAAAAAGAGGGAAAGAAATGAACCTGCAAGTAAAGTCATTTCTTCAGAGAGAAAGACCATATTATGCGTTTGTTTTAAAAATTAATTATTTATTTACATTGATTAAGGAATGAAAACTTTAACAAATTCCTCTTGACTAGATTCATTACTAGCACTTCCTAAATTTACCATGTTTTTATAATACTTATCATTTAACGGAAAAAAAATAGTAAAATTCATATCTAAAAGAGCACGTGTCTACAAGGTTACAGCAAACAGTCTATGTATCTACAAGTATGTATTTATTAATTATTCACAAATATTTGCGTGTACCATGCGGTATAATGCATATGGTAGTGGAGCGCGAGAGAGAGGGAGCAGCTGTGATTCTATAACCATCGTCCATAGATATTCTAATAAGTCCGGTAACTCTCGCCAGCGACTAAAATCGTCCCCTCCTGTCCTCGCGCGTCCCTTGCCCTGTCATCCTCTTGTCGTCACATCCCCATCGGTCTACAAACTTGCCCACCGAGCGGGCCCACCTCTCGTCGCCCCAACTCCCTCAGTCTACGAACTTGTCGGTTTTTATTACTTTACGACCGCTCACACAAAACGCGGCACATTTTAACCACATCAAAGGAGTTACCAGACTTATTAGTATATCTATGGACGATGCTATAACTATACATGTAAAGGAACGAATCGTAACGCGAATCTAATGCGCTGTGCTACGATCTTGTTGATCGTTCGGGTCGTTCGTGTCGTTACTGGTCGTTACGGTCATTGGTTTTTTCGGCGTTCATACCTCTGATACAGCGCTCCGAGCGAGACCCGCGACAAGAAAGCTATGCTTCCAACAAGATACGTTCTTGAGACTGATTATATAGGGCAAAATCCAGGGAAAAAGATCTGTCGGCAGACTTCAGTCAGAATTCCTGGCTTAAGGATTTACCTACTTAGATGGTTTGGGTGCAAATCTAGAGATATATTCCGAGCAGCAGTCTCGAAAACGGTGATTGCCATTTAGATCACCAACCTCCGTATGGAGACGGTGTAGCAAGAAGAAGAAACAAAATCGCCGAATCTGCGAACTGCATACTATAAATATAGCCAATCAAATCGATATCAGTTATCAGTGGCATTAATGAAGATCGCCATATTGCAGTCCAACGTCCTGGTCTTCGTCGCCAATATGAATGTCATCCTCGCCTCCCTGGAAATCATGTAAGAACCCTCATTTTTAGAAACGATGTCAATTGTGTTATTTTACCCCCTATGTTGACGCTAATGTCGAAATTATTAAAGGAAATTTTTAGGATATAAAATTGTAATTTTATTGCGAACTAATTCAGGGAACCTCTTACATCATTTAACAAAAACACGCTTTGTTTTACGAAGCGAAGCATAACACTGACCCAACCCCAACGTAATAAGGTCAACAGTGTACCACTAAGGTGCCAATTGTGGATGTCAGCATAATTCGCCTTAGCAACGTGATCGCAAATCCGTGTCGGTAAGGCCAGTGAAGCAATTCTCGGACATTGGAAGATAACATTCAACAAATTTTAACAACGTTAGCAGATAATTGGAACCAAAGATTAATGTATTATGAATGTAACTCAAAATGAATATGTTCATGTATTTTCAGCTCATGTATTTTAAGCAATAAACCAGTATACCTGTATGCTCAAACGAAGGTGTGTTGTGGTCTTGATTTAAGTCACCCTTAATCTCAAACCGATCTGTGAGACTGCATTTCGGGAGGCCTTACTTCACCCTAACAACATAAGCTCTCACGATACGCCCTGGGGGTTTCTCCGGAGATTACGTTGCGCCCTGTCTCCCAGCTACGAGAACTTCAAGCTACAAGAATCTTTAGCTGCAAGAACTACAAGTCTCTGCACGTTACGCCCTCAGATCGACCCCGGAGAGCAGGTCACGCCCTGACTCCAAGCTACAAGACCGTCTACAGCCTTACAACCTGTCGACAAGATTCATCTCCACAGCCTACAACGAGCTATGAGAGTCCAAATACAGTCCACCCTAAAGAGATCATTTCACACTTCATTCACTCTTTTATATAATTAATTATTCTCTTCCCCAAAGGTGTCCGTTATGTACATTCTCGTACTTTGTTTTTAATAGTACTTATTTTTATGCCAGAAGAAAAGCATATTTTTGTGATCCCCCCTTGAGTTACCCCCCCAAGTGGACTTCACCCCTCTCTTGGGCGGTACAATACTTCACTTCACGCCAGGGTGAATGAAAGACACCTTAAAAGCGAATAAATAACTTATTTCTGAAATTATACATCAACACAATAATGCTTTCACATGTATCCTTACAAAATAAACCTCGGACGTCGACACTCTCCCCGCATTATGTACATCAGAGCTTGAACACATTGAACAGTCACTTCGAAGGCACGCTCGAGATTATCTCCCTCCTCTTATACACCGGCCCGCTTTGGGAACCCTTTTCGTTACTTGAAACCTGTACTGCCGCCGCCTCCAGCGATTCCGCATCAGGTATATGCCTGGTCTGATGCCTGGAATCCGTATACCTCCTCTTGGTGTACTTCTTCAAGAACCTCTCCTTGTCCGGGTTCGACTGGGGCTTGTTCTCCACTTTGATTATCCTCTCGAAGTCGGCCGTCTTCGACCTGAGCACCGCGTTGCCAATGTTGGTGATACTGGGCGTGAACCTCGGCTCCCGATCCGGTTTCTCGACGGTCCTGGACGTGAACCTGGAAGTGGTGTTGACTCTGGGCTCGCGCTCGAGCCTGGTCGTGTCGACGGCGCTGCTCGATCGTCTGATCGAGTCGCTGGAGAAGGAGACCTTCGGGGCCGGCGTCGGCTCCTTGGCGCCCTTGCCCTTGGACACGATGTGGATGTCGTCGGGTATGTAATTGACGCTGGTGTGCGCGCTGTCAGGCGAGGTCGGGGGCGTCGAGGCCCACGACGGCGGCGAGCTGTACGCCCCGGGATCGGCGAGGCTGCTGCAGACCGAGTTCGGGGTGTTGTGGACGGGGCTGGAGTAGTTAGTCGTCGAGGAGCCGACGGCAGAGTCGTAGCTGTGCGCCTGGGTCGTCGGCTGCACCGACGTCGCCGAGGAATCGCTGCCGATCGAGTGGTTCCTCCGCCTCGGGGGTATCGAGGGCGCTCGGACCACCCCGACTGTCAGCTGCTGCCTGCCGTTCTCGACGTCCTCGATGTAGGGAATGTCGTCGTCGACGTTGTAGCTGATCGGTATCGTCAGGCTCGCGGTGATGACGCCGCTGTTGTCGAGGACGTACGGGGAGGATTTCCTGCGGTCGTAGCCTTCGTCCTTCGGCTTCACGTTCGACTTGGGCAGGTCGTCCGTGTGGGCCGAACTGGTGCTCTCCAACGACGAGGATCGATTCTTGGTGTACTGATAGTCGTCCTCTTTTTGACCTCTCAGCCTCGAGATTATCGTCATCGCGGACGACGTCAGGCTGCTCTCGTCGTTCTTGTCGCGCCGCCTCCTCGTGCTCTTCTCTCGGATCCTATCTTTGTGCCTGTGGAAGAAAATTTAAAATTGAAGGAAGATAGTCATTAAACAAATTCGGGTGTGTCATAATTGCAAATATATATCATAAATCCAAAATCTAGAACATTCGGACCAGGTAAATTATTTTCCATCTACACTGAGATCAGCAGAGCACCAGAACTGGGATCTCGATGTTTTTATGTTCAAGAGCACAAAGTTATGAATTTTTATAAATTAAAATAACGTTGCCAAATTAGTTTCGGAAAATGTAAAAATATTTAACTCCTCTTTTTTACACTAAAAATATTCCTACATTACAATTTCACAACGAAACTCATAGGTTCGGTTAAGGGGTTGCCTTTGTGTTATGTAGCCAAGTTTTCATTCGGTAACTCCAACTGATTGAAAAATATATCCACTTTAAGGAAGAAAAAACAAAATATGTTTCAGTTCTTCGCATGTCGAAAAATAAAGGAATTATCCTGAAAGCTCTTAGAGCTGACATCAATGACTTTCCTTCACTTTGTGACCTAAATTTCTAAAATCCAAATGTAGGGCCATATTAATAAAAATTGTAATATCTTAAACCTTCCTTTGTGTGGGATCAAAAAGTAAACTACCGAATTCCGTCTCAACTTCCAAACATGGTAGGTCAAAAATATACATTTCAGTTCTTTAGTCAAGCTTCACATTTTTACCTCTAACAGTTTTAAAAATAATGGAATTTTTAACTAAAAACTAATTTCAGCATTTCGTATTTCGAGTATCTACACGATTTTTTCTTAAATTATTTTACTGAACGCGATGAAAACAAATAGAGCCTCAGGAGAAGACGATATAACAACTAACATGATTTTAGAAGGAGGTGATAAATTGATTAAAATAATAGCGAAATTATTAAATGATCACCTACATCAAGGAAAAATACCTAAGATATGAAATGGCGCACAAGTAACGGGTATTCAGTTAAATCCGTAATCTAGCAACTGTTGGAATTTTTATGAAAGAAGATAGAGCGAGAGCTGGATGTCGTAGATTGATCCTGGCGCGCAATTAATGACATTTTAATTTTTTGAGGTTAGCTGTAACAGTTGGGTCTTGGTGTGGAGTAGCTTTGTTTTCGTGTTTTCGTGCTTAATTTTTGAATTCGCCGTACCTTTCAAATTAAAAATCAGTTGTTTTCAAACGGTCAGTACTAATTTTTATTGTCGCAACGAGCCAGAATGGTTTCGACATTTGTAACATTTATCATTTGTCAAAATGTTTACATCTAACCTAACATATACGTCAAAATGATATAAAAATTCCAACGGTTGCTAGATTACGGATTTAACTGAACACCCCTTAGTACTACTAGATAAAAAATGGGATAGGCGAAAAATAGCGAATTATCGACCTATCAGCATTCTCTCTCACATATGTACAAACTTTGTACAAGAATAATTACCATCCGATTAACAACGAAATTAGACATATAGTAACTCTTTGAACAAGTTAGTTTTAGAAAAGAATTTTCCACAGCTGATCACTTACTGACTGTGAAACTATTGATGGAAATATCAAACAAATACATATCTTATTCCCATTTGCATTGGATTCGTAGATTTTGAAAAAACATTCGACACCTTAGGGCGAGTTTACACAGTGCGAGTTGCTGGGCTACCCAGTAGACAGTAGCTGTACTTTGCGAGTGGGGGACGAAATAGGTAAGCTACTCACCTATTTACATGAAGTAAGTAGCTCTACTGTGTTTCTGGACAGTGAGCTTGGCGGTCTTGAAAGAGAGTGCAATGCATGAGATTATATTATCAGGACCCTCGTGTATATTAAGCTGTTATGCGATTGATCCCTTCACAGTTTGAAATGCTTTTAAATTTAATTGCCAGGTACTGTACTATGCGTTCAAATTAGGCGAATAGGATGCGAACTACTGACTTCAGTCTCGTGGGGGAAGTGAAGTGGCCAGTAAAATCAAAAAATATTGAAGTAACTCGCATTTAGTAGCTGCCCATCCTTGCAGAGACAGTAACTCGGCGGATCTGTTTTAATAACAACAGTAGCTGGCATACAGTTACTGGCCTTCTCAACTGACCCGCTAGCTCGCACCGTCTAAACTCACCTTTAGCAATCTGGGCAGTACAGCGAGCATAGAGAAACAGCTGAATTGACAGTCGATGCGGACAATTATTACAACATATTGCTGATAATGCAACTGCCACATACCTACCATCTCGAAGCGAAAATCAATCAAATATCACTAGAAAGAGGTGTGAGGCAAGGAGATAGTCACCAAAAATAGAATCACCAAAACTATTCACTATTGCAATGGAAGACGTATTTAAAAAGTTGGACTGGTCAAATAAAGGATTAAACATAAATGGTAAAAACTTTAATCATCTAAATCTAAGGTATGCAGATATGTCATTATAATAGCGAAAAACTGTCTCATGTGAGACAATGGAGGGCTGCTTTCGGAAAATTCAGCACAGTGCTGAAAAACAAAAACATTATATCTAAAAACAAAAGTCTTTAACACGTGCATATTACCAGTATTATGCTATGGAGCAGAGACGTGGACAATGACCCAACGAAACGTAGATAAACTACAGAAAACACAACGAGCAATGGAACGTGCAATGGTGGGTATATCGTTGTGAGAACATAAAACAAATCCTTACATAAGAGAAAGAAACGAAAATAGTGGATGTAGTTCAGAGAGTCGCAAAGCTTAAATGGCAATTCGCAGGCCGCATAACGCGGGACACGTTCGGTAAATGGCACAAGAAAATATTAGAATGGGGACCATATAACTACCCCAGGCCTAAATAACGCCCACCGATGAGATGAGTAAACGATCTCAAATTGAGGGCCGGTTTAAACTGGATGACCGTAGCAAGAAATAGATGACAATCGAAGGATTTAGAAGATGCATATATCTAAAAATGGATTTAGATGGTAATGAAGAAGGAGATTTTGCTGCTGACAAGAGAAAATAATTAGTTAATGACTATAGTTTCTAAAGTCCAATTTTAAGCTACATTTAAAAAATCGCAATGGGTTAAACCTCCCTTTGTGTGCGATCAAAAAGTAAACTTCCGAATTTCGTGATGAAACTGACAATATAGGTCAACAGCGATAGGTTTCAGTTCTTTCGCCAAATTTCACTCCGTAAACTGTAACCGTTTTAAAAATGACGCAATTTTATTTTAAAAAACTATAAAACTGATTTCAGTATTTCGTATCCCGGAGAGCAGGTACACGAATTCTTCCTAAAACTCTTTTACTGTTGATACGAGGAAAATGATTACCTTTAGTTTGTGATCTAAATTTCGAAAAATTCAATGGAAGAGCCCACTTTTGGAAAAATCGCAATGGGCAACTGACAGGTAGTTCAAAAAGAATACGTTTTGGTTCCTTAGCCTAATTTCACGCCATTAACTCTAATAGCTATGAAACTAACGCGATTTTTTAAAAAATATTTCAAAAACCAATTTCAGTATGTAGTATTCTTGAGAATTACACAACGTTTTCCAAAATTCTTTTACTATTGACTCCACAATACTATCACATTTAGTTCGTGACCTAAATTTCGAAAATCCAATTTTGGGTTCCTTCCTTCGGGACCACAAATTAAAGTTTTAAATTTTGCCAAAGAAACTAACCGGTTAGATCGAATGGAATGATTTTCAGTCCTGTATTACAGTTTCCAGTTGGTAACTCCAACAGTTTTGATAATAACTTGATTGATTGATAATTGATTTTTTTGCATAAAAACGCAAAACACTATTTCAGTAGTTCAGACCTACACGGAAAAGTAGTTTTTTATTCCTTAATAAAAAAAAACACTATTGGCACGAACAAATCACTTTCCGTTTTGGGCAATAATTTAGAAAATCCATTATTCGTTAATTTCTTGAAAAAATATGGCAAATATAAAAGTTTTTTTAAACTAAAATTAACTTAGAAATTTCAGATGAAACTCGCAGGGTATATCAAGAGGGCATATTTCAGTCCTGTAGTTAAATTTCAATTTACTAACTCACACAGTAATGAAAATATTAAGGTTTCTTTAAAGGAAAATAAAAAAAAAGTATTCATATTTCAGCAAGTAGGTATACGAGTATTTCATAAAAAAAAAATTTTCGTTGACACAAGGAAAACATCCTCTTCAGTTTGGTATCCAAACTTTATAATATATATAATACTTTTACATTGATTTCCCTGTTGTGTTAATCGAGATGATAATATAAAATCGATTACAACTACTGATATTTAAATGTACCTCAAATAGGTTTGATTTCCGTTATATCGGGCGAGTCTATGTGTCGACTATCAAAAAAGCACACACATTATAATTTAACATTAACGAGTCTTTTCAACCACAAAGTCAAGTTGAAATAAACCGGGGAAATTTTGACAATCGTTCACAAAGTGCGGAGATATTCCAGGTAGGTTTAAATAAAGTTTGACATTACAATTTAACAAAATTTTAATGTCATTCGAATTTCACATTGAAAAAAAGACTCAAAGATTTCTATGGCAACTAGGTATAATATAGAACTAAAGCTAAAATCTGGATGACCTTTAGAAAAGACTAAATGAATCTGTGAACATTTAACAATGATTAGGCACACTTGGAGATGTTTTAACGACGCTAATGGTACTTGGGAAAACACGTCTAAAAATAATAATTAGCAACCTCGGAGGTTTATACAAAACTAAGGACGTTCCAAATGCTTCATTCACGTCTTATAATTCCACATGCATATTTGGATGATATGTGGGCAAAATAAAAAGGCTATCTAGTAGTTTGGAAAGGTTTAGGCAAACTTGGGAAGCTTTCAACGAGGTTTATGGCCCATGGATAACCTCTCGGCAGGCCTAAAAGCCCCTAGTTACCCACAAAATCCATAAACTTTTTTGGGGACAAACTTAAACGTACTCCGGAATGGAAAGGACCTAGCAGGTTTTTAAAACGACTGGGGGGTCTATTCTATTCTACAATTTTCCAAACTTGAAAATGCAATATAATATGGGGGATTTGTACCAGAGCTATGAATGTTGCAAATGCCTTATGAAGGCATAGTAATTCTATGATCTGTAATAAGAACTAAAACAACGTATGGAAGTTTGGAACCAACGAGACAAATCTGGAAAAGTTCTAACGACGTTTGAGCTACTTTGAAAAATTTCAGACTTAAATATACAAAAAATCTAAAGCTTTCTTGGGCCTTGACGACATTTAACTCGAACTCCTGAATAGATTCAAACAAACTAACTTTTGTTTTTACAAATTAATGAAATTGGGATAAATGGGAAAATTTCGAAAATCTCTCAATAGCTTGGATATGTTCGAGACTGGTTTAAGTGATATTTGAAAATATTAATAATAAGTATTCGTGAAGGTTCCGATAAAACGTATAAACGTCTCAATATTTTATTGAGGTTTGGCAACTCCAAAGGCGCAGCTGCATGGTCTTTAGAAAAGGCGAAAAGAAAATATTTGGATAGGTTTAAACCAAGCTGTAACGACTCCTACGGCGCATGGATAAACTCTAGGTAGACCTATTAGTTTCCACCAAATTACTCCCAACAAAATCCATAAACTTGAGTATATTCGAGACAAACTTAGACATAGTTCAAACTAAATTCAATGAAATCGGCAGGATTTTAAACAACTGAGAGTTCTTTCTGAACAAAGCTGGAATAAACCTGGAAAAATTCTACTACCTTTTACAAAATTTGAAAATACAATGTAACAATCTGGGGTTGTGTTTATGAGAGCTAGGTACGAATCAAATGGCTTATTTGTAGTTAGTAATTACCCAAGCGAACCTATAGACCAAGAGCTGGGCACGAGATTTCAACATCATCAGTAATATGGAATTCGTAAACAGGAATAAATTCTATTACCATCAGTTATTAAAGTTCCGAGCAGGCGGACAGCTTACTGGTTGCGAAGGGTAGTTATAAGGGGTGAAAGTGATTAATTTTTAGGGGAAGTTTCGGCATCGATAATAAGCTTAAAAATCTATGTAATGATAGTTCTTACCATACCTAAACTAAATTCCAAGCGACGGACACATAAGTAGGTGCAAAGGGGGTGGCGGACAATAGTAAGGGGGTGAAAACGCGAAGAGCTAGAGCCGAAATTTCAACGTCATCGTCATCAATAATATGGAATTCGTATACAGGAATAAACTCTATTACCATCAGTTATTAAAGTTCCGAGCAGGCGGACAGCTTACTTGTTGCGGAGGGTAGTTATAAGGGGGTGAAAGTGATTAATTTGTAGGGGAAATTTCGGCATCGATAATAAGCTTAAAATTGTATGTCAAGATAGGTCTTACCATATCTAAACGAAATTCCAAGCGGCGGACACATAAGTAGGTGCAAAGGGGGTGGCGAACAATGGTAAGGGGGTGAAAACGCGGAGAGCTAGAGCCGAAATTTCAACGTCACCGTCATCAGTAATATGGAATTCGTACACAGGAATAAACTCTATTACCATCAGTTATTAAAGTTCCGAGCAGGCGGACAGCTTACTTGTTGCGGAGGGTAGTTATAAGGGGTGAAAGTGATAGTAAGAGTAATTTTTCGGGGAAATTTCGGCATCGATAATAAGCTTAAAAATGTATGTAATGATAGGTCCTACCATACCTAAACGAAATTCCAAGCGGCCCACATATGAGTAGGTGCAAAGGGGGGGGGGGGCAAGGGTAAAGGGGGTGAAAAGGCGGAGAGCTAGAGCTGAAATTTCAACGTCATCAGTAATATGGAATTCGTAAACAGGAATAAACTCACGAATTTTTCCATAAATTTTCACCCACTTTACCCTTGTCCGCCGCCCCCTCTGCACCCACTCATGTGTCCGCTGCTTGGAATTTCATTTAGTTATGGTAAGACCTATCATTACATAAATTTTGAAGCTTCTGATCGATGCCGAAATTTGCCCGATAAATTAACAAATTTCACCCCTTATAACTACCCTCCGCAACAAGTAAGCTGTCCGCCTGCTCGGAACTTTAATAACTGATGGTAATAGAGTTTATTCCTGTGTACGAATTCCATATTACTGATGACGGTGACGTTGAAATTTCGGCTCTAGCTCTCCGCGTTTTCACCCTCTTACCATTGTCCGCCACCCCCTTTGAACCTACTTATATGTCCGCCGCTTGGAATTTCGTTTAGATATGGTAAGACCTATCTTGACATACAATTTTAAGCTTATTATCGATGCCGAAATTTCCCCTACAAATTAATCACTTTCACCCCTTATAACTACCCTCCGCAACAAGTAAGCTGTCCGCCTGCTCGGAACTTTAATAACTGATGGTAATAGAGTTTATTCCTGTGTACGAATTCCATATTATTGATGACGATGACGTTGAAATTTCGGCTCTAGCTCTTCGCGTTTTCACCCCCTTACTATTGTCCGCCACCCCCTTTGCACCTACTTATGTGTCCGCCGCTTGGAATTTAGTTTAGGTATGGTAAGAACTATCATTACATAGATTTTTAAGCTTATTATCGATGCCGAAACTTCCCCTAAAAATTAATCACTTTCACCACTTATAACTACCCTTCGCAACCAGTAAGCTGTCCGCCTGCTCGGAACTTTAATAACTGATGGTAATAGAATTTATTCCTGTTTACGAATTCCATATTACTGATGATGTTGAAATCTCGTGCCCAGCTCTTGGTCTACTAGGGGCGGACTCGAATTGCGGCGCGAGGACATACAGGTACATCAGTTTTGAAAAAGGGATGTATAATCCCTAACCCGAATTGCAGTCCAGCAAGTTAGGCTATACCTCTACCTACTGAATGATAATTTAACGCTAATTTTAAATAACTCCGGTGTACCTTCCAAGATAGGTAAATTCGTACCGGTGTGATTTTATAAAAAATAATCTATCGAACATTTTTCGAACTATTTTCGTTATATTCGCTATCGCTTGTTGGGGCAAGGATAAACCATTGAGGTTTGGTAAAACGAACAGGACCGATGAATAAGTTTATAACTGTGGAATCCGTACCGCAATTCGGGTTACAGCAACAGGTAGAAAATATTTTTTCACCGCAATTCGGTTAGAGTATTAGCGGGCAAGGCAATCCGTACCGCAATTTAGGTGCACCGGAATCTAGAATATTCTTTAAAAAAGGAAAAGGAACTTTTGGGTTCCTCGTAAACGAAATATAATATAATATTCGAGAAGCAGACATACGAGTATAGTACAAAGTGCACGGGATTGAAAAACATACGATGAGATGGTATTGAGGGTTACAATTTCCTACTATTTTCAAGGGTAGCTGTTGATTAGAAAGTGTTTAGCAAGAACATGTGTGAAACTAAAAATATCTCAAAATCAGGTTTTCTATATTCAAGTTTACATATTACACAGAAAAATATTTTTTTACATTCCCAATAGAATGCGTTTTTGAAAAACTTGTTTTATTTTTTGTTTTGTTTTCGACGGGGATTCGCTTTTTTCTAAATATTGAAGAAGGAGGCTATATGTTACACAAAAATATCCAGTAAGTCTTCTACATGGAATAAATTCAGTAAATATACTATTATTAACCCGAAATTCCTGAATACTACTTTTAAATTCGATATTTTTCTTCAGAACATCTTTAAGATGTCACAAGTAAAAAAATAGCGAGGTGTGACTACGTTTTCATGTTATTATAAATATTTGGTAATATAAAAAATCATTTTTAAAAACAATTCTTTAGGCGTATTTCGAGAAAATCTCGAAAACCCAAAAAAACGACAAGAATTAAGTGCTCTTCTGAAACGGTTTAGCCAATAGAACTTTTAAATTTTATTATACATAATCGATAGTAGATAGAAAAGGTACTTAAAGTTAAGAAAGATTATATTATTGGAGTTTTGAGAAAATCTCCAAAAACCGAAAAACTACAATACCAGTGTTCTTCAGAGAAGATTTAGTCATGTATTTGACAGTGGAATAAATATTAAAAACTTAAAGGAAATTTTGAAAGAATTTCCAAAAACCGAAAAATAATAAGAGTAAACTACCCCTTTACAGTAGCCGATTTTTAATAAAAAGCTGATTGGAAGATCATCATAAAAAACAAAGTCTAAATTCAAAGTTGGAAACGCTTGTGATTTTAACTTTGGTTGGAAAAACGTACTACAGGCACACCTAAACACATCAGACATTTTTTCTAAAACAGGTTTTCGGACTCTGGAGACCTTAAATAATAATAATAACTGAAATTCGAAAAATCTACTCTATTACAATACTCATATGTGAGTGCTTAACATGACAAAAGTATAAATAGGTTGTACGTTTTGTGTTTCCTCCATTTAATAATCGCCACAGTTGTATTTAGTGCCGTCAGCAATAAACATTTACAGAACCTAACTATCGAGTTTATCGATATCAACACCGAATTTAAATTCTAGTGGAGTTGTGGCGATAGCATATCAACTCAAAATGTCATTTCACTTTAATTCAGGGAGAAATAAATCAATTTACCACCGATCTATCAAGATGTAAGTAAAACTGGAAGTTTTATATCCATCATCATCTCAATTTCTGCTCGAAGTATTAACAAAATGCCCAACACAAAGTACTAATCCACCTGAGTAGCACATTTCTCAATTTCTAAATACGTTAGAGAACTCCATGGTACCGTTCATCCTTAGATTGTTATTCTTTATTGTCCCAACCCAAAATCCTTGTCTATTACTAACTGAGCCTATACAATCAAAATCTACGACGAACGAAGGAACTGCTTACCTAACCCTCATCCCTACGTTAGGTCCTCCAGTGGCGGCCGTCTCGTGTAGGAACTCCTCTCTAGAATAAGTACGTTTCTGTTCGGTTAAGTCTTTATTGTCCATCTGACCGTCCAGTGGGACGTCTCCAGAAGAGTGCGTCGGCGTCCAAGGCGCCGAGTAACTTTCGCTGTCCAGCTCATCGACTGACCTACCAAAAGCAAATGGAAGATTAAGAAATAATTCGATGCGTCTTTAAAATCTTTTTGTTTATTAAGAATCTCTGAGCAACTTTCCGTATACTAATTGCCATGATTACTATTACCACCAAATATGAAAACTTGGAGATTACACACAAAACGATGTAAATGGACTAAATTTGAGGGTGTTGCTCTGTTTACTGGCAACTGGTTGGTACTGACAAATCTGAGAATGTTAATATTAATAGTGAATACATCTGACTCACTTCATAATACTATGTTTAATGCTAAATATTATTTACACACCTCGTCTCCATTTAGACCCACTCGATAAGGTACCACAATATACTCTAACCAGTAGCAATTTGAACACTGAATAAAATCTGATTTTACGGAGGACATTCGAAACGAGCCGTTATCTCTATACAAAACCATGGGACTTATTTCTTTGCTTATTAAGAAACGCACTGGTGTATTTTAAAATGCAGGTGTTCGTGTTCGTGCAGTCGCCCAAGTGAAATTCTATATGTGAATGTATGGTTATCTACAGATAAAGAATTAAAGGGTCCACTGGGTCGCAAAATTTTTTTACGACCGCGGCGCTTCGTTTGTATCTTCTTCATCTTCTATGGAGCATGTGTTTCGGTTCTTCGGCACTTATACTCGAGAAAGCAGTGGTGTGTGTATGTGTGTGCCATTTATTTATGCTATTTGAAAGTGAATTCATTGTTACGAGTTATTATCTGTAATGATACGCCCATGGACGACGAGGCGGCATGGCATTTCACTACTTAAAAAGCCATTAAGTGTTTTTTTTGCCGTTCCAGTTGGGACTGGACGGAGTATATCTTTTAGACCTAAACTCTATTCATTCTCTATACGATTTGAACCCTTACTCGTCAGCTCCAGCCATGCCGTCTCTCTTGTTCAGCAACTGGTCCAAGACCTCCGGATGAGAGTCCATCATATGGACGTAGACCTCGTCCAGTAGTTCAGCGGACACTTGGAAGACAGTCCTGTAATTGTCGATCAACGCCCTGACGACGTTTATTATGTCTATTCTGTCTTCCGGACGGTCCGAGCTCTCTTTCGAACCGGGCTTGATGCAGTGTAAGATGTTCGGAGCGAATACCGTGGCTAAGTTGTTCGAGTCCATTTTGTTGCCCTGGACCTGCTCACCTATAAAGAAAAAAGATGAGTGTATTAGTGAACAGTCGTTGGGAGTTAAAAGGTAACTTACGTCAATATTATTTGAGATTATTTTTAACAATCTGGAATTTTTAATGAATTGTCTAATTTGAAAAAAATAGATTATAATTTTGTTAGGAATATTACTTAATTATTTCACTCAATTGGGAAACATTTAACTAGTTAATTATTCCTTAGATCAGGAAGACTACATTGATTATTGAATAAATTCAAACCTCTGTATCAATTAGGTGGTTGCGTTAATTAATTATTCAATTAATTCAGGACATCTTAACCCAT
This sequence comes from Cryptocephalus moraei, assembly GCA_946251905.1. NCBI lineage: Eukaryota > Metazoa > Arthropoda > Insecta > Coleoptera > Chrysomelidae > Cryptocephalus > Cryptocephalus moraei. The sequence goes on along the minus strand of OX276458.1, from coordinate 29,494,984 downwards.
TTTTGCAAATATGTTTAAAATACTTTTTGAAATGTATGGCTAATTTGGACCTCACGCATTGTCTTTCTAATTAATCATGATTTCGTTTCATTAATTTTGAAACACTAACCTAGATTAGGTTTTTTTAGACTAGGCAATTTACGAAAATACAACTATGACAGTGAAAATGGAAGAGGACATGAAGACCGACAAAATCCCAATACATAGAGGAATACGGCCAGGTGACACAATCTCCCCAAAACTGTTCACGCTGGCATGGGAGGATGTTTTCAAAAGTCTAAACTGGCGTTGTAAGAGAATTAATATAGGTGGAATAGGACTGAGTCACTTACGATTCGCAGACGACATCATTCTGATTAGTAATACTACTGAAGAACTGGAGGTGATGTTAAAAGAACTCCATCAAGCGTCCCTAAAAGTAGGATTAACAATGAACCTGAGCAAAACTAAAATAATGAGCCCTTTATCAACAGAAATAAACATAGAAAATCATACCCTAAAAAATGTAACTGAATACACATACCTCGGGCATAAAATACCATTAGGTAAAGAAAATCAAACGGCCGAAATCTCTAGAAGAAAGGGACTTTGCTGGGCAGCTTTTGGTAAACTCAGGTTTATTCTCGGATCGGGTGATATACCGATAAATCTCAAACGAAAAGTCTCTGATTCATGTATACTTCCGGTTCTTACATATAGTTTGGAAACAATGTCCTTAACCCGAAGATCTATAAACACTCTCCAGGTAACACAGCGTGCAATGAAAAGGATCATGCTCGGATTAGTTTGAGAGATCAAGTACCAAACGACGAAATCAGGAGAAGAACAAGAGTGGCGGATGTTGTGCGAAGAACAGCACAGTTGAAATGGCAATGGGCTGGCCATATAGCACGACAAAAGGATGACAGATGGACCAACAAATTAATAGTATGGCGTCCAAGAGAAACAAAAGGAAGTGTTGGAAGACCCCAGGAAAGATGGCGAGACGATGTCCAGAAAATCGCAGGAAAGAACTGGATACAAAAAGCCCAAAACAGAAAGCTGTGGAAAAATATGGAAGAGGCCTACATCCAGAAGTGAATGAATACGGGCTGAAGAAGAAGAAGAAGGATAACCTAGATTAAATTCACTAGACGGAAACCAATTACAGGCGATTACACTTTATGCAATCATTATACTTGTCAGGAATACTATTTGGATAAAAGATGTTCACAATTTAGAACTGATCGAAGATAACTGCGATTTGTAAATTTGTAATAACACTCAAAGTGTTATTGCGCTTTTACTTCTTCGCAGTAACCGTAACCCTACACCCTATCAGCACTGCACGTCCTGCTGAGAAGATTGAAGACGCTACTTCAGAGCAAGGTACGCCTTATTTTATCTCAACGATACGCCGAGTCGATCTACTCCTTTGCCTATTTATAGCCTATATGACTAGAAGTGACTAGTAGAACATTACGGCTACTACTTCTATGACAAAATTTGTCATGGACAAACTTGTACTTCTACGACAGAGTTGGCATCAGTACCATTCTACTACGAAATACCATCTTCATTCAGGGATGGTAATTTAAAAATATATTTCAAGACGATAGAGTTGCTGGACTCAGTGATGGTTACAAGATTGGCTGGTGTAGAAATCAATCAATAATTAAATTATGGAACTTATAATGGAAGTTGCTTTCAAAATTTATCTCGTGATAAGACAAAACCAATGCAGCATGTAATAATAACGTTTTCTTGCCAGTGGCTCTGCCTACAACTACTAAAAACTATACGACGCTCTACTAAGAAAGATTATTTAAGGGATTTTTTGAAGAATTTAGTTACTCTAGTATGTATATCAGAAACGAAAGGGTCCGCTTTTAATAATTATTGTAATAGTATAATATATTTGTAATAATATCATGCGTTGCGGGATGATGCCAGTCGTGGCACATCGCCTGCACCCATCCTACAGCGCTTTATGCTCTAGTCTTACGTTACCGACACTTACAGGAATATTCTCTACCTCTACTACCACATTAACAATGCTTAAAATTGTATTTGTAGCTACATCTATAGCACCTTTAAACACTATATCCGAAAAATACAGCTCATTACATAGTTAATACATTTTCTACCTCTTTAAATATCTGTCTGATACGTACGTAACAATGAAACGCCTATGAAATCGCGGTCCGCGATTAGCTTTCCGCTGCGGCTAACTTCACGCGGAGGGTCGTGAAGTTAGTTACAGCAATTACACTAGACTATTAATACGTGTAACTTCTGTTTTTTCTGCAATAGTTTTTAGAACTCCGCTTACATGTTGTCATCTAGAGGCTTGAGTTGATGCAGGAATTTAGGAATTAGTTCTAAGGAAGAATAAAAATTGCGTTTTAATTATGAGTTTTTTTATTTCGTGCTTTTGTCGATCGATATCATGTACTTATTCCCATAATTAATTTTAATTATATATGCTTTGATAAAAACAAAATAATTAATATTATACAAGTCATTCAACAAGTCAGTCAACTATCACATAATTTTTTCATTATATCTATAACATTATCTACACAATTTAACACTTATCTCGACTTATCATTATTAACGCCTTTTTCAAGATACATGTTTATCAACAAAATCTTTTAAACAGTTATTTGAAATTTCTAAAACCTCACTAGTGGCGTTAGGGAAGAAGAGTCTTGAAGATTTTGTGTAATTAACTCAATTCGTTGTTTAAGGCTGAAAAATTGTCATAATGATATTATTACTAGCTGTAGAAGATTGAAACATTCAATTATCCATATTCTAGCGTAAACTACAGCGAAATTTCACACAATTAGACGCAACGTTACTAGCATTTCTCGATTTAATCATTGAAAATAAATTTTCAGTGCAACCTTGAGTTAGTGTCCTTGTTAAAAATATTGATAACCATAATTATTTGCCAAACTCCCAAATAAAAATTTTAATACATTTAAAATACATATCCACCCATTAGTGTATCAGACATGAAGGGCTCTTTTATTGTACACTGTTAGATTACTCCGATAATGATTCAGTTTTTCTAATTCAACTAAGCGATTGAAGGAACTGCAAGAAATAGTACTTCTACACTTTTTGTCTTGACCGAAACAAATAACACATGTTTTACAAAGGGTATAAGATTCTTTTGATTTAAGTAGAGGTTCTAAATTTTGGCATTTATGAGCCACAATAACACATAATTTCAACCTGGAAATAAAATGGACATATTAACATTACATTTTACTTTTAAAATAATCATTTCCTCTTCTTATGTACAGTTGTAGACAGAGTTGTGCGTATTAATAGTCTAGTCGTCTAGTGTATTTAGTTGCAGCGACGTGAAGTTGGCGTAGGTAAGACTGGCACGGCGTTTCCTTCGGGAAAATGGGTCGGAAAATCGTAGAACAGCATCGTGAAGTGCAGCTTGTAGTGTTGTGTTGCAACTTATTGCGAAACAGGGGAGGATATAGTGGAAGAAATTAAGGTTTCCTCGGTTATGTTTGATGGACGTTATTACGATTTTGTTACTTGGATGGAACTTCTAATACCCTCGGCGGTACTTTACGCAATTTTCGTTTATTTATACAGAATATTTGGCTTTTGACTATCTGACTCGCGATGTTCGTCGAAGGGTAATTTGGAGGTAACATAAAAATTAATAAAATCATGGATCTACCAAAGGCTTTAAATAACTTTTAAAATACAGGATGCTGCAGACCGAAAAGCCCAACTTTTTTCTGGATTGCTTGCAAAATCGAAACTGCGTCATGTTTGTTTAGTGTTTAGAGTTATAAATTTTTTATCAATAAATTGGTTGATTAGTTATCGCAAATCCTAAGACTAGGAAAGAAATTAGGACTAATACTTACAAAATAGTATATGATATTTTTAATACGCACCAAAATCTTGTTAAAGGTTTTGAAAGGGTGAAAATCACTAACCATATATGTCACTATGCCTATTAAACCTATGGTTATGGTTATGCCTGTATAAGTTATATGTCCGGATGAGGTTGAGGTTTTAATAGTGTTAATAACTTCGGTCTCTTAAATAGAATTATTTATAATTAGGACTAGGACTAACTATTTCTAAAGTACTTGTGAAACGGTAAGTGTTCTCCAAAACGGAGATAGTGAATATATAACCCTCTAAATTTATTTTTATTTATTAATCACTATATTAGTAATAATTTTTTATATTATACAAGGTGCAGCAGCATAACTTCCTTTTTTTTTAAAAACTTAATGAAACCCATTGTATGAATCAGAATATTTTTATTTGTTTTTTATAATGTAGGCGCATACCTAAAGTTTTGTTTCAATAGTTTTTAAGATCAAATCAGGTAGGTGATGTCCCCCATTTTACATACACTGTGTAAACCGATTTCTAGCGTTTGTCATGACTCTTGCCAACATATCAGGCGTTATGTTGGCAGTTTCTTCCCGGATGTTGGCCTTTAAATCTTGTAGGGTCCTGGACGGTTCACATAAACACAGAAAAATCACAAGGGGCCAAATCAAGAGAGCGGGCCCGCCACTCCAAATCTCCTCTAATTGAGATGAGGCGCCCTGGGAAGTGTTCCCTCAAAACAGCCATCGATGTTCTTGAAGTGTATACCGTTGCACCGTCTTGTTGGAACCAAATGTCTCCTAAATCCAACTCATCTAGCCGTAGAAAAAAATCCTGTAACATCTTTAAAATACCGGTTCGAATTCACTGTAACTCTGACTTTATTTTCCTTAAAGAACCAGGGACCAATAATTCGAGCTGAGGAAACTGCACACCACACTGTGACTTTAGGTGAATGTAAAGGCCTTTGATGCAGTTCTCGGGGATTGGTGGCAGCCCAGAAGCGCATGTTTTGTTTATTGACGTATCCACACCAATGAAAATGGGCTTCATTACTAAAAAAATAGCGTCCTCATGAACGACTACGAAATGGACTTCACACGCGTTTCTTCGAGAATTGAAGTCGTGTCGGGACAAAACTTTATAGTACCGCCTCTCGAACAAGAACACTAGCGCTCCGCTACATCAACCGGCTGAATGGCGCGCATTTTAAAAAAGGAAATTATGCTTCCGCACCCTGTATAATATTTACAGTAAAATTTTTATACTCATGCAAAGACTTCATTAGAAAATACCAAGCTTGGGTAACTTTTCGATTTTAGGAAAAGTTAAGTTAGAAGTTAATCGATATCCAAACCAACTTAAGTTAAGTTAAAAAGTTACTTTCTAATAATCGCGAAGTTAAAAGTTAAGTTAAATTAACTTTTATAAAGTTAAAAAGTTAAAAAGTTACTTAAAAAACAGTTTATTATTAATAATAAGTTTTACTTTTTAACTACGTTGAACCTAATTTTATTGTATTTATTAGTGTTTGTAGCTTTTATTTTACTAAAAGTAAAAACAGACAAGAGATAATATAACGAACGAAGAATTTAATCTTCATTTAGTCTTAATTAAACATAACTAGGAAGAAATCATCAATTATTTATTATTTACATTTCATCTATTTACAAATACTTATTAACAATCTTTCCACGTGTGCAGATGACGGAATCGAAGTGTTAAATCTAATAAATGCTCTTTTAATCGGAAGAAGAAATGCATTGAGACTCGTTTTGTTAACTTCAATTGAACTGGTCGAAATGTAATTGTCAACTATTTTATTTGCAATGTTTTGCAAATCATTGCTTTGACTGACCTTTTTAAAACAGAAAAAGTCAGTTCTTTTTCTTTTTTGTGCTTGAATCACAATTTGGTTCTCTGGTTCAACAGTATCATTTGGACAATATTCCTTGACATACATTTTCCCAAACTTCCCACAAGTAATGTAAATTAGAAAGGAGTAATCGTTATGGGTAATAGGGTAATACTAATAAGAAGATTACTATATAACGAGCATTTTTCGAAGAACGGCCAATTACAAGTGGCTTATCGCAAGCGCTAATACATTCCGTTCTCGGGCCGAGCGATAGGGCACAGGTAAGAATGGGCGAGGTACAAAAATAACGTGCGTTCCTAGAAATACGTAAATAGTGTAATATAAATTGGTGTTTATCAGCAGTTCAAATAAATTTAACTTTTTGAAAAAGTTAAAAAAGTTTAAAAGTTACCATATAAAGTAACTAGTTAAGTTACTAGTTAAGAAATTCTAAAATCAACTTAAGTTAAGTTAAAAGTTAGTAACTTTTTAACTTTTTAACTTAACTTCTAACTTTTTAACTAGTTAGTCCCAACCTTGGAAAATACCAAACTAACAATGGAAATTAAAAGAAAAGTCAGGGAAAAATATATACCTGAGAGGTGCTTTAAATGATTAGAATTTGTACTGACTAAAAGTAATCATTTCATAAGCTGATATTTAAGCTGTAGGAAGTCAAAGCACTTCCAGAAAGTTTGTAAAAATATAGGTCTGCATATCATGCAAAACGGAACATCACTATTATGACAAATATGACCTAATTTTAAAAAGGAATATTATAAAGGCATATTTTTAAGTCGTGAACGTAAAGTTTATCACATCCTAAATTATCGATGTTGTATAGATAATATCGACATTACAGCCTACTTCGAATCAAATATGAAAATATCTTTGGATGAAAAATTAATAAGCCTTAAAAATGTGTATAAAAATAGCACTTAAAATATTCAGTATGTAAATTAACCGAATCTTAAAATCCAACTTTTTGTTATTTGCAAAATTGAACAGCTTTAATAATTTGGCTTGTAACTTATCACTTTATATTAAGTCGATCAATGTAAAAATGAGACTAATGATTTGCACTCAAAATTCTAAGAATGAATTTATGATATTAGGTGATATTAATTCTAAATAAACAACGTGATTTTCTCCTGTTATTGATACTCGTGGTGATATTTGTTGCACTGGATCTCTCTACTAAACTTACGATTGAAAAATGTCCATTATAATTATAAAGGTAATAACCCAGCATATTTAATGTATACATGTGTATACTCTAACCAATAGCAGTTGAAACACTCAATAAAATCTGAATTTACCGAAGACATTCGAAAAGAGCCCGTTGTCTCTATACAAAACAATGGGACTTATCTTTTTGCTTATTCAGAAACGCACTGGTATTTTTAAAATGCAGGTGTTCAGTAGCCCAAGTGCAATCATATATGTGAATGTATGGATATGTACAGATAAAGAACTAGAGGGTCCATTGGACCGCAAATTTTTTTTACGACAGCGGCACTTCGTTTGTATCTTCTTCTTCTTCTAAGGTGCAGGTGTACAGTTGATCAGTGAAATGTTGTACGAGGAAGTACGCGAGACTCTACAGATACTGGATGGTCCACTGGACCATAACACAGCGGCCACGTGTGGTTTCCTTGTGATGTCTTCTTCGGCACTTATACTCGAGAAAGCAGTGGTGTGTGAATGTGTGTGCCATTTGTTTGTGCGATTTGGAAGTGAATTCATTGTTAGAGTTATTATCCGTAATGATACGCCTATGGCGGACAAGGCGGCATCGCTCTTCACTACTTAAAAAGCCATTAAGTGTTTTTGTTGCCGTTCCAGTTGGTACTGGACAAAGTATAACTGACTGGAAAGTATCTCAAAGTGAATATTTTATGTATTATAACCCTGTCACCCTGTCAAAAAATTTCTAATACGGGAGGAAGCAAAGATGAAATAGCTAGCAGAATGGCACAGACAAACAATGTCATCAGGCAGTTAAATGGTGTACTGTAGAGTGAAAAGATAACGAAGGCAACAAAAATACGAATATATAAATCAATAGTTGAGAGTATAGCTACATATGGTTCGGAAGTCTGGGAAATGGATAAAAAACATAAGTTGAAAGTCAAAGCTGTTGAAATGAATTATTGGCGAAGGTGTAGCAGGTTAACCAGGCTTGACAAAGTAAGAAACGAAAACATCCGAGAAAATATGGGAATTGACTTGGACATAATTGATACAATTGAAGCAAAACGACTTCGATGGTATGGATACTTGCGGCGCATGGCCAATGACAGATGGCCAAAGAAAATATGGAAATGGACCCCAAACCAGAGAAGGAAACGAGGACGACCAAAAAGAACTTGGGAAGATGAAGTGGCCGAAGCCATAACAAGTAGAGGACTGTCAGAAAACGATTGGAGAAACAGAAAAACGTGGAAACTGGGATGCGAGTGACGGCGCCAGCTGTAACAAACTCGCCATATATATATAGATGACGTCTATAATGACATAGATACATTTACTGAATTGTTTTTCAACTGGAAAACTTAAAGTAAATTTGTATAACTCAATAACTAACACTAATATCAGTCTTCACAACTGACTGTCTATATGTACTAAAAAAGTAAAACTACATTTAGAAGTTTTCATAAAGTTTCATATTAGATGAGTTTATAGACAAAAAAAATTAGAGGAACTTAGGACTTTTGTTTATACATTAATCCTCTATGTTTAAAAATGGTACTGTTCCTAAATATGTTTCCAAAAGAGTGATAGAAACTAAATCTAAAAGCTGCCATTAAAAAATAAAACAACTCGTCATTAACCTTCCTGAACACGCACCTGATCTGAGAGATCAACCATTCATGTTTATAGTGATATCTCGGAATTGAACTTCGGTTACGATTTCTCATTCTCGGTAGCTGTAGTGAACAATGGGTTGTGCTTATATGTTGAATTTGTTAGTTCTAACTCGTTGTTGGTAAAAGTTAGGTGACAAAAGTGATCTGAGAGATACAGTGCATGTGCTGGTGTATGTATAATTATTCTGATTGACGCATGGTGTAACCAGTCTGGTAAATTTAAATTTTAAATAATTTCAAATATTTTGGGTGATTTTCAATTCACTTTCTTCATAGTTGCAATGGGTACTTATGAAGCAGAACAGGCTTATCTGGAACGCCTAATGGACGAAACATTTGATGGAGAAGGGCTTGATGATACGGATAAAGAGTTTATTGAAGCTTACTTACTTTGACAACTTTAGAATATATTTTTTAATATCAAAGCGTTCTAAAATAAGTAAGAAGTGTTGTTTTTTACTACCAATACATTGTAGCCTATTTCTGTTTCTTATTTTGTGTTTATAATAATTATTATCTATAATGATCTGACAGATACAGTGCGTGTGCCCGTGTACGAAAAAAGGGTGCGTGCTTCGGAAGGTTAAAGAAGTATATGTAATCGAATAAATATGAATATTATTTGGAGAGATGAATTTAAAATTGTAACTAAATATATTAAAAATCGTAGGAATTACAATATTCCCAATGAGCAGAAACTGGGATAATATATATCACTGTCTCCTATTTTTTCTCAAAACTGGGGTAAGAAATGTAAAACGCTATCAAAAATCTCTCTAATAATTAACAAACATGTGGATGGCGCAGTCAAAAATGTAAAACTTCTGTCTACTCTGAGTTAAGACAAAATTTTTCCAGAGGCCTTAGTAAAAGCAATATAGACTTATCTCTAATGTTTTTCTTTATTCAGCTAATAACGAACTTTTAAAACAATTCCTTCCTGGGAACATCTGATATTGAAAGGTAAAGATGTAGTGGCGCCATCGGCCTAAGTACCGATCTGCGGCGATTCCCAACTCGGCACAAGAAGCAGGTAAACGATAAAATTATACCCCAACTCGGCATACATCTAAGCAGGTACTCGATTCTACAGTGCCCATCTCGGCATAGGGTGATGCCCATAGGGTGATCCTTGCCCCCTTGCGTTTCCAACGTACTTTCGAGCGTATTACATGACGTTCACTCGCATACGGTGTGCTGCGTATACTAGGTTTCTCAAATATTATGAATTTTGCGCAACAATCAAGTACCATTATTTTCGACAATACCTTATTATCAGGAAGGCACCTCCTTAGATTTATGCCAAGTTATTGAGAAATTATTGTAGTGTGTACCTGCTCGATCCGTTGTGCCGAGATGGGTATATTAGAAATGGACCGACAAGGTGTCGTAAAATTGACCGCAATAAAATGTGCCGAGATGGGATACACCCCGGATCTGTTTATTATGTTCCGTGGGTAAATTATAGGAAAGAATTATCAAGAAAAGCATTTACAAATTCTTGAACCAAAGGGGTTATCAAATTTTCAGTTTAACATTAGATGAAGGAAATGTACAGTCCCTTGTCGACTGAGTCTTCGGTCTTGTTTTCCAGTGGTGGTAGTTTTTGATATTCTTAGTTATAAAGAATGCATTTAATACGGCTCCATCTTAGTTCATTACTTCAGCAGTGAGGAAGAGGCGTGCCCCTAAATAGTTGATAAATATTACGCAGAACTCCTTCTCAGACTTTTAACAAGTTTAACTCAAGAAACGATGGAAGGAAATAAAGAGGTACCTCAGGGCTCTGTTTTGGTAACAAGCGTTTGTTTATAATTATCTGAATTATCTGAATGTTTGAAATTTTCATTCATCAATCTTCAAATGGGTTTACCTGACCCGGACCAATAGATATTGATGGGAGTTTTAGTTCGGGTAACCGCTACGATATACAGAGTACCACACTATTAATTGAGATAAACGATCCATCCCACAGTTGGAACATACGTTGTTCTGAGACGTCTTTAATCTCATCTGATGTTCGTACAGATTCTCCCTCTTTAGTAAAAGTACGTAATAATGAAACATACCTGACTCGTCTTGAGCATCGTTAGCGTTTCGCGCTACAACAGCCAAGAAACTCAACAAAGCATAAAGTGTGTCCCTATTGGCAGGAGGAAGGAGTTGTATTAAGTGTTGGAGTGCCTCAAATTGCAGTCTTCTATTACGTATCCCTGAAAAGTAAGAAAGGAAAATTTATGTAAGTTTCCGCTACTTACTGTATTTATTATATTTCTAATAAGATAGAAAAGCCACAAAGTCTCTAGCCGTCGACGATTGTTCTTCATTCTGTGCAACAGTAGGAGATTTCGGTACCACCCAATTTTATTGCATTGCATTTCCTCATTTCATGTTTGTTTTTTAGTTTTTCTTTGCGAAAATTGTACTTACTTTGTGTTTGGACGAACGCGTGATACAAGTCTCTACATAAAAGAGGATCGGGTAGATCCCTGAGGTACTCCTTAAGTAAGGTCGCGACATCGTGCGGGCACTGGTCCTCTTCCAAAGTTGTCTCCTTGCCGCAGTCGAAATCCTCCCGTAACTATCAAAAAGATGTTTTAACTCGATGATCCAATAAATGCTTTTCAATAAAAAACACACGGGACCAAGTACTGAAAGTTGTATCTATCTGGGTCCATGTCTAGATTCTTGATTCTTTACAAAATCATAAAATAACCGAGTCCTTCAGAACTTTTCTACGATTCAGGTATTATTAAAAGGTTCGTTGATTGTTTTAGGATTCCACAATGATTGTAGAATCGTTTTTGGATATTGGAGAACAGTAAATTTGACATGATATATATTCTTTAAATTTTATAAAAATATAAGCTAGCGTTATGGACTCTTTAAAGCTTTATCATGTTCTCGAGAACCTGGATTCATTTCCTCAAATTGAAACCTTCTAAGGTAATGTATTTGAAGGCTATCTGGAAGTAGCTCTAGGATTATTTACTACTATAAGTTAGCAACTCACATGCAATCTACACCGAAAATACCAATTTACTGTTCTTAATTCATTCACAATAAAAACCCCTTCCTCTCTATACCTACTTGCCGTATCCGCTTCTTGGACGTGCTGACCCGGAATATGCCTAAGGTGCGCAGCCCGTGCTGCTCCAAATGTCTAAAGCATTCGGTTAGAATATTTGGAACGCTGGACTCTTCCTCCATCGCAGCGGTCGCAGGAAGGTCTACCGTAGATCCGCAAGATAGCGTATCTAGGAGACCAGGGACGCTTCCGACCATCCTGCTGCGCAGCATAACATTCTCGCAGGAACCTTTCTGCGAAACCAATAAAACATCACATTATGGTCAATCTGTACACGACAGTTGTTGGTTGAGAGTGTTTCACGTATCCAGACTATATCCAATTGTTTAATTTTAACATACAGTTTATATGAAATATAATAATAATAATAACAATAATAATAATACTAATAACAATAAAAACAAAAGTAATAATTGCAATAACAATAACAAAAAAAATATTATTCAAAGTAATATTTACGATAAATTGCTTTTATTTAGATTAATTATCCTCGCTACATATACTGCATGAATCGGACGAAGGCATTTTTACACTGATTACCCTATTATAAGAATACGACAAAAAATTAAGAAAATGAGAATAAGGTAGATAAGGTAGATCAAAAAACTAACCAACGATATTTTGCTATCCAATCACAAATTCAGTTGTAGAGATACCGAAAATCAATTTAATTTGTTCAATAATGTTTAAATATTAAATAAATATATAAAAATAAACAAATAGTTAAAAATGTATAATTTTTAATAAATAACGACAAAATAGAGCCGTTAGTAGAGGGTACTGCAGCACCAATCAGACCGCGTGGCGTCACCGTTCAGTTAATATGCTGACATCACTGTTATTATATCTGCACGATCGATGACAATTCGGTAAGAATAGTAGCATGTTCTGGTTCTATACTGATCGTGTATCAAACAACGTTTTCCTACTTTCTTCTTATTGTCAAGTATTTCATATTATTACTCACTGAATCGCTTATTATTTACCATTTTAAATTATTCAATCCCTTAGGAATCTAAATATTTGTAGTGGAAGCTGGATTTAGCAGAGCAAGTAGTTCTAATTTGCCAAAAAATTATTTAATGTTTTTCTGAAAATATTTTTGCATCAAGATTTACTTATTATAGTGGAAAAGTTGAATTAAACCTAACCTGAAAAGGCTTAAAAAAGTTACTACGTATTATTCAATAAATATGGACTCAATTCGAAATAAATAACTGCATGAAAGTGGTTTTCGCACATCAAAAATGGAGATATTTTTTGATAGAACTGGGTCCAAAGGTACAAGTTTAAGGAACATTTGTCGCATGTTTTCATTTCTTCGAATGTAAACAAACAATTTGTTAGATGTTTTAGTTGATGTGCATTTACATTGAGGCAATACACGCCACTTAATTCACTGTGCCCTGACGTCAGGTCAGCCGCCATGACAACTTTCCCAACTGGCAATTATGGATGCCTATTAAGCCACATCATCCACTCCATAAGTCAGCATTTACTATAGGCTCATATTTTATTGCTAATTTATTGCTAATTTATTACGCAAACCACGATTTTATTGCTCCACCACTTAGCGAGAAAAAGGGGCTAATCTGACATAAGACTTAAGCCACATCATCCACCCCTGTATCTCCGGAACCGTAAGAGATATATACATAAACCAAACGGCATATTTTATTGCTAATTTATTGCTGACGATCGCGACTAGTAGCGCAATCCCAGGCTCACCCCTTCAACCCTTAGTAATAAACTCCCCCCGAAATATCAGCAAAATTGTAACAAAAAATGTATGTCCCTTAAATGCAGCCTGGGATCTTTATTACTATTTAATTTGTCATATTCCAACCAAAGCATGATTTTATTGCTCCACCCCTTAGCGAGAAAAGGGGAAAATCTGACTTAAGAAACAACCTCAACACCTGTATCTTCGGAACCGTAAGAGATATATACATAAACCAAGCAGCATATTTTATTGCTAATTTATTGCTGACGATCGCGACTAGTAGCGCAAACCCAGACTTACCCCTTCAACCCTTAGTAATAAACTCACCCCCGAAATATTACAAAAATTGATACAAAAAAATATATGTCCGTTAATGCAGCCTGGGATCTTTATTACTATTTAATTTGTCATATTTTAACAAAAGAATGATTTTATTGCTCCACCCCTTAGCGAGATATAGGGGATATTCTGACATAAGACACACCCTCAACACCTGTATCTCCTGAACGGCTAGAGATATATACATAAACCAAACGCCATATTTCAGTGCTAATTCATTTCTAATTTATTACGCAAACCACGATTTCATTGCTCAACCCCTTAGCGAAAAAAGGGGGATAATCTATTTTAAGAAACAACCCAATACCTGTATCTCCGGAACCGTAAGAGATATGTACATAAACCAAGCGGCATATTTTATTGCTAATTTATGTCTGACGATCGCGACTAGTAGCGTAATCCCAGACCCACCCCTTCACCCCTTAGCAATAAAGTCACCCCCGGAATATCACAAAAATTGTAACAAAAAACTAAGTCCGTTGAATGAAGCCTGAGATCTTTATTATTAATTAGTTTCTCATCTTCCAAAGAAAGCGTGATTTTATTGCTCCACCCCTTAGCAAGAAAAAGTGGATAATCTGACTTAAGACTCACCATCCACACCTGCATAACCGGAATCGGAAGAGATATATACATAAACCAAGCGGCATATTTTATTGCTAATTTATTACTGAGCACAGGAACTAGCAGCGAAATCCCAGAACCACCCCTTCAACCCTTTGCATTAAACTCACCCCCGAAATATCAGAAAAATTGAAGAAAATATATGTCCGTCTGGGCTCTTTATGACTATTTGATTGCTCAACTTTCAAGTGTTTTTCTGATATTTCGGTGGTGAGTTTAATGCTAACTGTTGAAGGGGTGGTTGTGAGATTGCGCATGTCTTCAGCAATAAATTAACAATAAAATACGCATTTTGGTTTATGTATATATCTCTTACGGTTCCGGAGATACAGGTGTTTGGGTTGTTTCTTAAGTCAGATTATCCCCTTTTTCTCGCTAAGGGGTATAGCGATAAAATCAGGCTTTCCTTAGAAGATGAGAAATTAAATAGTAATAAAGATCCTAGGCTGTATTTGACACACATACATTTTTTGTTACAATTTTTCTGATATTCCGGGGGTGAGTTTAATGCTAAGGATTGAAGGGGTGGGTCTGGGTTTGTGCTACTAGTCGTGATCGTCAGCAATAAATTAGCAATAAAATATGCCGCTTGGTTTATGTATATATCTCTTACGGTTCCGGAGATACAGGGGTGGATGATGTGGCTTATGTCTTATGTCAGATTAGCCCCTTTTTCTCGTTAAGGGGTGGAGCAATAAAATCGTGGTTTGCGTAATAAATTAGCAATAAATTAGCAATAAAATATGAGCCTATAGTAAATGCTGACTTATGAAGTGGATGATGTGGCTTAATAGGCATCAATTATGGCGCTAAACTTGATATTAATATTAAAAATGTAAGATTTATCATTTATACGTCAGTTTTATTCAAGAATAGAAATGTTATAAAACATTTACAGCTTCAAGCTACACTTAAATTGAGTAGGTGTTGAGACTTTGTTATCAGTACATCTACCCTAAGTCACGTACATAGGGCAGTATTTGGACTGTGTGATTAAACCAGGGCGAAATCGTGGATTTCTCTACATTCACAGCACTTCTTATTCACACACATTTGTTTACAAGTCAACAAACGAGACACGATTTGATCGTTTACTATCACAACACAAGACATCCGACGCAAATTGATAACGGATTAACTAAACATTTGGGAAAAATTTGTATGACTCGCTGCTCCTTACCAAACTTTCTGCAGAACTGTACATCTACCAATGCTTTAACTTAAGACTCTTATAAGCTATGCCACTGATTAATTCACCTTATGTATTTTACTTTTAATTTTGGTTGCCATGTATTTCTTTCCTTTTAATTGTCATTATTTCTCTCTCCCTCCCTCTCTCCCTCTCCCTCCCTACCTACCTCCCTCCACCCTTAAAGAAAAACCCGATGTAAAGTTGTAAGTATTTATTTATCCAATTATAAGGGTGATCACACAGTAGATTTCATTGTACCTAAACAAAATAATGAAAAACTGTATTAGTACCGTATTCAGTACCGGATGAGAGTGGTCAAATGTTGTAGGCTCTGATTAGTTGATCATGCCTATATAGTTTTAAACATTCAAAAAGTGTGCATTAACAAATGGGACGGGTCCAAAGTTAGCAAAAACAAGTTTTTTGATTCTACAAGCCAAAGTATGCATTTTGTGGAGGAAAGTTTCAAATATAACTTGTAGAGAATTGAAAAACCTATAATTTGAGCTAAGCACGATTAATTTTGTTCAACATTTATTGCAAAAATGTCAAAAAATCACTGAAAATGGTCATTTTTTGAATATTGATTATTTACTGCAAAAATGATATGATTTAGGTTTTACTGCTCTAAAAGATATCTCTTAAAGTTCCAAATCTAAACAACTTTTATAAAAGTTAATTGGTTCATTTGTTGCTGAGATATTACTATTTGTTTATCCCAAGACGCATAATGTTTATTGCTGTTACGCCTTTTTGAATAAACATTTCGAGATGTACAAAGGCTTATTCTCTTCATATACACCCATATTTTCATGTACCGTTAAGAAAATACGTTAAAAACAATTTTCAACCCCTTATTTATAGCTATAAAGAATGGGGTGATTTTTTTATAAATAAATAGACCTGGAGCCACTTTCATAACTTGCACAAATTTCTGAATTACAAATTCGGAGAACTGAATTTCATTATCATGAAAGAAAACAACAACTTTTTTCGGCCATTAGGAGCCGAGATAGAAATTTTTTTTCAAAAATTCGCAGCCCTTTTATTTGCAATAATTAAGAAATGAATTTTGCCCTATTCGATAGCCAAAAATTAATATTTTTTTAAATGTTTATTATAAAAGAAAAAAAAAACGATTATTGTTAAAAAAGCTGTATTATGCAGTATATGCAGAATAAAGGTGTATAGGTACTCTGGGAGCTACGCGATTATGCGAGTGGTGGGGATGGCAGTGGTAACCGCTCGCGCTGAGAGAATCGAATTGAAGCGTTTAAATCCGCAGAGCGCGGACAAAATATCCGTATCTCCGTCACAAAAAAAATTACTATCTCGGCTTCTAATGGTCAAAAAATGTTGTTTTCTTCCAATTCTCCGTTTTGAATCCAGCTATCCGAATTTGTAAGTCAGAAATTTGTGCAAGTTATGAAAATGGCTCCAGGTCTATTTATTTATAAAAAAAAATCACCCCCTTTTTTAAAGCGATAAATAAGGGGTTGACAATTGTTTTTATCACATTTTCTTAACAGGATACAAAAATATGGGTGTTTATGAAGAGAATAAGCCTTTCACAGAAAATAATTTCGTACGTAAAATCAATGAACGGCCGTCGTCATTTTTGTGAACATTAATATTATGAATCGGTGATTGTTACAACGATTTCTGGTCATAAACTTATGACTTCATACATTGAACCGATAAACGAGCCAACATTAAACAGTGAACGGAAAACATTAGAATTAAATATTTCATCCATTAATCTAATGTAAAAATTCATTGAGTTAATGTTTGAGGATTATTAAACAACGTTCTTCATCATTATAACGATAAATTTTCGTCATAGATCTATGAACAGCAAACATAAAAAAATTATGAACGGTTTTCGTTGTTTCAATGAACATCAAACATTGATTTTACGAAGCCAGCCATTAACTTTTAAAAACGCATCAGATTTAATGTTGTCGGAAGTTGAAACGATGTCGGCGAACATTAATATTACGAATAAACGTCGTAGACTTCTCTACTTGTACCACTTTTTATGCGAATTCTTCTGAATTTCCTCCAGTCGGTCTGATAAAGTAGACGAGGCAGTACAGCGTTCTAACTATTATACCAATTGTGCCAAATTATTGTGTGATAGATGAACAGGCTCGAGAAAGACATAGTATTTCCCTTTAAGAATGGAAAATTGGTAAGTATTAGCATTATCGGAAAGTTGAAATGACACAGTTCTATGCAATCTCTTACTAGTAGGTAGTCTTAAAATTTTATTTTTCTTTCGAATCATTTAGGAAAATGTCTAATTTTGTATTACTTATAGCACTTTTATTTTTTTAGGTTAGTATAAACTATGAGATTGCTTTCGGAAATTGGGAATTAATTTTAAATAATTGGGAAAAATGGTTTCCCCACACAGTGACATTTCTACAGAAAGACGGACACATGAAAAATAAAACTACTAAAGGCCTTCTAAATAAAGCGTTTGAGGATGCTTGTAATGAAAGTAAGTTCTATTTTACATACTTAAAAAAAGGAAAATTTGCTTTTCTTAAACCTTCCACATTAAAAAACATTTTCTTTAAATCCTTGTTTCAGATAATGAATATTCGTTGCTAAATAACTGTAATATGTCTTTTTGTGCTTGACATCGTGCTCGGACTTTGATTTATGTAGAAATAGTTATAAACACACCTGTTAATGTTCTAAAACGTAAAGTGTTTAACTAAGGTTTTTCTGACGCCATAAAACGAATATTTTTTTAAAGCGTAAATCTAGTTTTGGTTTACCATTTCCCCTTCTTTTTTCAGATTGGCGATCCATGGATATTTGGTGCCATCGGCCAAGTTTTGCCAAATGGAAAAGACATTTTATAAACATAACGTGTCGCTTAGAGCCCAAAGGTTCATATGATTTGTGAGTTTCTGATGCAATAAAAAATTGATGTAGCAAAAAAGGCTATTATTCTGCAAATCCCTTTGCGAAGAATTAGAAAGTGGTATGTATTAGTAAGATTTTCCACCTTCCGCGTTCCAATGCTTCTGAAACGCTGCATACAATATTTTTTCAAAAGTCACTGCAATTAATAATTGGAGGTCATAGGTCTATCAACACCAGTTATTGATTTAATGTACAGCAATCATAAGCCAATGTTGATCGTTCGTAATTTCAATAACCGGCGATCATAGATCCATGCTCACTGTTTATTAATTTAACGTACAGCAATCATAGGCCTAACGTATGTCGTACATAATATTAACGTCCGGCAACCTTAGATCTATGCTCACAATTCATTGGTTTAACACATAGCAAACATCACATTAATAACCGCCAACATAGATCCATGTCTACTGTACATTGACTCGATGTACAGAAATCGTAACCTAATGAACAGAGAAATTTATGTACGACCGTTCATTGAAACAACAACATTCGTCATCGGCCCGAAATTAATGTCGACGTTCATTGATTTGATGTACTTTTTTAATAATATCACGTACCTTTTTCGTTCAGTGTTGTACATCTCGAAATGTTTATCCAAAAAGACGTAACAGCACTGAACATTATGCGTCTTGGGATAAACAAATATCAATATCTCAGCAACAAATTAACCAATTGACTTTTATAAAAGTTGTTTAGATTTGGAACCTTAAAAGCTATCTTTTAGAGCAGTAAAAACGTAAATCATATCATTTCTGCAGTAAATAATCAATATTCAAAAAATGACCATGTTCAGTGGTTTTTTGAAAGTTTGCAATAAATGTTTAACAAAAGTAATCGTGCTACAGCTCAAATTATAGGCTTTTCAATTATCTACAACTTATATTTGAAACTTTTCTCCACAAAGTGCATACTTTGGCTTGTAGAAGCAAAAAACTTGTTTTTGCTAACTTTGGACCCCTCCCATTTGTTAATGCACATTTTTTGAATGTATAAAACTATATAAGCATGATTAACTAATCAGAGCCTATAACATTTGACCACTCCCGTTCGGTACTGAATTAATGTGAAAAATCTACACAGACTGGGCTAAGAGCCGAGCCGTAAATACTGGTGACAGGAAAGGGCTCTCCAATTTTTGTGCCAATGTCCAAACGGGAGGAAGTGTACTAGTGACTTGAAAATCTCGCAGTACATTGGATTGGGTTTAGCTTTAGCGGCAACTGGAGGTAAAGAATACTAAATCCAGCGGTGCTCTAACATTACTGGTATAATTAAAATAACAACTTTAGGTAATAGATGTATGTCCACATCTATTAGAGAAAAACAAACTGGAGGTAAACAAGCCAAAAGACTAATCGTGCACATCTGGAGTTCCCCCGCACGTTCCGACCCCACCGGTTATGAAATGATACACGTCGACATCTCAAAAATTTCAAAAATCTCAAATAGCCGACAAACAAAAGTAGACACGGGCCACAATCCAAAAATCTCGAAAGTCTCGCCTTGCTACAAGACGAAAATAATTTTTATTGATTGAATTATTAAAATTTTAATTAACCCCTTTTATATTTCTTGCGCGTGCAACATTTCCGATCTATTTCGGTCGGAGTCGATGTGTCGTCACCAAGGAGAGAACATGTCATTACATCATCACGCCATTGACGTCACCGGAACGTTTAACTCGGTCGGAACGTTTAACTTTAGAAGCGCATGCGAAAAATGTCCATCGGGACGGGATTATTTTCGACTTTGGAGCAAAATCGGAACGCGCTCTTCAGGTGTTATACGGCGAGATCGAAAAACAAAACGACCTAAATGCGGACCGTTGAATAAAAATAATGCTGGCAACATTTGTACTTGACATTTGGAAACATGTTTAATGGGAATATTTTCTGTCTGTTCAACTTTGCGTCAGAAAGTCGAGAAATCTACAGTGAATCTCTAGATTGACGATTTACATTCTTACGGGGAAAGCAAGTAATAAATATTTAGCCTCCTTCACCAAACCTCATCGGTGACAATGGTGGTGCTCGAAATGCACCACCGGGATTATAGACACCCCGTGGCGTTTGGGATCGTACCTGTCGGCCGTTCCCAGGTAGTGGTCAGGTAGACCGCACTACCAAACAATATAATATTGATTATAATTCAATATTATGTTCCAGCGAATTTTGATTAACGCGAATATATTTTTATTAAGATCGTTGTTTCTTCCTCTATAAATCGATACCAAACTCAAAATATTTCCAACAAAATCAATTCTTTTATGGTTTTAATTGTGTCTCTAAACAATATAAAATTGATCATAATTCAATATTATGTTCCCGCGAATATTGGACGAATTATCATGGACTGTGATCAAACCAGAGCACATCCTGGAATTTTACACTACTTATGTGGGAAACAACATAACAAGGTGCTATAACAAGTTCCCTTTTCTTCTTAATAAATCTATTTTAATTAATTTAAATAAATTTAATCTTAATAAAAATATGTTCGCGTTAATCAAAATTCGCTGGAACATAATATTGAATTATAATCAATTTTATATTGTTTGGTACCTGACCACTATCTGCGACCGGTCGACAGGTACGATCCCTAACGCCACGGGGAGTCTATAATCGGTTTGGTGTATTTCGAGCCCGACGGGTGACAATAACTATAAATGTTTTAGATGACATAGGTAGGTAGTACCAAAGACTATGTATATTATTATATATTGTATATTATATATAATATACATAGTCTTTGGTAGTACTTATATTAGTGATAACTGGTTATAACTAGAAAGTGAATTCTATGATCGTTAAACTATGAATTGTTCATCGTGAATTACTCTACTACATTAATGCAACGATCCAAATGTTGAGGAAAATAAGAATTTGATAGCGAATGGCTAATTTCACTTCCTTTGCAGTGTTATCCTTATTTCTCTTTTATCCAGTTTGGTTTCATTACTATTCATGTTATGCGCCAGTTGATTCAACTTAATTAGTCACCTGATACATATTTTAGTAACCATACCAAAAATATTAATTGCGAACAAATGCCATTAACCGACTGAAATGAATATCTGTACCGGTGAATGTTCGGAAACCGTCCCTAAGTTTTCAAATAATTTGAAAATTCGTGAGATTTCGAGAAGGTTCACAAAATCACCGTTATCATTTTATAAGTTTCAAGTGCATTGGCCTCTCACTTCAAAGTATACTAGGTATTAATAAAATAATGAGAGCAGAAATTTTAAAAAGACAGGTTGATTATTCATTACAACTTTATATGTGAGTATTGAATTTTATCTATGTATTCTTTATGAGTCATCAAAGATTATATACCATAATACCCAATATTTGAACAAAATTAGCATTCTTGCTTTTCATCATATTAAAAACAACAATATTTGAAAACAAAAATGTATGGAATTCTCAAGGTGATATTTGGTGATTACATCACCAAATATTTATTACTACGTCCACACTTCTCTTAAAAAGATGTTCTTTTCAATTCGTGTAATTTTTAACAAACTCATACAATTTGCTCAAAATTTTGGAATTGTATTTATTAATTAATTTGAAAATCATCATCATCATATCTGGGGCTACAGTTCTTGGTAAGTTTTGACCGCGTTCACTATCGCCCTCCATGCATCTCTATCATGTGCCTCTAATGTGCCCATTGTGTTATGTTATGTCCATACTATTAGTTCAGCTGTGACTGCATCTCTCCATCTCCGCCTTGGTTGGGCCACTGATCTTCTTCCTTCAGATCTTTCTTAATAAATTATATTTAGTAGTCTTTGGTGTGCTTTCATAGCTCCTACCATATTTTCTTCTACATACGTCCCAATGATGACAGATGATGGATATGTACACATTTTATGTATTTGAATAATTTTTTATTGGCATAGATTTGCTGAATTGCTTACGCTTGAAGGGTAACTTTCAGAGAAAATAGAGTTCCAAAGACTTGTCTCTGCTATCAGATCCGTAGAGTCGTCCTAGTGAAATAGGCTGGCAATAATATTGTGACAGCTGGTTGTAACTGTTATGGCGTGCATCCAATTGGATATTTGACACGATATTCGAAGACTGAGGACAAATTTGTAACTATTCCTCGTCCTTTCCTTATTGGCCAATACAGTAAAATAGGCATCCGTTTATTACAAATTGGTAAATGGGGAAGCGGTCAAATTTGGTCATATTTTACTCTAGATAAGATTTGCAAGAACTATTGCAACTGCAGCACTGATCTTTTGTACAATATTTAGATTTAGATACACTCATTAAAAATTAGTTTGAATGATTTTCAATAATTTTTTGCTAATAAATCCAAATATTCTCGTTTTTCATGTTTCTTGCAATACCTAAGTTTTTTATCGTTGAGTTTATTGTTTATTTATTGACTGATTTTAATTTAGCAAGCCTCACATTTTTTGTGATTTTATTTCAAATAAATCTCCTAGGGCCTATGATTTTTGCAATATTTTTAAAAAAATATTTTTACGATTTTATTTTTTATATCTAGAGATGAGAAACCTTTCCTATTACCGCCTGAAACACATTTGTCCAAAAAATTTCTTTTAAAGTGCCTCTCTTTTCTCTAAAATTATATATTCACTGAGCTGTAGTACCAGAAGTGTGTTCAAGAAATGGATCTTAAGACTTTGCATTAAAAAAATGTAATATCATTTTTCATGCAACGAGCAAGTAGCCCTCAAATTTTTACAAACATATTTCCCCAAAGGTGTTACGAAACGACCTAGGATTACGTATATGTCACACCCATTTTCCCATATTATTTCAATAAATATTGCAAAAAATATATTTTGCTATTGATTATACGTCAAGAATAAATTAAATCGAGTTTCATTCAGAAATATAAAAACAATCCAATCGTAATGAGTTAAATCGCACAAAAATAGTTAACAAGTGCTTTCCTGTAACTTAAAGGTGACTTTTCTATTAATTTTCAATCTTATTTTGAACCCTGCTTGTAACTTAAATTGCTTCTGCGGTGACAGTTGCGAGTGGAGCAATCCACATAGAGTATTTTATTTCCTTCAACTAAATTATATTAATTTTATATATATATATATTGTCAAGCTTAGTGACTGTATTTTACATTTTTCTATACGAATCTAACAATAAGATCAAATAGATTCAAATATGTTCGCAGAGATTTTTATTCGTATTTCACAATGTTGAATTAGACAGTTACGATTC
This sequence comes from Cryptocephalus moraei, assembly GCA_946251905.1. Lineage (NCBI taxonomy): Eukaryota > Metazoa > Arthropoda > Insecta > Coleoptera > Chrysomelidae > Cryptocephalus > Cryptocephalus moraei. The sequence goes on along the minus strand of OX276458.1, from coordinate 29,471,264 downwards.
AAAAAGATATACAAACCTTTCATCGGTTTTTATTGTATTTTTTTCGGCGCCAATTCTATTTTTTGTGAAATAACTATTAAATTACCCGTTCGTTGCACAAATAACGGTTATTTCAATTCCACCGTACTCCTTATTTTTTAATGGTTATTTTCGTTTTTTCATCCGCGTTAATTATAAATCATTTATGAAACTATATCTTCTAAATTTAGCACCACTGACTCGCCGCCGTCGTCATCGTCGACTTGCCAATTTGCTATCGAATTGCAATCGTTTTCTCGGCACTACGTTTATACGAAAGGAACGCGGAAAATTTTCTCGTGTGCGAAATATGTAACGATGTTGCACGTTACTATAGTGAGGTAGTAGTAATTCTCGTGGTTTCCTTTACTTTCGTTTGTAGAAAACCTTTAGGGAGATGGAGGGGAAATCGCTTGTTATGTGTATTGTTGTTGTTACTGTTGTTGTGTTGTTGTTGTTGTTGTTGTTGTATGATTCGTCAGTAATATACAAAATAAAGTATTGAATAGAATGCAAGGCAAGAGAAAATCAACTCAACATTGATATTGAGAGAAGCCTGCTGGCCGACAAACAGAATGAAGAGTTTTGATGTTATACGTTTCGTTTTTCATTGCCCATACTCTAAATTACAACTCTTCCAATAAGCGCAAACGTTCACACATCAACAGATTTAAGGTAGTGAAAGGGTTACATAAGTCTGATTTTGTATTCAGAATCATTCCTTAGGACAAATACCTCTAAAATTAAAACAATTCTTAAGTATGTTCTAAGTAAAATGTTATTTGTGGTCAAATACTTGACAAAGCGTTCTGTTATATTTAAAAAATAATTTAAGCAATATATAAGGAAGCTAAATACTACATTTTGATATCTGTTAACTGAAATATCGAGGGTAGCTTCATAGAAGTTAGTGTTATTTGTTTCAAAAATGTTGGAAAAGTACAATGCTTTCGACAAATATTGGAGAGTCAAACAGTATTGTAATGATACCTATAATTTTGACGAGTTTTTCAAAAGAATCCACCATCAAGGTACCTGAAGGTATACTACAGGAACGCCATGCCCTATCGACTAACTTTTCCCTAATCGGTTATTCCTTTAACTGCCAACACATCGTTTATTCTATTCTGGAAACGAGCTCCTTTCCTCATGTTTTCTTTCCTTAATTTGTTTTGAATGAAATTTCTGTCTTAATACCTTCATCATTTGTACACTCTTTTTCTTAATACAAGCCTTCTTTTCTCTAGCATCCAGCCCTCACACCTTTACGGAATTCAATTCGTAAATACCCCGAATTCAGGGACGCTCGAGGTGACTTTACCTTAAATGACCCAATTAATTGTCAGGAGGGTGAATTTACTTAACTCAACACTACGAATGAAATTTGAGGCTCATAACAAATATAAACATTAAAAAATGGGTTATGCAAGGTTATGCTTTTGACAGTATTTAAAACGAAACCAAGAAATCCTAATCAATCAATATTTCTGGCCAAGATTTGTCTTAGTTGGATCTCTGAATATAAATCTCTCATCACCTTTAACTTGGCTTAAAAGTCTTGGCTTAGTTGAAAACTTAAGAGATATTTGAGTATCGTTTCTGAATACCACCATTAGACTCCTCCCACCTTATAATTCTAAGGTCCTAAACCAGGGATCGGCTCTAAATGACTTAAGCCAAAACAGTTGATAGGATAAATATTTCTGAACTCTGAAGTAAATTGTAGTAATGTATTGCGACCATATGTTTATCTTCTAAAAATGATACCAACTTCTCAATAAAGTACAACATATAAAGAAAAATATGTTTAGGCAGTTCGTGATGAGCGTATTATTATGTCTATTCTGATTAATTCTTTTGCTGAAAATATATGTTCGTATTAATTTATTGGTTTGTTCTAAATATTTTAAATTTAAATCTACACGACGAAAATCAAAATATTTGAAACATGATAGAAGTTGTTTATAAACAATTAGATTTACAACAATGAATTTAAAGCAAAAATATTACTGCATTTATTAAATAATACTGAATTTCCTTTAAACTGAACATAACTTAAAATAACGATTTTAGTATTTGTTTAGTACAAATTTTAAAACCTTTTCAGAGCAGTTTTAAAAATTTAAAAAATTTTAAAATAATTTGCGAGTATCTAATTCTTCTTTGTAAGAAATGCCGAAGTATTACTTTAAAAGAATAATTATCAGTATAACGAAATTATTTCCATATAATGTAATAAATGAGGCTATATCTAAAATTCATCTCTTGGCGCGAATATTGTTTAGTTTCTCCATGGGATAAAATTTTGAAAGACAAAGAACTGTGGTGTCAAGGTAATTAGTGATAATATCCGTGATAAAAAATTAAATAAAACAGTGATAAAATGAAATAAAACTTAGTGATAAATGTAATAATGATAAACTATAAAAGTCTGCGTCGGACCAGACGGTGGAAGTGAAACTTCTTTTGCCATATGCACACACACACACTCGCCGCCGAACCAGTCTCCGTGCGCCTTGGGCTTTCATCTCTTCCGGTGTCTCCATGTTCTCATCTGAGGTGAGGTGAGGCACGACGCCTCCTCACTTTTCTCTATGTCCATGTCACGTAATTAAACAATACAGCTTACCGTTTTGTCGCCGCTCGAAGTGATTGTTTTTCGCCGTTTGAGGTTAGGTTAGGTGTCAGCTGTCCGAAAGTCTAGACGCTCTCCGGTGTTGCCACGTTGACCTCTTTGGTAGCACATGTAAACGATTTGGCGATCGGCTCGGTTCGCGAGCGCGATGGAAGAGGTACACTTTACGCGCATTCTGGCAACACGGCTTTGTCCTCGGATTACTTATCACGCGTGACGCGGTTTTTCGACCAATACCCCATCCCAATGTATACAACGTGCGCAAAGAAGTTTCACTTCAATAAAATAAGTGTTAACCGAAATTTGTTTCAAACTCCCCTCGTTATTTGGTTCGACACATTTACGCAAAAAATATTTGAACTATTGAAACGAAATTCAGGTCCAGAATGACCTCTAAACATTTTGAAGTGAATATGACGCTTAAATGTTCCAAAAAAATACCAAATATCGATGGTATTATGAATTCAATAAAATAGAATTAAAAATATCTCAATAACATGAGATTTGTTCAATTGCATTACATGTCTTTAATTTTATTTGAACAGTGTATGTTGGGTACTTTATAAGTATTTATAGAGATATTTAATCTTTATACAGTATATATTCATGTTTGTCCCATCTCTCATTCTTTCTTAAATTCATTACTTACTATCCATTAAAGAGAGCAATCAATTAAAAATCGAACCTTTATAGCCCTATTTACATGAGAAAGATGCCAAAAAGGTCTAAAAATAAATATTTTTTCGATCATAAACAAGTTGAATAACATCTACAAGGGAAATTCTAATAATTTCTGGATTCAGATTCGAATACCTGGTATATCTGGACAAATTTACAAATGACTTTTTTCAAAATAATCATTAGAATCTGAGATCGCAACTTTTTTAAATATCAATTACTCCTTTATTCTTTAACACTAATGAATAGTTCATACAGCTTCGCATTGCGAAAGCATTATAGTTTCATGCAAAATCGTTCGAAAGTAGAAAAAAAATATTTGCTACGATATAAAGTGAAGGTATGTGCGTGGATAGAAGTTGCAGACGAGAGGTTTCTGACGCCGAGACCACTCCAAAGGTGACTTAGTGTCGTTGCACTAGGGGAATTGTCATTACGTTAACTTCTAATTTGTCCAATTATCTTGTTTTTTTTTTAATTTGCAGCAAACCGAGATATTTGCTGAGGTATAGTCATTAGTGCAATGTGATCATGTAGTTTCAAAAAAACTGCTCAGAAGTACCATCCTGCTGATAAATTTTGATTTGGTTATTTTTTAATACTTCAATATGTAATACGTGTACCGAATATGAAGAAGTAATGTTGAGAAAAACCCACAAATCACAAAAAACTTAATATTTTACCACCTTTTGTTTTGGAAATAGAATTATTGCGGACATACATTTATAGCAAGTTTTTATACATTTATTGCTGAAAAAAACCTCGTAAATGTTGTCGGTTTCACATTGAACTACCCTGTATATTAATAAATAGGATACGTCTAAGGACTTGTGTAACTAATATGTTGATTATATTATAAAATATGCACACATGACTTTTTTATTATACACTGTACGACTGTACATTACGCAATAACAAATTGTATCTACTTTGCGTTACTAATGATCTCATTATTACATCGAAAGTAGTGTAATAATATTTATATTATTACACTACTTTTGGTAACTTTTAGTTTTGTTAAATTGGTACATCAGCCTGTCACGTAGACCTGCGTACAAGTCAAGGTTAAATTATTATTATTTCAATATATTTCTTGGGCAGCTTTGCGTATTTCTGGGAGTGTACAGGTCAATTCTACATTTTTGTGTTCCATTTCGCGCACGTAAGTAAGCAGTTATTGAATTTGTCCTAGGGCTACTAGATTTTCAAATTTAAACACGAAACGTCAATGTCAGTGATGTCAGTGTAACCAACCCACGCAAAATCCCCTAGTGTAATACGAAAACTTGAACAACCAAAATTTAAAGAATTAATAAAGCAAAGTAGATAAAATAGTATATTAAACCCGTTTAATAAGACGTATTGTCAAACTCGTTCGATCTACACTTCGCTCGTCGTGCTTTAAAACTCTCGTGTGACAATACTCCGTCTTATTAAACTAATATCGGGTGTTTTTTTAAATTTCACCTCATAGTAGGCTGTGGATACTGATTGTGAATGCGCCTTACTAAAATATGTCAAGATTGACATAACCTCACTTTTTTAATAAAAATTGAAACTGCTACAATCGGTTAATAGTGTCTTGAAAAAGACAGCTCACTCATCTACGCCTAATTAATAGAGCCAAGCTGTCTTTTTCAAAACACTAGTAACTGATTGGCGCAGTTTCAATTTTTATTAAAAAAGTGAGCTTATGTCGACCCACTTCAATATTGACATTTTTTAGTAAGGCGCATTCACAAACACTATCCACAGCCTACTATGAGGTGAAATTTAAAAAAACACCCGATATAATAATATACTATATTCTTGTCAAAAATTCTTTAGAATTTTCAGAAAATTTGGTGCCATTCGAATTTATATAAGTAAATAATTGGGTGTAGCCCAGTAAATGAAAACCGATAAGCTCCCAAACCTGAGTTAAATTCTGCAAAAGGATGAAACCGGGGTTGTAGATCTCATCTGGGTCTTTCGAAATACAGAAAGTTGTCGATGCTCCGGGTACCGCGACATGGTGAAAAATGGCCCTCAAGGTCCAAAAATCCGTTTTCCGCCAATATCTCCGAGAATATGGCATTTAGAGAATTATTGTTTGGACACAAAAGGAAGAACAGTTCATTTGCTACAAAAATGGTCCTTACGACTTTTTCCAAAAACTCCACAGTTTTCGAGATATCGGCCCCGAAACCAACCCTTTACTTGTTGCTCCTGCTCTGAATCTAGGAGAGCAAATTCGACAAATGGAGACAAAATGCGGACAAATTGTCCATTAACTCGTGTAAAAATGGATATTTTTTGATTTTTCAAAACTCACGTGAAAGAGAAATCCCATACCTATGGTATCCTGTGTCTCGGGCCTCATTTTTATTTTTCTTGGTTATTGGAAAACCAGATTTTATTTTTGTTCTTCGATATTTCTTGATATTTAGAAATTTCATCCATATTTTAATAAATAATAGTAATTTAGTCGGGTCTTTCTTAATAATGGGTCCCCAAAACCTATCGAACGAGCCCATAAAGGTTGTTTCATTTTCTTTCTTTTGCATCCCAATAAAAAGTAACTTTGATTATGTTGATTTCTTTGACATTTCCGGAGTTTAGAAAGTTGATTGGCAAGGATGTTGAGGTTGGCACAAAAAACGAAGAAACTATTGAAAAGGGGACATTTCAAGCAATCCAATGATATGCATTTCGAACCGATACGATGATTCATAATATTTTAACGCCCGATTGATGCCACAAATGTCAAATAATCAACATATTCAAAGTTACCTTTTATTTGGATGCAAAAGAAAGAAAATGAAACAACCTTTATGGGCTCGTTCGATAGGTTTTGGGGACACATTATCAAGAAAGACTCGACTAAATTACTATTATTCATTAAAATATGGTTGAATTTTCTAAAAGTCGAGACATATCGAAGAAGAAAAAAATTAGCCTGGGTTTACAATATTTAAGAATAATAAAAATAAGTCCCGAGACCCAGGATACCATAGCTATGGATTTTATCTTTCACTTGAACTTTGAGTCAACAAAAAATATTCATGTTTACTTGATTTATTGGACAATTTGTCCGCCCGCTTTTGTCTCCATTTGTCGAATTTGCTCTCCTGGATTCAGAGCAGGAGCAAAAAGTAAAGGGCTGTATCGGCTGTTTCGGGGCTGTTATCTCGAAAACTGTCGAGTTTTCGGAAAAAGTCATAAGGACCATTTTTGTAGCTAATGAACTGTTATTCCTTTTGTAGTTAAACAATAATTCTCTAAATGCCATATTCTCGGAGATATTGGCGGAAAACGGATATGGAAGTTGGGAGGCATTTTTCACCACCTCGCGGTACTCGGAGGATGGACAACTTTCTGTATTTCGAAAGAACCAGTTGAGACCTACAATTGCCCCCGGTTTCATCCATCTGCAGAATTTAACCTAGGTGTTTTCCTTCATTTATTCATTTACTGGACTAGTGGCTCAAACCCGCGCTACGCCACTAGAGGGGGATCAAAGTGAGAATTACGTTCACATCACGCTTTTCTCATCGTCTCTCGGACTCGAGGCTCTAACAATACCCACTCCTTGTCTTTAGCCCCGCATCATCTCCAGCCAGAGTAGCGAGATTTACACGGAAGTGGTAAATGCGCATTATAGAGGACGAGTAGTTTTTGGCAATCAGAAACCGGCACTTTCTATACAGCTACTGCGCATGCACCACTTCCGTGTAAATCTCGCCATTCTGCGACAAGCGGACTAGTTATCCACACTTGCTACATAAATCTACCCATTTTTAAAAGCGTAACTAACTTCACTACCAACTCCCTTCCAGCAACCGAAGGGCTCAATATTTCAGTCTATCGCTCTAACTCTCAGGACTGATCTAATCAAATTGATGTTTGCCACGGCCTGATTTTCGCTGTGTACGTTACCTCGTCGTTCCTCGGGGAGTCCAGCAGCGAACTAAAGCTGGACCTGGAACCGTGCCTGCCGATGTTCGCTGGTTCCGCCGCCCCTGCGCCGATGAGTTCGTTGGTGCTGCGGAAAGGACTGGAACCGGCTGCTGCTCGTGTCAGCCTGTCGTTCTCCACGCATTGCGTCAGGGGAATGCCGAAGACTAAACCGCCTGAAGGGGTGTTACCATCTGCAAGAAAGGAGGAATTTCGTGAATACAGCTCTTGAGGTCTGGTAGAAAACTAAGTACTCTGTAAAGCATAATGTATCTTGGAAACTATTAAAGGTATTGTTAAATAATTAACAAGAGTATTTCTCTATTGGAGAGTAAAATATTATAAAAGGAAATATTTCTAGGCGGTTTTATTCCGTTCCCGTCTGACTGTCGCCGTCGACAGATGGATGGTCTATATTCTCGGCTGTATGTTATCAAAATTTAAGACCAATACGATTATTGGTGATTCCCATTTTGGTAAGCGTTCCTAAAAGGAAACTGTATTGTAATTTTTTGTATTGATTTGTTATTAAACAGACGACGACAACGGCCAGAAAATTAATTATTATTAAGAAACAAAATAAACTCAGAATTGCCACCTGAAACATTATGTCCTGGAATACAAAAAGATAAAGAAATAGTAGAAGAGCTAAAAGAAAATTACATAGAAATATGCTCTATCATTGAAACAAAGAGAAAAGGAAAAGGGAAATGTGAAACAGACAAATATATCTTAATATACAGCGAAGTGTCCCGAGAGAAAAGAGCACATTGAGGAGTAGGGTTTCTAATAGACCGGAAGTATAAACAACAAATAAGTAACGATGTTTACGTCAACGATAGGATACTACAAGTAACAATAAGCATTAACCATGAAAAGATCAATTTTATAAGCGTATATGCACCAGATATAAGTAAGGAAAGAGAGAAAAGAGAACGATTCTATGAAGAATTACATGCAGTAGTGGATAAAATAAGAGCACAAAATAAAATCTGTTATTGGGACCTAAATACAAGGACATGAAACGAACCACTGAATGGTGTAATTCAGAGATTCAATAAAGAGACTACGAACGAAATTGGAGAACTACTGAAAATATTCTGTGCAAACAACAACATGAAAATAAACAATACTTTCTTTAAACATGACATGAAACACAAATACACATGGCTGAATACATAGGGCAACAGTCAGTATTAGCAAAGACTATACATAGTCTTTACTACTAGTACTGCCATCGCGCGGCCTTTGACAAAAAGAATGCTATTTTAGCCCCATGAGCAGTCTATAATATACATAGTCTTTGGTGTCTTTAGTCATAGTCATAGTCTTTAGACTATGTTAATATTAACAAGGAAGTCTAAACAATATTAGACGTAAGAACATTCAATGACGTCAATTCTGGAAGCGATCATAAGCTGTTATACTTTGCAAAATGAGACTAAAACTGAATAAGGTCACAACAACTAAACCGCAAATGATAAGTAAATTCAACGTCGAATCACTAGAAGACAAGAGTACACAATACCTATATGGAGACTGGTTAAACGAGAAAATATTGCAAAGGCCAGTTAATACTCAAGACAGTATAGACCTACAATGGAAACAATAAACAATAACATATTAGACGCCGCCATGGAAGCAGTGTACGCCTTGGTTTACGCAGGAAGTGAAGAAGTTAGCAAAACAATAGAAAAAGGCATACATTCAATACATACGAAATAAAACGCCTAAAAACTAGAACAACTACCAAAAAAACGAAACGAGGTAAACGCAAGGATAAAGGAACTAAACGAAAATTACTGGGAAAATTTATAAAAGGAATAGAGAGTCATAAATAGAAGGCCGGGACGAATATGGGGAATGCTACGAAGAAACAAGCTTGAAGTCAAACATCCAGTGCGAACTAATAAAATCAGGCCACTGGGCCAAAAAAGTTTTTGGCCAAATTTGGCCAATTTTGGCCAAAAATGACAAGATGTTCAATCATCACTCGCGGTTCAATTTCATGATATAGTAGCGATCTTAAAAATCATTTGGCATTGAAAACTTTCTGTTAATTGGCCGAAAAAGCGGGCAAAAATTGTCAGAAATGGCAAAAAATTCGAAAATTACTTATTTCAGCCAAAACATGGAAAATCCTGTATATACGTCGACAGGTCGAACATGTGGTACACAAGGAGCTCAGAAAAGCTAGCAGGGGGTCAATAAAAAATACCCAGAAATGGCCCAAAATTCTAAAATGATTTATTTCGGCCAAAACCTGCTAAATCCTGTATATACCTGAATTGTTCGAAAATGCGGGCCATGGGAATTCCAGCAACAATGTGGAGGATGTAGGAAACTCTGTCAGACACTAAAAGTCACTTTGCACAGCGGGCCTGTGGAGCTACAAATTCTAAAAGGACGTATTTCGGATAAAACGTGATAACTCCTGTATATACTTCGACAGTTCGAAAACGTGGGCCCGGAATTTTCAGACACACTGTTTAAGGATCCAATGGATCCTTCTAGCCACTGTAATTCCCCCGAGACTGCGGGCCTGTGGAGCTACAAATTCCAAAATGACTTATTTCGGCCAAAACAATACTCCTGTATATAGAAGGAAGGTTGTCTCAAAAAAGCCCTTTTTATAAAAGATTTATTATGTCGACGTTTCGCCTACAATTTGAGGCATCATCAGGACAACACAGCTAAAATTTACATTAAAAATCATACATAAGAAGGATTTACATATTTTACACTTACTATGTACGTTGTGATCTTATTAAAACGGATAATTACACTAAAACCTTCATCTTTGAGAATGTATCACAGTGATTATTAATTGATCTTTTCACATGCTATCATTCAGCTGTAATCACGTTCAAAAATGAAATGCAAAGTCTCGAAAGTAAAACACAATATGGTCCCATCTTTCTCTTTTTTTTTGAGTAAATTCTTTTGTTTATTGTTGATTTTAAATATGTTTTAATACCCATAATGCCATCTCACGTGAAATAGAAGAGTAAAAGGAAGGTGTATACTATGGTATTTTATTTCATTCTGTGATTAAGTTATTTGTTAGAGTTTTGTTTTCATCAATGTTCGGATTGGTTATGTAATAGATTTTTGTATGTATTGATAAGACCTAGGAAATCTGTTTGAGAGTTACATGAATTTGGAGTAAGTTTGATAAAGATTGATTCTAAAAATAATCTTTTGAACCAATTGTTCTCTGTCTTAAGGATTTTAGTGTTCTCAAAATCAAATGTATGCCCTGTACGAATGGAGTGATCACTCAAACCAGAATGAATATTGTCTTTTTTCTTGATTGCTGACTGATGTTGTGTAAGACGTTTGTGTATATATTGTTTTGTTTGTCCAACATATTTTAATGGATGTGGATTTGGGAAACAATCCTTACATGAGATTTCATAGATAACATTATGAATTAAATTAGAGGGAGTTGAATCTTTTAGTTTAGTAAAAATAGAATCCAATTTTTCTAGATTGAACCAAGCGGGAGTGAGTTGAAAAGGTTTAAGAAGAGTTTGTGTTCTCTTTTCAATTTCAGAACAAAAAGGAAGTTTTATGTATTTGGCAACTGAATTTTTGGAATTGTGAGAAGTATTGGAAGGGTTGTTAATGGAAGGCTGTAATGAGGTGGTGAGAATATGTTTTCTTTTCTTTATTTTTGAGAGAATAAAATGTTCTGGGTACATGTTCTTAATGAGTGTATCTTTAATTAGTTTCAGGTTGTCATTCCAAAAGGTGTGATCTGATAGGAGACAGGCTCTATCAACTAAATTGTATACAACAGATGTTTTATACTTGGTAGGAGCATAGGAAAGAAAATTTAAATACCGGCCAGACCAAGTTGCTTTACGATACCAATTAGTGGAGCATCTCCCACCTGACAAATAAACACTTACATCTAAAAAAGGAATGCTACCATTGCTAGATTTTTCTATTGTAAATTGTATGTTTGGATGGAAAGAATTGAAAAGATTAAAAACCTGATCTATATGATTTACGGGTATTAGAAGGATCGTGTCATCAACATAGCGATAGTAAATAGGAATGGAATGGGGAATATTATTGAAAATTTCTTTTTCTAAAGCAACAAGCACAATGTTAGCTATGACAGGGGATAATGGGCCCCCCATCGGGCAACCAAAAATCTGTTTGAAGAATTTATTGTTGTAAGTGAATATGGAAGAATCAAAAATGAACGTAATGATTTCAATTAATAGGTCTAGGGGAATGGTAGTTATGAGGCTGTCAAAATGGGTAGAGATGTAATCTATGGCTATATTTATAGGAGTATTGGTATATAAGGATACTACATCAAACGAAACAAATTGATGGTGAGGGTATTGTGAAAAATCAAAGTTTCGTAATCGATTGACAAACTCAAAAGAGTCTTTTAGTTGGAAATCGTTACAAGATAATGGTTCTATAATTTTATAAATGAATTTTGAAAGGTGGTAGACCGGACTCCCTATGTTCGATACCACAGGTCTGAGAGGACAACCTGGTTTGTGAATTATAATTAGGCCATAGATTTTTGAAGGTACTCCATTATGGCATGTAAGAGATTTGTAAGTTTTAAGATCAATGTGCTCTTCATCCAAAAGTGATTTGATAATCTGATTGTTTCTATTTTGAATAGATAGTATCGGGTTAGTATTTAATTCTTGATATGTTTTAGTATCTTTTAAGAGTTCTGACATTTTATCTTCATAATCTTTTTTAAAAACTAATACTGAACAATTACTTTTATCTGCTCTGATTAAAGAAATGTGAGGATGGGTTTTTAAAAATCTTTTCGTTAGAGAAACATCTTTGGAGACACATTTATAAAAAATACTTAATTCATTTCTAGAATGTGTGTTCTTTAGTGAGCAAAGTAAGTTGTTAAATTGTAATCTAGTATTATTAATGTTCCTGTCAAATTGAGAACAATCAGAATCAGAAAGTTGGTGCTTAGCTTTGTTAAAAGCCAATTCTAATGAGCTAATGAAAGACAGAAAAAAATTATGTAGATTTAATTTTGATAGTGGTAATGCGAATTTTGGACCCAAAGCCATGATATATTTTATGTCATTTTCTATAGAAATATCAGTTTTATTATGAAACCATTCCGAACAGTGATTTAAAATGACAAATTTGAAATGTTTATGTAGAGTATATGATTTGGAAAATAGGTAATTAAAGTACCAAGTATAAAACATCTGTTGTATACAATTTAGTTGATAGAGCCTGTCTCCTATCAGATCACACCTTTTGGAATGACAACCTGAAACTAATTAAAGATACACTCATTAAGAACATGTACCCAGAACATTTTATTCTCTCAAAAATAAAGAAAAGAAAACATATTCTCACCACCTCATTACAGCCTTCCATTAACAACCCTTCCAATACTTCTCACAATTCCAAAAATTCAGTTGCCAAATACATAAAACTTCCTTTTTGTTCTGAAATTGAAAAGAGAACACAAACTCTTCTTAAACCTTTTCAACTCACTCCCGCTTGGTTCAATCTAGAAAAATTGGATTCTATTTTTACTAAACTAAAAGATTCAACTCCCTCTAATTTAATTCATAATGTTATCTATGAAATCTCATGTAAGGATTGTTTCCCAAATCCACATCCATTAAAATATGTTGGACAAACAAAACAATATATACACAAACGTCTTACACCACATCAGTCAGCAATCAAGAAAAAAGACAATATTCATTCTGGTTTGAGTGATCACTCCATTCGTACAGGGCATACATTTGATTTTGAGAACACTAAAATCCTTAAGACAGAGAACAATTGGTTCAAAAGATTATTTTTAGAATCAATCTTTATCAAACTTACTCCAAATTCATGTAACTCTCAAACAGATTTCCTAGGTCTTATCAATACATACAAAAATCTATTACATAACCAATCCGAACATTGATGAAAACAAAACTCTAACAAATAACTTAATCACAGAATGAAATAAAATACCATAGTATACACCTTCCTTTTACTCTTCTATTTCACGTGAGATGGCATTATGGGTATTAAAACATATTTAAAATCAACAATAAACAAAAGAATTTACTCAAAAAAAAGAGAAAGATGGGACCATATTGTGTTTTACTTTCGAGACTTTGCATTTCATTTTTGAACGTGATTACAGCTGAATGATAGCATGTGAAAAGATCAATTAATAATCACTGTGATACATTCTCAAAGATGAAGATTTTAGTGTAATTATCCGTTTTAATAAGATCACAACGTACATAGTAAGTGTAAAATATGTAAATCCTTCTTATGTATGATTTTTAATGTAAATTTTAGCTGTGTTGTCCTGATGATGCCTCAAATTGTAGGCGAAACGTCGACATAATAAATCTTTTATAAAAAGGGCTTTTTTGAGACAACCTTCCTTCTGTGTTTGAGCTGCCCTGAGAACATCACTTGACTCCTGTATATACTTCGATAGTTCGAAAATGTGGGCCCAGGAATTTTCAGACACACTGTCTAAGGATCCAATGGATCCTTCTAGCCACTGAAATTCACCTGAGACTTTTTAGAACTGTCGAAGTAGTATATACAGGATTTATCACGTTTTGGCCGAAAAAAGTCATTTTAGAATTTGTAGCTCCACAGGCCCGCAGTCTCAGGTGAATTCAAGTGGCTAGAAGGATCCATTGGATCCGTCGACAGTGTGTCTGGAAATTCCGGGACCCAATTTTCGAACTGTCGAAGTATATACGGGATTTAGCACGTTTTGGCAGAAATAAGTCATTTTAAAATTTGTAGCTCCACAGGCCCGCAGTTTCAGGTGAATTCCAGTGGCTACACAGAACCATTGGATCCATAGACAGTGTGTCTGAAAATTCCGCGGCCCACATTTTAGAACTGTCGAAGTATATACAGGATGTCCCATGTTTTGGTTGAAATAAGTAATTTTCGAATTTTTGGCCATTTCTGGCAATTTTTGCCCGCTTTTTCGGCCAATTAACAGAAGGTTTTCAATGCCAAATGATTTTTAAGATTGCTACTATATCATGAAATTGAACCGCGAGTGATGATTGAACATCTTATCATTTTTGGCCAAATGTAGCCAAAAACTTTTTTGGCCCAGTGACTTTCAAGTACTTCTAAAGACACAAATTCCTGCGCAAACCAGAGCATCCTATTACATTCCGTGTATGAGTTATAGCGGTGGCCGCTAACTTAATATTAAGTTAGCCCATCTTTTGTATCTCCGGCTATTCAAAAGCTACAAAGTTCGTTTTCTCGCTACAAAAAAGCTACAAAAAAGACATAAAATCGCCACTATTTTGTTTTGCCGGCCTGAGGGGGGTGGTCCGCCAACTTTATATACATGCAACAAGGCTTTCGAGAGAACAGATCCACTATCGACCCACTATTCATTATCAAACAAATATATGAAAAATCCTTAGAATTCCATAAACCTGCATATATGTGCTTTGTCGATATGACCAATACTTTTGACAGAATGCTCTCAAAGGATGTCTTAATGAGGACCAAAGGTCTAAACCATAGAATAATGAATTTGATATATGATATCAACACCCAGTGTAGAACAAAAATCAGAGCAGGACATATGACAACAGAAAACATAAATGTAAACACAAGTATTAGACAAGGCGAATACTAACTGACCAACTGACTGGAATTAGAGTCTTAATGGCGTTGCGATAAATTATAAATTGTGATCCAGAACATGATTAAATGTTTAAGTTACACGTTTAAAAGTAATTTGTGTTTATTCCCTAAAAACAAAAAGCAAACATCAGGATCATATAGGTTTCTAAGAGAAGGTAAGGTAAGCTTGATTACATTTTTGTATTAAAGTCGGTGATATCAAACAATTCTGGGGTTATATCCTATTGTTACCGTCAATCACTGGAATTCTCTTTCATAAATATTCGCAGTTTATGCAAACAAATACTTTGCACATATAGTTCGTATATGTAATCAAATATTCACTCAGTCCCTTTTGATAATGGATAAAATAATAGAAAACCATCCTAGAACAGCTGGATATAAAATAGAAACAACCGCGTAGATGCAGTCTATTATGCTGACGATGTTATCCTATTCCAGATTCTGAAGATAATCTCCAAAGGTAACGACACTCTTTTAACACTACATCAAGAGAACTAAAACAATAATGTTTTAATTAAAATGAATTAAAAACATTATGGAGCATACAAGGCACAGCACTATATAACAGAATACGGGACGAAGATATCAGACAATAATGCAGAATACAGAACATAGGGAAGTGGGTGAGACAAAAGCGAAGGTTTTGGAACAAACATATAAAGAGAATGAAAGGCAGCAGACTCCTTAAAAATCCAAAAATGAATAACCCAGTAGGAAAAAGATGGCAGGGAAGACCACCAAAGCTATGGCGAGAATGCTGGACCTCAACTTCCGGGGAAGACATGTTGGCAATGAACAGGCAGTAGCCAAATAATATATATCCATATTAGAAAAAAAAAGAAGATTTTTACTCCTGGGACCACTTCGGGTTTATTAAGGCCACTCCGTACTCTCTGGCCTAAGTAAGGTTAACGTCTTCCATTCTAGGACCACTTACACTGTGCTACACCGGACTCTATATAAGGCCTATCTTCTACCTTTTCTGGGCAATCTCGACTTTTACTATAATTAACTTCAATAGACGACTTAAGTAAGGTGTTATATTTTATTTGCTCAGCAAATGCCCACTTATATGAAATAAATTTAAATAATTTTATCTTGTTTCAGATATCAGGTTGAATTGTGTTAAGATTGTTAAGAGCAGTAGTAATAGAACAAAAAGAGCTCTCTTGAAGGCATTCGTTACAACTCTAAGCAACGCTCAGAATGGGATAGGGTCGACAGCATCTTAGTGGTATATAAAGCTTAAAGCGAAATCTATATATGTAGTAATTGATTTGTACCGAGGAAATATATTTCAGATCTTCTTAAGAGAGTCTAAAACTTTATAAAGTCAGTCAGATCAAAGTTCTAGAATTTTGAGCAGCACTTTAAAGTTTATAAATTTAAACGACTTTTGGAGCTATACCATTTCTTAAACTTTCCAAATGATAACACTAATCCTATTTATCTCGTTTAAACTCATAACATTACACTCTCGAATTTTTTAAGTGAGGAACATACAATACAGAGTAGTTTTCAGTACATCACAGGCAAGAAGTGGTCTTAAATAGATAAAAAGTCTAAGTGACTGTGAGTTCAGACGGCATCAAAAGTTGGAGCGAGTTCAATTTCCTTAAATCACGAAAAGGGTGCTTTGAATATTTCTATAGCGGAGGGAATGGTACAATTGAAATAATATGTCCACAATTTTCTAATGCCTAAAAAATTTTAAAATATTGTCATTTCAAGAGGAAATTTGGAAAAGTAGATTATATCTCACTAAAGTTTTTTCATTAAACTACTAAGTTTATGAATCAGGAACTTCTAAGAATAAAGAATAGAACCTACTGAATCAATGTGAACTTTAAAAATTAAATTCATTTTATGCAAAGCCAAGCAAATATTTTTCCATTTACATCAGAAAGGAGGATGCTGTAATTACAGCAACTACTAAACATTCTGAGATCGTGGGGTTAATATGAATCCCGAAGGTGGGAAAAAATTCTGAATTTTCCGAAGCCGGGGGTAACTCAGAACGTACATTTCAGATTTTCTAGTAGCAAAAATTATTTGGAAGAATTTTATTCCGTGTAGGGTTGTTTTTAAGATGCCTACAAGTCACAAGGAACGACAAAATAAGAACTGAAGAAATATGGCAACGAATGGGAGTAGAATGCTCAATAACAAGAAAATTAGAAAAGCAGAGCACTACAATGGTATGGTCACGTCCAAAGAATATCAAAACATAGATGGCCAAAACGAATAGGGACCCCCAGGGGGAAGACGGAGAAGACGACCGGCACTAAGGTGATGCGGTGATGACATGCGAGGATAGAGACCTGAGAATTGGAGACTGGAAGGTGAGAGAACTGTGAATGGCAAGAACGGCGAACTCGTAATGGGAAAAGGCCGAAAAGAAGAAGAATTTTATTTAAATCGATATGCACCTATCTCAATTTAAAAATTTCAATTCAAAAATAGTGTTGACAAAGTGTGACAAACTTTGGTGTTGAGAATAGCCTCGAGAATGAAAAAAGCTCATAATATATTTTGAGATCAAAACTTACTAACAATCGTGGAAAACTTTTAAATTCGCTTACATTGGAAAGGAAACAATGACAGTAATCGAATTTATGGAAAGTTATAGTGATCCACTCCATGAAAATTATTGTTATTGTTATTCATGTTCTCTCATATTTTATTCGCGTACATATATATCCACATTTATCCAAAACAGTTGAATGCCTGCGGATAATAATTCTAATATTTCATAGGTACAGCTGTGCACAAATACATCTCTACAATAATGTAATCATTTTTGGTTGTATTATTAAACCAATAGTTATTTTAGAGCGTCATTGGAAATAAAAATTGTTTATCCCACACATGACAGTTATGACTGTCATTATTAATGCCATTTTAGGCAAGTAAGCTATCAAACAACACACTAGTCTGTTATAATCCATAACTTACTAGTGAGTTGTAGATTATAAGTCACGTTCATATTTAAAGTATCGGGTGTTTTTTTTTTAAAATTTCACCTCATAGTAGGCTGTGGATAGTTGTTTGTGAATGCACCTTACTAAAAAATGTTAATATTGAAGTAGGTTGGCATAACCTCACTTTTTTTATAAAAATTGAAACTGCTCCAATCAGTTACTAGTGCCTTGAAAAAGACAGCTTAAGTCTGTTAATTAGGCGTTAGATAAATGAGACTAAAGAATATAATAATCTAAATGCGAGAACCTCGGTGAAAACAAACTTGACAACTCTTAACTCTCCCAAGGAACAATAGTCTTCGAAGTGCTTGGAACGATTTGACTTTTGATAACGACATTTTTTAGTAAGGTGCATTCACAAACACTATCCACAGCCTACTATGAGGGGAAATTAAAAAAAAACACTCTATACTTATGATACGAAGATTGTTCTGTTGAGTTCCCCAGGGTTAAATGAAACACTTTGTTTATGAACTGTCGACGTTTCGTCTATTTATTGTAGACATATTCATGACTCTGGATAGGATATTTTTTTACCATATCATTGCCATTATTTCCATTATATTACCATTGCATATCGCTCTCGGTGGGCAACGTTTGGTCTATTAGTATTTTCCGAGTTGTGAGTGGCTTCGTTATTAGTTTTGATGTTTTAACCAATAGAGTAGCTTATTTCTATGGTAATATAAAAAATGGTAACTCAAATATTAAAACCTGGAAAAAAATATCCCATCCAGAGTCATGAATAATGTCTACAATAAATAGACGAAACGTCGACAGTTGTTAAACAAAGTGTTTCATTTAACCCTGGGGAACTCAACAGAACAATCTTCGTATCACTCATCCAAGTCCACGAGAGCCAACACCACAACTCGATACTTATATTCAAAGGTTGCCCGTGGCAAACAAACAAACAAGCTACTTTAACCAAAATGTAAAAAGTTATTCTGACATTTATGGGGTACTGAGACGCAAGTAGCTTTGATTTGATCACAAAGCTTATTTATGCTTTGCATCAACAAGAAGTGGAGGTCATAACAGGTGCTAGGACTGGTCACATACGCTCGGAGTTCTTTTTACCGGTTTCCCGGGTTGTCTGAGTATGTCCCTAAAAGGGCATAAGAACATAGATTATCGACACTTTTGGTGTCATGGGCCCACGGTCTAATAGGTTTTTACTATTTGTTACTGTATTTTCTTACTGTTGTTAATTATAGAATAGACATTCTTGTGTAATTTATAATATATATCTATGTGCGACTCAAATTGTTAGGTTTAATAAAAAGTAATTTTCATTTTTGTATACAAGTTTTCACTAAGCGTCCTGACAAAATACAAACCTTTTAGGGCGCAATGAACTAACATTTTGGGAAATACTGGTCTAGCCGACTATAATAGTGAATATTGCCGCCGGCCCTTTTAAAAAAACAACAAAAATCCTCGTGTAATACACTAAGAAAAATATTTATAAAAAATATATTTATATATTTATATATAAAAAAAATATAAGTATATAATATTAATATAAAATTATATCAAATATATTTTGTAAAAATATAATACAACTAGTCACATTTTTTGACTCCAGGACGCTTTCATGAGATAAAAAGTATTAAAACGTAATTTTAAGTTTTTTAAGACATCTCCGGTTCTTTTTTTGTAAAACTATTTTTTTTTGTTAAATTCTAGTATTTTTTTAATCCCAACTATGGTCCAGTTTTTTAAAAACAATTCATTGCGAGAATTATTAAAACTTTTGGAGACATTCGAAATAATTAATGAAAAGAGCAGAAATGATATAATATATATTGTTTTTATACAAAATATTAAAAACAATTTCTTCTGGGCCTTTCTAGATAATGGCACATGCTAAAAGACTCTAAAGGCAAACTTTGGCCGTTTTTTCGTCAATTATTTATAACGGAATGCTCCGTATACCGTTAATTAGAAATACTCTAATATTATCCTTATACTACATTATTATTTTATATTGCAAATTTTTTGTTTTTTTATTGGGCAGTATAAAGTTACATATAAGAACACTAAGAACAATTGTGTAAACTTGTATACATAGGAAAGTATCAGAAACATAAAATTATATTTTCGGTAAAAATACGTTAAAGGTGGAAACGAGCCTTTCCAAAAGTTATTGAGACCGACAAGGGCAAATGAACCGAGCTTATCCTATGAAACGCCGTCCTATGAAAATAGCTTTTCTCTATAGAAGAGATGAATTCTGAATAACTCGCGGTTTCATTAAATTGTACTATTTTTCCAGTACCGTACTATGTACTGTAATATTTAAATAATATATTTAGATATCTCTACTTTCTTGGAAATACCAGGTTGTACTATACCACTATACCTATTAATACAACTATAAATACCACTATATACTGTAATATTTAAAAAATCTACTTAGATATCTCTACATTCTTGGAAATACCAGTTTCCAGAAGAAATGAGATTATTTAATATTCCCGAAACAGCTTGAGATATTTCGTATTTATACCGCCGTGCTAACATTTAACAAAAGTATATGTTTTCCAATACAAACATAATTTTTAACAGAAATTTACTGTCACATCCGCATACCATAAGGCCATATTCCAGGCCACGCACCCAATAATTATATTAATTTCATCAGACAATTCAACACTTTTTGCTTCTTTCTCAAAAAGGGCTCATCTTAGAAAAACTCGGGAGCACTTACCTTTCCATTTCAACAGGAAATTCTTAAATTATTTTTATTTGGAAAAATCATTGGCGTACTCTTTTTGACTTTAAAAATATGAAATATCACTGTGTACTAAATGTCACTTAAATATATAAAGCGGTTTTGGAAATATTCACTAATTTCTCCTTTTCTCGTTAAACATTAGCACTCCGTATTTTCCTAACCAAACGTATTTGGATCATGATTTATAATCCAAACTACTATCAATTTTCCATGTAGGATTTCACCCTTAATTATACGTATACCATTATGGAACACCCTGTAGGTATATTTACATAATAAATGTTTCTATGTTCTGGCACGAAGATGACAGCTATTCTAGCACTAAAATGGCCGAAAATAGTGCTTTAATGAGGCATTGTTTTTGGTATTTTTTTTTTGTTGGGTTGGTAACAAGATATTCCCTAATGCTGTCTGTGTAAAAAATGAATAATGGTCTGAAAATTTACATATGTCTAGGAAACAGCAGTAAATGCCACGATAAAAAAAATCCCCTTATTAGAAATTTTAAATTATTTAAACATAAATAAAAATGAAATGGAAGCCGGAACATAGAAAATGTGGTAAAGTACTCGTTGCAGAAGACATTCCCAGCCCTCGTCCGTTCTAAAACTCGGGCTTGGAATATGACGTCTTCTGCAACTTGTACTTTAAACTACGATTAAATAAATGTGGAAGGTGGTTCCTATTTTCAAGAAAGGTTAAAAGTACATATTTCAATTTCCAAAATAATTATTTAACAGATTTAGTTGGTAAAATAAATCTCGTTAAAGGAATTTTTTTCAAACCATTAAGTTAGAGTTTTTTACTTGCCATATTTTTTGTACCTTTTTTAATTCGATATTAATTCATTATTATTATCACATTCTTTAAAATAAAATTTTAAGCTGATTTATTGTTCTTTAGATTAGTTCAGTTTTTGAAAATACCTTAAGGTTTGTTATGAATTTTTAGCACAAGCAATTTCGCATTAAGTGTTATTTGTGAAATCCTAAAATGACGACTGATTGCGTGAAGGTCCGCTGTAGTTTACTCTAGATTATGGCTAATCAATTGTTGCAAGCTACTATAGACAGTGATGGGGAGGTCGATGTTTCCAAAATTCTCTTACAAAACCAAGAAATAAGAAGATATCTTGGATATCTTGTAAGAATGAAGGTATCAGTACAATGTGACAATAACCCTTGACTTATAGTGTTATAGTTAAAATGTTAAAAAAACAGAAGTTTAGTCTATTAAAACGGGATTTGTAATTTTCCTTCCTCTAATTCCTAATTCCTAAAGTCCTGCATCATCTCAAGCCTCTAGATAGCGCTATGCTATGTAAGCGGATTCCTAAAAACTAGCTGACAAATCATAAGAGTTGTACGTATTAATAGTCTAGTACATTTGGTGATACCCAGTTATCACCTATTTGTGTTACTAATGCCCAGGCCTGATTTATATTCCTTTCATTGTCCGTCCTATTATAAGTAGCTGAGATGGAGTTCATTGCATTTTCAGTTCATTTTCGATTATTTGTCTAATAAATATTAATTGGAATTCGATTAATTGAGTTCCATTACTTGTCCTATAACCTGGATTATGGTCTATTTTATCGATGGTACAAGAGACGGTCTATTATATAAAGTTAAAAAAAATTGATGGGATCTTCTTCTTCTATCTTCCTAATACGAGTTTAAATTAAGATCAATGGAAAAAAATACCGCAAAATGGCCAAAAAATGAGGTACTTGACGTTTTTCTTAATAATTGAATCACATCTAGATACCGCAGTTTGAAAATTATCGTCTTTATAAATTTAAAAACTCTAATTGATTTGAATTCAAATACCGTTTCGTATTTAATTAAGAAAACCCTAGGGAGTTTCTACAATAAGAAGCACTAGAGATATCGTAAAAATTTTAAAATCATGTTAGAATTTTTTTGTGGTTCTTGGAGGGTCTAGGGTCTAAATATTTGGCTTAGTGTAAATCTTTTCTATGCACTAAATGAGAGTATTCTTTGTTTTTTAAATGGGCCGTAGGCCACCACTATCTTAACCGACCAGCGCACTCAGATTCTAAACGAACTTGAAGAAAACTACCACATATATTTTTATAGAAAACAGTAGTAATTCAGACAATTTAAGGGAAGCATATTAAAGCATCTCTAAAGAAGATATGAACAGAATGTAATGGAAGACCAGCGTGTATTACGGTATATTACTGATCTGGTTTCATTTATTCCGCAGATTATTTTGTGACTGTTTCTATTAACATCGATCTAGATCTAGGAACTCATCGTTATTGCAGTTACGTATTCATTAATTATACCAATGAATAGGAAATATCTATGGTTACATATCTTTTTCAGTGGCACTTGTCACGTTTTTAAATTATGTATCATCTCACAAGGCATTTTGCATTTGTCGTCTGGAATAATTAAACCGTAAAGATTTTTTTTGTATGGCTGGACATGTAATTATCCCCTTCCTATTAACCTTATATAACTTTATTTATTTTTAGAGCAAAGTCTGTTTTAATCTTACTGAACTAGAAATGTCACGCTCACCGTAATGCCAAACATTTCTAGAAGCAATTGCTGTATTTATATAAGATGTTTCAAAAATGTATAATACTAGCAGTAATCGAAGTCAGCAGGATCGTTTATGAATATCATATTTGTATTATTTTTCTGGAGTGGACTGCAGAAAGGTAATCCATAGATTTAGATTTATAAACATAGATCTCTAGATATAAATCTATTATACCTGGAAACTTGAAACTTTGCTCGCATACAGCTTCAGTATAGAACGGGTCCAAAAAGCTGAAAATTACGAATTTCTCTTTAGGGGATGAAACATAGGGGCGAAAGGTTTCGAGCTACTTGCCGAAAAACTGTTTGAACTTTTAAACATGGCATGATTATAGCTTAGGCCTCCCAAGTATATCGAAACCCCAAATTTTCCTTACCGATGGGGTAAAAGACGGGATGTAATTTAATGGTGCCCAAATGGCTAGAAAACTCAAACTTGGCATGCTTATAGCTTCGGCTCCAAGATGGTTCAGGAAAATAATACAAGGAAGAAAAAAATACGGGTAGGTAATATTTTTTTCTGAGGTATTTCTGGATTAATTAAAAACTGTAAACTCGGCATGGTTATAGCTTAGCATCCTCAGTGGCTCGAAAAAATTTAAAAATTTCGAATTTCACTTGCCGAGTGAGTGAAGGTGAAACGTAATAGTTACAAAAGAAACTTAAAATTTGGTACAGTTATATGGTTTAATTGGTAGCGGGCAGATACTCACTTATGATCCCAGTAAGCGACAGATCTACTTCAGGGGAGCAACCCTGCCATACGCGAGCCTTGGTTTATCTCCTAAGACCATACAGGGGAAACCATTGTCCCACTTCCACTTCATGTCCAAACCAATTCCTATACCTCTTAATATCCTAATCCACTCGCCAACCCGCAAGGTCAGCGTGGCGAGTTATGGCCATTTACCCCCCTATGGATCAGTCCAAACAAACAAGGCCCTCAGTCCCCGGCAGTCCGTGTACCCTTGGTGAAGGTAGCAACCAAGCAAGTCTGCGGACAGAGGGTGCGAAGAATCACCGGCAGAGATCGAGCTACCAGTAAAGACGACCATGGCAACGAACAAAGGATTACGAACATAGCCCCCACAGATATCAAGAAAACTGAAAAACAATCGAAAAAACGCCATAAATTAAAAATAGCAACTTTCAACGTCCGAACCTTATCATCTGAAGAGAAAATCACAGAACTGGAAGAAGTAATAAAACATGTAAAATGGGATATAATAGGCTTATGCGAGGTGATACAGATGGGAGAGAGTCTAAAAATCTCGGAATCAGGCCATTATCTATATTACCGCGGAGACAACGATAAAAGAGTAGGCGGTATTGGTTTCCTAGTACATAAGAGACACAAAGATAATATTATTACCACCAATGTCCACAATGACCACATGTCAGAAAGAGTAGGATACACGATACTAAGACTAAACTCTAGATATAACCTAAAAGTTACTATAGCATATGCACCAACAACAAACCATGAAGATCAAGAAGTAGAAGCATTCTACGAAAACATTAAGGCAGCACTAAGTCACACACCCACGCACTTCAACACAATCCGCGGGGATTTAAATTCCAAAGTAGGAGTAAAATCAGAGGAAACATAAATAATACTAGGAAGGTATGGCATCGGCACTAGAAATCCCAGAGGTGAAATGCTGGTCAACTTTGGTCAAATAGTGAAGGAAACATAACATCTAACAGATCCGAGTTAATACAAATAGTAGAGGAATTTTACAGAGAACTGTATTAGGGCAAGGTAGACATTAAAACAAAAGACAAAGAAACAACCCAAAAATATGGGGTACAAAATCAAGGTTCCGGAGAAATTCCCGAAATCGATGGTGAGGAGATTCTAAAAGCACTAACACAAATGAAGAACAATAGATTAGCAGGAACAGACTATATAACGATAGAAGCAATAAAAATGGGAGGTATCATTCTTATCAATAAAATCAAAGAACTTTTTAACCTTTGCCTAACAAACACCACCATACCAGGGGATTGGAACAACGTATTGATGATACTGCTTCATAAAAAAGGAGATGCTACAGACATAGCCAACTATCGTCCCATCAGCTTACTCTCTCACTTATACAAGTTTTTTACAAGAATAATAACCAACAGACTAGAAAAAAAAGCTTGATTTTTATCAATCAGTGGAACAGGCAGGATTTCGCGCAGGATTTGGAACTACAGATCATCTATTGGCCTTAAAAACTCTTATTGAAAGAACAGTGGAGTATAATAGTCCGTTGGTTCTGATCTTCGTGGACTTCCTTAAAGCATTTGACACTGTAGAACCAGATGCAATTCTCAAAGCTCTTAGTCAATGCCGCATTGACTATAGGTATACTAGACTAATACACAATGTATATAAAAATGCAACAGCATTCGTGAGGCTACACAAAAACACAATTAAATTTCCACTCGAAAGAGTAGTTAGGCAAGGAGACACTATGTCACCTAAATTTTTTATTACCGTCCTCGAATACGCATTCAAACAGCTGGAATGGGAACATAGAGGCATAAACATCGACGGTAAGAGATAAAACAACTTGCGTTTTGCCGACGACATCGTGCTTATCGCCGACAAGATACAAGAATAGAAGAAGCCCAAGAAATGCTGACAGAACTAGCAAATGCCACCACAAAAGTAGGACTACAAATAAATACACAAAAGACGAAGATAATGACCAATCTAGTTTTCGGAGAAACTCTCACATTGGGAAGTCACAACATCGACGAAGTAAGAGAATATAGATATCTAGGCCATGACATAAAAATACACAGAGACAACCAAACGCAGGAGTTACAAAGACGAGTGGGGCTTGGATGGGCAGCCTATGGTAAACTGAACGGAGTATTCAAGAGTGATATCCCGGTCTGTTTAAAACGTAAAGTGTTTAATCAGTGTGTGCTCCCTGTCATGACATACGGAGCAGAGACACTCACGCTAACAAGAGTGAGTGCAGAAAAACTTAGAATAGCTCAACGTAAAATGGAACGATCTATGCTGGGAATAAAGCTATCAGATCGCTTTAGGAACATAGATATCCGCAAAAGAACGAAAGTGGAAGACATTATTAAGTGGATTATTAGAGTGGCGACCGAGAAATGACAAACGAAGTGTGGGAAGACCTTCCACAAGATGGCGAGATGACATAAAAAGAATCGAAAGTCAATGGACGAGTGTGGCTCAAGATCGTAAGCAATGGAAATGTAAAGGGGAGACTTATGTCCAGCAGTGGACTACGATAGCTGGGTAAAGAAGAAGATATGATTTAAAATGTCGGATAAACCTAAATTTCCTTTTCTGGGGGGTAGAAGAAAGGGTTGAGGTTAGTTCGACCTCTCACCAAATACATGGACGTGTTTGGTATAAATTCATTTTCAGTTAACAAAACCGCTTCGTTTCTTTAATAATTTTTCAATTTCAAAAAAGTGGCACAAATAAATTTTACTTTACAGCTAATAGTAATTTAAAATATCTCTTATTGATTACGTTGTATGACAAAATTTTCACTTTTCTCACAACTATAAAGACGGTATTTATTGATTTATAGGTGTTTCATACTTGAAAACCCCATTTCAAAATCTATCATTCGATACGTTTGTTTGTCCTATTTTCGCTTATGTCTGACAATTTAATGGCGTTGCTAAACAATGATGAATGTCTAACTACTGTACGCTATTGGAGAGCTTTAAAAATACATTTTTTGATCTAACGCATCAAAATTTTTCAACGTCTGTGTTTACGTTGTTTTAAAAAGTTATGCAGAAAACTTCGCCGATAATTGAAATTTTCCAGTTCCGTGAGTTGAACAAAAATTTAGGAAAAGTTTTAATGAAATGTGATTGCTGACCTTTGTGATATTAAACGGGGAAAACACAAATTTTTCGACAATCTTATGGGAGAATAAGGAAGTTTTCAAGTGGCTTTTGAATTTTGAAAATCAAATTAATTTGTTAATTAAAATTGTAGCCGGATTACCATCTTTACTATACAAGTGATTGGAGTAGTACACTCCAATTCAGAACTACGTGCGAAAGTTGTATTTCCTAAAATTTCTCATTTAGTGTCGTTTTTGAATGAAATCGTCCCTCAAATAAAAGTTGAATAATTTATACTTGAACAACATTAAGTAATTTGGAAATTTATGTTGTTCGTGAGTAATATATTATTAATTACATCTCGAAATATCTGTATCTTCGCCCATAATTTGCACAATTGCTTTGTAATATATCAACATAACAGTATTTTACAAAAGAAAGATATCAAATTTCGATTACGCCCAAAGAAAGGTCTTTTCTACACAACTGTACTAACAAATATTTGTTAATCTACAACACTTTCTTTAAAAAGTAACTTATAATTCCGTGGAAATATTAATAGGTAGGTACACACTATTAGCTCAGTATTTTGTAAATATAGTTACTTATTAATTTAAAATCCAATATTATTATTATATTATCTTAATATTATAAGATTAAAAGTGGTATCGGCGTATCGCATGGAAATCAGCTCCCACATCGAGCAGCCTTCATAATTTATTAGCTAAGTTGCCGATATTATCGCAATGTTTATATATGCAGCACTACGTTTATTTAAACAATTAAATATGTAATCAAGCGTACTTGTATTAATCTTGCTATCCTGTGGAAATAGTGGCTTTATGATTGGAGCTTTGGAAAGTATCAATTTTATTTTTGAAAAAGAAATCAAGATTTCATTTTATGAAAATATTCCGGCAAACTTTTTACCACATTACTTTTAAAGTGACATGACGGCACAATATGGAGATCAAGCAATGAACACAATAATCCTAGAATGTTCGTAATTACTTTAAAAATTGGTGATAAAAGTAGGTAATAAATTCAGTCGAATTAAGTTGTAAAAAGAAAAGTAGAGGCATATTTCATCTAACTTTAATTTGAAGTTCGAAAAAAGAATTTTAAGTACTTAATGTGTAATTTTAGAAATATCAGAATACCGTAGAAATAAGATGGCATAGAGGATACAACCCAGATAATATCTTTGTAAGCTGTAGGATCAGACACCAAGTGACAAAAACTATGGAGGAATCGCTACCAAGAACCCAACACCGACCTATCACACGCTCTGTAACCGACATCTGTACAATTATGACCCCTTCTCGAAAGAAACCATCCTGGGAGGAGAAGATGTTCTACAAGCGATATCAATGACTAGAACGGAAAAATGGTGCAAGCAAATTATAACAAATATAGATATGAAACACAATAGTAAACGCGCATGGAAGTTAATAAGGAATCCCAATAACGACCCTTCTCCTCGACCACCCTATCTATCTGGAGTCACACCAGATCAGATAGCCCACGTCTCTTACGTAATGTCAAATCGTCAACTAGACAATCTGTGAACTATAGTCGATTCTAAAAGCATAGAGAGTAATAAATAGCCTTTGACGGGTGATTCCAAAGGCGTGCATTAAATAGTTATTCCAAAATTGTTAAATGTTTCGAAGTTCTAATGGTTTAAGAATTTTATAAGTAAAGTGGCATAAAAGCACCCTCAGTAAAGGGCACAAGGCTTATAATCACACATATCGGCAGTAGTGAGGGATTCGTAGAAGGCGGTTTATTAACATTCCTGTCTAAAGTACAGTTGATTATCTTGAAGAGATGAATGCTGACTGACGTATTTGAAGAATATTCTCAACAAATGTTGGATCTAATTCCTGCAGGTTGGTAATAGTCATGGACAACGCCAGCTATCATTCCAGAAAAGTCGAAAAGTTGCCAACTAGTTCCTAGAGAGAAGCAGATATCATCCGGTGGCTTATGGAAAAAGCAATACACTTCGAAGAGAATATGGTGAAAAAAGAACTTCTTGTAATAGCCCAGGAGCATAAACAGCAATTTTCCAAATACGTTATTGATGAAATGGCAAAAGAACGTAATGTGACTGTCCTTAGACTGCCACCATACCACTGTGAACTCAACCCAATAGAACTACTATGGGCACAAGTAAAAGGTTACTTTGCAAGACATAATACCACATTCAAGATGAATAACCTTCAGTTGCTGTTCGAGAAAGCCTTAAGTGAAATAAATAAATCTAGATTACTGCATAGATGACACTGATTATAAAAGTAAGAAACCACGAAAGTTCGTCCGATTGGTCGCTTTCCGATAACAAGTAATTTATTCATCATTTTTTTGAATAAACTTATTTAACTATTGTACTTTTATTTTCAATAAATTTGTATACCTATTCAAATAATCTTTCGTTGCATTTACAGCAATCGTATCATTAAAATTTCATAAATGCATTTTTAAGTACTCTTATACCTGAAGGTACGCTCATGATGTCAATTATCTACGATAAGCCGAGCCATTTCTATTATATTTCGACCTTTAATAATCCCTTACAGGGTGAATTAGACTGGTCAACACAGGAAAACCATTGAAGGTATACGAAAATTATGGAGACCACCTTGTATGGCTTTTGCATATTTAATGACGGTTTATTACTCTCTATCCTTTTCAAATCGACTATAGACTGGGGAAGATCAAACATCAACGTGACATTAACGACCAACTTTAACTTCCCTTTTAACGCCGATGAAGTAAAACGAACAATTCACCAACTGAAAGAAAATAAAGCAGCGGGCCTGGACGAAATCAGGTCAGAGAAAATCAAGCATTTTGAGCCCTTAACCATAGACTGGCTTACTCAAACGAAGAAGAGCTGCGTCTCCAAAGTACAAATTCCCAAAGGTTGGAGGAAAGCGAAAGTAGTTGCCCTTCTGAAACCAGGAAAAGAGCCAGAAGTTTCTAAGAAGTCCAGACCCGTCTCTTTGTTCACCTTTTTAAGATCCTTGAAAGAATGGTTCTTGACCGAATCTCTGAAATTATCGCAGAGATCATACCAAACCAGGCAAGCTTCAGACCAGGCTAATCGTGCTGTGGCGTTTATTTCATACACTATTGTGATTTGTTTTTTACAGGCAGAGTGTAGATTATGATGAGTCCTGGGGACTAGAAACATGTCCTAAGAAATATATTGATTCTAATTTAAACATCGATGTGTGTTTCATTGGATGGGTGTGACTTTGAGACGTCTACTTATATTTTATCTCCCCATCTTCGAGTATGGACTTCTTCCGAAGATTGTAATTATTAGTTAGTTACTTCAAAAATGTGTAATTTATTTCGAAGTAGTCAGAAATGCTTAAGTATCTTCCAACAGACCGGGAAATGTTCGATTCAGGGGCAAATTCAGAAACGCCACTCACACTCATTTCTACCTACACTCAATTGTATCTCAAAATGAGAGTGAGTGTGCCTTCTCCTCAATTTTGGAATTCAGAAACGTGTAAATCAAGTTACTCAAATACATCTCAATTTAAAAATGATTTGAGGCCTTTGAGGGGAGGATGTTTGGCAATATCGCAAATCGTCATGTTTGCTGCTGACTGTGTTAGTTCAATTTGGTGTTCTGTGCATATATAATGTGGTTTGTGGCAGCAACTGTCAGGCGTCACCTAATTTGGAATCGCGTTTTGCAAAGTCGTTTACGTTGAAACAATGAGCATTCCAAAAAAGTATATGTGTGCAAGAGAAAAGGTCCAATTGCTATATACTATTGGAAAAATAATATGTCGAATGGTGTCTCCACCAAATCTATACCTCTGTAAGATCTCCAAGTTGGTTAAGTGCTGAAGGGGATTTTTGTAATCTCTGATATAATTTCTGAAACAATTAATTGCCTTATTAAACAAATCATACTTTTCCCTCGGTACGCATTTCCATCTTAGGGTGCTACCTACAATTTCATAGTAGGTAGGAAATTAATCGCATCTGTCTTTACCTACCGTGGCACTGATAATTATCTTTCATCCTGAATATATTGTATGAACTCTAGAAATTCATTGAACTTATTAGCCATGATATCAATATTGCTAACACCATCTAACAAACAGAAATGCACAAAAAACTGTCACTAACTACGCTAATGACCATCTGCACGAAAGTCAAAACTCGTAAAAATATGGTTGGGAATTATTTTAAGTGGTGAATTTCAACCACTCAAATGTCACTCAATCTGATACTCAATTTAAGGGACATTTCAATTGAGGAAAGTCTATGAATTTCAAATTGAGTGTAGTGAAGATTTTACTTAAAAATTGAGTGTAGGTGTAGGGTGAGTGGCGTATCTGAATTTGGCCCTCAGTTTGTCAATAACATAATTTCATTTGACTGCCTATTTTCGTAAATAATTTATAAGAAAACTGATATTATTTTCTATGAAAATTGTTATATCAATTATTATTATATTGTTGTGGGACATTCCTACCACCTTGAGATACATATCAAACAGAAATTTAGAGTACTTTTTGAATTACTAATTTTAGTGCTTTGATTACTTGGAATTACTCCGAAAAATGGGTATATTTTTTGATAAGGTACATAACAAAATAAGAAAATCTGTTTAAACATGTTTTTTGAGAGTGTAGGTACAAATGATTAATTCACAAATTACCGTTGGGATCAAATAGTTTTTTATTAGCAAGTTTCTGTTTTATTACGATTCAAAAAGGACCAGTACATATGAAACAAATGGTAAATGATGTGAAGCCAAGCGACGAATGAAATGCAAGACACGTACTTGCACTTAAAATCGATGCACAAAAAACCAAAGGTTTTATATTTCTTCTCATATCTTTTTAACTAAAATTATGATATGTACTGTTACCTCTTGTTAACAATCATTATTCAAAAAATAAAGCTTCCTTATTTGACTACGTTGCCTTCTTTCAATAAACATTAATCAATAGATTCAATTATACGTAGCCACTTAAGCTAAATTTCGAAACCTTATTATTGAAACGTGTATTTTTTTTTACAATAGATTATTAAAAAAGTCTGCTCTCTCAGCCCACTCACAAAAGAATCATATTACGGATTCTTTTGTTATCAATTTAATAAATAATCAAGCATTTTTGTGCGTTCTCAGTAAAAGCACGTTTATTGGAAAAACAAGAAAAAAGAAAGAGGAATTCAATATATTTGTTATCCACGAAATTCCAGTTGTCTAAGTTAAACAGCTTGTTTAGATCGGCTTTGAGAGAAATATTTACCAGACATCACATAAAGACGACAATCCGATTTTACTTCATCATTTTCAATACGAACTTAATTATTTAATTTACTCTACCGCTTTAGATAGCGCATACAGTATAGTATACAAATACAGTAAGGTATTTATAAAGTGTCGGCGCCATATTTTTAGACGCGCCTTAAAAAATAATAATAAGTAGGTATGTAATAGCGCTAAAATGTTGGCTCACTAAAATGTGTTTATTTTCGTATATGCGGGATTATTTACTAGGATTTCCGACATTCCATTGGAGATCGATCTGATCAATAAAATAGTTCAATATGAAATCATTGGACGATCACCACTTTCGCACAAATTATTTTGAATCCATCGATCTGTTTTAAACAACTAATTTAATTAATGAAAACGACTTTTTGCTCAATAATAGATCGTCGTGTAAATAAATTAAAAGGAAAATTAACAAAACTACAATTTCAATCTTATTTGAGCCCGAAAGTGTATTGAATTGCAAAAAGTACTAATCCCAGCTGAATCGGAGGGACAGGTCAATCTGTCAAATGGAGCTTGTTGAAAACCTCCGCAAAATCGAATCAATTAGGCTGATACTACACTAAAAGTGCGATGAATTTAAAAGTTTCATACTTGTTGACGCTAACGTCAACATTATTTAAGGGAATCTTTAGGTTAGGAAATATAATTTATTGTAAACCAATTTAGGGAATTTTTTAAAAAATATACAATTTACTAAACACGCCTTGTTTAACGAAATGAAGAATAATACTGAACCAACGTAAAGCGGCCCAGTAATACACGCTCAATATTATTGCGCAATGTGGGTTGCACATTATTTTGACGGAAGGCCATACATGCTCAATATTATTGCGCAATATTTTGATTTGTGCAATAAATTGTATCGTATGCAGGCAATATTGATGGTTGTGCAATATACTGTGCAATCGCGAGCACAGACGTATAACCTTCAAGGTAATATATTGTGCAAGCAGTTCCAAGCACAATTTCATGTAGTGAAGTAATGTGGAGTTATAGGGATTTGTGTTGTGTGATTATTGCTGTGGGTGCCAATGCGAAAAAGAAGAAGAGCTCTGGTTAATAGCCTTCGGATATTTTTCTAACAAGAGTTCATACTGCTCCCCCATTTTCGCACGATTAGTATAATCTTTACACTTTACATCTCACAGAGCCAGAAGGCCACGATAAACTTCAATGAATTCGAGAATGAATTGCCTATCAGCTTCTTTGGAAGCCATGACGACGCGTACTCTACCACGTGTTGATATTGACTGATGGGATATTGCGCAATATTGCCTACAGACGACACAACCTTTTTCCGTTTGCACAATATATTTTCAAAGATTTGAATTTAGCACAATATATTGCACAACCTTTCAATTTCAACTACACACGATCGACTATATTGCACAAACCTAAATATTGCGCAATAATATTGAGCGTGTATGGGCCGCTTAACTAGGTCAATATTGCACAAATAAAACGCTTCTCTACGGTCAGTCTGTCCTATGTGTTCACACCGGAGATTACGACACGACCTGTCTTCATTCTTCAAGACAATTTACAGCCTTCCAACCTGTAGATAAGACTCAGCACTGTAGCCACTCAACGAAGCCTCAAGATTAAGATTCTACATACAGACCACTGTACCACCTTCGTTCAATACTCGTTTATTTAGGTACAATTAGTTTAATTACAGCATCGTTAGACGTTGTCAATTTGAGCATCACCTTCTTGCATTTTCGCATTAAAATGGAGCTCACACTCTAAGTAAAGTCTAGTAATCTTAATCTTAGAGCTATTCGCTCGAAGTGACTTTATTTTCAAAAAACACTATGAAAGTTTTGGCACTTTACGTCTGGCTCAAGTTCATCAAAAATAAATTTAATTCATGGAAATACTTCGAAAACAATTTTCCCGCACATTTCCCAAAACTTTTCGCATTTGACGTTCCGCGGCTTTACGTTTCGGCAAATATTGTTTTGAACCGTAATTGACAACGTTCGCTCGCAGCGAATAGCTGGCGCTTTTTAATAATCTCAATTTAAATGTGTGTACGTGTGTGAAATAATTCTAGTTTCCAGTATAATAAATGCACTTTAAAATATTTTGACTCGGCGTACGTCATGTTACTCGTATTAAAATAAACACGGCTCTATTCTGGGAGAGAACGAGAAAAAAATGTCGAGTCCGTGTAAATATTTTCAGTCTGGAAAAATTAAAGTTTTCAGCGCTTTCGTCGCCCCCCAAAAAAATTTTTGTTGAAGAGCGACGAGAGGAGGAGATTAGGGGAGTGGAGTAGTACCTTTGTCTTTGTCGCTCTCCTTTCTGCTCGTATCGAAGATGCCTGTCGTCAGGGCCTTCCTTTTGAGTAGGTATGGTCTCCGTTTCGGTTTGGCTGGCACCGAGCTTACATTTTCTGAAAAAGGTTGAAATGTGTAACATTTCGAAATGTCAAATTTATATCTGAAATAACCCTTGAACTTTCCAAATAAAAAAGGACTCTTAAAGAAACGGGCTTTGAAACAACCTCAACTGAAACTTTCAATTGTTAATAACTTCATTGTTGCCATTATTCTCCCAATTAATTAATCCTTATGTAACTTATCTAACTTAGTGAAACAATAGTGCACGCCTGTATTGCTTACCGCTAGGAATTTTGACTGCAACTCCAAGATTCAACGCCTGCAACTTCGCTATGGCGACCTTCTGGAGGACTTTTCTTTCGATTTCCGTCAAATGCAGAAGCGTCGTATCATTCAGTATCACCTGTCTTCCAGTGACGCTATTCCATACACAACTACCCTGAAAAATAAACGTATAAGACAATATCACCATCGTAGAAACGGTTCAATAAACAACATCATCACCATGATCATCGCCGTTACCGTATTCAGCAATCGCGGTAGTGAGAAATTGTTGAAGAAACTGGTGATTACCACCAGCACCGTGAAATAGTTTAGTAATTATGCGTATGATGCAGTAGTAAGCACATAAGAGTTAAATTACTAATACTCAATAAGTATGTATTTGTAATAAACTCCTGGACAAAATTAACGTACCACCATATATATTTTGTG
The DNA here is from genome assembly GCA_946251905.1 of Cryptocephalus moraei. Lineage (NCBI taxonomy): Eukaryota > Metazoa > Arthropoda > Insecta > Coleoptera > Chrysomelidae > Cryptocephalus > Cryptocephalus moraei. The sequence goes on along the minus strand of OX276458.1, from coordinate 29,435,819 downwards.
TTATTCCAAAATAATGATGATTTTCAGTTGTTTAGCAATCTTACAAGTAGGCTCTGGATATACTTCGACAGTTCAAGTAAATGTTGTCAACATGGGTTTTGATTTAAAATTGTAATAGCAAAGAAAAGCATTTTCGATGAAAATTGATTTAAAATCTGATCAGAAATTGTTGCTTATTAAGACTAATTGTTTTGAGCCACTAAGGTTTTTTGTTATTGATTGTGTAAGTGCAAGTGTTCTCCAGTTTAATAACGAATCGCAGAAAAATTTATAAGTGGAAGAAGCAGTACGAGCATCAACTTTGCTGAATGAGGGATATTCGATGCGTCATGTTGCTAATGTGACAGGAAGAAACCATTCCAGCATAAGTCGCAAGGTTAGACGATTTAACGAGACAGGTTCTCATTTACGAAGGCCGGGACAAGGGCGAAAACGGTGTACTAATCCAATAGATGAACGTTTTCTTAGACAATCCGCTCTAAGAAACAGGACAACGACTAGTACCATCTTACAAAATGAACTCGTAGCTGCTCGCAATCTTCTTGTATCTTCCCGAACGATTAGAAGGCGCTTAAATGAAGCTAGATTAGACAGCAGAAAACCGACCAAGAAACTCCTGCTCACCAGAGAACACAAAATCCAAAGGTTGCGTTTTGCGAGACAATATCAAGATTGGACTCGTAATGATTGGAAGAGGGTTTTATTCTCAGATGAAACGAGAATCAGCCTTGAATCTTCTGATGGACGTGAGCGTGTATGGAGAAGGCCAGGAGAGAGATTTGCACGTTGCAATTACTCCCCAAGAGTTCCGTTTGGTAGCTCTGTAATGTTTTGGGGAGGCATCTGTTTCGATGGCCGCACAGAATTGGTCCCCATACGTGGTAGGTCAATGAATGCGAATTATTATCTGGAACATATTGTTGTTGACCATGTCATACCATTTGCTCCTATTGTGGGACCGAATTTCTTGTTTATGCAGGACAATGCTCGTCCTCATGTGGCTGGGCAGGTTATTCGCTACTTAAATGCTATAGCTATTCCGTTCGTGGAATGGCCAGCCAAGAGTCCCGACATGAACCCAATAGAGCATCTACGGGACGATATTAAAAAAAGGATTCGACGTCGTACACCTCCACCGGCCAACCGTAATCAACTGGTAGACGCAGCAATGCAGGAATGGGAAATTATTCGTTCAAAATTTGATTTCCAGTATGCCAAGACGCATGGAAGCAGTAATTAGGAGTAGAGGAGGATATACATGATATTAGAACAGCTCTAAGTCTGAAAATTCTATTGTTTTCGTTTGTTTTCTGTTTGCAAGTTTGCATCGTTTCCAAGAAATCCCAAAAAAATTTCTTTAATAAAAAATTATTAGAGATAACGCCCTGATTTGCTAATTTCATTTACTAGCTACTAGACAGTACCTAACTGTAAGCTTTTATAAAAATGTTATTGCAATATTAATTTCTGTATTGTAATTATACAAGTTTAATTGTGTGGTGCGTTAATTTTGTCCAGAAGTTTATATACTTGTGTATAGGGTGTTTCCTTTTTAAAGTGATGCAAATCGACGCGCCCTCTCTCTTTCTCTAAGAAGTAGTTTATATATTTGTGCAATAAATTAAATTGTGTTTTCTATTTTTACTCATCGAAATACGTACATGAGTTCTCCCAACCTTGTTTTGTGGGATTTCTCGTTCGCGTGCTCTCCTGGAAAACTTTCCTTTCGTTTTAACAGGTATCTGGTTATATTTACAGAAACAGATAGTCGCAACGGAGGTATTCGCGTAAATCATTCCAGAGGCAACGAGTTAACGCGACTTACTAGAAACTTTTCGACGGGCGCATTTAATAAGAAAATATCGGGAAAACTTGGAACTGCAGGTGATTTGAGCAAATTGAAATACGATTTATCTTCTGATGCAACCAAAATAATCGAAATGGGAATGTTAGGAGTGACGAACATAATGTGTTACTTAACTCTGTGAACCATACCGTCGCACTACTTATAACGTTCAGAACTCTTCCTTTCGTTGAAATTTGTATGGGTTTGCTTCAATTTCCATACAAAACTCAGGTTTTGACGTATTTGAAATCCACGAATTCACCAAAGGCATTATTTCACCTTGGAAACTACTTTGAAAATACAAGATTAGAATAATACAGTGAAGTATTGTTCCCAACTTTTGAGTAGGATTTTTTTTAATTAATTGGTAACTCGAGAGACGAAAGGATCGAAAATTTTTAAAAGAATATCACTATGATCACTAAAGAACTCAGGATACTAGTCACGTCTATTTCTTAATTTGATCTAACAAGCACTTTCCTGACTGTACCAAGTGAAGTATTATATTTTTATTGCACATGTGTCAACAAAGCCTTTCTTCAAGAATTATTTCTGAAGTTCTGTGCAAAAAAACTGCAACGAAGTGTTTTCTCTCGATTGCGAGGATATGTCCCACGCATTACGAACTCGTAATAATTCTTATAAAATTCTTATAAAATATATATATTCCAATATACCCAGTAATACATCTGCCAAGCACTCTACCGAGAAGTAATAATTAACCGAATTGTCACTAGTCGGCATGAGTTACAATTCGAGTGAAGTGAATGAGCCGATTACCGACCTACTTCGCGATTCGCTTATTAAAACAGCGAATTTTCCGTCCTTTGCGACTTTGTATCGCGCATTTTCCGACCGTATCGTATTAGTAGACATAATCCAGCCGAATTCGTGTCCCGCCTATTATACATATAGCGAGGTTTTACAGATTAAATTCGTTTCTCGCATCTCATCCTCCATCTTCTCATGTTTATCCAATCTTCTTCATCTAAATCTTAATTTTCTATAGCAATTCTTATTTCCCTTAGCCATTCTGATATGGGTCTTCCTATTTTTCTTTGTTACACAGGTTACCATACAAGCATCTTTTATGGTACTTGATTTTTTTTTGTGGATGTGGCCATACCACATCACTTTTTTTTCTTTCTATTTCGTCAAGAATGGTATTTTCTACATGCATATTTTGTCTAACTACCTCGTTTCGCATATGTGGTATCCTTGATATACTGGCACTTCTCCTCCAGAAATCCATTTCTACAACGAGAAGCCGGTCCTGATTACTTTTGTTTATTACCCAAATTTCCGCACCATAAGTTACCACCTACGTCACCTGTCTATTTAACTACAAAATTTTCCGAACTTCGGGATTTACAATCGCGCATTTTTCAACCGCATCGTGCTAGTAAGAGTGTTGCAGTTTAATTCCAATTTACACCTTCGCGGATTAATGTCTCGAATTTTCGCCCCCTATTACTAGGACTCCTACCGACCGATTACAAGTGTCGCCGAGAAATCCGCGAATTTTCCGACCACTGCGAATTAGAATCAACCATCCCAACTGTACTTTGCTAATTTTGTTCACGACTGTCGATTTCTTAGCACCGCTAATATATTCAGGCAGCCAATCTCGACTTGTAAAACTTCTTTTAAATTTTAACTAGTCCTAGATTTAGTTGCTTGACATGTTTTTTTCTTTGTTTGCACCACTCTTCTACTTTGCACTCTTTCCCATTTTGATCACCTTATTGCGCAAATTGACTCCTGTTATATTGTTTCACATAATTAGGATAGCCGCCTTATGAACTGCAATGTAGATTTTATTTAAAATTTGTTCCTTAAAAACCATTTCAATTATTTTCAATTTAGTTCGAGATCAATTTGTAAGCCCAATCACTTTCTGTCGTACAGTAAATTTGTAAATCGTTGCTTATAATTGGGAACTATGTACCAATGACTTTAACCGACATAATTATTTCTTTCTTTCTCATAGGTATTGTGTTTTATTTTCAAGAAACCCCTAGCATTCTCGTAAATAGAAACTACTTGAGGCTTAAGGGGCTAAACCCTAGAAATCTGGCTCCCGATGAACCCGTTTCGTAAACCGTATCTTTTTCCGTAAACCGAAACTACAGCCAATTCTTTCAGTTACCAACTCATTTCTCTGTTTTGCCACGGACCACGATCGAGAGACGTTAAAAACATAACTTCAAGAAATGTAGAAGGTAACGGCCCAGGCTAACAAATTCTCTTTCTCACTTGGTTCAATACCCAGGTAGTTACTTTCGTCAGCGTCAATATTACTCATATCACCACTTTACTCTCTCTTTACCAACATTTCTCTTGCAAAATCTAAAAGTGCGACTTGACAGTTAAGCAAAATAGAAATATAATAAACTCTAGAACGTCAATAGGTACTTCCGAAATTAAAATCAATGACTCCACAGCGAATAAACACGTACTACTTGTACGTGCGTAGAAAGTCATTTCTTCTCACATCGTGGCAAGTTGTTTTTGTTGTTAGTATTTTTCAAATGAACTTCGGAATAGATCATTAGGCGACAATGGCAGGGAATTGGGGAAAATCCAGTAAATGTCGCAACACCGCCCCAGAAACACACACACGGTATTAACAAGCGTACTGCACGTTACAAAAAGGACAGAGTCGGCTTTCAAGAGTCAAGTCAAAATTGCGTACCAATTGTGCTTAGTTTTCTGTGGTTCCTCTATACTTTTATGAACATCATGTATTTTTTACACTGCCTTTCATTGTGATTTATGGTTAGATTTGTACTTAAGTTTATCAAAAATGAAGGGTATGGCCGTGTTTTGTCAAAATAAAGGAAAAATTCCAGGAGATTTTATTTGTAGTTTAAGTATAACACCACAGCTGAAACACTCTCAATTATACCCCGAGTAGCAATCAATTATTCAGGAAAAATTGATGAGTTCTGATGCGGTGTAGGTATTATTTTCTTGAGGCTCACTTCAAAAAGTCACGACTCTAGGATGGTAGCTCTAGGAGAGATCTAACGAAATAACAACATTTGAGTGACGAAAATGGTTCCTGTGATGTGAACTTTAAGCAGAAAGATAAGTTTGTGGTTAGCAATAAACTCGATTTCATCTCTGAATTTGAGGAAACTATTTGCTCCAAAAGTTCCAAAATTTCAAGTTAGTTTATTATGTAGATGAGTCATGGCTTAGTACTTAAAATGTGAGACCGATAGACAGACATGTGAAAACATCTTTTGGCGCGTTGAACAGTAAATTTATGAGTAGCGGGACCACGTGCCCATTGCACGTCGTCCCATCCCGCTCTCCCACTCTCCAGCACAGTGTTGCTTAATTTACAACACATGCTACAGATAATTACCGAAATTTTCTTAACCGGCACACTAACTATACATAAAGTTGCATTTATCATTACATTCACAGGACACTTCCAATAATATTTGTAAAGAAAGAAATCATTAGAGTACATGATTGACATATTATCTAACTATCTAAGTTCAAATACAACAATCTAATGCGATCATTTCAATAGAACTTGTCTATGAAATATTAGCTCCTGACTGGTTTGCCGCTGTGGCAAACCTGAATGCAACAGAGTAAATACTTTCTACCTACTATGGCCACGAGGAAGAAAAGAAGCGAAGTTGTTTTATTAAGGCACATTGTAGACTGTATAATCAGATATTTTTAAAGTGAGAACAGTACATGAATGATACTCCTTTTTAATGAAAACTCAAATTATTCTGTGAATTCAATTTTTTTTTACGAACTCAACATTTCCATGTACAAGAGGTCGGCTTAAGCAAATATCCATACCGACAACTTATTCATATCAGATTCAGGAACGAGTAGTCAAAAACCCCTTTTCCTGCGATGATGACACGGTGATGTATTCCGTGTCATAATTTACACTATTTATTGCACAAACTCACAAGTAGGTCAATTTGCCCTATGGAGTGCCAAGTTGTTTCAGAACTGATTAACGTTCTAGAGTTTATTATATTTCTGTGATAAGCAATAACTGATCATAAAACATAAGACCTGTTTACCAGATACACTAAAAATATGGCTGCTTCGGACATGACATCTGAAATTTTGGTTGGACGAGAAGGACGAGTATCGCCTATGATATTGTGGTTCTGTAGTTTTGTCATGCCTTTACTTCAAGTTATATATACATAATCTCAAAAAATACACTGACGTTGTGCATTACAGAATAGCCCCTATTCCCATTCTTACTCAGAACCATGAATTGATTTCTCCGACTCAGAATTGATTTGGAGTTAAACTTTTAAATTAAATTGTTATTTTAAACTTTTAAATTATATCATTTAAAAATAAAATGATTTACAAAGAATTCACGAAACAAACCCTCAATCTAACAGATAGGCAATAGATCAATCCCGTGACAACCTTTAACATTTTTTCTCATATGAATCGTATATGATTGTAAATAAATCTACAAGAATCCCAATTATTGATGAATCCTACCATCTCGGTTAGCCAATTTCCTTCGCAAATTAAACATGAAAAAATCTATGTATTGCAGATGGTTAACTTAAGGCGATTTGTCAGCATAACTAATCTTATGTTAAAAACTTAAAGCTGCGCAAAGCTTTCAGTTTCCGAAAGCGATTTTCGCCTGATCATTCGCTCACGGTCTTACTCATCACGCTCACGTTTATGATATTTTATTCGCGGAGCGTTTGTCGAGATTATTGGCAATTTCGTGATTGATTTATTTACCGAATCGACCTTTAAAATCAGATACGCGTAGATATATTATTAAACGAAAGATGGCTCACCCACTTGACTTCGCCGCTTAGAGCACGGATATTTTTAAAGGAAGGAAAAACGATGTTCTTAGGACAAATCATCTCGTCTTATTTCAGAAATAAAAATGTTTCATCGGAGTCGAGTGGTGGAAATATTTGTTTCTTGTTTAGATTTTGCATGAAAACGTTTCAGGTTCTAAAAATAAGCGCAATATTTAATATGATGATACAGTGTTAAGTTTCCAGGCAAATCTACTTTCTCTACTCACTATTATTTTCACAATGCATCATATATATATAAATTTGCATTTGGGGATTGGATAAAAATTGTCATAGTGGATAAAAATACTTTCATAAATGTTATTAACTGAATATTGTGTTGAACAGTATAATTTTTTGTAATAATTTTGTTTCTTATTTCACTTTTTTTTACTTTCTCATATGACAATTATTGTAATCGAGTAATTTTTTTTAGTTTGAGTTATTAGCATTCTTTCACGTTTTAAAATTGAGTTCAAAAAACATGTTTTGTAAAAAATGTCAGTATGTTTGTATGTATGTATATACAGGGTGTTAGGGGTTTGACTGCCTTTTTTTATAGGTGATAGTATTCATCAAAACAAACAAAAAAACCTTATATAACAGGTGTCCTAAAACCAACCGTTTTCGAGAAAACATTAGCAAACTTCTAATATTAAGGTGTGAAAATTCAGTTTTATTAAAGAATGCCACATAATTTTGTACATGAAATGACTATAAGATGTATGCTTTTAATGTATTTATGTTTAATTTATAACAAAACAATCCTTTCTTTAAAGAATAATTTTTTTCCAATCAATAGAACTCGATAAAATGGCTAGGATGTGGTGTGGCAACACCGCGAAGGTATCGCTCGCGTCGCGAAATGAGAGCCAGACAGTGACACTAGTGACAGTGACAGTGTGCATCTTTGAATTCGAAAGATACGTGTGATCGTTACGGTTTCTTTTCGGTGCGTGTAAATTTTTCGGTTCTTAAAATGTTCAGTATACGTGAATATCACGATATGTTATTAATTTACGGGGAGGCGCGTTGTAGTTCTACAAGTGCACGTTGTATCTATCACGACGATTTCTTCAATGGCGATTGCCTAACTGTAGAACATTTGTTGAAGTGAGAGAACAACGGTGGACATTTTGAACACATGCTGCAATAACCAGGTAAATAATGAAAATTACAACAATAACAGCACGATCCTTTTCTAATGCTGTTAGTGGCCCTGAATTACTGATCGCTATTGATTTACCAATTATACATGCAAGTGTAATAATTACATAATTGAATCAATTGGAATCACTTACAATTATTTCGTTTACTATTATATACAGCGTAAAGACGGCATTTAGGAAGAGTTCGCAAAAACGTTAACCTCGCACGATCAGCTGTGTACACGTCATGTTTACCGAGAGCCAACACCAAAAACGTCATGTTTACGTTTCCTCTCTTGTCCGTGTTGCCAAGTTGGTGAAAGTTGGTGAAGTTGGTGAAATACCTTGACAAAATAACTCGACTTTTCTCGAAAACGGTTGGTTTTAGGACCTCCATTATATAAGGTTTTTTTGTTTGTTTTGATGAATACTATCACTTATTAAAAAAAAGGCAGTCAAACCCCTTACACCCTGTATGTATGTATGTATGTATGTATGTATGTATGTATGTATGTATGTATGTATGTATGTATGTATGTATGTATGTATGCATGTAATGTTTATAGATGTATGTAAATATGTAGGTATGCATGTATGTACGTATATGTGTATATAGGTGTGCTTGTGGTATGTTTTACGCAGAAATTAAACACTACACACAGTTTCAGCTTTGATTTTTGACTCTGTTCTACACTAGGACCTTCCAACAGGAGTTTCATTAAAATCGAAAGACACAAAGGGGTAGTTTTATCTCGTGAATTTTCATTTTTTGGAAAGTTTCTCCAGTTCCACTTAAATATTTTTTTTTCTAAACTTTTAATATTTATTCTACTATTGAATATTTATAACAAAATATGAGAAAGTAGTCTGATGGACATATCGCCCTTTTTATTAAGAATTCTCTTTTTGACTAGAACATCCAGTCAAAAATAATATGGTAGTTTTTCATAAAAGGTAAACGCATAGAAAATATTTATAATCCGAATTACCGGAATATAATGTAATATGGTAGAATAAAGCTTCCAAAATTAAAGAATAGAAATATTCTTTCTGTAAAATTATTGCAATCCCCGCATATAGTGAAATTTTCTGAATTGTAGCTTCCAGACTTATACATATACCACATTTTCAGTACCCACCCATACTTTGATATTCAATAGATTATATACCTAGTTGAACTGAGGTGTGCTAGCTTGAAACTTTCATGCCTGAAATCTCTGAAATCTGTATGTTTCTGATTGTTAAGATGTAGAAAAATCTATATGTGGTTTCAAGTACCTATCCTTTGGAATTTATGCATGTGCCACAAGAAGCGGATGTTTCGTCAGGAATTAATAGTTGTTCTATATTTATTCAAGTCCGCTGAATTCGATATTTAAAATTTAGGATCTCATATTAGGTCGAGTTGCATTTCATTATGTGACATTCCATTTTAAAAATTTAACGATAGGAGAAGTTCATTTGAGATATTTATTTCCTTTGACTTTTATACTGCTAAATTCAATTTTCCAGAATATATTTTATAAAAAGTCCTGGAACAGTATTGAATACTTAGACAACATGTTAGAACGAAACTTCTTCATTTAAACATGTAGAAAATTCTGTCTTGGGAGTATTTCTCTATACTTTCTCAGAGTTTAGTTAATCTATATCCCAAAACAATTTAATGCAAACGACTGCATTCTTCACATTTCATGAATTCATTTAAACTCAAACTACGAAATTGAGGATGTGGGACAGTCTACCCAATTATACTCAATTTTCCATACCTGAAATTCTGGAAGGTTCTGGGTAACTGTTGAATTATTACTACGTATTAGTAATGACAGTGGAAGTGCCCAAGATCAAAGAGACGAGTTGTATCTATAAAATCTACAAAATCCAGGGACACTGTTCTTTACCTCAAAACAAATTAAAAAGAAATAGATGAGAAATAGAAATTCATGAGACTACTTTCTTACGTTTTATTATAAATATTCGGCGCGAAGAAGATTTAGCCAAAAATGTTATTAATTACTATTATACATATTCGCAGGTAGAGTAAATATTTAAAGTATATAAAAAGTTCTTGAAGCGGATTTTGAGGAAATTTCAAAAAACCTAACACGTGAAAACAGTACATTTATCCCGACTAATTTTATTAAAGAAAAGCTTATTGGTGTGAAGTTTAATCCCAAAATGTTTAAACCGTCTGTAATTATTAATATCTGAGAAAAACGCACCACATTCACACCCACATTTTTTTTAAAATCATGTTTGACGATGTAGAAATACTAATAACACAAATTCGAAAAATTGACTCATATATGAATGTCTCATATGAGAAAATAAAAAATGACAATGTGTTAATCATTCATTTTTCATATTTCGTTATAAATGTTTGATGGTAGAATAGCTATTAAAAGTTTTAAGAAAATCTCAGGGCAGATTAAAAAGAAATTCAAAATGTCATTTGAAACACAATAACTGGAAAATACTCTTTTACAGCCAAAATGGTTGTTACATCTTATTATACAAATTGTAAAATAATATTGAAATAAATATTGGAAATTATTAAAAGCAAATTTTGTGGCAAATCCAAAAACCGGAAAATGATAATAAAATTGCAAAGTAGTCTTCAGAGAATATCCAATCAAAAATGTCATTAACCTTTATTATATATATTCTACAGTAGAAGAGATGTTAAATGTAAAAAAAATATTGGGGCAACTTTTGAAAGTTATGGAGTAAACTACTTCTTCATCCTGGTCGATTTTAATAAAAAGCTGATCGGAAGGTCGTGATATGGGGGTTGGTATAAAATCTAAATAAAATAATTGAAACGTTTGTAAAAATGTACCATAGGTTCACATAATCATCAACAGAATTTTTTTCAAAAACGTGATTTTTTTGTACTCAGGTACCCTTAAATGCTAATGCTTAAATGGAAAAAATGCTAGTAACTCAAATTCTAAAACTCGATCCAAATACAATACTTATATATGACTGCATTATATGAGAAATTACAAACACATGAAGAGAACTTACAAGTTAACCACTTAAATCGTGAGGCTCATACATTTCGTCATCAAATCATCATTCATGGATAAAAATTTGAGTATTTTAATATTCCAGAATAAAAAAGTGACATGTCCAACCAAAGCGGGAGACTATTGGTTTAGGTGGTATTTGGTACTAAAGGCAGTATTTATGAGTTTCTTGGGAGGAAAAAGTTCACAAATACAGCATCTTTAAACGCCTTAATAAAAACACGAAGATCATTTGCAGAAATAAAAGAAGAAAACTGGATAATTTTGGCAACGTAAATATGATGTGATAGAAGGTACAATGTGTTTCAAAATGATTGTCATCTAGTTGGCGTTGGAATTTATGTGCATGTAATTTTTGATGTGCCGCGCTCTATTGATTTGAACCTATCTAATTCTGACAACAAGTGTCACTTCTTGTCACACATTGTCAAACTGGCAATCAGTACTTCTGGTAATTTACGGCCCTTTTCAGGGTCAAAACAAATACTACAAATTAACAAATACTCACAATTCGTTTTCTTTTGACAGAGAAAAACCACAAGTCAAAAAGGTTAAGTAGGTTATTTTGAGGTTATGTATAGCTAGTAGAAACATGGGAATTCCACAGCCTACTAGATGACAATCATTTTGAAACACATTGTATATAACTAGTGGTAAAGTATATGGCAAATTGGTTGTAGAAAACATCATAGCTAGAAACTTGCGTGATTGGTTTTGGTGTGAAAACAAGTGCGCTATTCAGATGAAGTGTGATTCTTACTGAAGTTCTAACGGTACTTAAGACGGGATTACGATGGTCGTAACGTGACTTAACTTAACTTGGACTTGAAGTGACGTGAAAGTTAAACGCATGGTAGGGAATGGAACCGTTTACGATTGACGTGCCGTGAAGGGACGTAACGTGAAACATTGGCACGGTCAAGCTTTCACGTCACGTTAAGTTCAAGTTAAGGATCACGCATTGACATAGACACGTCAAATACCATGAAATATGTGATTCTGTGAATGTGGTGATGTACCTTTTCAAATGTAAATGTGTTTGTGATCATGAAACCCGTTAAAATACCATAACGTTCATAACCTCTATAGTCTATTTAACCTATGAGTTGGTTTGATCCGTACATACAGGTAGCAAGCAAGTAGAACATTATAATAAATTAACTCAGGATTTTCAAGAGATATTTGCTCGGATTTATAAATAAAATAATACCTCAATATTCACACCAAAAATAATAAACAATTTGTCATTAATGTCATGGATGTCATGTCACTTTTGCACAGAACATTCAACTTTATACGTCTACGAGATTACGTTACGTGCATCGTAATGATACGCATTCTGTTTCACGTTACGTCACTTTAAGTCCAAGTTAAGTTAAGTCACGTTACGACCATCCTAATCCCGCCTTTAATGGAAGAATGGAAGCAGGTACCACGAAGCTCTTACCTGAGGCGTCCAGGTGCAGTTCCCATGCGACGGCCTCGTCTGGCTCTTCGACCTCGACCTGAATATCTTCTTGGCCATCAGCCTGCCGCCGTGATGCATGACACTCGAGGACGACTTGCTCTTCTGCATCGCCGCCCCAGGCGCTGTCGTCGTCGTCGCCGTCGTCGACACTGCAGAACAAGAAGACGGTGATGAGGGCTTGACAGCTGAGGGCTTGTCATGTTTGCCGTGATGCAACAACTGACTCAGGAAGGAGTGACCGGGCCTGACAGCCGGAGGCGACGACGGCAACGACCTGTTCCCGTCGTCGACTGCGGCGACGTCTATGCTGCTGCGGGTACTCGAGTACCTGCTGCTCTCCACATCGGACACGTCGTACACGTCCGCGAATTTCAGGTCGCGGTAGATCGCGATCCAATCGTCGTTCGTCTGGCAGCCCTTGCTCAGGCCGTCGTCGTCGCCGGGCTTCGTGATCTCCCCTTTGGCTTTGATGTTGCGCAGCGTCCTATCGTAGTTCACCCGTTTGAACCTGTCGACCTTGTCGGTGTCGACGCTCTTCTTGCGCGCCATGCGCAGGTACCTCTTGATCGTATCACTGACCGATTGGGACACGTCGTCGTTGTCGACGCTGCTCCTCCTGCGTAAGGGCTTCGATTCCCTGCCGTACTCCTCCTCCTTTTCCTTCTCATCCTGGGCCTTTCTGTACTCGTCTTCCAATTTGATGAGGAGGTGCTCGGGGATCGGCATTGTTTGCGTCGCCCAATTATGGTAAGTCACCTCCTCCTGCACTTCTATGAGCGGCGGGGGTGGCCCGCAGGGCGAACTCTGCGATGAGCTCGCCGGTACTCTGCCCCACTCATAACTGTGTGACGTGCCGGGCAGCTCGTAGTTACTCCTCTGCGGGCCGTACGCGAAGCTGGTGGTGTAACCGGTACCACCTCTGCTACCTCGAAAACCTTTGGTCTTTCTCAGCTCGAAATACAGTTTCTCGAGGGCTTTCCGGTCGGTGAGCAAGTCCGAAACGATCTTGTCTCTGTTGGTGGATTGGCCGAAGTACCTGCTGAACGTCTCCAACAGTGATTTCTGGAGGTGGTCGCCTTGAAACGGCACCTGTTGGTGAGTAGATCTGTATCTGGGATGTTCAGGGTGGTACGTCAGGTGTTTCTGAAGCTTGTCGACCAGCTCTTCGTAGTTGAAGGTCTTCGAGGCTTTCGGGTCGATCTTCAGGTACTGTTCGAGCATGTGCGCGAGTTGAGTCTCCTCACTCTCCTCGACGTTGAGCTGCTCGGTGCTGCCCATCTTGAAGTCGTGGCTAGAGTAGCTGCCCGGGGTGGAGTTCTTGTTCAAGAAGTCCTCCTTCATCTTCCTCAGGTTGAACCGACCTGGCGCGACCGGCTCGAGCTCGAGGTGCGACGGCCTCAGCGGGCCGACCTCGTTCTCCGAGAACGCCTTCCTGCAGCTGCCGCCCTTGCGCGGCACCCTCTTCTTCTTCCCTATCGCGCCTGGGTACGAGTTCTTCCGCCATAGCAAGAATTTCGGCTCCTTCTTGCACACCTCCTGGAAGTACTCCTCGATCTTCGGTATGTCCTCGGGGCGGTTCTGAGCGCCCTCCGGGATCAGCTTCCTGCCGGCGTCCGCCATGTACCGCCACGTCTTCCTCGTTAGGAGCCATCGCTCCTTCGACTTGACCTTCTTGCTCTTCTTCCGCACCGACTTGCCCATCGTCACGGAGTACTCGGTCGATTCGGTGCTCGCGCTCCTGCCCAGCGGTCTACGGTCAGCCATCGTCGCTGATTGGCTCTGGAACCTCCTGGGTCACATCATGGTCGGTCCACGAACGCGTACCATTCGCTCGTCATGACGCAATCCATGTCGTGGCTTCGATTAGTGATCACTTGGGTTGAATATCGATGGACGGTAGTTTTATAATATTCACTCAAACTTTAAGGGGCAATTTCGTATTTGTTTCACTGAATATGGAGATTCACTAAATCACTGAATTTCTACGGATCGATTCCGCGTATCTGTACGTACACGATGCGTTACAATCTGGTGAGATGGAAGTACCTCGCTCGTGGTCGACGGAGTTCATTTGCTGATCAGTAAATTTGAAGCGACCGGTGCACCGCAAGTAATCACTGAATTATAGAGCGCATTCACAATACGATGAATTACAAACTTGCGATGGGTTCCTCTTCACTTGTGGTAGGCGGATTTCTATTACTGGTCACTAAACTCGGTTAACCAAGAGATCGAATCACTGGATCGTTTGTAGTTGTACTGCAAATATGTAGAGTGGGTTCTTCCAGAGGGTTACTTTTTATCAAAGCAAATTTTGTCTAACTGCCTACCGCTTGATCCCTGTGTGTGTTTTGTATGACAGGCAGTAATTGTTGATTGGTTGGATTCGCCAGGCTTCACTTTGTCTCCATTAACTGAATTTCAGGATGGCGGGCGTAACTGGAGTGTGCTGAACGTTATTTGTTAAACGTCAATCGACCGATTTGTTCAATTAGTAAACAAACGAATATACCTACAATAAGTTCACATGGATGTACTTTACGTCACATCCACTCAATCTCTGGTGTTTGATCTTGAATAAACTTTGTCATATAAAATAGTGTAAGCAATATTACTAGATGTTATACTCATTTAACGCATCATAATTTACTGTCAGACATAACTGATTCATCTGGTGTCCCTCAGGGTAGCCACTAAGTTGATATTAAATAAACTGATTCACTGTTCTGGTTTACTCTACTACAGGAGCAAAATGCATTAACCCGTTCTTTCACTATATTTGGCGTTGTTGACTGACTGGTTAGTCACTGGGGGTCTACATCACTAGTTCTACATCATTTATTAAATTTTGTTGCAATATAACGCATTATTGTTTCATGTGGCTGTTTAGTCACTAATTTGCACTCAAATCGGGTCAGTTTGTTACGGCGATCACTAAACTACACTAATTCACTAAATTATCGGCCGTAACCGGTTCGAGCACGTCCCGAGACTATTCATAAGCGCGAAATTTTCGCTAGACCGTTTATTTTTAGTGCGACTTGTCGCATTATTTCAAAACCGCGCCGTGTGTGCCGCCCGCGACTTTACAACCTCCCGACCGGGGGAGTTCCCCATTTTTCTCAATTTTGGTTTTTAACAAAAAAAAGGAGAAGATTGTGTGCGTGTAAATGTGTCGGAAAATCGGAAAATGCGCGCGGTCATCCGTTTTCTGCGAGAGACTGACGCGCGACAGACTTAAGAGAACAGCGGGCCACTTTGGGGGAACGAAAATATCACAATTTGGCAACAGATATGCGGTCCGAGCTAGACGGGAGATCAAATAAGAGATAAATATTGGATCGAGCAATTATTTCACAATTTTATTTTGTTTCTCCTCGAAGTTTAATTATTTTGGTTGCGCTTAATGCTGCATCTAATAACTAGAGACTTTGTATCCGCTAAAGACAGAAACTTCTTTCGAATGGCAATTGAGGCATTAAACATTAAAACGACTTACAAATCTAAGTAAATGTAAAAAAAATATTTTGAAAAAAATTTGTGGAGTATTTATTATAACTACCTAATTGAAATTATTAAGCCGCTTATAACGAATGGAAGCATAAATTACTTGGTATACTCGAATAAATTTTATAGTTTGTTAAAGTCAAGGATAATATAAAAAGGACTACGCTACTGAACTGTTTAGCGTTGGACAGTATTCATATATTTGATGTGCAGTTGGGTTATTAGAAATGAATGCTTACTTTTAATTTTTAATCAGCAACGTCACCCAAATGGCATTAGCAAATTACAGATTAAATAATCTATAGTACAAATGATGCTAATATTAAAGTGAATCATAATAATCTTGAATGTTATTAATTACAAGGTAGCACGAAAATTATATCAATTATTAACTTTTAGCTATTAAAATAATTAAATGACAGTATAAAATAAACGACCAATTACTTATCCACGACATAGTTTGGCACATAGCTTAATTTTATGTTAAGAAAAAATTTGTAATTAACCAATTTACGAATATATCTTCAATAACAATAAATGAACGATAGAGTTATAAATTTAATCAAGATATACCTTTTTGTATAGAATGCTTACTTTTTAGAAATAATCAGTAACGTCACTCAAGTGGCATTAGCAAATTACAGTTAACATTATATGTAGTTCAATAGATGTTCGTATTAAAATGAGTCATAATAATCTTGAATTTTATTAATTACAAGGTAGCACCAAAATTATATCAATTTTTAACGTTTAACATTAACATAAATATGAAACAATAGTTATTTGTTCTCGAATTAATTTCGAGAACATATTCCATCCATCCATTAAAATAACTAAATGACAGTATAAAATGAGAGACCAATTACTTATCCACGATATAGTTTGGCACATACCTTAATTTTACTAGAAGAAAAAAATTTATAATTAAGCACTGCCGGAATATATCTTCAATAACGATAAATCAATGATAGAGTTATAAATTTAATCAAGATATACTTTCCTGTACAAAATGCTTACTTTTTAGAAATAATCAGCAACGTCACTAATGTGGCATTAGCAAATTACAGTTAAAATAATATATAGTAAAAATGATGGTAATATGTATCAAAATAAGTCATAATAATCTTGAATTTTATTAAATACAAGGTAGCACTAAGATTATATCAATTTTTAACTTTTAACTATTAAAGTATTTAAATGACAATATGAAATGAACGACCAATTACTTTCCCGCGACATAATTTGGCACACGGCTTAATGTTTTATGAAGAAAAAAATATAATTAAGCACTGCACGAATATATCTCCAACAACAATCAATAAATGATAAATTTATTTTAATTAAGATATACCTTACTGTATAGACTATAAAACGATGTATTAGCAAATTACCCGTGTTTAATTTACGTGCAAATCATAAGTGTCTCTAGAAAATTATGTGTTGTAAAATAAATGTAACTACAAATTAATTCTTTAGCGACAAAATAATCTGTCCCGTCAAGGAATTTTTCACTGGAGAATTTTAATGGTAACTCCGGTAACTGTTATTTAAACTACACGTCAGTGAAAATTGATATTATTTCCTATTTATTATTTACTTACTAAAGTTTCTTATATAACCTTTCCAAGCTTCAGATAAATCATTTCGAACAGTATATGCATTTATAATTATCCAAGACAATTTTCCCAGCTTAGAGTTAGGCTTGAAATATTTTTAATATACCTTACATTTCAGTAATATCACTAAAATTAATTTTGTTCATTTTAAAATTAATTTCATTAATTTCAACTGTCTTCGTCATTCTTCTAATTAATTTTCTGCCCATTTTGCTCGAAATATGTGCACTTGTTCTCGCTAATGCTAGAACCTACGCAAAATTTAAACGTAAATGACACGTAAATATGTTCTAAGGTTTGACCTACTTGAAAGTATATACGCATTCACACTAGCAATAAACTTGGGATACTTAACGCAATGGATTGTTATCCAAGGTGAGAAAATGGATAGTATTGAAGATTTGGGTTAAGTACGAAAGTTTAATAGCGATGTTGTTACCGGTTGAAGCGCAATAAAGGTTTAATAAGTCAATAAAGGGATCGTGAAAGCTCTTGGGTAGTAATAAAATAACCATTGAGGGTATAAAAGAAGGATATAACTATCCATAACCTGTTTATATTAATCTGGAAACGATTTCAGTCGATCAGAAACGTTAAATCAAATCCAATTTAACTTCATCAAATTAAAAATGACAAATTTGGAATTTAGTATTAAGTTTTAGCAAATTTCAACCAATTAAATTAATTACTTGATGCTGATCTTCCAGATTCCTTTATATTTACTCTAATATCATGAATGCACTTTGTAGTAAGTAATAACAAGTTTTCCAAACTCATTTAAATATCGATGGAGTTTTTAAGGGCACCCTGAATTTGTTTAGAAATATTTTATGGCCAGCTTTTCCAGAGTCGTTTAGGCTTTAATTATTAAGACAATTATACGTAGGATTATATTAGATGAATATGTCAGTTTGATTAGATTTTCTAGAATATAGTTTCAAATATTTGTATAAATTAACTAATTTTTATAAACGTTTATGTACTAGGTATTCCATAATATGAAATCATTTTAATATACAAGATTCTGACGTGTACATAATTTGAAATGATTATAGACTCATTTAAATAATTGTTCATCATAAATCAGCAAATGGAATCATTAAAACTATTTTCTGTATGTTAAAGTCTGTAGCATATTCTCCTTTTGGTTAAAAAATCTTCTATACTTAAATCAGATAGATTGGGCTTACTGAGAATAAAATAGTTTTAACCAATAGAAATATAATAATAAATTTTTAGTTCTTGATTAGTAATCGTTAATTATCTATTGTACATTTTCAAAATAATATTCTCGAAGCAAGAAAGAACTTTCAAAAATTGAAATTATCACACAACGATTAACACAGTTTCACAGTATTACACTGTATAACGTTTTCATTGAAAATCATAATGGCGCTGTAGGGTAGGTCATGGAGTCATGATATATTTTCCTCTCATTTAAATACCTTTGAAATTTTTAAAGGCTTTCTATATTCATACAGAAAGCTCTAGCATTGAAATTTTCCAGATTTTCTTAGGCGTTTTTATTATGAAAAGATGAAATACTGACAAGTTTAATCTTAGTTTTCTTACTCTACTATAACATTTGAAATTATATTTATTAAATTGCTTGTTTATATATTGATGAAAGGTGGAAAACTTTTCTAAACTGGCTGCTAACGAAAGAAGCTCTCGAAATATTCTGGAATAGGAAGTAATTTTAATAAAGGATGTTTTGAAGTGCTGCTAATTTTCTAATGGTTATAATTTTTAATAACTAGAGACATGGTGTTAAGTTATCTGTTGTTGCTTATTAATTGCTTATGAATATTATTAACTACTTACTTCAGATTTATGAAATTACCATAACGAATCTAATAAATTATTTTCAACAGTCAAGCTATCCTGTTATATATCAGAAGAAAATAAAAATAATTTGTACTGTGTTGTTTTGATTTAATATCATTAAGACGCTCTACTGAAGGAAATGGCAAATTTTTCAAATTCATACCTTTCAAGTTTTTAACGACATTTTAGATTCGTTCAAAAAGCACCAGCAGCAACATTTTCCAGATTAGATTAAGTTTTTCTATTATGAGTACATTAAAGTTCCCACGATTTAAATCTGCATATTTATTTATTTGTTCAGACGATCGTTTCAAATTACATTTATTAATTCATCTAGAAATTAGAAGATCCTAAAGGTTTTTCAATCTGGATTATATTACTTCTGGTAACATGAAGAAGCTATCAAGATACTCTAGAATATGATATCGTGTTAATGAAAAAGGTTCTGAAACAGTAATAATTTTCTAATGGTTGTTGACAATCTTAGATAATTATTCATCGTGGATTAGTGAATACAATAATTAAAATTGTTCTTGTAAATTTAAATACTTTCCAGGATATGTATATGATTTGGGAGTCTTCTATATTTGCTAAAAAACTTTTATACATCAACCAGATTCTTATAGTAAAAATAGTTTTAACCAATTCGAAGTATTATATTATGTTCTCTACTGTTGGTTCATAATAATTGTTCATGAATATTTTCAACTATTGCTAATTTCAGAATTTGTCTTAACGCATCAAGTATATTATTTTAAACATTCGAGCTTTCAAACTCATCTGAGTATCTTTGAAATTTTTAAGGACATTCTTAATTCGTATGGAAAGCTTCAACATCCAAATTTTCCAGATTCATGAGGTGTTTAGTATTGAGACAATTATGAAATATCAATCTCTCCATATGTTTTTTTAATTAACTAGGTGATTATTTCAAATTTTATTTATTAAATCGCCTAAATATTGATAGAGAATCCAAACGTTTTCTAGTCTGAATTATATTACATCCGCTGATATAAAGGACCTATCAAAATATTCTAGAACAAGAACTCACTTCAGTAAAGAAGTTTACGAAGTGGTAATATGTTTTTAATGGTAATAGACTCATATTTATTCATCGCTGGCAATTAGAACAATTAAAACTTTTCTTGCAAGTTTAAATCTTCTATGAGATACGTAAATGGTTTGGGAATTTTCTATATTTGCTTATAATCCTTATATAGATCAACTAAATTCTACCTAATGACAATAAAACAGCTTCAACCAATTAGATATATCATATCAAATGCTCTGTTGTTGATCAGTCATTGTTCGTGAACATTATTAACTATTGCAGATTTCCAAAATTATATTAACAAATCAAGTAATTGATTTCAAATGTTTAAGCAGTCACACGTCAAATCAATAGTAATAATTATTGTTTAAAAAATCGTGATGTGTTCATCAGAGTACTTTCTCATATATAGGGTGATTCAATATGCGTTTGCCAAATCCAAACGGGGAATAGATACGGTTAATTTAAGCAAAAAAAAATTGTGGAGTGGATTTCGAAAAAAATTGGAAAAACCGAAAATTGACAAGTATAAAGTGCCCTTCACAGAAAATTTAGCCAAAAACGCTCGAAAACTTTTTATACATGTTTAATAGTACAATAAATATTCAAAGATTAAAAAAATTCTTGGAGTGAATTTCGAGAAAAATTCAACAAACCGAAAAATGACAAGAGTAAACTACCCTTCTATCCTGGCCTATTTTAATGAAAAGCTTATTTTCACGTCCTGATATGGTACAAAGTCTAAATACATAGTTTTGACCGTTTGTGGTTTTTAGTATTTGAGAAAATCCTACCACATACATACATACATACACACACATACATACATACACACATACATACAGACGGTTTTCCAGAAACATGTTTTTTGGACTCAGGAGACCTCAAAACGTTCAGAAATGCTAATAATTCAATTTCGAAAAATCGACCCGATTACAATGCTCTCATACCTGAGTACCTCATATGAGAAAGTTATAACCCAAATTCGACAAGTATAAAGTATCCTTCACAGAAGATTTAGCCAAAAATGTTAGAAAACTTTTTTATTCATATTCAATAGTAGAATAAATATTCAAAGTTTAAAAAAAATCGTGGAGTGCATTTCGAAAAAAAAAATGAAAAAACCGAAAATTGACAAGTATAAAGTGCCCTTCACAGAAGATTTAGCCAAAATCGTTAGAAAACTTTTTTTATACCCATTTAATCGTACAATAAATATTCAAATTTTAAAAAAAAATCTTGTAGTGAATTTCGAGAAAAATTAAAAAAAAAACGAAAAATGACAAGAGTAAACTACCCTTCTATCCTGGCAGATTTTAATGAAAAGCTTGTTTTCACGTCCTGGTATGGTACGAAGTCTAAATACAAAGTTTTGACCGTTTGTGGTTTTTTGTTTTTGAGAAAATCCTACCACAGACATACACACATACACACATACATACAGACGGTCCAAAAACATGTTTTTTGGACTCAGGGGACCTCAAAACGTTCAGAAATTCTAATAACTCAATTTCGAAAAATCGACCCAATTACAGTAGTACTCTCATATATTATGAGTACTTCATATGAGAAAGTAAAAAATCAGACATGGTTGAGGTAATGTCAAATTTCCAAACTCACTTGAATACCTTTAAAGCCTTTAAGGTCAATCTAACTTGACCCAGGAAGCTCTAGCAACCAAAGTTTCTAGATTATATTTTAGTTTTTACTTTAAGCCGATTTGAAAGTACCCATGATTTGAATCGTTACTTTTGTTATCGTATTAGAGTCTTTTTAAATTATTTTTTTTAAATCAGTTGTGTATTGATTTGGAGGATACAAAATTGTCTAATCCGTATTATATCACTTCTGTTGATATGAAAAAGCTGTCAAAATATTCCAGAACATAAAACCATCATCATGAATCGGCGAAGAGATTAATTAAAACGTCAGTATATATAAATGGTTTGAGAGCTTTCTGGATTGACTTAAAATCCTTTTCTAGAGCAACTTGATCCCACCCTTTGCCTTAAACTAGTTTTAACCAATTGGAAATATTATATTTCATTATCTGTTGTTGATTATTAATTGTTTATGAATATTGTTATGGACTACTGCCAATCTCCAAAATTCGATTATGAATCAAGTAAATGATTTACACCACACTATTTGACCTTACAGATTCCTTTAGATCAACTCAATTATTTTACAAGGTTGTAAAGGTATTATTTGTACAATTAACTATTTTTTATATTGAAAAGGGAGAAGGAGGGTGTTGCACTCCATTGGATAGGACTCCTCCAATATACGTTCCTATATTACATAAATAAAGCTGTAATTTACAGTTGTGATATTTTTTTCCTATAAGTTCTGTGCTGTTTGTTACGATTTCCAAAATAATGATCTAAAAAAGATCCTATATATTATATGTAAAGCTCCTTATGTATCAGTTTTGTTAAACTTAACACCGAGGTTTAATATTTTCTTGTTATTTTTTAGAGTAGACATCAGAAAATTAAATAAATAGGAGAGAATAGAATGTTTAGTAGTGATTTGAAATGGAGCCAAAACATTTTAGAGGTCAGACCTTTCAAACATGAATTGATCATAGTTGTTGCAGTGTGGACGGCGTCTGCTGCCAACTTTTTTAATTGTTGGAATTTGAACCTTTGGATTAAAGTGGCAAAATTCGGATAATAGCCACGGATTTTCACCTTCACCAACTGTTTTTTTTTTTTTTTTTGAGAAAGGGGTCTCTCATTAATCATCGTCGTCTACTTTTAATGGCAACTATACCAATCGCCTCAATTGCATGTTTATTCGCGAGGTCTATTTTCGAGTCTCGTATATTTAATAATTAATAAAAGTCTGGAAAATATTTAGACATCCGAATTCCGAGCCGCGTTATAAGAAGTTTTTTTAACAACCGAATTTATTACATCTCACAAGTACAATTATACAAATAGTAGAGAGCCGACAGAAAGGGATTAAACATTAAATGTCCTTAGGTTCTGGTAAATATTTATTATCTTGGTAGAAATATGTTAATTACTTAATTTAGAGGAATCTCAATAATTTGAATAATGGGTTGAGTAGGGCGAATTTGCGCAATTTTGGTTTTAGGTCAACATGACGAATGTTAATTGAATTTTTGTGCAGTTGGATAAAAGCTTCTAATTATTCCACATTTATAGGTATATCTTTAAATAAATATATTTTTAAAAACTTTTGTGGCTTTACATTGATGGTCATTTGAAGAATGTACGGTGAAAACCAAATACGTTATACCAATAAATACCAATAATAACCAAACAAAAACAATACAAAAAAAATTGAATATCGACAATTTTAAACTTTATAAGCAGCAAACTTCATGAATTGCAAAACTTCCAAATTTGTTATAGGAGATCCCAATGTTAAGAACATATTTTCCAGAAATATCCAAAGTAACGTTTAAGGTTTATCATACATAACCAACTAATTAACACAAGAATAAGCTTGATTGTATTGTAAGTGCACTTTACCGATTATTTAGACTATACAAGAATATATTTAAGAAGCCTTTATTTAAGTTTGATAATACAGAAAATTTTAGGCCCTACTGAATTCTGTTTCTGTGGACATTTTAATTATGGAATAAAAAGACTACAAGTATTATATAAACATCTGTAAATTCACTTCTAGATATATCTAGAGAAGTTGCGAGTAGTACATCTTTCATTTCATTAAAAAATCAGTGAAATTTCTAAAAAAAATATTTCTGGTTTTGCTAACACTTTAAAGTAACATTAAAGGTACTATGAGTTTGTAACGATATCTATAAATATTTTTTATATCTATTTCTAGATTTTCGGACTTTTATAAGAGTTAGTACTTCCCTCATCAAATTAGGAAATACTTGGTGTTAATACCAAATCATTTTTATTTCTGCTGACGTTTTAGTTAAACATTTAAAACAATATGAACGTTTCTAAATACATTATAAGATAGTCCCCTTGATATTACTAGACTTCTTTATTTGTATTTGTAGAAGATTTAGTAATTCACCTAGCTTATTGGATAAGCAGAGAAGTTAGCCATAGTATATTGTTGATCTTAATAGGAAATCATTGAAATTTCTGACAAATGATTACGCAATTAAATGTAAGTGTAAAGCGCACCACACGACAATCTCCACATAAGTTCTGAATTCGAAAGTTCAAATATTAAAGTACATTTCCTTAATTTTAACATAGTTGTTTCAAAAATGAAGTCAAATATCATAAGTGATTGAATTCTGAATTGCTGCAAATTGTCATTATAATTCAAACAATAGACAGCACGAAACAATATTATTTTCGTTATCATTAACTAAAAAAACAATTTTTCTCCCCGACCTAGAAGTGAGTTTTCGCCAGTGACACGCTTTCAAACAAACCTCTATAAATGCAACACTCGCCTCTATTTTTAGTCCAAACATTTGATATTTCGCGCAAGTTACCAATTTACACGCGGAGAAGCTAAATCCATACATACGGGTTTAATTTAAAACCCATTTAACCGTTCAGTTTTCGGGGCTATTTTGCTATTAATTGAAAACCGAAATCTATCACAGTCGAGTTAGAAGTTTAAATGCGTGGAAACGTATTAATGGTAAATAAATACAATTTTCATACTAGACGGAATGTGACGGAGGTATTTCTAAACGTAATTCACGTTGAATATTTGTCTATGAAATAAAATTAATAAGTTATGGTCCCAGAAGCAATGATTGCTTTCTTTATTATATTGACGTTTAACTACTGTTGTACTAATAAAATGAACATAAATAGTAATGAAAAAATGACTCGTAGGTAGTAAATTTGTAAAAAGTAATATTTTGTAAACTTCTTGCTCTATTGATTAACTAGAGATGATTGTGTCTTAAAACGTCTGAAAGCTTTGTTAATGATGAATAATAATGGTAAAATGATAATGTAACGATGATAAAATTTAAACAAATTCTGTATAGGGAAGTATTCAGGCTTAGGTTTAATGTAACAACCATTCTGGGTGAAGTACAGAATTTCGGGAAAATGTCATTAAGCGTGTAGGTAAAATAAAATGAGACTGAAATGCATGAAACCTTGAGAGATACAGTAACGACTGCATTTAGTTATGATGTTCATGGGGAGTTATAGAAGTCCTGAGTGAAATTTATAGCTTCAGATTAGACATAAAAAGCGTCCTGGAGCGTCTTGATAGAGTTAAATGACATCAAATTAACAATTCGAGATTGCATTTAAAGTTACATGAAATGAAATTTTGCATATTCTAAGAAGTGGACTGAACTACAGTATGGAAGCCTAGATTGTATGCAAGCGTTTAAGAGCGACAAAATGATGTCTGGATTTATGATGTTCAAAAGAACTTCAACAAGCACTTAGCTTCAGTCCGGATATAAAAAGCGTCCTGAAACTCCATGGTCAAGTTAACTGAGTATTCTAAACATAGAGAAAATATAAAATGAGGCTGACAACTTAACAACTTTTATCTGGACTCCCAGAAACATATTTTAGGAATTCAAGATTACGTTTGAAGTTGAATGAAATGGAGTTCTTCACAATGTAAGAAGTGTACGAAAAAACAGTGGAGTAAAGTGACGTCTGGATTTAGTTATGATGTTCAGAAGGAGTTATAGAAGTTAAAACCTATACATCCTATACAATACTAACCTATACAAAGAGCATTCGAATCCTGATGAGAGAGTGGCCATACCAAGAGTCTTAAACGTAGGATCCGAAGACATTTCCGAAATTACTTCCGATGAAATTAGGTCAGCTCTAACAAAAATGAAGAACAATAAATCCCCAGGGGAGGATAATATCATAACAGAGGCTATTAAGGCGGCTACAGAAGAGCTAGTGCCTGCCTTAAAAATGTTATTTAATAAGTGCCTGGAAGATGGAATGATTCTTACTGAATGGTCAAATGCTCAAATTATTATCCTGCATAAAAAAGGAAACCCAGCAGATCTAAAGAACTATAGACCAATCAGCTTACTCTCTCAACTGTACAAATTATTTATGAAGGTCATCACGAAACGAGTAACCTCTAAACTAGACTTTTATCAGCCCAGGGAGCAGGCAGGGTTCAGAGCTGACTACGGTACCAACGACCACTTACAGGTTGTAAAAGTTTTAATAGAGAAATGCGTTGAATATAACAAACCACTTATATTAATATTTGTAGATTACGAAAAAGCTTTCGACACCATAAATCAAAACAAAATGTTGACTGCACTTGCAGATGCACGTATAGATCACAGATACTCAAAACTAATTACCAACATCTACAAAAATGCTACGGCATGTGTAAGCTTGGACAAGAAAAGCGGAATGTTTAAAGTAGAACGAGGAGTGCGTCAAGGGGATACCATCTCCCCAAAATTATTCACAACCCTTTTGGAATTCATGTTTAAAATGATTGAATGGGACAATAAGGGAATTAACATCGATGTCGAAGAACTGAACCATTTACGCTTTGCAGATGACCTTGTGATAATCGCAGATCGGATTTACGATGCAGATGAGATGCTCCACACACTAAACATAGCATCACAACGGGTGGGCCTAAAGATCAATCTGTCAAAAACCCAATACATGACAAATTTAGTCCCTAGTAATGTTATAAAGATAGATAATACATACATCGAGCAAGTATATGCCTACAAATATCTAGGACACGAAATCTACCTAGAGCGAGATAACCAAACGAAAGAAATAGAAAGACGGATTGGGTTGACTTGGGCTGCTTTTAGAAAGCTGAGAGGAAACGTATTCAACGCGGATTTGCCCATATGCTTAAAAAGAAAGGTGTATAATCAGTGTGTTCTTCCAGTTCTCACAGACATTGACCCTTACCAGAAAGATAATACATCAAATCCAGGTAGCACAACGGGCAATGGAGCGCTCTATGTTGGGAATATCTTGCAGAGATAAAATTCCAAATAGCAATATTAGACGGGCAACTGAAGTAGTAGATGCGGTCCGAAGAATATCTCAACTTAATTGGAATTGGGCGGGATATGTAGCCCGAATGCAGGATAATAGATGGAGGAAGCGCTTCTTGGAATGGCGACCTAGATCAGAGGCCTTCAGAAATAGAGGAAGACCTCCTACGTGGTGGTCAGACGACATAAAGAGAATTGCGTCAAATTGGATGCAGGTCGCTCAAGATCGAAGACAGTGGGCAGTTATGAGGGAGGTCTATGTCCAGCAGTGGACACGTGAAGAGGCTGGTTGATGATGATGATGATGATGATGATGATAGAAGTTAAAAGCGTCCTGAAGTGTCCAGGTGAAGTTAAATGAGACCACCTCCAATCTAAAGAAGAAAAGAAATTAATTTTAGGCGAATTTGGTCTGGAAAGATCGTCCAAAAATGTATGAAAATAAGTTCTGGATAATGTCAGAAGTGTAGCGAAAATACTTCATTAAATTCTGGATTAAATTTAAGCGATAAGGAAAGATATCTGGATTTAGTTTCGACGTTCAAAAAAAGGTTTAGGGCTCCTAGGTGATGTTAAAAACTTCAGGGAAAAATTAAAAGAGTCTTGAACCGTCCGGGAAGAATTTAATGAGACCAACTGTAAATGAAAGAGAAAGACAATACAATGAGACTAATATCATCATATGGAAATCCTTAAAGAAGTTTAGGAATATATTTAGAATTAGCTAAAATGGAACCCTGAGTACATTCTGAAGTATACAAAAAATTTTCATGAAACTCTGGATTAATCTGTAGTGTTAAAAAAATGTGAAGTGCTGTCTCGATTTAGTTATGGTGTTTAGCAGGAGTTATAAAAGTCGAATTTAAAAGCGGCCTGATGCGTCTATATAAAGTTAATTGAGACCAAAGAGAGTGAGAGATGGAGGTTAATATTAACAACCTTAAATGGGACTCAAGCCCACATTACTTGGCTTTACGGGCCAGGACTCCGCCAATTGAACCATCCTGGTTGATGACACGATTGGTTTGAGGAGGGTTTACAAGGTGACTCCCCCAGAACAATTAGATTTACACTTGAGTCACTTTGCACAGCGGGCCTGTGGAGCTACAAATTCTAAAAGGACTTATTTCTGATAAAACGTGCTAAATGCTGTATATACTTCAACAGTTCGAAAATGTGGGTCCCGGAATTTTCAGACACACTGTCGAAGGATCCAATGGATCCTTCTAGTCACTGTAATTCCCCCAGACTGCGGGCCTGTGAAGCTACAAATTCTAAAAGGACTTATTTCGGCCAAAACGTGATAACTCCGGCATATACTTCGACAGTTCGAAAATGTGGGCCCCGGAATTTTCAGACACACTGTCGAAGGATCCAATGGATCCTTCCAGTCACTTTAATTCCCCCAGACTGCGGGCCTGTGAAGCTACAAATTCTAAAAGGATTTATTTCGGCCAAAACGTGATAACTCCTGCATATACTTCGACAGTTCGAAAATGTGGGCCCCGGAATTTTCAGACACACTGTCTGAGGATCCAATGGATCATTCTAGACACTAGAATTCAACTGAAACTGCGGGCCTGTGGAGCTACAAATTCTAAAATGACTTATTTCGGCCAAAACGTGATAACTCCTGCATATACTTCGACAGTTCGAAAATGTGGGCCCCGGAATTTTCAGACACACTGTCTGAGGATCCAATGGATCATTCTAGACACTAGAATTCAACTGAAACTGCGGGCCTGTGGAGCTACAAATTCTAAAATGACTTATTTCGGCCAAAACGTGATAACTCCTGCATATACTTCGACAGTTCGAAAATGTGGGTCCCGGAATTTTCAGACACACTGTCGAAGGATCCAATGGATCCTTCTAGTCACTTTAATTCCCCCAGACTGCGGGCCTGTGAAGCTACAAATTCTAAAAGGACTTATTTCGGCCAAAACGTGATAACTCCTGCATATACTTCGACAGTTCGAAAATGTGGGCCCCGGAATTTTCAGACACACTGTTTGAGGATCCAATGGATCATTCTAGACACTGGAATTCAACTGAAACTGCGGGCCTGTGGAGCTACAAATTCTAAAATGACTTATTTCGGCCAAAACGTGATAACTCCTGTATATACTTCGACAGTTATAAAATGTGGGCCCCGGAATTTTCAGACACACTGTCTAAGGATCCAATGGATCTTTCGAGCTACCGGAATTTACCTGAAACTGCGGGCCTGTGGAGCTACAAATTCTAAAATGACATATTTCGGCCAAAACGTGATAACTCCTGTATAAACTTCGACAGTTCTAAAATGTGAGTCCCGGAATTTTCAGACACACTGTCGAAGGATCCAATGGATCCTTCTAGGCACTGTAATTCCCCCCAGACTGCGGGCCTGTGGAGCTACAAATTCTAAAATTACTAATTTCGGCCAAAACGTGATAAATCCTGTATATCCACAGGCCCGCAGTTTCAGGTGAATTCCAGTTGCTAGAAGGATCCATTGGATCCTTAGACAATGTGTCTGAAAATTCCGGGGCCCACGTTTTCGAACTGTCGAAGTATATACAGGATTTATCACGTTTTGGCCGAAATTAGTAATTTTAGAATTTGTAGCTCCACAGGCCCGCAGTTTCAGGTGAATTCAAAATTGGCCAAATGTGGCCAAAAAATTTTTTGGCCCAGTCACTTTCAAGTACTTCTAAATAGACAAATTCCTGCGCAAACCAGAGCATCCTACATTCCGTGTATGAGTTATAGCGGTATGGCCGCTAACTTAATATTAACTTAGCCCACCTTTTGTAGCTCCGGCTATTCAAAAACTACAAAATTCGTTTTCTCGCTGCAAAAAAGCTACAAAAAAGACACAAAATCTCCACTATTTTGTTTTGCCGGCCTGAGAGGGTGGTCCGCCAACTATATATACATGCGGATTTAGATGATAGAGGAACCATTGGAAATTAGATGGATTACTTGAGTCTGAATAAAATCAGAAGTGTGCAGAAAAACTGCGTGAATATCTGGAAAAATTTAATCGCTATCGTTAAAGAGAAGTAAAGCAATGAAATATGATGTCCAAAAAGAGTTGTAGGAGCTCCGAAGTGTCCGGGTATTGTTAAATGATACCAACTTCAGACTAAAGAGAGAGAGAGAGATACAAATTGAGACTAATTTCGTCTGGAGTATCTGTAGAATGTTGAGGGAGTTCTCGATTACATTGGAAGTTTAATGAAATATACTTCTGAATTAATTTAGAAGTGTACTTATTAATTTACAATTGGGACGTCTGGCTTCAGGTATGATATTCAGAAAGAGTTGTAGGAGTTCTAGAGTTATGGGGGAGGTTTATTCAACAAAAATGTGAATAAACGAATGTCAATAATTTTGACATAATCTCATGCGTTCAAATGCATCAAACAATAACCGGTAATAAATTAATTAGGGTGAAATTAAATGTTTGTCTGGTTATAGTAAACATTTTTCCCATCTTCCGTACACTAAACACAAATTGGAATATTCAAGTTAACGTACATTATATATATCTATGGATCTAAATGTCTGTGTGGCGAAGGCCAGGACCTCCGAGTTTAAAATCTATTTTCGCCCAAAATAAACCCAATAAACTTTTTAATACAAACAATTCGGAACGAAACGATTTTTTCGGGTATCTATCGTGTAATTTTATCGTTAGAGGTATGTGGATTTGCAATCTCATACATATTTCCTCTAGAGAGAACGTTACGCTATTATATTATCGATCTATGTAGTTGTATGACTTGTATGCTACAATTAATGCATTGGACAGGAGCGTGGAAATATTATTAGTTGCATAAATCTCGTTACCATTTTTCAAAGCTTGTGAATGTCGTTTTCGGAGCTCGCTGCGGTTTTCCAGGGCTCACATGTACAATAAAAGTTTTATCGGCGTTTCGTGCGATAGTAAATGTTACACGTCAGACGATATAAATGTCTCTTTCCGGAACTGCTCTTTTTAGATAAGCGACGAGTTGTTCCGAATATCTGTGATATTAACGGGTGAGTCGGCATGCCATAAATTGCATTGCAATTGACATTCTGCAGGATGGAACGTTATCGGATTATCAAAAGCCTGCAGTTTCTGCGGTCTACAGTTAAAAATCAAAATATAAAAGTTATTCCGTTCTCGTATGTAATACAGATTGTCTTGATAGATTTAGGTAATTTTTAGGATAATAGACAGAATGGCATACAAAACTTCATTTGCCAAATGTTTAGAAACATTAAACATTTGCTCAACAGTAAAGTTATACCAAATGGATGAGCTTCAAGATGCATTTAAATTTTTCAAAATCGGTTAAGAAGTTTCCCAAACAATTGTAAAAAATCAGTTTTTGGTCAAATTTATAAACCTTATTCAGTTTTGTTGCAACAAATAAATAAAATTGTACTTAGGGTAATGGCATCGGTGCAACAACTTAAATAAAGAAAAAATAATTTTTGAACTTTCAGTGAAATGTGGCAGGATCATAGTAAATAAATTACTGTTTTCGTCACATTAATTGTTCATATTTGGGTGCTTTCAAGATATTTGTTAAAAAAGATATCCAAAGTGTCAACCGAGTGCTGCTAGTCCCTTATTTATCAAAAGCATGAATTATTTCAACACATTTTACAATAATATTAATTTTTAAATTACTAACTTTTGCAAGAAATATGTTTTTCTAATAAAAAATAATCTCAGATTTAATCCTAATGGTCATGAAAATAGCGTGAAAAGCATAACTCATTCAGTACTTCTCATGATATAAGCAAAAAAGAACAAACGAGGTACTTTATAGTTATTTTTGTTTATAACAAATTACCCAAAACAATTTTGGCTGTATTAGGAGTTTTACACATTTTCTGGATATTTAAGAAGGTCGTGCAAGTGGATTCCTGTATAACTTAACAGCGAAAACATCCTTTCTTCTCTATTAGCTTGGTAATCGTTATAATGTTCGATGGCATTTCGCCAATTACTTTACATAGAAATATTGTGCATAATATGCACATATTATGTTGACAACATAATATGTTGTAAAAAATGGCATAACCTGCACTTTACACATTGTTCATAAACAAATTATTTTATTGTCAATTACTTCTCAACTATGAGAGACTGTATTGCTGTCTGTAATAAACATGTTTGAAGAACATTTTCAGAATGAGTCGTGTTTAAAGTACCTACTATCTAATCGCGGCAACTTGAAATCTCTGCCATTAAAATTCTAGAAGTTATTCAATTTACCTATAAAAACTTTCCAACAACATTCATTCTACAACAGTAGGAAAACTGTCTGTTCTGTATCAGTTTTTAAATTATTGTCAGATTTTGTGACACTAATTGTGTGGTAAAAAGTTTAGCATAAAACAAAATTCTCATTCTAGATACATTATATTTGAGACCTATTAAAAAAATAAAACAGCTTTCTACATGCTATGTAATAAAAAAAATACCTCGTCTGAAGTATTACAGCGTCATTTTTGTTATATTTATTCTTACATTCCTCCTTAATTGGAACACTCCCAGATGTCATGACTTTCATTATAATTTACAGTTTATCAGACATGTTTACCAGGTTTTCTGACTTTTACACTTCATATATTCGCTCCGTGTGTCGTTATTGACAGTTATTGCACAATATCAAATCAATAAGTAATAATTTCCCAATCAAATCCAACAACGACTCTTTTCCCACCCAAGCTTGTCTGGAATAGGGCCCGAAATAGCAACAAACAAATAAGCCACTACCACTTTAACGGCTAATAAATCAAAAAGCCGCAAATCTCCAAACAATACCGGATCTATTCTCATTCTAGACCATTTTATAGGTTGAGCTTTAATGGAAGATTCGAATGAAAAATAATTAGATGGGGCGCTTCGGGATGGGAAGGCCGTTAAAAACAAATAAACTCTCCGGCTCTCGCCCATCTATTTATAGCGACACCTGCTCCTCTCTCGGATCCCGAAGTGGTTCCATAAAATAGATGATCGGGATATTTTAACTTTCCGTTATAATATTATCGACCGCCGGATGGATTTTTACGATTACGCGATCGCCATCTAGCGAACGGAATGGTCAACTTAACGAAATGTTGGTTAAGACGGTTATGATTTAACTGACCCTATCAAAGCACAACGAAAGTCGAAAGACAGGATGAAACGATGTGAAAACATAGAATCGACTGAAGTATTCGTTACTGATGAATTTCTAGATGAAACATGTTTAGTGAAAGAAATTTCTAAGCTTAAGCTACACTGGCGAGCAAAAAATTGAGGTCACTTCAGAAATTGCGAATAATTTTAGCGTCAATATTGATAAGGACATAATAGTATTAGTAGGCGTTGAAGCAATTGTTTTCTCCGAGACTTGACAGCTGTCATTCGATTCATTGGAATACAAAGGCCCCCTGTTTGTACGACTTTTATGAAAAATGTGCTTTTGCGCTAATCGAACATTCACATTTCCCTTGCTTGTTTTCCAGTTTACTGTTGATTCTTTGTGAAAAACCTAACGATTGCAAAGTGTAGTGATTTAACAGGCCCATAATGCCTTTAAATCCGATTGTTGTGGCAAGAATTGTTGCGTTGTTTCAAGATGGTCGGGGGCAACGTGAAACTGCAAGAATTGTTGGTGCTAGTCTTTGTGGTGTGCAAAGGGTGTACCAGCGCTTTCTGGAGACTGGCCTGATCACTAGAAGACCAGGGTCTGGGCGAACAAGAGTTATCACTCAACGAGATGACCGTTTTTTGGTGTCCACAAGTTTGCGGAATAGGACAGCTACTGCGGTTTTACTGCGAAATCAGTTGGAAGAAGTGAGAAATGTCAACGTTAGTGAATGAACCGTTAGAAGAAGACTTCATGCTGCTGGACTGTCATGCAGAAGAATGGCTACAGGTCCCCCGTTGCAACGCCAGCATCGAACTGCAAGATTGACATTTGCCAGAGATCACGTTCGTTGGAATGATGATGACTGGAGCTGGATATTGTTCTCAGATGAGTCGCGTTTTTGCCTCACTGGGTCAGATGGACGTCGACGAGTGTAGAGAAGACCTGGGGAAAGATATGCTGAAGTTTGCATTGACGGGCGCCTTCCATTTGTTAGTTATGGTTTGGGCGGGAATCACTGCACGAGCTCGTACAGAGTTGGTCTTCATAGAAAATGGCTCTCTAACCTCTCACAGGTACATTACGGAGGTGCTAGAAGACCATGTTATGCCTTTCATGGTGACTATGGGGGAACGTGGCATTTTTATGCAAGATAATGCGACACCATATACAGCCAGAATTGTCAGGGAGTATCTCTATGAGGTAGAAATTAGGCGGTTTTACTGGCCAACCCGCAGCCCAGACATGAATCCCATAGAATATGTCTGGGACGAGTTGGGAAGACGGATCCGCAGACACACACCAGCACCAAGAACTGCCCAGGAGCTGAGAAGATTGCTGTTGCATGAATGGGATAACATCGACCAGAATGTGATCCGCAACTTAATTCAAAGTATGCCGCGCCGACTTCAAGCAGCCATCAATGCAAGAGGAGGAAATACACGTTATTAGTGTCAAGTTTTTTCTTTTTGCTCGTTCCATATTTTCCCTAACAACAAAATGTTGAATTTCGACCAAAATGTTAATTTGTTGCTTTTTCAGAATAAATCATGAAATCCAAGCAAAATGCATTTCTGTTTAGTATAGAGTATCACATTCAGCTTACAAAGGCACATGCAATGATGTACAGTTTGCGAATACGATCTGAAAACGTAAAATTTCAAAGAACATGAAAATTTTAAGATGACCTCAATTTTTTGCTCGCCAGTGTATAATCGTCCAGAATTTAAAGTTGCTAACTACTCTTGAAATACTTCAGAATAAAATCGACAAAAAGTAATGTAAAGATGCACCCGATTCTTTACCACCTCAAAAAGAAACATTCAAAGTTATAGTATTTTTCTATACCATCTTGGTCGAAGCTACATGCCTGCAAAGTTTAAAATTTCTAGCTATAAATAGCTGGTAAATAAATTTCATCCCCTTTTTCCACCCCCTCGCTTTTTGGGCCACTCTGGGATCTTAACTGTAACCGTCACAGTACCTACAAAACATTTAAATACTCGGAAGGTATCTTAAAATCAACATAAATAAATGTCACCCCTTCGGGAAGGGGTTTTTCGTGATTTTGAAATTCGGATTTTTCTGGAACTATTCTGGACCGAAGGTATACCTAACCGTGCAAACTTTTCAGTTCTCAAGTAATGAGGAAGTGCCTTAACATTTTCGGATATAATGACACTCTCCTCTATATTATAGTGTAATGCGAAAAAGTAAACAGCGCGAGACGTGTTTACTCGTATCGGACCTGGGCGGCTACCTCAAAAGAATTGCCGCGACGCTTAATTGAATTCTATAAAAAAAGACAGCTCCATGAATCGGTGATTTCCATCTCGACACAAGAAGCAGGTAAACGATAAAATTATACCCCAACTCGGCATACATCTAGGCAGGTACTCGATTCTACAGTGCCCATCTCGGCATAGGGTGATGCCCATAGGGTGATCCTTGCCCCCTTGCGTTTCCAACGTACTTTCGAGCGTATTACATGACGTTCACTCGCATATGGTGTGCTGCGTATACTACGTTTCTCAAATATTATGAATTTTGCGCAACAGTCAAGTACCATTATTATCGACAATACCGTATTATCAAGAAGGTGCCTCCCTAGATTTATGCCGAGTTATTGAGATATTATTGTAGTGTGTACCTGCTCGATCCGTTGTGCCGAGATGGGTTATTAGAAATGGACCGACAAGGTGTCGTAAAATTGACCGCAATAAAATGTGCCGAGATGGGATACACCCCACCCCCATGAATACTCCCGGATTATTATTTAAGGAAAGTGATTTATGAACTCCTGGACATTTTCTACGTAAACATTATTAAAAGAACGTTCGAGTTACTTCCGGAACTATGGAGCAAATACTAGTAAATTCGGGAAAATATTATGGGGGGCTATAAAAGTGCACGCGGCGGACGAGAGATGATTATTAGACGGAAGCCGCGAGAGTAAATAGTGAACAAGCGAAATAGCTAGAGCGAGAGCGTTTAAATAAATTAATAATTAAGAGTGAGATAAATTAATTAGTAGGAAATAGTTAAGTGTGTTATATAAATTAATTAGTTTAGTAATAGTGTAAATAAATTAAGTAGTGTCTAGTCTAGTGTTTAATTAGAATAGTGTATATAAATTAGAAAATAAACGTTACAATAGAATGAAATTATATGATCTTCGTTCTTCAAGGCTCGTTTAATTATTGAAAGTGCTTATTGAGCAGGAATCAGAATTTTTCAAATAACCTGAGCCTTTTTTGTGTCATCTGTCTGATGTAAATTCACACTGGATCCTCC
Organism: Cryptocephalus moraei; assembly: GCA_946251905.1. Taxonomy (NCBI): domain Eukaryota; kingdom Metazoa; phylum Arthropoda; class Insecta; order Coleoptera; family Chrysomelidae; genus Cryptocephalus; species Cryptocephalus moraei. Next base: position 29,399,136 of record OX276458.1, on the reverse strand, counting down.
TCAGATCATCTAGAAGAAAGTTATTAATTTAAATCATTTCTATCAACTTTAAACCCATCATTATTAAAATGCTAATATATCCCTGGATAATTTGCAGATATTTGTAAAGGCTACAGAAATTCTATAGTTAATTAAAATCTTTAACAAGCTGTCTAGATAATTTGACTTTAAGGATTTTCAAAATTTTCAGATAAAATCTCTGGTTTATCTAGTTGTTCACGAACGATTTAATGACCTCTAGGTACAAGACCATTTAGAATGATTGGAGATAGCCCCTAGATTGTATACATTATTATTCTGGGGTTTCAGGAAATTTTCGTTTCCCTCTAGAATATTTCATAGATCGACTTACTTCTAGTTGCATATTGAGTCGTCTTCTACATTCATTCAAATTTCCTTATGAGAAAATAAATCATTCAAACACCTTTAAAATAAGCAAAAATCTTTCAGAGCCACATACATTTTTTATAGTGCGTAGTTTAGTAGAAATAAATTCCCAATCTACTAGACAACATGGTCATCATGGCTTCTCCTTATTGTCACAAAGGTATTTCAGTATTAGATACATTTAAGCTTTCTACAAAAATCCTTCTACACACTTCTAGGTTCTTTTTGGGGAATTCTAAGTAAAACCAATTAGGTAAATTTCCTTGCGACTTTATAATTGATATCGGAAATTTATACAAAAATGATGGATTTGCTCAGATGATCACTGGAATCATTCTGACTGAATTCGCTGAATCATTCATGAATCTAAAATCACTGTAATCTTCTTGAGATTACGTAGGTAACAAACTTTCGGGAATTTGGTTGCATATGCACAGAAACCTAAAACCATTTAAGTTTTCCACTTTCCACATAGATACGCCTACATCCTTTTCATTTTTAGGACACTCTAGAGTAATCGGGATTTTCTGCATTTGTAGATGATTTAGTGGATTCACGAGAATTTTATAGGTTTGGCTTGAATATGTCCCAAGTTATCAAGCCAGTTGTACTACATCGAAAGGACCTGTAGTATCACTGAAATCATCATTTCGACAGTACAATTTGTGGATCTAAAATCCCTGGAAACAACTTGAGATTAAGTGCATGCTTACACGTATTGTGTTTCAAAATGTTCTATTTATTTTTTTGGTGTTTTATACCGAATTTTATGATAATGCTTTTTAATGTATTTATTGGCGAAGGTGCTTCGAGTGCAGAATTTTAAATTGTTTACTTCCTATTCAAAATGAGTAATTGCCCAGCTAATTGTACCAAAGATAGACATTTTCAATAGTTCACCGAAAATTGTGCTACAATAACAAAAAGAAGGAAGAAAACACAACAATTATTTTTATTGAATGGCGAATACGCCTAATATATTGAATGCCAATTTCGTTTTTATCATTTACTGCATGTAACCTTATAATTCTGCTTTGCATTAAAAGTTTTTGTGTTGCACAAAGAAGTGCCTAAAATAATTGGTAGGTACATCAAATAAAACTGAATTAGGAAAAGATACATTTTCAAAGTTTATCTACACATATCTGGAAGAGATTTTAAATCGATGTAATGATACATTAAATGACTACAACTCTCCTACAAATTAAACAATCATTATTACATGCAGTTTATCCGAAAACATAATGATAAGGACCAAGTGAATATGACTAAAACTCGATACTGACGTAATCGACTCTTCTATAAACTAAAATTAATAATGCGTGCTAAATATAGTTCGGCTATTGGGCAAGCCCGTGTTTATTTAGAATCGCCGACGGTCTAATATTAAACTCGGACACGTTCATACACAGGGTGTAGCCGATGTATAAATAGCGATACATGCTATAACATAATATTCACAACGCCACCGTTTTGTTTATAAGTGCCATCATCAGGGAAACGAGAATTTTCCCGATGATCAAAGCTGTCCTTATCAAAACGTGTCTAATAGCAATAACAAATTTGCAACACCGAAAATCCACTTTCACTTCATAGGGGATGTTTAAGGCCAGCAAAACTAAAAATGGAATCCTCATTTTCACTTTGTATTCTTCACCTTGTAACTCATATTGATTTACATTCTTTTTTCAATTGCATTTATATTCCCGAAATTGACACGACAACAATTGACAAATACTGATACCAAAAACCTCAAACAATATTTACTACCGCTACTCGACGATAGGGAATACACCAACGTTTTAATTTATTTTAATTTATGTCGCAAGACTACAATATTTGACAAATTCTAATACCAAAAAACTCAGACAATATGAACTAACACTACTCTACAATAGGGACTAAACGAATGTGTTAATTTATTTTCGAACGCCCTGTACACGTTCACTTTTATTTGTACTACAGGAGGCAGCACTTGTCGTATCGCGAAAACTCGCAGGAAAATATTCTGCAAACTAAATTTAAATCGACTGCAGGAAACGACGGTAGAGGGCGGGAAATGTTCGAACGGTTAATTTCGAATGTTGGTGTAAGTTCATCGTATATTGATTGGAGAATAAAGTCACCTAAACAAATTGAATCGTGTGGAAGTAACGTACAAATTCTGAAGTGTTTAGAGATCATATTGAATTATTTTATTCAAGCGTTTTTGTTTTATATGAACATAACTGAGTGTGGTTCAAACTATTTTTAAGCTTGCCGCATATAAATTTGTCAAATTTTTAAGACATTTCGTAACGAGTTTCCTAAGCGTAATCTTTAAGTTCTTTAAAGTGGACTAATTGAGATAAATTGTTTCATTTAAAAACGTTTCACCTGTTTTGATTAATGGTTTAAAGTGACATTGAACACAAGACCCCTGCTCAAAATTAATGGCGACTAGAGCCTGCAGTTGACTAGCCCGCGAGTAAAATATCGCAATGGCATTGAATGAGTGAGTGAGTGAGTAAAGCAGCATTTTACTCACCGAGGTAGAAAATTAACTTTTCCTAAGTTTTCAAAATTTTATTGATGTATGTTATAATGATATTAATTTGAACAACGTGTATAAGAAAGTAATACTGATAATATTAAACATTTTAGATTAGAAGGGAATAAAACGTAACTAGGTATTTCTGAAACTGATAATGGGAATATGTAGAAATAACAAAAAGTTCAGCAGGATGCAACTAATAATTTTTTCCAATGATTGGCACGCTGACTTAAATTTAAAAATATTTACTGAACTTTTTACAAAACCTGAAGGAAAGGGTATCACTTTCCCGCGGATTTTTCATTATTTGTTACCATTTCGCTTTTGACATAAACTTATCCATGTAATATTAATGCAATTTTTGATACAAAATTACATGTACTTTAGATGCTCAACAAAATACACACCGGTGTTTGGCCCAATCCATGTGGATTTAACAGGTACAAAAAATCGAAATCTTCCATTTATTCAAACTTTAGGATATTTTTCTACCAAGAATTTCACCAGAACTGTGTATTTTCTTTCTTTCTGTAAACGGTTTTTGGAGCTCTGTGGCTTCGTGTAAAAATTGATCTCCCGTCAACGTTGTTTAGAACATGAAAATTCACATCTTTCTCAAACGGCCATCGTTTTCAAGCATATATCAACCTATCAAAAAGGTTTTCTTTTTCAAAGTACATATATATGTAATATTTTGTCAGCTTTCACATGAATTTCTCAAAATTGAAATTATTCGAAAACTTTGGAGGTAAACAGGAAAACCTGAGAAAAGTCAATTTTTAAATAATAAATATCTCAAAAAGGTCACTCTTAATTTTTGAGAATTTTGGATACGTTGTTAAATGTTAAATATGCTAAATCGTATTGCTCAAGGTAAAAATAAATAAAAGAAGTACTATAAATCGACACTTGACGTAAGTAGACGAAAATTCATGTACATTTTTTATTGAATATCTTTTAATTATAATAATTTACACACGTCAAATCAGTGTCATAGGTAGCAAATAATAGATGATAAACAGGCATACATAATAATGTAATCAAAAAGTACTTCATTTTACTATTATTTATGTTAAGTGTTGATATAATATATCACTTCATGTATTTATTTTTACATTGAGCATATTCACATTACATATTACATATTACATATTCTTGTTACAGTTGTCTAAAACGTTATCATGCCAGCTTATACCCAACCAATATGGGGCATATACGAGTAAAAATAGTTATTGTCTTTAAAAGGCCGTATCTCAATGGCACATTGCCTTTTGGCGGAAAGTTAGCTCCTTTTGCCTTAAACAATATATAGAAAACTCGTGGAAATTAAGGGTGGTCTTTATCGTTTTGAGATATTCAGTTTTATATTGTAATATTTTCAATATTGTAAGAAGTTTTCGAGCAATGTGAATTTTGAAAAATACATTTTAAAGATGACAAAATGCTGCACATTAAAAAACAGTTAAAAAAGCTATTTAAAAATTTTCAGGGAATTTTCAAGTGCCAATTAACGTTGTCAAGAAGTCAATTTCGACATATCGTCATAGCGCTCCAAAATCGTTTTTGATAAAAGTGAAAGAACACGTATTTCATGAAATTCCAAATGGAATGATATCGTACAGTTTCAAAAACAAACAATCTCAGCAATTACTCACTTAATACTTATGGATTGGGCTACATAATTGCAACAAACATATCTTAAAGAAATACCACAAGAAAAACATGTAATATTTAGGACTATTAGAAGTCTTTATTTGTTTTAATACAATATGGTACATGCAGTAACAAATTAGTGTATTTATAACTTCTCAATTACTTAAAAAGCAGTCTTTAGTTTCGAATGGAAAGTCGGGGTGTTTTAACACTGTCGAAGGAATTTTTAGGTTAGTTTTCAAACTTTACGAGCTAATCGTCTAATTTCACTACCAACCACGCAGACTTTGGCCTAACCAATGGAATGACTTGAAAGGATAATATGCATGAAAATATATCAAACGTATGAGCTCATTTATGGGAGAAATTTAGCAAATATATGCAATAACAGTTTAAAATATGCATTAAAAGGGGTATTTAAAGAATACTGAAGTGTATTATTATTAAATTAAGGTAAGCCAATAAGTTATTAAAACTAATTGTAAAAATAGTAATCAAATAATTCTCTGAGTGGTCAGTCAATTTTTGTGTTGTACTTAAGTGCACGTATTTACATTAACTTGAATTTGGAAAGACTCATTTTTACTTTCAAACGTAATCCGAGCATTTTACAAACTGGATAAAATTCACGATCTATCATAGGGATTGATAAAATTTCCAATTATAAATCTTCATTTTCATGACATTCGCTTTATGTAGAAACCCAAACCTGCTATCTGTTTGTAAAACAGTTTTAAAGAGTTTTGAAGATTTTAAAGAATATCTAAATAAACTCTTTATCAAAAACATTAATTCCTTGTTACTTTTCTTTACCAGTTTTTACCGTCAGTACTTTCAAAAGTTGATTCACATATGTATCTAAATTTTATGCTCTCTAAACGTGATAAATTATATGATTCTGACTGAATTATAGATAAATTTATAGTTGCAATTAATAAATGAACACTGCTGTTAAAAAAATGTTGTTCAGTATTTATTTAGCTTGAAACACAAATTATGTCTTCTGCCGAAGAAAATGTCAAAACAAGTTACGATTTTCCACGTAATTTATTAGTAGCCCGGATAACCGCCTCGTTGTCAAATAAAACATATACTTAATTAATCAAAGTAAGTTACCGAAGAGATATATTTTACTGTAGTTTACGCATTATACTCAGTTTTTAGGAAAAACGAAATGAGGCACTCTGGGAATGACCGGAAGGGGAAGCATAGCTTTATATAATATAATTATATATATACGTCATGTACAGAAACGAATGGTAGCTAGCACGGCGCTATCGCGCCGCTCTAGCCACTCACCGATTCAGCCCACAATCGCCACCCCTAGAGCAGGCAACCGACAATACAAACAATTGTAATACGAGTTGCCACCAAACAGTTAGCGCGACTCCAAAATAAATCACTTTTATCTACTTTGCATTATTAATGATCTCATTATTACATCGAAAGTAGTGTAATAATATTCCTATTATTACACTACTTTTGGTAATTTTAGTTTTGTTAAATTGGTACATCAGCCTGTCACGTAGATGTGCGTAGACGTCAAGGTTAAATTATTAGTATTCCAATAAACAAAACTTTTAAAATTTCATGAATCTACATTCTTGTCTTCCATTTCGCTCACGTAAGTAAGTAGTTATTGATCATGTACTAGGGCTACTAGATTTTCAAATTCAAATATGAAACGCCAGTGTTAGTGACGTCAGTGTAACCAACCCACGCAAAATTCCTTAGTGTAATACGAAAACTTGAACAGCCAAAATTGAATAAATTAATAAAGCAAAGTAGATAAAATAGTATATTACACTCGTTTAATAAGACGTATTGTAACACTGTTCAATGCAAAGGTCGGTAGTGGGGCTACTCTGGGGGTGACAGGTCCATTCGGGCTGGGTGAACGGAACGAGCGTGGAGACATGCTCATCCAGTTTAGTCAAGAACATCAACTCGTCATCAAGAATACATTCTTTAAACTACACCCACGTCGTCTCTATACGTGGAAATCACCAGGAGATAGAGTAAGGAACCAAATCGATTATCTACTTATAAATCAGAGATACAAAAACTGTATAAAACATGTGGTAGCATATCCTGGTGCAGACATTGGCTCGGACCACAACCCCATCATTGCAAAATTCTACGTTAGACTTAAATTACTGAGCAGAAAAAGGATTCAGCCTAAACCTGACGTCCGAGGTCTAACCGATCCGAACACCAAGGAAAACATGAGAAATGAGCTCCAAAGACTCTGCCTGGTAAACAATCCGAACTGTGAAAACGACTCTGAAGAAATTTGGAAAAAGCTTAAAGACAATATGAACATGGCCACAAAAACCGTCCTTGATAATAACGAGAGAACATTCCGAAAATCCTGGATGACGAAAGAAATATTAGACCTAATGGAACAACGTCGGTTAGTGAAGAACCAAACTGATAAATACAAAGAATACGATCGGTTAATAAAAAATAAAATAAAAAATGCCAAGGAGGCCTGGGTTACCAGTGAATGTGAAGAAGCTGAGAATCTCCACAGGCTTCACGATAGCTTTAACTTCCACAAAAAGCTAAAACAAATAACTGGGATTAGCAGAAACACACCAATAACTGCACTTGTAAATAACCAGGGTAAAATCATTGTAGAACAAGAGGAAATTAAAGAGACTTGGCTGACATATGCGAAAAAACTATTTCATGATGATCGGGAAGACAAAGGGGCCTCCTTTTATGAGCAAAGGACCGGACCAACTATTATCAAATCCGAAGTACAGCAAGCTATAGGAATGCTAAAACATGGTAAATGTCCAGGGCATGACAACATATATGCCGAAGTATTAAAGCTAGTTGATATAGACCATCTGACGCATTTGTTCAACAAAATATATGACTCCGGCAGACTGCCAGAAGACTGGCTTAAATCGACCTTTGTCACCATCCCAAAAAAGCACAATCCCAAGCAGTGTGAAGACTTCCGACTTATTAGCCTGATGAGTCATGCACTCAAGGCCTTTCTCAGGATAATCCACCGTAGGATTTACAGTAAGTGTGAACAAATGAGCGGGGAAACACAGTTTGGATTTATTAGAGGATTAGGAACAAGGGAAGCCTTGTTTTCGTTAAAGCTCTTGGTGCAGAAATGCTATGACCAGCGACAGGATGTATATATATGTTTTATTGATTATCAACGGGCATTCGATAATGTCAAACATGACCTACTTCTGGAAAGACTGCGGGAGATCGGAATAGATGAGAAAGACATCCAAATTATAAAACAGCTATACTGGAACCAGACAGCCGAAGTGAGAATAAGCAACACAGTCACAACCGAAGCATTTGAGGTAACCAGGGGCGTACGTCAGGGCTGCATTTTGTCACCGATGCTTTTTAATATCTATGTGGAGAAAATATTCCAGCTTGCTCTCGAGAACGAATCTAGAGGCATCAAGGTGAATGGGATGCCTATAAATAATATTAGATATGCGGATGACACAGTGGTGATAGCCCACACTTTGGACGATCTTCAATGTCTATTAAACAAAATTAATGATATTGGACAGCAGCACGGTTTACACATTAACATTTCGAAAACGAAGATCATGGTAATAAGTAGGCAAGCCCAAAATGCCAACCTCATTGTAAACGGCGAAATCATTGAACGGGTTAATACATTTAAGTACTTGGGCTCTCTTGTTAATAACGCGTGGGATTGCGATGAGGAAATTAAAGTACGAATTGGCATGGCGAAGACAACATTTCGAAGGCTTCAGAATATCCTACTACAACAACGTCTACCGTTAGACCTCCGACTGAGGGTGATCAGGAGCTATGTGTGGCCCGTTCTGTTATATGGAGCAGAAACCTGGTCAATAAAAGTGAGGTCAATAAATCGCATTGAAGCTTTTGAGATGTGGACTCTTCGCAGACTACTCAAGATCTCATACATAGAACACATTTCAAACGAAGAAGTGCTGCGAAGAGCAGGGGTCGAAAGACAACTATTGGACATAGTAAAGTCCCGAAAAGTGTCTTATCTGGGGCACATCCTAAGAGGACCGCGCTACGCCATTCCGAAGCTCATCCTTCAGGGCAAAATGGAGGGCCGAAGAGGACCAGGCCGAAAACAGCACTCATGGCTCCGGAACATCAGGGATTGGTGCGGCATACCGGACGCGGCAACCATCTTTCGTCGAGCGGAAGACAACACCCTTGTGATTGATTGAGGAGAATGTAAAGATGATCCCCAACGTGCAAGTCTGCATATGGGACCAGAAGAAGAAGAAGATTGTAACACTCGTTCTATTAAAGCACTCCTCGGTTCGCTCGTCGTGCTTTAAAACTCGCGTGACAATACTCCATCTTATTAAACTAGTATAATATAATGTACTATTTATTCTTTTTTATACTTTTATCCAAGCCAAACCAAACAAACCTAACCTTCCGGACCGTAGTCGTAGGCCCAGAAACGTTTCCGTGAAGGATTCTCTCGTTCCGTGTAGATCTCAATCCAAGATGTCTACTATCAGTCTGTTTACGTTTAAGAGCAAATTTTATAATGAAATATCGCGGTTGATAGACGAAATAAAGTAATTGCCACACTCAGTAGGTTCTTCTTTGGACGCTGATTCTGTTGATATAATTTTTGTTATTGTACAGTTAAAGCATTTTATGAAACGATTGATAGCCAGCGTCACCACGGCAGCCGACGATACAAAAACAATTGTAACACGTTGTCAATAAATAGCTAGCGCGGCGCGATAAATGGCCGTTGCGATCGTGACGGTTTTTCGGCGTTTACACCTCTCACCAATTCAGCGCTTCGAGCGAAACCCGCCATAAGAAAGCTATGCTTTAAAAAATATGCTAATAACTTTCTTCTTCTTAGCGTGCCGTCTCATTGGCGATCCAAATGGCTAACGTGATCTTGGAAACTGGTGCTTTGAAGATATCAGTAGATGTGCGAGTAAACCGTCTACTTAGGTCTTTAAGCCACGAATTTTGGCGTCTTCCGACCGAGCTTTTACCCTCGATCTTTCCTTCTATTTGTCAACCTCAATACCTCGTATTTTTCTCCTCTCATTATGTGACCTAAGTAGAGCGCTATCTGAAGAAGTTGATTATTTTGCCGTTTACTTTTATTCCCTTTGCGACTCCTTCCAAGGACTCTCTAAAGATGTGCTCCGAATATATATTGCGATAATATGCATTCCTGCCGTAATCCCCCTTTTTATGGATACTGTAGCTGAAGTGGCTCCGTTCACCCCAACTTTTCCTGTTTGCTGCCAGTAGAGTTTCATATGAATCGAAAATCTCCATTGTCAATTCCTGTTGATCTTAGTGGGTATTTTAATCATTTTTTTGTTATTTACACAATCGAAGGCTTTAATGCGATAATCAATAAAGCATACATATCAGAGTGGATCAAAAAAATTTATTATCTTTTTTTTTAAGTTCCGACACAGAAAAATTGGTTACTAGGTATTGGTTGATAGAAAATACTTACCAAGTATAAGCTCTTAATTAGTAGGAAGATCCTTCTCATCATAGTTGTCCATCTTTAATCAAGCCTCATATTAAAAACGACATATCGCACTATTAATCAACTGTTTAGCGAATCTCTATACATATTTTCGAAGGAAATTGAACGCTCGACGAAGAGGGTCTCTTATATTTTTTTCGTAAATCTCACTATTAGAGAGGTATTTAAGGTATTTCGAATTTTGAAAATTTTACTAGAAAAATTATTTATCTTCTTAATTTTTTTGTAACTAGTGTAAAAGTAGTTATTCTCAAATGAAAAATATATATCTTTCTAGAAAATTTAACGCTCTACAAAAATGGTCTCTTGTGTTTAATCAATTGCTCTAACCGTTTAGAAGATATTTGTATCCAAATTGCAATGCGTGCTGATTTTCATAGTTTTATTAATTACTATTTTAAATATATCCATTTAATTTTTGAGTTTTAAAAATATTCATAACACTTTGAGTTCATATCGATAAAAAACGTTTTAAACTCATATTTAATTTTTTGTCCCACAATATATTTTTTTTCACAAACTGTTATGAATATTACTAAAACTCAAAAATTAAATGGATATATTTAAAATAGGTATTAAAAGAAACTATGAAAATTAGCACTCATTGGAATTCGGATACAAATATCTTCTAAACAGTTAAAGCAATCAATTAAATACAAGAGACCATTTTTCTAGAGCGTTCAATTTGCTACAAAAACATTTGTTCCTCATTTGACAATAATTACTGTTACACTATGTTAAAAAAAATATAAGAGACCCTTTTTGTAGAGTGTTCAATTTTCTTCGGAAATGCGTATAAAGATTTGCCGAACAATTCATTAAATTGTTCAGCAAATCTTTATACTATAATAATGAGGCATGTCGTTTTTAATATGAGGCTTGATTAAAAATGGACAAATATGATGAGGAGTATCTTCATACTAATATTATGTGCTCATATTTGGTAAGTATTTTCTAAAGGTACCTATCAATTAATTTTTCTGTGTCGAAACTAAAGAAAAAATAATCCATTTTTTGACCCACCCTAATGAATATATGTTTACATTCATATCTCTACTCTCTCTCTTTGAGTTAGGAAGTTTAAGAAGAAGAGTACTTCTCGAATACCGACGCCATTGAGAAACCCAAATTGAGTCTCATCAGTTTGATATTCGCATTTCCTACGAATTCGCATATGAATGTTTCTCAGGAAAATTTACATTACATGGGACATCAGACTTATAATGCGGTGGTCGTCGCAGTTAGAGGAATTATTCTTAAAGTGACAAATGTTGATTTCGGCCAGTCAGGCGGTATCTTGCTTATGTTATAGATTTTGTTAAAAAGTGATATTAAGATTATCGAAACTTTGCTCTTTGTTCATGAATTAATTTGAGTACTTCTGTATGAATCCCGTGCGGACCAGTAACTCTTCCATTTTTCTGCATTTTTAAAGCGTAATTAACTTCGGTTTTGGTAATTATTGGACCTATTTAATTTGCATTGCTTTCCATCATTGGTGCTTCGTTAGGTCTGTCGTCATGGAAAAGCCCTTCAACATATTCCTTCAATCTTTTTATTTTCGCTTCAATTGCCGCCAGTATTTCATTGTTGGCACCCTTTAAATTTGTCGTTTGATGTTTTCTATTTCGGTTTGTCATCTCTTTTATTTTCTTGTGCACGTTGAAAGTGTCATATTTTTCTTGAAGTTATTCAATTTCCTGGTATTTGTCTGACATCCATTTTTCTTTTACCTGTCTGCCTTTCTTTCTGATACTTTTATTTAAATCCCTATATCTCGCGTGGTTTCTTTTGTTTCCTTCTTTCCTCCATAAGGTGTATGATTTCTGATATCCATTCCTGTGGTGTTAGTTGCGGAACCGATGTGCTGTTCCTGAATATTAATTATTGTGTTCTTTATCGCGGTCCATGATACTTCTACTAGATCTATTTACTGTTTTCAATTTTTGTTCTAGTTTTAAAGATATTTGTGTTTTTCTTAATTTATGCGTATGGGTGATGCTTGTTGCTTGTTTGTTGACGGTTTTAAATCGTCTCATCTTGAACTCCATTACTACCTTACTACTACTTAATTTATATTCCCATGTCAATAATTACCTAAAACAGGTCGCTACAATACTCGTTACTCCATTTTTCTCTGTATTAACCTTACCCGGGCAATACCCTGGAGTCAGTTTGAAACTAGTCACTTTTCTATTTTTACCACATTTTTGTTGGATTTAATAATATTTTAATACAAACAATCCCCTTGATAACTAATAGTCCTCATTATTTTCGGTAAGACCTTTCCACACGTACCCAATTAATAATAACTCTTAAAAATAACCTCCACAGGATTTACGCCTTTACGCCTGTAATAATTTATGGGTTTATCGATAAAATGTGGTGGTGGTGGTGTCGATAAAAACGAGCGCTATACCTGGTGTATGTCAGAAAACAATATAATATGATATACGCGTTGTTTGGTAATGAACTAAAATAATTTTTGGCAAAGTGTAGCGACCAGAACTTTCCGTTAAACGCCCGAAAACTTCATGTGAGTTATGAATCGGGTTTTATTAAATTTTTATGATGCAAGTTCGAGAGAGTATCCCTGGCAGACCATCAAAATACGAGAATGTCTAGCCGAAAGTTGTTCACCCTGTAAGAGTTCGTCTGGAAATAGAACGCTACTATTTTACTATTCTCTAGTTTTATATTGCATATTTCTATTTTGTGTCCAGTGTCGTAATGCTGAAAAAATTTTCAAGCGTCGATTTTGAAATCGAAAAGGAAGGAATAATAGAGAGGCTAGAAACGTAGGTATGCATGTTATGGGAAACATGTCACAATCTGCAATAAGTGATATATCAATTCAGGACCAGTATTTACTTCGAGCATCAGTAATATCTCATAAAACGGTGAATATGTACCAAAGTTTTGGAAAAACGTTTCCAACGTTATTTGATTTGTAGAAAAAAAAAACGTGTCGTGGGACACGCGTTAGGAACTTTAGTTCCTTTTAATTAACAACCAAATTTTTGAAAAAAAAATGGAATTGAATATTTTAAGTGAAGTTTGAAGTGGTAAAGTTTTCTTTTGAGAATCTTTCGTTTCTTTTGGCTTTTGGCTTAATGCAATCCAACCATTGCTACCGACAGGGCTCTGAGAAGAACCTGTACCAGCTAAATGTAATGTCGCTGAACAATAAAGGCGTGTTAATTACCTCACTTCAGCAAAAGCATGTACAATTTTACCTTTAAATGCAATGGAATCGTGCCTCTGTGAGGTATGTAAGGTTGTAATTCGCTTATGAGCATTTCTACGTTTATTTTACCTAAACGAAACATTTTTTCTTATAATTCTTGTCCTGTTCCTAAAATAAACAATTTGTGACGCACTGAAAACATGTGAAAACATTACAGAAATATATGCCATTTTGGCGCTATTAAACATTGATCAATTTTGAATATTTTTTTAACCTAACATTTTCGTGAGAACGTATCTTTTGTCTGATAACTCAAAAACTGTCTACACAATTCATGTTTTTATTTATATTGCAACGTTTTACATGAATTACCTCTTCTCGTTTTCTTCCACTTCGGTTTTTCGAGTGTCTACAGACACACAGAAGGCTTCCTATAACTATTTACGATATATCGTAAGAAGTTACGAGAAACCGTAACTTACCATAATGTTCAGAATTGCATTTATGCTAACGAGGCTTACAGATTTGACTACGATCGCTACAGATGTGTTCAGAATCGTAGCATATAAGCACAAGAATAACTAACAATCAGAAGACCAACAGAAAGAGAGGTCCGATAATCAGGTAGGTTGTCAGTCGGACTTTGGAGGAACTTGGAGGAACGGGTGTGTACGGCAGAAATCGACAAATAACAAAGCACGTGCGTTCAGGGTCATTGAGGGCCATATCGGACCTCTCTTTCTGTTAGTCTTCTGATTGTTAGTTATTCTTGTGATATAAGTCTGAAGCCTATGAGTCACTGCTTGGTACACGAGGCTTTGTACACGAGAGCAGTGACAAAGACAGCGAACGACTCAACGAGAGAGAGAGAGAGAGAGAGAGAGAGAAAGATAGCGAGCGGCTCGGCAGCGTTCGTAGCGGCTCGGCCGCGTTCGCTCCGGTAACGCATTCCGGTAACGCATTCCATTTAAGGGTCAGATTTTTTGCTGCGCGACCACCCTCGCTCCCAAACCCCTGGCGTAAGGAACTAAAGATCCAAAAATTGGTGAACGTAGATTCGGTAATGAACTACTTAATTATCCGAAAATCACTTCTTTAATGTTCCAATTTAAACTAATTTAAAAGCTATTCCTGGTAAAACATCATTAATCACGTTAATTCTTCCATTAACGACGTCAGCACCAATATTTTGTAAATTTTTAACAAGAAACTTAATATTGCCACTTTCTGTTATTTTTGAATCCCTCTACTTGTTTCAAATAATGTAAGGGTAATAAGGTTCACTTAAAATAAAATTATATTATATGTTCGTAATATAATAATATATATAATAATATAATATAATAATAAATATAATAATATATAGATAAACATTTATTCTATAAAAAATAAAATTTCATTCGACTTTTGTAAATTAAAAGAACGGTCTTATTACAAGACTTCCGAAAATAAGGCCTTTGGATAATGTTTTGAAAAGTTGCAGATGTTTTTTAAAAATACATTACACACTGTGACAAAACATGCATTAAACATTTTTTGATCAAATAAAACATTTAAAAAATTACCATTATTAGGACACTGTGGGTACAGAGTTCCTTCTTTATGTTTAGAAGTCAGAGAATTCTCATGTATTCATTTTTTACACATTACACAAGTACGCATAGCCAATTGTACAGAAGACTAGCATAAAAACAAACCCAGGATTCTCTTGGCGAACTGATTCCCTAATTCCCTTTCTTCAAATCCTTCTTATTTTCTTCATGAGACAAACCTCTTTTATGCGCTGGTCCTTGTAATTTCATGATGTCCTTCTAGCGATAATCTTTTTTTTTAATTTCTTCTAAGTTCAGGATTTTCAAAAGTTTCATAAAATGTTGTTGAAACCATTTTGGTTAGAGACACAAAGAAGACACTGCGAAGTTTCTTAAAATAATTATTACAATAAACTTATTTGCTTTTCTTTTATTTTTGTGATTTTTCTGGATTCGGCGCTTGAGCTTTCTTTTGACTTATTTTTGGTTGTCGCTTTAAAAAATGTTTAATACTAATCTTTACCAACCGACATATATTTGGGCCGTATTTCAAATCTAAGATATTTAATTAAATAAAATTTAAAATATCTCTGCTAATTGTATCATGCCATTCTAATTCAGTTTTAAGCCTCATCATTTTCCGTTCACCGTCTAAAGAAAATAGTGTTTTATCCGCAAATAATATTCTAAAATTAAATTCTGATTCCATATACATATACTATAATTCTGAAAATAATACTAAAACATCTAAAAATAAGGCCTAGGTTTTATTTCTAGATTCTAATCTATATTTAAAATGAATTTGGAATCGAATTGAAATATATTTTATTTATAAAATGAGCTATTAATTAATGAATTCAAGACGATACAAAATGACCCAATATGAAAAGATGACAACACCACAAATGAGCAAATTTTCTAAGAACATACTATCTTATATTTCTACGTTGCTATTACGCGGGAAATGTGAATGTAGGTCTTATTGTCTCAACATGTAAGGGAGCCATTTTAAAGTATTTGTTTTTCCTTCTGGGTTAATTGAACTGATTTTTTGCACAGATTTCATTAATAATCAACGAAAAAGCTGCTAATCCGCGTTCTTTGCAACGAATCGTAGTATTGTTCTTATATTGATTAAATTGTTTGTTATAAGAGAAAACTGATATATACAATGAGAAAACTGTTTTTAGAAAATTTAATTTATAAGTACTAAAAATTAATATATTTCTTATTAGTGACTGTAAATGGTTGATTATTATACGGTTATTTTATATACAATTTCATCATCTTTACAAATACACGTTATCATTTAGTAGTTAATAGACTTTTTTCTTTTTATATCTATGTAATTTTTCCCTTACATTAATTTTTCAGCAGATTCCGCATGGCAACTCTCCATGAAATCAATGAAATTGTTATATCATTTGTCTCTAGGACAGCAACGTATACTCAAAGTGGCAAGAAACTAATTTCCTGTACCAACGTTGCGGGGAATATGAATAGTTTTTCGTATATTGCATGTAATCTTATAATAATTATTTGTTCTAGGAAGGGAAAATTACAAAAAATAAGAAAATTATGTTTAAAATGTGTATTTCAAAGAAGGTACTAATAACAGTATCTTCATTTCTGCAATAATTATGCTTTATTACATTTTGCGGTAGAGGTGAAATCAAACGAACCTCATTTCTATTGACATCTGAATATGTGAAAGGTCTAGGCTAAATACATACACATTGTAAAAATTAAGTGGAACGTTGCTCCGGTTAATGTTGCAGGGGATTTATCAAGCAGCCGAATCTTCGTTGTGAAAATTGAAAAATCTAGTATTTTTGAAAGTTTTCGGAACTTTTACATAATAACAACTACTCCATGATACATAATTACAAACACATTTCACTTAGAACAAAGAATTTAATCAATATTATTAAAGTGATATAATAATAAATAAAGTATATTTTAAATTATATTACAATATAAAGAGCAATAACAATATCAGAACAACATAAAGAGGTGGTCACAGAGATCATACAATAAATCGTTGATTATTATTGAAATCTCAGAAAAGAATCAGTTTCCTCACGCTCAGTTCACCCAGAATGAAAAATAAATAATTTAGAATAGCTCCTGTATTTGTTAAGATAATGAAATGTAAAGGTTTGTAAGTTGCATGTGACGCGTTGCAATTACTTTGTATATATTGTAACGTTTTTACCTACGCGAGAATTACTACACGAGTTGTCTTACTTCATTTATTTTGACCACTTAACACTAATTTATTTGTATACTTACACTTAGCACTTATCTACTAACACTTAATCTGATTTATCTTATCTGACTTACTACTACTAATTAATTAATTTATATTACACACTTAGGCCCGGTATATTCATCTATTCAGTAAAGTGTTCGTTAGCTAAGTGTTCCATACAGCTACAGGGCTTCTGTAAGATTTTCGGGTATATTCATTCTGCTGTATGTATTTGGTAGTTACTGAATGCTTAGTGAACACAACTAACGTTTTCATGTCAATATATAGTACAGTGGATAGTGAAGGACAAAGTCATATAAATCTACGAGAAAGAAGGAGATAGTACGTTGTTAGTGTATTTTCGACTTTACGGTTATCATCATTGTGATTTATTGAGGTTATGTACACTGGTGTAGGGTGTACGAATCGTTGGTAAATTGAGAATCGTTGTATAATGACACACCTGGATTTTGAATTTTGATATGCGTACAGTCTATAGAGGCTATCATTATGGGAAAACGATATATTTGCATAAATTTTCTTTGACTGCAAATTTTTTCTTCTTGCGTCGACGGCATATGAGTAAATCGTTGTCTCAAACTGGCTAATTGTATGTAACCTTTCGTATAATTTTAGCGACAGTTGTTTTATGTATATGCCCAAAATCTCCTACAGATACATAAAAACCACCAGTAGCATAAAATTTTTGGGTTCATTCATTCTACCCACTGTTCGGAAAAAACGTTTCCATTCGCATCGTGGGTAAACTACTATACCCAAAATACCCACAACGCGTTGTGGGTAAAAATTTCGGGCAGCGGCCAATTTCGACTATTGCGAATAACATATACAGACCTATTCTATCGAAATGCAGGGTCCGAAATCAACAAGAGCGAAAGAGAAACTAATAGTAGTTCGTTAGTATGACAGAGAAGGAAGTTTTGCAACGTTACCGGCGAATGATCTGGTAGAGTGTGGCGATAACTGTGATGTTTCGCGAGCTAGCAACGTCGCAAAAGTTCTTTCTCTGTTTAGCCAACGAGAAATATATGGCTCTTCTTCCGCTCTTATGTTTATACCATACTGCGACTCTGTGGAGAAGGTCTGCTTCCTCTCAACTCCGGTTCTCCCCATTACTGGCTCGCATTCGCACTTGGT
The DNA here is from genome assembly GCA_946251905.1 of Cryptocephalus moraei. Lineage (NCBI taxonomy): Eukaryota > Metazoa > Arthropoda > Insecta > Coleoptera > Chrysomelidae > Cryptocephalus > Cryptocephalus moraei. Next base: position 29,380,902 of record OX276458.1, on the reverse strand, counting down.
GGTTTTTAGTCAGATTCATAAACATTTTTCATCTATTTGGCAAGACTTTAGGGCAAAGTGAGAATATGTGTTTTTAATGCTATATTTCCACTTTTAAAATGTGTTTGAAAAATGGAAATTGGACCATCCGTTATTCAAGCAGATTCGCTGCAAAATAATGTACAAAAGATCAAAATGTAGTTATGCCAAAAGCAGTAGTCCAAAGCGCCTTTTTGTTACAACTTAAATCACATATTTATAAACTACTACATTATCACAAATTGCCAGCCCGACAACACAAAAAAGGCGGACTTATAATTTTTGAAGAAAAGTGCGAATTTTCTCGTTTTTGTAGTTTTTATCAGTTACTATAATTATCCGAGCGAGTCAATTCAATCTACATTTCGTTTGCGTTTTGATATTCTACAATTCGTCCATTCTGAGCGTCAAAATTAATTCATTAGTTTTGATTTTACAAGAAAACAAAACTAAAAAACTGTGATTTTTTATATTGTTTTATAAAAATACAAATAATGACAGTTGCAATATGAAAACAACAGAATTTAGGTACTTTAAGAATTTAAATATTTAAGTCTTTTTTATCTCATGTGATGGCACAGTCGGTTTCTAGTTGGTATTGGTGTCACATAAAAATCCTCTATCGATTGACCTAATACAGTAACGATTTAATTCATCATAGGTAGGTTACCGGTTTTGACGTACGCCTTCATCAGACCGTACATAATTGCTCCGATGATAAATGAACACTAAGTACAAGTACAAAAATGAGAGTCTTAATAGAACTCGACGAATTGTGGTATAAATAAAAAGTATTAATTTCCAGAAATAATGAGAATTTCACGAGTTTAGTTGTTGCTGTTTGGCAGTAATGTGGAAACGACCCTTGTATCATTGAGTTGGGAAGTATAAAGTACAAGACGAAACAATGGGAATCAGAACGTATATGAGAGATTTATTTAAATTAAGGTTAAATTGTTGGTTGCCACATTCATGAACATAGTGCATTGCCTACATTAATGTTTCATTTGCTATAAAGTAATATATGGCGTCGTCGTGAATAATACATTAAATTTGTACGAATACGGATAGGTAGATTCGCCACAGAATCATTATAAACGACCTTAAGACGTCGCGACAATTATTGTTGGCACCCGACCGTCACAAAAAAATATTGGCAGATGGCAAGAAAATCGGCGAATTGGTAAAAGATGAAAGTCCGCAGTGGTTTGTCGGGAATTAGTCGAGGATTTTTTAATTCCCGGTGTAATTAGACGGCGTTCTGCCGGTGACATTAATATTATATTTTTTCGTCGAGTTTTATGTAGGAGCTGATGGACAAGCAAACGAAATCAAAGTCCTTAAAACTTTTTAAAATAGTCGATCCTCGTGGTCGTGTCAAGTTTGATAGATATTCGTGGAACGTTCAGGATTATTTTCGGCATTTATTTAGAAGACTTTAAAAGGTTTTAAAGGTTTCAGAATTCTTCCTGGAAAGTTCTGAAGTTAACCTGTTCAGTAAATTAGCTCAACGTGTAATTAGCGTTTGCAATTTCATAAGACTATTTGTCCTATGGGAATTGTAAAAAGGTTTGTTAATTCATGACCGTTACAATTGATTTCACTCCTTCTTGATAGTAACATTGATGGTTCATATACTTTCCTAAACTGGGAGGTTTTCGGTACTAATTCAAATTGATCTTGTTATCAAAAATTCCGCTTAATAGAGTGTCCAGGAAAGTAATGTTGTTCTTGTTCTTCTTCAATCGCAAATTTAAGTTGTGTATTGAATATCCAAAGTTTTACCTATAGGTATTGCACATACAATTCCATGTACGTTTTTATGAAAACAATATTGGAAGTTTGTTTACGCAACGACATAGCAAATCATCCATTGTGGCCCATTGGCCTATAATGGGCCACTCAAGATTTCATTAGAGTCCTTAGAACCTCTTTCTATTGTAACGGAAAGTCTTGCTACACAATAAACACAAGTCAGGGAGAGTCCATTTTCGACGAATCGATTCCAGTTCGTAGAATTCCAGACTGTTCCGGATCGACGGGAATTCGATTTCCTTCTAGATCGGAAAGTTCGGGAGCTGCATGAGGACGAGCCATAAAAGTACATCTCCGAACCGAGAGAGAGTAGTAGTAGAAAGTGGAACGGGTCGAATAACTGACCTGAGTGGCCGTACCCTTAATATACCTACATCAACAAGTATGATATAAATTAAGTATTCAGTGTTAGTTCTTAGTGGAAATAAATTAGTTAAGACACTTCGGTTAGTGTAAGTTATTTCGAATACGTGAAACGTTACACTATTATTTAAAGTGAGAAATCAACTAATTCTAAGAAAATAGTATTATATAAAGTTTTTCTACATAAATCAATTCGAAACGATTTATGCACCATTGAAAATGTGGATTTTTTATCTAAAAAATGGATGTATTCAACAATTTTCCAAAAACAAATTTAAAACCTTAAAGTTTAGCAAAAGAAATCGTAAGAGACAATAACGAAGATGTTAAGAACAATTGGATTGATTCTTCTTAAAATTTTGTTGATGCATCACCAACCGAGTTATAGCTTGTTAAAGGTGATTCACCGAAAGTTGGAATCAAACCATTCAACGTTAAATAGTGGGAAAACGGAAAATTTTCTAGGGAAATCGACTTTTTGAAGTACATAAAAAAAGCCTTTAAAATGAGATTTCATAGAAGTAGAAAGCATAGAAAATAATTGAGTTCTGATGAAAATAATCTGGTTTACTCGCTTTTTTGTCAAAAAAATTCGCATAAAAACTAGTGGTATTTCCATAAACATTTAAATTGAACCTAATCCGTTTATAATTTACTTTATCTAGATACAAATGATACGTTCTAGAACTTTGGCCGGTTTAACGTGTAGAATTTTGTAAAAATAATTCGTTCTTGAAAAATAATTCTAAAAGTTAATAAGGAATGTAAAAAATGTTAATAGTATCAAAATTGAACTTTTTTCTTAATAACACTGTTTGGTTTCTTATTTATTCTCGTAGGATGAATACTACCTGAAATCACTGTATGAAACTTGTAATTAAATGACAGAAACGGGAGCGGGAAATATATATATATATACAATTATATTATACATTATAAACTGTGAAGGAACTACTATTTATATCGATTTAACATCCATATGAACCATAAATACATTTTAAGGTATTGAATAATGTATTTTCCTTGAATTTAATTATAAGGGATGGCTTTTACGGGTTGAAAAGTTGATATGAATCATAAAATATTTTACAGCTCGTTGAAAATTATAATTCATACAAATTTAACCATGAAAACATGTCCAGATGTTGTCATTTTTTGTATTCTTTTTTTGCAATTTAAGTATTACGGGCAGTTGCTAAAGGGTACAAATTTGAGACACATTATACATAATATCCTAAAAATAAGAAATAATATTTATTGTACGTAAAAATGATTCAATCTGGTAAAACGCCATTGTAGTGTCCTAATTTATTAACTTAAGTAATGGTTTCCACCCCACAAAACAAAAATCGCACATCAGGAACATATAGTACTTTTGATCTAGAGAGTAAGATAAGTTTAATTTCGAATTTTCATGAAAATCGTTTCTATCTGAAAGTTTTCGGAGGATATACACTATGATACCGTGAAACGCTGGACTAAAAGTATTTTTCATTATATTGGTATTTCATTGTATTGAAAACAAATGGTTGTAAACACAAATTCAGTCAGTAAAGCCTAAAGAATGTTGCTAAATAAGGGAGTCGCATCGAGGCTGGCTAGCTTGTGATCAGCTGGTAATTGGTAATCACTTGGTAATTCTCCAGATTCATAGGAATCAATTATAAAGTATAATTTAGAATACAGGAAAATACCTAAAAACAGTACGATGAAGACTGAGCTGTCACGTAGGTCTGACCGTTTTTGTAGTATTTTAGGTGTAGGGGAACAAAACTTATATGATGCCAGCCAATTTTTTTCCCTTTTTATTCACTGATAATTAAAGGTCAGAAATGTAAATTTTGGTGCAATTATAGAAAAAGTTGCTATACTTGATCACGAAACTGAAGTAATCAACTCATAAGTCTTTTATAACCTTCAAAATGAGCTATGATTAAAAGGTGCTTGGTGCATTTGTTGCTTAATAAAACATTTAATAAGTTCAAAAATTAGTTTAAATTAAATTACTAATAACACCAAAAAATCTTTGATGTCACTTCTCCTAATTGAAACAATATATTTTTAAATCATTATCATTATTCTCCAGCCATTTGCGTTCTCTGTTGTAGGCCTCCTCAAATTTTTCCATGATTCTTGATCCTGTACCATTGCAATCCAATGTGTGTCAATCTTTTTTAAATTATCTGTCCATTTCGTAGGGCAGGTCTTCCGGGACTTAAACCTAATCCGTTTATAATTTACTTTATCTAGATACAAATGATACGTTCTAGAACTTTGGCCGGTTTAACGTGTAGAATTTTGTAAAAATAATTCGTTCTTGAAAAATAATTCTAAAAGTTAATAAGGAATGTAAAAAATGTTAATAGTATCAAAATTGAACTTTTTTCTTAATAACACTGTTTGGTTTCTTATTTATTCTCGTAGGATGAATACTACCTGAAATCACTGTATGAAACTTGTAATTAAATGACAGAAACGGGAGCGGGAAATATATATATATATACAATTATATTATACATTATAAACTGTGAAGGAACTACTATTTATATCGATTTAACATCCATATGAACCATAAATACATTTTAAGGTATTGAATAATGTATTTTCCTTGAATTTAATTATAAGGGATGGCTTTTACGGGTTGAAAAGTTGATATGAATCATAAAATATTTTACAGCTCGTTGAAAATTATAATTCATACAAATTTAACCATGAAAACATGTCCAGATGTTGTCATTTTTTGTATTCTTTTTTTGCAATTTAAGTATTACGGGCAGTTGCTAAAGGGTACAAATTTGAGACACATTATACATAATATCCTAAAAATAAGAAATAATATTTATTGTACGTAAAAATGATTCAATCTGGTAAAACGCCATTGTAGTGTCCTAATTTATTAACTTAAGTAATGGTTTCCACCCCACAAAACAAAAATCGCACATCAGGAACATATAGTACTTTTGATCTAGAGAGTAAGATAAGTTTAATTTCGAATTTTCATGAAAATCGTTTCTATCTGAAAGTTTTCGGAGGATATACACTATGATACCGTGAAACGCTGGACTAAAAGTATTTTTCATTATATTGGTATTTCATTGTATTGAAAACAAATGGTTGTAAACACAAATTCAGTCAGTAAAGCCTAAAGAATGTTGCTAAATAAGGGAGTCGCATCGAGGCTGGCTAGCTTGTGATCAGCTGGTAATTGGTAATCACTTGGTAATTCTCCAGATTCATAGGAATCAATTATAAAGTATAATTTAGAATACAGGAAAATACCTAAAAACAGTACGATGAAGACTGAGCTGTCACGTAGGTCTGACCGTTTTTGTAGTATTTTAGGTGTAGGGGAACAAAACTTATATGATGCCAGCCAATTTTTTTCCCTTTTTATTCACTGATAATTAAAGGTCAGAAATGTAAATTTTGGTGCAATTATAGAAAAAGTTGCTATACTTGATCACGAAACTGAAGTAATCAACTCATAAGTCTTTTATAACCTTCAAAATGAGCTATGATTAAAAGGTGCTTGGTGCATTTGTTGCTTAATAAAACATTTAATAAGTTCAAAAATTAGTTTAAATTAAATTACTAATAACACCAAAAAATCTTTGATGTCACTTCTCCTAATTGAAACAATATATTTTTAAATCATTATCATTATTCTCCAGCCATTTGCGTTCTCTGTTGTAGGCCTCCTCAAATTTTTCCATGATTCTTGATCCTGTACCATTGCAATCCAATGTGTGTCAATCTTTTTTAAATTATCTGTCCATTTCGTAGGGCAGGTCTTCCGGGACTTATTTTTTTCTGACCATGGTCTCCATTTCAGAAGCTTTTTCGTCCATCTGTGGTCCATTTGTCGTGCTACATGACCAGACAATCTCCAATTTGACATTGAGATCCTTTTAATTAGTTCCTCTACCTTAGTTTTTTCTATGAATCTCCCCATTTCTTACTCTGTCACTAAGGGATATCCCCAGCACAGATCTCTCCATGTTTTTTTTTGCTGAAGCCTTAGTGAGTGTTAGGGTTTTTGAAGGTCTTTCTTTTTAGATTTATAGGAATTTTGTCTCTAAATATGTGCCTTAATTTTCCATATGCTGCCATTCTGAGGTTTATGCGCCTTAGAAGCTCACAAGTGTGGTTGTCCCTGCTGATTTTTAATTCGTGTCCTAGATAAATATACTTTTCCACGAATTCTACTTGCGCTCCCTCTATGCATATATTTCCCATTGGTACTTAAATGGCGTTTACTACTAAATATGAACGGACATGTTTCGGACCTCTAGTACACATCATCAGCGTCTTTATGATTAGAGGAAAATATACTATTTTAAAAGATGATGTAAAATTAAAAAATAAAAACCTACTTACAACATTTCTGACAGCCAGAAATTATTATTACGTCCCTACTGTCTTATTAGTAAAAATAAAAATGATGTGGCAAATTACAGTTAATTCAACAGTTGAAAATTCATACAGGGATATCACTTTATATATTAGTTTAAAATTGGAACAAGCTCTCAATTCAACAAAAATTTGAAGTGTGTTCCTGATATCTATGAGGCCTCTATTCTTCTTCTTCTTTACAAACCGTAATTCCTCCACTGCTGAAGGTAGGTCTCTTCGAGATATCTTTTTTCCAGATATCTCTATCCTGCGCTTTTTGTGTCCAGTTTCTTCCTGCTATGGTTTTAATATCGTCAGCCCATCTCTTCATTGGCCTACCCAATTTTCGTTTGTTTTCCCAGGGCCTCCATTTGAATACTCTAGATGTCCATCTACTGCTATCCATCCTGGCCACGTGTCCTGCCCACTGCCACTTCAATCTGGCTATTCTCTCGGTTATACATGTTATTCTGGTTCTTCCTTTGATCTCTTCGTTCCATATATGATCTGTCAAACTGACACCCAGCATTTGTCTCTCCATAGCTCGTTGCGTTCATTGTAGACGATGTAAACTGTTTTTTGTGGGGTTCATTGTTTCCAACCCGTAAGTATTTACTGGAAGTATGCAGCCATCATTCACTTTCCTTTTTAGGTTCATGGGGACATCTGTGTTCTTAGGTATAAATCCTAGTTTTTTTAACGCAGCCCAACTTTGACCAAATCTTCGCGGTATTTCTGCTTTTTTATCTCCTTTGCCATTTATATCTATAATACAATCTATCTAAATCTATCATCTAAATACAATACAAAATTAATCAATAACACCATAGAAGCAAATAGAGGTATGAAGGTACTGAAATCCAAATTGTCACAAGGAAAACCTGAAATAATAAAATTGCGAGATAAATCGGGAAAGCTTACTACAGAGGAGTATATAGCGAAAGTAGTAGAACAATTTTATACCGACCTCTACTCGACCACCCTTCCAAACCCAATCAAAGAAAAGAGACAAATTCTAAACATAGGCTCCGAGGAAATTCCAGAAATAACTCAAAACGAACTAGAAATAGCCTTAAAACAAATGAAAAGCAAAAAATATCTAGGGGAAAACGGAATAACCACTATCTACAGTTGAAATCCACCTGCGGTGAGAATAATCTATGTTGCCATATACAACGCACAAAATAGTATACCGAAACAAATGCAACCTTGCAATACGGTTGGTAATTGTAACCATGCCAGGGTTTTTGTTGTGCTTTTGGCAACATCCTACAAATTCGTTCCTTCCCTCTGTCAAATTTCAGAACGTTGCCATGCCTTATTCTCTCTCTCTATTCCTCTCGCTGTTAACGAATGCTCAAACGACGTGACGTCGGTACAGGTGGCAACGCTGTGGCAACGTCATTCTCCCTCGTGAATGACATTGGCGGGTTCCAAAATTTTCCAAGATTTATCCGTGACAAATCACAGAACAGCTCTAATTGAAGGGCTTTCTACCGGGATTAAATCACCGTCGGGTAAAGGGCGTAGGTTGATAATAAAGTCACGTTGATAATAACGCATATCGGAAGTGACTCAGGTTTTGTGTCGGGCGGGCTAAACGTTTTCGAATCACGAAAAACCGGTGATTATCACGAGGACATGAATTCGGGCGTGTTTGAAACGTGGTTCAGATCTGTTCTTCAGCGCTTGGAACCTGGTTCGGTTATTGTAATGGATAATGCGCCTTATCACAGTCGTCGCGCAGAACCACTTCCTACATAAGCGTGGAAAAAAGGTGAAATATTCGATTGGTTGCGATCAAAAAATTTAGCTTGCGACGAAAACTTGCTTAAACCGGAATTGCTTCGAATCGCTCGACAACATAAACAAAATTATTTGAAATTAGTCGTGGATGAAATCGCAAGGGAAAGAGGGTTTATGGTTTTAAGATTACCACCGTATCACTGTGAGTTAAATCCGATCGAATTAATTTGGGCGCAGATAAAAGGTGAAGTCGCTAGAAAAAACGTCACATTTAAAATATCGGATGTCGAAATTCTTCTAGAGAATGCAGTAAGTGCTGTTACAGCTGATGCTTGGACAAAATGTATCCAACACGTTGTTAAAGAAGAAGAAAAATTCTGGGAATTGGATCCACGAATAGAAAAGGTACGATCAGAGTGCGAGCGACCGGCGACGCGACGCGATAGCGATGCGACGTACGTGCGACGCCGCAGAACAGATCAATATTGTGTAACCAAATGCAAACGTTCAGAGTGATAGCGACCAGCGCTGCGACGTGGCAACGACGAGCTTAGCGACAGCCGAACGTCGCTGTCTCATCGCTATCGCGTCGCGTCGCCGGTCGCTCGCACTCTGATCATACCTAATAGAACCGCTTATCATTACTCTTGGTGATGACAGCAGTTCTGATGAAACTTCAAGTTCAGGGTCTTCTCTGGAAAATGATTTATCTTAAAACAACTACGTACACAGACAACGTACTTTAAAATGTTTTTGTCACCTTCAATTTACCTTATATGTTTCATGTTTAATTTATTTTGTTTTTCGTTTTACATGAGAACGCAGTGTAGTTATTGGCCGTGTTTTTAAAGTGTTCGAACACCGGTTCGAGTACTCGAACAGGAAAATCGCGTTTTAAAATGCAGTTCGAGCAAACTGTCAAGCGTTTTAAAATCAACAAACTTGCTCGAACACCTGCTCGAACACAATTTTCATGCACCAGGTCGTGAGACGGTGCATCGGTGTATGAAACGACAAAACAAGGAATAGACAGAAAATAAGACAACAAATTGAATGTTTTGTAATTTAAGTTAAAAATTATAGGTCAATAGAAACTGAAATTATTTAAGTGACCAAAATATGGCAATGTTTTCCTAAATAAGTAAGTGTAAAACTGGAGTCCTTGAGTAAAAAATTCATATTAATCAAATCGAAATATACTATAACTAGAATTAAATAAGGATTCAACATTTTGTTTTGTATGTTTTTGAGATGTATACAAATCGTTAGAAGTCAAAACATTACAACTTGTACCTTAGACTTGCACGGATACCGTTTTTAAATGTCACTGATCGAGCAAGTGCTCAAGTGTTCAGTTGACTATTCGAACACATTGTGTTCGAGCAGCTGGTACATTTTAAAAACACGGCCATTACTTTTATAAATATTCTATATATTTTTTTGAGAATTCATTTATTTTATTGATCATTTATTTATTTTGTTAATAATTTGTTTATTTATAAATTTGTTTCTTTTATAATTTGTTATAATATGTTCTGTTAAGAATTTATTTTATTTGGGTTGTATGGCTCCAGGCGAGTCGTCCCTTTTAAAAATGATAACGCGCCAGGGTAATACCTCATAGGTGGTGTGGCAATTTACCAGTTAACCTTCTTCTTAAGGATTCTTCTATATACCCATAATCGGAATGATTCCAATTTCTTTCATTGTTTTCGACGATAAATTTTGTAATAATTTTCATTCAGAATAAGCAATATTTTACCCGCCACTGGAATCGGTTTCCCCTTTCCCCTGTCCGCCGCGCAGCTCTATCATCTCTGGCTGGGGGAAATTGATATGGCAACATGGTTTAGTCTCACGGTGGGTGGATTTTGACTTTATAAGTAGTACTGTAAAAATGTCTGAATGGAACTATGTAGTAGGGTAAAAGAAAAAATATGAAGGATTTTTTTAAATAGTACTTTAATGAGACGAAAAATGACTGCAATTGAATATACTGTTTCAATTGTATGGAGTGATATCACGGATTTTTTTAAAGTTGTATATCCCTTCCCCTTAGAGGCTTAGAGGATATTATGGCCTTGTATAGAAAGTTAAATTATTAATGACTTCCGATAAAATAGCGGTACATCTTTGATTTTGCGAAAAGTAAGCGCTTATGCTGCACAATATCTAATAAATATTTCAAAGCGATTCATCGGTAGTCTGCAAAATGGTATTGATCTATCCCTGTCCTTTTAATTTTTTAACATAAGTCGCGTAATATTACAGTTAGAATTATCCAAAAGGGTTTTAATCAATAGAGAACAGTCGTTCTACCAATTTAAATTGCATATTACAAAGGATTATTGCGAAAGTGTAGTATTTTTTAACTTATAAATAAATGAAATATATGCTTTTTTAATCCAAAACCTTGTATTTTTTAAATAAATTTAAAATTTCATACGACCCTTCGGAACAAAGTTAGCGTTTTTTTTAATTCATAAAGGCTTTGATTATAAAAATTAAGAAACAAAAACGTGACACATTGAAGAATGGGAATTATAGTTTTGTAGTAAAATTCCAAAGATTCCTATAAAAATGACCGCTTGACAAGATGTGTTATATTTCGGAAACTAATTGGCATAAATCCATGTTTCTCGTGCACAATACGAATAGGCAATGTGTTTTTTAATAAACTTGTTAATTAATTAGATGATTTATTTCAAATTTGTAACAATTTTTATTGCAAAATATTTTTCTTATTTATTTTATTATTTTATTTTCTTATTACTTTGACAAGTATAGAAAAGTGTTATACAAATTTAAATACGTTAAATAGAGTTACAAACATTTGTTATGTATTTATTATATTAATCATAAAAAGTTACATTATTATTCAGAAGTTAGGTTCGGTGAAGTTTATCATTATATTCAAAGTTCAAAAAGATGTTTTTTTTTTATTTTCTACAAATTAATAAACGATTACAAATGTTACGTAAATCACGTATCCCACAGCGAATTTTTGCTATACGGCATATATTAATTAATATATAGTAATTATCAATAAATTAGTAGAATTTGAATTCGTTATTTATAAATAATATTTGTAAATTAAATTAGACCAAGCATTTATATTGTTCCCAACCGATTTTCTCCGGTGGGGTACCTGAACTCCCAGGTTTTTATTACCTTCCTAGGACCCTGGGAGCCCTAAAGGACACTGTTCGGACCCATATCGACAAGTCGCAATGCTCGAAAGGGTACACGAATACACCACAAAACGGATTTGGCAGTGTTCTGCCAACTGAAGAGCGCCATTTGCCCGATACGTTATTCAAAACCATCTAAACTCGAACTTCCAATTGTTGTAGAAAATAAAATAAAGTAGAATATAAAGTAAAATACAGACTAGAAAAAAAAATAAAAAAATTACTCACTCAATTGTACTAAGTGTAATTCCAATTTGCAAACAATACGTCTACAGCTTTCCACCCTGTATTAACTTGCTTCAATTCATCCATTTTTTCTCGAAAATCAGACATTTTCTTATAATTTAATGAGAGTAAAAAAAGTTGAAAATGTATTTCCGCATATGACGGAAGAGGAAAGAAAAGTTAAAAATTTGTTTCCGCATAAGATGGAATTTTAAATTCTTTAAATAAAGAGATATAAAAATTTCTACAAAACTTTAGAGGTGAGTCACCCCCGATCAACTGCTTACGATATTTCGATGTATTTTTTCTCAACAGTAAATTATGACACGCCCTACAAAAACGATATAAACTAGGTGAAGTAGGGTAAATGTAATATAGTTTTCCAATATATCAACTATAATGGCCATTGGTCCCTAAGTTTCTCTTTCAGAAGATTCGAAAAAAATTATGTACATGCCTTAGGGAACTGCATATTGATTGTGCAAGTTTGAATGAGATACTTAAATTTTCAGAAAAGTTACGATTTTTTTTAAATCATGTCGCTATATTACAATAACCCCGTGTTTGGGGCTATTGTAATAGTCGTTTGTAACGTTGTATATACTGATAATAGAACATTAGGGCGGGGCTATTGTAGAAGTACACAAAATATACACCAATTGGTTATATTTTCATGGAAAAATATGACAATGCAAGAAACTTATAAACTCGTCTATAAGTTAAAATAAAGAAACACGTTTTCTAACTACTAAATAACATAATATAACTTGATAATTGTTCTTTGAAGAATCTTATAAAGTGTATCACTGCAAATTGTACCCATGAAACGATACATTAAATAGAAAACTGCCACTTCGTGTGACTTCCGGTTCTGGTAAAATCCTCACAATATTAGAATCTTCTACTGTGTCTGAGTCTTCTATTTTTGGCCATACAAATTGCTGGTTGTACATTTTTGTAAATTTAGTAACCCAGCCATCATTATGTTTGTCCACAACTTGTCCAACAAAATGCTTTACAGTTTTTTTCGTAGTTTATTTCGCTAATACCCATATGTTCACATCAACTGCAAACGAAGCATCATGATGTTTATGTTCAGGTAAATTTATGGTATCTTCTAAATCCATATCATCATCCGTGTCTATGTAACTTATATTAATTTATTGTTCCTAATCAGAACTACTTTCAGATGACCATTTTTTCTGTTTTTGCTTTTTTGGATTCCTACTCTGCTGTTGTTTCTTTGTGATATCTTTATCCTTTTTACCTTTTTTGTCACTTTCATGGCTTTTCATACGATCAATGGCTTGCTCTGTTGTTAGTATTTCTGACCCAGGACATATTCTTCTTCGTTTCTGTTTAACTGGCAGAGGTTTTTGTTGAATCTTGGCAAGCAGTAAGTTCTCGAATGAAATGTGTGATGGCTTAGAGGAAGATAGATCATTGCTTGCAGTACCTATCAGGTGCAATATAGTTCCAGATGTTGATGGACCAAAAATAACAGGATTTTCTAGAAGCAGGGCAGTTCCAGCAGATGATGGACCAGCGATGATGGCGTCTTCTGGGGGTACAACAGGTTCAAGCAATGAAACTTCAGGAACAGAAGTATCATTTAAAGGCTCTATGACATCTGTGAATGATAAATCACCAATACCGAGAGGTAGTGCAGCACTGGCTTCAGCGTTTTCTTCTGAAGGATCTATGAGTTCAAGTGCATTTGCAAAAGGTTGTGGTGTGTTCACATTATTGGCAAGAAAATCATTCCATCTTTGCAATGTTTCAGGTGAAAATTAATCCTTTGCAATAACATTTTTGTTTACTGGAACTATTCCTGCTTTTCTAAATCCATTCTGAAGAACTTGGGGGGAAATTTGAAGCCAGGTATCGCCAAGAAATTTCGCAAACATTTTTTTTTTTGGCAATTTGAGACCGACTTTATGACGTTGCCATGAAATAAGTTTCTCGTCCCGCTTGACTTTAAAAGATTTAAACACTGCAATGTCGAGCGGTTGAAGTAAATGACTCGTATGTGGAGGCAACATGATGATTGTGATGTTTTCCTGCATAGCTCACTCAATAACAGGTAAACTAACGTGTGTAGAATGACCGTCATGAACTATTAGTGCAGGTCTGGCTTCTCCAATAGCAGGTAAAATGGTTTTTATGAAATAATTGGCGAAAATCTCAGTTTCCATCCAACCTTTCTTACTTGCAGCATACACTGTCCCTGGATATCCTTCACCTTTGTCGCACATCCACTGATCCCACACATGCAATCATTTAAAAATTATTAAAGGTGTGGCTTTGCCTCCTGCTGCGTTGCACATTTCTAAAACCGTGGTATTTTCCTTTCCTGCAGTACTAATGTTCCGTGAAGCCGCTTTGTTTACAGCTCCAACCACTTTAGTTCTTCGAGGATCAATACTCAAACTACTTTCATCCAGATTCCAGATTCTTTCAGGTTTGTCATGTAAATTAAGGTTGTTAATAGTTTCTTCCAAAAGGTTGAAATATTCGAAGATGGTAAAAGTCAACTGCTTTCTTTCTTGCATACTCTACATTTTGAGGTACTTTCAAACTTAAGCGATTTCTTTTCTTGAACCCAAGGAACCAATCTTCTCCAGGAATGCTATCTTTAAACCTCGAATCTATGTTGTTTTCTCGAATATACTTTCCTACCATTTCCAAAACTTCTCGACGAGTCAACCCAAATCCCCATTATTCCATTACCCTCAAACCTGTGGCTAATTCATCTTCCTCTCAGATGACAGGCATGCTCATGTTGGTCGTCCACTTTTTTCATGCATTTTTCCTCTTGTTCCTTTAACACGCGTATAAAGTGTTGGATATGGGATATTGTAGGATTTACTGGCTCTATACACAGTTGTTGAGCCTCTTTTCACTTCTTCAATGGCTTTTTTTCAGGTTTTCCTGGCTATACTTCTGTGTGGCTGCGTGTTTCTTTCGAATATAATTCCTCACCATGACGTTTTCTGAAAATTGGGTAATTGTAATACACATATTACAATAACCTCATAGGTATACATTACATTAACCCCGGTTTGCGTTTTGGACGGAGTAATTGTAATATATCGGATGTTTTTTTTTTAAATTTCACTTCATAGTAGGCTGTGGATAGTGTTTGTGAATGCGCCTTACTAAAAAATGTCAAAATTGACATAACGCCACTTTTTTAATAAAAATTGAAACTGCTCCAATCGGTTACTAGTGTCTTGAAAAAGACAGCTTAGCTCTATTAATTAGGCGCAGATGAGTGAGCTGTCTTTTTCAAAACACTATTAAACGATTGGAGCAGTTTCAATGTTTATTAAAAAAGTGAGGTTATGTCAATTTTTACATTTTTTAGTAAGGCGCATTCACAAACACTATCCACGGCCTACTATGAGGCGAAATTTAAAAAAAACACCCGATAGTTCATAATATTGAAAAATGTTCAATTAGGCGAATAACAACTATATTCAACAACGTATTGAACCTCTACTAGCAGAAACACGTAAATAATATTCACCTACCTCGTTTTGTACAACCACAGCAACCGATGAAAATATTCGTTTGATACTCGTCTGTCAAGGTAAAAATCAGTACAAACTTAAATTTAATGAGATAACTGTCATCATTCAATTTTACAGATTCCTGTAATGAAGGTTGCCTTTATGGATGTTTGCAATCTTTTGTGGCAAGATGGCATCGTTGTAAGTAAATTGGAGTTTAATCAATCAATCGGTATTACAATAGCCCCATCTGTGAGCCCCATTATTACAATTACCCCACTTCACCTACCAAATTTGATCGGATTAGTTAAAGGGTTGCAAGGATATTATCAGTTTTTTCGCAATGTACAGCGTCACTTTGAAGGTACAGAGGTGGACTTGCTATAGACAAAAATCGCATTAAATTATATTGTGGTTCCGCCTGTATGCCAACGAGTTGTGTTCGTTCTTATGCGGGACACCGTGTATAATCTCTGTAATAACCACCAAATCAGCTTCTGAAATTTCTGGAACAGATCTTTGTGACTGTTTCTTCATTCCATACAAAGAAAAATAACGCACACCGTGTCTTCTAAGTTAATATTGCTGTTTATGAACTGCTCCAGTCTTGCTTATATTTTAGAACATTTCAATAAAATGCTTATACATTACAAATACATTAATGTTACATGATGACGTATATGCTTTAGTTCAGCATATAACTATCATCAGTGAACTAAATAAGTTATAACTGTGATTATAATATATTCAGTAAATACCTGTAAATATAACTGTATAGTTAAAAGTACTAAATTTCACATGATAGGCATTTACAGCAGCGCTTTGAACGACCTGAACACTTACAACTCATTACACTAGTAAATATAACTACTTTCGTAACTCTTTGAAGAATTAATTAGAGTTCTTCTAAACTTACCAACTCCCATAATTAACAGCAGAAACAGATTTCAAAAACTAATAAATATTTCAGTTTTATTAAAATTCAAAGGAAAATTTATAAACCGCCTACGAATAAATTGTTTGTGTGATGAATGTAAAATGCAACTATTTCAGAAAATATTACACATCTACCTTAACAACTACGAACCACACATTTATGATAAATTTCCTAAACATAATTTTTATTTCTTTGATTTCTATTTATATCCAAGTAAACATTTCTCTTGAGAGACGTCAATGTTTGTTGACCCGTGTAACGACGACGGTGATGTAACGACGCACGTCGAAACGTTGGCAGATCGAACAATAGGATTACGAACTCCCTCAACGAATGTTTGGAAGCTTTGAATATTTTCTGGTCGAGACTTTTATTTTGTATTACCGGTATTGCTGCAACTCACTTCGATTTGGAAACTTCAGTATTGGTATTTTTCAATGGTGAGCAACATCAATAACTCGAGAGACTATCTTGCAACAATAAAACATTTAAGTGTACCCAATAAACTGGACTAATTTTAGAAAACGTGTGCAATTAATGAAGTTCAAAGTTAGTGGGAGTTTATGAACGCCGCATCGCGATACTATTTTTAAAAATAATTACGGGTAATTTGAAAAACGAGCACATCTCCATAGATTCAAAAACGTATGGGATGTGAAGATGAAATGTGTTAACTCACTTTCGGATTACTTTAAAGTTAAAATAAGGTAATACATTTTTGCTTTTCTTGGGTGGTCCATCAATGCTGAGTTTAATTTAAACTGGAATTTGCAGCATTCTTGATAGCTTTTTGAATTTACTGACGTTTAACGTTAGTGATTAAAAGGTTGAAATAAACTTTAAGTTACCTTAAACGTTAAGGGTAATTTGAAAAACGAACATATCTTGATAACTTCATAAAAAACGTACTAAAAACGTACAAAAAAATTTCTTGATTTGTTCATTAATGATGAGTTACCTTTAAATTGGAAATTGCAGCTTTCTTGGCGAGTATTTGAATTTTCTGACATTTAATATTAATGCTTAAGAGGTTGAGGTAAACTTTAAATTACCTTAAACGTTACGATTTAATAAGCGTCGTAAACATACTCTTATTTAAATAAGCTTAATTAAAGTTTTTAAATTTTTCCACATTAAATGTGTTTCAAAGGAGTTTTGAAAAGATGATTAGTATTAAAAGTTGGTGAATTCGTTTGAAAAGCTTTAAGTAAGATCTAACACAAATTTTAAAACAACCACTCTTAAAACAATACGAAAAAAACTATAAGTCTCACAAGTCTCACAACCAGAATAGATAAAACATGCCCAATTTCGTTTTTCACTACTTAAAATAAGGCATATCCCCTTTCTAGCGTTGCACAATGTCAATCAATAGAATGATTGCTACGTGAGTTAAATACGAAAATTTGCCATACTTTGACTCCCTATCAATTATAATTTATTTGGCTCGTTTAGCCTTTGTATATGTACTTCCGTGAGATTTGTACCCTAACGAACGACCTAAAAGAATGATACATTTTGTTAAATAAATAGACGCGTCTGACTTGCCAAAACATTCGACTTTGAAGTCTAAAAATAAGTACATATACATATATCGTTATTAGTTATGCTATTTTTTATTACTATGGATATCGTATTGTATGGATAAGTGAATGAGGGAGTTATAATACAATGAAGAGATTGTTAAAGGGGGATGGGAGTATTCGACAAGGTGAATTAAGTCCTTTCTGTAAAATTTTGTTATTTTGGAGTTAAGGAAAATGTCACAATAATGAAAATAGCACCATTTTCATTACAATTTATGGTAGCGTCAGAAATGTAATTTTTTTCTTATAATTTCAGAAAGCGTATTTTAAAGGCCGTTCACCCATCCAATCTGACTTTATAAGGAAACTGAGTCTATTTTTGGTTTAAAGACGCTTCTTACATCACATATATAATTTTTGTTGACTATTTTGTGTCTACACGAGCCATCAGTGATATCTATTCGGCAGAACATTTTAAATCGTGTTAATTTTCCTCATTCCGAGCCGAAAGCGTTAAAACTCTCGCCACTCATTGATGGAATCTTTCCGTTTGTAGCGGCGTTGACGCATTTAGATTTTATTACGATATGAAACACATTAGATGAGAACATAAAACGGTTGCGGGCTATTAAAAGTGATATCGTGAAAATTATTACTTTTCATTAAAAGCGCTCCCATTTGCCAAAAGAAACATTCTCCCCTGGTGGGAGAAACTTTCCACTATTGAAAAAGGTTTTAAATCTGTACACCTTCGTATATCATTTTCCCACAATTTGTATACGCAATATACGTAGTGTCTGCCAAAAAATTACGCGTTACGCATCTTTTTATTGATCGTTTCTCAGAAAAATCTCACGCCCGTTGAAAAGTTGGAAAACCGCTACGACCATATGCCGAAAGTTTTAGTGATCTTTTTCTGAAACATAACGCATTTAAAATTAGAAGTATACTGGAGAAACCGTTTATAATCTCACTAAATACTGCCAATTTATACGCGAGGTGACAGATTTAACACTTAGATTATGTTACTATAAAGAAATATTCATCCTTTTAATAACAAAGTCTGGTTTAGTTTCATTAAAAAGTCCGTTATTATAAACCCTTCCATATAAACCAATCAAACCGATTGAAAACTGAGAGAAAGACAGAGAGAGAGAGATTTCATTACTTATCTTTTTATTTTTTTTATATTATTATTATTATTATTATTTAACTGTCATCAAAATTAAAGTTCCTGGTTAAAACCAATAAAATACCCTCGCGAACGTATACCCGATGGTTGGTGATCAGATTTACTAAGCCTGTGAAAGATCCCTCAAGAGTCTTTGCAGAATTCCAAGAATTCCAATCCACGAATCTATTCAGAATCTGAATCGTAAAAAATTCGCAGGCCTTTTTCCTCCTCATTTCTTCATGTCTGAAGAATCGTGAGAGTATGGCTATATAAAGTTGGTGATTTTGGTTTTCCATAGTTGACGAACTTGTGCCTCACGTAGATTTGATTCCAGAGGATTCTTCTTCTTAGTCCGCCGTCTCCCTACGGAGGTTGGCGATCCAACTGGCTATAATGGTGCGTGAAACCGCCCCCCTGAATATTTGTATGGTGGTCCGTCCGAACCATCGACGCAGATCTTTAAGCCGAGTTCTGCCTTCTTCCCACAGATCTTTTGCCCTCGATTTTTCCTTCAATGACAAGTTAGGGGATGAAATAGCGCTCTCCTCTCATGACTTGGCCTATGTACATGAGCTTTCTTTCTTTGATAACTGCCATAAGCTCTTTATTTTTGCCAATTCGTCTGAGTACCTCTTCATTGGTTATTCTGTCTACCCAGGATATACGTAAGATACGACGGTACACGTACATCTCAAATGCATTGATGCGGTTTTCCATTGTGCTGTTGAAGGTGCAGCCCTCGCAGCCATAGAGAAGGACTGGAAAGATGTAACACCGCAGTAGGCGTATGCGAAGCTGCAGATTCAGGTCTCGACTGGTAAAGGATTCTTCATAGAAGTAAATGCTCGCCTGGCCTGTTCGATTCTTGACAGGATTTCTTTCTTGGGGTCGCTGGCCTCGTTGACAATGGCGCCGAGATATTTCACAGATGTCACTTGTTCCACCCTCTCGTTATTAATTCGAAGTATTGCTTGAATGGGTGTCTTGGAGAACACGACCACTTTTGTCTTAGTAACGTTCATGTGAAGACCGTACTGTTTGCTATACTCGACTATGAGGTCCATCATGTGCTGTAAGTTTGGGAGACTGTCGGCGAGGACGACTGTGTCGTCGGCGAAGCGTATGTTGTTAATAAGGGTACCGTTGATCTTAATTCCCACATTCACCTCCTCGAGTGCCTCTAGGAACACCGCTTCGAAGTAGATATTAAGAGGAGGAGGGACAGGACACATCCCTGTCTGACGCCTCTCCGAATTTCTATTTCGTCAGATGTTGACCCCTCTACTCTCACTTCTGCCGTTTGGTTCCAAGAGGATTCCAGAGGATGACCTGTAATATTTTTTATCTGGTCTAGCCATCGTGATGGCGATAGGCCTCTGAACGTGCAGCCCTCCACTGTGCCCTGGACTATAGGTTTCTCAAGGTTTTCTTCATTTCTGCGTGTGATATGTCCAAAGTGGTGCACGGTCCGAAGTATTACAGGATACGTCTACGGTAGAAGGTGGATAATCGACCCTTGATGCCAAGTTCCTTTGGGACTGACTCGAGCTGTCCATAGAATGCGCAGCATTCGTCTCCAGCACCACATTTCAAATGCCTCTAAGCCGTGTCCATCAGAGCTCTTGGTGTTCCATAACTCAGATCCGTAAAAGGATAATGAAAACACTAGAGATCGAATACGAGTCTTTCCAGTGTTTTTAGTCTCTGTCTGCCCATACATTCTTCAAGTTCGTCAAAGCCGACTGTGACATTACTATATGCCTTTTTATTTCCGCTTCACATCTGCCAGTATTTGATATTAAATTTTCAGATAATACTTTTAAAAAGATTCAATTGTGATCCATGGAGAATTATTTTTGGCCTAGAAATCCTTAGAAGCTAATATGTTTTTAAAGACAATTTTAAAATAAATGGTAGGTCCTTCAAGACATGCTTTAAGATTTTAAGTTTCTAAATATTTTCCTTAATTATACCCTGTCGACAATTAAATTAGAATCCTCTCCGCCCAGGAAGGAACTACTTCTTATTACATAATATAAAATAATATAATAATGTTATTAAACGTGACTCATATTTCATGGGATTTAAATTACTGACAATAGTAATACAGCGACAAAATTCTACACGGCAAACAAAATTTTTATTTTGCTTTAACAATGATATTGATAGGCTTTTCACATTATCCAATTATAAAATTATATTCACTACAATTGAGAGGATCTCTTATAGATTCTGACAACTGCAAGCGAAACGTTAAAATTGCAGTGCGTTCTAGCAACTGTCATTACAATTTGATGATTTATTACACAAACTATTCACAAACCTGCTGATGTGTAATTTTTCTTCAAAAAATTTAAAGGATATTATTAGAACTTACAACTGTCAAGCTGTCAACGTTGTCAAATTTTAATACATTCCGATTGATTTATTGATTCCCTTATAAAATTTTACGTTACCATCAATGGAATCAAATAGAAAAACGAATTTAACGCAATGACTAAAGGAGGATTTATACAGCTTTTATTTAACCGTAACATTAGTAGTAGTCGTAACTTAAAAGTTGAATCACTTAGAAATAGACGTGGCTGTTTACACAGTCTCTAATTTGGTATTAGTCGTAACGCACTTAATGCAGTAACCTTGAAAGTTCGTAAAATTGAACTTAGTCATAATTTAGCATTAGTGGAAAAGAAAATATCCCGAAAATACCACATTCCTTCTTTTGAAATTTGGTGTTTTCTGTGTTTTGAACCAGTTATCCGTTACGTCTTAACCTGGATTCTAAACAATATCTAAAACCAAATCCTAAACCAATCCTTACAAAATCTTAACCTCACTTTCAGATTTAATTTTTGATTTTGATTTCCTATAAACCGCAAATTTAACCGCAAGTCAAATTTACGACTAAAGTAAGTAGCGGCTAAAGATAATACTAATGCTAAATTAAAGCTGTATAAATCCACCTTAAAACAACATGTTCAACTTTAATTTAAAACTAGTCGTTAATTTATTCTAGTTAAAGTACCATTAAATTGACTTAAAAGTTAATAGAACTGGGACAAGATGAAAGTAAAAGAACCTAATAAAATTTTGCTTTGGGTTATTTTTGTAAAATGAGTTGTAATTACGAGCGCTTTTCTGTTGTGGTTTTTAAAATTTTCCATATTGACAATCTTACAGTAACATAGGATACAGTGTTGTTACTGTATCCCATTAAAAATATACTTACCAATAATAATAACAATTTAAATTAATTTAATAATAATTCAATAAACAAATTATTGATAATTTATTAATAATTTTGTAATTATTACAATATATTAATTAGTTAATATGTTAATTAATTTGTATTTAATATACTATTTAAATTCAGTAGAAAATGAATAAAGCAAAGTAAGTAAAATGAGCCATATTTACTGTTCAACTATCACTGGTATTTTTTTATGAGAAATAAAACGAAGGGGCAATCTCATTACACATTAATACATGTAATTAAAATTTCATCCTTACAACAATATCTATAACTTTTTTGATATGTCTTTTGTAAACTACTCCGTATAACACTTTACAATGGTGAATTCACTGTTTCCTAAAATTTGTAAAATTATAATTTTAATATTTAGGATTTTAACAATTTTTACATAATTAATTACAAATATAATGATACACATACAAATGAAATATAAGATAATTCAAAATTTTTACAAAAATTGCCTAATAATTTTTAAGCCGAATGATGAACTATTACAAAATTGAGTTAATATGGCCTCATAAAATGGATACAGTAGGTAGTTCAAATCCTATACCTCCAAAAAAATAATAAAAATTAGATGTTAAATTTTAATAAATGAAGTACAACAACAAATTTAATAGGGTTTCTACTTTGACGAAAGTAAAATTGTCTTTACGAAATAATAAAATAATAATATCTATTGCGTATTGAATTTGAAATAACATTATTTCGCTAATTTCTGATTTTAATGAGAAATGTCTGGTAAACTATTGATTTGGGTGACAGAGAATTATTTATAGGCAAAATGTTCCTCTAAACGTTAGGTAGCATTCTCGAAAATATACTTGATGTTATTAAATAATATTGAATTATGCTAAAATGCCATGTTCATGGATCAGTTGCTCAGTTAAAATTTCAGTTTCAGGAAATTGACTGAAATATCCAAAAATCAAATGAATTTTTCTGGTTAACTTACCCCATTCCATCTTATTTTTCAGAAGAATACTGAGGTTGGTTTAAATTCCAGATTTATGGATCAGTTGCTTGGTAAGTTTAGTTGCAGGATAATGGAGTGAAGGATGGGTTAGTAGGCTAATAGTTACGTGAATTTCTGAAAAAGTTCCTGATATATGACAGATTTTTCGGCAAACAACTTAAAAAGGTGCAAAAGTTACACATTTCATTTAAAATTAAACTGATTTCTGAATAATCGACTATAATCTGAATACTGGATGCTATTAGAAATACTGAATACCTTCATGCCCTGAAAGCCAAATTTCAAATGTGAATAACCGCTTACTTCTAAACTGAAATGCCCAATAATGTATTAACCACATTCTATTTCTAACTAAAATTAGCACTTCTTCAAGGAATACGGGGAATTGCTCCTCTAGAATCCGACGAAAGATATGGCCATTTATCTTTTCTGGCAGGAAGAAATGATTTTTAACCATACCAGCCCAGACATTTAGCCAAAATTTGCTCTAACTAGTCTAACTGATAGCTAGATTCTACAATTGCATGCGGGCTTTTTCGGTCCTGCATAATTGTGGAAATGTTTGTGTCGTTTCATGAGATATTAGCTTTTTGTCTGTCAATATTATTTCATAATTAAACATGGGCCTTTACGCAGTATTCTCCATAATCCATTGATTAAAAAGTTAATTCTCAAACGAGAAGACGGGAATAATAATAAATAATAATATTTTAAACGTCGAATTAAGTTTCAGCAATTTAAGTTTAAGAACTGAACTATTAAAATTGATAAATCAAAAAACTGCAATTCAACAACCCCTACAACAGAATTTTAATATCCTCTGTTGAATTCAGGGACACACGGATAGTATCTGTTTGTTGAAAATAAGTTGAAAATAAGAAGCAATGCGAAGAGATCTGTTTTAGAAAAGCAACAGTGTTTCACTTTTTTTCAGTCACAATAGCCAAGTTGATTTTAATCAGGACGCTACTGGTTAAAACTGAAAAGTCTTTTTTGACCAAAAATGTGTCCCTATTACACCCAGAAAGTTTTATAAAAATATCCAAATCCCAATGAAAACGTGGAGATTATCTGTGGGAAAGCCCCATTAAACCAGACCACTCGTATTCAATGTTCTTTGGGTAGGTGATCATGAAAATCGGAGTCCCGCCCTTCCAATGCGATTGCGTTTTTTCAAAAAAACTGCCAAATGACACCCCCTTTTGTCAGTATTTCACGATAATTTGAAAAATACATAATCCAATGAAATGTGCTAATTATAATTTAGCCCCAAGATGGCAAAAAATTGAAAATGAGACACTTCATATTCTTTAAAATCGATTTAATCAAAACCATGTATACAAAAATTCTAAACAATAATTATTCATGAAAATAGTAGCATTATGTAATTAAATTATTATAATTTTGCCCTCTTAAATGTTAACGCATAATTGTAATTATTGGTTTCTTTGAAGTGAATTTTTTTTTACCCAAGTTTATTAACAATTATGTGAAAAATAAAAAGTATACACCTCAACTTACATTCTAAATGTTGCCTAAATTTATACTTAAATGCGATATAGGAGTAGATTCCCCTGACAGAGGTAATAGCAGTGAAAATAATTTTCCTCAATATTCCAACTCTCATTTATTCACATTGAGATGGAAAAGTGAAAATAAATAGCTTTTTCATCACGTTTTTACTTTACTTTCATTTAGGGGTGGTTTTAACCCTTAACAATGAATTTGTCCTGGCCGTGCATATGCATCCTGAATTTGAAAATTGACATTGTTTTTTTAAATGTTTAACATTGTAACAATAAGACTATATAAAACAAATAAAATCTAAGAAAACATTAGGTACCTACTTATTATGATTGCGAATCGTTATATCGTTAGTGAATATTACACAGTTATTATAATATACATTATCGAATACGACATTGATGACTGTTTAAGTGCTCATACATTCACGAGTACATAAAATTGCCTTTATTTTAAATCGTTCTCATTTCAACTTTGCCATTTTTCACTCAACGGTCATTAAAAGGAAGGTTTTATACATATGAAAATGGGTAGGAGTACTGTACATACAGTAACGGAATTGTAAACAATACACTTTCAACGTGATGAAAATAAAACTGCTGTTAAAGGAACAAATGAAGGAAGCTATTAAACTATGCGGCATATCATAAAAACCGTACATATAGACACACTGAATGACAGTCACTGCCCCGTCACAAATGGTGAACATTTTTGGCAAGCAAAAGACGACTTGGGCACTTTTGGCGTTTTTTTGACGGAAAACGATATCTTTTGGTTTTGATAGTCAGTTGTGTAACGATAACGATATCACACCAACAAAATTTAAGAACAAGTAGAATTTTTCTTGGATATACTGGAGAGAAATAGAGAGAGAGAGAGAGAGAGAGAGAGAGAGAGAGAAAGAGAGAAAGAGAGAGATAGGGAGAGAGGGAGAGAGAGATTCGAAGAGAATTGTCTAGAAACATTGACGTACATAAGAAGAGATAGCCAATGGTAGACCATTGACAATTATTTCGGAAGATGCTTAAATCGATTACAGATGTTCTAAGCCATCATAGATTTCGTTGCTCAATGTATATTAGTTGATTAAACAGCGAAAAATCTCAGCAAATTATTATTTTTGACGTGATATACGTCTTATAAATCGGTGTGCGGGCTACCTACACTTCTTAGAAAACATTGTAACGTTACACCAGACCCATGCGTGCGAGCTAGAGTGAAAACAATAGACAGAGGTCGACCTTAGCGGTTTCCTTGCGACGCATCTATCTCTCTTCCACTACAGCGTCCAAGTGAAAGCTCGATTTGCCGATCGCCTCGGTTCGCGTCGTTCGCGAGCGCGATGGAAGGGGTACGCGATATCCGCGTTCTGGCTGCACTGCTTCCATAAAGTTATCTGAATATTTACTGTGCATACCATTGCTTATTACTATTACTATTCGATTAGCTATATAATCTCATATATTTGTTCTTGCATCGGTCAACGAGTGCAGTAATAATAGGTTATGTTAGGATTTCGACTAAAACATTATGATGAATGATATAAATGATCGTGTAAAAAGTCGACTGCTTCCATATAGTATTCAATGAAAACAATTATCCTGCGCAGCAATTCATTTAGATCTCAAGATTAATGTTCAACTTCACACATGTCATAACAATGTGTCTAAAATGACCTGTTGGACAGGCCAACCGCAGTGCGAAAAAACCTTCTAATGATAATTTAGTGATAATAATTCTATTCAATTCATAAACGTATGCCATTTTTCATCACTGTTTTCTTATGAAGTTATCACGTAAAATTATCGTCCGTAGACCGACTTTACAGACAACCAAATTTTTTTTTTAATTTTCAGTGGTGTCAGAGTGCGGATAAATTAGTGAAATAAATTCAAAACAATGAAGAAATTACGCGATTTAAAAGTGACGGACCTCAAACGCGAGTTGGAAGATAGAGAACTCGAAACGACAGGGTCGAAAACAGTGCTGCAGAAACGTCTGGAGGAATATTTAATCGACAATGGAGACGACCCTGAAACTTTCGGTTTTCGAGGAAGAAGGTGAGCGCATCATGAAAGAACTCCATGGCGAATTAGAAAACAAAATGGAAAAACTCCACGGTGAGTTGGATAATCAAACAAAGGAGATGAAAGAACTTCATGGCGAGTTAGACAATAAAATGGGAAAACTTCACGGAGAGTTAGATAACAACATGAAAGAGCTCCACGGCGAAATAGGAAAACTCCACGGTGAGCTGGATAACAACATAAAAGAACTCCACGGCGAAATGGGAAAACTCCACGGCGAAATGGGAAAAATCCACGGCGAATTGGACAATCTAGGAGAACTCCACGGCGAGCTGGATAGCCGAATTGGAAACCTTGATAGCGCACTTCAGGCCGAGAAAGTCCAACGACTGGAACTGGAGAACCAACTGCGAGAATTGGGGACCCGATTAGAATCCATGCATTTCCAGCCCAGTCGGCAAAACATCTCCAGTCCAGGTAATCCATTTAACGACTCGGAGGAGGTAACCAGGATCGAGGCAGTCCCTACTGCGAGCCACCGAGTGAAGCCGCCAACCTTCGACGGGGAAATTCCCTGGGAGAACTACCTCCGGCAGTTCGAGGCAGCGGCGAAAGCCAACAACTGGGCGCCAAGGGACAAGGCAGTGGCTCTGACAGTCGCTCTCCGGGGAAGCGCCCTCGACGTGCTGCAGACGGTTCCAGAGGGGGAATTGGACAACTTCGGGCTACTCGTCCAGAGGCTGGAGAGGCGGTACGGGCACGCACACCTGGGGCAGGTCTACCAATCCCGAATGAAGAACCGACGACAGAAGCAGGGAGAGACCCTCCAGGAGTTCGAAGCCGACATCGCGAAGTTAGTCAGATTCGCCTACCCGGAAGCGGCGGAGTCCATGACGGAGAGTCTCGCGGTCTCGGCCTTCATCGACGGCTTGAGGGATGTGGAGATGCAGCGGTCGGTACGGCTGTCACGTCCCAAGAGCACATTGGATGCCCTCTCGATGGCCCTGGAATACGAGGCTGCGACGGAGGTGTCAAGGAGCTGTGGCCGCGTTCGGGCGGTGGTCGGGGATGACGCATGCGTGGAAGCTGAGCGGAAGGAGGACGCTCTGGAGCAGGTTGTCCTCAACGCCCTCAAGGGACTGCTGAAGGGAGGCAGAAGGGAACCGGCGAAATGCTGGGGGTGTGGAGAGGTTGGTCATATCCGAAGGGACTGCAAGCGCCCTAGGGTGGAGAAGCCAACAACGGCCCAGACGTCGGAAAACTAAAAGGGGTCGGCTCCAAGGGGGCAGCTCCGACCCGATACCCGTTCCAAGACCCCCTCATCAAGATAGCTACCCTGAGAGGTGAAGGTGGCAGCCTGTACGTGGATGGCGAAATTAACGGCAGGAAGCACACTCTACTGATCGACACCGGGGCATCCAAGACGATCCTGAAGCCAGGCCTACTGAACACGCAAGGGAAGAGAGTGATGGAGTCCAAGTGGTGGTTACGAACGGCTACGGGCGAAGCTGCCGCCGTCCACGGAGAAATAGACGTCGAGATCAAGATCGGCACTCCACGATTCTCGCCACACCGAGTCCTGATCGCCGACATAGAAGAGGACGCCATCTTGGGAATGGACATCATGAAGACCCACGGCTTCGCACTCAATTTGAAACGACAAGTAATGCAGGTCGGCCCAGAGGAAATATTCCTGCACACCAAGGGTGAGACGGTCCATCAGATAAAGCTGACAGAAGACACGATCCTGCCGGGTAGGAGCGAATCGATAGTGGTGACCCGACTTCAAGGCGTCACCGGAAAAGGGAATCCTGCCATAGTGGAACCTTGGAACCACGACGTGGAGGTGGGCCGAGGCGTTCTAGTAGGGAAGACCTTGGTAACGCTTGGTGATGAAATTCCAGTCCGGCTCATTAACATCAATGACTACCCAGTTACCACCCACAAGAAGACCGTGGCATGTTATTTCCACCAAACCTCGCGCTGCAGACAGGGGACCAACTGTAGATTCCTACATGGGCCTGGCAGGGACACGTTTCGGGACGAAACATCTTTAAGGCGGGGGCAGTGTAACGAAACGGCTCGCCGGCCGCGACATAAACACGCCGGGAGCTACACAAGTTCGCCTTATTGCGATTCCGGGAAGGACGACGGGAAAAGTCGAGAGAGTTCGATGCGATAACGGGTTCCTGGAAAATCGAACATTCTAGTAATTATTACGAAAGTACGAGAAGCTTCTACCTGCCATAAAAAGGGAATGTCGGACCCGAGGAGGCCAGTTGAAGAATCGTTGTGTAAACATTCGGGCGAGAGACCACGTGCGTTAAAATAAATAAACATCTCCGTGTACGAATATGAATTAGGTTATTGTTAAGTTAAGTTTATAAGTGTAGTGTAAGAAATAAATTAATTAGGATAATCGCGTAGTGTTTTAGTTTTAGTCAATAGTCAAAAACGTTACAATATTTTTGAGGTTGCTGAAACCAAATCTGATATAAAAACTTAAAATTCAAAATGCTAATCCAATATAGTCGATTTCTAGGAAAAAATTTGAAAAGAGTTCTTGAAAATCAAGAAAATCAATATCAAAATGTGAAGAAGTGGGATAAACCCGATAAAATGTATTTATTTTCGAAAAATAATATTCGTTACTTACAAATAATACGTATAATAATACGTACAAAATTCATTAAAAACCGATAAACTATTACAATAAGTATTACATTGAAATTCCATGTCTTCAAAATCTTCATTAGGTACTTTATAGAGAATTTAAATCTATTTAACTTGCAACTTTTATGCTGCTCATGTTACTACTTGCTACTTCTTTGTAACTCTGTCTCTCAACTTTGTCACAGGTTGCTACTTCTTTTAGAACAACTCTCAAGGCCAAGGAGACGTTCTTTAATGCTCTACCTTTATGTATAATTCAATACATTAAAATGATTATAGAATTAGGTACTGTACAGTGTAAATTACAGTCTTTTAATGACATTAATATCTCGATATTACTAAAAACTACTGAAATATCGTGATATTTTACATGTAGTGTAGTTATATATGAACTCAAAAAGAGTTTTTTTAATAAATTTATTTCGTTTAAGGTCTCAAAATCAACATCTATAGGGTAGGGTAAAAATTCTTTTTTAACTAACATTTTGAAGTCCTAAATTCACAATATTTGTTTTTTTTTATATTCAAAAAAAGGATTTATCTCTTTTTAGGGTTATACTACTTAATGCATTTTGAAAGTCACATTTTAAGATAAAATGCTTTATTGTTTAAAAATGCAGCTACAAAGTTTTTATATGATATTTTAAACTATAGTAAATCCACTGAGAAGAAAACTTCCATGAAACACAATCGTCGAAATTCAAAGCGCGCGACCAGCTAGCGAATAAGTACAGCGTCGCATTAAGAATGATCGTCTTGCCTATAATTTATCTTTTACTAAGATTTTACTAAGGATGATCATTTCTTTCTTTTCTGTATACATTTAAAACAATGGTTTTCTCCCCGCAGCTTAAGTATGTTCCAGGTCTCTTTTTGGGAGGCGAGCAGGGAAGGTGCCTTTCAATAATTGCAATAGATCACAGAAATATGTTTATACAAATTTATAAATTGTATTGTAATAAAATATATAATATATATTTATTATATATTTATATAAATATATTATATATATATATATATATGTTATAATATAATATATTGTAATACAATATATAATTGTAAATAAAGGAAATTGAAACCAGCAAGTGAAATCAGTAAATTAGTCTTTAGTAAGTCCCTAACTGTAGAAATAAATTAGTGTTTATTGTTCAGAAATTAGTTTCACAAACAATAGTTACCAAACCAGTTTAAAGGTTACAGTTGAATAGATACTGAAAGAATAGAAAAATGGAACAATAGAATCTTGATACGCGCGTCTACCTTAACAAATCTAAAAATTCCAAAAATTGGGCACTGAGTTGCATCAAATCAAGTTTGTCTACGAAAACACAAACTGCAAGAAGCTTCAAGTGAACCGCATCAGCCATCAAACTCTCACTAACTTTTAATGTTTTTGGCGAAGTTAGAGGCCAGTTCCTATAATTTATTGCACTATTTAACGACTCCACCTGTACTTTGACCCCCGACAGATTTAAAAAAAAATTAACGTTTAATTAAAAGGATGAACAAAAATAGATTTTTATCTGCGGATTTATATCCGATTCGCCACTCGTACTGAGACTGAACAGATTCCTGACTCATCGCATGACTTGAATTGTGTGCTTATCAATCCGGGAGTCGTAAATATTTCACGTTTACGAGTAATAATGAGAGTTGAAAGATTGAGCAATTGACAAAGTGTGTATACCAGACAACGAACGGCCAGGTTTAAAAAATAGAACTGCGGGGAGAATTTACACGTAGAGGAGGCGTTCTGAGAAAACGAAACTGTGCAATATCAAATTAAAGTCGAATAGTGTAGGATTGTTAACGCCAAGTTACATGTTACCAAATTAACATTTTTTTTTGATCGCATGATGTAATGTTTCTTAAAAATCTATGCAATTCCAAACATATAATTTTCATCCCAAAAAATTAAATTATTTTTGGACTTGGTATACTCAACATTAAACAAGTTTCCTAGTTCAAATTTTTACTTGACTTGTTTATAAAATGTCCCATTCGCGTTAGTTGAAAAATTATACAACTGCGACGGTTCGAAATCTAAAATTTTTCATAAAACTGTGTTGAATTTTGTACTCAAAATTTGATAACAATGCATTTAAAAAATTATTTGGAATTATATATTTCGAGGTTTGGTGTCTTTCTCGTCGGTAGAAATGAGTTTCAAATAAAACAAATGTTGGAAAAATTTCAGCAGATACGTAGAATTCGGTAGAATTATCCCTTGCAATCTTTACGATTTAGAGAATGTTGTGACTTCCTCACTGACTAATTCTGCGTTTGTTGCTTTGTGAATTCAATTGTTTTTAATTGACATCAGGGTCGATAGGACATATTAAAATTGTGGAAGACCTTTCTAAGAGATTTGAAAATAAGACGAATTTATAGCGTATGTGATGAAAAACAATTAAGATAATGTAGTACAATTAATTTTTAAATTTTAAACCTGTTTTTGGAAAATAATTAACAAATAATATTCCCAAAATAAATTATGACATATTCTATAGAATTTGAAATTAGAGGCAAAATCGTGAAGATTTAAAAATGATTATACTACCAAAAGTTAGTGATTTTACAAAGTTTGAGTAAGTGTAATGACAAAATATTTCCTGCATTTGTTTTTCATATGCGTTTATCACTCAAAAACAAATTGAAAAAAATACATTTGAAAGACTCCTGAATTTTATAATTGTGGGATTTGGCAAAAATCTCGTTCTGATTGGTAGAAATAATTCGTATTTAAAATAAACAATGATGAAAAATTTCAGAAAAAACGAGAAATGGTGAAAAATTGTCTATAACAATTTTAAACGATTTAACGAATATAATTAGAGTTAGTATATCAAAAAGGTTTAAATTATGGAAGAGTTGTTTAAGAGATTTGCAAAATGACGCTAATTTATGGTTTATATAATAAAAAACCAATTACCTAATGTGGACTTCAGTTTTTAAACAACTTTCTAGACAATCCTTTGAAACAATTAGTATTTCCGAAATACATTTACACTTCTATAAAATTCGACAGTATGGGCGAAATTCTTAAATTTCTCAAATGACTACAATTTTACAAGGTTTCCGATACAAATCCTCCAAACTCAAAGTGGAATTCCATAATGAAGGTATTGGAAATTAATTAATCGCCAAAGGTTGACGATTAATTTCAGAAGATAATTGAGGAAGATATTGAGCAGACGATTAAGTGGAGTACACTTACCTCAGAGGGCTGACGAGGAGTCTTCGTTGACTTACCACCAATCAGGTGCCAGAAGGGTTCTAATCAGGATAGGGAGAGGAAAGAACAAAGGATGATATATATGAACGCCTTTTAAAACACTCCTTTTTGGTGGCACGTTTACGTACGAATGTTAAACACACGATGATAATTTTGGTTTTTCGGTTTTTTGCCTCCTAACCGTTGGAGGAGACAGCTGTTGGGTCGAATGTTCGAAACGGAACGATATGCAGCCCAACTTTCACGACTTACCAGAAATGAAATATCTTAGCCACGTGTGTAAGTTTCTATTAAGTCATGTAATAGAACGGTGACCGGTTTCGGCGAATCACGTCGTCCTCAGACCTGTAGGTCATTAAAAACATATAAAACAATGGTCAGGATAAAAAACGTAAATTACAGTTCATTCACCTGCTTAGCAAGGTAAGGAAACAGTAATGAGACAAATCACAAACAATGTCACCATTCCAATCACCCTTATGCCCGTTTACACCAATTCTACTTAAATCAGTACATAGCAAAGTGATACTTAATGTTTAAACCCAGCTTAAAATTCTGTGACTTGCACCAGTTGCACTTAAAAAATACTTAGCTAAGGTACGGTGGAAGGTTGGTAGCACTTGGAATTATCATGTTTCGTTATTAAATAGTCAAGTGACAACTAGTCAGGTCGTGGTTTTGTGGTTATGTTTGTTAGTTGTTGTTAGTGTTTAGTTACTGCAACCTCAAAAATGAGCGAGAATAAAAGAATGAGAAGTGCCAATTACACTATCCAAGAAAAGGAACTCCTCCTGAATCTGGTCAACTAATGCCAACTAAAAAATCAAGAAATATTTATTTTACATATTCTATAAGATACTTATGCCCGTTTGCACCAATTCTAATTAAATCAGTACATAGCAAAGTGATACTTAGTGTTTAAACCCAGCTTAAAATTGTGTGACTTGCACCAGTTGCACTTAAAAAATACTTAGCTAAGGTACGGTGGAAGGTTGGTAGCGCTTGAAATTATCATGTTTCGTGATTAAATTGTCAAGTGACAACTAGTCAGGTCGTGGTTTTGTGGTTATGTTTGTTAGTTGTTGTTAGGTGGTTGTTAGTGTTGGTTACTGCAACCTCAAAAATGAGCGAGAATAAAAGAATGAAAAGTGCCAATTACACTATCCAAGAAAAGAACTACTCCTGAATCTGATCAAATAATGCCAATTAAACAATCAAGAAATATTTATTTTACACGTTGTATAAGATACTTGCAATTTACAAGGATATTCTAAATGTTCATCAATTTCTTTCAACAACAAAAGTGTAGTTGCTTTCGAGATTCGAAACCTTTTATAATAGGTAACATCATCAAATGAATAAAAATATTCTTCTCTGATGTAGATTCTACGTGGTATTTCAAATTGTATTGAATTAACTGCATTTAATTCAAAAATATCTTCATCATCTTCAAATATTTGCAACATTTCTTTGCTTCTCAAAATAAACAGCACAAAACCGCCGAAACCTCTACACAACAAGGTTAAGTCAGAGTTAAACCGAGAATATTCTTGGCTTAGTTAAACCTCATACTAAGTCGAGCTTAATGGTGAAATGTCACCATGTGCAAACCATTTTTTGAATTAAAGTGTTACTTAGGGTTAAGTGTAACTGGTGAAAACGGGCATTAGCCACACAAAGTGTCAACCTTTTATAGTTATCTGCAAAGACTGTTTTCAATACCTCTGAATAATCTCAATTTCAATAAGAAATTGAACAGTTAAACAATTAGCAGTTAACAACGGTTACGCTTTAAAACTAATAGAGAAGCTTTTTTTCAAAATATGATTATAAATTTAATTTAACTTTTAATATTTCTGTCAAAAACTCTGATCCAAGATATTTTAGACGTTTATTTATTTGGGTCCTATTTCTCGAAGAATTGATAAAGTTTTTAAAAAAGCTGATATCACCATCTCCTTCAAAACTTATAATAACCTAGGTTCTTACTTAATCAATACCAAAGGTAGACAGTAGACAAATAGACAGTTTTGGATTAGATTGAAGGAATACGAGAAATGGATATAGAATTTCAGGAAAGGTAGATAGACATCACTTCTTCTTCCTTTGCCATTCTAATAATATAGGTTTCCTATATGATTAAAGAAACCTCATTGCTGGACCAGTTATTTCCTTTCTATCTGATTGTCTAAAACAAATTTAACAGATACTCCAAACCAATTATCAATTTTATTTTAATTCCCAAGTTTTCTTTTCTTTGTGAATAATTTTGTTGTACAGTATTTATTTATTTTTTATTTTAATTGCTGTGGCCCTCTTCAATTTGAGTCAAACAGAGTTGCTAGACTACATATGTAATTACCTACCCATTTAAATTAACAATTGCATTTTGCTCATCACTTTATTCATTCAATTGCTTTGCCATTGACAGGTGTTTATAACCATCTTGTTCCGCCTAAAAGTCGTTAAGGATATTCTTCATATGGATTTTCTTCATAAAACATTTCTCTATGTTTTATTGACCTAGTCTACTGTACCCCTTTAATGTCACATTTTAACGAAGGAGAGGGCCTCTCAACCCTAATTGTAGGGTGATGTTGTTTGTGGTTTGCCTCAATACTGTGTCCTTATTTAATACTAAGCAGGTGAGTGAACTGTAATTTATGATTGTTATCCTCACCGTTGTTTTATACATTTTTAACTGACCTACATGTCTGAGGATGGCGTGATTCGTCGAAACGGGTCACCCTTTTATTACTCGATATAATGGAAACTTACACATGTGCATAAGACAATTAATTTCCAATTTCTAATTTGGAAATTTCGAATTTTCATTCAATTTCCAAACAAAGTTTTATTACAAATATATGCAAATAATCGTTCTCCCATTTGATTTTAATATTCCTTGATAATTCAAATACAAATTGAGTAATACATTTAAAAATTCTTTATGTTTTTGTAGCTTTACGATTCAAATAAATTCTCGTTATAATTGGTACAAAAGAATTCCGAATGATCTTACAAATGCTTCAAGACATATGGAAAAATGGAATAAATTATTCTATCCAATTTTTATGGTTTCGAGATTTTTTCCTTCATACAGTAACTAGTTATGGACTTATTATTTTGCCATTTTTTTACTTCACTTCACCGTCAATTAAGGACAAATGAGAAAGTATTTTGAGAGAAATTTTTTTAAAATAATTTGCATTTATAGTTTTTGTGATGAAAATCAAATAAGGGTAATGAAGACTTCAGTTTTGGACCTTTTTTTTTGATATTCAATTAAAGCGAATAATAGTTCCAAAATAAAATTTAGGCATTTTTATATTATTTGAAATTACGGGGACAGTTTTTGAAATTGTTTTTTAAATATCGAAATCATGCTTCCTATTATAAAACATTCCCAAGGAATTTTAGTAAATACGGAAAATTAGTATGAATTTCCCGGTCCATTCTTTTAGATTTGGTTAAGTTTTCCATGCCCTACACTGGCCAGTTCTGGAGTTCCTATTTTGTAAATTTTACAATCTTAATGGCACTGTGAATAAAATGATCTTAAATATTGGAAAAGCTATTTAAAAGGAAAACATAATTTTCCAAATGGTGCGAATTTAAAATTTGTGCAATAAACAATAAAAAAGTTACTATAAGCTTCAGTTTTTAAACTTGTTTGGAAAATGGTCTGAAAAAGATAATATTTCCAAAAATTCTTTTAAAAAATTTTATTCGTAATCTTAAGTACTATATGAACTTAAGATTATTAAGAATTAGAACTTAAGATTACGAATAAAATTCTGAAAATTTCAAAGTGATCAGGTGTATCGATGTAGTAACCTAAAGTTACAAAGTTTGATTCTCAGTGAATCGAAATAATGTTTTCTACATTTGTAATTAATACGAGTCGATAACTTGAAAACAAATTGAGAACAATACATTTAAAATTTCTTCACACTTATGATTTTAAACATTGATTCAAAAGTCTAAGGGAATACGAAAAATTGGTACCTCTGAATATTTCATTGCAGTTTTTGGGTTGAGCGAATTTTTCTATTTTTTACACTGACGAGTTTTGGACTTATTATGAATTTTGTAAATTTACTACTTTGGACTAGGTTTTTGAGAGAATTTTTTCATTCGAACGCCGTTTCCGCACGGAGGTTGGCGATTATTGTGCGGAAAACCGTAGCTCTGAAAATTTTTATGTATCTCCGTCCGAGCCATCTTGCGTAGATCTTTCAGCCGCCAGTTCTGTCTGGCCGACAGACCTTCTCCCTTCGATACTCCTCTCGATTATCAGGTGGAGCATCTCATAATGCTCTCCTTTCATGATGTGACCTAGGTACTGCAGTTTTCTCTCCTTGATTGTTACAAGAGGTTCTTTATTTTCTCCCATGCGCTCTAAAACCATATAAAAGGACAGGAAATACGTAACAGAGTAGAAGTGGAATCCGGAGACCCAGGTTGAGGTCGGTGTGCCAATAGTGTCCTCAAGTTGTTGAGTTTTCCTTGCTTGTTCAATTCTTGCCTTGCTCTCGACCCTTACGTCGTTGTGCTGATTAACGATATTACCACGATATTTTAGAGATGGCACCTGTTCTATCGACATCGAAGAACTGGAAAAGGCTCTATTGCAAATGAAAAATGGACGGGCGGCAGGAGAAGATAGCATACTACCGGAAATGCTGAAGGAAAGCGACAGAAAAACTAAAGAAGAACTAGTAAAACTATTTAATACCTGCTTGACGCAAGAATGCATTCCTCATTACTGGGGGAATGCAGTGGTTGTTCTCATCTCTAAGAAAGGAGATCCTTCCGACCTCGAAAACTACAGACCAATCAGTCTTCTGTCTCAGGTGTACAAATTGTTTATCAGAATAATTACACACAGGTTAGAGCGAAAACTTGAAATATACCAACCAAGAGAACACGCTGGATTTAGAAGTCACTACAGCACTACAGAACATCTCCATACAGTAAAACAACTTATAGAGAAGGCATCAGAATATAATATACCTATATGGATGGCCTTCAGAAAGGCCTTCGACACTATATAAACCTGGGCAATAATAAAATCTATGAGAAATGCCAGACTGGATCAAAGATACATCAACCTAATAGAAAATATATACAAAACTTCTACATTGACTGTCAAGATTCACGCACAGACCAATAAAATAGAATCCAAAAGAGGCGTCAGACAGGGAGATGTAATTTCGCCAAAATTGTTTACTCTGGTTTGGAGGATATCTTCAAGAAAGTCAATTGGAGGGAAAAGGGAATAAACATCCATGGTGAATACCTAAGCAATTTAAGGTTGGCTGATGATGTCGTCCTGTTTGGAAGAGATAAGCAAGAACTAACTTAGATGTTGGAAGAACTACATGTAGAATTGCATATGAATAATGCAAAAACACAATTCATGACAAACGTTCCTGATGCAGACCCAACCATTACGTTTTACGGACAAACTATAAACAAAACACAATCATACACATATCTAGGACAATCAGTGACACTAAGCAAACAAAACCAAGGAATTGAGATCGATAGGAGAGTCAGATTGTGATGGGCTACCTATGGTAAATTAAAATATGCTTTCAACATGAAAATCCCCATTGCATTAAAAACAAAAATCTACAACGAATGCATTCTCCCAGTCACTACATACGGATCCGAGACCTGGGTCCTGACTAAAAGGATTATTAACAAACTAAGAATACATCAGAGGGCCATAGAGAGAAGAATACTGGGAATATCACTGAGAGACCACAAAACAAACCAGTGGATACGAGAAAGGACAAAAGTAAACGACATCATACAGAGAATCAGTTCCTAAAAGTGGCAATGGGCAAGACATGTTGCAAGACACAGAGAGAATTGGAGTGAACACATCACTAGATGGAGACCTTGGGGAGAACGAAGAAGTATTGGCAGACCACAACAAAGATGGTACGATGATTTGAAAAAATTCGCTGGGCTGAACTGGTACCAGAGAGCATAAAATAGAAGTGTATGGTCAAACATGAGAGAGGCCTATATCTAATGGACAGAAGATAGCTAAAAGAAGAGAAGAAAAAGAAGACCTGTTCTATGATCTCTGTTTGTACCTTCAAGATGGCGTGTGTTTGTGTTTTGAAATTACTATCAGTTTGGTATTGGATGTGTTCATATAGAGGCCGAAATCTTCACTGTGTTCTACGATGCGGTTCTTAAGAGATTGGAGTTGTGGTAGGCTGCTAGATATTATCCCGCTGTCATCAGCATAGCGAATATTATTAGTGCAGCTGCCATTAACGTTTATACCTGCATCTGTCTCTTCAAGGGCTTTAGTAAACTCTACCTCTGAATAGAGGTTAAACAGGAGGGGAGATAAGATATATCCCTGTGGCACTACCTTCTAATTTCTAACTCTTCCGATGTAGACCCTTCAATTCTGACTGTTACTGTTTGGTACCAGTAAAGTTTAGTTATGATATTTAGTTCTTGCGCGTCGATCCCGGTCGATTTGAGAATCTCAACCAGTTTTTGAAATGAGACGCAATAAAATGCTTCTTGTAGTCAATGAAATAAGCGAATACATCGACATTCATATCCCTGCATCTCTCGGTCAGCACATTTAGTGAAAAAAGGGCTTAGCGTGGGAACACCTTTAGAACATAGGACATTAGGCTAATCATGCGATAGTCGTCGCACTGTGATGCCTTGTTTTTCTTCTGTGGAGTTTGCGGGATTTTGCTAGCTTGGTAGACTAGGTTGAAAATTGCCCTAATGAGGTTTAGACCAGTGCCATCTTCGGAAGCTATGAGCTTAAGAGTTTCCGCATGTACGCTGTCGTGACCTATAGATCTTCCGTTCTTCTGAAGTTTTATTGCATGGTTAATTTCGTCTTATTTGATTAAGGGACACATTTTCGTCAGTCTCATCTAGATGTGGTGGAGAACCCAGTCGTGTGCCATTAAGAAGATTCTCGACATAGTCATTTCACCGTTTTAGTTTTCCTTCGACTCCTACTAATATTTTGTTACTGGAATTCTTTAAGATGCCGCTGTGCCTTTTTCGTTACCTGCCTGTAGGTTCCTTGATTTTCTTATGTACGTTAAAAAGATTATGTTTCCTTTGGAATTTCTCTATCTCATCACATTTGCCTACCAACTAACTCTCCTTGGCTTCCCTGCATTTCACGGGAATATTTCTGTTAAGTTCGGCGTATTTAGTTTCACTTTTAAACTTCTGTTTCCTCCGTTCATTCATCAGAGTCAAAATTGTATCAGTCATCCATGTTTCATCATGTTCATCATTGTTTCAATCTGTTCATCCATTTGTGTTTTTTTTTATTGTTCACAAATCTGATATCAATTTCCTGGGTCGTGATTAGCGTTTCCTTCAATTTCGTTCATATGGGCTCTATATCTTTGCACTTTCCTGGGTTTCCAGATATTTCTATACTTTTATGCCTGGTTTCGAGCCTTTGGCTGACTTGTGCTGTTACAACTGGGTTATCCAATTTTTTAATATCAATGCGTCGTGGTTAAAAAGGGGAGTTCGGATTTTACAAAACGCTGCATTCTTATATCCATCACAGTTGGATTTTGGTCGCTGTTGTTGTCTGCTCCTGGATATGTTTTGACAGACTTAATGAACCTCTTAAATTCACGTTTTTTGGGGATGAAATCGATTTTATCCCTTATAATTCGTCCGTCGCGATCAGCAGGTTCGTGCCAGGTGTATAAACGCCTTGCATGGAGCTAAAAAAATGTGTTTGCAACACAAAACTGTTACTCACAGCAAAACTGTACAAGACGATCTCCTCTTGTATTCCGTCCTCCTAGACTGTATCTTCCCACAACATCGTCTCCAACTCCAAATCCGAGCTTAGAGTTAAAGTCGCCAAGCTCTGTTATGATTTCGCCTTTTCTTGTGAGTTTCACGGCTTCTTCAGGATTAGCATAAATGTCTTCAACTAT
This sequence comes from Cryptocephalus moraei, assembly GCA_946251905.1. NCBI lineage: Eukaryota > Metazoa > Arthropoda > Insecta > Coleoptera > Chrysomelidae > Cryptocephalus > Cryptocephalus moraei. The sequence continues at coordinate 29,340,348 of OX276458.1, read as the reverse complement.
GTCATCTGCTTTATCATCTGCTGTTGGTGCGTATGCTTGGATGATGTTCATGACTCGATAAGCTGGTCTTAATTTAAGTGACACGATCTCCTATAGAGATGAAGTCCACGACTGATTTTTCTAATTCAGACGAGATGATGATAGCTTCCCCGTATTGATGGTTGGAGTCGTTACAACCAGAGTAGTATATGATACCACTTTAAATAGTATATATAAATATAATTTAAATAAAGTTTAGAAATTACTTATTAGTATGTTATTAATTTATTTATTTTTATTGACTACACTGCCAACTGAAAATATTAAAACTTGGGGAAAGATTTTTTAGGGGAGACAAAAGTATATTTTTCACAATTATGTGAATTTAAAGCTTGTGCAATGAATAACAAACAAAGTATTGAAGACTTCAGTTATCAAACTTCTTTCTGGAAAATGCTTAATTTGAAACAAACAATATTTCTAAGATAAATTTTGGAAGTTACTATAGAATTTGTAATTACAGGCAAAATTCTATAAATATTTTGATTAAGAATGTTTAAGGAATGTTTGCCACGTTTATTTTTAATACTCGTTGACAACAAAAATTTCAAATGGTGTAATGGTAAATGATTAAAAAAATTCAAAGGATCTTATAATGATTTGTACAGTTTTTGAACTGTTGAAGTTATAAACAAAATAATATTTTAAGGTTATTTAAGGAAAATAAATCTTACAGAACTCTACGTCTTATAATACCTACTGTTTCACAGTAATTTTTCGTAGTTTAAACTACATATTCCGAAAATTATTGAAACTGCTATCAATACGATTTTTACACCTTTCCGTAGAGGATTAACAATTCACAAGTTAGATTGTTCTGGTAATGGTCTGAAGGGAGTATATTAAACCTCCCTTCGTCTAAAAAATTTTAAGCTTATTCATATATCAATCGGTTTGTATACCTTTATTTTCGAAATTAATTATATAATCATTATAAACAAAATAATTAATTAATAATGTCATCATTAATACAATAAACAATAAATAAGTAGTTAATGAATATATATATTTAACCGCTGTGAAGTTTTCAAAATAAGCTAACCCAACAAATGCGTTTCCCTTCCTAAAGGCGATTTTGGTAAAAATATTTCCTCAAAAATTTCGAAAATTCAAAATCCCCACTTTGTTTAAACCTGACAGGATGTACGAAACTCGGTCCGGTCAATATTTAGAACTCCGCAATGTTAATAACGTGCGGAAAGGATAAACCTTATAACGTACGTAAATCCATTATCTATTTTTGAAAATTTTTGAAGAGTTTTACTAGCCGATTACGACCAGTTTGTGTACACTAAATCATAATTCGTTAGAGGGAAGAATCATTTAAAAAATCGCAGACGCTCATGCATATAAATCAGTGAAAACGTTCATAGGTTCAAGTGGATTTAAATTAAGTTCTTATTCGCGAGATAACGTGTAATAGATTTATTTATAAAAAATTGATATTAGAAATCAGTTAGAGGGATTTAGTTATAAGTTAGATCAATGTGTTTGCTTTTTTTTAGTCACGTGACTCTAGGGAGATATTGAAGTATACTAAATAGGAACATTTTCATTTAAAAGGTCGAAGTAATCGTGGTTAAGTTATAAATTTAGTAACTTCGTAAATGATATGCATAAACAGTTGTAACTAATCTATCAATAAATGTTGCTTCTCTTTAATAAATTGCGCTTCTTAGTTATTATTTGTATTTATACAATAAATCAGACAATGTAACAACTAAATGATCAAGCTCAATAATCACTAGGCAAATATTAACAGTGGCTGGTAGATTTACGGAAGTTTACGCTTTGCTTCCTATTTTTTCACGGACTCTTTCCGAAGATACGTGATTTGAATGAATTAGTCTTTCAAATTTAAATTTCCATGCTCATCACCAATATTTATCTTTATACAAAATCCCGCTCCAGTAGAAATCTTAAACTGATTTCATCCAGTCAAAGTATGTTGGAATTCAAGTGGAACGTAGATGGATTCCAGGATAGATTCCCCGTCGAACAGAACAACTCATTTGAGAAAGTGATTAGTAACGTGTCATTGGATAAAATCAGTACAAAATTAGTTACGATTTTCTTCTGTAACAGATTCAATTTACTAATTTAAATCTTGAAAATGTGTAATATATTCACAACATTTGTTCCATCACGAGATTAAATATTTTGTCACTTAAAGTTGTAGACCAAATCTTCTGCAACATCGGTTCAAAACTTCTGCAATCCTAAAAGCTACGTTCCAAGAGAAATCCAATAAGAACTCTTATTGTTTCCAACACGCTAAATTTTCGTGTTTCATGGGCCACTACTAGTTCAAAATTTCTACTGAACATACCTTTTCCCTTCCAAACAATCCATAAATATAACGTTAAATTAACCTTCGTACTTACCACTAACAGTTTTGCTCCTGTGTATCACCGTAGTGCTGTCGGTACCCATCACAGTGGTCTTAGACTTGAAAGACAATATTCCACTGGTAGTTTCGACATCGCTCCTTGCCACAGAAATCATCAGAAACCTTATCACTTATCACATCGTTATAATAATCTCGCACTAAAAAACCCGTCCGGACCTGGAGAAGAAAATTACTCACATTAGATGGATATACGTTCATTTGCTACGCGCATTTAAAAATAAATTGTCTTTGTACTTTCTCGTAAATTTTTGCACATTTTGATTTGTTAATTTAGACAAAAGCGCGTTGTATGTACGTGTATTTTTAAAGGTGATGCGATGCGGAAAGTACAAGTTCATTGTTCTGAATGTAACATTTTCTACTCCATTCTCTATGTTTGTATTTTATGTTACACTCGTTGGGCGTATATATGAACGACATTGCCAACGGCGATAAATTAAAAAATAACATCAGAGAGAATGAGTGTCACTGCAACTGCATTTGCGATTAGGAATTGCCTCGTGACACATTTCTCTGCTTAGTGGTTTAAATGTAGAATGGAAAGACTTATTCTACAATGCCTTGAAGATTTCTTAGATTTCCAGAAAAATCGTTCAGACTTCATGAAAGATCAGTAAAACCTCTTATAGATTATGTCTTAATGATTGAGACTTTAAATTCAAGGAACCTTCTTAAAATTGTCATCAATCTTTGAAAATGTTTATCAATCAAAGACTTACTTCAAATGACCAATACGAGGCATATCCATAATAGCAATATCCAGATATTTAGAGTTAAATCATAGATCGTTTCTTCTTTATGCAAGTAAGTAAGTAAGTAAGTAAGTAAGTAAGTAAGTAATTTTCCAAAACTTGTATTTGAAAATTGACTCATTTTAATATCTATAGATGAAAGTAAATTTCGAAAGTAAAGATCGAGATGACTCTAAATGGATTTGGAATTCTTGAAACTTCTTTACCTTGATGATCTGTGGAATCATTAATATTAACTTGATTCGGAAATATAAGTAACGTAATAATGTCTATTGGCGAAAGTAGTTGAAAAACAGTCACACATTCAGCTTTCAAAGATGACAACAGATTCTCGATAACATCAATACATACAAAGAAAATAATTAAATGCAAGAGGAAAAATCGTCACTCCAATTCTTCCTAGAAAGACGTTCCCCAAATTGATTAACAGCGTTTATAAATTTGCTCTAAAACTGCTGGAACAACTTTGAAAACTTCCGTACAAAGACAATTCATGTGCCTTCTGCTATACACACCTCAAACCTTTCTGAGAAACAAAAATACAAAGACTTTAAATGAGATTAAGATTAGAAATGTCTTCCCACTTTTTACCACTCAAACTGAAGAATATACACTGAATTTAAGCGACGTATCTTAAACACTCCCCCGATCGGAAATGTAACCGATAACTCAACAGTTCAAGAAACTTTTTTCTAACCCGTTACGCATCCGTTGGGAAAATCGACTTATAACTCACTCGTTCGGGAAATTTCACACATTTCGAAAAACGCTCTGGTCGGAAAATTACGTTATAGCTCATTCACAGGAAACAGTCTTTCCCATAACCCACTCGTTGGAAAAAATATCCTATAACATACCCGCTGGGAAAGTTTTTCTCATAACGTACTCGTCATTCGGGAAAATCATCCAATAGCAATATACCCGTTGATAAAGTTATGGTAAAGCTCCCTTTGTACATGAAAGAAATTTATAACTCACTTGTTTAGAAATGTAACGAATAACTCACTCCTTCGGAAAATGTTGTCAGTAAGTTTCCCGTACGGCCTTAATGGAGAAGCCCGTTTGAAACGGAACAGCGCGTACGCAACTATTTTCAGCACATGCACCACTACAGACTGAAAAGTTAATACTGAACGAAAATTTTCTCTCCGTGTGAGTGTGTGGTGTGTATGTGTGTGAGTGTGTATATGAAGTCGAGCCAAAACGTAAGTTTTGCCGCTTTTATTTTTTGAAAAGTAGGAAATTCAAAAACATACAAGAATAAGTGATGTTCTTCAAAGAGATGTTGGAGAATTGTGGAGATTTACCTGAAAATTATGTTAGGAAGCAAAGTCTCATTATTGGTTATAATGAAATTCCTTTTGAATGGTTAGAGTTTAAAATATAAAAATTGAATTATCTAAAGATGGTATTGAAGAGTTTGTAACTTAGCAATTTGGAGTTAACTAGGTTATATGTGAGCCGTCAAGTGTACGTTCTATACGCACTCAATACATAACACGAGGAGTTCGATGTTCCATCGAAACGCTCGGAAATATGCACCCAAAAGGTGTCAAAATTTGAAAGCAATCTGCATGATAAAAAATTTTAACTATGCACCTAATTATACATTTACATATTTGCTTTCATATTTTTCATGCATTCTTATTTTCAAAAGATTTTATCCGAAATTGATACCATTCGTTCGGTAATTAGCCATTTTTGTTAGCTGTGGGCTGAAAAATTTTATTAGGTAAAAATAAGCTAATCTGAAATAGTGTTTTTTACTACAAGTGAAAAAAAAATGGTATCTTTCGTATAAATAAGGCTGTTAGTTTTTAGCTATTTTTTTTGAGAATGTGAAGTATTTTTTTCTAGTAAAATAATAAAATTATAATTTTTTGAAAAATATGTAAATTAAATGTATTATATGGGAGAATGTTCTCGGCGAGCTGAGATAAAATCAGAAATGTTCTCGATGATCCCCAAAATAATAACAATAAATAATCGTTAGAATACTTCACAATACCGACGTTTCGTTCAAAATTCTGAACATATTCATGGCTCTAAAAAATATGTTAAGTATTTCTTATATAACTAAAAAAGTATCACTTACATGTTATAAGATATAAAACTTGACATGTTTGACTTTGATAACTGTATATCGATTGTTTTAAAAAAATTTATTAGAAGGCCATTATAAAGAATAATAGAAACCTCCAACATCGTGAGTGCTAATCTAGCGTCAAAAAATGAAAGATGAAGGATATAATCTGTATATTTGTGTTGAAAATGTGATAGTTTTCATATGTTGAATTTATTTGAATAATTTGTAATATGCTGGAGAAAAATTTTAAAAATCTTGTTGCCTATGTACAGTATTGTCTGATGTTTTAATATGTACCGCCTCTTTGAATAATCTTTTAAACCAAATTGATTCATGTTCTAATATCGAAACATTTTCAAAATCGAAATTGTGATTGATCTCTATTGCATGTTCCACTAAACCGGAATGTGATGAATTATTTTTAGTGATATTCAATTGATGTTGTTGTAATCTCTTTTTTATATATTGTTGTGTTTCTCCAATATACACCTTAGGAGGGTTACAATCAGAACATGTGACCTGATATACTACGCAACTCTGGTTTTTTATAGGTGTTGGGTCTTTAATTTTGGAGAAAATGAGATTATTGAAGGAACATAATGAATACCAGTTGGATATATGTTTAGGGCATTCAGGGTTTTGAAAGTGAAATTTTCTATGTTGTTATGGTATGGGAGTCTTATAAAAAGTTTATCTTTTGTTATTTGTGTTGTGTTCTGTGAAGAAGTTGGGATATTGATATTATTATTATTAAGATTGTTTGTTAATTGATATATTCTCTTATGTATGTTGTGTAATATAAACTGTATGGGATACATGTTCTTAACAAAAGTTTCTATTATGAATTAATGTTTTGTGCTCTGAAAGATTCGTGGGAGAGTAGAAATGCCCTGTCGACCAAGTTAATAATGGCAGCTCTCTTGTATCTCGTGGGTTGAAAAGAAAGGAAGTTTAGATATCTTCCAGAAGATGTAGTTTTCCTGTACCAATTTGTGATGCAACATCCGTTATTGAAAGAGATGTAGACGTCCAGAAATGGTAGGTTGTTATTGTTAGGAAACTCACATGTGAACTGAATCTTCGGATGAAAACTGTTGAATTTTTTAATTATTTCATGAATGTTATTATTGGGTACTAGGAGCAGAGTATCATACACGTATCTGAAATATAGTGGTAATTTAGGGTTTATACTCTTAAAAACCTTTTCTTCGAGTGCCACCAAAACTAGATTGGCAATAATCGGAGACAGAGGACCTCTCATGGGACAACCAAAAATCTGTTTATATGTTTTTCCTCTGAAGGAGAAAACGGAGGAATCGAAGATGAAATTCTAACGATTAGTTATTGTTATTATTTTGGGGATTATCGAGAACATTTCTGATTTTAAATGTATACAAAGCAATACAATAAATTTTTTTTTTTTTAAATAAAAAGCAATAGTGAGTTTGGCTGTAAATTTACAGAATGCAACTATAAATAAGTAAAAATATGTTGCTAGGAATATGACTAAAAATTTTGGCTTATCACTATTTTTGAGAAGTTTCATTTCAGCTATCATGTCACAACATGATACTCATGACTCATGACTCATGTCATGAGTTTGGCTGTAAATTTACAAAACACAACTATAAATGAGTAAAAATATGTTGCCAGGAATATGACTAAAAGTATTGTTTCGCACAGCTCATTACTACTTTTGAGAAGTTTTATTTCAGCTATCATGTCATACACTGCATGTAATACTACATACTTTAAAAAGAATAAAATCATTTTCTAGACTTCGAGACTCTAATTTCAACGTTCATGTTATTTTAAGTCAATGGCAGATAATATTACAATTATTACTTTTTTAGAAAGTTCTCCATTTCTTTTGACACATCAGACTTGGTTTAAGACAACTAAAAATTATTTTACAATATCTATTTTTCATAAAATATTTGCAACAAATAACTTAAAAATCTCTTACGGACGTCAGTTCTCGGGAATTGATGCTGAACTGATAACAGAAGTTCTCTTTTTTTTGTACTGTTCCGTACAGACTTCTCCTTGCAGTAAAAATCTACTTTCTTTCAAAACATCAGACTTCCTTCTGTCAAACGTGTTGTTTTTCTTAATACAATTATAACCCTCTTAAAATATTTTTCATTTGTTACAAGTTATTTGTACAAATTGTTACAAGTTTTTTAGACACCCTAATCTCTTTATTTGTTTTAGGGCCGGTACTTTGGGTCCTGATTAAACATCGGATTAAGTTAATTCCCCATTAAAACAGCCAACCAACTAAAGTACGACTACTTCCGTTTGTTATTTATAACTGAGATTCAGTTGACTGGCTGTTTTAATCGGGGATTAACTTAATCCGATGTTTAATCAGGACCCAAAGTACCGGCCCTTAGACAACTGTAGTGACAAAAATGAAGTGTAATTCAAACAATTGACACATCAGCTCTGATCTAAGATGACTACGACTTGTTTTACAATATCGACAAACTACACTTGTCTTTAATAACTTGGAAAATCTCTAACTTCACATCAAAATTTACATTTTAATGTAACTTAATTAACTTTCTAATACATTAAAATCTACTTCCCTTGTTTAAAAGTGTCAAAAGTCTTTTAAAAACATGTTACGTTCCAAATGTCATACTTACCTTGAAACGATTACAAAACGCCATAAAAAAATCACAACTTTTACAAGCAGCAGTTCTTTGTTTCAAACTTCATGTTTTCCCAAAGACAATTAAAGCTGCATTTAAATTGTCATTGTCCTTTATAATTATTTGTACGTTTCTCACAACCTCCGTAATTTCATTAATTGTGTTAAAACTTATTTAAAAACATCTTGTCGTATTTAAATACACAATTAATTCTTTGAAAAATATCGTCGGCCGATAACAATATTGTTATAATTTTCTTTAAAGTTATTAACTTTAATCAGCGCCAAAATTACTTTAAAAAGTTCAAGGAGTAATTATTAAACTTCAAATTATTTTAAACCAATTTCGATACATTACATTCTCTAGAAATTCTTCTCTATTTCTTTGAAAAATCGAAATCAAATTTTTCCAAATGTACAAGTTATATTTCAAATGTCATACATTTCTTAAATACTTGCAACTACTTTGAAAATGTCGTAGGAACATTACAATTACAACAAATTACTTAGAAAACCCTTACTTTCTTTCAAAGTTTTAAAACGCTTTATGTCAAATGTAGTACTTTTCTTAAGACGATTACAACGATTTTGAAATATCACTTGGTCTTTACAATAATCACAAGTTTCTTTTAGAGACTCCTCAAATTCTTTAATTCTGTCAGAACTTAGTCTCAAGTTACGATCTAAACGGACAATTGTACTTTGATTAAAAATGTCTATACGGAATATAACTCATAATTTTCTTAAAAATTCTTAATTTTATTCACTGCTAAAACTATTTTGAGAACTTATTAAGATAATCATCAAACTTCCAAATTATTTTAGGTCCATTGCAGTTCATTATAATCATAACAATCTTTTTAGAGTCTTCTTATTGTTTAAATTGTTTTGTAGTGCCATTGACATACTACAATTGGTATTAATATCAAAAATCAGTTCATTACAATTATCAAAAATCCTCAAGAGACCTCGCTTCTTTAAAAGTGTCAAAAGTCTTAAAAACGTTGTAAGTTACGTTTCAAAAGTCATATTTCCTTTTAAGTAGTTGCAACTCCTTTAAAAATGTCTCAGAACATTACATTTTTAAAAAAGAGCTTAGAAATTGCCAACCATCCTTTATTCCAAACATCATGTTTGCCCTGAGACAAGTAATTGTTTCTAAAATGTCATTGTTCCTAATAATTGTTTATATTATAAGTTTCTTAGAACCTTCCTAACTTCTTTAATCGTGCCAAAATTTTTTATTAGTACTCTATTTTGCCTATTTCAAATATGCTTTTGAGCGCGCGTTTTTTAAAGATCCCATGGAAACGCATCAAAACGGCGAAATCAACCAATAAGAGAGCGTTTTTAGCCGTAGCGGAGCGAGCCGATTGGAGGCACTATGGGCGACGGGCCGGCACGAAACGTCTCGAGTGTCGTTCAAATTAATTATATTGGGTATGCATTTGGTTTTGGTTTGATTGGTTTGGTACTAATAAATAAAAATCGCGTAAAGTATTCGGGGATAACTGCTCTTTCCTTGCTCTATTTCGAACACTCCGGCTACGCCATCGTGCTCGAAAACTCGCGCGTGTTTGAAAGAGCTCAATATCCACACATACTTTAATATACTATATAAACATCTTGTTATATTTTAAACACACAATTAATTCTTTTAAAAATGTCGTCGGTTGGTTACAATCAATTTAATTTTATTGGTACTTATAACTTTAACCAGCGTCAAAGGTACTTTAAAATCTTCATGGGCTACTTTTCAGATCTTAGATTATTATACACCACTTGCAATTCTTAAATTCCTTTGAAACAGCCTTTTGAAGAAAAAGAAATAAGATGACTACATCTTTAAAAATGTATTGACAAGGGTAAATTCTTTTAAAAAGTTTTAAATTTTTCCTGTGTTTGTTCAGTTCCAAAAACCATCATTACGATTATGGTCAAGTATGTACTTTTTAGAGAATAATTCATAAATTCGGAAAAGGATAGGTACTTCCCTACAAAACGGGAAAATTAAAAATACAACATAATACAAAGAAAAAAACCTAATACATTAAAAAAAGGCATATTCTAAATTACACATATTTTTAAAATATGCAACTATGCATTATTCTAATTTTTCAGCTCCAGTTTTAGCTGGCTGTAAATAAATAGTATGCAACAACAAACTGTTAGTGATTCAATGTGGTGCCGGAAAGCGTGACCCGTCAAAACAGCCCCCGACAAAACAGCCCCGACAAAATAGCCCACACACAAAATAGCTCACGACAAAATAGCCCCGACAAAATAGCCTACGAAAATGTAGCACAATGAAACACTACGTACTGTATTTGTATATTTATTAAAAAATAGAAAGGTCACATTACAGGGACGCCCTAAAAATCCTAAGAATACAGCAAAATATTGCAAAATTGTAAAATCAAAATTACATACTGAGATTATATGCAATTCCACTAAGATAATGAATAATATTTCTTTCATTGTAATTGTCAATTAGATTTGTTAATCGGTTGTTTAACTGAACATATTTTATTTTTAAAGCTTCCGGTTGTCTGTCTCCTGCTTCTAGGCGTCGCAACAGTATTTCCATGTGATCTTGCTCCTTCTGAAATTTTTTTCCTTGCCATATCGTATTAAATTTAACGAAATCTCGTAATCACTTTCCTAAAATTTACCGGGAATTTACCTGGTTCCTTTGGGTCTCCTGTTCCTTCATATTGATTGGACAAGATTAGAGCCCGGATAGTAAGGCAAAATAAAAGTTAGAAAAAGGCAAAATAAATAGGCAAAAAAAAACGAAAAAAGGACCAAACAACCAACAAATATGTTAATTTAGGCAAAAACAAATTGACTCAGAAAAACAAAGAAATAACCAGTAATTTTGTATAAAAACTTTTATTTATACATTTTTATTTATCCACACTCAACGAACATATGAACAATTTTTCTACATTTTCCATCAACAAACTTTGTCTCTTATCTGTTAAAATCATTTTATATTTGGAAAATGATCGTTCTATATTGATAGAAGTGAAAGGAGCAAATTTAAATGATATTATTGTATTAACATTTAAACTTACATCCTCTAAGTTTTCATCTATGCCTTGATGAATTTTTGAAACAATCTTTAATGTCTCCAAAGCAGGATTTTTTTCGATGACACTAACCATTTTTCTCGCAACCCTTTTCCGATAGGTTCGAGGTCGTTTTTAAAACGGGAATGATAATTCTCACAAAATGTTTAGAGTTTTACATACGACTATGAAGATTCTAGAAACTAAATGATATCTTACAAATTTTGTATAAACCAATTTTAAATTTAATAGTTTGTGGTGATTTCCACCTTGATACTCACAAAAAGCCCGAAATTTAAGTAATTCCCCTAATTCATTTTTTAAGAGATGTTAATATAAAGAAAATATATCGTGAGCTATTTTGTGTATGGGCTATTTTGCCGTGGGCTATTTGGTGTGTGGGCTATTTTGTCGTGGGCTATTTTGTGTGTGGGCTATTTTGTCGGGGCTATTTTGTCGGGGCTGTTTTGACGAAGGCTATTTTGACGGGGTTCCGTTGGAAAGTGACGCACGCGCTTAACAAAAAGGTAATATTTGCACATAAACGAATTTTTATACACAAATACACAAATTTTAAATTCATGTATATAATGTTTGGACAGTTTAATTTTCAAAATGGGCTAACTTAATATTTTCGTAATTTTTCAATTTACATTTGGTTGACAGTTTCTTAACAATTTTTTCGATACTAATATCTGTGATAAGGCGCAGCAAAAAGTTAAAGACGATATTTGTACCAGTTGTAACAAAGTGTCGTCACATTAACTCCATATCCCTGCCATCCATTTTACCATTTATCAATTCGGGCCAAGTGACTATGAAACATATTTAATTAGAGACATTTCAAACATTTATTCTTTCAAACGTTCCGATTTTTGTTCTCGAATGTAATTTTATTAACACTTTTAACACCTGAAATGATCTAATGAACTTCCCTCAAAGTTTCTATTTTGAAGATAAATGAGGAATATATATAAGGGAAATTAAGGAATGAAACCCCCAATTTCCCTCGCTCTAAACGGTTAACACCGTAATGAATATGCCTATTATAAGCCACATCATCCACTTCATAAGTCAGCATTTACTATAGGCTCATATTTTATTGCTAATTTATTGCTAATTTATTACGCAAACCACAATTTTATTGCTCCACCCCTTAGCGAGAAAAATGGGCTAATCTGACATATGACTTAAGCCACATCATCCACCCCTGCATCTCCGGAACCCTAAGAGTTATATACATGAACCAAGCGACATATTTTATTGCTAATTTATTGCTGACGATCGCGACTAGTAGCGCAATCGCAGACCCACCCCTCCAACCCTTAGCAATAAACTCACCCACGAAGTATCAGAAAAATTCTAACAAAAATGTATGTCCGTTAAATGCAGTCTGGGATCTTCATTACTATTCAATTTGTCATATTCCAACGAAAGCATGATTTTATTGCTCCGCTCCTAGCGAGAAATCGTGGATAATCTGACATAAGACATAAGCCACATCATCCACCCCTGTATCTCCGGGTGCATGATGTGACTTAAGTCTTATGTCAGATTAGCCCCTTTTTCTCGCTAAGGGGCGGAGCAATAAAATCGTGGTTTGCGTAATAAATTAGCAATAAAATATGAGCCTATAGTAAATGCTGATTTATGAAGTGGATGATGTGGCTTAATAGGCATGTAATGAATAAGAAAGAATGAAAGAATGAATGAATGAAAGATTAAAATTACTCCCTCAACTCCAAAAAATTGACAACCCTGAATGCCACCCAGGGTTGTCCCACTAATATATATACTATATATATATATATATATATACTATATATATATATATACTATATATATATATATATATATATATAATGGGATATTCATACACCCTCATGATCCCTTGTGACTTTATTTTGCTGTTGTAATGTTTTATAATCCGAAAAGGTACTTTCAAAACGAGTTAAAACACCGTTTGTAACCGAAATTCGTAGAAAAACTTTTTTTTCAAAACAGTTAAATGTATTGAAAACGAACTTCACTACAGCAATAAATTTACTTTTTGAGCACCTGTTATGATAAACTGTAACTGTAAATGGATGTTAAATAAAATATTACTTGAACGATAAAAGGCACAAACATCAAGGTATTCGCCATTGTCGCACATGTGATTGTTATACTTACCTGAAAAACAAAATAATAACAATGCTAGGAAGATTGAATCATAATATGATGTAAAAAATATAAATGGTCCTCTCGAAATATGTTAACATTAGGTAAAGGATAACTCAGGTTTGCCCATTTGCCTGACTTCGGCGTTTTCCGTCGTTGCTACTGTCATGACTGGTAATTTAGCCACGTGAAGTGATATTAATAAATATATTAACAATATTTAAATACACAAAGATTCAAGATTCAAAAACACTAACTGTTAGGAGACAAGTACATTTACGTTTCTGTCTTCCTACGAAGGTATCGCTGCTTTACCTTAAGAATAGATAATGAAAATATGTATTGAAAACACTGGGTCATAATAATTTACAAGAAAAATATAAAATATTAACCTTACAAACGTATCCTTCTTTCTTTTAGCTTAATTTCTATCCTTCCATAACTGGATATAGGCCTCCCCTAATTTTTCCAAATCTCCCTATTCTGGGCTGTTCTTTGCCACATCAGGCCTGCATGTCTGACTATATCATCTTTCCATCTCATTTGTGGCCTGCCTCTGGATCTTTTCCCTTCATAAGAGCGCCATTTTCCAATTTCTGAATTCCAACGATTGTCTTTTATACGTTCGCTATGGCCTGCCCATTTCCATTTTAGTGATGCTGCTCTCTCTATTATAGCGTCAACAGTGTTAGTTTTCTTTCTTATCCAGTCATTATGTTTTCTGTCTATAAGCGATATTCCCAATATATGTCTATCCATAGCCCTCTGAGTTTTACGGATTCTGTCCAAATTTGCTTTGGTGAATGTCCCAGTCTGCGCTCCATATGTTAAAACTGGCAATATGCAGCAATCAAATACTTTGGTTCTTAAATGAAGAGGTACCGTATAGTTTTTTTAAATCATAGGAGAGTCTTCCAAACGCCGCCCATCCTAATCGAGTTCTGCGTGTTATTTCGGCTTCCTGATTATCCTTGCCCGCTCTTATGGCCTGGCCTAAGTATATATATTCATTCACCTGTTCTATTTGAGTTGCATTAACGGTTATTATGTGTTGTTCTACTGAGTTTGACATAACCGTCAAACTGTTTTTTTTTTTGAGGTTCATTTTTAAGGCTCTTTGGAGTGATTTTTCATGGAGGTCGTTTAGCATTGATTGTAGCTCCTCCCAGTTGGATGCAATCAAAAGTACATCATCTGCATATCTTTGGTGATTTAGGGATCTACCATGAATTTTAATCCCTTTATTTTCCCAATTCATTGTTTTGAACAAGTCTTCGAGGGCCATCGTAAATAGTTTTGGGGAGATCGTATCTCCTTATCTCACTCCCCTTTTGATTGGTATGCGTTTCGTCTTTAGCTCGTCATCAAGTTGTACCGTCATCGTTGCTTCCAAATAAACGTTATGCAACAGATTTTTGTATCTCGAGTCTATTCTGCTATTAATCAAAGCTTCTTCGACAGCCCATAGCTCTACGCTGTCGAAAGCCTTCTCGTAATCAACGAAGGCCAGATACAAAGGTAGATTGTACTCATTGTTTTTTTTTTCTATTAATATTTTAAGGTGTGCAGATGGTCGCAGGTTCCATATCCCTTTCTGAATCCTGCTTGTTCCACAGGTTGGTATGTGTCGAATTTGTTCGCTAGTCTGCTATTTATGATTTTCATAAAGGTTTTGTATACCTGTGATAGAAGGGATATAGGTCTATAATTGTCTAGAATTGCTGGATCACCTTTCTTATATATCAGTATTGTGCTAGCGTTGTTCCATCCAATGGGTATGTTACCTTCGAAAAGGCATTTATTGAATAAGATCTTCAGGTATTCTTTAACTTTTCTGCCTCCTTCCTTAAGAAGTTCTATTAGGATTCCGTCGTCTCCCGCTGCCTTATTTCTTTTCATGTCTCCTCTGTAATTTCGGGCAGGTCTTCAGAATTAACATTGGTTATTGTCGTTTTTAAATTCTCTATTGTGTTAGTCGATGGAGGGTTTCTTGAGCTATATAGATCTTTATTGTATTTTTCTGTTATCTTTATTATTTCTGTTCTATCTCTTATTTCGACACCCTGATTTTTTAGTAGAATTATCTTTTGTTTCCTATTTTTGAGTTCATTCTTTTTAAACTTCGATTGTTTTCTATTATTCGTTCTATGCGTTCTTCTTGATACTTTCTTAAATATCCGTATCCTACTCTATTATATATCTGCTCGTATCGAAAATTCCTTGCCATTATCGACGCCAATACTCACCTGAATAAAGTTATATTACTATGGACTTCTGCACTAAGATAAAGTTATATTATAAATAATTGTAAGGTTGAATTGTATTAACACAAAGAAAATTAAATCGTATATTTATAATAATTTAATAATGGAACAAATCTTTTGACAATGGTATAATTTTGGTATTTGGTAATAATGTTATTTCAAAACTGAAAACACTGTAATGTCACAAAATAATTACAAAAATTCAAACAAGACTAAATTAATCAATTCTGTAATTGCAAATATTTTTGAGTGGTTGTCTCGTATATAAAGACATAAAAATGGGACATAAAACTATACGGCGGGGTGCTTAAGCTGATAATAGACAAGAATAGATTAAATATACAACTTTGTCGTTTTTGTCGGAGTAATATTAATTGAACTTAAACACAGAAATTGGATTGTCTAATCAAATAATTTCATGGCAAATGAAGAAACGATCACATCAAAATTTAAATCATTGTGTAGAAGAGCTAGAATTAACAAACTCTCAGTGCATTGGGGAATAATACAAATCAGGTTTTTTTGTATATTTTGTACATTGATATAAAAGGTTTCGTTGGTCTCATGTTTGGAAAAATATGTAAAAAATAATTTATCACTTATTTATTCAAGAGTTAATGGGGTCGTTTAAATGACCGTATCATAAAAATGTTTTAATTAATTTAATAATATTATTACCAACAAAGGAATCTGTGAGATTCTTCATTGAGAAAATTATAAGGCGATACATTACATTATTTTTCTTATTAACTCAATTTTATTCCATTTACTAATTTATAATGATTATATGTACATTAAAAATGATGAGAATCCCTTTTTTCTAGATTTTTCCCGAAGCCCAGACGGCGTGCTTTGGATTTTCGTCACGTCAGCCCGGATGTGCATTTTCTCCCCGGTTTATATTTACAACTTGCGCGCCTGCCTTTCGACTGGTCACGCATTATTTATTTTTGATCCGGGACAAGAGTGGATTTAATTCTGGGGATATGGCTCACGGGTTCACTATGCCGGATAAGTCACTGTACCAGACGGCCACTCGATCACTTCCAAAACGTCAAAGAAATTCGAAATTAATCGGGACGTTTCCTGAAAATAAACTCTTCAGGAATTGGGTGTTAAGAAAAATATTTAACTCTTTTAAATATTTGTCTTGATGGGCAATGACAGTTCAACCTATACTCCGATCGAATATTTAAGGAAACATTGGAAGGGATAACACACCTCGGCATCAAAATAAATGGAAAACCAATAAGTATAATCAGATATGCGGATAATACAGTGATTCTACCGAACACAATCGAGGGATTGCAATTGATTATAAATGAAATCGCAGATCTGGGAGAACGACAAGGTCTTACAGTCAACATTACAAAGACCAAATTTATGATATTCAACCGGCAAACTCACCATGGAACTACCCTGGAACTTATGGGGAGCCAAATTGAATCAGTCTCTAAGTTCAGATATCTTGTAAGTGTCATTACAGAGAATCTAAAGAATAGATGGCTCCGGCAGCTTTCAGTAATATGTGATCGTTTCTTTGCAATGACAACCTGAACTTGAAGCTGAGACAACGTAGGTATGGTTGAATGCTATGTATGGTCGGTATTACTATACTTACGGAGTGGAGACATGAACATGAAAAAAAAAATAAAAAAAAACATGAACTCTAAACTCTATCCCGGCTGAGCTACAAACACCTTTTTCAAAATATCTCTTACATTTGTTACATATATACCTTGTCCCATGATTTCATTCGAGAACTTCCATCTATACTAAAGAACAGGACGATTAACCAACTGGAGGCATTCGAAATGTGACTTCACGGAAGAATGCTTCGTATTCCGTGGACGAAATATACTACAAACGAGAATGTACTACGAAGAGCAAACATCGAAAGGAAACTCTGTTCCGGCAAATCAATCTTTGCAAATCAATCAATGTTGGTAAATACTTATATTACTATATAATTTTCATTTAAAATCATCTCATTTCGATATATATTTTTAATAAAAAAAATACATTTTTTTTTAATTTTTTAGGCCCACCAGATAACTTACCGCGCTGTTCGACATCGGCAATGTTCCAGCAAATCAATCTTTTGCTGAAAATTCAAATTGGTAAATAAAATACATATTTTTTAATTTTCGGAAGAGTGAATACATTGCGCTAGATTTTTTATCACTTTTTCAAAATTATATTTGTTGTTATGTTTTATAAACTACTATATGCAATTTATTTTATAACTTTTCATTTTGTTGGTTTCATAAAGAGAATGCCAAATATTTATTTGTTTTTACTGAATCATTTAAGGATTTTTAGGTAGGTATATTAGATAAATAGGGAATAATTTTTTATGAAAAATTTTAATCCATTGGCATTCAATGCATTTAATATTAGTATAAAATCATTTTGTTAAAATAAATATTTGAAACATATAAGAACATTTCATCATTGTTTCACTAGATTTAAAAAAATATTTTACCATGTCTAAAATTGCCCCATTCTTAAGTTCTTAAGTGTACTAGTTGTATTAGGCTTTTAAACTTTTTTTAGCATGTCTGCATATATATAAACTTACAAAAACGAAATGAGGCACTCTGGGAATGCCCGGGAGGGGAAGCATAGCTTTATATAATACTATATATATACGTCATGTACAGAAACGATTGGTAGCTAGGCGGCGCTGTCGCGCCGCTCTAGCCACTCTCAGATTCAACCCACAATCGCCACCCTTTTGCGGGCAACCGACAATACGAACAATTGTAACACGAGTTGCCACCAAACAGTTAGCGCGACTCCGAAATAAATCACTTTTATCTACTTTGCATTACGAATGATCTCATTACTACATCGAAAGTAGTGTAATAATATGCATATTATTACACTACTTTTGGTAACTGTTAGTTTTGTTAAATTGGCACATCAGCCTGTCACGTAGACGTGCGTAGACGTCAAGGTTAAATTATTAGTATTTCAATAAACGTAACTTTTAAAATTCCATGAATCTACATTCTTGTCTTCCATCTCGCTCACGAAAGTAGTTATTGAATTTGTCCTAGGGCTACTAGATTTTCAAATTCAAATACGAAACGTTAATGTCAGTGACGTCAGTGTAACCAACCCACGAAAAATTCCCTAGTGTAATACGAAAATTTGAACAGCCAAAATTTAATGAATTAATAAAGCAAAATAGATAAAATAGTATATTACACTTGTTTAATGAGACGTATACACTAGTTCTATTAAAGCACTCCTCGCTTCGCTTGTCGTGCTTTAAAACTCTCGTGTGACAATACTCCGTGTTACTAAACTAGTTTAATATAATGTACTATTTATTCTTCTTTATACCTTTATTCATGGCAAATCAAACAAACCTAACCTTCCGGACCGTAGTCATAGGCCCAGAAACGTTTCCGTGAAGGATTTTCTCGTTCCGTGTAGATCTTAATCCTAGATGTCTACTATCTACTATCTCTAAGCAAGAACAAATTTTATAATGAAATATCTTGGTTGATAGACGAAATAAATTAATTGCCACACTCAGGTAGGTTCTTCTTTAGGCGCTGATTCTGTTGATATAATTTTTGTTATTGTACAGTTAAAGCATTTTGTGTCCAAAACGATTGATACCTAGCGTTACCATAGAGCAGACAACCAATACAAAAAAAAAACAATTGTAACACGGTTGCTACTAAACAGTTAGCGCGGCGCGATAATTGGCCGTTACGATCGTGACAGTTTTTCGGCGTTTACACCTCTCACTGATTCAGCCCTTCGAGCGAAACCCGCCATGAGAAAGCTATGCTTCCAATAATGAAATTAAAGAACGAATATTTTATACCTTTTTCCACCCTCTTGGTAAAATTTCCCCCGTTTTAACAAAAAAGACCCCATGTGGCTTTTCGCCAATTCTTCATTTGATTATATACATAATTTGAAACTAGTAAACTGTGCAATTGGCGGATATATTCCCGATGACTCCACCCTCGAATTTCAATTTTCCCTTTTTTTTTTAAAATGACCCTACTTGCTTTCCGCCATTTTGCCATTTGATTATATAGGTACATTAAAAGAAACGAATAAACTGTGCGGCTGGCGAAAATATTCTCCATGAAGAGCATCATCCAAAAATTTTGTAATTCACCCTCTTCCGCCATCACTTTGTCCCCATCGAAGCTTTCCTCCCCTAGGGTTCCACTTAGTTACATCATGATCTTATCTTTCCCAAATTTTCAAGCACTGTCTCGATCACGAGCGTGACCCGTCAGAATAGCCCAAGTCAAAATAGCCCCGACAAAACAGCCCCGACAAAATAGACCCGAACAAAACGGCCCGGGATTTTTGATTTGTTGGATATGTACATTTTCCAATAAAATACTTTTTGAATTGATCGGTTTTTCCTTTGGTTTATAATTATCATAACAAAATGATACAATAGCCACGTTAATTTGTCTGGGACTAATTTGTTGGGGCAATTTTGCTCTAGGCTATTTTGTTTGTAGCTGTTTTGTCCGGGACTATTTTGTTCAAAGCTTCAACGACGGAAGGTTGTCCAGCTTCTCAAAGTTGGCCATGGTAATTTAACCAAAGGAAAACACCAAGTCTTAACCAACTACTAAATTTATTGAAGATGAGCGACCGGTTTCGGCTTCCTAGAAGCCATCTTCAGGGTCGCAAACACGTTGTTTTGTTTTAGGGCTCCTGTTGTTCGAAGTGTGCGGCGTCACACATACAAAACAAATACCTTGACATACACAGTTAAAATAAATAAAACTTAGATATTAACACACATCGAACAAGATTAACTACATAAAGTTCTTTTAGGACATGTATCAAGCCCTAAAGGCGTGAGCTTCCTCATATTTGGCAGATAGCAGCCGGTCGCGTTGAGACGACTGAGACGTTCGAATCGGCAGAACGCGGACAAAATATCCGTATCTCAGTCTCAAAAAAAATTCCTATCTCGGCTCATAATGGTCGAAAAAAGTTGTTGTTTTTTCCAATTCTCCGTTTTGAATCCAGCTATCTGAATTTGTAAGTCATAAATTTGTACAAGTTATGAAAATGGCTCCAGGTCTATTTTATTAAAAAAAAATCACCCCCTTTTTTAAAGCGATAAATAAGGGGTTGACAATTGTTTTTATCATATTTTCTTAACGGGATATGAAAATTTGGTTATTTATGAAGAGAATAAGCCTTTGTGCACCTCGAAATGTTTATCCAAAAACACGTAACAGCAATGAACATTATGCATCTTTTTTTTTTTTCCTCACGACTTGGCACACGACATCGAGCACGGGCAATAAACACCGTGTCGTGTCAGTTCACCGGGGGCGGATTCCTGCGTGCCCTCACCGGCTCGGACGGTCTTCTGGTCCTCGCGGGGGATCTCTGGCATCGCTGCACCACGTAGGATAATCCTCTCTGGACGTAGCTCCACATGGCCGCTTAAGTGTAGCAGGATGGACGCTGATGACAGGAACGATGGTCGGTTCCTGTTGCCCTACGTCCCCCGTCCGGCATCAAATGCCGATTAGGGGTTCGGGTCTTCCGGTGTCTTGAACGCTATCTATTTTGCGGCACCCGTCAGATTCGCTGTAAAACGATCCTGAGCCGCCTCGGATTGATCTCGTCTTCGTATTTTTTCTTCATTAGGGAGGTAATAGCTCTGCAGCCGATGTTCCACATACGCCGATCCTCGAGCATCTCGGAAACGATGTTCTCAGGCGTCCACGGTGTCGTCATCGATGTCCTGAGAGCAACAGTGTGTGATTCCCACAGCGGACAATACAAGACCGCGTGTTCAGGCGAATCCACAGCCCCACATCTACATCTGTCACTCTCAGCTTTCCCGATTCTATACAGATAAGTGCCGAAGGACCCGTGCCCCGTCAGAAATTGGACTATCCAATGGTTATGGGAGCGATGCTTGCACCGCGTCCACTTACCCACGTCTGGAATCAGGGTCTTCGTCCATTGCGCCGTCTCAGTGTTACGGTCCCAACGTCGCTGCCACTCCCTGATCGTTCTCTCCGAGGCCATTCGCCTCCTGCTGGGGAGGGTACCTCCGCCGATGTTGTGCAAGAAGCGACGCTGTTTCGCCAGAAGGTCTATCGGCGGGACGGCCGCGATGATCTGTAGGCCCGCCGTGGCCGCGGTGCGATACGCACTCGTGACTCGAAGCAGGGTCCTCCGTTGACAGCTCTCCATCTTCGATCTGTATTTCCCTACATCTAAAATTCCACACCAGATCGGCGCCGCGTAGAGCAGGATCGACTGCGCCACCAGAGCTAATACCTCCCTCTTCCTGCCGCTCGGTCCCCCCAGGTTGGGCATCAGTCTCATGAGGGCACCATTCCGTTCGTCCGCCCGCCGTATGACATCCAACATTATGCATCTTGAGATAAACAAATAGCAATATCTCAGCAACAAATTAACCAATTGACTTTTATAAAAGCTGTTTAGGTTTGGAATTTTAAAGGTTAGCTTTTGAAGTGGTAAAAACCTAAATCATATTATTTTTGCAATAAATAATCAATATGCAAAAAATGACCATTTTCAGTGGTTTTTTGGCATTTTTGCAATAAATATTTAACAAAATTAATCACGCTGCAGCTCAAATTGTAGGGTTTTAAATTCTCTGCAACTTATATTTGAAACTTTTCTCGCCAAAATGCATACTTTGGCTTGTAGAATCAAAAAACTTGTTTTTGCTAACTTTGGACCCCTCCCATTTGTTAATGCACACTTTTTGAATGTTTAAAACTACATAGGCATGATCAAATAATCAAACCCTGCAATATTTGACTACTCCCATCCGGTTATGAATTAATGTCGTAAAACGTCCAAAAATGACTACGTTGACTGGATTAATAGTCTGTCCATATTCTTAATCACAAGCAAAATCCGGCTGCAGCTCTCCAACTGTATGGGGCGTAACTTGGGTAGTATATAACCTCAAAAAAGTCTGAATAAGTTTGAGTTTGAATTTTTCAGAACAAACTCAATTGAAAAACCATAAAGGCATTTTGATAAAATAATCGTTATTGCATTTTAGAGCTGTACATTTTTACAGCTCTACATTTATAGGTAAATGTATATTTAAAATAAAATTTATTTTTACACTTGAAACCTGCTACTATTAATTAAGAGAATTAACTTCATAAGTGTGTCGATTATGCAAATTAAAATTATTCTGTTTTTCACATTTTTTCAAAATATTTAAGTTTTTAGGCCGAATTAAATTTTATTATTTTCCGGCATAAATAAAAAGTAGTGGTGTTGTGTATGCGCGCAGCCTTGACGACCAGAGCCAAAATTTTGACGACGACGAAAATAACATTTTAACATTTTGCATATATTTCCCGATCTGTTTCGACTTAATGTCAATAACGACGACGGCGAGAATTAACGATTTAATTTATTCTCTCAAAAAAAAAAAATAAATAAATTGCTGGAACGAATTGGGAAAATTAATGGATAAGGCGCGATTTTCAAAGGAGTAGGTACCCGTAAGTTATACTTTATATTACAAAGGAATACAATTCAGAAAATAAAACAATATTTCGATGTCTAATGACCAAAATTAATTAGGTACATACAGTCGATGTGGACGTGAAGATTTAAGATAATTATTAATTCCTCCCAATTGCCTTAAGATGAAAGAACTAGAATGAAATTCATGCTCAGAAAGAAGGAAACCTTCACAAATACTCGAAATTTAAAAATATGTTACGTAGGTATGTGTTCTCCTAAAACTATGGAAGGTAGAGTATGTGATCTTTCTATTGAGGCGAAAGGTCAAAATAATTTCTCAGGGATAGTTCTAATCTTCCAATAGGGCTTTATCGACCCGAAAATATTTATTTATGTATATAGTGAATATAATTTCCAAATTAGTAACGTTCAATTTTTTTTTACTACCAAAAAAGAATCCAGCAACTCCAAGGAATGCTTTCATTATTGAACTTATTGAATAATAATAATAATAATAATAATAGTAATAATAATAATAATAATAATAATAATAATAAAACATCCACATTAACAATGGTATTTACCAATGAGACGTCCTTTCGCCATTATTATTTTGTCTCGCTCTAGTCCCCCTTAGTTCAATGTTCAACAAATCATTAACTGGTTATCAGTGTAAAAACAAAAAAAAAACGTAATTAGTGACATCCTGTACATCGATGATCTGAAGTTAACAGCCAAAGACGACAGTGAACCTAAAACACAACTCAAGATAGAGAATTCAGTAAAGACATACGAATGTAATTTGGATTGGACAAATGTGTTAAAATTAGAATGAGAAAGGGCAAGTTAGCAGAAAAGCAGAATATACGGCTTGACGACAGAACGACAATAAGATCCCTTAAAGAACACGAATTTTACAAGTACCTAGAAGTAGAGGAAAAAGAAGGCATAAGGTACAAGCAAACGAAAAAGAAAGTCACAAGCGAATACCTTAGAAGAAACAGAGGAATCCTTAAAACCGAGTTTAGCGCTATGAACAAACTATCGGCCATTACAACACAGCAGCTTTGGAATCATAAAATGGACTCAAGCGGAGATCAGAGCTATGGATAGGAAAATCAGAAAATTGCTAACAATACATGGTGCTCTGCACCCACACTCACGCCCACGGTCCGATGTAGACAGACTACTGTATGTATCTAGACGTGATGGTGGTAGAGGCCTAACCAATCTAGAAGCCAACCACGAGATTGCAGATCGAGGACTCGTGCAACACCTGGAGCTTAAACAACAAGACAAATATCTAGGTATGTAGTATCTAGGCGAAATTCACGAAATGCCAAATAAAGCACCCCAGCAGTGCCCCAGAGGGCACCTATCACATCTGAAACGATACAAGTGGAGAAGTTTAAGGCTGAAATGAGCCTTAAATGAAACACTCAGAGAAACAGAAAAGGAAACCATTTGCGAAGAGAAATCATGTGAATGGCTCAGGTATGTGAACTAAAAGTGGAAACAGAGTCACTCATCAGTGCTGTCAAGAACAATCGATACTTAGCAACAAATTACCTAAAAGCCAAAATCCTAAAAACCGCCACATACCCTAACTGTCAATTGTGTCAGACAGCAGTTGAGACCAACCACCACGTCATATCAGGTTGTTCGATTCTGGCGAAAATACCCTTGGGGCAGAATTTATAATTCAAACTCAAGATCGACTTGGGTAAGAACGTCTCAAGCATAAGCTTTTGCTTATACTTTGTTTTGTTTTATAGTCATATGTTCGGCTAACGGCCGTATTGACCATTCTTAACTTAACAGCCTGATATGTAACAGGCTGATAACGGTTAACAGTCTGATAAGAATTTATGGTATTCACCATGAAATGAACTCGCTGGATAAGAAACAGACTGTTAACAGAATATTACTAAAGATTTATGTTGGTAATCAAACGAATTCCGCTCGTTTTATGCATGTAGCTGTTTTGTGATGACAGATGACAGTAACCTATAAACTTTGGTTATAGTTATAGTGGTTTCTCTCCAGTACTACCGGAATCCGACGATGAATCTAATACATCGATTCTATGAATTCTATCGACAACATCAACATCAGCAATCATTGTTGATAAAATTAATCAAAACATAAACAAAACAAATTAGGCATTCCAAACCACGTGATATCCAATATGGCGGCTGGGGGCAAACAAAGTTTGACAGTTTGACAGCGCCACAAGAGAGTGTTCATGGTTGTGTTGTTTGTTGGTGAAAAGGTGATTTTTAGAACGTTTTATCGGTTTTGTTAGTGCTTATATACTTTTTAAGATGCAGAGTGAATATTTAAACACATTTTTGTTGAAAAATCGCCATGTTGGCGAACGGTAAGCTCGAAAATACTTAATAAAGTTTTGTGCATTTCTATATATATTTTTTGCATTTATCTAAAGAAGCTGAAGTTAATCAATAATGTGGATCCATTTACATTGAAAGTTGAAGATTTGGACTATTCTATTCACGAAGTTCCGCCTGTCACGTCACCAACATGCATGCCAACATGGATATCGTTTCATATTTAGTTTTAACCCATAGTTACTACAGCAAAGCACAAATGAAAGCATACAAGACCATCTTTGTTCGATAAAACAGTACTGTACACTTTAAAAATATGAAAACAACCTAACTCACTCTCAAAAACATAAAATGGAACACTTTTCAATCAATTAGGCATTCCAAACCACGTGATGTCCAATATGGCGGCTGGGGGCAAACAAAGTTTGACAGTTTGACAGCGCCATAAGAGAGTGTTCAGGGTTGTGTTGTTTGTTGGTGAAAATGTGATTTTTAGAAAATTTTATCGCTTTTATTAGTGCTTATATACTTTTTAAGATGCAGAGTGAATATTTAAAGACATTATTGTTGGAAAATCGCCATGATGGCGAACGGTAAGCTCGAAAATACTTACTAAAGTTTTGTGTTTGCATTTCTATATATATATTTTTTGCAGTTATCTAAAGAAGCTGAAGTTAAACAATAATGTAGATCCATTTACATTGAAAGTTGAAGATTTGGACTATTCTATTCACGGAGTTCCGCCTGTCACCTGTCACCAACATGCCAATATTGATATCGTTTCATATTTAGATTTAGTTGGCATAGTTACTACAGCAAAGCACAAATGAAAGCATACAAGAGCATCTTTGCTCGATAAAACAGTACTGTACACTTTAAAAATATAAAAACAACTTAACTCACTCTCAAAAACATAAAATGGAACACTTTTCGATCAATAGTTACAGATGACATAACCAAGTTGTTTGCCCCCAACGGCCATATTGGATTTACTTTTGACAGGTCGTTGGAATGCCTAATAGTCACAGATGACATAACCAAGTTGTTTGCCCCCAACGGCCATATTGGATTTACTTTTGACAGGTCGTTGGAATGCCTAATTTCAATTTTGATAACATAACCTCAAACTCTGCCAATTGTACCGTTCTATGCCCTTTAACACCCTGGTAAAAGTTTATCAGGGAAAGTTCGGACTGTTAACTTTAACAAGCTGTTAAGTGATTTATTTGAATGGCGAATACCAGTCAAAAATTTAACAGGCTGATAAATTTGTAACAGTCTGATAAGTCGATGGTGAAAACTCGGGTGAGACTGTCACAAGTGGTATGTTTCCATAGTTTACAGCAACCCCTGTCAAATTTTGAAAGATATTTGTCATTACGCTCATTACAAAAAAATCTTCCATTACATTCCAGGAGGTCTGGTTTACAAATTAAACTTGGTAAGATTTCGTTTTGACAGGAGTGAAATTTTCATGTCAATGTCATTTACTTACATGTATAAGCAAGATTCAAGTCCGGGTACGAGGTGCCTCAAACTTATCCCAGGCTGAGTTGAACTTGAGTCAGACTCAACATGAGACAAACTCAAGTGGCGACTATAAATACGGCCCTTACTTAGTTAAAAGATCGGTCTCAGGATAAATTAGTAAAAGACCGTTTATTAGTAATAGTAATAAGCTATTTACAATAGATGTTTTTAGGGATTACTTTTATTTGTTATTATCTTAGTCAATTTTGATGAAGTTTAACTTTGAGGGACATATATGGATGATGAGCTATTTGGTTTTATTATGCAAGAGTGACTTAACTATTCTATCGGATTAGGTAGAAAATACAGATTTATGGATGAGATTATTGATTTTTTTTTAATTTTTGATAGATGTTAGTAGTTTCGATGATCTATTTTTGAGGTTCGATGAACTGGTTAACTGATTTCCTTCAAATTGGCTAGAGTCCATTAAATTTTTCGTTGATGATAGATGATTGCTTAGTAAAATCTCGTTTGCTGTAAATTGACTAGAATATTTAGTTTCTTTGACATTAGTCATTTAAATTTTTCTGAATAATTGATTTCATTTCACCTCCCCAAACTTCAGATATATGGATAATGTACGGATAAGTACGAGTAAAGATAAGATTTTTAAATAGAATGACTGGAATACATTATATTCTTGCAAACTGCTGAAGTGGTTACAAACCATTTTAAATACTGAACTAGTAGTTAAATTAATTTCGTAAGAATCGAAGTATTTTAGATTTTTGAGAGATTTATGGATCAGGTTCCGATTGACTCTTGGATGAATTTTTGGCAAAGTAAATAGAGTTGTCATACTATTCCTTTAAAGGTCCAATTCATGAATCATATTGTAACGTATATTTTCTAATTTATTTACATTGATCGTACACTAATTTATATAACACACTTCGCTTCTTGTACACTAGACTAGACACTACTTAATTTATTTGTACTGCTCCGCTTTCGGATCGTATGTCGCGTTCACGTCTGCTTCTCTACTTCTAATTAACTCCCTCGATCACAAGCCCCCTTATATATACACCCCAACCATGATCGAGAATCGTCTCGTACGTTCTAGAAGGTACGATTGTTCCTTTAACAACGCCTAGGCAGGAAATGTTCAGAAGGTCACAAATTACTTTTCGTAAACAACAATCCGGCAGAATTCATGCAGCTGTCTTTTACGCGTCGTAGTAATTCTATTGAAGTAACCGCTTCACTCGGAGCGAGTAAACATGTGTCGCTTTGTTTACTTCTCGCATTACAATATGCTTAGTAATAATTACTTCTTTATTTAGAATATAAGATAAAACGAAAAAGTTCTATGAATTTCCTATTTTTTCTGTAAATTGTTGAATTAGCTACAACAGTCGCAATAGATATTGGTAAAGTAAAATTAATTTCTGAATAATCGATTAGTGTTCGTTCGATTATTGGAAAATCTGGTGAATTTGGTTCATATGAAATCATGGATCAGATGTTTGTTAAGCGGTTTATGAATTCTTAGCAAATTAACCCGAGTTTCTAGGTCGTCCAGTCTGCCAAAGTTAACCAGAGTTTATCAAACTTCCCGTTTAATGGCCCGATTCACGGATCAGTTGCCTGGTTAACGTGTAATTCCTAGGAAATAAACTGTAATATTTGTTGGGACGAAAAAACTTTTGTAAATTTTTAACAGACTGACTAGAACACATTAGATTTTTCTGAAAACTTTTGTATTAGCTACAAAAATCATAGTTTTGTTTAGATAATAAACTAATTTCCGAATAATCGACGAGGGTTTATAAGATGTTTCGTTTAAAGACCTGCTTCATGGATTAATTGAATAGTTAAAATTTTATTCTCTGATAATTTGTCCTAGAATTCCTAGGACAAAATTTATGAACGTTTCTGACTAATTGATTACTTCATCTAACTGTTTGGTAAAATTCTAATATTGGCTTTACGCTGGAGTTTACTACTCCAATTATATAAATTGGGTACTTAATTAATTAAAAATTTAGATTCTGGAGAATACACTGGAAAGTTAGTAAATAAAGCAATAGTTATGTAGATTTCCGAATATAGTGACTAGAATGCAGTAACTTTTTCTATAAACTATTACATTAGGTTCCAAAGTAACAATTATGGTTAAAAGTCAAATTGACTTCTGGGTAATTGTCTACAGATTATTAGATTTTGGGAAAATTTTATGAAATTGCTTGAAAGAGCAGATTTATTAAGATCAGGTTTTTGGTGAACGAGTGGGTAGATTTCTGTAATGTTTATATTAGAGTTCATCAGATTTTTCGATGATTCCGTTATGTCTAACTTTTGGAAAAATAGTTTGATATTGAAATTGATATAACTCCAGATTTGTGGAGTAGGTGCTTAGTTTCTGGAAAATTCACTGACGATTAGTTATTGGTAAAAGAGATTTTTGAAATAATAGCAAAAGGGGAAATACAGAACACCTTGATTTTTAAATCTGTCTTTATTCTAATTTGGGCAGCACCCCCATCTAAAATTGTTACTACACTTACTACCTACTAGTGGAGCTACTTACCAGCTTTAGTTATTTTACTGAAAATTTTCTGGTCTAGTCAAGGTCCTAAATACCTTCATAACTGTAACTTAAAAAGAAATGCGCAATCCAAATAACCCACAAAATTATCAAAAGCTATTACAATTTTTTAGTCAACAATTTTTGGTCGAAATAACAAATTATTCTTTTGGAAAAAAATTCGGAAAAAGAGAAATTCTCCAATTTTCCATCGTAACATTGTAATTCCATTACAACGCCGTAATATCCTCATCTGACCATTGAGAAATTATTATTATTTACTGTTAGTATATTACATTTATACATTATACTCGAAAGTATTTCAATTCCGCACTATTTTTCCGTCAACGCTTCCATCTATTTCTTAAATTCATTGCCGTCAGTCCGGACTACCGCAGTTATTTATATATTTATAGGAATTATATACGAAAGCGTATCTTTGCTTGGTGGAGTTAATTTGAATTAAAAAAGTTGTTTGAAAGATCGCCAATACATCAACACCCACGCTGCCTCATTGTAATCGCCTCGGTAATATCAATGGTAATTAGGTGTTTCCGTCATTACAAATTTTTTATTGCGGTCGTTAAATAACTTGAAACGGACTAACTTGCTAATGCGAGTATAAAACGAGTATTGAATGCAACGAATGTAATAACATTTTCAGGATTCATAAATAAGTTATTACGTTCTATTTATTTGTTTCATATTCATATATGCAGACAGGAAAATGGTAAAAGTTTAAAGAATGATCCCAACAACCATTCAGTGAAATATTTTATTGAAATCCGTGAGAGGTCGCTAAATGCGGTTTATAATTTTTGTTGTCAATTTCCTGCAGACTACCTATTTATAAGTGTTATCTGTTCTAAGCAATAATTATAGACGTATTATGAAAAATGATATTACTTACCAGCATCTCCGTTTATCAGTCGGATGCAACATCGGGTCTTGTCTTTTGGAAAGATGCGCCTTCACAGCCTTAAAAACCAAAAAGCAAAGCATAATTCTAACTTCTCCTTCTTCTCCAGGATACAAAATAGCTTCAGTCTTTTCCTGAAACAAAGTTTTCAGATCCTTCGAAAAGTACGGCTTCTTTCAGTCCCCCCCAAATTTTCAATCTTGAACAACGTTTTCCAGAAAAAGTAGCCAGATTTAAGCGTTGTCATAAATAAAAGTTATTCCAAGCTTTTCCCGAAAGCAAAGCTTGGATTAAACTTCTCCATTTTCTCAAGAAATTAAGGTAACTTCTTTAACAAAGTTTCCAATTCCTTCTTCAAACAGTACAGCTTCTTTCAACTTGTCCTGAATTATCTAGAATATGAAACAATTTCAATCTTAACCATTATTCTTCAGAAAAAAAACCTGACTTAAAATCTGCTCCGGAAACGAAGTCCTTTTCAAGTTTTTTCAGGATGCAGAACCTAATTTTAATTTTTTCACCTTCTCCGGAAATCAAAGTAACTTCGGTTTCTCCTGAAAAAAATTTCAACCTCCTCCAAAAAGCACAGCTTCTCTCAGTCTGTCCCAAATATTCTAGAATATACAACAATTTCAATCTTTGATTTTAACAGATTTCAAACTTATACAGAAATGAAGTTCATTTCAACCTTTTTAATCTTTTTTGAAAGTAATACTTTGTTGTATTCGGTGCGACGATGTTTGTTTGGAAATTACCTGGCAATTATCTTGGTTTTTATAATACATACATGAAGCTCCAAACTTCAATTCAATGTTCAAAAGAAGATGGGTAGGTAAAACGCATTATTCACAAAGACATTTAAACAAACGTAAGCAACGAGAATGGTTATCATTTATCACTATAACCAGTTTAGAGTATACATAGAAGTGCTACAGCTATATTCGAATGCCGTTTGGCATTCGAATGTTTGAAGCTTACACACATGAACATAAATTATGATACATGTTATTTATTTACTTGTTTGTTACATAGTTCATTATTCATTATGTTATTATGTTGTAAATGATATAATATAGCTAAATAAACGTAAATAATGATCGCTACTATCTACTGTATATATAGTTATATAGCTATAAATAGTAAAATTAGATCCCAATGTACCAAAGTAAGATTGTACTGAATAAATAATATGAGTAGTGATTACTGATTACGTGATTACTATGTCCCACCCCAAACCTGTAGCGGTGGATTGTCCAAGTTCTCTTAAATGAGTAATGTCCATCACCCACAGAAACTCATATAGCATGTTATAAAAAATTACAAGTTGGCTACATTAATGTTACCCTTATGAGAAATGATAACCATTATTCACTGTAGACAATTTTCAATGAATCGTGAAGTTTCAACGATTATTATTCACATGAAGCGTATCAATATTATTGACACACTTAATGTAATCGAACATATTATTTACATTGATGCAGTCAAAATAAATATGTAAATTGTAAATGTAGTGATCACTCTATGAACTTGCCAAATTTACTTTGTAGCTGTAAGACATAGCCTTTTAAATTTATCCAGACAGCAAACATGAACAACAGTCCTAACAAACACACGTACAATATGTTTTTAAACCTAAGCAATCCCTATTATCCACATGTAGATGTCAGACTGTATATCATTTTTTAAAAATAACGTCTTTTTAACTTTTCCAAGCACCAATGAGTAACAATCATAACCCAGCAGTATTTTTTACATTTTAAACCTCCGAGTTACATTTCCAGAAATATTTTCCAATTTCGTATCGGTTCGAAATTCACAAGTACCAATTATAATCTATGTGTATGTCGACATACACGTCTGCTAATTATAAATCGGCATTAGCCCTTCCTCTTTCAATTTCGACTTGTTGAAACATGTGCCAGGTTAGACAGAGAGGGAAAGAGAGACTCGGTTTGATGTATTGATATATACCACGACTGACGTCATTGAAACACATATGAAATTGCAACTTGAATGTGTATTATATATTTATAGCCTACGTACGCAGAAATGTGTAGAGCGAGAGAGAGAGAGAGAGAGAGAGGTGTTTAAAATTAGAGTGCGACTTGCGCATTTTTAGTGAAATGTGTGTGCTCTTTTACCCTCTCTATTCGGACTTAGAAACAGCTAAGTGCCCTACTTTCCGAGAAATAAAAAAAAAATCAAAAATTTACAGATAACGCCATCAAATATTGCCTATCCGATGCTAGAGGTATACCACATTTTTTTTAAATATAACTCTAAAATGTAACTCTAGAAATGCCCCCAAAATCACTTCTTTAACCCCTTTTTTTGTTTAACCTTCTAGCTTTAGTGGCCATATCTAAGAGTACAAAAAGGTAACCAGCAATACAGTCACAACACAATCCTAAACTACGGCAGTATCACATAAATACACAAACAACAATCAATGGATAGGCGACAAACCATACATTAATGTCAATCTTATCACAATCTAGTTAATTCCGTTGAAGTTATATACATGTTCCATGTTCAAACTAGTTTATGGATGTGGTCATATTCTGATTTGTTAATAAATTCACACATGTTATATAGGGTTTAGAACGTTTGATTTTCAGATTTACTAACAAATGAGGTTTTATAAACATAAATAGATTGTTACGCGAAGAGTCACAATCGAATTAATTAGTTCTTTTATATGTACAAAATGCAACAGAATGTTAATACAGAGTAATTTCCTTTAAATTATTACATTATGTCACTATTTATTGCCAAACCTGTGGATTACGTTTAGATATGACTTGATTGATTATTTATTTTTGTTTTTTTTTAAGTGAAACTTCCTTAGAATCGTTTTTTTTTTGTTCGGGGTGTAAAATAAATGTTCCCATTTTATTGATACACATCTTGATCATTCGCATTAAAAGTTTGTTATGTGTCAATTTATTATGAGTTTACAAGTTTAAACTAATAAGTTTATAAGTTTATGATGACATTGATGACGAATAAGCTTGAGTTAGTTTGTGGTATACACGGCTGTTCAAATTATAAACATCAGAAACGTGAAAGAAAGTAATTTTTTAGAATACCAAAGTATCCTAAGCTGTATGTATAGGAAATGATTATTTTAAAAGTAAAATGTAATATTTACTATTTTTATTTTATTTTTAGTTTAAATCGTTGACTGTTGTATGTCAAAGAAAAAATTTAGATTTTGCTCTGAAATTAAAACAATCTGATTACTTGCATAAAACATGGTTGTTTGTTCTGATCAAAACAAGAAATATAAAAGTTCTAATTCTTGCAATTCCAATAATCATTTAGGTAAATTATAAGCACAGAAACATTACTGAATAATCAAAAGTGTTAATTAAAGGGCTCTTAACTTAAGCTTCCCTTTATTATAGGGGAGATATTATAATGTGAATGCAATACAATTATTATTTGACGATTTTTACAATTAATTATATGTATTTATTACGTAATTTTTTTACGTTGAGATTAACTCAAGATTGCATTGAAAGTTTATTTACAATAATCAAATTGAAAACGGGTATAACGTTACGTCTGATTGTGTTAAATTTCGCTATAGCATAATATGTTCGATTATGGCTAATAAATAAATTATTTCAACTTTTTACAGATTACAGACCGTAATAGGGAGGTTGACGCTTCCAAATCTCTCTTACGAAAACAATAAATGGGGAGAAAGTTTGTTACAATCAAGTTCTAATACAGTTGTTCAATAACTAATGCGATTAGTAGACGTAATAAAATAAATTCATAAGTATAATAAATTATTTCAACATAATATGTGTATCTTGAACATATTACGAATAATGACTGATGTCACTGATGTGATTAATTTGAGTAATGGATATTATGAATAATAATGTAGACATATGTGATTGGGCTGAAAGAAATTCAGAAGTCGATGTTCTAAGCTGTTCTAGCATTCTAAAATGCTAGATGAGACTTGCAAAAATAATTTATGCAAAGAAAATAATGATTATTTCCTAGAAAATACTCAAATTGACTTGAAAAAGTATACACAATCTTCAACACTTTTCTTTCCAAACGCCAACAGTAAAATTGTATCTGAAATTTTAAATATATTTTTTAAATTTTATTATTATAACTCTTGAACAAAGTCGATAATAATATTAAATTATGTATCTAATGTCAGAGACACGTGAAAAATGCATGTGATAGTTTAATTGAGTTGTTCATTGTTAAGCATTTTAATATTTTCGTCAAAACATTTATAAATAAAAGTAACATTGGATGTAAAGAAAGAATAAAAAGCGTTCAATAAAAACCCGAAACTATAAAAATGTTATTGAAATAAAATTTTGAGTTTTCTTTTTTCGTAATTTCTAATTTTAAACATCGTGATTCAACTCGAGTTCCTAGGTGACACTATTGTAATGCGAAAAGTAAACAGCGCGAGACGTGTTTACTCGTATCGGACCTGAGCGGCTACCTCAAAAGAATTGCCGCGACGCTTAATTGAATTCTATAAAAAAAGACAGCTCCATGAATACTCCCGGATTATTATTTAAGCGATTGAAGTGAAATAAATTAACGATTAAGAGTGTGATATAAATTAATTAGTTGAGTGTGTTATATAAATTAGTTTAGTAATAGTGTAAATAAATTAAGTAGTGTCTAGTATTAGTATTACTGTAAATAAATTAGAAAATAAACGTTACACTATGTAACTAGAGTCCTAAAAACTAGTTAAAGAGGCATACGAGTTGCATGCCATAGTCTAGTATATTTGAAACAAAAATTATAGGTATATTTTCCTCCTTCGCCTCCTTTTTCCTCCTTCTTCTCCTTTTTTCTCCTCCTTTCACTTTGCTCTCAAGAGTCGAACCGAACCAAGTCGCTTCAAAGAAGAAGAAAAAAATATTTACTGTCAAAAAAGTTTCCTGTAAAATGATGTATTAGTATAATGTAAATTTAATACAGTATTTCTTGTAAATACGTACATTATTAGAATTACTTCTTATTGTTGACTTTGTAAATAAGCATAACGCGCATAGGTCCATTTAAATGTTTCAGAAGGTTAAGTTGCGATGTATTAACTATTTCTGATTCCACAAATTTTATAGTCTGGGAAATATTTTTTTTCCTTTCTTAATCTCAAAATTTCTCCAAAATTTTTCTCGGAGTGGTTGATTATCAATAAACAAGTGTGTCCGATACGGTTTACCGCCCTAGCTGTCGTTTGGGGGTTGATAAATCGTGTGCATTTATAAAAAATTGAAAAAACAAATTTTAACCACCTAAACCAATTTTTACATTGAAAATTTTTATCTGGAAATATTTGTTTACACATAACGTATCCCCTTGAAACAGTTTCAAGTCGAAAATCAGGGGTTGAAATAGAAAATCAGGGGTTCATAATTTACTTACTTTGAAATTTCGTACGGTTACGTGTGGAAAAAAATATTCAAGGCTCTAAACCAAATTTTACTTAATTATATATCTGTAATAACGTAATAACCTTAAGCGTAATATAACCTAATTTATATATTCGCGATAACTGTATGTCTATCATACTGTTTCATGAAGGTTTTTACCTAATCAAAACGGGGAGTTTATTTCTTTGAAAACCCTGACAAATTTTGTTTTTCACTTTTTTATCTTAATTTGGATAAATGGGGATTGTAATATTGAGATCAATAATTTTCACCCCTCCTCATCACTGGGGGAATACTACCCTTACAAGGCATTTGAATTGAGGCAACACTTAGAAAATAAGCTGAGATACGTAAATACTATAAAAAAGTAAAAAAACGAAACATTTTAATTTTTTATTTTAAATTCATATAAGAGAGGTTTAACCCGTTCTTATTTTAACCCTTAAAATTAAAATAGTCCTGAATGTACAAAGACATGCTAAATTTGCAAACTGACATAATTAGTACCTTTCATTGGACTTATTCACATTGTTACACAATTTCTACAAAAGGGTGTGTTTTTTGTAAGTTAAGGGGTGACCCACCATTTTGGAACTGCGGGACTGTGGTTTTCGTGATCTGCGACCCAACAACCCTTACTTACAAGTATAGGGGTACGAACGATAAATGGTTTTTACGACCCACCAATCACCATCGGATTTCAGTTATCAGAAGAAGTGAAGTATCCTATTGTCCTCTTAATATTTATATTGCTGGTGTCTTACCTATCGGCTGTCGATCGAATCGCAAAGAAGAGGAGAATACGGGGTCGTATTAAAAAAAATTGAAATATAATTTAATATGCATGCTATTTACAAACCCATTCATTATTAATTAACATAATTCAAAACAAGTTAAAAATGAGTACCTAATAATAATATTTTTACACATGTACTTAATTATAAATAACTATTTTATTAACACACAACATTAAATTTTACGGTTTTACATTTTTCATACCTTACAAAATTCTTAAATTGATAATAAAATTAAATACTGACGTCACTATTATTTTGATAAACTCTAAATCACGTGTTCGTTATTCATTTTCACAGAAATAAAGACAGATGTGAAAGTTAAGAAAGAACGCCGCAAATCACAGTAGATGATTCTCAAATTCTGAATAAACTAAATATACATCAAACCCACCTTACCATTGCGTTTTTATTCACTGTCGTCGGATGTCGAACTGTCATTTCTTAAATGTAGTAAAAGTTTAGGAACGCTTGCCCAAAGCGTTCTATGTTCATTTTCTTTGGAAATTGTGTGTTTGATGCAGGCAGACCAATCATCTTTGGTTATTGTGAGACTTTGTTCTCTGATAAGATTAATGACTACACCACTTAAATTTGGATTTTAATTTTTTTTCTAACTCTATCTTTTAAAATTGACCAAATTATTTCGATGGGATTAAAAATGCAATGGTACGGTGGTAAGTGCAAAATGGAATGTCCAAATCGTTTTGCTATTTCATCGATGACGTACGTTTTGGAAAATGTTTTTGTCTTTAATAATTTTCCATTAAAAAATGCTGAATTTCATATTTTCTACCACTAGTATTAGGTACTTTATTATGTATTACTACTGTGATACGAGGCGTTATCCATTCGCATTATTATTATTGCACAATAATCGCTCGCGAAAAGTATACTATGTCCAGTCACAATTGGAACACCAACAAAAACACTTAATGGCTTTTTAAGTGGTGCCGCCTGGTCGTCCATGGGCGAATCATTACGAATAATAACTCTAACAATAAATTCACTTTCAAATACCATAAATAAATGGCACACACATACACACACCACTGCTTTCTCGAGTATAAGTGCCGAAGAACCGAAACACCTGCTCCATAGAAGAAGAAGAAGAAGAAGATACAAACGAAGCGCCGCTGTCGTAAAAAAATTTTGCGACCCAATGGACCCTTCATTTCTTTATCTGTACATATCCATACATTCACATATACGATTTCACTTGGGCGACTGCACAAACACAAATACCTGCATTTTAAAATATACAAGTGCGCTTCTGAATAAGCAAAGAAATAAGTCCCATGGTTTTGTATAGAGATAACGGGCTCTTTTCGAATGTCCTCGGTAAAATCTGATTTTATTCAGTGTTCCAATTGCTACTGGCTAGAGTATACCTGAGCATATTTATTGAATATGCAAATTGGGCGAAGGGATCTCGGGACTGACTTTATCCGACAGGCAAACTGGGCGACAGTATCTATCTGCCTAATATCATTTCTCGGATTTCGGAATACTGGTAGAATGATTAGAAAAAAATTAAAAATACCAATACCTCCACATACGTACTTATATTTTATTGATTGATAAATACGAAGTACGTTTTACATTATCTAATCTACTAATATCTTCTGACCTATATCGATTAATTATAGAAATTGCGTATTCCCTTGCCCGTACCCATTTTCTTTGCCCTCTTGCCCTTTAATACCGTTTTCCTTGCCCTCTTGCCTGAAAATACCTGTACAATAAAACCACCTTTTCGGTCATCGCGTCGAAAATCACTATCTCCTTTTCATTTTACCAGCTACCTGTGGGTCGCTACCTGTAAGGTGTTATTCGCCAAATTTGCCTGTATCATAAAACGACCTTACTGCGTTATATATTTTGTCGCCCAATTTGCATCCGCCCAAAAACTTACCTGTAGAAAAATCTAATACGCTGGGCTCTACCTTCTCGGTTATAATTTTATCTTAATTCTATGCGAATGCGGTTATAAGTCAAGCATCTTGAAGAACCCGCAAATGTCGTAAAAACCATTTATCGTTCGTACCCCTATAGTGGTCTCGTTAAACGGGCACACGACAACTGAGCCCCGCGGTCAGAAAATTCGAGCGATAACAATAATCCCACCCTACGATTGAGCCCCGGTATACCCCAGGGCCAAATGACAACTGAGCCCGAATTAAAATGCTGAGTCCAGGATAAAAATAGTTAGGTAAAGGAATACACAAATCACAGGAAATCTCATGTTTAACACGAACGTATTAAAGGGCAAGAGGGCAAGGAAAATCAATCAAGATACAAATAGTATACCTAACTCGACACCTCCGATGTTTTTGTAGCAAAATTTGTTCTGACTTATCTACAACTATAGATGCTTTACAGGAATTTTTTGAACACCTATACGAAACACCACGGACAGTTTATTTACTATATCGGAAAGTGTAATTTTCGTAATCATACCCGGGTCGTCGGGACCGTCATTAAGGAATCACCAGAAGTCTAAAACCCCGCGTTGGGGCTCAGTTGTCATGCGACCTTTTTGAAATTTTACCTGTCAACCGAAAGGTAAACTGACCGCGGGGCTCAATTGATCACCCCTGCGTTAAACAGGGGTTTTCGACAAGTAAACCCCGCGTTTTAAGTGGGTTAAAGGTCAAATAAGTATACCCAATTATTATTTTACGGTCATCGCTGTATGAATTTTTCCTATTATCATTGACTTAAAACGATTAGAGCTGAATACGTTATGGATAAAGGAATATTTCCCGATAAAAATTTTTAGTGAAAAAATTGGTTCAGGTGGTTAAAATAATTATTTATCGATTTTTTGTTAATGCGCCCAATTCATCAACACTCAAACGACAGCTAGGGTGGTTAATCATACCACATACAAATGTTTATTAATAAACAATCCCTTCGAGAAAATTTTTGCAGAAATTTTGAGATAAGAAAAGAAAAAATTTTTTACCGGACTATAAAATTTCTGGATGTGGCTATCTTCACACCCGTCTTACCAAATAGGTAGAACAGGGCCCGTGATAGCACAGTCTATGACACTAAACTGTGGTGATACTACATAACTTATATCACCTAAATAATGATATACGTTGAGAATTCGTGCTGTCACTTGCAAGGATATATATATTACACTGGGTAAAATATTTAAAAAATGTATTCCAATAGCGATTTTTTTAAGCGCGTTCCAATTTTACAATTTTGATAATGAAAATTCTAGTGTATGCGAATTTACGACGTTAAGTTGATTTCATTTAATTACATCAGTGTTTGAAACATTTCTAATTTAACAACTATTCCTGATACCTAATGATGTCGACAAGAAATAAAAGTTTAAAATACCTCACCTAATTTTCACCATGAAGTAAATTTTTAATTCAAATCGATATATTCTGTGACAGTCGTAAACTGGGAAAATAAATATTTACTAAATACAACATAACCAGGACGTAATTTCGACCTGAGACTTTACGGAATCGTCGGCGACTTAATACTTTGGGGTAGAAATTCACCAAATTTACTAATTCTTTACGTCAATTTGAAGTGAAAAATGACAACATTTTAACCGTATTGCCTCTAAAAATTAGTGATTTTCTACCAAATACAATTGGTAAAATAACCCGTAAATTTCTATATCTCACCTAAATTGTTAAATATTTACATGTAACATATGTTACATGTAGTAAAGGTTGTATTTCCTTAAGATTTCTTTTTGCATATTTTTAAAAATGTTTACCCATTTTAAATAAAGTATATGCATATTTATACCCATATTTCTTCTACATTTTCATGCATTAGCCCTTCATTGGTTATTTTTAATTTAGTTAGTTTCAGTTATAAATAATCGAGTTAGAACGCGGTTGACGTGATGAGGGTATATATACCGTATACCCCACCCTCGTCTCTCCCCAAAGTACTTGATTAAATTATCCAAAAACATTGTTTTTAAGGTTTTTGAAAATTTTGCTTTTTATAAAAGTTTTTAAAGTTTACGGTATGGTAAATTCTAACCAAATTGTAATCCTTCCAATAAATGTCACTTAACATACTCTTAAAATAATTAAAAATATTGTATTTATTAATTGAAACGTCATGACATATTCTTATGCTTCGATTGGCGCATGCGTGAGTGTCGCTGCAACCGTGTTGATATATTTGTTCAAATGTCGTCAATTGATACTTGTTTATCAACATTGAAAATATTCCAAAACGTTTAAGAAAATTTTTACTTTTAATGAACATTTTCTAATCACAACAGGGCATATATATAGTGTTACTCATCATGAAGAGGTATGTTTGGTTCAATCGTCTATTTAATCGAACGTCAACTCTGGAGGTTAGGAGAGATGAATTTAAATTACTCATCCTAGAACAAGATGAAACGACAATCAGGAGTTATGTCTGTCTGTCTTTGAAAAAGAAACGACAGACTTTGTATAAACTGTACCGTAAATGACTTCATTTTTAAACTTACGAATTAAACTAATAACAAAAAAGACTATTTATTTTTATAGTTTATAATCTGTCCAGTCTGTGTAGATTTTTCACAACATTAATTCAGTACCGGATGGGAGTGGTCAAATGTTGTTGGCTCTGATTAGTTGATCATGCCTATATAGTTTTAAACATTTAAAAAGTGTGCATTAACAAATGGGAGGGGTCCAAAGTTAGCAAAAACACGTTTTTTGATTCTACAAAGCAAAGTATGCATTTTGGCGAGAAAAGTTTCAAATATAAGTTGTAGAGAATTTGAAAACCTACAATTTGAGCTAGCACGATTAACTTTGTTAAATATTTATTGCAAAAATGCCAAAAAACCACTGAAAATGGTCAATTTTTGCATATTGATTATTTATTGCAAAAATAATGCGATTTAGGTTTTTACTGCTTCAATAGCTAGCTTTTACAATTCCAAACCTAAACAACTTTTATAAAAGTCAATTGGTTAATTTGTTGCTGAGATATTGCTATTTGTTCATCCCAAGACGCATTATGTTTATTGCTGTTACGTCTTTTTGGATAAACATTTAGAGGTGCACAAAGGCTTATTCTCTTCATAAATAACCAAATTTTCATATCCCGTTAAGAAAATATGATAAAAACCATCTTCAACCCCGTATTAATCGCTTTAAAAAAGGGGGTGATATTTTTTTATAAATAAATAGACCTGGAGCCATTTTCATAACTTGTACAAATTTCTGACTTACAAATTCGGATAGCTGGATTCAAAACGGAGAATTGAAAAAACAACAACTTTTTTCAACCATGTCGCTGCTAACTGCCATCCCCACCACTCGCATTCCGCGTAGTCCGAGAGTACCCATACAGCTTTTATACTGCATATATTGCATCATACAGCTTTTTTAACAATAATAAACTTTTTTTTTTATTTTCTAATACACATTGACAAAAATATGACTACCCAGACAGCACAAAGGTGTCTTTAAGACGTCTTATAGACGTCCCATTATAGCTGTACAAGACGTCTATAAGACGTCCGTGATCGTCTCCTAGACGTCTTAAACATGTCTTTTACACGTCATTTGTTACAAAAACAGACGTCTTTACGAGGTCTTTAAGATGTCTTACAAGCTGTATATAAGACGTCTTTAAGACGTCTTACAAGCTGTATATAAGACGTCTTTAGGATGTCTTTCAACCTCTATATAAGACGTCTTAAAGACTCCTTTAAGATATCTGGCAAGTTGTACGTAAGACGTCATTAAGACGTCTTTAGGACGCATTGTTAACATAGGCCAAAATGAAAACACCTCAATTTTCAATCAGATATATTTTATTACAACACATAAGTACATATAACATAAGATAGACAACATAAGAGCAATAATTTGCTAAATATACTTTTTCGCCCTGAAGCACTTGTGTTAAACAGTTGGTTAAAGTTAGAAATTTCCTAATTAAATGTATAAAATTATCAAAAATTTGAGAATTAACTAGCTAAAATAAATTACTCTATTAATCACTTCTGCAAACAAATCTGCAAACATATAATACCGCCTTAAAGACTTCCTAATTAGACAGTCCAAAAGTTGCCTGAAAAAGGTGTCCTTATTGTAACGAAACGGCTCGCCGGCCGCGACATAAACACGCCGGGAGCTACACAAGTTCGCCTTATTGCGATACCGGGAAGGACAGGACGAAGCCGACGGTCGAAGAGCGAGTCGAGAAGCTTTGATGCGATAACAAGTTCCGCGAATTCTAGAATGATCTCCAGAAGCTTCGGGACTATTCCGGCAAACGACTAGAGCCTTCTACCTGCCATAAAAAGGGAATGTCGGACCCGAGACGGGACAGTCGAACCGGTGTGTGTAAACATTCGAGCGAGAGACCACGCGCGTTAAAATAAATAAACATCTCTGAGTGAAATCAGAAATGAATTATAAGTGTTAAGAGTTAGTAATAAATTAATTAGGACAAATAGTGTAGTGTTTTAGTTTTAGTCAATAGTAAAAACGTTACAGTGGTGTCAGAGTGCGGATTAATTAGTGAAATAAATTAAGAACAATGAAGAAATTACGTGATTTAAAAGTTGTGGACCTCAAACGCGAGTTGGAAGAACGAGAACTCGAAACGTCAGGGATGAAAACAGTGCTGCAGAAACGTCTGGAGGAGTATATAATTGAAAATGGAGACGACCCTGAAACTTTCTACTTCGAGGAAGAAGGTGAGCGCCTCCTTGACAACATAAAAAGGGAACTCCACGGTGAGTTGGATAACAACATAAAAGAACTCCACGGCGAAATGGGCAAAATCCACGGCGAAATGGGAAAACTCCACGGCGAGTTGGACGAACTCCACGGTGAGCTGGATAGCCGAATTGGAAACCTTGACAGCGCGCTCCAGACCGAGAAAATCCAACGATTGGAGCTGGAGAACCAACTACGAGAATTGGGGGAACGGTTACAATCAATTCATTTCCAGCCCAGTCGGCAAAACATTTCCAGTTCAGGTAATCCGTTTAACGACTCGGAGGAGGTAACCAGGATCGAGGCAGTTCCTACTGCGAGTCATCGAGTGAAGCCGCCTACCTTCGACGGGGAAATTCCCTGGGAGAACTACCTCCGGCAGTTCGAGGCAGCGGCGAAAGCCAACAACTGGGCGCCGAGGGACAAGGCAGTGGCGCTGACGGTCGCTCTCCGGGGAAGCGCCCTCGACGTGCTGCAGACTGTTCCAGAGGGGGAGCTGGACAACTTCGAGCTACTCGTCCAGAGGCTGGAGAGGCGATACGGGCACGCACACCTGGGGCAGGTCTACCAATCTCGAATGAAGAACCGACGACAGAAGCAGGGAGAGAGCCTTCAGGAGTTCGAAGCCGACATCGCGAAGTTAGTCAGATTCGCCTACCCAGAGGCGGCGGAGTCCATGACGGAGAGTCTCGCGGTCTCGGCCTTCATCGACGGCTTGAGGGATGTGGAGATGCAGCGGGCGGTACGGCTGTCGCGTCCCAAGAGCACATTGGGAGCACTCTCGATGGCCCT
Source organism: Cryptocephalus moraei (assembly GCA_946251905.1). Taxonomy (NCBI): domain Eukaryota; kingdom Metazoa; phylum Arthropoda; class Insecta; order Coleoptera; family Chrysomelidae; genus Cryptocephalus; species Cryptocephalus moraei. Next base: position 29,296,364 of record OX276458.1, on the reverse strand, counting down.
GGAATACGAGGCTGCGACGGAGGCGTCAAGGAGCTGTGGCCGCGTTCGGGCGGTGGTCGGGGACGACGCATGCGTGGAAACCGAGCGGAAAGAGGACGCTCTGGAGCAGGTTGTCCTCAACGCCCTCAAGGGACTGCTGAAGGGAGGCAGAAGGGAACCGGCGAGATGCTGGGGGTGTGGAGAGGTTGGCCATATCCGAAGGGACTGCAAGCGCCCTAGGGTGGAGAAGCCAACAACGGCCCAGACGTCGGAAAACTAAAGCGGGTCGGCTCCAAGGGGGCAGCTCCGACCCGATACCCGTTCCAAGACCCCCTCATCAAGATAGCTACCCTGAGAGGTGAAGGTGGCAGCCTGTACGTGGATGGCGAAATTAACGGCAGGAAGCACACCCTACTGATCGACACCGGGGCATCCAAGACGATCCTGAAGCCAGGCCTGCTGAACACGCGAGGGAAGAGAGTGATGGAGTCCAGGTGGAGGTTGCGAACGGCTACGGGCGAAGCTGCCGCCGTCCACGGAGAAGTAGACGTCGAGATCAAGATCGGCACTGCACGATTCTCGCCACACCGAGTCCTGATCGCCGACATAGAAGAGGACGCCATCCTGGGAATGGACATCATGAAGACCAACGGTTTCGCGCTCAATTTGCAACGACAAGTAATGCAGGTCGGCCCAGAGGAAATTTTCCTGCACACCAAGGGCGAGACGGTCCATCAGATAAGGCTGACGGAAGACACGACCCTGCCGAGTAGGAGCGAATCGATAGTGGTGAGTCGACTTCAAGGCGTCACCGGAAAAGGGAATCCTGCCGTAGTGGAACCTTGGAACCACGACGTGGAGGTGGGCCGAGGCGTTCTAGTAGGGAAGACCTTGGTAACGCTGGGTGATGAAATTCCAGTCCGGCTCATTAACATCAATGACTACCCAGTTACCATCCGCAAGGGGACCAAAGTGGGAACCTGCTCACCAGTGACGTCACTGATCCACCAAGTGACGGAGAGCGCTGGCTGCAGAGTCGCGAAAGTGGAGGAAGCTCTAGTGGACGCCTGCGATTCTCTCGTTGGAGTCGAAAAGAAGAGGCTTATTGAGCTACTCCGTCGATATCGATCGATATTTGTATCTGACAAGGGACCTTCTGGGAGAACGAATATTGTTAGACACAAGATCAATACGGGGGACGCGAGACCAATCCGCCAGTCAGCAAGGAGGTTGCCGCAGGCCAAGCGGGAGGTAGCGGAGAAGATCATCCACGACATGGAGAAAGAGGGAGTCATCGAGCCATCTAGCAGTCCTTGGGCATCTCCTGTAGTCCTGGTAAAGAAGAAGGATGGAGACACCAGGTTCTGCGTAGATTATCGTCTACTAAACAACGTCACGAAGAAAGACAGCTACCCTCTTCCCCGGATAGACGACACCCTGGATACTCTCGCTGGATCGAAGCTGTTTTCCACCCTGGACCTGAAGAGTGGCTACTGGCAGGTGGAAATGGACCCTGCAGACAAGGAGAAAACGGCTTTCACAGTAGGATCTGGACTGTGGCAATTCACCGTAATGCCATTCGGGTTGTGTAATGCGCCTGCTACTTTCGAGAGGCTCATGGAGAACATACTCAGAGGGCTCTCCTGGAAAACGTGCCTCGTGTACCTGGATGACATAATCGTCGTAGGGAGGACGTTTGACGAACACCTGTCAAACCTGGAGGAAGTCTTCAAGAGACTCCAAATGGCTAACCTGACGCTCAACCCAAAGAAATGCCATCTCTTAAGAACGAGAGTACACTATCTGGGTCACGTGGTCAGCAGTAACGGCGTCGAGGTGGATCCTGAAAAAGTGCGAGCAGTCCAAGAATGGCCAACACCGAAGGACAAGCATCAGTTACGAAGTTTCCTGGGGCTTTGCACTTACTATCGTCGTTACGTCAGAATGTTTTCTGACATCGCAAAGCCGCTGACACGACTAACCGAGGAAAAACGAGCTTTCCTTTGGGATAAAGAATGCCAAGCAGCCTTCGACGCCCTGAAAAGACGCCTGACGACGGCCCCTGTTCTCGGGTTTCCGACCCAAGAAGGACGCTTCATCTTGGATACAGATGTAAGCAACGACGGGATCGGAGGGGTTTTGTCACAACTGCAAGATGGGCAAGAGCGGGTCGTTGGCTACTTCAGTAAAGTCCTGTCGAAGCCTGAGAGGAACTACTGTGTCACCAGGAGGGAGCTGTTAGCCGCCGTGAAGTCAGTAGAGCATTTCTACAAGTACCTATACGGAAGGAAGTTCTTGTTGAGAACGGATCATGCGGCGATCAGATGGCTCCTGCGATTCAAGAACCCGGAAGGCCAGGTAGCTCGGTGGATTGAGCGTCTTCAGGAATACGACTTCGACATCGAACATAGAGCAGGAACCAGCCACCGTAATGCTGATGCTCTTTCAAGAAGACCGTGTCCGGAGGGATGTTCCCACTGCAGTCGTGCAGAGGTAAAGGAGGCGTCTACTTGCCGCACGACGGTCACCGACGAGAACTGGTCACCAGACGGGCTGCGGCGAGCGCAGGAAGGCGACCCTGAACTCCAACGGATCCTGAGGTGGAAAGAAGAGGGACGTCGGCCGGAATGGCAGGAAGTGGCCCCTCCTCTAGGACCCTGAAATCGTACTGGGCACAGTGGGACTCCCTGGTGATACAGGATGCACTGCTCAAGAGGGTGCTTGAATCCGATAATGGCGCAGAAAGACGATTCCAACTCATCGTGCCCAAGATCAAAGTGGCGGAAGTGCTACGTCACCTCCATGACGGAACATCTGGAGACCACCTGGGAGTAAAGAAGACCTTGCAGAAAGTGCGCGAGCGTTTCTATTGGGTGGGCTGCTCTGAGGCTGTTCGTGAATGGTGCAGGAAGTGTACAGTTTGCTCAGCCAGCAATGGACCGCACCACAAGCCGAAAGCCCCGATGAGACAGTACAATGTGGGAAGTCCTTTCGAGAGGATCGCGCTAGACATTACTGGGCCATTTCCTGAAACCGATTGCGGCAACAAGTACATCCTGGTGGCGATGGATTACTTCACTAAATGGGTGGAAGCCTACGCGATTCCCAACCAAGCAGCCGCAACTGTCGCGGATGTCCTGGTGAAGGAGCTAGTGACCCGCTTCGGAGTACCGTTGGAATTGCATTCCGACCAGGGGCGTAACTTCGAGAGCGAGCTGTTCCAGGGAGTTTGCGAAAAATTGGGAATTCGCAAAACTAGAACGACGGCGCTGCACCCTCAGTCTGACGGAATGGTGGAGAGGATGAACCGCACCATGGGCAAGTACCTCTCGAAGGTAGTGTCTCAACACCAACGAGACTGGGATCAACACCTTCCCTTTTTCCTGATGGCCTACCGTTCTGCCATCAACGAGTCCACCGGCCAAACACCAGCAAGGGTACTGTTCGGGCGAGAGATGAGGCTTCCCTGCGATCTGAGCTTCGGTTGCAAACCGGGAGAAGATCTGGCTGGGGAAGACTACGTCACCGAGCTGCGCAGAAAGATGGACCAGGTTCACGAGATGGTACGGACGAATCTCCAAGTCGCCAGCGACCGCATGAAGGATCACTATGACGTTCGGGCGGACAGCGGCATATATGAAGAAGGAGACCTGGTGTGGCTGTACAACCCACAAAGGAGACGAGGGTTATCACCGAAGCTTCAGAAAGCTTGGGAAGGGCCATATACAGTGAAGACAAAAATAAATGACGTCATCTATCGGATCAGCAAAGTTCCGAATGGGAAGCCCAGGGTCGTGCATTACAACCGATTAGCGCCTTTCGAGGGAGACCACGACCAAGATCAACAGGTGCGCCAACTACGGCCCCAAGAGGATGAGCCCTCCTTTGAAGAGTTTATGGCTGCGTATGGTGGGACCGGGAAGGCCAGATTCGGTGTGACCAAGGAAGAACAACGGGATCTCTTCGGAACACCGGCTGAATATGCGCTGGCTCATTGCGTGGCCCAGGACCTGCGGATGTCCCGGGGAATTGCCGTGGAGTTTCGGACGAGGTTCGGCAAACTGGACGAACTCCATCAGCAGGGACCGGCGGTCGGGCGAGCGCTGAGGATTAAGGAAGATGGATCACAACGGCCGCTCTTCTACCTGATTACCAAGAGGAGGTCCTTTCACAAGCCCACCTATTTGGACCTGTGGGACGCACTACATGACCTCAGGGATACCCTACTTAGCGAAGATCTAACTAAGTTAGCTATCCCCAAACTGGCTTGCGGATTGGACGCCTTGATTTGGAGGGTCGTCAGGAATATGCTGGAGGTCTTATTTCGCTTCACCGGGGTAGACATTTTGGTGTGTTGTTGGAATCCTGAGAGGAGTCCCCACAAGAAGACCGTGGCATGTTATTTCCACCAAACCTCGCGCTGCAGACAGGGGACCAACTGTAGATTCCTACATGGGCTGGCAGGGACACGTTTCGGGACGAAACATCTTTAAGGCGGGGGCAGTGTAACGAAACGGCTCGCCGGCCGCGACATAAACACGCCGGGAGCTACACAAGTTCGCCTTATTGCGATACCGGGAAGGACAGGACGAAGCCGACGGTCGAAGAGCGAGTCGAGAAGCTTCGATGCGATAACAAGTTCCGCGAATTCTAGAATGATCTCCAGAAGCTTCGGGACTATTCCGGCAAACGACTAGAGCCTTCTACCTGCCATAAAAAGGGAATGTCGGACCCGAGACGGGACAGTCGATCCGGTGTGTGTAAACATTCGAGCGAGAGACCACGCGCGTTAAAATAAATAAACATCTCTGAGTGAAATGAATTATAAGTGTTAAGAGTTAGTAATAAATTAATTAGGACAAATAGTGTAGTGTTTTAGTTTTAGTCAATAGTAAAAACGTTACATTATTGATGAAGACCTGCCAAATTAAGACGTTTTTAATACGTCCATATGCCGACGTATAAAGAGGAATTTCACTGGTCAACAAACATCCAGACTTCAGTCAGACGTCTTAAAGACGTCCAAAACAAGGCTTCTTAAAGACGTTCAAAACAAGACATCTTAAAGACGTCCCTTTTAGGTCTTCAGACGTCCAGGACACAACAAGACCTTTACAAGACATCTTTAAGACGTCGTGTGCTGTCTGGGTATTTAACTATCGAATAGGGCAAAATTAATTTCTTAATTGTTATAAACAAAAGGGCTGCGAGTTTTAAAAAAAAATTCCTATCTCGGTTCCTAATGATCGAAAAAAGTTGTTGTTTTTTTTTCAATTCTCCGTTTTGAATTCAGCTATCCGAATTTGTAAGTCAAAAATTTGTACAAGTTATGAAGATGGCTCCAGGTCTATCTATTTATAAAAAAATATCACCCCCTTTTTTAAAGCGATAAATATGGGGTTGAAAATTGTTTTTATAATAGTTTCTTAACGGGATATGAAAATTTGGTTATTTATTAAGAGAATAAGCCTTTGTGCGCATCGAAATGTTTATCTAAAAAGACGTAACAGCAATAAACATTATGCGTCTTGGGATAAACAAATAGCAATATCTCAGCAACAAATTAACCAATTGACTTTTATAAAAGTTGTTTAGGTTTGGAATTTTAAAAGCTGGCTTTTGAAGCAGTAAAAACCTAAATCATATTATTTTTGCAATAAATAATCAATATGCAAAAAATGACCATTTTCAGTGGTTTTTTGGCATTTTGCAATAAATATTTAACAAAAGTAATCGTGCTACAGCTGAAATTGTAGGTTTTCAAATTCTCTACAACTTATATTTGAAACTTTTCCCGCCAAAATGCATACTTTGCTTTGTAGAATCAAAAAACTTGTTTTTGCTAACTTTGTACCCCTGCCATTTGTTAATGCACACTTTTTGAATATTTAAAACTATATAGGCATGATCAACTAATCAGAGCCTACAACATTTGACCACTCCCATCCGGTACTGAATTAATGTCGTAAAACGTCAAAAAAACGACTACACAGACTGGGCTAAAGGTGGAAAAGTATAGTATGTGTAAAGTGGGTTACGATATACGTCGACTTTGCAACAATATGTTATCTACGGGTGTGTTACGGGTTATCTAATGTGCACAAAGGAAGGTAGAGTAGACAAGAAAAAAGTGTGCGATGGTCAAAAGTTTTCGAAGAATGCATAACACCAAGCAATGTTACAAGTTATGTTATTTTTTTAGGATAAACTTAAAATTGCTTTTATATTCTTGTTCGTGTTGTAAAACGACTTTTATATGTCTTGTCTTCTTAGAAAACATACTGTCAAACGTCATAAATATTCAAATGTCATACACGTTTTTCTGTATATCTCATATGAATTATTGAAGATACCCTTACACATTTAAACAAGTGACATGTCTTTAAAATTTTCAGAATTTTTCGGAAACTGTTTTAGTTTGAAAATTCATTTATGCATTTACATAGGTAACAAACCTTTTACAACTTTTTCTACTTATTCGTATTTGTAGAAACACTTGTCTGTTGTTACGAGTAACAAAACTTTTGAATGTTTACAAGTGGAAACAGTATATATATACATAGCGGGGGTCCTACAGCCTTCCTTGCCGCATCCCGCATTTCGTACGCCACACTTTTCTGTCTATCCACTCGTTCTGCTGAATAGCTCTGTCTCTCATGGTCTGTTCGATTCCGTCCTTCCAGGACCTTGAGGGCCTTCCTCGTCTTCTTCTACTGTGCGGTTGATACATCAATGCCTTTTTTGGCCACCTGTCCTGCTCCATCCTCATCACATGTCCATACCAGAGCAGTTGTTTAGTCTGTATTCTCTCTGCAGTCGTGCATACCCGTCCTGTTCTTCGCCGTATATTTTCATTCCGAATATGTTCTATTCTGGATATCCTGCAGGATCTTCTCAAGTAGTCCATTTCGACAGCCTCTATTGTTTTCTCCTGTCTATCCGTAAGTTGCCAGCACTCGCATCCATACGTTAAAATGGGCTCCACTATGACTTTGTAGATTGTCAATTTCGTGTTTAATTTAATTTTATCCGACCAAAGTAGTGAATTCAAAATTCGTGTTGCTTTTTTCCCTTGTTGTACTCTATTTCTTATATCTTCTTTTGTTGTTCCATCTTCCGAAATTATACTTCCTAGATATTTATACTGTCTACATCGTCTAATCCTATTTATTTGTAGGTCGGGGTCTCCTTGTGCGTTTCCTATCGGCAGATATTCTGTTTTTGACATATTCATATTTAGACCCCATTTTGTATATTCATCGTCCAATTTCCTCAGCATATAATCTGCATCGTCCTCGTCACACGCTATAGTAACTTGGTCGTCTGCGAAAAATAAAGTTGTTAGGCACTTATCCTCTATCTCTATTCCCATTCTCGCTATTTTCCTTCTCCAACTACTCAGAGCTTCTTGAATATATATTTTAAATAATGTTGGTGATAAACTGCACCCTTGTCTCAAACCTTTTGAAGGCGAGAATGGTTTTGATATAGTGCTTCCCATCTTGACTACACTTTTTGAATTTTTGTATATGTTTTGAATAGCTCGAACATAAACATTACTAAGGTCAGATTTCGTCAATATTTCAAACATTACTTTCAACGGTACCGTGTCGTAGGCCTTTTCAAGGTCGATAAATACGAGATGGGTGGCTAGATTCCTGGCTTTACGTTTTTCTAGTATTTATTGTAAAACAAATATATTATCCATACATGAGCGTCCCGCACGAAATCCGTTCTGTTCTTCTATTTCAATTATATTCTTTTCAATTCTATTTTTCAATACTCTGCCGTACAACCTTCCCATTGCGCTAGTTACACTAATTCCACGATAATTGCTACACTTCTTCTTATCCCCTTTCTTGTATATTGATATAATATATCCCATATTCCAATCTTCTGGGATTTCGTCCCCATTCAACAAGCATCTATTGAATAGATTTGTTATCATTTCATGTAATATCTTCGGTCCATGTTTCACTAGCTCAATGGGAATGTTTCCGGGCCCTGCTGCCTTTCCATTTTTTGACTGTTGTAAGGCTTTTCCAATTTCGTCCACTGTTAACGCCTCTACTTCTTGGTTATCAACTTGGATATCCTCATACCGCAATTCAAATTGTGGTCTCTTTTCTGTAAGTAGTTGTTCGTAGTGATCCTCCCATTCACTTATGTCTATTAAATTGAACTTATTTTGTTGTCTTTCTTCTTTTCTCATATTTCTTATTGTTTTCCACGCCATTGCCACCTTCGTTCCTCCCATATACCTATCAACTTCTTCACATTTCTTTTCCCATGTTTCATTTTTACTTTTTATGACTTCTTTTTTCACTTCTCTGTTCCAGTACATATACAATTTTCTGTCTTCTGTTTTATGCGAATGGAGATAAGTACTATACGCTTTCTTTTTTGTTTGTACCAGCTCATCAATTTTTTTTGTATACTATTCCGGATTTTGTGTATTTTGTGTCTCTTGGTATCCTAGAGCTTCTTTAGCCGCTTCTTGTATATATTCCTTTATTTGACCGTATAATTGTTCTGCGTTCGCATTTTCCGTTTCCATGTTCTGTAATTTGTTCGCCAGCCTTAGTTTATAAAGGAACTGGGTTGATTCTTGTTTAAGACTTTCTAGATTATATTTACATTCCTCTTTTTTACTTTGTTGTTCTTGGTGGTTGTCTTTCCTTCTTGTTCGTCTATACTCCACCACTACCTTTGCCATAACTACATGGTGATCGGACCCACATTCTAATCCACGGTACACTCTAACATCTGTTACGTTTAATTGAGAGTGCTGCTTCTGTATTACATAATCTATGATTGACCTCAAATTCTTGGTTGCCTGCTCCCACGTAAACTTTTATTTTTAACCTTTGTTCATTTTTCCGAGTATCGAGGGGTTGGCCCGATGTCTCAACCCCCAACCTGGAGGACCAGGGTTTTATATCGGAGTTCCTTCTCCTAGATACATTGCCTTCTCTACGGCTAAGGAGCTGTATCTACCCCACCTGTTGGTCCGCGGGTGGTATTTTATTTCCCACCTACCCGTCGTTCCTTCCGGAACGATTAGGGCATTCCCCTATCCGCCACCTTGGGGACGCGCTCTCTAGGGGTTACAGGCTCCCCCGAGAGGGAGAGGAAACAGTATAAAGGTCCTATAAACAGCGGTTTTTGTGACATTTTGTTTCTTTCATCTTTCATGAATGGAATATATATTTATTGCCTGTTTATATAATATATATGTGACAAACCTAGACCTAGTGTTCAAACACATTTGTTACAATATGACATGTTACTATGATTTGAAGATACATTTTCGTATTAATACATATCAGTCTTTTATATGTTCGTATTTTGACAAATGTTTTTAAGTATATATTTGTTCATTTGAACGCTTATTTTCTCATGAATGCAGGTGAATCGGATTTTAAATGTTTGCATTATAAGACAAGCTTTAATAACAATGTGACATGTACAATTGAAGATAGATTTTCGTATTAACACAAATCAAAGCCATTTACATGTTGACATTGTGACAAATGTTTCTATTGATATTTGTTGCAGATGACAAGTCTTTTAAATGTTTGCATTGCAACAATAGCTTTTGTAACAATGTGATATGTACAATGATTTACAAAGACCATTACATGCTATTTTACATGTTTTTAAAAGCATTTTACATCCTCGTATTTTGACAAATGTTTCTATATATTTTGTTCCTTTAATTTGAACAGTAATTTGCTCATAAATGCAGGTGACAAGTCATTTAAATGTTTTACATTGTAACAAAAGTTTTTCTGATTTTTACTTTGAAGAAGCATTCCATACAATAAACCGTGAGAAACGTAATTTCATCGGTAATATGCCCAACAAACAAATTATTATAAGCAGGGTCTTGTCTTGTCTTATTAAGTTAACGTCTCTTTTTCGCTGCTGTGGCCAATTTGGACGGGACCTACAGTTTAACGTGGGCTCCGAACCACGGTCCTCGAGCACGGTTGTACCCCCTTAAGGCTCTCACCCCAGTTGATCCACTCCGTGCTCTACCGACTCAGGGTGTGTGTATCCTAGTCCCGCCCTCCTACAGGATATCCGATCCTATCCGGCCTGGTTACCGGCGTGAATAGGAACGGGATTTTGGATACATTTTACACACTTCCCGCAACAATCACAACATCCATGGATTACGTGGGATTCGAACCCACGACGACAGTGATCGCCTGACTCAAAGCCAGCGCCTAAACCACACGACCACCGCCGCCCCTATAAGCAGGGTTTCTTCCTTATAATTCAAAATAGGCCAAGCAAATAAGCGAAAAAAATACCTTGTTGCGGACATCGAATCATCGGGCAAGTGACCCGGATTTTTAGGAACATAGGCCTACAGAAACAAGACGTATAGGAAGACCCCACGAGACTATAAACATTAGGCATTGTTATTAACAATTAAACGTAAAAAATGCACGTTTTGACTATTTTCTTTTTGACTCACCATCCTCTAGGCCGCAGGGATGAGCAACCGTTTTTTGGGTCGGGCCACTTACAATTCTGAAAATTTTGTTCGGGCCGCATATGAGTGTTTTCTCGTTTGATGTTCTATTTATTAGTTGAATAGGAATAGGTTTGCAGGGGCTTGGCGGGCCGCACGTTGCATGACGAGGGGCCGCATGCGGTCCGCGGTCCGCGGGTTGCTCATGCCTGCTCTAGGGAATTAAAAGACCTTTAAAATGTTTCTAAACCGACCTCGATATCTTTATTTGTTGCTGAGAAAAATGGTATAGAAAGTCAAAATCGACACATTCTTTGTTTAACAATTGTTATTGTAATATTGAACCTGCGAGTTTGTTATTCAGTAAAAAGTCGGGGATTATAATGCTTAATATGTGGTAAAAATTTCAGATCGATTCATCAAATAGTTTATTGCAAAATTCAATTTGTTTATATTTTTGCAATTTTTTTGCAATAACCATCAACGCACAAAAATAAAAAATTCGCGATTCTAAGCTCATGGTGCCACAGAGAAATATTGTTTCTATCGATATCAATTGATGAATATAATAAAAAGCAAATTTAAGTTTATTCAAAAAATTAAAGAAGAAAAACAAATTTTATTTTTATTTTGGCACCTTATGTCATAAGCAATATCTCTGGAAATTGTTGACGAATTTTGATGTTTCTTCTTTTGATTTGGGGTACCGTTCTGAGCACATTACGAAGATGCGATTTGTTTATTAATTTATTCATTAATTTATCACCTAATTTGTTGAAACAATGTTTTGGAAAAAAACATTCGCGAAAAATCCATTTTTTTGGTGCGGTTTTCATTGTTAAACATGGAAATTGCTTATATAACTATAATACATGAATCATTGTCATAAAAAGATAAGTTTTAAATTTTTTATATGATAAAAATATGATAAATATGATAAAATAAAAATACACTATGTACATATCATTTGATATAATAATAATAATACAAAATATGTTAATAGTTTTATAATGTACGTTTTATTCAATGCTGAGTGTACAATATTCATCTTATAAGTAAATGGGTTGAGCAAATAAAAATAAAAAAACAAAAAACCTGCAAATAGAAATAAGCTATTCTATTAGTTAAAACATCAAAACTAATAATGAAGCCACTCACTAAACTCGGAAAAATACTAATAAACCAAACGTTTCCCACCGAGAGCGATATGCAATGGTAATATAAAAATGGTAACTCAAATATTAAAGCCTGGAAAAAATATTCCATCGATAGTCATGAATATGTCTACAATAAATAGACGAAACGTCGACAGTTGATAACACAAAGTGTTTTATTTAACTATGGGGAACTCAACAGAACAATCATAGTATCACTAAATTAAATGTGAACAACTCATGGCAACCTATCACCTATCTGGAATAACAATACAACCAAAGCTCAATGGACCAAAAAGTTAATTCCTTATATAAAACCGTGGTTCTACTGCAAATTTCGGAAAACAAATTACGTCTTTTCTCAATTTCTTATTGGATATGATTGTTTTGGCAAGTTTACTTACAAAATTAAAAAAGTGAAACAGATAAATGTATTTATTGTGGAGACTATGATGATCCCGAGCACACCATTTTTATTTGTTGGATGTGGACGTATGATATACTAGAATTAAATGTATCAATATCAAAGCATAATATAATTAATACAATGCTTAAAAATAAGAGAAATTTTGATATCATATTTAAATGTATAAGTAATATTATGAAAGAAAAAGAGCGTATAAGTCAAGGTTTGGATCCTTCAATTAAAAAAAAACTCTCCTCTTCTTAAACCTGATGTTATTTTTTGCAAAAATTATGCACAATTTTAAACCACCTTTTGGTATTAAATAATTAATACTGTTGGTCTTCGAAGATCATGGTTTCCTAGTGAGACTTAGCCGAAGACACAGTAACATCGGAAGACAGGGTTTTTTAGTGGGTACCAAACGGATCCCCACAGTATCAATTTTTCTCTATAAACAATTTTTCCCTGTATAAAAAAATTGTTAAACAAAGAATTTGGCCATTTTAACTTTCTATACCATTTTTCTCAGCAACAAATAAAGATATCGAGTTCGGTTTAGAAACATTTTAATTGTCTTTTAATTCCCTCGAGGATGGTGAGCCCATTTTATCCAAAAATAACTTAGTTTTTACTTGAGAGCAAAAATAGCCAAAAAAGTGCATTTTTTGACGTTTAATTGTTAACAACAGTGCCTAATGTTTATAGTGTCGTGGGGTCTTCCTATACGTTTTGTCTCTGTAGGCTTATAGTCTATTCTATAGTATTAGGTACTTAAAAATCCGGGTCTCTTGCCCGATAATTCGATGTCATGGCGAAATCCCTAATTGATTGGTCTAAAATGTTATTTCCTGTTTATCTAAATTTTGAATATGCGTCTCTCTTTTATTCTAAAAGGGACATTTTTTACAAACTTCTTAAGTGTCTTTTATAAAAACAACTTCAATGGAATGTGGAATTCTATGTTATCTCAAGTATATACTGATGGTAGCAAAATTATGTGTTACCGTTGATTGAGGAAATTCTTCAATCAACGGTGTTACGTTAATATTTTTAGTATAAATTTATTTTATTTTTCTAGGGTTCCTTGCAATCATATCTTTGAATTATTAATAATGAGAGAGAGAGAGAGAGAGAGAGAGAGAGAGAGAGAGAGAGAGAGAGAGAGAGAGAGAGAGAGAGAGAGACGCAATTTGACTTACATCAAATAGACTACTTTACTAATCAGCCAGTATCTTTTGTAAGCAATTTTAGTCACCCTATTTACTTTTTAGACAAGCACTTACTTTTTGACGAATTGAATACAGTTGAGAAATTTCTTATGTCTCGTTCCTGACTTCATTTTAAAAACGTTACATTTGATTCTGCAAATTCCCTTAACTACTTATTTCAGTGACCAGAATACTTGCATACATAACAACGGTATAATTACATATAGATTTATTGAAATGTGTGCAAATTTATCGTATCCACTAGTTATTTTTAAAATTATCAATAACTTATTCGAAGTAAGTTGTAGTGCTTTCTTCTCTTATTTACCCTTATTTATAATTCAAAAATAGAATAATTCGAGCACTGTCCATTACAATTGCGAAAGTATTTAATTTAACGAACAAGTAGTATCCCTAGTTATTTTCGATATAGATTAGGTATATTATGGACAAAACGTGAATTATTATTAAATTTTAAATCCAATTAAGTTCAAAATTAAAGAGAATTTATGATATAATAATTGTAGGTACCTACTTTATGAACTGAAGTTATTCTCTGAATAAGGTAAAAAATTCTTAAACGTAATATAATTTCGCCAGGTGACTAATTTCTATTTATCCGTCTAATTAACCAGTTGCTAATTATTATTCCAAATCTAACCGATACCGTAGCCGATCTCGCCTCCACACAGTGAGCGTTCGCACCTGAAAGCCTGCTTGGCTTTCCCTCCGGTAGAGGGCTCATGAGAGTTGCGGGCAACCCGACCAATCGTAGACGAGTTCACGAAACCTTAGTGGGTCCGTCACAAGATGCCGTGAGTACCTGTCTAACGTTCTAACAGCGCTCTAGTGTTACGACGTTACGACAACAACAAAACTGTTCTTTTATGTTTTATGTTTAGTATTCGCTATTCGCTTAGATGTAGCGTAGTGTGTGACGTTTATTTGCGCTAGATGTCAAATAAACAAGTTTTTTTTATTTGGTTTCGATAGTTAATGACGAGTTTGGTGTAGTTAAGTTGACTTTCAAGCTTCGTGTAACGAGTGGCGTTAGTTAGTTTGGAGGTTATGTCGGATAAGTTGTTTCTTTCAAGCTAAGCATGTTGCTTCGGTCCCGCTAATCAAAAAGGTATTGAGAAGTGTCGTCGTATACCACTACCGATCGTGTTAAATGAATCGTTGCTTCGTTTAGTGTCTGCTTTGGTTATTTTCTCCCTGTGTCGTGTTTTGATGACTCAAATGAAATCGAGTCGTAGTAGAGTCACTAAAAACGTCGTCTTTGCATTGAATTAACACCGAGTCGAGATGTTTCCAGTAGGAAAAGTGCTTTTAAGTTTCGTTTCTCGTTGATTCTAACAGTCGTTTGTAGGTTATGTTTACGTTTTCATGTTTCGTACTCCGTCGTGACGAAGAAGTAGAAGAAGAAAAAGCATACTTTTCCGGACCTGTTCGTAGCAGTTCCGTAGAGATTCCGTAGCAGAATCCGTAGAGTGAACCCTCTCGGCGCATTCATAAAGGTAGGAATGCTTTAATTTCTCTTGGGAAGTGCGGAAAAGTGCCCGAAAGGTCCGTTTTTAATCGACAGGTTTGGTTTAGCGTGGTAATTGTAGCGATTCAGTGGCTTACTGGGGAGTTTACTATGACAGGTTATGCGGAGATTTCCTGGCACTTTTCAGGCTTTCCTGTCATTACTGACGATTTAAAATGGACACGGACTGCGATCAGGTAGAATGGGTTTCAGTGCGATTTTGTCTATTCCGAACGAGTGTTATATTCCGTGAGAAAAGTCACATTCTGAATCTACTCATTTACTGAAATACATGTTGAGCATGTATGAGGTGTCGCTTAGGATGTGAGCGATTTCGTGTTTTTCGTGCCTTAAAGATTTGATAGTGACTTCTCAAATATACCTTTAATACACATATTTTGCTAGGGTTAAATAGGTTGAATATTTGAAATTTCGAATTTGTGGTGGTTTTAGAAGTCATGAAAAAATCACATTCTAATCGCCGCCTTATTCTAAATTTAATGTGCTATTAGATGTTATAAGGGCATCTTAGAATGTGATCGTTTTCGTGGATATATGCTGGAATTTCAGGGGTGAGTGGGGTATCGTAATTTTCAGGATGTACCGTTTTCAGGACGGCGTGAAACTTCTAATTAAACTTTTTCGGTAATTTTTAATATTAGGGTTGAAAGTTTCGAGCTAAGGGGCAGTTTTAAACGGTCTTTTTGAATGTTTCTTTCAGAAATCACGGTCTTTAGGCCCTTTTACCACATATGACGCTATAGGAGATCAATTATGTGATTGACGCCTGAATTTACAGTAGGAATCGAATTTTGATTGGCGTGGGGAATATTTTAATTTTCAGGGTGTTTTCAGTTTAATGGCATTTTTCGTAAGGTAGCATTAGAAATCACATTCTTAAAGACTTATAGAAAAATCACTTGTTGAATATACAGGAATTGTGTAGAATGTGGCTGTTTTATAAACTGGAGAATTGTTCTGGAAATGCCTACAACATACATAAACCCTTGTAAAATTCCCTGGTAATTTCATTTGGTAATTATCGAAACAGCTTATTAATTTGACAGTAATCCAATATATTTTTGGTGTCCCAATTCTTGACAAAAAACTCACACTAATCTTCTTTGTATAGGTACTTAAACACACATTGATCGTAAAATTTGGCGCCCCACGCTGTTTCGTGCTTTAAACATTTGGTGCCAGCTTCAAAAATGTCATTAAAACATAGCTGATGAACTGAAATATATGGGAATGATTAAATTGCCAATTGACTGGTGTGGTAGTTTTACAAGAAACCACTATACCACAGAATCCACAGTTAGTCATAGCACATTTGTTTTTTAAAGGCCATAAAACTGGGTTAAAATGGTAGGTAATCAGTCTAAGATAATAAGGGAAATGGTACAATTCGTCTACCTCCATTTTGTAATTAGGAAAACATCACGATCTAATAACCACCATACAAAATACCTATCAGGTGTTTTAAGGGTAGCTTCTGATATGCCAGAATTCCACGGAAGAGTTACCACTTGTTTTGGCGACCTTTTGAAACCCATGAAAGTTTCGAGTTATGGAACAGTTTTAACAGGTTTTTCAGCAAATATGTTGATTAGGATGTAACCTTTTTTATGAAAAACCTAAATTTTATTACAAATGCCCGCGTAAGGGCGAGTCTAGTATTTCAGTTCTCTTCCTTTAAGGCTGAAAGGTTGTTATTGTTAATATGAAGTTTCAGGTTAAAAGATTGGTTTTTGGCCAATTATATCTTGAACTGCACCAAAGCGCGCTTTGAGTACATTTGTTCTGCTATGAAACTTTGATGAGAATATGTTTCAAATTTGAAA
Source organism: Cryptocephalus moraei (assembly GCA_946251905.1). Taxonomy (NCBI): domain Eukaryota; kingdom Metazoa; phylum Arthropoda; class Insecta; order Coleoptera; family Chrysomelidae; genus Cryptocephalus; species Cryptocephalus moraei. The sequence continues at coordinate 29,279,762 of OX276458.1, read as the reverse complement.
GCTTTTTGCGCAGCAAATAGGGAATTTTCATTTTCGGGGTTGTTGCTTAAGTTTTTGGTATTTTTGTTTAACTATCTTTGTAAAGCACATTCTAATTAATCGACAATGGATAGTAAAACACTTGTTGATCACTGACATATGAATTACGAACTAGATCCAAAACTGATCACAAGGTACCTACCTAATAACTGCCTCAAATAACAAGTAACAAGTAATAAAGCTCTTTGTTAAATAATGTAATTTAGTTTATGGTGTTTATATTTCACGAAAAACGTCACATTTTAATCATTCTGACTTATTGAAATACTGTTACGCATTGCCTGTTTATCGTCTTGTAAAGCTTTGTTATTAACTTCCAAGAAGACTTTTATAGCCGGCACTTGACCGGTTCAAACGTGCCGGTTTTACAATTCCTGAAAAAGAAGCCAATCTAATCGCGTACTAAAACAAAATAATATTTCAAGTGTGACTGCATGTCGAATACGTCGTTCGTTTTGGTGAATGTGCCAGAACATCAGAAGCTAGTGGATTATTTTATAGATTTCAGGACGTTTCAGTACGTTTTCTTTTTTATTTGAAGTACTTTTACGTGAGGGGTAATTTCAGACTTGGTCTGGAGTAGGTAATTACCCCTTTAATGTACATTCTAAGCCCTAATGTTTCTTGATGAAATTTCGTCGAGTGCTCGCTTTCAGTGATTTTTTATTGAAATCACAATCTAAATTTTATTCCTTTATTTTTTTGTTTCACTATTTTTCATAATTTCCTTTTATTACGCATTGAAAACAGAGTTGCTAGATTTACCCGCAAGAGGTGCATGCGCAGTAGTTGTAGATAGTTGTAGAGAGGGCGCCAGTTACCCATTGGCAAAAACTGTGGTGCCAACCTATAGGTACTTTTCGGATTTATGCCGCGATCCGACCAATCGAAGCCGGCCGTTATTCGTCCGCTACTGCGCATGCACCACTTGTAAGTCAAGCAACACTGATTGAAAACATCCTTTATGATTGTTTCAGGCCTGTTCGAGTGTGTAACAGGCCAATTTTGGGATTATTTTGATTTATTATTGATTTATAATTCAAGTCATCTGACTTGTAATTGTATTAGTCAATCCTTAGAATGTGACTGGGTCTACTTTCCTTCAGAGAGCTGCAGTCAGTATGTCAGGTCGTATACCTGCAAAATCTGAAGGCCTTTCAGTAAAATAAATAAATGAGCGAAGTATTCACATTTAAAATAAATTTTAGTTTAAAATAAATAAAAAAACACGATTTAATGGTAAAACAAACGAAAACCGTAATTTTTTTTTTAGAAATAATAGTATAATTGACGAGAAAATAGATGTTATTGTAATAAAGCGTGGGGGTGCTTCTTGTACAATAATTTTATACTAATCGTACTGATGAAATATTTTTAACAGTACCTACCTATATTTCAAGCACCCCACACTTTATTACAATAACATTTATTTTCTCGTTAATTATACTATATTATTTCTAAAAAAAAATATTTTTAACTTTTTAGGTTGATTCACTATTAAAGCGTTTTTTTTTTTAATTTTTTTAAACTATAATTTATTTTTCACTTTTTAGTTCGATTTATCAGCTTGTCTTATTAGCCCAATCTGTGTAGTCATTTTTTGACGTTTTACGACATTAATTCAGTACCGGATGCGAGTGGTCAAATGTTGTAGGCTCTGATTAGTTGATCATGCCTATATAGTTTTAAACATTCAAAAAGTGTGCATTAACAAATGGGAGGGGTCCAAAGTTAACAAAAAACAAGTTTTTTGATTCTACAAAGCAAAGTATGCATTTTGGCAAGAAAAGTTTCAAATATAAGTTGTAGAGAATTTGAAAACCTACAATTTAAGCTGTAGCACGATTAATAAGTATGCGAAGTTTCGAATTAATCTAACGTTTGAAAGTGAGTCAAAATCGAGTTTAGAAGAAACAAACCACAAGTGAAGCCAATATAAAGCGGTAAAAAAACGCAAATCACATTCTAACACAGTTTTATCTAAATTGTGACTACTTTAGTGTTTCACAAAATTAAGAATTTTCTTAAAGAAACTTGAATGTTGTACAAATTTACTTCAGTAGGTAATACTTAAATATGGATGTTTAACCGATCCTTTAAACAATTTACAATAAACTCACACATTCTGCATTCTAATCCTTCAAATTTTGGGTTCAACGAATACTTTTAAAGTGCAATTCAGCAAAATATGATCCGTCTTAGGTATCGGAGAAATAATACTTTTCTTTTAGAGGGTTCAGGCCGCATTCTATTTCACATTTTATTACCTGGTGAAAGACTAAATCCTGACTGTTTTCGTGTTTGAAACAATTAAGTACTTTATCGAAAATCTCGTGCCAATAATGTATTTATTATAAAGTGTTACTTTGAATAGTTTTCTAAAGTTTCCCTTTTTGTACACTACAATTTGCGACAGACTTCACACTTAGACTGTGATCCTTTTTTGTATTATTACACAATTTCATAAAAGAATCAAAGTAGGCACATTTTATTGCAAAATTCAATAGTTTAACATGTAATGGGTTGTGTTAATTTCAGAAATTGACCTATCTTGACTTATATCATAAATGTAATTTACACTCAATTATTAAGTAAGTACACTCAATTTGGAACTTCAAAATTCACCCAAATGAAGTGCCGCCTAAACGAATAATTAATCGATTGGGTAAGATTTAAATGGTGAATGAATTAAAGTAATTGCTAAGTGCTAACCTTATATTCCTAATTTCCTAGGTAAAGGCCGTTCCAGTGTTGTTAATTAATTTGTTCATCTCTGTTTTACGTTACCAGCATGGATAACTTAATGAACAATGCTTGCAAATTGATAAGTACTTGCCAGTGCTATGCTATATGTACTTGTATTGTAGATTCAAGGTGTACATACAGTATAAAAGCACAAACAATTTAGTTACATACAAGAAGTGTATGTAATTCTGAAATTTTTTAAGAAGAGTTTCCATAAGATGAATTTCACTATATTAACTAAAATACAGTGTTGTATTTGCTTATGCTATGAATCGTTTAATAATATGGCAAATGTTTCAGAATTTATATAAGATTACAACTTTATTTTACTTTTTTATTTATTTTTATTTATTTATTAAACAACTTAGAGATTGCTCAGACATATCGATTTTGTGAGGATACCATTATACATATTATGCCTTTTCCACTAGCATATGACAAGCATAGAAGTGACAACGGTGGCTTGCTACATTCCAGTGATTCTCAAGTTATGTACTGCATTAAGATTTTATGCAACAGAGGGGTGAATAATAGATAATTAAAAAACTTTTAATTAGTCATTGTTTAATAGAAATTTGCAGAGCACAATGGGATATTTGCATGATGTGAATTGATTGACTTCATATTATTGAAAAAATATTGTGGAGTATTGCCCAGTTTCCCGTTGCTTTGATGGAACACATAAAGAAATGTGCAATCCAGGGTATTCCCAACCCCAAAGGGTCTACCGTAACAGAAAAGGATAAGTGTTAAATGTCCAAGTAGTCCAATCCAAAAGGTTCAGCTCATGATAGTAATAGCAGTGTTATCACGCTAATATTTGTCATGAAACAAATTAGAAGCATTTTACTGGAGGACATGCTCAGTTAGAGTATTTGTATGTACCCATTGTGAATTCAAGTACACCAGCCCAGGAAAGATACATTGGTACATGTAAAGGTACAATAGTAATGAAGTAATGCTTAAAAATGGAGTTAGTGGTGCTTTCATACATCGGCATTTTAAATTCTGAAATTACTACATATCAAATAACCTACAAATAATAGTAGATAATGATGATGATGATCCCTTCAGGATGAAGTCAAAATTTTCAAGATTGCATGACAATTTAAGGGAAGACTGCATTTATCTTATTTAATGTCAAAAAAAAAGTAAAGCTGCAAATGAGATATTATTGATTGTATTATTTTATTACCAGTAACTAGTATAAATGAAACGTACTTTTATTTCCATAATCCAACTTTCAACTCTGATCGTAATCTCTAGCATGTAGGTTGATCATCCAGTTCTTGTAGCCTGCGCACACGTTTCATCATAACTGCCAATTCTTCCTCAGTGACAGTTCTTATGAGAATGTTGTAGCGAGATATCCTGAAATTCGTCTTCAGGATTCGAGTTACTAAAAAATTTAGATATAATTGTGCATCTAAAATTTTATTCCTTCATATTTGATTATTATTGTTTTCAGACACCTTGATTTTGATTTGTGACGAACGGGATGGGTCATTTTTGAAGAATGTTAGAATATCTAGTACAATGCTGCCGATAGTGTCTCTTTAACTCTATATTTATAATACTTAAGAGACGATCCACTACATCATCTCTTGGAGGTGAATCGTGGACACACCTCTCCTGTACCTAATCTTGCATGCTTTCCTGTGGCGACTTTTCATATTTATATTCCCAGACCTTTTAAAAATTGCGATCCTAAAAACATTCGTGAAGATAAATGATTTAGGTATACACAATTCTTTGGTACTTACATGGTTATTTTTGGCATCCACATTAAATTTCTGGACTAATCCCACCTGAGCCCTTTTTTGCTCGGCAACGGAAGCACAATCGATTTTTTATTTTCAATGACGATACTATATTTTTTCACTCAATTCCTTTAATGAACTTTCTCCTGAGCGCGCCTCTATTCATTGGTAGCCTCCGATTGTGTTAAGAAGAGCACATGTGTAGGTACTTAAACTCGTTTGCTTGTTTGGTTGCTATGGTTACTACAAAATTCGTTCAAAGCAGTGATGGGGGTCTAGCAGAGCATAGAAACTTTATAGTACCTTTATAGTGTCCTGCCTTATGTCAAATAACAATCATTTGTCTTATTATCTAGCTTTTAAGTAGGTATTTAGAAGGAAAATGCATTAGTTTAAATCACTGTTGTTGCTTATATGATGACAACCGATAACACATGAACTAACTTCTATTATTTAACATAATTACTAAGTGCGCCACTTTAATTTTTTGTAAAATAGGTTATAACCTGTTATAATACACACAAAACTGGTAATCTCTATCCGAACTACTAATGTTCAACACCGAATAGGATATTTAGCGACATTGCCTAACATTCTTTTGTCTAATCCTTCTTATATTGAAATTTGTTTGAGTAACTTGATTACGCTTTTTTTGAATTCCAAAATTGAGGCGCACTCACTCTCATTTCAAGAATCAAATTAGTGTGAATGGTGAATGAGCCCCTTAGCATCAGTTAGTCACTTATAAAGTATTTCGGTAATTTAATTAGAAAAAATGTGTAAGCATTGGCTGAAGCTTATAAAGTGACAGTGGTTCTGTTTCAGAACATTGATAGCGATTCTCATCTAGATTAATAAGTAAAGTCACGTTATAATATCGAAACATTGACTTATCTGATAAACTAATGTTTTTCATAAAATGTGACCATTTTTGTTATCAATGTTGCCCAAATTAGGGGAAATCTTACAGGTTACTTTATCATCATAATTTCTGTTTTGATATGATATGACCGTTTTGTGAACTCCCACAAATTGAATCAATAATTTTGGTAAATTCTGAGTTTAGCAATTTTCTTAAAACTGTTTCACTGAATCACATGGTAATTAAATAACTGTCCTGTGCATTACTAAAGCTGAATCGAAAAATCACAAAAACCTTGATTTTCCTAGTGAGTTACTACCTTTCCAGATCTACCAACCTAACGACCAGCAATTGGGGGACCTCAACTCGACCAAATGTCACAATGGCGAAGTACAACAGGACGAACACGAACTCCCCCCACCTCAATCAAACTCCACCTCCACCCCTAACCCCCAAAAATGAAGGGGAAGGGGGAGACGACGAGAAAGAAGAAGAAAACGGCGACATCCTGGACGATGGGAAAGAACAGCAGGCGGAAGTAAACAAGCCCAAAAATAAGAAAAAGAGAGGGAAAATCAACACGCGGACGACAGCCGCCACGAAACAGCTGAAGAATAAACTTAAAAAGGTCGGTCAGAAGAACAAGAAGGCGAAAAAACCTAATCCGAAAACATTGAAATTGATAAAAAACGGCCTTAAAGAATCTCAAAATATTCAGAAAAGAAAGAAGAAAATCGACGAGACTTCTCAGTCTATGATCAGCCTGACGATTCCAACAGGGGGGGAAGAAACAAAGGTTAATAAAAAAAAGAAGAAAGCCGTTAACAACAGACAACCGACGTTACAACAGAAAAATAAAAAGAAAGGGGGGAAAATGGGGGTTACAGTAGTTCAGGAAAAAGTACGAGAAGAAATGGTTAAAGAAGAACGAGTACAAGAAGCAATGATGGAAGACTCTTTAGAAGAAGTAATGAAAGACTTGAGTTCTTTAATACAAATTGAAGAAAAAGAGGACAGTAATGATGATAGAAAGAAGAAGGGCAAAGTCAACGTGAAGAAGAAGAAGAAAATCGAAGAGATCGTACAAAACGTGAAAGCCGAACAGGGAGACTCTGACGAGGATAAAGTTAAGGTAAAAGGAGAGGAAACATTGGAACCACCTGTGAAAAAACTAAAGACTGAAAACGTAGCAGACGAAGAAATGAGAAATGAAAACATTGATGTAGTAATTAAACAAGTCAAGAATGAGCAAGACGGGGGAAAAGCAAAACTTAGAAACGATACAGATAAACACAAGCGCAAAACATTTACAGCAACTTTGAAAATGAATAAACTCAACGATTCCCCGAACATTTCCGAGAATTTTTCGAAATTAGTTGCTATCCTAGATTTAGAAGTTAGGAGATCGATAATACAACAAACTGTAATGTCGATAACAACACGCAGACACAGTTCAGACCATAACATAGACCCAATGTTCAAAATATCTGACCCGAACCTCAAGTTTGGGATCTCTAACGCCAAGGACGAAGATCCCAATCTTAGGTTTGAGAAGGAGAAAGGGGGTCAAAACCAACAGAATGACGTGACGGCGAAATCGTCAAAAGCAGCAACGAAACCCCAGAAGCTTCGTAGGAGTTTCCGCTCCGTGCAATCTGACCGAATATTACGTAACGGGAAACAAAGGAAATTTCAAATTTTCGACAGTTTAGAAACGGAAACTGCCAGGCTGAAGAGGAGGACGAAAAAAGCGATGGTATCGCAATTTCCGTCGGAAAAGAGCTCTGATAATGAGTCTGAGAGTAGTTCCGTGTTCGGCAGTGAAGAGATCAAAGTGGAAGACTCTGGCTTTAAGACCGTAGACTCCGATTTTAAAGTTTTTGACCCGAAGGTCAAGACTTTGGAGTCAAACTTGGTAACATTAGACCCTGACTGCAAACCTATGGCGGCTAAATCGGAAAACACACAGGTCTTGGACTCTAACAGCAACACTAATCTTAAAATGGAAGCAGAAGCAGAGGAACCCGAAGACGAGCACAACCTCAAAACTCTGCCGCAAAAACAGGAACTGTTGGATATAATGAAGAAAGCATTTAATAACTCAGAACTCAACCTCAAAAATTTAGAACCTGATTCCAAAACGGAAAACGATCTCGTCACACTTCCAGGTCCCTCCAAAATAGATTCCGACGACGTCCCACAGGCAGACCCTGACGCGAAAATCGTGACTGAGATAAATGTGGTCATGGAATTGGCTGATCCCAAACTCAATTTTGAAGCTCCTAGCCTTCAATTAAATGAAGAAAAAGAAGAGACTGAAGACAACCTCCCGCCGATTCTGGAGAAAAACGAAGAGGGCGCCGTCAACGAACTGAAGGCCGAGAATGGAAATGAAGAACCTCCGAAATTATTTTTCTACAAAGGAGAAGAAGTAGGAAAAGGAGAAGAAGGCGAGGAAGAAAATAATAATGAAGAAAAGTCTGAAGAAAAGGAGAATATTTTACAGGTTAGTCAATAAATTTCGAGTATTCTCTTTAAATATTATGAATCTGCAGTTTTTACATTCTTACCTTTCCACTGATGTATATTTTCCACCATGTAAACTTTGAAATCACTAATTAACTAGCAAAATAGCCATCATTTCAAATATAATTCTTATATCTTAAAGTTTCTCATTGACTATTTTATATTACTTGTGTTTATCTCCTTCAGGCTTTAGGCTTACAACGTCTTAAATCTGTAAAAGAGAAATCCGCCAAAAGTGACATTATGACATCATCGCCGTCTGGAACGTTGAAGACAGTCATAAAACTGCATTCCAAGGAAAGGAAAAAAAAGAGGAGGTTGAAGATGGCGTCTAAGGGCAAAGACGGCGCCGAGGTAAAAAATGTCTCACTGTCATTCAAAACTAAACATTTCTTTTGGAAATCACTATTGTTGGTGTTTTTTCTTAGGTATAATTATTTATTTCTTAATTTTCAGGGACAAAATGGCGGCGAGACCTCAGACGGTGCGCACTATCATCATCATCACCATCACAGAACTAACAGATTTAACCAATTCGGTAAATGGGACTTTTCTGGTAACTTTTCTAGTGACTAAAAACTGCAACTGGCCTTGGCAACAACTTTCTCTAACCTCTAGTAACATTTCCATGCTTGTTCTGGTGGAAGCTAGAAAAGTTTATAGTTTTCTTAAATGGAACTGTACCAAATACGTGTTAAACTATGTTTGTGTTAGATGTTTTATTGTTTGCTTCAAAAGGTTTTCCAAAAATCCATGCGTGTGTAACATAGGGTTTAACTGTTCTAAATTGATATTTAAATGAGAGCATTTAGTTTGAAGAATGCCACCTTAATACAGGTCATCTAAGACGAAAAACAACTTCCTCAGTCCTGATCCCTCCACTCCTGAGCAAAGTCTCCCATAATTTTCCAGGTTTTCGATCCTGTGCCTGTCTTATGCAATTTTTCTGAGGTCTACTGATGCTCCTTTTCATTTGTCTCTATATCCTGTCTATATCCTGACATGCAATATGTGCCGCTTATTATCACTTCAGGCATGCAGTTCTCTCTACATCAGTTGGCCTTGTTCTGCATCTTAATTCAATATTTGTTACTTTTCACAAATGTTTACACCAATCATTGCTCTTTGCGTTACTTTCAGTTTTTCAGAATTTTTCTGAGTTATTATCATCGTTTCCATTCCATATGTGGCCACTGGCAAAATACAGCTATTATCAACTTTTCTCTTCAGGTTTATTGGAATGTCTGTGTTTGCCAATACGTGCCGCATTTTTCCAAAACCTGTTCAAGTTAAAGTGATTCTTCTATTAACATGTATTTTCTATAATTCTATTTTGTAATCCTGAATAATATTATCTTCTTCATTTTCGCTTATCATTTTAAACAACTAGTAAACAGTTCTATAAATGGTACTGTTCAACTTAGAAATTCTATAACCCCTTTCTACTTTCGCTTGTTTTTTGGTACTTTTCACAACTAATTTCTTTCTGATCTTTGATTTCATAACCCTAATTGGTACATTTGAGCTATAACTCAATGTTTGACTCAAGACTTGTGTTATAGACCCAGCCTCTACTGACGAACCGACTGACTCTGATGACCAAAACGGCACCCAATTCAGAAATGGTACCATCTCCGACAAAAGCCAGAACGGCTCCCAAGTCGGTAGGTACAGTCTTAAGGGCCAAGACAACGCCAAGTACAACCTCAAAAGTCACCAGACGCAAGACAGCGCCAGGTATAACTTGAAGAGCCAAGACAGCGCCTCAGTCAAAGAAGGCGCTCGGACATCCGACAGCGCACCTCTCGCCAAAGACGGCGCCATAAAGGCTCTTGTGATACCCGAGAAGGCCTCCTCGTTTAGCATCCACCCGGGACGTTTATGCAAAGACGAATGCTCATATTGCTTCGGCAAGTTCGGCCTATTCGACACCCCTTGCCATGTGGCGCAAATGAAGAGTGTAGAGAGGCAGGACAGAATACTGGCAGGTAAGGGGATTTCTTGTTTATGAACGTACCGTACATGGTACGTGTATATGTTATTCGCAATAGCCGAAATCGGCCACTGCCAGAAATTTTTACCCACAATAACCACAACGCGTTGTGGGTGTAGCAGTTTACCCACAATGCGAATGGAAACGTTTTTCCGAACAGTGGCGTTGTGGGTAAACTATGCTACCCATGACACGAAAAAACGTTCGACGCGATTTTGTTTTTCATGCGGAACGTGCGATGTATTTGCGAGAGGGCAAGGGTAAATCGCCCACTGCCCGAAATTTTTACCCACTATATACAGATCGTTTCTACAGAGTCGCAGGGTGGGATAAACGTGAGAGCGAGAGAAAGGCCATATATTTCTCGTTTGCTAAACAGAGAACGAAGTTTTGCGATGTTGCTAGCTCGCGAAACATCACATTCATCCGCTCTGCACACATCCGAAAGTGTAAAGGGATACTCGACGGCGATACGCGTTGACTTGGACGGCCTGCTCGGCCGGCAACGTTGCAAAACATCGTTCTCTGTCATACTAACAAATTACTATAAGTTTCTCGTTTGCTCTTGTTGATTTCCCACCATGCGTTTCGATAGAAAAGCTCCATATATATGAACATGTACCATATATATACCATATGTCTTGTTTCAGCCGAGAAACACTTGACGCGAGATTCGTGCCTTTGCGACGCATGCTATCGGCATGTCGACCGCAAGTCGTCGACCATTTTGACGTCTTTAACTTCCATTTCGACCGATCAGGGCGCCCCCGCTCCTATGACGTCCTCGACTGCGAACATCATGACGACATGTGCAATGTGTAAGAGGCGATTGGCCAAGGACCACTCGGCACAGGTTCTAGACGGTGAGTGTTCACGGAAACATGTTATTTGAAAGCAAAGGGCATATTCGTAAATTCAGCAATTGAGGATGCGCATAAAGTGCACTTCTATAGAATCGTTCATAAGTTATGGATGGATCAGCGCACAAATTCAACCATTGCGTTCGTAATTTCAGCATATTTGCATCGAATATCAGTTCAGAAAATCAGAAAATAACAAAATGGAAATAATCTTGATGAGCTTCCAATAGAAAATAGAAGAGATGCTCTATTTAAAAGACTAGGGAAATGGAAAGAAATTAACTTAAAGCATTATTAGAAGTATGATTATTAAATTTTTCGAGAAATCGTCTATCGGGTAAACAGTTTACATCAGTTTGTAACTGTTAAACACGGACGGCAATTTTAGTTGATTAGAAAAAAAAATTATTAAGATCGTTTTACACATAGTCGATCCACTAGTTTTGACACTTGTATGAACTTTTATGATTACCATAATCGTGAGTGTGCACGTTAAAAGAAAGTACTAATCAAAGTTGGTACAAAAAATATGACTAAACACTTGTTCGCAGTTTGGTACAAGATGTCAACAAACATATTTATTATTTATTGTTAAGATTATTACTCATCAGTAAATCGTGTGGGACTCTTTTCAGTTCCAAATAAACATCACATTCTAAACACTTTTATTTATTACTTTCAAAATATGATACATAAATACATATTAGTACATAAGACACACTACATAATACACACAATACTATTCATAAATATATTCAAAATCAGCTAATTAGTAATCATTTTTTATGATCTCGTTATCCATACATGTTGGAAGGAGGGGACTCTGATCAAACCATACGTTTTGTAGGACAAATATTTTTTTCAGTAACATTAATCATTTTCTTAAAATTTAATAAAGAAAAACACAGTTAGTAATAAATTTTTGGGAATCGTCAAATCGACATATTTTATCTCTGCTACCCCTGTTTGCTACCACAATCGAGAATTTTTGTAAAAGAAGAGTTGTGCATCTCATCAAAATGGAACTACTCACTGAAAATTAGTTTGTTAGTAATAAATTGTAAAAGTGGGTCCCAGAATCCTGGACTTTGGATGCCTGCATTTTTTAAATAATTAGGCATTTTTTTTAGCAACAACAATATGAATTTATTGAGTATATAACCCCCTAGAAAATATTTAACATGTAATCTAGGGAATGCTGTGTCAGCGTACCTTCCTCTGCTCAAGGTAGTCATTAATTATTACTATAAAATCAGCTTAATTGTAGTCATAGTAAAATTCGGCTGATTGTAGGCCCATGATTATCATCCATAATTATTCATACATCATTCACTGTAGTCTTAATACAGTAAAACGAGGATGAAGCAGAGTGAATCGAGGTCCGTTGTAAGGACCAAATCTAAGATATTGCCTGTTTGATTAGTTAGGTAATTAACTTGATACAACTAGGTGTTCAAAATCACAGCTGAAACTCTGGTAGGATGATATTAGAGTGTTTGGTGGCAAATACGCAACCAATTAGTATTGCTCTTGATCCTGTGACAACCTTAAGCAATATTGCTCAATATTGTGAATGAACTAATCTTAGAACTTAGCTCTTCTGTATGTTTCCAAGTTTCATATCGGTGAAATCACAGGTTGATCAAGTTTCACTTAAATCTGGAACTGAGTAATAATAACGTGGGCAATTTTGTTTGCATACATCAAAAGCCATTATACTAATTCGAAAGTTTATAGTGCGACTTTCAATTTGTGATTAATGAAACTGGGCAGTTTCAGTGATTCTCGTAATACAGGAATTACTATGATGTTTTTATTTTGATTTTTGTTCAGATGCAGAGGAGGTTGGTAAGGCCTTGGAGGCAGAAGGAATGCCCCTGTTGAATAAAGAGATGGATTCGGAGAAGGCGTCAGTGTGTAAATTATGCAGGTAAATACATTTCATGATTAAATATTTAGTGTTTCATGAAAAAAGCTTGGTGTTAAACCATCGAGAAATAACCATTTCCACATGTCTTCGACTCTTTTCAGTCACTTCATCCCAATGCTAGTTTTTATTTAAATACATCTGACCGACAAGTAAAATAACTCTTAAGATTTACCATTGTCAGTTAGATTTATTCACTGTTTTGTGATGATAATAAACACTATATCAGTAATGGGTAATAAGAAGTCTGATAATTTTTTTCTAGGTGCTTCGCTTCGATAGCGCTGAAACCTAGAGAGGAGAGGGGTGAAAATTCCGCGTTCTTTGACGAATACAAAAAGAGGTAAGTTTTCAAACGCCCTGTATTTTAAGTTGATTTACCATAAAGTTTATTCCAGCAATCAGAAAATCATATTACAAACATTAATGTCTGTGTTAAGTGTATGGAAAAATATGTTAGCGACTAGAAATAACATGTTTGAAACATCAATTTTTGCTTGCTTGAGCAAACCTAACTTGTCCAAAAATTATTTTCCTAGTCTTAGGGATTAGTTTCGCCATAGCCAGTTAACCAGTTGGCGATTAAAATATGTGTCACTAAATCTGATCAATGTTGATGAAATATTCCTACGTTAATTAAGGTGAAGGTGGCCTAAATAATTAGAAATATACCCTGCAAGTCATAAAAATATCCACTACACATAAAAAAATTAATATCCATAAATCGTTTAGTAAGTAGGGATAATAATATTACATTATGCAATTATGGATTGTTGTAATCCCTACTGTTGCCTTGCTTTATATGTAGTATGTACTAATCAATCGATTAACTGTACCGAAAGCTGAGGATTAGAATTTTCAGATATATCGTATTTAGGTGGTATGGTCATTCCTACTAGTTTAAGGGCGAGTTTTGTAATACATTCATTTTTAGAGCGTCGGCATATTTTTATGTAATTCGCCATAAATATTGGGCAATAATATAATGTGTCAGTTATTTTTTCCTAGAATCTGCTGCAGTTAATAGGTTTTAATTATTTTATTAATATATTTGAGGAACCTATTCAATATTTATGTATCTATCGTGCAAAAGTCCTGTTATATAGGGTGCTCCGCATAAGAATTAATACTAATTGGCCTATAAAGAGACTTAAAATATGACAATTTATGCAACTTATTACACCCCTGTGGACTTTTTAGAACTTCTGAGTGGGGCTTCAAATTAAAAAAATCTATTTCTTTAACTTCGGGGAGTCAAATTTGATACCTATACCATTTCAGTGCACTGCATGTCATATTTTATGAGGAGTAAACATCGTAAAGGATTGATGAGGGGTAATCCACTCTTACAATTTTACAGAGCTTTTTGGCTTGTACAAGGGATTAAGAATGGTAATAAAAAGGGACAATTGGAAAAACATGTCAATAGGTGATGGAAATTTGTTGTTCAAGTTGAAACAAAAGTTTCAATAACAATGATTTAATGTAAAGCACAATTAACGTAATTTGTAATAAAGAATGCATTAAAAATTATGACAGTTAAATTTAAAGAAATTGTTCCAAATAATTTTTATTTTCTCCAAGGCTCCGTCGTTCTAAAACTACTTCATGGAAATTAACCAAGTCATTCAATATGAGCCCTTTTCTCGCAATGGATCCACTTACAATTTTTAAATAGCTTGACCAACCCCTGTACATTTTATTTTTTCTTTTGTTATGCTCGGTAAATTTAAAGAAATTGTTCTAAATAATCTTCATTTTCTCTAAGACTCCTTAGTTCCGAAACTACTCCAACGAAATTAAATAAAAGTCATTCATTGTAAACCATTTTCTCGTAATGCATCGACTTACAATTTTTAAATAACGTGACCAATCCTTATACAGTTGACCCTTTCTTTTGTTAGGCTCCTCCACTTCAACAACATCATTCGGCTCGATTCAACTGCTGCCGAGCGCCCAATAATACTACCAACCAAAGAGAACCACCAGAAGAACCACCAGAACCTCCAAAAGGTTTACCACGGCCTCCGGAAGAAGACCTCGAAGAAATCGCCGAAGTCAAGTTCTGAGTACTCCGAGAATGAAGAAGAAAGCCAGAAGAAAATCGCCAAACCAAGCGATGGGAACGAAGACGGGAAATTCTTGAACAAGACGCAAGAGAACGAAGCAGAAGAGGAAGAGGTGGAGCATGTCGTCGATTACAAGACACTCATTCCGGACATAAACATGAATTGCGAGGAAGAGGAGGACGATGATGATGACGAGGACGACGAGGAAGAAGATGGAGAAGGAGACAGCGTCAGCGAGGGCTCCGGCGATATATTCAATGACAATAGTAAAACTAAGAAAAAAAAGAAGAAGCGAAAGAGAAAAAAGAAAAGGATGCTGATAGATGGTGCTGATAAGGTTGGTTTCGACATATCACGATTAAAAACAACTTTAGCTCGAAAAAAAAGTCGTTTTTTAACTGCTTGGTACAATCATAAAGCCACAAAAGGAGGATTAAGAGGAGAAGACATTGCATATCTTCACAGTAGTTACCACTTTGTTATCTTTGAAAATATTTTCTAATATTCGTTTGTGTTTCAATACCTTTTTCTAAAATACTTTTACTATTAATTCTCCCTCTATGCATAAAATGACACTAACCAGTAACTCGTAAATTCCTAACATTAGAAATTTGTTGGTATTCAAATTAGCAATACCTCTTATTGTTATTTTATTGTTCTTCAGGTTAGTTTGACAGAGGACATCTTAGCTGTCAAAAAGCTCATCAAGGTCAACCCTTCGATCTCGGTTAGGCAACTTTTCCCCGGAGAGGAGGACCTACCGCTCAATGTCAACATCAATTTCGATGATATCAGAGACCGGACGCCTGAGGGGTGGGAGAAGTACGTCAGCATCGTCCAGTATGACGTCGAGACGAAGAAGTATGTGTTTCTTTAAGTCTTAAGAGATTTTAGAAAAAATAATCTGCCATTAGTCGAGAATAGCTGTAAAAAACATTGTTCACATTTCTGTATGGTAAAATATGTTTTTTTCTGGACAAACTGGACATTTTTCTTTAACAATGTTCTTGATAATTATAACAGGTTGATCAATGTGTAATAGAGCTTCTTGAATAAGGGACTTATAATGCCCTAAACTGAAAGTTCTAGCTAGGGTCCTTTCCAAGGTGGAATCTTGCTAACTCCCTTTTTGTTTCTAGGTTGTGGCACCACTTGCAGAAACCATACGGCAACCAGAGCAGCTTCCTACGCCACTTAATATTACTGGAGAAATATTTCCGGAACGGTGATTTGATGTTATCACCAAACGCGGATCACCGTTCCATTAACTACTGTGAGAGTGTACACAATAGGTTGAGAGCTTACGACAACATCCCCACCAATCCGAAAGGCGAATTAATAACCACCAAGTGCGATGATAAACCTGTTTGGACCAATAGAAAGGAAGACATTGCTGCAAGCAATGAGAAAGAGACACGCAACGCCATTTGGTCCGATAGGAGTGAGTTGTTGTTCTTTTTGAAGTTTAGTTTATCTTTCTGAAGTTTAGTTTGAAAACACCTTTGTTTCTTAGACCAATCAGAGCTGAACCTCACCAAGCTACTGCCAACGACGTCGGTCACCATAACAACAACGAAGCCTGAGCAAACCTCCCGAACGGCGCCGCCTGATAACCCGACGAGAACATCGGCCGGTGGGATCCCGGCGTTGATCTCGCTCAACGTTACGAAGGGCGTCACGAGGAACATCGCGCAGCATACGACAACTCAGAAAATAAAGTTCCCCATCACGAAGAACTGGCGGCCAAACCTGATACCGATTGATGCCACTCAGAGGCAAGAGAGACGCGCGGGGTTAGTACAGGTGAGAAGTTTTCTTCTTTATAAAGACACTATATATGGTGGATATGTCTTATCTCATTTGTTAGATAACATTGGTTTAAACCATTTTCATCTCTTCTAGAAAAATACAAATCCTCTTTTCTCAAACATTTCGATGAACAAGCAAGTCAGGCACAGAATTTCTTCAAAAACCGCCCTTATCTATTTCCGAACTTCAAGACATTTTAAAAACTTATGACTCTTCTGCCAGGTCATCTCCGGCGGTAAACCCTACCACATCACCTTAGAGGACTACAAGAAGATGTGCGCAATAAAACGCAGTTTCGAGCAACGCCAGAGACAGCAATCTAAACCGGGTCAGCCCGACCATCAACTCCTGACCCAGCCTAAACCTGAGAAGGTGGCCAGTCAAGTCGGTAAGCCCAGCAGCCTACCACAACCTGGCAGGTCATATCTGATAACGCACAACGCAAACCTTAAGAAAGGACTGATCATCCAGAAAAAACCTGGCAAACCTGTGCAATCAGGGGAGAAGGACCCCGGCGGATCTGGTAAGTCGGGATGTCATAATTGTAACAGCCAGAGTTCAAGGTTTCCTTCTTCTTCTTCTTCAGACTTCTTCAATCCACTTTTGGACATAGGCTTCTTCGTATCTCTGTCATTTATGTCGATTTCTTGTGATTTTGGACCAATTTTTCCCTACTGTCCTTTTTTGCAACATGTCCGACCCATAGTAGGCGAATCAAATTTTTGTAAAAAACTGTGTAGACGGGTTTGACAGTTGGAAAAGGTAGTTTGAGTTATTACAAGAAGCCTCATCTAGAGGTTCATACATTTTTTAGTGGAACCATTATCAAATAAACAGTTAAAGTGCCAAAATCACTTTTTTGCTTCAAAAACTCCAAATGGCTTAGATTTAGACGTTTGCCGTCAATTGTGAACTTTTAGAGATGAAATAGCGAACTTTTAAAATGAGATTTTCTAAATTAAAATTGCACTATAAATAAAAAAGTTATTACAAAAAAGGATGCAAAATGGCTGTTTTTAAAGATTGTAAATAACTTTTTAATTAGTGTTCGAATTAAGTGAAATGTTTATAATCTGTGAGTTGTAATGTACTTTATAAGTATGCAAAAGGTGGGCTCGATCGGTCGAGTAGTTTTTGCAAAATTCCAATTGTTTATCCCGTTTCTTGAAAAACTTAACAATTTCTAAGTGCTGTCCAGTTGATAGATCTAAATGGATCTTAACAAACTTGGGCTAAACCTCTTCGTAAAGACTTTTATCAACATTCTATGTAAAAAAACAATATTTTTTTAACGTTTATTTACAAAAAGTGGCTTAACAAAACGTATAGATTTTAAGCATAGTAAACATTTACAATAACTTGGTTGGTTTTTGTTCAAACTTTATGGCAATGATTTATTCGAAAACCCGCTTCAACAATACGCATTTAAAATTTTAAAAAAAGCCCACAACCTTTGGGAGCCAAGATAGCCCTTTTTTTAAAAAAAAAATTCACCGTCGCTACAAATTCACCGTCGCGACAATCATTAATATTGAAGGCTAAAAATAACAAGGTTTTTAGAAGAAGAGTTGAAGTTTCCAATGGCACTTTCAGCGTTTAAAGAAACCAAACATTGTTTAAAAAATAGGAAAACGGCTGGCTCTGACGAGATTCCGACTGAGGCACTAAAGCTTATAGAGGAACATATTGGCCTGATAGTTCAACTGTTTAATAGCATCTATATTACAAGTGAAATCCCATACGACTGGTTATCATCAACCCCTTTATTGCTCTGCCTAACAACAGCAAAAAAAATGTGGTGATTATCATTTAAGCAGCCTCATGTTCCACATGCTCAAAGCATTTCTCCGCATCATTCATGCTTGCATTAGACGTTGATGTGAGGAAGATCTTGACGATTCTTAATTCGGCTTCAGAAACGTTTTCGAAATGAACTTTCTCATTCAAAAAGGCCATGACCAACGAAAAGATGTTTTTGCACACTTTATCAATTACTGAATGGCCTTTGACCACATTCAACACGATATATATGTACTTATTGAAATGCTACAGGGTGCTACAGGGTGTTGGGATAAATTATAGAGATATCCGGATAATTAAAAATCTATACTGGAATCAAATGGCACAAGTAAAAGTCGGCAATATTAAAACAGACCATATTAAAATACGACGAGTAAGACAGGGTTGCATACTATCACCCTTGAAGTTCAACTTATACTTCGATCAAATATTTTAGAAAGCATCGGAAGGGATAACACACCTCGGCATCAAAATAAATGGGGAACCAATAACTACAATCAGATATGCGGATGATTCTAGTGAACACAACCAAGGGACTACAATCGCTTATAAATGAAATCGCTGGCATGGGGGAAGGACAAGGTCTTAAAATCAACATTACAAAGACCAAATTTATGATATTCAGCCGGCAACCTCACCATGAAACTACCCTGAAACTTACGGGGAGCCAAATTGAATCAGTCTCTAAGTTCAGATAACTTGTAGGTGTCATTACAGAATATCTAAATTCGCACTGCGAAATAAAGTGCCAAATAGAGATTGCTCGGGCTACTTTAAATAATACGAGATCGGTTTTTTTTGCAATGACAAACTTGAAGCTGAGACAACGTTGAATGCCATGTATGGTTGGTATTACTGTACGGAGTGAAGACATGGACTCTCGAGAACAGGACGATAAACCAACTGGAGGCATTCGAAATGTGGCTTCACAAAAGAATGCGTCATATTCCGTGGACGCAACATGTTACAAACGAGAATGAGCTATGAAGAGCAGACATTGAAAGGCAATTCTTGACGACCGTAAAATGCCGAAAGACATATCTTGGACATATTTTGAGAGGCGATAAATATCGTCCTTTACAGTTTATACTAAAAGTCAAGATTGAGGGTTGACATGGAGTAGGAAGGAAATAACGAACGTGGCTCAGAAATATAAACCGTTCAAAATGAATCACATTTCTATCGAGTCCAACGCTTTATGAAATTCTATTAAAGTTAGATAGGTGGGAACGTTATGCTCTGTCGTTTTTTCTGTCAGAGTATGTAGTGTTTTTAGATAGTCTATGGTGCTGTATCCACTGAGAAAGGCTGGCTGTTCCATTGATTGGTAGGAATCTAGTTTGTTTGACAGACGATTTGTGATGATTTTGGTGAAAAACTTATACATGTGTGAAAAGGTAGGTTAATTGGCTGCATGGTAATCTTCTATATTAGTTACATCGCCATTCATAAATAAAAGTATTACTTCATTGTTATAACATTCCTCTGGAACTCTACTCTCCTGTACACATTTATTTAAAATGAATACAACTGTTTTTTCTACGTCGCTCCAAGTTTCAACATTTCTAATCCTATCTTGCCCATAACATTTTCACTTTAAATAACTGACACCTTTCATAATTGCACCCATAAATCCCTTAAGTCTCTTAAATTAGTATTTAAATTTGCAATCATCCTATTCAGAAATTCCAGGTATATTTCAGAATAAACAGGTAGTCTTATGTTGATTCCGTGGTTTCTGGCAAACAAACTACTATTGACAAATTTTTCAGTAAAAAAATAAATTGCAATTTGAAAATGTAGTATTTTGAATTACATTTGTACATATCAATATTTTTTTATTTAATACTTGGCTCCCAATAGCGGACACCTTCTTATAACGGACAAAATTGTGGTTCCCGTGACTGTCCGCTATGTAGAAGTTTAACTGTACTTTTCAACATCCCACGTAATCCATGGATGTGTTTGTTGCGGGAAGTGTGTAAAATGTATCCAAAATCCCGTTCTTATTCACGCCGGTAACCAGAACGGATAGGATTGGATATCCTGTAGGAGAGCGGGACTAGGATACACACACCCTGAGTCGGTAGAGCACAGAGTGGATCAACTGGGGTGAGAGCCTTAGGGGGTACAACCGTGCTCGAGAACCATGGTTCGGAGTCCACGTTAAACTGTAGGTCCCGTCCAGATTAGCCTTGAAGCAAAAAAGAAGACGTTAACTACTCACACACACGCATACTTTTGAATAATAAAAACATTCAAACACGCAGCAACAATTTTTTTTGCTGTATCTGATAGACATATATCTGGTGAAAAAACTAAATTAACGTTACAAAATGCATGTGCTCAATATCTATGCTCCAGTAAGGACATCAGAGGAAGATATAGAACAACAATATGAAGACATAACAACAGCAAGACATCTCCTTGATTACTCCTGTGAAGTAGAAGTTTTCTTGATGTTTTGCTGATGTTATGTCTTCATATTGTTGTTCTACATCTTCTTCTGACGTCCTTATTGGAGCATAGATGTTGATCACTTGCATTTTGTAACGTTCATTTAATTTTACAACCAGATATATATGTCTATCAGAAACAGCGAAATATCTTGTTACTGCGTGTTTGAATGTTTTTATTGTTCAAAAAACCCAGTCCGCCTTCATGTTCTCCGAGGTGTGAGCCTTTTAGTGTAGTAGGCCCGATTCTAGTGCTCTTGTTTATTTGACATTTTTTACTTCGTGTTCCAGTTCTTCGAGATGTTCTGTTGTTCTCATCTTGCATATGTTATATACCGCCGTGTACAAATCTTGACGTATATCTTTACGTATTATCGAACTTTTGCTCTCCCTAGAAGCCTTACTATCGTCCAAAGTAGGGCTGACTTGCAAAGATTAACTGCTATGATGTCGGTCTCAACTACAGTGAATGTTACTTTTGATCTTCCTTTCAGGTGATCGACAGCCCGACGACCCGGAAGTCGAGACGATCCTCGAGAAGCTCGACAAGCAAGTCGAGAAGCTTGAGGCGAAGCTCAAACAGAAATTCCAGGTGAAGTTACCGAAAATTCCCAAGTCGCTCACTGTGATCCCCCAGACCGTAACCAGGCCGCAGGCGCTAAGGCCGGCGAGTCCTCAAATAGAGATCACTAAGAAGAACACCAAAGCGGACAAAAAGTGAGGTTAGGTTAAGGATTTGTTGCAGAGTTCGAAGGTTCACTGGAAGTGTCTTATATTTTTTGTGTCGCAATGTTTTTCAGATTGAGCGAAAATAGGGTTATATTTTTGGTTGAGTATGACAGGAAAGTTCGATTGTTTTACGCAATGGCCGGATGTTTTGTGATCACCCTGTTTACGCTAATTTGGGTTTTACCGGCGATCTCTTAATTAGTCTAAAACTCTAAACCATGTCAATATTGAGCAATTCCCAAAGTTCACTTTATTTCACGAATGTGATTTGTGATCACCCCATGTATTCCAATCAGAAATTTATCTGGTCACTTAAAAACAACGAAATTTCGCTTTTAAAGCATTTTTTATCAGTACTTGAATGTACTGAGCGGTCGCTAAAAATTGAAATCTGTTATTTATTGCATTTGGTACTGTTGGTCGCTTAAATCAGTCCAAATCAATTTAATGTCATGGAACTTTATAATTTATGTAGGCTTTATACAAACTCTTACACCATGTGATTCAATAAAAGGGGTATAGTCCCTATGGATTTATTATCATGTACTTTTGAACTTCTGGTCCATTTATTTCTTATCTGGTCACATCATGTGATCAGCTGAATATGGTTACTCTCAGATGACGTCTGACAGGGAATTGTCAATTATTTAAAAATGTCGTTAATCTCTTATAACACGAAATTTGCCTTTGTATTTGTGAATGAGTGCCTTAATTCCAAATTTCTTGTAATTTCGTGTTCAGAGCTGTCATAATTAATTAGTAAAGTAATTGACTTGTGGATCATGAGTTAATTTTTTGCTACTTAATTATTGAATTAGAGAGAGGAAATGCGGAAAGCTATTATTTTTGTAATTGATTAATTTTAAGGAAATTTATATGTATATTATATTGATTAGTTGAGAAAATATTGTAAATATGATTAGTTATTTGAAACGTTCTTGTTATAACTAGTTGAGTAATTAGCCGATTAATTAACTTTCCGTTTAATTAACTAGATAATTGGTTAAGATCATAAAATAATTATGGAGTTAACTAATTACTTTATCATTAAATTAGTCAATCGACTTTAATTAAAATTGTCTAATTTATTTATTTTTCTTTTTCAGTACTTTTCAATAATTTTATTTTGTTTTATTCGATTAAGTTAATTAGGTTTTCATGATTTAATTAGTTAATAAAAGTGTTTACATACTTAATTGTTTTATTTCAGACTTGACTTGTATATTCTAATATGTTGTAAAATACAGCTAATGTGTACTATCGTTCGGATGCAAAGTTTCACGAGAAAAATGCTTCATTCCTCTTCTTTTTCCTCGGTCAACCCGTTCAGTGCCGTCTCGGCTTCAGCCTGAAACAACAATAAAAAATGGGTGATTAAAGAAAGATTTCTCAATGCAACGCGTTTAACGCGAGAAATGGACACTAAATGAAATAAGATCAGCTATTCAAAAAAAAACTGTTCAAATGTACATATAAGTGTTCATAAGTTTAAAAGTTTTTTTGAACGAGTATGAACAATGTATTTTGAAATATTAGTTTAAACTGACTTCATCCTACTAGTTAGTGTTATAAGTCTTACTTGCGTCTTTAAATCTTCAAGTTCAATTTTCTTGGCGCGTGTGAAGAAACCGACCTGAAAAAATGTGTATCATTATCTGAATAAACCCTGCTTATGTTAATAAAGTCACCTTAATAAGAGCAAATATTACTAACGATAGTAAAACAATGCCGATTAGGACAGCTGCAGCTATAATCCAAATGGAGACCTTAAGCCTTGGCAGATGAAGATAGATGAAGGTGATGTCGGTCTCGCTCCGATGAGAGCTTAAACGTGATGTAGTTGGTAAGTAATCAACAAAAATAATTTCTAACAGTGTAACTCACAAATTGCCAAAGTGGCGTACTGTTTTAGGACTCTCGATTGTGATTTCTGTTTGTACTGAAACTTTAATATCCTTATAGCTGTCTGAAATGTAAGGGGTAAGATATTGTGACAATGTTTCACTTATAAGTTATTTTTTCTCACTTGATACGAGAAACGCGTTAAAACTCCCTCCAATCACCACTGACGAAGACACGTACTCTTCAACAAATGGCCCGATATAACATTCAATCACAACACAATTTACATCGTTAGTACAATCCAAATAAACGGTGTTATTGACCACTTTTTGTATTCCTGCGACTTTTTTTTCATCCAAGTGGGGATAGGTCACGTTGCATGCCAAGCGGTCTTCTTGTAACGCTTGCGTCACCTCCATGAATGATTTTTGCGTCCGATGAGGGATGCGTATGGTAATTTTGGCCATTTCGATGGCGCTGATGCCGAACTTTTCTATCTGACATAATGAGAAGAAGTCAAATTAGGCTGCAGCCATTCACTCTTTTTTAGTGGATAAATGCATAAGGCATCCAATAAATTCATGACAACTGTAAGTACTACATTGGCTAATTTGTTTGAGCTAGTGAACACAGAAAAAAATCCTTCATATTTCTGTATTGTTTCCATTACCAACTTTACAATAGCTTCATTTCTTACAAATAACAGTGAATGGATATTAGGTACAGAGAAAATTATAGTGTTATTTTGTATAAACATGAATTCTTAGGTACTCTACCTTGAATATCTGCGTGAAATTCACCAAACCTTCATCTTCGTAGAAGTATTCTTCAGAAGTTCTACAAAACAAAACAAAAAATCATTTTAAAAAACAATTTAGAAACCGAACAGTTTTAGTAAAAACTGCCCCTGGCGCTTAAAATCATTTTAAAATGCAAACAATATTCGACTAAAAGAAAATGTACTTTAAGTTCTGCATTTCTGTTACAAATACCCGTTTATGGTGACGACCGCCTCCCTTTCCAGATTCAAAACGAATTCCTTTCTCGTATTATTCCTTGTGTGACTCGTCGTATGCAGAGAGAAATTAAAGTTCATCGTTTCTGCGAAATATTCCTCGTTCACTCTTTTCATATCGAAAAGTAACGTTATATTCTCCTGAAAACTCAACGCAAATAACAAATTGAACTGCTCATGTTACCCACATCAGTAATATAGAGTTAATTCAATTGAGATTTGGATAACAATTAAGGCAGACATTGTCTGCCTTAAGGGTGGCCACACGCTATGGAAAATTGTAGGAGTTGTAAAATTTGCTGTTATGTAATTGTATGATAGTAAACCCTAAATCCAGCCTTAGGTAATTGGTAACTTCAATGGTCAGTTTCAATTTGGTTTTTATGACAATAGAAAACAATGTCAATGTCTACCGTTTAAATTCTTTTTATATTTTTTTTTAGGTTAGTAAACAAGCTAACTTCTTACGTACTTTTTCTTGCTCTCTGAGTGGATCTTTCACTTTGCATACATTTTGTTTACAATTCGGTTGCTTCAATTGTAACAAATCGGAATGTTCTATTTCTAACTTTGTAGAATAAGCGTTTTCGCCGTCATTCTGTACGATTATTAGCATTTCCATCAGTTCTGACCTGCCCAGTAAGAAGGAATTCCGGCTAAAATAATACAATCTTTATAGTATACAAAAAACAGCCTAGATGATTCGAAAAGTTTGCAAAATCTTGATTATCGAAAAGGGTAATGATTTTAGATTGCTCCAAAATAGTTCAAGTCAAGAGCTAGATCAGTGACGGTCGATTACCATTTTGTGTGGGGGTGCTGCCCAGATTGAAATAAAGCCATTACTGACTAACTAGAATATTAGCCTCACTTACTATTAGCTGAATAGCGTCTACCAACCACTTATTTACTGACTGATTTCACAAATTAAATTAAAACTCATCAAAAACCCATCTCAGTCCATGACGAATTAGTTCACAGACTCATCGCAGTGACTAACAAACTAAATTGGGTAGCTCTTGGAAACAGAAAGTAGGTATAGAGAAACAGAAGTTAAGTGAACTAATAATAATAATGACTAAGTAACCAACTTGAAGATTGACTAGTTTATTTTCAATTACGAACTACCAATTACCAACTAATTTACGTCACACGCTAAATTGTGATTTATATTTAGTCCCTAACGAACTATTCCACTGACTCAGGCTAGATTTGCTTTCTTTTGAAATGTAGAAAGTAGGTAAGTATTATAGAAAAATAGAAATGAACGTGATATAATAATTAGAGTGACTAAATAACCAACCGGTAGATTGACTAGTTAAAGTTCACTGACTAACTCTTATCAACAATTTATTTTCTGAGTTACAAGCTGCATTGTTACTGATGATATACCTCAGTTCCTGACGAACAATTTAATGGTCTAACTAACGTAATGACTAACAGGCTAGATTGGTTTGCTCTTGGAAATTATTGAAAAACAAAAATGATTGTATAATAATTAGTAGAGTGACTAACTGACGAACTTGGATATTAACTTGCGAAACTTTCTTGATAACTGACTTGTAATTCACGTTGACCAGCTTTTACCAACAGTTTAATTACTGACTAACTGACCTCACACGCAAAATTGCCACTAATTCAGTAACAATTTCAGTGACAAGTCCCTGACGCACTATTTCATGGACTTATTGTAATGACTAATAGGCTAGCTTGGCGAGCTCTTGGAAAATTAGAGAAGGTATGGAGAAACAATAATGAATGTGATGTAATAATTGGATTCACTAACTAACCTGAAACTTGGAGACTAACTAAGTTTAGTTTCACTTACTGCCTAGCTTTCTTTGAATTATTGGCTGCAATTTATATTTATATTGTAACTGATCAGATCCCTCAGTCACTGATACAACCGACGTGATTAAGTGATTAAGTACCTACCATATGATTAATTTTTGGTGGTATTTAGATATATATGTATTAAATGCTGTTTTTTTTCCTAACTTAGTTATATTCACTATAATGTAAAGATTACTTTTGTATTTCTTGTTGCCGCCACTGATCTTGATCTAGATCAGTGATTTCTTTGATTTTGAAAATTGTAAAAAGAGTTATGAATCCAAATGATCTAACGAGAGTTTAATTAAAGGTTATTTGGATCCGTCAGCTGTTCCGAAGATTCCCTCAGGGGGTCAAGATAGTAGATATAGACATTAAAGTATCAAGTAGAGAAAAGGAAACTTGATTCCAAATAATTAAGAAAATTTGCAAATGTGCAGATTGTGACCGTAATAGTCGATTGTTCTTCAAAATGGTGCACGCCAAAAACTTGCAAAGAAAATCTAAATTTTGGAATTCACCAAAATTAAGTGCGATCCGCCATATATTAGAATTTGCCACGACACATGGTTAAATTATGCCTACTGATTATGCTGTGTTATAAATTATAAGTAACGTCTTAACATGTCATTGACAGGATTTGGTTCAAAATTTGTAGGCCCATTATGAACTCAACGAAAATAATTTTGCGGCAAGACAACTTAAATTGAAACCATTATGGTATTGCGACGTTAGAGGTTTTAAAAAATGAACTTGTTCATTTAATGAATTAAAATTGTTGTGGTAAATCTAAATTAGTAGCGGTATACATGCACCATGTTATGATTTAAATATACACATAAAAATCGCGAAAATTATTAAATAATCTCAGTTATTTACCTGTAATTCTTTATTATTACGTCCGCTATAAACAAATCAGCCTCGCACACCTTGTCGCTTCCACAGTCTCTTATAAACGGTACAGCAATAGAACTTGGCGATTCACTAGATCTTTCATCCAGAACAGGAGTATTAGCAGAAAATGTCACTTCAGGACTGTTTACTAACTCAAAAGTTAGTTCTACTAGAAGCGGTTTAGTTGTATCGATATCATTCTAAAAAGGAGATACGTTAAATAAAGCAGTTCTGATTCTAATTCTCTTACAATCACATAGGTATGCTTTGAACGTTTTCCACCTAAGCGTAAAACAAGTTTTATATGCGATAGGTACATGGTAAGTATAGCACTTACTTTGAAAGTAGTGTTGTAATTGTCACAAAACTGATAAAAATTCTGTATTGTGTAGTTCTTGGTGTCGCTAACTGATATATTGAAATTCGTTCTAAGGAGGGCAGAATCAATTTTGAGTGAAGTGTTTAAACCTTTAATTCAAAAATGTCTATTAGCAATTCAGAATGTATTAAAGAGTTATCTATTATTAAGCAGTTAACAAATGTTAGTATTACTCTCAGGAACTATCATAGCCTTTTGATATTGTAACGAAACGGCTCGCCGCGATAAACACGCCGGGAGCTACACAAGTTCGCTGAATTGCGATACCGGGAAGGACGCGACGAAGCCGACGGCTAGTCGAGAAGCTTCGATGCGATAACAAGTTCCGCGAATTCTAGAATGATCTTCAGAACTTCGGGAATATTCCGCCAACGTCTAGAGCCTTCTACCTGCCATAAAAAGGGAATGTCGGACCCTAGGCGGGGCAGTTGAAAAACCGGTGCGTAAACAGTCGAGCGAGAGACCGCGCGCGTTAAAATAAATAAACATCTCTGAGTGAAATAAATTATAAGTGTTAAGAGTTAGTAATAAATTAATTAGGACAAATAGTGTAGTGTTTTAGTTTTAGTAGACAGTAAAAACGTTACAATATGTACAGAATTTCAAAACAACTAGATTTCTTACCGAATTGTACCTGAGAAAAACTGGTAAAGTTCCAGCAAACCTCCAGAGAGAAATTCCCCCTGTCCTGGAACAGTGGATTTGGTGTAACATTAATAGAAGTTTCAACAATGAGCAGTGATTTTGTTCTGAAGATGATTGCGTGTCCTGACAAATAGGCTCCAACAGCAAAATCTGAAAATTATCATTTACTACTAGAAATATATGAGTATATTTACATTTCGAAATGTGGATTAAGGAACTAAACTGTATACCTAGCGAATTGCAACCAATTCAGACAACACTATTAGTTTTATTGGCCTAATACAATTATTACCTGCGTAGTTGTTTTCATCTAGATCAGCAGGCCTTGATATACTTATACCAAAACCTTTGAGATTGCTTTTGATACTTTTACCGGAAATTTTTTGGTAATAAACACTTTCCAATCCAGACTTTGTACCTCGATAAATATAAATAGATCCAGTTGAGTCGTCTTCGTATGGTGCACCTATAGCAACATCTAAAAAATACAAAACACAAAAATATAGTTGGCAATGAGGGGAAAAAAGGCATAAATTACTAATCGCGTTACTTTTCGGAACTATGTCAAACTGGGTTAATGTTAAGTTAGAGTGGCTAAATGATACTTTTGAATTAATTATAAGTTTTATTAGGAATCCATTGCTTGTTAATTGAGCGATGTTTTTATGTCTCAAATCAAACCAATGAATCTTTTATTGTATTCCAAGTTTGTCTTTACCTCCAAATCCATCTTTGTTGATGTCACCTAAAAACATTATACATAGTCCAAATTGACCAGCCTCTTGATGTCCATCTATTGTGACAGACTCACTTATATCTTTCTGAAAAGTATAAAAAAAACGATTAAAATTGATATTATCGATAACTTCACTGCAGATCGATAGTTCCTCTTTCTCTCACCTTTCCACCTAAGAAAGTGTAAACTCTTCCCTTGTTGTATTTATTCGCGCTGTAATAAAATGGCGCGGCAACTATCAGATCGTCGTAAGAGTCTGAATTAATGTCCCCGGAAGCAATCGCGGCACCAAAGTACTCCCCCAGTTGGGTACCGATGAGGGTTTTCACTACTAGAACGCTCTGGCTGGTCTTTCGGAACAGAAATATCGATACCTAAAAAATAATACGTGATAATTTCAGTTTCTTCTTTTAAAAAAATTAACAAAGGTTAGGTTTTGGAACTTACTTCTCCCTTATATTGCGAAGCTTTGGGAATGCTGGCGACGTAATACCGCTTTTTGTTCTTTCCAAAAAAGAAACCGGAATTCACGGCATAACCTAACAAAGTTTTAAAAATGAATCTATTTACTATTTTGTGCATTTACGTATGTGTACGTTACCGAAGAGAGTGTATAAATAATTCCCCGTATCGTATATGTTGGGTATAATGGTATCACTTTCACATTTCTTTATTTTTATAGCAGCGCCTATCCAATTACGAACGCCAGGAGCTCCTACGATTAATTCTTCCTCACCCTACAACAAAGTTATTAGCATCAAAAGTTCAGAACTTGTGTCAGATGAAATGCAGCAGTACTTAACTGCTGAACTACTGACTTACAGGAGGTAATTGAATACGAGGGATTTTATTAGCTGGAAGAGCAGGAATGAAAGATTATTAGGTATCTCCAATTTTTCAAGGATATTGCTAAATATTTTACAGTACAATAATAATCAAGTACAGCCCGTTCGTTATTTGGTGAGATAGAATTCCAAGAAACTACTAAGCCAATAAACCCCTTCTTATCGGAACTACTGTAACAATATACCGCGACAGAGACGTACCTTAAAAATTTCGACATTATTGTCAATGTCGAATGCACTCACAAGCTAATATGGTATACTCTAACCAGTAGCAATCGGAACAGTCAATAAAATCTGAATTTACCGAGGACATTCGAAAAGAGCCCGTTGTCTCTATACAAAACCATGGGACTTACTTTTTGTTTATTCAGAAACGCACTGGTCTTTTTAAAATGCAGGTGTTCATAGGCCGTGAGCCGAGTCCAAAAAAGTGTCTCATAGGAAACCACTTCAAATTTTAAACATAGATTGGCCTTCACGCGAATTACCAAAATGTGCAAGTCTGGCAGCTTTGAAGTGGGGCGTTTAATGAGGGTGTAATGTCAAAGTTACCCCTAATTGTGGCTCCCAAAGTGCGATAAGAAACCAAATAAAATTTGATGGGTTGCTTTGTTCGTGATGCACAGTTCACTAAAAAAATTATGCCAGACACATATATAGGGTGTTTGAGCCAGTTTCCTATTAGTGAAAGGGGCTCGCTAAAATTGCTCTGTTTGGTGATGTCTGGTGGGGTGACCAACCCACCCTATATGTCTCGCATAATTTTTTTAGTGAATTGTGCATCACGAACAAACCAACCCATCAAATTTTATTTGGTTTCTTATCATCCTCAATTAGGGGTGACTTTTAAACTAAACCCCCATTAAACGCCCCACTTCAAAGCTGCCAGACTTGCACATTTTGGTCATTCGCGTGAAGGGCAATCTATGTTTTAAATTTGAAGTGGTTTCCTATGAGACACTTTTTTGGACTCGGCTCACGGCCTATCAGTTGCCCAAGTGAAATCATATATGTGAATGTATGAATATGTACAGATAAAGAACTAGAGGGTCCATTGGACCGCAAAATTTTTTTACGACAGCGGCACTTCGTTTGTATCTTCTTCTTCTTCTAAGGTGCAGGTGTATAGTCGATCAGTGAAATCGTGTACGAGGAAGTACGCGAGACTCTACAGATACTGGATGGTCCACTGGACATAACACAGCGGCCACGTGTGCTTTCCTTGTGATGTCTTCCTCCGCACTTATACTCGAGAAAGCAGTGGTGTGTGAATGTGTGTGCCATTTGTTTGTGCGATTTGGAAATAAATTGATTGTTAGAGTTATTATCCGTAATGATACGCCCATGCATGGAAGACCGGGCGGCATGGCTTTTCACCACTTAAAAAGCCATTAAGTGTTTTTTTGCCGTTCCAACTCCTACTGGACAAAGGCTTACGACTCAGTCGATTGTCGAAAGTCGTCGATACCGAGAAAGGTAGCTACGGGTTTTCTTGGAATTCTATCTCATCAAATACCGAACGGGCTGTACCTAGGTTGTACCATTGACAAGAGTTGTAGGTTCCGTTATATATGAAAATGTTATAGTACATATTTAACTTGTCATATTACACTTCTTACCACATAGTGCTTACCCTACTCACAAGACTGGTACTTCGTAACAATTTGAATTACTCACTTACAAATATTTCAATCGTTCTAGATCACTTTATTCTCAAAACATAATAAGTTTTTATAAACCAAAATCACATGTTACGGTCATTACGAACTTTTGTACATGCAGTAACCTCATATGAGGTACTGTGATTATACTCAGGTTGAAAGTACAAATGAAATGTGTAATAGGTATATTACATATTAATTTAATTACTGTCAAAACCAAACGAAATATACAGTCTTGTTAGTGACAAGTTGTTTGTTATATTATAGTGATTCACATTCACACTGACACAATGACTCCTAACTCACTGAACTGGCTACTTATCAGTAATCATGTCCATTGGTCATTTACAGTACTTCCACCTTCTTGGATCACTTTCAGATTTTATAAGCCTGGCCCACCTATTATGGTCATTACAGATTTTTGTAAACTTAATTACCAACGACGTGTGGTATGATACTATTATAATAGATGTGAAAGTATGGTTGAAAAGTGAACCTTTACTCATCGTCAAAATTAAACAAACTATGTGACTTTTTATAGTTGTTAGTGGCAAGCTATTCGTCATATTATAGTTATTAGTTATTACCTTGCACTAATTAGGTATATTACTCATTGGACTGGTGCTTAGCGATAATCTCCATTATTGGAACTTTAGTTCCTTTTGCCAGGGATTGGGGAGCGAGGGTGGTCGCGCCGCAAAAAATCTGATCGTTAAATGGAATGCGTTACCGGAAAACGTTACCTCGGCAGCGTTCGTAGCGGCTCGGACGCGTTCGTAGTGCCTCGGTGGGGGGGAGAGAGTGGAGGGGTGAGGGAGAGAGTGGGGGGAGGGAGAGAGTGGGGGGAGGGAGAGAGTGGGGGGAGGGAGCGAGTGGGAGAGAATGGGAGAGAGAGGGGGGTGGTGAGGGAGAGAGTGGGAGAGAGGGAGAGAGTGGGAGAGAGAGAGAGTGGGAGAGAGAGAGAGAGAGAGAGTGGGAGAGAGAGAGAGAGTGAGAGAGAGAGAGAGAGAGAGACCACGCGCTTGACGCACCGAGGAACGATATTCCATTGCCTTACTTATAGAAGCAATGCTGTGTATTATATGTAATGCCCGTCTTACTGTCGCTGTTTCACGTTACATTACAAAGTTTTATTAAGAAATAATTAAAAAAATGGTTATTAATTAAAAGGAACTAAAGTTCCTAACGCGTGTCCCGCGACACGTTTCAGGGTTTTTTTTAAACTAAACTTCCTCTATTTTATATCACAGTTATTGAGTTATTCTCTAAATATGTCAAACGATTCTAAAACCCGACATGAGATAATATGATAATGATCCATGTTAAAAGTGTATACATTTTTTTTTCTACAAATATACTGTAGTGTTCTGTTAGTGACAGTTATTTCCACTGTTTCATTACTCACTGAACTGGTATTTATTAGTATCAATTCCTATAACTCACATGTAACACATTTTTACCAAACCTTTTTGGATCATTTTTGAAAATATTTTGCCATACGATTTTATAAACCTACGTGCTATAGTCATTGTGCATCACTTCTGTAAAAGTAATTTCTAATGACGTAGGGTAGTAATATGGTTATAATCCATGTAAAGGTGTAATTGAGCAGTGTCCGAATTTTTCTTATTAGGGAGTTATTGGAAGTTTCAAAATAGTGACAGCAGTAATAACAACAGCCGTATATTAATAGTGTGGTGTCGTTTACGCGACCGAAAAAAACGAGTTATTGGAAATGCTTTTTGGTTTTGTGCTATTTTCTTATTTCTAACCTTACTTTTAAGCGTCGAATTGTCAGTTGGCGGATGACCCGATTGTTGTTATTTGTTTGAGTTTGACGTGGAGACAGACAAAAATTAAAGAAGCAGGTCGTCGTCGTACGTAAACCTCAGTCTAACTTTTTGTCACTCATTGGTTTATTAAAACAAATTCACAACTACTCTACTCGTTAAAAAAATCCGACAATTGAAAACCAAAAAGCAAAGACGTAAACAAACCATAGAGAATGCAAAACGGTTAGTTATAAAAACGACAGATCAGCTACAAATGTCAAAAGTGTCAAAATAAGGGAAAATTCCAGTAATAGTGCACTCCTTATTTGTTCAGTAATAAAGTCTAGCACTATCACAATTACGGGTAGCAGTATTTAGTGGGCCACTGCGCATGCGTATATGTCAAAATAGTGCTATCAGTATTACTGCTACACTTTATTACACTTCCAATAACTCCCTATTGTCTAAATCAAACAAATTTTATAGCTTCATTAATGTTGTTAGTGAGGTTTTTTGTCATATTGCAGTTATTATCACACCCTGATTGCAATACTTACTGAACTAACTTAATTAGTAGTAATTTTCATTACTCACACTCAGTTATCCGACGTTTTTAAATCATTTTTGTCATTGAAAAAATAATAAAAATAAAAAAAACGTCTTTCTAGTATTGCTAATGATATGTGGCCATTTTACTATTTTTTCCATATACTAATTACATTACTCATTGAAGTCGTACTTAGTAAAAATTTTCATTACTCACGTACATAACCCCACCGTTTTAGATCACTTTTATTCTCGAAAAAAAACCTAATTACCAAGTGATTCTATAAACTAAGCACACTTGTTGTGATCGTTACGCACTTTTGTAAATATCTGTAATTATTATTTATGTGCATGGAGTAATATAATTACACTTTAAGTGAAACGCTAGTACATTTGAATTTGACTAAGTATTATAAATATGAACCAACCCGAAACAACTACTCCAATGGCTAATACCAGTATTGTTAAGTATTTAAATACATGTATTTTAAATATTTTTATGTATTTAAATACATAAGCGTAATTTGTATTTACTGTGTATTTAAAATACATTTCTTCTGACATTTTAAATACAGTAGTTCAAATACATTTTTGGGCAATGTTAAGATCCATTATTTGCTAAATTATTCCTTAAATGCTCTTACATTTATTTTATTTTGTTACAGTAACTACAAATGCGCATTTTTATACATTTTTTGAGCATATTTCCGACTGTTCATTTATATTTACATTTTGGTTTATGTACTTACATGCTTATTTTAAGCTAATTGTCACAGTTATAATGATCCTACGACACTTTTAAATGAGTTGCGATTATCTTAACGAAGGTGTACAATTCATAAAGATTTTAAGAAAGTTGTGACATTGTAAAACACTTTTTAAGGTACTAAGTAGCTTGTCGACATTTTTAAAGAACTCGCAGTTATCTTAAACTTAAGCTGTTGTTTCAAAAGAAGTTAAGGAGCTTCTAAAGAACTTATGACAACTTTAATGCAACAGAAATAACTTGAACTGATGCCATATATGAAGTTGGAAAAGTAACTAATGAAGTTTTTTAATTACCTACTTCGTTAGATCAAGTTAAAAAGAAAAGTGTCTGACATCTTTGCCTTAGGATATTTTATAGAAGTTTGAAACTTACATTAGCCTGTTGTGTTATGAAGTATCACTTCAATTTCTAAAGACTTGTTTACAAAGTAGTTGGCAAATTTCGGAAAATTGCAAAAATTTTACGATTTCATGAAGCAAAGAAAATAATTCCTAACACTTTTTAAGATTGTTTTAAGTGTTAAAACCATAAACTTAGGTTTAGTGTATAAAAGTCAGCCGATGTATTTGAGGCTTTTCGATACAAATAACTTAGATATTTTGAAAATAATTGAAAACTTCACAACCTCGGGCAATAAAACAAAGATTTTAGAACTTCATTAGAAAGTTTCCATTAGAAATTAGATTCCATTTTCTTAACCTGATTTAGAAATTTCAAAAATTGAATAGGGGCGGCGGTGGTCGTGTGGTTTAGGCGCTGGCTTTGAGTCAGGCGATCACTGTCGTCGTGGGTTCGAATCCCACGTAATCCATGGATGTTGTGATTGTTGCGGGAAGTGTGTAAAATGTATCCAAAATCCCGTTCCTATTCACGCCGGTAACCAGGCCGGATAGGATCGGATATCCTGTAGGAGGGCGGGACTAGGATACACACACCCTGAGTCGGTAGAGCACGGAGTGGATCAACTGGGGTGAGAGCCTTAAGGGGGTACAACCGTGCTCGAGGACCGTGGTTCGGAGCCCACGTTAAACTGTAGGTCCCGTCCAAATTGGCCACAGCAGCGAAAAAGACGTTAACTTAATAAGACAAGACAAGACAAAAATTGGATAATTTCAACAATTTCACGAATAAAATAATAGGAATTCTAAGCTTCCTGGGGTTATGCTTAACATTGCTGCAATTAAGAATAATTTACAACTTTAAATACTGTTTAAATACAAAAACGAAATACTTGTTATTTGTATTTAAATATATTGTCCAGAGAAGTATTTAAAATACAAGTAAATACATTTTGGAAAAAGTATTTGCGTTGGTATTTAAATACATTTTTAAAACTATTTTTAACAACACTGGCTAATACCACTCAAAGCATTGAATTATACGAATTGATTTATATTGAAGGTTCTCGCCAAAGGGTTAAGTGTAAACTTTAATTACATTTCTTTTTTTAAATTTTGGTTTAATTTAAATTTGAATTGATTTATTAATTATTAATTATCGATATTAAAAATTTCCAATCCAATCATATAATTAATATCAAGTGTATATTTTTATACGAACATAAAAAAAAGTACGACTAAGGTGGTGTAATTGGTAATACAGGCGACCCAAAATCGTAAGATTCAGGTTCGAATGTAGGTATATTTTTCCGGAGCTTTTTAATTTCGTGTTTTTAATACATTTAACTAAAATCAAAAGAACTGTAGTAACTTGTTAGTGTTGTTCGTGATATGCCTTTTGTCATATTATAGTGATTACCAGATACTGATTCATTTATTCATTACTCATTGAAGTGATATGTTTTACCAAGGAATAACCTCCATTACTCATTTACAATATTTTCACATTTTTAGGTCATTTTTATTCTCGAAAAAATAATTTGGCAAATGGATTTATAAACGAGACCACGTGTTATGGCCATTATGCACTTTTCTAAATCTAATAGCCAAATACGTGGGGTATGTTACGATCATAATCCATCTAAGTATAAGTGAAAAATATACGAAATTTACTTATTGTCAAAATCATGAACCGTGGTGTCTTTTTTAGTGACATGTTATTTGTCATATCACAATAATTATTAACACATAACTGATTACATTACTCACTGAACTGGTACTTATTGGTAATAATTTCCATTATTCGCATGCAACATCATTTTACCTTACATACATCACTTTAGTTCTCAAAAAAAAAGTCAAACGATTTTATAAACTCACTTTTACTTACTTAAAAAGTAAAAATTTCCAATGACGTAAGGTGACATGGTTATAATTCATGTGAAATTATACGGGAAAGGTGTATGAATTTAATATATTGTCAAAAACTGTGTTGTCTGGTTTTAATGTTAGTGACGTTATTTGCATTATCACAGTTATTACTACACTAATTATATCACTTCTGAACTCACTGAATTAATAATATTTTACAATACGCACATACACTAATCCGACGTTTTTAGATTACTTTTGTGGCCAAAAAATAATTTACCAAAAGATTTCATAAATCATACCTAAGCGTTATGATCATTACGTACAATTGAAAATGTATATACTTATCTACGACGACGTGGTTAATATGTTCATAGTGCTGTGAAAAGTGTATCATTTCACTTGTTGTCAAAATCAATTGAATATCTTGCTAGTGTTGTTAGTGACATGTTATTTATATTACAATTTATTATTATCTCAGACTGATTACGTTACTCATTGGACTGGTACTTAGTAAAAATTTCTATAATTCACATGCCATAATACTACGATTTCAGGTAAATTTTATTGTCAAAGAAATTAATTGTCTTATGATTCTAAATCAAACCCATATGTTACGGTCATTACGCACTTTTGTAAATATATGTAGTCATTAACACGTTAATGATATTTACTTAATGTGAAAAGTGATGCATTTCACTGATTGTCAAAATCAAATAAATACTTTAGTACTTACTTCTGGTAGGTGGGCACTAAATCCTGCTTGTCCGAATGCGTAATATAACTTATTACCGCTTCCTACCATTAATGGTCCTTTATTACCTATAATTAATAATTAATACCCATAAATAGATAGGTGCAGCCTGCTCCAAATTATATTTTCGTTTTAGTTACTTATTAAGTTTAATTCAAGTACTTACGTGCGTCAAACAAATGTGGATAAGTGGGGTAAAGTGTGGTGGAATTAACATCGAACCAGAAACATAAACCTGTAGGGAAATCGTAGAGGGCTGTAGCATTTCTATTCGCATAAAGGGGGGCGCAAACCTACAAAAGAATTATTCAATTTATACACTGTGTGTAACGTTAAATATTATTGTACATTGTGATCGTGAGAAATCTCAATCCAGATTTGTATTGACTAATCCATTATTAAAGCAACTTCAATTCGTCAAACCTGAAAACCCTATATAACATTTTTTGTTGTTTTCTGGTTATTGATTTTTTTTATTTAGTGTCTTTGCACCTTAGTAAACTAAAATGTGAGTATTATCAAGAAATTTCTAAGAAATTAAAAATATTGTTTTTGCCTTTTTATAACCTTTCATGAAAACTCTCTCGAAATCTACTGTTAGCAGACTTAGGTTGCTTAATAAACTTCATTGAGGGACAAACTATTATAAAGAAAATTTGCTTAGATCCTGTACGTTGCCCTTAAGTTTAAAGTTAAAGTGGTCTCAAAATTGTATTAAGTTTTAAAAAGTTACTCCAAATTAGAGCTGGAAAAACACTTTAACCTGATATTAATGAGTAAACACACTATATGATACTATAGGTATATATTAATAAATGTTTGTGAGTTTTTATGCGCACAATACACATGATAAGTACTGTACTTTTAAGTGATTCCAAAAAATGACCAAATTAATGTGGTACAAAAATGGGCAAAGTAATCAAAATCTGTGTTTAACACAGAAGCAAAATAAACAAAGCCTTTTGTGAATGGTACAAATTTGTTTTAAAAAATTGATACCAAGAAAATTTTCACTTTTCATAAACCAGTTGATTAGGTGCAAGGGAACATTTTTGTTTTTACAAATCACAGAACACTGAATTTTAATACTATTCTCGCGACGGTTCAACCTTAACTAAACAAAGGGCGTTTCAGTTGAAAAAGTCATTAAATTGGCTATTAAATTTTGCATAAGAAGAACAAAATCATAACAAATCATTCCAGTTGAATGACCGTTATAATTTCCAAATTTCTAGAGATAAGAGAAAGAATTACTAGAAAGTTCTATACAGCTTAGAAAAAATCATATTAGACTACTTTAAGCATCAAAGAAAACTATGTCACTGTGTTTTAGTGCTTAGAAACCTTAATACTCCAGTCCAAACAAATAATGCCTGTATAAAATGGCTAACACAAAACACATTTCGGGTGGTATTTTATAAACAACGACAAAGTCGTAAAATGCAGTATTTAGCCTGCACACTTTTTCGACTATATTTTAGAGAAGTTTTAGTAACGAAAGTTAAAGTATTTAGCAGACGTTTAATTTCGTTTTCCCTGCGTTGAATTTGCAATTGGAACATTATTATTAAAATGTTAATAATTTTTAAAATAGAGGCCATAAATTACATATAAAGTCTTATTAACGAGGCCATTATGAATCTTAATGCATGTGCAAGATTTAAGCCAGATTGGTATAACAGTTTATGAGAAATCTTAATTGTTTATTCTAGAGACCGAATGTTTAAATCCTAGTTGTCCGACTCATGTTCCTATAGATATTGTAACGTTTATTTTATAATTTATTTACATTAATTGAACACTAATTTATTTAACACACTTAACTACTTGTTCACTAGACTAGACACTACATAATTTATTTGTACTGCTCCGCATTCGGATCGTATGTCGCGTTCACTTCTGCTTCTCTACTTCTAACTAACTCCCTCGATCACAAGCCCCCTTATATATACACCCCCAACCCTGACCGAGAATGTTCTAGAAGCTTCTAGAACGCCTACGCAGCAAATGTTCAGGAGGTCACCAATTATTTTTCGTAAACAACAATCCCGGAGAAATTTCATGCAGCTGCCTTTTACGTCGTAGTAATTCTGAAGAAGTAACCGCTTCGTTTGGAGCGAGTAAACATGACGTGTCGCTTTGTTTACTTCTCGCATTACAATATACATAGTATAGAATAGATGTTTAAAAATGTGGTTGGATTGTTCAACGGTTGAGCTATAAAATAAGTAAAAAATAACCATATTTAAAAAATTATTGTTAAAAATACTGTCCAAAAAACTTTTTTTTTTTTGCTTATAAACGAATGGAATAACTTTGCTATTTTTTAGATACGTACTTGTAATTAGGTGGAATAGAACAGTTGTTGAAAAACCTGCATTTATAAAAACTGAGCCGTTGTGGGACACGTGGCAGATGCGAAAACATTTAAACTACATCGGATTAAAAGTGCATATAGTTCAACGTTAGAGGTCACTTTGTAGGAAGTAAAACGAACCCAAGTAGACAGTGTTTTTGAAAAAATTTTATTCGCTGAAGACGGGTATATGCGTCGATTTTCCGTTAAGTTGGTACAAACAAAAGTTATTAACAATTTAATTGTTTAAATCGCTGTAACTTGGAAACTATTGAGTAAGCCGGAAAAATTATTGAAAAAATTTTTGAAAATGAAAAAATACTCCAAACAATTGCCATAAAGATTTGCTCTATCTCCACCTGTAATTGGTTATTGTAAATAAACCAGATTCTTAGTCGATATAGTCAGAAAATTTAGAGTTTTCTCGGATTTTGATCTAATTTTAATACAAGAGGAGTAAGTAAAATAGGGTGATTTTAGTGAACTTTAAAAAATGACAAAATATTTCATAATTCTATTACTATAACGATGTAGATTCATCTTTTGTCTTTTAGTAAACCCTATTTCGTTTTGATACGATAATATATTACCCAAGGAACATGTTCGAACTCTTTTAGCAATTATAAGGGTTTAGGAAAAACATATTCCTAGGTAGCGGATCATCGTATCAAAACGAAATAGGGTTCGATGAAGAGGGTAGAGAACCGTTTTACATTGGGTTTTGTTTTGGAGATAGGATGAAAATATTCCGCGAATATAGTGATAATGCAATGATAATATCGTTGGTGTGTCGGTTACGAAGAATCCTGTAATTGTCGGTAACATGTGTAGCAGATTATACAACATTGCGCTGTGGATTACTGTGGAGTAGGAGAGGAGGAGGGCCAGACGACGTGCCACTGATACGTTGTCTCGCAACGCTCGAATTTTGATCAACGTGCAAAGAGATCTTTTCACATAAAAAAACATACAATTAATGCCTGCCACAGATTTTAAAAAAAAATCTATCTTCGTCGTTTATTGATATTAAGACTCGATATTTTGAAAGCTTTTAAACAAGCACCTATGTCAATTATATAATCAATTAATACCTTGTGCATAAAGTCATACTTCTTTAAAATTGAGATACTTGCGCAAATATACTCAAAATTGCGCAGACTTCAAATTAGAGTGCGCAGCACAACTTTACAATATCTCGGCTTTTAGACAGCACCTTATTTTTGCTTATTCTTGGGTAATTCGACGAAACAGTAAAAAATAGCTCATTTTCATTATCACTAGCACTGGCACTAGACACATGCCGGAAAAATCAATGCTTTAATATGAAAAAATAAATTATAATGTTAATATGTACTAAAATTTTGCAATTACTCTAACTATTACGTATACATAAATTTTGCCATAAATATCATTAACGCAGCTGATTGTCTGCACATAACAAATTATTGTGAGTTAAATGCAAAAACGATTTTTTTTCTTTTCCATTTGCATTATTCTTTGTGTTTAATTTCATGTAATCATTAACGTTATGCAGATTTATTATTGTATAAAGGTAATTTGATACATAACTTCAACACTTATTTATATATACTTCGAACGTTTATTTCACTATCGAATATGTATAATATGAATAGTTTAATAATATTTTTCACTAAATCGTCTCCGAATGCCAAACTTTGATCGTATAGTTTTTCGGTTTTTCGAAATTGTCTCGAAATCAATTCCAACATTTTTTTCTAAACTCTGACGATTTATTCTACTATCGAATATTTATAACGGAATATGAGAAAGTATTCCAATGAACACATCGCTATTTTTAATCTATAAGGACACAACTTATAACGGTTATAAGTTATAACTATAAGTCTTGTGAAGTGTTTTCTAATGAAATAATATTTTAATTAAAGTATTAAGATTAATTAAAAAATTAAACTGTTATTACCATTATCCACCACAAATTTTGTTATATAATGTTATAAGTATGTAATATTACACATTACTTCATTTTCTTACAAATTGTGGCAATTATTATATAACAAGTGTTTCAAAATTATTACATTTATGATAATACAAAAATAAACACAATATATTACTTATGAATATAGCAAATTAAATGCAAAAAATCAATATCTATCACTTTTGCAATTAACCCTCGGTTTTTCATTTATTTTTTATTTATTTATCAATTCTGATGCATAAAATAATAAATTAAACTTATCTTAAATACCTCCAATTTTCACCAATATAGTCCAGTCATTATAGGGGGTTCACCTAGGAAAATCGACATACCCAGTATAGTAACACGTAAAAACTTCTATTTTGGCATCCTAAAACTTTCCTCAAAATTCACATATAATTGGATGGCCGCAAGTTTTAAAGTCGTGGGTCAAAAGTCACAAAAATCGTTTTTTTCTATATTTTTTGCAAATATCTCGTTTTCAATGGACTTTACGCTATTTGTATTTATTATAAATATTGTACAGAATTAAATTCTTTACAACTTTTGTCTTTAACATTTCTTCATACCTCTAACTGTTTTCGAGATAGAAGGCGGAGAGCGCGCGATCAGAGAATCATGTGAGGTCATGGTAATCCCCATCAAAAACTCGTAATATTAGAGTTTTAAATTATTGCTAAATATATAATTATCATTTATTATTAAATTTTACATTAAATCCAATGTTTCTTTCTAATAGTTCTAAAATTTATCAATTCAATAACACTCATAATCTCTTTCTGTAATTGAAAAATTATTAAGGGACATACTTTAATTACATTTTAATTATATTCTCATTTACACTAATTGCATTTAAAGTAAAAGATAATTAAGTACATTTTGTTTAAAATCCGTAAAATCTTAAATATTAAATCTATCAAATGACACTTTCAATAAAAACATTAATTAAAAATTTATTTCTTTTCTTCTTTATTTATTTAGAAAGTCATTACATTGGTATAAATTAGATTAGAACACAGACCATTAATATAACTAGACCCGTTTGTTTACAAAATAATGTATTGACAAGATCTTAGCACATTCTAAGCGTTTTTTTGCGCTGTTGCATGAATGCAAATGAAGAATTCTCGCTTACGATTTGCTTATACATCCAGCCTATACTTCGCCTGCGGTTGGTCAGTTGTACGTAAATCTAAAATAATATAGACTTTCGTTATGAGAGGCAACGTGGCAACATTGCGTCATAGTCTGTCACACGCTAACCTAACCAAACCAAAACTAACCGGGAGTAATTTTGATAAAAATAGGAACCATTTAACAATGGTTAATAGGTGCAAGATATGCAACGTTTATAGCGATGCAGGGAAAGCCTCGGGATTGTCTTTTCATAGGTAAATAAGGAGATTTATTAATGAAATTTTTTGAGGTAATGTATCATCTCAGTGGCGTTCTATCAGTGTTATTATTTTAGGTTTCCAGTAGATCCGATTAAAAGAAATATTTGGATTTCTGTTTTGGGACTTAGCGAAAATGATAACATAACAAAATCGTCCTATATTTGCTCAAAACATTTCAGTAAAGATGATTTTGTGTCTAAAATAGGTGCAACCGACAATGCTAGATATTTAAAGAGAGATGCTGTTTCATTGCCGATACATCAAGTTTTTGAACCTAAAAGTACTACAAGGTAATTAATTTCTACCCTGTAACTGTGTTTAATAGAAATGTCAAATTTATGAATTTGTCAAAATTCGAAGCGAGACATTTTTTGAATTTAAATTTCAATCTTTTCAATGTAAATTTCAACAAAAATATTACTTACTTATTGGTTACTGTGAGAAACAATTATTTCTTAAGATATGAGAGAAAATAGTAATTTTATTAACCATTATTAACCATTTTATTAAACACTAAACAATTTTGAGGAGTTATATCTCAGAAGCTAAGGAGCAAAATAGCAACTTATTATGAATAAAAAGAAGCGTCTTTCCGAGTACTTTCCTGCTATGTTTTCAGAATTTCATTTAACAAAAAATTCGCCGAGATAATCTATTTGTTTATAAGCAAAAAAAAACGACACCAACTTTAAACAATGACTGTATCCGTTCTAATAAATATTTTTTAATTCTGACAAAAGTACATGAAAGCTTCTTCCCTCTTATATATGACCGCTAGTTTTATTAAAATCGAATAGTGGAAAAAAAATTAAACAATTTTGAAAATTTTCAATATTTTCCGATTTTTCTGAATTGCAAAATTATTGTGCAAACTCTAATAATCCGATCGAAACGAAATTTACTCGATTCTTTTATTATAACTGGAGGATTTTGTACCTGTGACATGGAAGTCCTAACTACATTTTAAAGTGCCTAAAATAATAAGTTGAAAAAACACTTTTTTGGGCCGATTTTTTGTTGTTTATTAGTATTTGGCAAAACCGCTAATAAATTTTTGAATTTATAGCCTATGTCATTTTATGTAAAAATAGATTCTGCAACTTTTTCCTCTCTTCAACTTTCTTCTAAATTCAATAATTAAAAAGTTAGAAGCAAAACAATTCGGGAAAAAACGCGTTTTTTAATTTCTTTCTAAATTGTTGAATTTTTAACAATGTTCCCGACCGATGCGCTTTG
Organism: Cryptocephalus moraei; assembly: GCA_946251905.1. Taxonomy (NCBI): domain Eukaryota; kingdom Metazoa; phylum Arthropoda; class Insecta; order Coleoptera; family Chrysomelidae; genus Cryptocephalus; species Cryptocephalus moraei. Next base: position 29,235,340 of record OX276458.1, on the reverse strand, counting down.
GAGGATAAGTCAATCCTTATTCTAGACGTTATTCCCGAGGTATTCATGTAAAAACATTGCGGTTACCTCTTATGCCAATCTAAAGCAAATTTCTGACAGATGGGTCTTGGACCATACTTATTGTATGCATTATTACTGTCACGATGATTTTGATAATCTATGTCCTTCTTTATCATTTGTCACTTATTTCGCACCTTTGTTACCTAGCATGTAAAAGACTTCATTGCCCGTTGATCTAAATGATAAATAAATTATTTTCTTAATTTTGTTTCCTTTTTGTCCCTTATTATTGATACGCCTATGGATAGCTACTTTGTACGCTGTCAAAATTCGTCAAAGGCGGCCATATTTTCTTCCCCCTTTACACCGCGCCTATCGGCTATGTTGGCATGTAAACAAAGATCAGTTTCTAATGGGAACACCGGGTCTAGTTATATTAATGGTCTGTGGATTAGAATTAAAATATAATTTAAGAATTTTCCTCAACAATGTTTTAATTACATGGCCAGGTAAGTGTCATTAAATAAATTGATAAATTGACACTTCATTAAAAATAGATAAGTAACCAAAAAAAATTAATTTAATGTAAAAGTTAATAACAAATACTAATTAAATATTTAGCAATAATTTATAACCTTATTTTGATCGGGACTACCATGACGTCACATGATTCTCTGATCGCGCGCTCTCCGCCCTCTATCTTGAAAACAGTTAGAGGTATGAAGAAATGTTAAAGACAAAAGTTGTAGAGAATTTAATTCTGTACAATATTGATAATAAATACAAATAGCATAAAACCCATAGAAAACGAGATATGTGCAAAAATATATATAAAAAATCGATTTTTGTGACTTTTGACCCACGACTTTAAAACTTGCGGCCATCCAATTATATGTGAATTTTGAGGAAAGTTTTAGGATGCCAAAATAGAAGTTTTTACGTGTTAATATACTGGATATGTCGATTTTCCGAGATATTCACCTAATTCAACCTAAGATGACTAAGAGGACTAATATAAATTTTATCTAAAACTCATTTGAATTATATACTTTAATTATGTATTACTAATTAAATATATTTTTACCGTCATGCTGTTTGAGTTGACGTCCATCGTCGCACCGATCCAGCTATTCTTGAATATCTCGTACTTTTTGCTGTATTTAGGTTGCTGGCAAGTCTTTTGGGACTTCGCTCTATTCTGCAACAACTCCATGTCACGACAGTTTCCTTCTAAGGTACAATCGTAGACGATGCCGGTGACGTGGGAGCCGCCCTCGGTGCGTCCCTTGGGGGAACCTATTCTTATCCTGAAATTTCAAAATCGAAGAAGAAATTTAAATTGGCGGAATAAGAACTTAAGTAATAATTCTAGTGATCAGTATTCAGGTACAGCCTAACTGTAAACCGTGAAAGTCGAGTTAGTAGTCGATTGTAACACTGCACGAAAGCTAGAATCACAGACGTAATAATTTGGTATTAAAGTGTCGAACTTACCATTTGTTGGAAGTACCGCCGTTAAAAATCGCCACGGAATAGCCGAAATAGTCGCTGGAATCGTTGCTGGGATTTTCGTAAACTATCGGAAAGTTCACGTCTATTAAATCCAGGCAAAATAGAAAATGTAGGTTTAGGACTATCAAGACGGAGATCGCAGGAAACATTTTACGCGAGTGGGAGAAATAAGATTCTACAATACGGGATATGAAACCACTTCCATGCAACGATAATAGATTTATCAACTTTGTATGACACACATACGTACAGGTAGGTTGAGGTTATTAAAATTTTACAGTAAATCACTTTAAAATACAGTAAGATAACTTCGTCGATAGGTGCAATTCGGAACAGGGGCTAATTTAAAATGTTCATTTTCAGTATAACAGAGTTGTATCAAATTTTTCTAATAAAAAAAAATCGTGATGTGTTCATCAGAGTACTTTCTCATATATAGGGTGTTTCAATATGCGTTTGCCAAATCCAAACGGGAAATAGATACGGTTAATTTAAGCAAAAAAAAGTTTATTTTATACTAATTCAATGGTAGAATATATATTCTAAATTTAAAATAAATTCTTGTAGCAAATTTTGAGAAAAATTCAAAAACCGAAAAACCACAAGTATAAAGTGCTCTTCACAGATGACTTAGCCGAACACGTTACAAACCTTTTTATACATATTTAATTACACAATAAATTTTCAAAGTTTAAAAAGAATTCTTGGAACGAATTCCGAGAATAATACAAAAAACCCAAAATCGACAAGTATAAAGTATCCTTCACAGAAGATTTAGCCAAAAACGTTAGAAAGCTTTTTTATACATATTCAATAGCAGAATAAACATTCAAAGTTTAAAAAAAAATTCGTGGAGTGGATTACGAAAAAAATTGAAAAAACCGAAAATTGACAAGTATAAAGTGCCCTTCACAGAAGATTTAGCCAAAATCGTTAGGAAACTTTTTTATAGGTATTTAATCGTACAATAAATATTCAAAATTTAAAAAAAATTCTTGGAGCGAATTTCGAGAAAAATTCAAAAAACCGAAAAATGACAAGAGTAAACAACCCTTTTATCCCGGCCGATTTTAATGAAAAGCTTATTCTTACGTCCTGGTATGGGACAAAGTCTAAATACAAAGTTTTGACCGTTTGTGGTTTTTGGTTTTTGAGAAAATCCTACCACAGACACACATACACACATACACACATACACACATACACACATACACACATACATACAGACGGTTTTCCAAAAACTTGTTTTTTGGACTCAGGGGACCTCAAAACGTACAGAAATGCTAATAACTCAATTTCGAAAAATCGACCCGATTACAATACTCTCTCATATATGAGTACCTCATATGAGAAAGTAAAAAACAGAAATGTTATACCTGATCAAGGAAACTGAAATAATTATCTTGTAGGGCTTTAAAAGAACAGTTCAGAACGGTTTAAATTGAACAGTGGTAAAAGTTATTTGATGCATTTGTTGCTCAATAAAACCTTCAATTAGTTTAAATTGTTATTTAAAGATTTAGACGATTAAATAATGATATACAGTGGAGTAAATTTAGCCGCAAGAGCTCAATGTGGAGTATAGAATATAGGAGTATAGAAACAATAAGACTTAAAATCGAAAGAGGATACCTCGCAATAATAGGGGTATATGTACCCGAAGAAGGAAAAAAGAAAGAAACTTAAAAAATCATCGAGGTATTGCAAAAGCAAGTGAATAAAATAAACAAGAATGATTGCCTTATAATAAGCGGTGACCTAAACGCCAGAATAGGAAATATGCCAATACAAAGCACTACAAGATAATTATTTTAGTTTTATTTCATCAAGTATAACAATTGTACTTATAGCCAAAACCATAAATGCGCTAAAACCATAAATGTTTGATTAACTAATTGTCAATGAATAGAAAAGTATAAAAAAGTTTTTGCTTGACCCTTGTTCCTATAGAGCCTAAAAGGACAAAACGGTCGACCTCTATTTTTACTCATTCCCTGTGTTTTTAGTGGAAAAATAATACTAAATTCCCTTTCCACTGATCGTTTCTAGACGTGTCTAAACAAATTTAGATTTATTTTGTTAAAATGTGCCTGGAAAATATCTAGAACAGTTGATTCTGGATTCGCGTCAGTCGGATACTCGGAGCAGTAAATATTAATTCTCAATAAGATGTGATGAAACGTTTTCTGATCGTATCAACACTTTCAAAATTAGTTGATGGCGGAGGGTGAAGCAAAGAGTGAATAACGATAAACCCAGCCAATCCTAACACAGTATTTGTTTCTTTAGGCACGACAGAACTCTGTGGGAAGCATCCAAATTATATATGAAACAGTGGTGTCTGGTAAGAGTTTTGGGTGGAAATACGTAAATCAAGATCAGATTTAAAGATTAAAATTATGCTTTATATTTTAGTTCCCTAGTTTTTTGCTACTATTTCAAAAACCGACATAACTTTTGTGTTAATACCTAATTCTCCAATCAATTTTCGAGAACCTTAAACTTTTAACCAAGCTCAATTAGCTGAAATCATTTACACAACTTTGGCTCAACTAATTTTCTAGTCAAGCATCAGAAATTGATATTTTATCTAAACAATTGATCCATCAGTTAGTTCTTTAAACGAAACATCACCGAAAAATCTCATGAACTCTATACAACATTTTAGGAGTCCACCCAACCTTTAGTCAAAAAATCTACCTTTTGAACTAAATTCGACTGATTTAAAAAATCTTTAACTTTCAACCATAACTGTGACTTTTAAACCTAGTTTAATAGCTTATAGAAAAATTTAACATATTCCAGACACTATTCAGAAATCCGTAAAAGTGCTATCCTATTAACTAACGGTCCAGCCAATTCTGCAGAAACTGAACTTTCAATCAAGTACCTAATTCACACTTCTGTAATTAATTCCAACTAAAACCAATTTCAGGATTTTCCTAAAATTCATATAAAGTAGTCGATTTGCAAGTCAATTAGTTGATTAGTAGTCAATTAGAAGCTTCATATCATAACTTTTGTGCAAACTGATATTCTAGCCAATTGTGATTTTCGGAGCTAATTCAGAAGGTTAAGAAACATCTGTATAACCGAGAGAATAGCTAGATTGAAGTGGCAGTGGGCAGGACACGTGGCCAGGATGGATAGCAGTAGATGGACATCTAGAGTATTGAAATGGAGGCCCTGGGAAAACAAACGAAGATTGGGTAGGCCAATGAAGAGATGGGTTGACGATATTAAAACCACAGCAGGAAGAAACTGGACACAAAAAGCGCAGGATAAAGATATCTGCAAAAAAACTTGAAGAGACCTACCTCCAGCAGTGGAGGAATTACGGTTTATGAAGAAGAAGAAGAAGAAGAAACATCTTATTTTAGTCACTCTTTGCAGAAATTCACATAACTTTATCGTTTTAACTAATGATCCTATCTTTACTAATTATTATTACTAACTTAACAAATATAACTAAGTAAATGATTTATAAATTAGGTCGTTACACTAAAAATCTTTCAAATTTTACGTCATTTAATTTGTTATACATCACATAGATTACATAGTTTTTTTATACCACATTTCGAAGATTTTCCAAAAATCAAATGAACTCTAGTCAATTACATACACATTAATTTGATTTGAAAATGGGTCAATAGTCTGCAATAGGAAAATCCGATGAACTCTATAATAACTGTTCTGAAATTCAAGTACTTATCTATCTATATATATAAAAATGGATGTTTGTGTGTATGTTCCGCATAGGCTCCTATACCATTCGTTCGATTGTAACGAAACTTTGGTGAGTTGTAGAACGCATGTTCGTGAAGGTTCCTGAAATGGTTCCGCGTCGAAAAAAGAGCCAGGGGGCCGAAACGGCTTAAAAATATATGCATGACAGGCAATATGTCATCTTTATTTGACAGACGAGTGACTGACAGATGGCGCCATCTCGCGGCGAAAAAGTAACTTTTAAATGTCGAACAGCGAACAGTTTGTCAGCGCTTTGAGGATCGAATTGCTCAAAAGCATTCTGTTACTAAATCCATATATATATGTATATATATATATATATATATATATATATAAAAATGGATGTATGTTTGTTTGTTTGTATGTTACGCATTAAAGTCACTAGATACACAAAGTACCGCAATCCATTGACCCCACGTGTAAGAGAGAGATAGAATCATTCCGAACCAAAATGGCGGCTATTTTTAGGGATTTTAGTAGGAATTTTATTTTTTACACTAAACAGTTGTCGAATTTGTGACAATTATTGACAAATGACATCATAACATCATTTTTCCAGGAGGTAACGCGTGGTGTGTGGTAACGCGGTAATTTGTAATAAAGGCGAGATTTTTTATTTTTCGATTGGGATTTGCTTATAAAAATGGTGTGGTGTTGTTGTGAAATCTTTGTGATATTTTAAATACAAAACATAAACAATTTCCAGCTCCTAAACATATTTTAAATTGCTACAATATTTGTAACAAATTAGTTAAGATATTTCTAAGGAGCCGTTGATATTTTTTATTAAAAAACATTGGTACAAATAATACGAATACGGATGTTCAAAGTAGCCGTAGTATTATCATGCGTGCATTATTGAATAATATATATTTGTAACGCATACACTTGGTTTTATTTGACAGTGTTTAGGGTATAACTTTGCAAATTCTTTTGAATATAGGCAAGTAAGAAAATGATAGGTTTGTTCCAGTAAACAGAAAAATATGTTATGAACATGTTTCTATTATACTCACTCACATTAAAAAAAAAATAGTGTTAATTCTTAACTGTTTTTGATTCTGTCTACCTAAGCATATTACCTGCTACTCTATTTCAATTTTAGTTACTTTTATCACTTGTTTTTGTTCTTTAAATTGAAAAAATGGGTAGATGAAGGAGAATGCAACAAATTTTCATATATTTAGCTTTCAAGTTTTCATTGTAAGTACTGGTAATAATAGAATAATATTAGATGTCATTTATTAGTAATGATAATATTCACGGAGTGCTGTTGGCAGTTTCATAAAATAGGCCAACATAACCTTCATTTATAACAATTTAATTTTTGTAAGAAATATCACCTACGTAACTTTTCCATTCATTCACTTCACCCCTTCAAGAATTATTCAAGTTCGCATACTTGAATACCGCGCTATTTCCCCCACCACAAACCGAACCAATATGGCGGACGATTGCGGTACTTTGTATATCTAGTGACTTTATTACGCATAGGCTTCTATATCATTCATCCGATTGCAACGAAACTTTGGTGAGTTGTAGGGCGCATGTCCGTAAAGGTTCCTGAAATGGTTCCGCGTCGAAAAAAGAGCCAGGAGGCCGAAACGGCTTAAAAATATGCATGACAAGCAATATGTCATCTTTATTTGACAGACGAGTGACTGACAGATAGCGCCATCTCGCGGCGAAACGGTATCTTTTAAATGTCGAACAGTTTGACAGCGCTTTGAGGATCGAATTGCTCAAAATCATTCTGTTAAAAGTAGAAATATTTCTGAACGTGTGTGAGTGTTAGTGGTGTTATTTGTGAACTTTGGACATTGGACAATAGAAAACACGCGCATTTATTTAATACTTTCGCTGTGAATTATCTTCCAAAAAGGAAATCGATTGGCAGATCCATATGTAAAGCAAAAAAATAAAAGGCTTTACGAGCTTCAAAAAATGACGGGCAAAGGGAAGATAGACTAGAAATCCTCAGATAAAAAAATGCTCAAGCCCGTTTATTTGAAAAAGACGAGCAAAGGGAAGATATACTAGAAAGCCTCAGATTAAAGCGTGAAACAGAATGGACGCGCTCTAGACGCGCTCTACACGTCGTGAACTGTCAAAAGTAGAGAAAAAAGAAAACGCGCCCACAATGAGCGTGAGCGTCGTGTACGTGCGTCAGCCAGAACCTAACCTGACCTATATGTTCTGTGTCAGCCAGCGTATGTTCGTTAACGTCAGTTAGTGTTTGAAATAATTCCGAAATGGACGATTTCGAACTATTAATGCTATTTTATATGTGTTCAATATCATGTATTTAATGGTAATTAATGCCAATATTTTTGGCCACCGAAAAAGACGTTGGTGGGTTAGACCAGTAAATAGAAATGGAGACGCAACATGATATTTTTCAGATACTTTTTTAAAGTTGAAAAAATTGGAACCAGAGCAGTTTTTTAAACACACAAAGATGAATGTTGAATTATATGAACTGTTGTTAAATCACTTGAAAGCTGATTTAACAAAACAGTCTATAAGGAAACCTATAGATGTATAATGTCGACTAGCGCTAACTCTTTCGTAAGAATGTTTTTAATTATTTTTAAATACATTTATGTCTTCCTATTTTTCGAAGTATGCAGTAACAGTGACATTTTTTAGCTATGTCATGTAAAAGAAAGGTTGTATCTCACAAAAAATAAAATATCTAATTCTGGCGGTGAGCGCGTAAAAGTAGAAAGTTGACCAACTTTCGGCGTATTGTTCACGTCAAGCGCGTTCATTCTGTGCAGTTTCATAAAAACGTCACTTGCTCTATCTGATTAGACAGTTCACGACGTGTAGAGCGCGTCTAGAGCGCGTCCATTCTGTTTCACCCATAAGAAATGCTCAAGCCCGTTTATTTGAAACATAGGAGCAAAAGGAAGATAGATTAGAAACCCTAAGATTAAGAAATGCTCAAGCCCGTTTATCTGAAACAGACGAGCAAAGGGAAGATAGACTAGAAACTCAGATTAAGAAATGCTCAAGCCCCTATCTGAACAGACGAGCAAAGAAAAGCAAGATTGGAAATCGAAAGAAAGTACGCATTGCTCGATCAAGACAAATAACGCACGCTGATTGAAATCATTTTCATGGAGTGTGAAAAAGCCGAGAAAAGCCGGAAAAGCGAAGCCGAGTACCTACATCAGTTATAAAAAATAATTACAAAAAAATATTTTTTCCCCTTTTCATAACATTCTACAACATAGTCACATCAATGCAATGCATGGTATTGAAATAAATTATTTGTTTTTTCAGTAAATCTATATTCGCTAGATTAACTATTTTTATTTAATTGCTCATTTATTTCATATCAAACTGAGCCACAGCGAAGCGTGGTCGGGTCACGGCTAGTTTTTTAATAAATAAGTCAAGTTACTAGAAATTAAGATTTTAACTGGGCACTGATCTATAAATCTGGCGCTTAAACAAAAAGTCCAATGAATTTTTTCAATAATTCTGAAATTCACCTAACATTTACCAAAAATGTAGCCTATGAATTTCTTTTGAACCAAATTTAGAAGGTATTCTAAAAATGGAGTCCCGGACATTTGTTCGAAAGACAAAATTTCGAAAGACACTTATTCGAAGGATAAATGTTCGAACGGACAAATGTTCGAAAGGACAAATGTTCGAAAGGACAAATGTTCGAATGGACAAATATTCGAATGGACAATTATTCGCATGGACGTTATTTCGAAAATGCAAATATTCGAAAGAATAAGTATTCGAATGAATATTTTTTCGAATGAGCATTTTTTCGAGTGTAATTTGTGCATATATACCTGGGCGGTAGATGAGAATATATATTTCAATCATTTCATGACAGGAAATAAAAGGCAAATTACCAAAAAGCATTTATTCTAAAAGTATGTATTTGATATAATAAAATGAACGAATAGTAATAATGTTACAATGAAATATTTACTGCTAATCTATTTATTTATACTTATTATATTCGAAAGGACAAATTTCGGTCATTTGGATTTTGTTGTTTCGAAGAAGTCCCTAAAAAAACCATGAAACGTGTCGCGGGACACGGGTTAGGAACTTTAGTTCCTTTTAATTAACAACCATTTTTTTAAATTATTTCTTAATAAAACTGTAATGTTTAACGTGAAACAGCGACAATAAGACGGGCATATAATACACAGCATAAGTAAGGCAATGGAATATCGTTCCCAATGTGTTGAATCAATAAATATATACACACATATAAATATAAAAATTTATTTTACTCTGGATGAATCTTCATTTAACAGAAACATATCGGGTGTTTTTTTTTTAATTTTCACCTCATAGTAGGCTGTGGATAGTGTTTGTGAATGCGCCTTACTAAAAAATGTCAAAAAATTGACATAACCTCACTTTTTTAATAAAAATATAAACTGCTTGAATCGGTTACTAGTGTCTTGAAAAAGACAGCGTGGCTCTATTAATTAGGCGTAGATGAGTGAGCTGTCTTTTTCAAGACACTATTAACCGATTGGAGCCGTTTCAATTTTTATTAAAAAAGTGAGGTTATGTCAATTCTGACATTCTTCAGCAAGGCGCATTCAACGATTATAGACTACCCAGGATTGCTCAGTTCGCCGAATCTGCCTGACAATAACTCTGTGACGTCACCACCGGTGCTGGACAGAAGATAGAGATTTATTCGTTTTATTGTAGTAAACAGTAAGATTTATCATTGTAAACTGTACGGTTTACGTACGTACTTTCCGTAATCCATATTTACGTACGATATCCACATCACGTTATCCACAGATCAACACGTAAAAGCACTTCAGCACCGGTGGTGACGTCACAAAACTGTCCAACATTGGTCAAATGTAAGTGAGCAATCCTGGTTAGTCTATAATCGTTGAGGCGCATTAGGCATTCCAAACCACGTGATGTCCAATATGGCGGCTGGGGGCAAACAAAGTTTGACAGTTTGACAGCGCCATAAGAGAGTGTTCAGGGTTGTGTTGTTTGTTGGTGAAAATGTGATTTTTAGAAAATTTTATCGGTTTTATTAGTGCTTATATACTTTTTAAGATGCAGAGTGAATATTTAAAGACATTATTGTTGGAAAATCGCCATGTTGGCGAACGGTAAGCTCGAAAATACTTACTAAAGTTTTGTGTTTGCATTTCTATATATACATATATATATATATATATATATATATATATATATATCTATATGGTACAACTGTGCGTCCGCCCATGTTAAATCTTAGGTTCACGCTGCGTCCAGTGTCACTGAGCGTCCGGATATACGGACGCTCAGTAACCCTACCCTAAAAATTTGTCTATGTGATCTCTAGGATGGTTAGAGTACCATCATGGGCGCCGCTAAGGAATAAGTCAGGGGGGGGCATAATTTAAGTCAGGGGGGGGCATAATATTTTTTTAATAAAAAATTTGCATTAAATTAAAATGAAGATATTTCTCACCAGTCACCATTCTTTACTAATAGGAGATAATTATTTAGGGGATGAATACTATGAACTCCCCTCACCTAAAGAACCTGGTGGGTCTTGCACAACGATGGTTGTGCAAGGAATGATCCCTTCTGAGCTTTCAACATCCATTGCTTTTAACATCCATTGCTTTTAGATCCGTAAAACCAAGAAAACGGTAAAATCCAGGGGGGGGCAACCGCCCCCCCTTGCCCTTATGTAGCGGCGCCCATGAGTACCATGGCGCAAAAAAAAGCAGGAGGTGCTCTGACACCTAACAATGATCCCTGTATATAATCGTAGTTCAGGCTTTCACCAAGCGTAGCGTTGTCGGCGTCGAATTATATACGTGTATTTAAATGTTAGATATGGCGTAGGCGACACGGTTCACTCAGCGTCATCTATTTTTAGCACATTTATACATATTTAGGTAGATCTAAACTGCCACTCTGCATCCTATGAAATATGTTTAATGAGTGGCTATTTACTGAGAATGAGACTTTCGGGTTTGGAGCAGAATACTGATAAGTCGCGCAAAACGATCATTTTTCTGATTTGTTGGTTAAACGGGTTAAAGTATAAACAATGCCAGTTAATAATGATGTAACCCAATAATGCCCCTTAACTACTTCATTTTCTACAGATTGACAGTACTCAAATTAAAATTTGTTCTGTATAACAATTTACTTTTAAATTTTCGGGTTTTAAGTCGCGATTTAAAAAAAATTCAAATTCAATAAATAAGCAATAATTTAGGGAAAATTTAATTTTTGGAATCTTTCCTTTGTGCGGATAAACTTTTAATTGACACTGAATAAATCTTGATGTCGAATACTAATTAAAGTCTCGTAGGTTCGTAGTTGAGAATTTTATTTGTTTTCAAATAATTAGCAATTACTACGTAGCAAATAGATTTGATATAATTTGAAATTCATTGCGTTAATTAATAAAGGAATCTTTTTGTAAAAAACGCGCGGATTTATTAATGAATGGCAGTTTTACAGGTGATTAGACACCTTGAATTTTTTTTTAAATTTTTAGTAGTTTGTGCATTTTTTGTTACTAGTACTAACGATCAAAACTCGATCACAAAAAACATTTTTCGCAGTTCAAGAGATTCCTTACAAATTTTTTTCTTCCATTTTTCCCAAGAACCTGTCCCTCGAAGATACTATTAGTAAGATATTAAAGATGAATTATCGATAGTTCCCGATATTTGCCCCTTTAGACCAAGGAAATAAGATTTTCCCGCTTTTCCCGCCCGAAAAACCCGCTGAGTCCATCCAAGATTTTTTGTGTTAATTTAGTTATTACTGATAAATGGCAAAAACAGTGATTTTTTACTTCATTTTAATCCTACGTGAAATTTATGCATTTCATTAAAAACCATTAAACCTTGTAAAATTGTAAAGCATAAAAAAACCTTCAAAATTACCTATGGTACAAGTTTTTTAGTGTATTTGTTGCTTAATTATACAAGGAAAAAGGAAAAAAGATGGAATTTCTAAATTATTTATAAATACTGCAAAACGGGCTCAACACCTTTGATTTTTTGTGAAAAGTATGGTACTGTGGTGCTAAAGTTTCCATAAAAAATTCAAAGTGATTCGTCAAATAGGTATTACAAAATTGAATTTGTTTATCCCAGACAACTTAATTTTGATATAAATTTCTACGTAAAAGAATAAAGTTAGGGAATTCTGAAGAGTGCTATTTGAACAATAGGAATTGCTCTATCAATGTACTATGTTGAAATTCATAAATTTTAATTGTAACAGTAATAAAACTTCTATGGCAAAATATTTCATTTCTTAGCTAATAAACAATTAGAATAACTCTTTTGTTTTCAACTCTAGAGAAATAGTCTTCTTTTATCCTAAAAGTTGGTATTTTTATAACTATTATAATTTTAAAAAAAAATTTGCCCTACGACCAACAGGAACGGAGTTCAGAGACACGTTGGCCCTAAATAAGTTTTTTTTTATATTTACATTCAAATAAAGTATACTTTTTTCTTATAAAATATTATCTATGTGGTGTGCATCATTTTTAACAACTTCCTAATGTTTAAAAATAAAAATTTTTTTATAAACATTTCAATAATTAAGAAGAAAAAAGTTTATAATAATTTGTATAATAATGATTTATTTAATTAAAATATTAGGTTTATTTATACATTTATTATATATCCCTATTGTTCACAAAAAAGTTATCATGAGATACAAAGAAACATTCATTATTATTATATTATAATAAAATGTTTTGAAAATTTCTAAATGTTTATAACAAATTATTTATTTAAAAATATGTATTAGGGGATTGTTAAAAATGAAACAAACCGTATCGTTAATATTTCATAAGAGCTAAATATACTTTATTTGAATATAAACATGAAAAAACTAAATTTTATTTGCTAACGTGTCTTTTTTCTACTTTATAAATAGATAAACATTTCTTATAATATTTTTTGATTTTTTTTTTAAACGGGACTTTACTTTTATGCATTATGCAAATCAAAAAGTTAAGAAAAGGAACAAAAAATTATAATAAATTGATTAACAAATTATTATGTTTATTTATGAAATTAATAAACAACAAATTGCTTATTCTTGATATACTCGACAAGCTAATACAAGCTAAGAAATAATCAATTGAGGTTAATTAGTTTCGGAGATATAACAACTTCCATCAGTTTGAAGATGCAACTTTACTTCAAATTGAGCATCCATATCACACGCTACTGGCTGGCTTGAAAAAACCTGATTTGAAACCGTGCTTGATAATTTTTTTAAATTGCTAGACCGAAAATTTAAAAGTTTATATTTATACAGAACAAATTGAAATTTGGGTACCGTTAACCTGTAGAAAATAAAGTAGTTAAGTGGCATTATTAGGTTTCATTATTATTAACTGGAAGTTGCATTGTTTATACGTTAACCCAGTTAACCGATAAAACAGAAAAATGATCGTTTTTCGTGACTTAGCGGTACTCTGCCCCAAACCCGAAAGTCACATTCACGGTAAATAGCAACCCATTAAACGTATTTTATAGGACGCAGACTGGCAGTTTAAATATATCTAAATATGTATAAATGTGCTAAAAATAGACGACGCTGAGTAAACCCATAGATAGACAAATATATATCAGGACGTTGAGTGACGCATTAAATATAAATTAATATGTATAAATGTGCTAAAAATAGACGACGCTCGGTGAACCTGTCTGTAGTCAAAGACGCAGAGTGACGCCGCCAACGTAACCGTTCATATACGCCTTATATACGGCGGACGCCGGGTAAGAACGTTCTTGGTCCGGACGCCGAGTGATACTGCATACAAGTATATATATATATATATATATATTGCAGTTATCTAAAGAAGCTGAAGTTAATCAATAATGTAGATCCATTTACATTGAAAGTTGAAGATTTGGACTATTCTATTCACGGAGTTCCGCCTGTCACCTGTCACCAACATGCATGCCAACATTGATATCGTTTCATATTTAGTTTTAACCCATAGTTACTACAGCAAAGCACAAATGAAAGCATACAAGAGCATCTTTGCTCGATAAAACAGTACTGTACACTTTAAAAATATAAAAACAACTTAACTCACTCTCAAAAACATAAAATGGAACACTTTTCGATCAATAGTCACAGATGACATAACCAAGTTGTTTGCCCCCAACTGCCATATTGGATTTACTTTTGACAGGTCGTTGGAATGCCTAATTCACAAACACTATCCACCGCCTACTATGAGGTGAAATTTAAAAAAAAAACACCCGATATAATAGTATTAATTATAAAAATTTTATCATTAAGTTGATTGGTACGAACTACATATTAAGTATTCAGATCTAGTCAGTGCATTCGATCATTGAAACAAAGACAGCGAACGACTCAACGAGAGAGAGAGAGAGAGAGAGAGAGAGATAGCGAGCGGCTCGGCAGCGTTCGTAGTGGCTCGGCTCGGTAACGCATTCCATTTAACGGTCAGATTTTTTGCTGCGCGACAGCCACAGTAAGACGGGCATTGCATATAATACACAGCATTGGTTCTATTCTATAAGTAAGGCAATGGAATATCGTTCCTCGGTGCGTCAAGCGCGTGGTCGGTCTCTCTCTCTCTCTCTCTCTCTCTCGCTCTCTCTCTCTCTCTCTCTCTTTCTCTCTCTCTCTCTCTCTCTCCCGATCTACCTCCCTCCACTCTCTCCCTCACCCCTCCACTCTCTCCCTCACCCCTCCACTCTCCCCCACTCTCCCTGTCCCCCCCCCCCCCCACGGAGCCACTACGAACGCCTCCGAGCCGCTACGAACACTGCCGAGGTAACGCTTTCCGGTAACGCTTTTTATTTAACGGTCAGATTTTTTGCGGCGCGACCACCCTCGCTCCCCAATCCCTGGCAAAAGGAACTAAAGTTCCAAAATCATCGTTAGGACGAATTACCATGTAAGATCGCCTACCTGTACCCTAATGTTAATCATCATATAAGATTAAAAAATATCGTCAATCAATTTTCATTACAAGACCCACTAGGTTTTTTAAATAGATTAGCAGTAAATATTTCATTGTAACATTATTATTATTCGTTCATTTTATTATACCAATCATTATATATCAAATACATACTTTCAGAATAAACGCTTTTGGGTAATTTGCCTTTTATTTCGTGTTATGAAATGATTAATACAAATATTCTCATCTATAGCCCAGGTATATAAGCATAAATGTGCAGTCGAACAAATGCTGATTCGAAGAAATATTCATTCGAATACTTATTCTTTCGAATATTTGTTATTATTTTTATTTTACAATTTATATTATTATTTTCAAAATAACGTCCATGCGAATAATTGTCCATTCGAATATTAGTCCATTCGAACATTTGTCCTTTCGAACATTTGTCCTTTCGAACATTTGTCTGTTCGAACACTTGTCTGTTCGAACATTTATCCTTCGAATAAGTGTCTTTCGAAATTTTGTCTTTCGAACAACTGTCCGTAGGCGCTAAAAATGCAATGAATTCTAATCACTCTATTCAGAACCTCACATGACTTTATTCATATCAACTAATCCCCAGTAAATTTTTCAGAAATTAAACTTTACACCAAGCAATTAATTTATAAATCAGAATATTTTCTAATTTTAATATTTCTCAAAAAAAAACACAAGAGGTCGAGTCACTTATCTAGAAAAATTTACATATTTTTTGTTCAATAAACTAATACTTTGATAAATTTCCAAAAACTGAAACTATAACGAAGAAACTGATTCAAAAATCTGGCTCTTAAATCCTAGTCAATTTCAAAAAAAAACAACTTAAAAGTATGATTCATAGATGTCATTTATAGTAATCTGACTTACATCTTTCCGAGTTTCTAATCTTTGTAACGGATGTAATAAGATCTTTGCAATAAGATTCCCTTTTTTTCTGGGCTTGATTTTTTTATTGCAACCCGTGCGTCTAAAGTTAATCGGAAAATTTATATTTCTTTTAAATCTTCGACGTGATTCGTACATAATTAATTTTAGACAAATATCGAAATATTGTTCCTTTTTCTAAACTGTAATGATTACGATTTTTAAATTTAATTAAAGAAAAACAATTTTGGCTATGTATTTTCTTTGGGTGTACTGCAGCCTCTCTGCGCCTAAAAACCAGCCGCCACGAACTTATAATGTAATCCATATAAAATATGTAGGTATATATCTTGACATAGATTTACCAATTCGACCCTATTTAAATCCTTGGTTCAGCGTAGATAAACGATAAAGCGTTTTTCTCGTAGAAGGCTTTGATGAAAAAATTTTTTGAATCACACTTTACACTTTTACTACTAAACCCTTTATGTAGAACTGTCATAACTTTGGAAGTTTTTGTTTTGACGTACACGTTGCAAATTTTAACTATGGACTCCCTATTAAGGGTCACCCTCTTCCCCCTAATGTGGTTCATGGACTACCTTCCAGGCGGGTATAGGTTCGTCATAGCTGCAGCCATATTGCTAAAATTGTTCCTGGACGTCTGCAAGTGCAACAGAGAATATCACAAACCCAATGGAAGAGATGAACCTGGAGAACACAAGTATAACCTGCGAAATAATTCCCGTTTCTTCAAAGGTTACTCAGGATAGGGTAATGATATATGGCTATTAGAAACGAATAAATCAATTTTCGTTTTCATATGAGTTAGTAACTTTATTTATGAGTACCTAATTCGAATTCAAGTCAATACAATTTGCTAAAGATTGTCTCAAGACACGTCACGGAATTACAGCATTCATCCCTCTATCACAACAAATTAAAGGAAAGAACAAACTAAATCCAGTAAATGTCGCTGTCTTCCAGTAGGACATTTTAAAATGGAGAAGCTCGAATCTGGAGGATTAAGTTAATTGAGTCGTCTTTTAAAATTGAAATGTTTTAGTAAGGTCGAAAAAAAGTACATTTTGAAAGCTGAAAGTTTTCTTAATAAAAAAATGTATGCCCCAAGGTAAGTGCCATTCTATTCAGTCCTTAATAATACTGTAACGTGAAATGTAAACAGCAGCGCGAAATGTGTTTACTCTTATCGGACGGCGGCTTACCTCAAAGGAACGCCGCTACGCTTAAGTGAGCAATAAAAAAAAAACGTCCCCAACGTCCCGGCAACATATTATTAGGGAAGAATGATCGAGTTATTTCAGGAACCATCGCGAATACAATTAAGATATGTATATAAGCGGGCTTGCGGTCGGAGAGATTAGATTAGACGTGAAGCTGCGAGTGAATAAACAAGGTGAAAAACGGACAAGTGAATTGTATAGTAAATTAAAGTTAAGTGTGTTATATGAATTAATCAGTTCGGTAATAGTTTGTAATTAATAAATTAAGTAGTGTGTAGTGTATAATTAGGAGAGGGTAAATAAATTAGAAATAAACGTTACAATACCATTTAGTAATACATAGTTGATATTATTAAGGTTTATTCATCAGTAGGACATTTCAAAATGTGAAAGCTTGAATCTAGAGGATTAATAAGGTAGTACTTAAGTAAATTAATGAATCATATTTTAAAGTTTTTATATTGTATTCGGTCCTTAATTGTAACAATGAGTGATACATGTTTTGTATCGCTAAATTTCAATTATTAGCAGTGTTGACATGACATAAAATGCCATGAAAGAGTCTTAAAGCCCAATGTTGTAGGATTACAGTCTTGGTCCATGTAAATAAACAGCTCGACTGACAAATAATATGCTGAACGACAGGATATTACGGGTAATCATGGAATCCGATACCAGCTCTACCAGGACATTGAAAAATGGTGTGCCACAAGGGTTAGTCCTCGCTCCTTTACTGTTTAGCTTGTAGTAACATCGCAGACATTCCAAAAACAAGATAAAAAAGTTTGGATATACCGACTATTAGACAATGGCAGTAAGATGCAGCTCAATAGAATCCTCCGAACAAATACTAACTGAACTGAAAACTATTTTTGAATACAACTAACTTCATCGGAACGATAAATAAATTTATTTCAGGGCAATTTTCGATAAAAATGTTTCAAATGAAAAGTATAGGCATTACACAGCTAACTTAAGTTATGAGATTTGGTATAAATGACCAAAACAATTTTAAACAAAATTGTACAAAATAAAAATTCTTAAGAATAATGTACATTTTCAGGAAAATATATTTTAAATAAAAGTTGTATATATTTAAAACGTTAATTCAACTATAAAGTTTAGTGAAAACATTCAAAGTATTTAAAAAAAAATTTTAGAAAATGGAAATGTTCAATAGTGCCCTTTAGGGACGTGTTACAAAAAAAATATTTCAAATAAAACTTGTAGTCATCGGTAAGTTCAGTTCAAATCTAAAATTTGGTAAGAATTGATAAAGCCGGTTTGAAGAAAATTGAGAAAAACTGAAAATTCACGAAAGTAGAGTTTCCATACGTTGCCATTTGGTTATTGGTATGTCGAATAGTCATCTCATTATCTCCAATTCGTTATGTAAGTAGTACATGTAACGGCATACTGTACCTATCCGTATAATTGTCATCGAACTTTTGAAAGATTTAACGTGTGTAATACAATACAATTTTTCGTCCCACTTTTAATTTTCACACTTATTATGTACAAGTACCTACATGTACTTCATTTTGTTCCTAAGAAGGAATCGTTATTAATAAAAAAAATTTTTTGCAGTAAATTGGAAGCAACAGTGACAGTTTATAATTATAAATAGCGAAAATTTAGAATAATCTGAAAAACTTATGCATGTTGATATCTAAAAATAGACTTATTGAAAGTTTCTAAGTGCGCTTGTCCATTTCTATTAAATGAAGCAATGCCTTTTTATTAGCTTTTCGTTAAAAATAATAAACGAGTCCCTTTATTGTTTAAATATGTTACCTGCATAACTTTCCCTTCACGAACTAATTTTAGAAATTTATTAAAAATTATTTTAGATTTTTTGTATTTTAGGGTTTAGATTTAGGTTATTAATTTTTAGGTATTAGGCGGTTAGAAATTATTAAAAACTTAAATTCAACGTCAATTTCCATTAAATGTGAAAAAACTTGAAAATATGTTATCCTCTAGTACTTGCCACCTCCTCGCGATTTTTCAGGGCGTTCCCTCCTCTTAGTTCGCCCTTTTCGCCCCCGAATTCCTCAGGGTAGACGTTATGTCACTCATAAAACGTTCTAGTGCGCAACTCACTTGCCAGAATTATAATTTCGATGCACTCTGGAGTCCAAAAACGAGACGTCATTATGCTAACTCACAAAACTCGCACCACAACTTACAAAACTCCCACACTTGCATGAGCGGGGAGACCGATACGTCCGTTCTCGATCGAACGATACGTTATACTGACGATGAATAAGGTTCGGGGCGAGAGATAAATCTCTTAACGTAATTGTGCTGATAAGCGGCGATATTCAAATGAATACGATAGAATTCCTTTGCTACCGAGATGCCCGAAATAATACCGGTGTAAAGATAGCGAAAATAGCGATGTGTAACAGCGTAAGACTTTCTCATATGGCCGGACAAAATATTCATGAAAATATTATCATCGTTTTATAAAATAAATTTAGTATTGAATATTAACGTTTTCTCTAATTAAATATTTCTTTTAATTGTGTGTTAGATGAGATATTTCTAAAATAAAAATTATATATTGTTAATCTGGTAATTCAAGTATCAAGTTTAATGAAAACAGAAGCACTGTTAAAAAAAATTGAAAAACTGAAAATATTCAACCCACGAATGGCTAATGCATCCCCTGATTTTCGACTTAAATCTGATTCAGGGGTATAGTTTATGCATAAATCACTATTTCCAGATAAAAATTGGTTTAAGTACTTAAAAAAACATCCATACGTATGAGTTAGAAATTTCTAAGTGTCTCATGAACCCCCGAATGACCATTGCATCCCCTGATTTTCGACTTGGATAAACGAATATTTCCAGATACAAATTTTAGATGTAAAAATTGGTTTAGATACCTACTTAAAAAAATTACCATACGTAGGAGTTCGAAATTTCTAAGTAAGTGTCTTATGAATCCCCGATTGAGTATTGCATCCCCTGATTTTCGACTTGAAACTGTTACAGGGGGATAGTTTACGTATAGACGAATAATTCCAGATAAAAAGTTTAGATGAAAAAATTGGTTTAGATACTTAAATATTTTTTTTCCATATGTAACCTATGAACCCCCGAATGAATATTGCCCTGATTTTCGACTTGAAATTCGTTCATGGGGATACTTTGTGTAAAAATGAACCAAACGAAAGCTAGGGTGGTAAATAGTATCGGATACATTTGTTTAGTACTAAACTGTCTCTCCTAGGATATTTTTTTCGCAAATTTTGAGAAAAAAATAGCACCTATTTTACCGTACTACAGGATTTGTGGATGTGGCTATTTTCACACCCGTATTTAACAAACTGTTTTGGAGACTTTCAGTTAAATCAAATTTCAAGTGTAATTTTATTTTTGAGGTGGTATTTTTATAACGGTTTTTTGTAGCATCTATAAGGGCTTCATTAATGGAAGTGCTACTTTGCAATATCTCTTTGCAATGCTATGGATTTGCTTTGCAGTGGATAATATATTTTGGTCACTAAATGAACTGAAAGGATACTGAACTGATAGATACTCAGAAAATCATGTTATAAGCGAATTTATTTAGTAAGTTTTATTTAATTGTTTATGAGATAATATTAATGTCATATCGGTACCTTGAATTAATATTTAGTGACGTATACTTACCTTTAAAACAATTATCTACTAGTTGTTGATTAACGACGACTTTAAAAATTGTTGAAACCGACAAAAATGTATTTACTTAACATAATCCATAATGCAATAGATAGGTAACTCATTTCGCAAAACAGGAAGAATATTCATATTTAAGAATATTCGAAATATCTGAAATGCTGCAAATATCAATCATTAACATATAAAAATGGACGTAAAAATGTCTCGTTCAGTCCAGCTTTGAAATGAAGAATCAACACTTGTCATTTCTGTTCTGCATACTGATTAGTAGTACTTTAGCTCATGGTAAGTTCAAAACTATAATGAAAATGACACTGGTTTGCAATAACATTTTGCCAATTGAGTTCCATCAACCACTAACTGCAGAGTAAAATGCTGTTATAATAATTTTTTTTTAGAGAGGTAAATTATATGGCATCAAACTAAATACCTAAGCTAAATTGACCCCTAAATATTAATATTTCCATTGGAAACCAAACCAATGGGCGGCCCCCAATATTTGTTTTACACCATATATTTGTATTTCCATATCAATTCATTACAGAATACTTCCAAGCAAAGGACCTCTCCCACCACCTCATCTCATCAAATCAAATTTCTCCGTTAGAGGAGAGGGCATCGAGCGCAAGTCTCCAGCAATGCACATATGTTTGCAACAGCACCATCACAAATAATTCGGGGTTAAAACTACTAGCCAACGCAACCGCAGAACTCCTCGGCATCTTGAACATAACAGCCTCCGTCGCTTTCGTCATCGACATTAAATTTGGACTGGTGGGCGTATTCGATGGAAACAATGGTGCTGCCGTAGTAATAAACATAACGTCTGAAAATGGCGTCTACATCGCAGCCGGAGTATCTAGTTATACTTGGAACGCTAACGATGAATGCTTCAAATCATTCTTCGACAGCCTGGCGAGCCTGGAGATTTTCCTTACCATCGGAAGTAAATTCAGCGTTAAAACAATCTCCGACGAAATTTTGACGGTTCTTGGTCGACTGCTTGGTGCATTGTCGAAAGTCATCTCAACTCAGGTACAAGAAGACGCCAAAGCAGCCGTTACGATCCTCCTAAATCTCACGTCTTCTATCGTAACGTTACTCACAGGCACACTTAAAGGTGTACTTCTCTTCGTTGGAGAAACCGTCACACATTTAGCCGGAGACGTGATATGGCTTATCGTGGTACTCGATGGTATCGCTGAAGTTGTTGGTTCAATCACAGGAGGTCTGGAAGGTTTAATCAAGGCAGGAGTTCATCTTGAGTTGAATGTGCTCTTAGCTTCGACCAACGGTCTGGAGTTGTTGATCAATCTGTTACTATCAATAGTACCGAGAGTGAGTTTGTCTGTCCTTGGAAACCTAACGAGTTCCGTTGAAACTTTGATAAATCTCGTCGTTAAGTTAGGAGGAAGAGTTAGTAATGGGATCACTGGAGTGCTCAAAGTCATCGCTGATATCATCGCTCTTATCCAAGGTAAGGTTTATGAAATTAATACAAGAGATTGATAACTTGCAATTGACTTAATCCGTCCAAAAGATTTACGTAATTAACGTATAGTGCAAGCATAAAAGGAACCTAACTCAAAAGCATACCGGAGCAACCCTAAGAAAGTTTAATTATTATTGTTTCAAGTGGTATAGTTTTGTGGATTGAATCGACATATACATGTTTGATTTATAGATTATGGATAACAAAAGCTTCCATATTCTGAAATTTTGAAGAGAAACCTTTTAAAAACACAATAGATTTTTCCGCAGAGATCAAAACAACAGATTTTTTAAAATTTCTAGAACGTTGTAATCAACTTTAAATGAGAATCCACTAAGCACGAACAATTAGCAGAACATTTTCTAATAATTACAATTAAAAGTGTTTCAAAGTTAAAATGACTAAAACTTGCAAAACAGCCACATATTATATTATTAGCAGTTTTAAATTTTCGTTTGTAAACTTCAAGTGAATTCTCGAAAAGGTAACATATTTTTTTAAGAAGCTTGCAGCAAAGTTTATTGTGAGTTATAGGAAATAAGCTTAGCCAGACTAGTTTACCGCATAGCCTATAAAAGTTTACAAATTGTTTTGTAACCGTCCGTGAAAACTTTCCAAGAACTTCAATTTGACGTTTGAGTTTGACGTTTTAATTCCGTTGTAGATTTCAACTAACGTATTTGTGAAAAGTGCCCGTTTATCATTTTTTGATTATTTAATTAAACTCAACAACGACGAAATCAACCAATAACAGAGCGTTTTTGGCTGTAGCGGGACGACCCGATTGGTGGCACAACGGGCGACGGGCCGGCACGAAGCGTCCCGAGTGTCGTTCAAATTAATTATATTGAGTATTTGGGTAATTTTACACTATTTATGATTTCAAAGGTAGGTACCAATAAAAAAAATCGGGTAAAGTATTCGTGGATAACTGCTCTTTCAAACACTTGCTCTATTTCGAACATTCCGGCGCGTGTTTGAAAGAGCTCAATATCCACTCATACTTTAATATACTATTTCACGCTGCTGCTATCGTAAATAGCTCTTACATGCATAGATACGTAGCATGAAAATGGCACATAACATTCGTGTATTATTTTTCCTTGACGACGGAATGTAAATACTGTCATTTACATTCCTAGAAAAATGAAAAGAATAAATCAAGTCGATTTATTATTTTGCAGATGATGTTGTCTTTTCCTTAAATTTGTCGCATCGGGTAACCCTAGTTACGCATATGTCAGTCAACTTATATCAGTACTTATGACGTACGTTCAAATTAAAGCAAACATTTCATTTTTTGAGGAATTATGAGGATATTTTCAACAGCAGCGTGAAAAATGTAATAAGTTAGAGCCGGATAGTATGGCAAAATAAAAGTACGAAAAAGGCAAAATAAATAGGCAAAAAAACCGAAAATAGGACCGAAAAACCAACAAATATGGTAATTTAAGCAAAAACAAATTGACGCGGTAAAAAAGAAAAAATCAGTAATTTTGTGTAAAAACTTTTATCTGCACACTTTATTTATACATTTTTATTTATCGATACAGAATGAACATACTAACAATTTTTCTACATTTTCCATTAACAAACTTCGTCTCTTATCCGTTAAAATCATTTTATATTTGGAAAATGATCGTTCTACATCGATAGAAGTTCAGGGAGCAAATTTTAATGCCGTTATTGTATTAACATTCAAATATGCAGCTTCTAAAGCTTCAATGTCTTCATCTATGCTTTGGTGAATTTTTGTAACATTCTTTAATGTCTCCAAAGCAGGATTTTTTCGATGACAATAACCATTTTTTCTCGCAGCCGTGTTCCGATAGGTCCGGGGGCGTTTTTAAAATAGTGTTCGATTCGAGAAAAAATTGTGAAGCCTTCAGTCAAAGAACATATTTTTTCTAAATAAGAAATATCTTCTGGGACTGTTCCAACATTTAGTGTAAAATACGCTAAATTGGCTTTTTTGTTTTTTGAATTGAACAACTCCTGTGCTGTCTTAATACAGTTAGCGTCTTGCGAAAGAAATGAATTACTTACCTAAAAAAAATACCTATAGTATTTATTCACAAATTGCATTGTGCATTTTATAGTAATTTCTGAGTTACTTCTCTATTAATTTCAAAATGTGTGGAATAAAAGTTGCATGCTTCTAGCCAGGTCCCCCATCGCGGTATTATTGGTTCAGGAGGCAGAGAAATGCCTGGGAGCATTTTTTTACAATACGTATAACTACCTACAGGGACCTTTAACTTTCAACTTAGTAGTACTGAGTATTAGTTATTAATTATTACGTAGGTAGTCATTATACTGTCACTTATCCTTTTATATTGATTTATAGCTAGAAAACTGTATTTATTTGTATAAACTAATTACTATTACGAATTAACGTTAGATGTTCGGTGAAAAATCCTTTTTATACTTGCAATGGTATTGTACCCATACGTAATTTATTAGTAAAAAAGGCAAAATAAACCGAAAAAAAACAAAAATAGGCAAAAACCATAGAAAAGTGCATATTAGGCAAAATGGGTAGGCACGAGGTAAATGCCTTACTATCCGGGGTCTAGTAATAAGTAACACGGAATGTATCGACTGTTAACATCCTCGGCAAGTGACAATATACAGTCTCTCGAGGCTCGACGTAACGACATACGACATACATCTCGAGACATACGAGGCAAGTGACTCGTATACACCTGCCTAGAATGTAAGCACGTCTTTACATTCCTTGTGACTTAATAGTCCAAGAGCTAGCTACATAACACAGTATCGATAAGGTACACAACATTTCAGTTCATAACTAATTGTAAAAACATTAACCCAACACCAAATGGCTATTCTACCGGTTCGCATAGGCCGGATATGTAAATGGCGGCCAGTTTTCCACGTTGGAAAAACATGCCTGAAAAACCGATAAGATACACGCGTGATTTTTTTTGACCTTGACTAAGAGCGGTGTAAGAGTGGCAGAACGTTAGCAGGTCGGAAAACCCTCGGCAGAAATGATTCAAAGTCGCGGAAAATTGCCATGAAGAAACCGATAAGGTACACGTGAAAAACTTTTTTCCGTACATCCTTTGGGCCCCAAGGAAGAGCGGTGCAATAGTGGCAGAATATTAGCAGGTCAGAAAACCCTTGGCAGGTCATGAAAGAAAAACGCCCTGTAGGAACTACATGGAACGCCCTGTAGGAATTGAAAGTCATGAGTGACATGACAAACGCCATGTAGTTTCTACAGGGCGTTCCATGTAGTTCCTACAAGGCGGTTTTCATGACTTTCAGTTCCTTCTGTTCCTTCTGCCGCGGGTTTTTCGACTTGCTAACGTTCTGCCACTATTGCACCGCTCTTCCTTGGGGCCCAAAGGATGTACGGAAAAAAGTTTTTCACGTGTACCTTATCGGTTTTTTCATGGCAATTTTCCGCGACTGTTACACCGCTCTTAGTCAAGGTTTAAACAAAATGTCTCAAAAAAAATTTCACGCGTGTACCTTATCGGTTTTTCAGGCATGTTTTTCTGACGTGGAAAACTGGCCGCCATTTACATATCCGGCCATTTGGTGTTGGGTTAATGTTTTTACAATTAGTTATGGACTCAAATGTGTACCTTATCGATACTGTTTTATGTAGCTAGCTCTCCGAGTATAAATAACTATTATCCAAGTTGTATTGTAAAATGTGTGTATTGTATATACAGAGGAAACCAAAACAATAATAGTGCAAAAACAATATCAAAATATCAATGAAAACTATAAAACAAAGCGAATAACTGTTAACTGCTTAAGACATCACTAATCAAATTAAAATTAATACCATCGTCTATTGTTATATAAAAATAAAATATTTATTAAATAACCAAAAGTGTTCACCTTAAGAAAAACAATATTCAGCTATGCATACCTATATAATATGCTAAATAGATTTCAGGTCATGCGACTTGTAAAAAGAAGAACCTGATAGTTATCTTTGTAATGATTGACCAGTGGAATTTAGTAAGTCTGGAATGCATCACGTTTCATTATCATAGTGGCAAAACAAACATTATAGCCCAGTCTGTGTAGATTTTTCACGACATTAATTCAGTACCGGACGGGAGTGGTCAAATGTTGTAGACTCTGATTAGATGATCATGCCTATATAGTTTTAAACATTCAAAAAGTGTGCATTAACAAATGGGAGGGGTCCAAAGTTAGCAAAAACAAGTTTTTTGATTCTACAAGCCAAAGTATGCATTTTGTGGAGAAAAGTTTCAAATATAAGTTGTAGAGAATTGAAAAACCTATAATTTGAGCTATAGTATGATTAATTTTGTTAAACATTTATTGCAAAAATGTCAAAAAACCACTGAAAATGGTCATTTTTTGAATATTGATTATTTACTGCAAAAATGATATGATTAACGTTTTTACTGCTCTAAAAGATAGCTTTTAAAGTTCCAAATCTAAACACCTTTTATAAAAGTCAATTGGTTAATTTGTTGCTGAGATATTGCTATTTGTTTATCCCAAGACGCATAATGTTCATTGCTGTTACGTCTTTTTGGATAAACATTTGGAGATGTACAAAGGCTTATTCTCTTCATAAATACCCTTATTTTCATATGCCGTTTAGAAAATATGATAAAAACAATTGTCAACCCCTTATTTATCGCTTTAAAAAAGGGGGTAATTTTTTTTATAAATAAATAGAACTGGAGCCATTTTCATAACTTGCACAAATTTCTGACTTACAAATTCGGATAGCTGGATTCAAACCTGAGAACTGGAAAGAAATAACGACTTTTTTCGACCATTAGGAGCCGAGATAGGAATTTTTTTTGAGACTGAGATATTCTACGGATATTTTGTCCGCGCTGTGCGGATTTAAACGCTTCAATTCGGTTCTCTTGGCGCGAGCGGATACCATTGCCATCCCCACCACACGCCTTCTCGCAGTACCTATACACCTTTATTCTGCATATACTGCATAATACAGCTTTTTTAACAATAACAATCGGTTTTTTTCTTTTATAATAAACATTTATAAAAACATGAATTTTTAGCTATCGAATAGGGCAAAATTCATTTCTTAATTGTTACAAATAAAAGGACTGCGAATTTTTGAAAAAAAATTCCTATCTCAGCTCCTAATGGTCGAAAAAAGTTGTTGTTTTCTTTCAATTATCCGTTTTGAATCCAGCTATCTGCATTTGTAAGTCAGAAATTTGTGCAAGTTATGAAAATGGCTCCAGGTCTATTTATTTATAAAAAAAATCACCCCATTCTTTAAAGCGATAAATAAGGGATTGAAAATTGTTTTTATCGTATTTTCTTAACGGTATATGAAAATATGGTTATTTATGAAGAGAATAAGCCTTTGTGCACCTCGAAATGTTTATCCAAAAAGACGTAACAGCAATGAACATTATGCGTCTTGGGATAAACAAATAGCAATATCTCAGCAACAAATTAACCAATTGACTTTTATAAAAGGTGTTTAGATTTGGAACTTTAAAAGCTATCTTTTAGAGGAGTAAAAACGTAAATCATATCATTTTTGCAGTAAATAATCAAAATTCAAAAAATGACCATTTTCAGTGGTTTTTTGACATTTTTGCAATAAATGTTTAACAAAATTAATCATGCTATATCTCAAATTATAGGTTTTTCAATTCTCTACATTTTATATTTGAAACTTTTCTCCACAAAATGCATACTTTGGCTTGTAGAATAAAAACTTGTTTTTGCTAACTTTGGACCCCTCCCATTTGTTAATGCACACTTTTTGAATGTTTAAAACTATATAGGCATGATCATCTAATCAGAGCCTACAACATTTGACCACTCCCGTCCGGTACTGAATTAATGTCGTAAAACGTCAAAAAATGACTACACAGACTGGGCTATTATATAATATATTTACCTTACTTATACCACCTATATTGTCGTTTCCATTCCCTTCTACACAACAGTGGGGAAATGTAAACGTCTACTGGTTCACCAATATGCGTCCAGTTTAAGTCCACCTACCCTATCCACGACCCAACTCTCTTTCCTTTGTTTATACGTCTTTCTAATTTACTTTGACAATTATTGACAAGTTCTCAGAATTCAGTTTGATTATCATTTTCGTCATTAGTTTTCTGTAAATCAACCTTGGAAATTTCTACCAAGTCGTCATTATTAAGCTCAATAAAATAAGTATTTTGCAACCTTAAATGTGAAAATTTGCTATGCTAAATATGTTGAACACTTCCATGTATTCATTCCGCTTTCTGCAAATTTAAGGATGTAAACTTTTATCAAGTCATCATATTAAGCATAATGAAGTAAGTGTTATGTATATTACACTTGGTTAACTACTAAGGGTAGCTTCATAACAAGTTATTTAATGTCTTAGGCATGTAAATTTACCCGAACAGTAAAATGTAACTTTATTGCGAATTTTTGTAAGTTATCATGTTTAGTAGGAACACCTAAAACTTCTATGCAATGTTCCCCAACACTTAATCGCTAACATTCTTTCTTTTTCAAGGTAAGATCCAGATAACAGTCGTCATAGGGACACTTGTCGAGTTCTGCTCTACCAGAAACTTAAACGAAACCATCGACATCACCATTTACGTCGACGGTTTAGTAAAAGTGTTGGAAATACAAAACACGACGCACTCCTCATCCGCAAACCTAACAGGTCTTACCTCCATTGTCGCCTTATTACAGAATGGCACACTTACTGTTGACGGTGTAAATTTGTCGCCGATCATATCACTTTTGGTTGGAGTCGTAAGCAGTGCGATCGAGTTGGTTGTAAGCGTACTTCTCGGGCTGAGTAAAGTGGTGAACGTGGTAGTTTCAATCCCGTCGTTGCTCTTGTACATCATCGAGCAACTTACTACGACAGTTGGAAGTTTGCTGGTCGAAACGTTGATACCTGGATTGAAACTAGGAGGCAATGTCTTGAATACCATTCTCAAGAATTTATCGCTGAGTAAAGTCGTGCAATTGATCACTGGCGGTATCAATAACCTTCTAGAAAACTTACCTGTTATTGACGTTATCTATAAAGCCATCTCTTCAGCGCTGAGCTCAGCAAGCAAAGGCAAATATAACCTGAAGGATCTTCTAAAATCTTCAAACGCTAGCGAAATTGTTGGGGATATAGAAAAAGTGATCAAGGGTGTGTTCAACTCAAACTCGAGTAATTCTAACTCCACCACTTCCGCCCCTGGGAGTAGTGTCTCGGGCTGGATCTCTTCCTGGGGAAGCCACGGGAACGGCACCATATCAGTTGGAGGCAACACCACGACGTCCTCTGGAAGCAATAGTAGCAGCGGTTCTCATTCATCAAGCTCTGCGAATACTTCAACTTCTTCCAACAGTGGCAATAGCGGCTGGTGGCATTTCGGTTGGGGCCGGAAAAATGACAAACATGGTAAGAATATATGTTTGAAATACAAGACTTTATAAATATATTTATTTAAATGATTTGTAGTGGAAAATAGTCGAGCTTTGTAAATTTCATCGAAGCAACTACTTACCATTTCATGACATTAACAGACACAATGTCTTGTTTATTTCAATTCTGAAATTGTACTTATTTTGTTGTTGTATATCGCACTTACAATATTTTTTTCTTCAGGTAACGAGCTTCACAAGAATAAACAAGAAAGACATCATGTGAATGACCACTGATAATAGTTATGTAAGTTAATAAATGGTATGCATTTTTATATAAATAAAGGGTCGATATGTATAAAACCGCTCTTTATTGATTATTACCCAGTGAGATGAGCATTATGATATACACAATTGGAACAAATAATTTATAAATAAAATGTAAAAATATATTTTTACAATAAAATATACACACCATTGAATATCACAATATACAAAACAATTTAATTCACATTCGTTGACTGAACCACATGAAAATATTTGAGAATAAGATAAGAGAGCTAAAAAGTAGTTTTTGTTTGTGAAGAAACAATTAAAATTACACATAATCAACATATACGAATAAAACTTAAATAAAATATAATTGAGTATTCTACCTTCTAAGGAGATTCTAACCTTACAGACCTGAATTGATTACCGGCGAGATTTAATTGCACCAATTTCGAATATAAACAAATAACAATTGCTAATTCTATATCAGTACTTTTGAATTCATAAAATTCAGCCTTATTAAGAATTCAACTTTCATTAAAATATGTAGACATCATGTTAACTCTTCGTGAGGTTCGGATGAATATAGACACTTGTCAAAGATTTGAGAAAAAGTCCTTTTACCTATGGTCGTTGTTACTAACTGTATACTTCTGAATAACTGGTCTGAAGACATATCTTCTGGTAATCTGGTGAGAAATTGAGCGCCGCGTATGAAGTCCATCTCCCATAGGATATTTTGGTTCAAATGTAAGATACCTGCGAAAGGATATTAATATGAAGGTGAAAATATTTTTTAGAATAATTTTCTACAATTGTTATTTTCTGTGATGCTGAGAATAATTTTCTTACCTAGAGCAGTCCTGAAAATAAACTCGTAACCATCCCTGAGGAAAACATCCCATACCCTACAAGCGACGTCGAGAGGCATCGCCTTGGCGAAAATCGTGTAAATCCAATCCAAAAGGTATAAATCAGGCGTAAGTCCCGCCCTGGCGAAATGCATGTACAACTTTGGCAGGTTATGTTTGAAAACTTGATTGTAAGCGTCGTAATAAGCTTGCATGTGCCTCTGGTTCAGAGTAAAAGCCGACAAATGTAACGGTCGATTGAGCAGGTTAGCGAAGCACACGAAAGCCTCCAACTGGTCCATGTTTAATAT
Organism: Cryptocephalus moraei; assembly: GCA_946251905.1. NCBI lineage: Eukaryota > Metazoa > Arthropoda > Insecta > Coleoptera > Chrysomelidae > Cryptocephalus > Cryptocephalus moraei. The sequence continues at coordinate 29,204,018 of OX276458.1, read as the reverse complement.
GAGAATCGCCGCTATGTACGACATCCCCTGGACGTACCCAACGTCCGGCCTATAACAGACGTACGCGGCGAGTAAGGAGTGTAGGGTCTCTGAGTAAGGGCCCCCTTCTTGAAATATGCAGAGATTCGGGAACGTCCTTGATATATCTAGTTGGATCACGTCCATGCTACTTTCAGGATCGGCGTTAACATCGTTATGGGACGGCTCGGGGCTGTTCAACCGGTTCTGGGCCCGACAAAGGCATATCTCATATAACTGAGGGGTGAGATTCAGGTCATTGCCGATGGCTAAACGCCACACTTTGCCGCGGATACTGGACGGAAGGCCCTGCCACCATATATCAAGGGTTTTCTTGTTTTTACTCCTAAAAATACATTACTCAAGCCACCAGGGTTCATTTTAAAATTACATTGTCAAAACAAAAATGTTTACAGCATTATGTGTATCACAATAACTCGGCAGCACCTCCAAGGAAAATTTTCTTCTAAAATTAGTACGTAGTGATTTAAAAGTAGTGCCAATAGTGTGCATATGTAAACTGTTGCCTAAAACACTTCACAGTTTGTTATCAAGTAGTCTCCTAATAGGAAAGTCTAATTTATTTCCCTGCCCACTTATCCTAAAACGCATAATATGCATGTAATATATAACAAAGACGATTTTAGATTAACCTGCTTTAATCATCTCTAATGCCTAGCCTCGCCCTCTTTTGTAATCACTATGACAACTCACTACAACTACAACTATGACACAGTACAGATTGAGAGGTTCTGATCTTGTTTACCATTCCTCTATAGATGTAATTAAGAAGTTCTCTCATATTACGGTTTCTTCTTTAATTAAGACTCTTTGCAAACGTTATGAATCAGTCAAATTGTAATTAGTTAAAATCCTGTTCTTTGACATCTTTTCTTCACAAACTAGTATTATTATTATTATAATACACTTACATTGTCTCCCAGTTAGGTAGGACGGTATACAAGAAGTGCTTTGTGGCGGCAGCCTGCTGCTCTTCTAATTTTAATTGCTGCTTCTGTTGTTTCTGCCTGACAGCGTTCGTTTCGGCATCCTTTTTCTTTGCAGCAGCCACTATCGCTTTATACTCATCCCTGTGCCTTTGCTCCTCTTCTACGGTCTTCGCTGGCAAATTTGAAGGCCTGCAATACCAAATTCAAAATGTCATCCAAGAAATGATTCCAGCAGTTCGCAGAAGTTGAATGTAATGTGTGGGTTAATCTGGGTATTATTACAAAAAGGGGAAAATGCATTTATTTTTAATTTTGCTGCAAAATAAATTGTTTTTAAAAAAATTAAAGAAATATGGAAGTAAATAGAATCTGAATCAAGATATTTTCAGTTCAAAAGAGATGCAATAAGGATGAAGAATAACAGTATCACAAGATAATTCCTTAAAAACAACAAAGAAATTAGATTAATAATGGATTTGCTATATTTTGAGACTTGTTATATATTGTAGGAACATTGTTGCCGACAATGTTTCGTTTTAACATGGGACACTGCAAACCACATTTTCAGCAAGTGTGAATGGTCTACCACAATTTTAATGTGATCAATGTAGCCAAACAATAGGGAAGATATTAAATAATCTCATTTTTTGAAATTGCAAGAATGAATAAAATGCAGCAATGAAGTATTGTGTTCAACAACAAAATGAACTACTTTGTACCGATTTTAAATCAACAAATGGTATTCAACATATCTAATTTTGAATGCCTCTGCCAAATTACCAATCCTGTGCTAGTCAAGAATGAAAATAGTTCTACAGTGTGTCGCTAATTTGGAAATGCCGATTTCCAAATTAATCATTAACCAACAAGTTACAGTCAACAGTACTTGTTAATCATATTCAATACCACATATCCTAAAATGATTCAATATGTTCTACATATAATAATAATAGTAACTAATACACATGTGTACTGAATATAAAACCAGTGAAGGTACATATGATGCTTTAAATTATGAAACTACTCAGTATAAATTGACGAAATCTAAAACATGTTCTAGATTGTATTAATAGTATATTATGGATGATGAAGGTTCTGATAATTTTTCTTTTGTATTTAGTAATTTTATAAGAAGTTTCACTGCTAGGGCTCTAGAGATATACTTGATTAAGGTAGCAAACGTCTCTCTTGTGTAATAAAATGTAATAACCTCTCATGTAGTATCAATGCAGAAGAACTAGCTACTACATGCACTGGAGACTCATTCCCATGTGCCTGCCTGCTGAAGATCTTCCAAACGCTATTTGGATTTGGCTCTGACGGTTTCCACGAAAATAAGTGTCTGTAAAAAAAGGCTTTTTAAAGTTTCAAACTTTTTCAGATATCTTTGAAGATATTTTGTTTGATATAGGCTTGAATTTTAGCCATTTTAAAGCACTAATTAAAATTATAAACACAAAACAATCATAATCGAAGGTGTTTCCCAAATAAAGTATTAATTAATCATCTTACTTAGAAAAAAAATTGGTCAAACTCCTCTTTCTGGATTTTGAGTCATATATCTCGAAACTGGACAAAGAATGCTCCTCGGAACCCAGTAGACTCCCAGAAGTGGAAGGATCACTCAGAGTGGAGACTGTACTAGAGAACGATCCGGCTTCCGTTCTGCGATGACCGATTTTCTTCTCGCCTTTGTAACTCGCAACAACCGTATTATCATCGCTCTTAGGTCGTTCCACCAGATGAAGCTGCTTCGTAACGGGACTGTACGCCAACGATATGTTCTGTAACGCCTCCTTCAGCGTGACTTTGTTTCTGATTGTGCTCCCATCACAAATAAGAGTATTCTCTTCGGTTTTCGGTGAGTGTGTCGGACTCGCCTCATTACTTCTGACCTTATCACAACGTTCCGGCCACGTCTTGAACCAAGACTTGCCTTTCGGTAAATTTGGAGGGGTCTGAAACCCATTCGTATTACAAAGTTTTTCATCGTTCTCTATGTTGCCTGGTAAACTTTGACATCTTATATCATCCATGAAGTCATTGTTTAAGCTTAATGTTTGTTCCTGGGGGTGATCTGATGATAAATGGTGAATTTCCCCATTTTGGACGAGTCCGTTTTTTGTAACTTTGGCGGCTGGAACAGAGTTTTTCATTTTACCTTCATTTGACCCGTAGTTGATTGAATGATGTGCCTTAAATGAATTTACAATACATTATCCTAAAATAATTAATAACAATAAAAAAAATACGCGAAAACAGCCATGACTGTCTAGTCACAGAACATGTCTGACGTGACGTTTGACGTTTGACGTTGACCATTTTATTGTTTCGTGATTTGACAAGCATTTTAAAAATGTCACCGAATCCCACAGTGGTATATAGAAGTGGATAATGGTTTGATTTAGTCAATTTTACCCTATAATTAGTTGTGTAAATCACATTTGATTGTGCAAATTAAGTGCGTGCGGACATTTGTAATAAAATGGCTGCGAAAATTAACACATTCGACCCGCCGTCCTCAGCCAGCTCTGAGAGGTGAGGGGTCTCACGTGTGCTTGGTTAACGCAATAATGCAGAAATAGTTTTTTATTTAATGGATTTAACAGCTTTTAATACGATGTACATGTACATTGCTTGCCACTGTTTCTACGCCTACATCAAATATATTCCAGGTCATGCATGAAAATTCCACGTGTAAACTGAATTAACCTTTGTTTTTCCCTTGTTTAAATGTAATTCTCAAGTAAAATGCTATAGTTGGAAAAAACGTTTAATCACTTAAAGTGACTGTTTCCTCATTCGATCCACAATTGATCGATGATATCGATCGATATTGCAGTTCATATATAATTTAAAAATGATTAAGAGTGAATAAACTTTAAAAGTACTAACTATAAGTATAAAAGAGGTAAACAACTACACCTGATTAGTTTGTTAAATAACAATTACTTCAGATATTCTTCATATAATAAATGGACTTCATACAATTATCTACAAAAAAAATATTTGTAAGTATGTTTTATTTTGTATTTAAGTTCTTTTAAAACTCATAATTATTATATTTTAATAAATATTATTAGCACATCTTGCTATAAATAAAAATTCATTCATGGTTCAACTGTTTTGAGATTGAGAACTTTTTGTCTGATTTCATCCAAGAAAGTTGCTAGATAACTAAAAAGAAATTGACTGTTATCAACCATTTTTCCTCAACATTTTACAATTATTGTGATTAATTAACATTGCAATTACAATACTGTATGACGATTTTTCCATTTCAATTTCTAGTTCCATCATTAACGTATGTAAAATTAATAAATAGTTAAAAGTAATCATAAATTGACATCCCTGTAGTTCCATACCATGGATTAAAAGATATTTCTTTATATGCTAATAGTTTCCAGGAATAAACTTGCAGGCAAACATGGATATAACTTGATAAGTATTTTAATAAAAATTCACTTTATCTTATTTTAGACACACCTAAAGATAAATGAAGATTAATAGAGCTCCGATGAGTGAAGTTTAGAATCGTACATCTACAACAGTTACTATATAAGAAATACTAGTGGAAGTGTTTTCAAAGAAATCTGTCCGAATTAAATATCTTCCAACTTAAAGAATTCCATACTAAGAATGGACGCTCTGTAAGTTTGTCATATTTCATCTTGAAGTCTCTTCTTTCTACTCTAAAGTGCCATTACTTTCAATTAAGCACCTGATAAAGGCAATCCCTACTTAAAGCAGTCATGCATATAAATTACAGCTACCTTTTGTTCATAATTAACTGTTATTCTATTAGCTTAGCTAGCTGCTTTAATTGGAGATTTGATCAGGGCTATATTTACAAAGCTCGGAACGATCCTTTAGCCAAATAAATCAATGTTAAGCCTGCCATTGATAATGTGATCGTGCTTTGTGAATATAAACTTAAAATTTCTGGAAGCTGGAAAGGTTAATGGTTTTGTTCTTTCCTATGTCTAGAAGGTTCTGTTTTTCGTACTTTAAATCTATTTTCGTTTAGGGGTTATTAACAAGGTAATGAGGTATTCATTAATAAGTCTGTCATGTGCTTCTTGTGGTTAGAAGTTAATATTCTGCTTATTTCGTTAAACCTGCATTTCACTTCATCTTACGCTTCTCACCCTTCCATATTGCTCAACCCTCTTTCATGCATGATGAATAGAATATCTTTCCAAAAGGATAATTTTATGTTTATTTTTGCAGTGAGGTGGAAGAGACACAGGCAGATTTTTCAGAAGTATTTCCCGATGGTGAGCTTGAAGAGGAGAAAAGTGGAGATTTTTATCACACACCCGCCTCGCCGATCACTGTACCCTATTGTCCCAGGCCACCTTCAACAGGTACGAAATGAGTTAATAGGTGACAAATTAATTTTACCTCATGTTATGTGTAGGTTCTCAGAAGTCGCCTCGTTCTAGAAGACAGAGGACCACTTCCTTAAACCAGACTTCCAAGAAAACGGCAGCCGAATCCATCATTAGAACCCAACAGAGAACCATTTATACCGCCGGTAGACCACCCTGGTACAACAGTGTGGGACAGAAAGTAGAACCTTTCGTTATAGGTAAAGATCATAAGGTGCATCTAAAAACAGAACACTGTTTGTTAGAATGAAATGATTTAAACAATTAAAGTCGAACTAATTTGAGAATTTTCCACAATAAAATTTTGTTCAAAGAAATACGGTTTTCTTATATGTTGAGGGGTAGTTTGAATAATCATAATTTTAGAATTTTTGCGATTAGGTATTTGCGGCGGAAGTGCCTCAGGTAAGACGACAGTAGCAGAAAAGATAATCGAGTCGTTAGGCGTGCCATGGGTGACGCTCCTCAGCATGGACTCGTTCTACAAGGTCCTGAATGAGAAGCAGCACGAGGTCGCCGACAGGAATGAATACAACTTCGATCATCCAGACGCTTTCGATTTCGATCTCCTCATAACGACACTGCAGATGCTGAAGGAGGGGAGAAAAGTCGAAGTGCCGATATATAATTTCGTGACCCACTCGAGAGAGACTAGGACGGTAAGAATGATATGAACGGTACTGCTGTATAAAAGTTGTACAGCAGTCGGTTGTTTGAGGTGGAGGTTTTGATGAAGAAACCAGTTTTACACCTCACTAACTGTACATTCATCATCTCAAATAGTAACCTTCCATTTATTTATTTACTTTCTCTAGAAAACAATGTATGGAGCGAATGTGATAATATTCGAAGGGATCCTAACGTTCCACCACGCCAAAGTGGTCGAAATGTTAGACATGAAGATTTTCGTGGACACTGATGCTGACATAAGATTAGCTAGAAGACTGAGACGAGACATAACGCAAAGGGGACGCGACCTGGAGGGGGTGTTGAAACAATACACAAGTATGGTTCAGCCATCTTTCAACCATTACATAGCGCCTCTGATGAGTCATGCCGACATAATTGTACCTAGAGGCGGGGAGAATGAAGTCGCCATACAGCTTATCGTTCAGCATGTTCAAACGCAACTGCAGCAGGTAAAATTGGAGAGAAATCCAAAACCTTATGTAATAGTCATGTGTCAAAACATATCTAAAGGTCATGGACTTATAACATAGAGAAAAGTTTGTCCCAGCCTATGATTTCAACAGATTTATTATATCGTCGGGTTACAAGCAAAAGACACTAAGTCAAAATATACGCTTTTGAGCAATTTGGCTTGAAAGATTCTTTAAAATTTCTTTTTTTATAAACATGACTTAAAATGGGTTTGGTATTTTATGCATTGTTTCATAATATTTTTACATGTCTCTGGAGTAATAACTAAATAAGCAATTTAATTTAAACTTTTGAGGTATTTAGTTTTTTGAGTTTTTGTTAAATGATGCACTGACTTAATGTATTTTACATCTTAGGCTTGACTTAGTGGATATTACATGTAATTTTTTTGAAAACAGTATACTTGTTCTGTTTTATTGGTTTTAATTTATGCAATGTGACAACGTGAAATACATAAAAAACATAGGTATGGCATTAAAAATAATAGGGCCTAGCATTGTTAACAAACCAAAAGCAAAAATCCTAAATATGTACATAAAAAATAACTTTCATTGATTCATATTTTAGCTTTCTTCTTCTTGATCAGTCATTTTCAGCTGGTTCAGCTGTCACATCTTGAACAATCGATGAGCAAGGCAAATTTTTATACCGATCCTTAAGGGTCGATGGAATAATATTTCTGTCACATAGCTTGAGGAGGTCCTTTTTTTAGCAACTGATATAGGTAATTGTCTTTGGTATAGCTGCGGGATAATTATATCTTTAAAGTTTTCTTCTTTGGTCTTTCGATTTGAAGCCCGTCTAGTGAAGCCAATATCAATTTTTTCGTACTCATCACCAAAACCATACTTAAAATGAACGGTGTTTGGGAACTGCTTATCATATTTGAAGCATTTCACTTTTAACCAGTTAACAATATTTCCCTTCTGGTCTTCTTTTTTGTTATTTATAGTAAGTTGGACAAGTTTTTTCAGATCCATAAATTCATTAAATTGCAATTCTCGTGTGTTGTACGGGAGTTTATCACGCTTCCTACCAGATCTTGCCATTTTGAACACATTCTCATATTCGTGCACACTGTAAATATCGACATGATGTTTAGCTGTTTTTTCTGCACCATTAAAATATTATCCAGTCGCTCCGCGAAATTTGTGTAACCAAAAGTAAGTTTAACAAATAAACCATTTTAATGGGATAAAACGCATGTGTATTAATGGCTAAGCCGTTTTAACGATCTTCATCCATTGTTAGCTGTGTTTACACATGCGTTTTATCTCGTTAAAACGGTTTAATTGCTTAATTCACATAGGGCAAATACGCTTTAAGGTGCTCGTGTAAACTTGGTATATGTATGTGTATATCAGAAAAAGCATCAATCATTTACCGCAAAAAATCTAAACACTAACTTTATATCCAAACTTAATAAAACAAACTGTATCTACTTTACACCCTACTCCTACTAACTTAACTGTGCTAGTTTGCTGGGCCCTCAATTGTTGAAATATTTTGTCAACACGCCTCATTATGAATATCACTTAAACACTGCACAAGAGAAACTGATCCGATCCCTACCAATTCCAAATAAAAATAACGACTTTTTCTGCAAGATCATACAAGTAGTTTATCTATAAAGCAAAATACATTAAGTCAACATTTCGCTTCCCATGCGCATAAAATGGGTACAAGCAATATCCACTAAGTCAGTTAGTGTATTTTGCCAGTACAGGATATCTTATTTCTGACTTAATGGAATTATTAATTTTGCAAAATGAAACCCCAAGAAAGTGACAAGTGACTTAGTGGATTTTTCCATAAAAAGAATATGGGAAATGTGACCAGAAGGAATAAATAAGTCAAAATTGAAAAAAAATTGACTTAATGTATTTTGCTTGTAACCCGACGATATGTATTCCATTCAGTAAAACGTTTTGTTTTGTCATATGACACTGTCTGTCTACATACCATGTGTGGACATTTCACTGGTTGGAATATGGGCGATTCCATGTCAAGCGGGTCGTAATTTTTTTTCCCAATCAAAACTATTTCATCCCATTGTAAGTTCAATTACAAGTATTAACCTAAATTTTCGGCAAAAAATATTACTCCTAGCGCTTTTTACGGCCAATTTTCGGTTTTATCGCGCTTTCTATTTTTGACGCCAAATTTTTACGAAAACATTACCAGAAGCACATTGCACACTGGAAAAATTTGGGAGTACATGTGTAATCGATGTAAAATTTTTCCAAGTAATCCATTCCCGTCCTCAGAATTGCCCGAAAATTCCTCCATTTGTGAGTAATTCCAAAAAATCATTTTTTTTTAACTTGCTCTAACTCGCGTGTATAAATTTTTGAATTTTTTTGCAGGAGCGCAAAATGTTTGTTTTTTAGTGTAGTACTTCTGGGCACTTTTAACTATCCCGTGTGTATTTTGGTTTTAAGCGCCAAAAGACGCGAAAAATGGCAAAAAATAGACAAATCAGCTTAAAACAGTGAATTCAGCATGTGATAGGAATGGCAAAAGTTGAAAATATTCGTCTAGATCTCAAGCTCAAGCCCAATTAATGAATTCATATCATCCTTGTTGAATACCACATCATCTGGAGGTTCAATATTGTGAGATTCGTGCAAAAATTAAATTTTAACGAAATATTTTAAATTACTCGATGCTTCGATACCCAGGAATTATGAAGATAAATGGCATTGAATGAAGAAAAATCAAATAATCAGGATATGATTTGACCATTTTCTTTTATTTAGGTATAAATACACATTTAAAAAATACTACTAGTACTAGACATGGTTTAGTACAAAGATGCAGATCCATGAAACAATGTAACCATTACTTTATCGAGGAGGTTGAATAGCTTTCATATTTAGATTATTCTCGACATAAATTTCTCGACATATTTTCCAATTTTTTCATTCTGATCACTGCTCAATCGGAGTGTGTTCAGGGCCTTCTTTATCTCATTGAGCTTCACCTCGCAGAGTATTTGGGAAAACGAAATCGTCAAGCATACCATTGAATTCAGGAATGAATAAATTTGACCCACTTGATTGAAGAAGAGTACTGAAAATTCTGCCTGCAAATTCAATTCATCCGAAATCATTATCACCCCTGGATGCAACATGTCATTGAAGGTTTTAATGTACAAAGGTTGAAGGTACAAAATTTTATGAGTTCACTGAGTGAAATAATCTGGTTTTTGTAAGGTTTTTTTAAACTTTCAATGGCTGCTAGACGTTTTATCATCCCGTCAATCCCATCACAAGCCGGCCTCCCATGTGATGTAGCGAAACAAATCCGTTTTAACTCAAAACCGAATTTCTCTTGAAAAGCTGGCAAATAGGCAAACAATTCTGAATTCTTGTACTGTCCACTACAACCGTCACTGAAGAACTCGACCTCTTTGACATCAGCTAATTCATTTCTTACATGTTCAAGAATCTTTTCTACAAATAATTTCAAGACGACTATGTTATGTTTCAGGACATCGGTAATATAACACAAATTCTTATTAATCACAGTGTCACTCTCCTTCACATATATCACAATTGAACGAATGGTCTCAGCCATTTGATGTCAATAACATTGCTGGATGTCATCTTGAACAACATACATACTAGTAATTCTCACTAAAATCCAATACTACAAGGCACCCTCGATCTGTTAAACTTCCTTTTTTATTCTCAAGAATTTAGATTGGGTGTGTGCAATGAATGAATGGCGTAAAAAATGGTGCAATTTATCTTGAACCAATTCAATTAACTCGGATTTCGAACATTTTTTAATCATCATCTCCGCTCTGTCCGTGGAAGACCATTAGTTACTTGTATTCATATTCCTCGTCTTCGTCGTACTATTGGGGATCCTCGTCGGGAAAGAGTAGCCTCTTTATTATTGAGGGCAAATCAGCATCTTTTAGGCATTGGGTACACAGACCAAATATGCAATTCTTGTTTTCTGAGCTACAAACTAAACTAGCAACGACATCCTTAGAAGTCAGTTTTGTGCCAGAACTATTTAGGAGTTTGAAATTTTGATGGATCTGACAAACACAAATTGAATAGCTAGGCATAGACGAACACATTTCTTGACGGATTTGCACGCAGCGAGCAAAAGTAACGGAGAAATCCATGCATTTATGTCGACTTGGGGCGGCACATCACGAGCTATGCAAATCCGACGAGGATGGCATGCCACAGTTCTACGCAATAAACGGGCACGCTTGCTTGCCGTTAAAAAATCATCAGTAATACGACGGTGTAAGTGCGGCAAAAATAAGTAACAAGGAATTTTTGACTGATTTTATAGAAGTATATCGGCAACATACTGCTTTATCGAAAATTAAAAGCTCTGAGTATGTTAATAAAAATTTGAAGAAAATGGGGTATAGCGCATTAATAGAAGTAGGTATGTAAAAAATATAACATGAATGGTGGTGAGGATATGGTAAAGAAAAAAATTGTCTTTAGGAAGTATCTTTAGAAAGGAATTTAACAAGGTGGAGAACTCAATACGAAGTGGCAGTGGACGCGATGACATTTATTCCCCTAATTTATGGTACTTCAATTTATTGTACTAATGTTTATTAACCTCCTGCATATCTAATGTACGCAGTCCTTCTGTATTATCAGAATGTATTAATAACAATTGCGACATTTTCGAAGAATTGCGGACACTTCGAATCGTGAACTGTAAATGCACTTGGCGTGGCTTGCGACCTCTTGAAATTTCCAAAGGGTCACGAGCCACGTAAAGCCGTCGCTCAAATCGTCAAATTCTTCCATAAACAGGCCGATTTACTCGCGATGAACCAGTGCGACGGACAATTCGTATGACTGGCGTGGATGTTTATGGTGACGGTCGTAAATTTGCTCGCTACGAGTAAATGTGACACTTTTGCTCGCCGCGTGCAAATCTGTCAAGAAATGTGTTCGTCTATGCCTTGCTAATGGGTACCGTTCGCGCCAGGTAACACGCATTTTTTGGGTCGCAATTCAAAAAAAATTGAGAATCCCACTTTGAACCTAGCGAAATTTAACCAGCATCAATCATTTTTGAGCATACATATTCTTGCCTATTTTTTCGCGGTCTTTCAACCCTGGAATAATTCTGGAATGAGCACACATCATCACAATAAAAATCAATGTGTTGGACGATAGTATCTTCGAGTGGGTTACCTGCTTGGATTTGGGTTCAACAAGTATCCCATACTCATGTTTTAGTTGTCTTTCTTGTCTTACAAACCGCTCGGAAACATTGAAATAATTCTTGATTTCAACTTGCTTCATTTCATTCCGTATTACAGTTAGCAGCTTAATTTTCCGTGACCTAGAAGTCATGGTCATTTGATCTTTCAGGAATTAAATGAGAGTATTAAACATTTCGGATTTCTTGATTGTGTATGGAGGAATTCCCAAAGTAGATGTGCTTAGAAGCTCCAACGCTTTTTTCAGTTTGCCCTCGCTCGTTTCTCTGAGCCTTAGCATTTTTTTTCTGGTCATATGCAATTTCTTTGGGTACTGTTCTTCCATCCAATTTGATTGGGGAAATTTCCTATTTCTGGAGAAAAACGTTGCATAATTCTATCGCATTCTCGTTTGGCGTACATGTAGGTGTCTCTTCGTCAGGTGTAAAGCGAGGAATATCCTGCGAGTTCGGGACAAGGGTCAGATTCTCAAGGTATTGTAACGTTTATTTTCTAATTTATTTACATTAGTTGTACACTAATTTATTTAACACACTTTGTTTGTTGTACACTAGACTAGACAGTACTTAATTTATTTACACTGCTCCGCTTGAGGATCCTTTACTACATGTTGTGTTCACATCTACTTATCTACTTCTAATAATCCCCTCGATCACAAGCCCCCTTATATATACACCCCAACCATGATCGAGATGCTTCTCGTACATTCTAGAAGGTACGATTGTTCCTTTAACAACGCCTACGCAGCAAATGTTCATAAGGTCACAAATTACTTTCCGTAAACAACAATCCGGTAGAATTCATGGAGTTGCCTTTTAAGCGTCGTAGTAATTCCTTTGAGGCGTCCCGCCGAGGTCAGACGGGAGTAAACGCACTTCGCCCTGCAGTTGACATTTCACGTTACAGTATTTTAGAGAATTTGTGTATTTGATCAGGTATTCTTATGAACCCCTTTTTAAGTATGCGAAGATATCGCTCTACCGATATTTGGGCGAAAATTTGAGGTTATCACAGGTTCATGCTTCCTCACAGGATCACAAGATTTTTGGTTACTTGGAAAGACGACGAGTAAATATTTCTTATGAGCGCAACAAATACGGGATTCTGAGGATACAGTTATGTTGCTTCTGAGTTTGGGTCGAGTTTTTTTTTTTTTTTTAGTTTGAGTTTGAGCTTCTGATGCTGATCGGAAAAAACTCAATAATGTTGGTTCCGAGTCCGTACAGGAAACGGTTGTTGAAATGTTTCTGAAGTCGCATGTCATGTTGATTGTGGGCCCTGCACAAGAAATGTCACCATAGCAGTTACTTTGATATTCTGGGCAGAACATTATCTAAAGTGTAGGTTAACCTTTAAAGGTCTGAAATGGCATAAATTTCATCTTTTGTTCAATCCCCGAGACTAAAAATTTTCCAATTTCGCCCCAACTCTATATCTTATAGTAAGTTTTCCTGTTCTTTTCGAATCTAGCCTCAGATTCAAGCTATCTGCCGCCATGCGTCTCAAAGGCCAAGAAGTGCAAAATGAAACCCTTTTTTCCAAACAATCATGAGTTTGAACATGAAGGCGATGACGTAGGGTGTTGAATTTCTGAATTTTATAGCATATTTGGTTCCTCTAAATCTAAAAGGTCATTTCTCGCTTCTTTTGGTCTTAAAATCAAAATACACACGGGAAACTTAAGAGTTCCCAAAAGTTCACTAAAAAACAAACATTTTGCGCTCCTGCAAAAAAATCCAAAAATTTATACACGCGAGTTAGAGCAAGTTGAAAAAGATTGGTTTTTTGGAATTTCTCGCAAATGGAAGAAGAGTCTTAGGGCAATTCTGAGGACGGGAATGGATTATTTGGAAAAACTTTACATCGATTACATGTACTCCCAAATTTTTTCATCTTGAGAAGTGTTTCTGATAACGTTTTGGTGAAAATTTCGCGTCAAAAATAGAAAACGTCAAAAAACCGAAAATTGACCGTAAAACATTAGGAGTAATATTTTTGGCCGAAAATTTGGGTTAATATGTGTAATCGAACTTACAGTAGGATGAAATGGTTAAGGTTGGGACTAAAAATTATGACCTGCCAACCTCACGACAGTTGACATAGAATCGCCCATATGTTAGAAGAGCATTTGTTAAGAGGAAGTATATATATATGTGCTATGCCAAAATTGTTAATCTAAGAAATACAAGAAAAATGGTTAAATGTTATGCTACTTACTCTCAGCTGTTCTTCCAATCTCCTATATGGTTCAAAGTAAAGAAAAAGGTAGGGTTCTGTTGAAATTGTACACTTCAGTTGAAGGTGTACTAAGTGTGGCAAGTAAGCAAATAAGACTACAAAACAAAAAAATTGGCTACAGCTGTTCGAAATATTAAAAGAATTCAAATAATACGTACTCAAGAATACATACCAAATCGAAATTCTGATCTAGTGAGCCAAATTTATCATGTTTTATTTTCTTAAAGAGAGGTCTGAAGCTCAGAGAAGAACTGGCCCAAGCTTTCGCCAGTAACAAACAACCGAGGCCGGATACAGTAAAACTATTGCCGACGACCCCTCAGATACAAGGCCTCCATACCTTCATAAGGAACAAAGATACTCCGAGGGACGAATTCATATTCTACAGCAAGAGGTTGATACGCTTAGTCATAGAGTACACCTTGTCCCTGATGACTTTCGTTGATAAGACCATCGAGACACCACAGGGAGTTTTGTACCAAGGTAAATTTTATCTGGTTCGAGTGCACAGAGCCAGACTCCGTAGATTTGAAAGTAAGGTTTTTGTTTTCATTCAAGTTGAAATGTGGGATATTGGTCACTTGGGTTACCTATGGATGTATCTTTATGCAAAAAATATACCTATTTTGTCATCAAATGTAGTGTTTGTACATGATATCAGAGTTCAGAAAACTGTCTATTACAAATTAAACATTACAGTTGAATAGGTGGAATTATTTGAAACCGAAATGAAGAATTTTTGATGACAGAAGTTCCACGGATATACTGAGTACACAGACTGGTATAATTTGGGATACCCTGAACATTGGGATCAACTGTAATGATGATAATAACCCTTTATTGAGAATAAAGAAGGTAAATAAATACCAAGGGTTGATGGCCTGGTAAGGGTATGTAGACCATGCCCAATAGTAACGAGGTAAATTAACTGCAATAAGATGGAATGATTAAAAATCCACGACTATTTAGTCTTACTGATATTTATTTACTACTTAAAGTTGTATAGCAAAAATGTGAGAGTACAACTGTATGTGCTGACTGAATAGTTGATTTCTTAAAATAAAGCAAGAGTAAAGTATGAAATTAAAAGACAATTATAAATTTAAATTTTATTATATTTTGGGTACTATGTAACTAACACATCTCTGGATTGCTGGTTTTTCATTGACTGTTGACTTGATAAAATTTTAATTTATGAAGTATTCTTTAAAATGTAAGATTATGTATAAACAGGTAAAAGGATGGCCACGAATAATATATGTGGCGTATCCATACTAAGAGCCGGCGAGACTATGGAGCAAGCTGTGTGCGATGTTTGCAAGGACATCCGTATTGGGAAGATCTTGATTCAGACTAATATGCACACAGGGGAGCCAGAAGTAAGTCGGTGTTTGCTGTAGAACATTGGTCGGCTAACAATTTCTCACATTTTTTAAAAATAAATTCAAATACATTTAGTAATAAAATTGTCTCGTTTGATGCAACGTCCTTGTAATTTCAAGATGTTAAAACAATAAATTTGTTTTATACTGTGAGCTTCTGAACTAAAATGCATTTTTGTGCTATGAACAAAGTGAATTTTGCTTTAAGATGTCAAGTATATAACATATCTTTATTAGAATATTCCGATTTTAAAACAATCATGCTAGAATTTTTTGTTTCTCATCTACATACACTCATCTGTCAGCAGATAAGTGTATCAAATTTCAAGGGATCTTTTCACAGCTTAGTCAATTGTTATCTCAGTTCTTTTTCATAAAAATTAAATGATCAACTCATCCAAAGCATCACGTTATCACCAGCTTGACAAAGGTCCCATGTAAATCACACGAGATTGATTAACACTACTAAAAGCCCATGTTTAGTTACTGCTTACTTAATAGCTTATTGGTATATTTCAGTTGTATTATTTGAGATTACCAAAGGACATCAAGGATTACAAGGTGATTCTGATGGACGCGACTGTAGCTACTGGAGCTGCAGCAATGATGGCAATACGTGTACTACTCGACCACGACGTCCTGGAAAGTAACATTGTCATTGTGTCATTGCTGATGGCAGAGTCCGGAGTGCAATCGATAGCGTACGCCTTTCCGAAAGTGCAGATCGTAACCACCGCGATAGATCCGGAGATCAACGATAAGTTTTACGTACTACCTGGTATAGGAAATTTTGGTGACAGGTATTTTGGGACTGAGCCTTCTGAGGAATAAACAGATGACTGAAGGGAGTTGGCCTATTTTTGCATACGCCAACTCATGTTTTTTGGTATTTTTATTTTTTCAATTCGGTGAGCATTTCGCATTTACATTTTATTTATCAATCATGTACTCCATTTATACCGAATATATTCAACCTAGTCATTTATTATTGCTTTTAAGTACTTAAATAGTTGTATTTAAGTGAGTTGTTAAGTTTGCCCTTAAAACCTTAAATATAAAGCATGTGTAAAGAAACGTCTTATTTACTAAAAGTCCAGACATTTATCTGGGAATTCAAACTACCATTAAATATGTACAATCCTATATTTCTTTCATGAAGTGAAATATGTACAATTTCAATGAATCATATTATAAATGAACGAAACCAGTGATAAATGAAAACAGTTTTGGCACCGACTCATACAGATGCAAAAGAAAAGGAAAAAAGTAACAAACTACTGCAAGATATATCATTCGCCAAAAGTACAAAGTAGTGTTAGGTCGCCATATTTATTTCGTTATGCTAACGTTAAAAAGGTATATTTAAATTATGCTTCTCTATGTAGCGCCTTCTGGCGTTCGCGATAAGTTGCTCTTTCCTCTCCTGGAACGATCTGTTTCGTTCCGAGGCGGACTTGGGGAATGCATTCCCGAATCCCTTCGCGATTTTTACTCCAGAACCGCTTGCGTTCGTTCCTGAAGTTGTCGCTAGGGGATTCGCAGGGGTCTGAATGGAACTGTTTATTTGTTCAGAAATGAAGTGGACTCGACCTTCTAGGATGTTCGTGATCGTGCTGTCTACATTTCGTGTCACATCTGAAAAAGTAATTATTATCATCAATTAGTTAAATAGTGCAAAGTTGTCATGAATTATTTCCAAGTTTTCCTAATTTAGAGATTATTTATGAATAAAACACTCATGTCATTAAAACTATTTGAGGGGTCCTTCAAATGTTGCTTTTTCCATGCACTAGGATATGCAATAACATTTTGTGATAAGGATTCAATCAAATAATTCAAAAGGACTTTAAAGCCACCTATCAGATGTAGATTTAAAATGTAAAACCTGTCGCGGGGGAGCTTTTTGTTATTCAATGAAAGAAGACTTCACAGAAATCAAGTATTAAAGTATCAACTATTAGTATTCTTCAACCATATCACCCAGTAATCTGAGTTCCAGCAATTTTCAAAGTTCTTATCACCAAAGAAGAACACTCATTAACTCTTTGACTCCAGTAAACCTTTTCCACATCCCGTCAGATTTTCATCACCGAACATAGAACTTCTCTACTTACACAAGTCATTATAAATAGCATTAAAGGGCACGTGTGGTAGGACTTGTTTCACTTGTAACGTCATGCGCTGCAGATCGGGACTGAGCGTCCTGGCGGATCTGCCTTGGGACCGTTGCTGCTCTATCATTTTCTTCTTCTGCCATTCAGCCAAATCGCTCGAAGTAAAATTGGTAGATTCAACCTAGATGGAAACAAAGAAATGTTACAACAAAGCTTCTTAAGTTTGTCAAAATATAAATTCCATGAAGGAAATGGATTCAAATTTTCTAAATTCGCAAAAATTACTGAATAAGAAGTTATGATTTTGATACCGAGTTCTTTGCTTTGCGCATGGAAACCATTTGAAAATGACCAAAGTGAAAGTGAAGTGAAGTGAAAGTTTTGACAACGAATGTTTCAGTTCACAGAACTTTGAATCACTTCCAATGAAGAGTCACATTTAAACCTTTAAGCTCCTTTCCTCTATACTACACAAAAAAGTTCATTCTTTACCTTTAGATCAGCAGCTATATTGTCCCTTATGGCATCTGCAAATTCTGAGTCCGTGAGGCTCTTCTTCTCTAATGGAGGTAGAAATTTCAGCTTGAAAATCGTAATGGGACAGAACATGAAGAAGAACAAATCATTGATGAAAGTAGCCCCCAGTGTTGACATGGCGATGTCCAGAAATGGTCTCTCTACCCTCAGGCAGATCGGTTGAACTTTGGTGGTCATTTCGAATGGATAACTCTTGAATTTCAGCAACCCTTTGCCATTGGTCGGTCTGCCTTCGGGGGTGAAGTAAACCGATATCTTCTTCTTCGCAATGAAGTTAATGATGCTTCGTTTGAAATCTTCCAAATTATCTAAGCTTCCTAAATTTGGTGATGATAAACTTAAGATGCTGTCGAAGGATGTTTTGATACCTGGCTGAAAGAAATAATTGTAATACCGATTATTGTTTGTATGAGAAAGGTAATGATGAATCTGATTAAACCTGAAATCCACTTTTCTTGAGACACATCACGCCACAAGCGTGAGACTATAGACTGTTGCAGTATTAAGGGGAGAGGGGAATCCAATTTCAGTGGAGGGTAGAACCTAAAAATGCGGCTCCCATGCACGAATCCCAGCATATGCGGTTTTTACCACTATCTGTTTACCTTTTTGGTGAGAGTTTTGTTATAGCTGGGTCCACAGTCATTCATTCTATTACCAGTTGTCTACTGATATTAATATGTGTTATGAGGCTCTATTGTTTACTAATTTGGTTATTATTTTCAAGGGAAGGAAAAGAAAGAGGAAATAATGTTTGGAAAAGAGAATGAACATAATGTTTTGCAGGTGTTGCCGATCATAAAATACAAACCTAGCATAGTTACGCCTGTATATGACGTTAATAGTAGATTGTTTTACAAGTTGAGAAAAGTAAGAGTTTTCCAACAGGTGTAGATGTTTCATTGACGGGCAAATCGAGTCAATTAAATTTACACGAGAATGGAAAATTCATTTTTCAACATGTATAACATGCAATTTTTTCATATACTTAATGGAAATCACAAATAAATATTTTTCAAAAATAATAATTTATCAAAGTATGTGTCAAGTTTGTATGGTAACAAAACATCTGAACAATTTAATGAAATCAAGCACTTTGTTTGATTAAAAATTGAAAAGAAAAGTGGTCGTTTTTTTTGTTAGCAACACTTTCTGTTTTGTCTTATTACTGTCATGGGCCTCTCAGCATACATCTAGCCACTTGGATACATACTTTGATTAATTACTATTTTTGAATAATATTTATTTATGATTTCCATTAAGTATACGAAAAAATTGCATGTTATACATATTAGAAAATAGACTTTTCCATGCTCATGTAAATTTAATTGGCGAGCTATTAAACATTTACACTCTCTGGAAATATCTTACTTTTCTTAACTTGTAAAACAATTTACTATTACACAATATTGCACTTGAAATTGAAAAAAATAATCAAATCTAACATTCAAATACCAGATATATCACAGTAAAGTTTAAATATGTACAGTTGGACCACTCCTTTGTAATGTACGAAATGCCAGCAGTACCATTCTCAGATAAAGTTTGCCTTTAGGGGACTGATTTTCTCAGCCAGCACCGGCTTGTGTGGGGACGAGGGTGTGTAATGCAGGTAGTTTTGCCAGAGTGGCCGGACTGGAAGTATCATAGACTGTGGATATATTGACTCATTATTAGACAAAAATAACTATGTTTTGGTGACATTTTGTCATTAAACACGTTTCAAGATGGCATTTTGTGCGTTGCATATGTCCTTATCAGTCTTATGAGAAGTGGATTTTGGGTGTACATAGTATATGATAAAGTGACAGTATATAACTCCTAAAGTGTACTTTCACCTTTACATAACAACTGAATTGATTTGTTAAATTTTTTTCTTTATGATTAAAAACGACCTAACTAATGATTTTTTCATACGAGAACTTCACCTTTTTATACTCACCGAAATGGAGTCAGTTACAGTACATACAGCTAAATGATCGAACCTAGTCACGTTATTGCTAACATACACATCAACTTTCTCCTTCGCCTTTACATTTTCTACATTAACACATATGCCTAGTGCTAAGCAGGCTGTCTTCTTGATAAACTTGTGGAACACCACAGACTCCGGTAGGACGTTCCCCATAGTGAACACCAACAAAAGTAGGATACATCTCAACAGAAACAGGATTAAACCCAGCGGCAGGTAACACAGAAACAGTAATAGGCTCGTGTCATTCTCGGGCAATCTAGAGAAAGAATCCAAGGATGTACAACTGTTGAAAGTGTATCTTACCAAAGTGCTTGTACCTATTGTTCCTGAACAGATGTTTAATTTCGATATTTGACATTTTCGTTGACTCCTCAGGCGAAACTGATCAACATTACTTTCAGATGCTAAATGGATGTTTGTCTTTTTCAAATAGGAGACATTAATGATTTTAATAACACACTTCCAGTTTATAGCTGTAAAAATAACTCGGACCTGACGTTTCAATTTTGGCAGATGGCATCCAAGCAACGAAACATCAACACCGTGACATGGCACACCGCAACCGCACAGACATACACAAATAAAAGTACTAATTGATCCTAATTAATGGCGTGTAATGTGTAATGACTCAGTATTATTATTATGTTCATTAGTTGATTTTGTGGAGAGATACCTTGGCTACATTTTAAGTCACTTTAGTTAATTACGTATTCATTTTATTTACGTAAGGAAATAAACTACCAAAAACGTGTCACATTCAATAGATTTCAATTTTTATCTGTAGATTGATGTGCCATGTCAAAACTTATGCTCTGTGACTAAATGTGGTTTAAAACCTAACCTAACCTTGGGTAATCTGTGCTGTGATGCCTGTGATGGCTGTGATCAAAAGCACGTCTAATAGTGTCTAAAAGTAATAATACTACAAAATGTATAGAGTTGTTAAAAATGAGTTTAATAGTTAACGATATATTAAAGATTATAAACTCGGCGATAAACGAAAAAGTAGTGCGTAATGTTGCAATTGTCGTATTCTTAGTAACAATATTTGTTGGAATCACTTTTAGGCAAGTACATTTCTACCATTTGTATTATTATTATACTTGTATTCTTTAGCTTTTAGTCTTTTATAGTTGGTAAAATACTTTGGCTCTTTTAAGGACAGTCGATGGTGAATGTTTACTTAGACCACTTCTGTCCCTGGGGCACTTGGTTTATCCTTGCCCTCTTGGGTTTACTACGCCTTTTCGAGTTACTCTACTAGTAACGAGTGCCTTGGTTATTTCTTGGGGAAAAATCTCTATATGGTTACGTATTACTACCGTCAGAGAAAAGTTACAAAATATAGAAGTGGCTTAAGTAAACATTTACCCAGTCGATTTTTTTCCAAGTGAATATAAAGTGATATAAGATTAAATGACTTTTGAAAGTACCTATTATTTTTAAATGAATTCCATATGATTTTGTAACGTTTGAAATGAAATAAAAATGAAAAATATCTGCTGTTCAAAACAAATATCGAGATTCAAGGGAAAATACATTCTAAATTCGTAAAAATAAAAAATCCTAATTACAATATAAGCAGAAATTTTGTCTATAACTATTTTTAAATATCATCCGTCATCACTAATTTTTTCCCATTTGTATTTAGTTTCCTTGCTGCATTTATCATATTGGCATCATATTTACTGGGTTACGCAGTGTCTTGGTTCCTTATAAAGCAGAGGAGTAAAACCTCACTGTATCTGCAACAGTTGAGCAGTATATATCGGGATCATTATGCAAAGAAAGTGATATCACACTCTTGCAGCATTTGTGATGACTTATCCTGTCGGAGACATCAGAAAAGTAAAAGTGTGACTCCATGGAAGTTCCTGAAGATATCGTCCAATTTGAACAATTCGATTGAACACGTAAGTTGTAAATCATCACTTATGTGTTGGCATAGTTTTCGTAGAGTGCAGTGATTTTCAAGGTGGTAGATAACTACCAAATGATTAAGAGATTAAAAGTTGTTATTTCATTCCCAAGGATTTGAACATGCCCTTTAAATCAAAATTTATTTTGTTCCCTTACCCTAATATCTTATATACAAGTGCAGTGGCTCCTCACAAGTTTTATGAGATTTAACATAATTTATATGTTTTCAGCGTAACAAATAACGCTTCAAAATGAACAATCTTAATTGTACAGAGGCTCTTGAGTGATTTTCGTTTTCTCGTTTTTTAGCTTTATGAAAGAATCCTACAAAATTTTATTATCTTATGGTATGAACAGTTCACGGAAGATCAAGATTTTGTTAACGAGTTAAGATATTGCCTGAGGTATGCAACATCTTCTGTCATCAATAGATTCCTCGAGCTAGATATTGGAGAGATCATCACTTGTAAGCTGGTCCCATGTGCTATTAAACACCTGGATGATTATCTATACATGCAGCAGATTAGCACTTTGAAACATGTGAAATTTAATGATGTGATTGTGGAGTACCTGGGTAAGAGATTGCATGCGGCTGCGACTAACAGAAGGAACGAGCTGGAATACCTTAGGCATCTAGTTTCTTCATTGCTGGTTCATATATTGCCAGAGAATTATGTGAAATGCAAGAATTATTCCATAATTTTAAGAGAGATTATAGCAGGATGGGTGTTCCTGCCTTTAATGGATTCAGTAGCAGATCCAAACATCATCAATTCCTTGGTGATATTAGGAAGCAATTACAGATGGAGGAAAAACCACAAGGCTGGGAAAATAGAAGATTCAGTGGAGATACTACAAAATTTCATTCAGTGTAATGACGGGAAGATATCCTCATTTGCCACCAATTTATACAAGATAAAAAATAACACTGAGTTACTTTACGCTTTCATGCAATTCTTGAAAAAGCAAGATCATGTCAATTTGTTACAGTTTTGTTTAGATGTGGGTAAGTTGTTTAGCAATGAGTTCAGAATACTTAGTCATTCCCAAGTTCCTTCAACAAATGGTTACCATTGTTACTATCTGATTAAAATATAATACAACAGGCCTTTCAATATATCAGACTTTCTAAGAGTATTAGTTATTATTAATACTAAAAAAACAAACTTATTGGTTATTTTTCTTGTCATTCTATAGTCACCCAAGTTCTTATGAACATACAGTACAACCTCGTTTATCCGAACTAATTGGGACGGAAGGTGGTTCGGATAATCGAAAAGTTCGGATATAAGCATATAAGAGGTTCAACCGCCTGTCACACATCACCTACCATTATATACATTAAATAATGTACATAGGAAATAAATGAATTCTTAATACAGTGCGATCGAATAAAAAAATAGTCAAAGCAGGCCATGAACAAAAAGCCGCATGTCTTTTCTTAGTTCCTAAATTTTAAAATACAGACAACAGAAAATACTAGTTGACACTGACAAAGTCAAACTTGAAATTAATTTTTAATATAAAAAAAAGTGACAAAACTAAAAGAGCATTTTATTTAAGGAAATATAATATTTAATATTGCCCTTCACCGTTTTCCAGCTTGACTCCATTTCTAAAATAGGATTCTAAAAGAACACTTTTCATTTGCTTCGACAATATCGTCTCTTGTCAATGTATGTCAACTTGACATTTGTAATTAATAACCTGAAGAAGAAAAGAAGAAGAATTTTAGGAAAAGAAATGCGTATTTTAACTCATGGCCTGCTTTGACTATTTTTTTATTCGATCGCACATATGCATTTATTTTGTACATCTAATCTATTACACATTTTATCAAATGTTTTTTTTTAATGAATGTACAAATGTATAAATCAAAGGAACACATTATGTTACACTACGAACACATTTTATTGAGTTTTACGTTTGAAAAAATCGATAATGGTCGTCTAGGCGCCTAAAATTATTTAAGCACGTTATATTTATGACTAAAAACCATCGTTTGTTTTTGACGCTTCTAACTGAAACGAGTTCGGATAATAGAGGTTTCGGATAGTAGATGTTCGGATAATCGAGGTTCTAGTGTAGTTTCAAAGTTATTCAAACTTCATATAAATCTAAAAAAATCTTCAGATGACTTCAATAGCAAGTTGCTCACTCCAGACCTGTCTAAGAAACAATTAGAAGACTTGTATTCAGACGCTTTAAAGCTTTACAAGGACTACCTAGACAAGGACAGCTATAACTTCATAAATTGCCCATCCGAAATATCAGAAGAGTTCAATAGTTTGATCCAGGACTATCGCAGCATCGAGAAGTTGACAAAGCTGTCCAGGCAACTTTACAAGGCATATGATCACACTTTCAACTGCTTGGAGGGTACTTGGCTGCCTTTGTTCTTCCACAGCAGTGAAGTAAGGGTAGAAATGTGGGTGTACCCACACGCAATGTGCAATTGCATGAATACAAAGCATGTAGCTTAATTTTCTTTCTTAAAATTCATAGATTTAGTTTTGATTTAAAGCCTACTTTCATTTCCACTTTTATCTTGGACTTTTTTCCGTTATTTTATTTTGATGAGTGTTTGTCGCAGCTAACTAAATATTAAATTGTTTTGTTGCAGTTTTACGCTCACATATGTGGATCTAAAGTTTTGCCACACTACAATAAGCAGCCAAATAGGTAAGGTGCTTTTAATTTTGTCTTGAGCTTTTCATCAATCCTACTTTCACTATAATGAAAACAATCTTTGAATAAGTTAAATTAGCAACAAGAAAAAAATAACAAAGCTACTAAAGTTATATTTGTTATTTATAGTTCGCCAGGAAGAGATAGGTGAGTGTATTGCCAAAAAAGTCTCAACTATAAAATAAATGAGAACAGTTTGTGTAGTGTCAGTTAAAAACACATATTACTAAATGTTAGTTAGCATGGGATTTGAACTTTCATGAAAACGCTTTCCAAGTGATCCTTTGATAACTAATAATCTAATCTCTTTACTAACTTACTTAACTTTACTTAACCTACGTCAGGTTAAAGAAATATGAAACAGGCCATCAAGGCGCCGTGTCAAAACTGAGCAGCGGTTTGGACAAGATCAAAGGTGTCCTGAAATCGAATCAACCAGTGGAAGGGTCATTCTTCCCTTTGGAGTCACAAGCTATTGAAAACGTGACCGTGGAGGATATTTTACTCTCCGACTGCAAACCTTTGTTCAGGGATCTCAGCGCTTGGAAGGTCTCCATACCTATATATCAGGTAAGGAGGGAGGAAAAACCTGAACTTGAATGATCCGAGATTCAAATGTAATGAAAAGTGGAAGATTCAGAAATACAAGTTCGTGGTTTTTCTAAAATATTGTAAACTGGTAAAGGTGATCCGAAATTCAAAAACTAAAGTTAAAGAGAAGCTTTTTCATTGTGCTTTGTAAGGAATTGAGAGTTTCCTCTTCATATCTTTAAAGTGGTAGTTGGAATGGATTAATTAGCCTTTCTCAAAATTCTCGACTTTTTCAGGTCTCGCCCTCGAATAAAATTATCAATTTCTATGTACACGTGGAGAGAACAGATTCGATATCAGAGGATATCAAAAGGAATTGGGTTGTAATAAGGAAGGAACAAGATTTTTATACTCTAAAGGCTAAACTGGTCGAATTTCATGGGGAAAGTGAAATCTGCGATTCACCATTACCAGCAAGAAAGTAAGTGTAACAAGAAAAATGACTAAAAGTTTTGCAATGAACAAATAATATTGTTAAAAATTTCATCAGTCCTTGTCATATATTACCATATTTTATAATATTTATCATCTTACAACTTCATTTACTAAAAGAAAAATATTTCTTAAGGTCCGGCTCGTTTATTGAAACCAGGATGGTGAAATACGAAGAGTTCCTAAAAAGACTTCTCAGGAAACCCGCTCTGAGAGGTAGTGACCTATTACATTCTTTCTTAACGGCAGAAGAGGATTTTACATTGTTCATTACAACGAACGCTTCAAACCTCCAAGATTTTGGTAATATTTACCAATCTGTCGCTTATAAGTTAAGAAAAGAGAAGGGACAGCATCTGGATTCTTTCATGGCAGCTTTTTTGAAGTCTACGGGAACAAGAAATGAGTAAGTTTCATTTTGTACCAAGATCAAGATGATAGGGACAAGTCATTGTTGATAGTTTTGCATGATTACTCATTACTCTACTGAATTGACATTCATTATATATGTATATATTTTCAGTAAATTGGAATGGGCAGAAATCGGAGAGGAACTAGATCTGACCAGTAACTATCCTGAAAATCTCTCCTTTCCGAAAACTTACTCGAATCGCATATTTAATGATAATTTTGAAGTGCAATACAAATCACTTAAGGATACAATGAGTGGATCATTCAATCCTGAGGGTTTCACCGAGTGTTTGTTTTATTTGTGTTAGTTGAACATAAATGTTGATAAAATACTCAAAAAGCAAAAAAAAATTAGCATGCTTTCTTCCTTTAAATGAGATTAATGAATTTTATTTTTTTAGTGAAATGTGTGTTTAAAGTACCAAATGGTGTTTTAAAACTATATGCATCGTTCTGCAGTATAGCTCAGTATATAATAGATATGTTCAGTAAAATGATCATAGAGAGAAAAATCAAGTCTGGCCTATCGCAGGCCAATCTCGCTTATCTGATCAAACAATTAGAAGGTAAATAAATTAATTCAATTATGTTTTATGATCAATCTAATTTAATTTTGATTTCTTTTTTGTTTGGATTTCCACTTATTTTTAAATAATTTTAGAGGTTATATTTGCAACACACATTCCCCCAAGTAAAGAAGAACTACTTAAGAGGAAAAAGAAAGCATATGAGGATCTAAATAACATATTCTCACCATTAATAAATAAATTATTTGGAAGTAACTTATCTGTCGGCTTGAAAAAGTTGTTAGATGTGCTCCAGGAACCACACTATAACAAACAGGTAAAATAATTATCATTACTGTACTATCAATCTGTTATTATTACTTCTTTTAGCTGGCTTATAACTTATTAGACATAATTCTGGCTGAAATGTATCCTGTTTTGAATAAGGACGAATTTCATTATTGATCAGTATTAATTATGTTTGATGTGATGGATAATAAAACAAGTCGTTTTATAAATACTTTTAATTAAGATCTCTATCCTCTAAATATTTATACTCGAAGGTAAATCCTTCCTTCTTCCTCTGTCCCCACTTCTCGTAATCAAAGTAAATGTAGGTCCCCTAAAACAAAAAATAAATAAAAGAAATTTTAAAATTTAACGTGTTTTGTTATAGTTTATAATAGTAGGTAAAAAAATATATTTGGTTCTCTTTTACAATATTGTACAAGTGCAGTTTAAGCTTGGTTCAGTCGTAATGAGGAATATGAAAGAAATAAAAGCTAAAATTGACGATATTGTTTACCAACTGTAATTAAGCTGAACCGAGAGTGAACTACATGTGTACAATCAGGTCTTAGAATGCCTTTCAAAGTTTCTGCATGTTAAGTTTACAGTTATAATTTTTAGAAGCAACAAGTCAAATTTAGTCGAAATAGTATAACCCCACATTCATAGGACTTAATAAGTTTATCAAAATGTTATTCATTGCATTATGAATGACTATTGCAATAAGTAGATAAATATGTAAAGTACATAATATATGGCATATTGGTAAAGTTGATGCATTTTTCAAATTGTTGTAGTAAGGCATGTGCATCATTTAGTTTGTTTTATATATCTTCATGTCCTTGTAATTGCTTAAAAGTAGTGAAGAGCAATAAAAAAACTGCGCAACAAGACTGGAAATTCACTTTTAAAGCAGCATATCATTTATGTAAGTCACCAGAAAAATTGAAGAGGCAAACTGAACCTTGGAAACAACAAATAAGAGAGGATATGATAACCATGAATTTCTGAGAAACATCATGTAATGGAAAATGGCGTATTTCCACCACATCTGTGTGCTACCAACTAATATGTATTTTCCAATCTCTAGTAATAACTAACATTTACCTGTTCGTACTCCTCATTGATGATCTTTGGTTCCTCATGTCTTTGGAACCACATCATGTACTTGGTATGAAACCTCCAGCTCTGCTTCTTAAGCGCCTTTGCTGCCAGGTACTGCGCCTTCGTCCCCTCCATGTAATAAAACACAAAGAAGAGCGTCTCGGTGGCCAACCTCTGGTAGAACTCCAGGCTGTCGGAGTGCGCCAGAGGTGTCTGGATGTAATAAGAAGGCGTCGTGCAGGGGCTCCTCGGCAGGTAAGTCCTTACCTTCTCCGAGTCGGACGGATGGGGCATGTGGTAGAACGCCGCCTCCATCAGCTGGAACTGCTGCTGGTGCTCCTTCTGGAGCGGCACCGCTCCCAACGGGGCCACTCCGAGAAGGGGCGGGATGTGAGCCTCGGACTTGCCCTGGTTCTGAGACTTGGACTCCAGGATCACTTGCGTGCTTTGGAGGCCTGCCTCGTCTATCACCTGTTGCGCCATCGATTTCAATGTCGTCATTCCTTCCGATATCTAAAAACGACACATAAACTCTTAAGTCGTTATGTAACAGACATTAGTGATGATTTGTATAATCTAAATAAAATTTGCATTTCAATCAAGCCTAATTAATTTTGTACTTATTACAGAGAATATATAGGACCGAGCCCCACAAACCAATCTCAGCATCTTACTTCTCTTTCTCTTGCATGCACACACACACACACACACATTTCCCCTCTTCTCTTTTTAGCAATCTATATTTTCCTTATTTGTTTATTTACATTATACCCACCTTATCCACAGTGGATCCGTTCGCTATGGGTTGAGAATGCTGCGTTGTTGCTACTTCAGCGTTTATCGTTGAATTCTCTAGAATATTATCTGGTTCAGGACTTATGCAATTACTTTGTACATGTGATTCTATGTATGATTTCTGCGATGGATTTGTCACACTCTGGCTTGTCTGCAATAAAATATTGATTTACAAACTATTACATTATTTCTTTGTTTTAGTATTCAGTAGATAAGGTGTAGTTTTTAAACTTTATTACCATTACTTCTCTTTATTTATTAGTTCTAGTAAAAAACTAGTCGCTTTAACTAAAAACTCGATAGAGTGTAGTCATTATATCAGGTTTAGTTACTTAATAAACTGTTAATTAAATTGTTATGCTAACCTGAATCATATTACAAGTGCTTACATATCTAAGGGCTGATACTTTTGCTTTGTTTAAACGTCGGATTAAGTTAATTTTCAATTGAAACAGCAAACCAACTAAAGTATGACCACTTGTCAATTACTTATAAATGCGATTCAGTTGATTGGCCGGTTGTTTTAATCAGTATTTAACTGATTATCCGACGTTTTATCAAAAGCAAAAGTACCAGGCCTAAGGCAGTTAAATTACAAGGAACATATATTAAAGAAGAGACATAAAACCAGCTTTGTTAAAGCTGGCTATAAGACTCAGGTGTTTTTAAAGTAATGTTATTTTCATTTATTATGAACGTTTGAGAAAGCATGAAATGCATGAAAACGTTTATTCACCAAAGTTCAATATACATATAATACCAATGTTTCACTCTCGCGGTATGTACGTAAATAGTAAACTTCAATTGACTGATTGATCACATTGCAAGATAGAAATACTCGTAGAATTCAATAAATACTTACTAAAGACAGGATAGAATTTGTATGAACGGAAGTATTGATGGCGTTTGAAATGTTTTGCGTTTGAACTTGACTTGTATTGGTTATCACAGATGCTGGATTGTTTTCTCCACTTGCTGAAAAGAAAAATATTACGAGAATTTTAGCACTTTAACATCTGAGAGGAATTCAAAACTTAAATGATAACATAGCCGACAGGTATTGGGCATGAAACGCCAAATTCGCCTTAAAGCTCAGAACTCAATCACACCACACGTTGACTTAAGAAAAAACTGAAGTTATTAAACATATACAGGTTTCTTATAAGTCCTGATAGATGGTGTACCTATAGGTGCTTAGATTCGTTTTAGGCAGGATTTTTAAATTAGGAACCTAACCTAACTTCTTAACTCTGCGAGTGCTAGGGTTTTTACCATCTATTAACTGTAATTTCAGTAAGAAATAAGAAACAAACATAATACTTTCACAAAATTTGGTCCATAGTAGTATTTCTGAAATGCAGCACGAGGTATTAACAAAATTTGTATTTATTACCCATTTTAAAAACAGACGTAAAAGTAGTTTTAAAATGTGTTGCCTTCACCACTACCCCCAAGTCTTAACATTAAAATCTTATTGTCGCGAGGAACCTGGTATCAACATTATGTATGGAAGTGGTTCTCAAATCATCTTTATTTTATGGTTTTCTCTCTTCATACCAGAAAATACACGTATATTTTGACTTTCTGATTGTTAGAATTCGGTTGTGTTGATAAAATATGGAATCTTTAGCGATTCTTGAATATTTGTTCGCCGATTTCCTGTTGAATGAATTGATGCCTTATATTACAAGTAACAATGTAGAAAGATAGAAAACTGTTGTCTTTCTTAAAGTTATTTGCAATTCATATCATAATTATAGTATTAGAGGATTTAATGAGAATTGGCTGTCTCAATATAATGAAATTGTATTATTCCAAATATTTAGAATGCAAAAAGTTATACAACACAGCCAGAAAAAGGGGTAGGTATTAATTTTTTGTAGTTTCTGTCCAAATAAGATGCTTTAAATTGTGTAGCTAAAGTTTTTCGTTTCTCATCAGCTATAATGAGACTAACAATAAACAAATATATTTTTATATGTTATCTAGTATTTGAAGCAAAAATATATTTTTTGGCCAAGCACCACAGAATAAGTCGAAGAACTAAGAAATAGGTTTCATCATCATTCTGGTAAGACTTTATAATTTAATAAAAAATGTACTAACCTAGTACGAGAGTCAAAAAAAAAATGGTAATTGATTGAGCAGTAACCAAGTACGCATCGAACACACTTTTGGTATTTTAAAAGGAAGATGGAGAAGACTAAAATTCATATATACATAAATCATATCTGAAGCAATCGAAATAATTACTGAAGGATAATTACTGTTACCTTAACCTGTGGGATTAAACAACAGTGATAAATGAAGAAAACAATAAATATGACTTTTCTTTCAGGATCTTTCTTCCACGTGTCAGTTGTTTTCATGTGTGTTATGTATGTCAAATGTTTTTGTTGTAAATTAGCAAATTTTTCTACATCTTTCATCCGTGATATTATGATCTACTTCTTTCAATTTTTTGCCAAATGGCGGTTTGTGATGTTTTCTTATTATCAAATTGAAGTGAGTACTCCTTATGTAAGGCCAGCTGTAATGTGACTACATATCTGTTGAAATCAGTTTTTATTCTTTTACTACTATTGCCTTCTCTTCCCTGGTTAATGTCATTCACGCTTTCTCTTCTAAAGAGAAGACGCAGATACTGTTCAGCAGCATCTTTAAAAACATAGCATATAATAATTCAATGTCTTGTTTTGACAATAAAAACTGAGTATTCAGAATATTCTCTTCCTCTGGCAAAACTACCATGGAAACATATATGCCTCTATGATGTAGAGTGACCTCTATCAATTCTTCATAACTTTTTTGTGCACTAACAATAGATTTTTCTGATTTTAGATCAAAAGGACAGATGCAGGGTGCGACAGCAGACAGATTTGAGATTAACTTCTTCACACACATACCAATGTACATACCTTGCTTCTAACCGCAATATCTATCGGTACAAAATACCATACCAATTGAGCATTTTCTCGGACAAAAATGTGCATACCAATTCTTACAAAAATGTCTTGGCAGGCAAATGTTACATACCAGTGAAGTACCAGGTATCTTGCGACAACAAGGCTTAAGTTCCGAACTAACTACTCCATGGTATATTCAATACACATATCAGATACAAGTCCAGCGTCAGAATTTAATAAATTCTTGTAAAGGCGGAAAGATCAAATATGGGCACAGATCCTATGAATCGGTTTTAAGAAAATGATAGATATATTACAGCGAATAGGATTAGGTAATAGTTCCCTTCTAGGTAGTAAACCTATTTGCTCTAGTTTAAATAATAACAGGTGGTACTTAACTCTATTAAGTTTAGGAAAAATCAGTATATATACATCAACCTGTACATGGTTCTCAAGAGCAACAGTATCTTCTTTTGAGGTTGAATTCAACTCATTTATCAGAAATAAAGCCAAATTGCAAGTTACATAGAACATCTTGAAGCTAAGGCCTAATATATTCACAGATTAAGGAATCAAATACTTCCAACATTGAGTTGACATACTAATTGACCTATAATTTTCAATGTGAGGTTTGTTCCCGATTTAAAGATGGGAGTAATAAATCCTAAGTTTCATATGGTAGGGACCATATGAGTTTAAACTGATAATGAATTCAACCTGAATGAAACACGTCTTTGAGCTCCTCTATATTCAAAAACTTAGTTCTATGTAAGTTTTAAGTGAAGAGATTTCGAGTTTCTCTTTGATTCTAAATTATTCCAGTTGTCAGAATAAATCTGCTACAAAATACATATAGTGAGTTATAATAGTCATAATGTATTGAATTTGCACGAAACATCTTTTACAATTTACAAATTCTCCAAAGGAGCATCAGCATTGTTAAAAAATCATGAATAAAGCTACTTGGATCTACTACTAAGCTACTTTATACGCTACTATGTGCATTGCATGTAGTTCACAGACTGGAACATTTTTTATAGTTCTAGTCAGTGCGCACAATTATATGTATTAACTTCAAGACTTGCTTGGAATGAGCCTGTCTTCAATGTCTGGAACTTCTCAGAAGTGTAATGAGCTTCAAAACTATGGCTGCCACTATTACTTATATCAAGAGGTGGTATTATTTAATAAAACCATTATAAAACTTTTATTTGAACTTAAAAGGTGGAATACAGTTTTGAATTAATTTTCTGCTTCCTCAGATAGGATTGCACCAAAAACAGATATCAGTTGCTGGTTTTCTTATTACTGTAGGTAGGTAGATTATTAACGTTTCTATCTTAAAACATATATTTAAACACCCCAAGAAACTCCAGTTATATAAATTAATACCACTATATCAATACCAATTTTTCAAGTAACAATACGTCTATCAAAATCAAAAACCTTCATATCTTTTTTAAATTTTCAGAAGAAATTAATGTCCAGTCAACATCTCAGGGATGTGAAGTTTCATTTAAACCTCCACAGCTGATACTTTGTGCTTTGGTTGAAAAAATAAATCGTGTAGGACTTGATTTATAGTTGAAAGCAAAACACCAATCCCATTTCATTTGCAGCCCCGCACCAAGAGCGTCTTCTCTTTTCCCGAATAGATCTGGTACCATTTGTTGTTTTTCTTTAACATAATATTCCATGCGAAAAATTAATAATTTTAAATTATTAGGCAGGAGTACTTTCTGTTTTCGTTATTAACATGTTGATATAAGAGAAACTAAATGAATTACTTAAGGCGTATGACGTTCTAAATTAAAATAATGTACTTTTAAGTAATACTTTAAAGAAATACTCTTGTGATACCATCGAGTAATATAAATACTAGGTACTATATTTAAAAGAATTTTTAAGATACATGTTAAAGACCAGTTTAAGGATCAATTTGAAATCAGTAAAAAATGTGCAACAATAGCATCAGAGGTCAACACTCGAACAAATTATATTTGATGAGATTCAGTAAAATATACTATTACGAAACGCTTAACACAATACAAAGTTAGTACGTAGACAATAATGGTTTACGAATTTACTGCCTGATAACCAAACTCCCATACAATAATCATAAGTTGTTTTTTTAACTTACTCGTTGTGACCTTAGCGGCTGCAACTGCTGCGAAATTACTGGAAGTGACGATAGGCAGGACGGGGGAGTTCTCCCTACAGGTGGGAGGCTTTATGGGGGGCGCGCTGCTTGCCGTTACGTTATTCGGCTTGCTGGAGGGCACCGAAGGCGCTATACTGTTGATGCAGCTGCCACCACTGTAGCTTAGTATCGAATTGCTGCTTGCACTAGTGATCGACACCGTCGTCGATGGGGTCGTCGTCACTGCCCGCAACGGCGTAGGTTTGATCGGCTACAAGCCAACAGATTATTTAGAGAACATTTCGGGGGATAATACAGAATCAGATGATTTTGTTTTGTCTACGCATTAGGGTTATATGAGAAATTGGAAAATGTAAAAGAGTTTTAGGACACATCAGAAGTATCTAGATGACCTAGGAGAGCTTTTAAACAAATAAAAAGCACCCATTACGCTTTGAAGGCGTGATATGATTCTCGATATTCTAGATTCGTCCTAACGAATAAAAAAATGGTCTAATTTCACCTAGAAGACTTTTGACAAAGCCCAATTAGCACCTAAATGATCTGGATAAATTGAAAAACATTCCAGAAATATATGAAAACCTCAAACACCAATTTATTCTAAAAACGATGTACAGCATATTTTTCTGAAAAGCATTTTCAAAACCATGAACTAGTTCTTTACTTTTGAGAAAGTATGTACTTCGTACTTCATCTAAGGCAAGAGATCTATTACTTTTAAACATACTATACTAGAACTGTTCGTCCTAACACGAATGGTATAGTAGGTGTGTCCAACAAGTATAAACTATAGCACATTTACAAGGTATGTACACAAGCATACAAAAGAAGCGACCAAAATTGTAGGATTTACTACTGCTAATAGTACATCTACTCAAAGCGAAAATGAAACGAAGGAAGCTGTTACAAATAAATGTTAGAAAATAGAAAACATATTTACAAAAATCATAGTATACACAAGCATGGTTTTCACTGTACCGAAAACATCCACAATTTTTACAAATATGTCTCAGGACCCCAATATTTTGCCTCCTTACTTTGGGATGGTCCTTCCCAACTATCTTCTTTTCCGCCTCATTCGAACTGTCACTGGAATGATTGTACGTTTGACTACTGAGAGGCGGTGGCGAAGAGACGGGAGACGATCCGGATATTATGGAAGTGGGTGTGCCGCCCGTATCATTGCTGTCGGTAGTGGCCGATGAGGGCAGACCTACTCCGGACAGTTCGACTTCGTCCAGTCCGATGATGTCGTCGTAGATGAACTCGTTATCCTCAAAGTCTGGATCATGATAGGCCGATTCTATGTAATACTCCACATTGTCCTTTATTCTCCTTATCTGGAAATCGAAAAAAGAAGGGTCAGTTTATGTTATAACTTCATTTGAAGTGATTTCGATTTTTGAAAATATTTAAGAGATTGATTTAAGGAATACCTTCGACTTGGGTAAAGTTATAGCTGCATGTTAATCTCACAAAATTTCATCTTGCGTCACCATAAGAAAATCATTTAACAATTTTTAATGTCCAAAAAACATTCCAAGCGCACTGTATTAGTCTCAAAGCTTATTGTGATATTGACAGGGATAAAATTTCAATTATTACAAAAACACATAATATATCCATGTTAAAGATAGTTTTACAATAGTACTTCTGAAATAAATGGTATCGTCAACAATCCAATAATAAATCCAATGTCATTAAGAGTATTGCTCAATACCTACTGTTAGTTACGACTGTTTACCAACACAGAATCAAAAAGAATTTGAATGATATTTTGTTTAGTTCCCACTATCCACAATATGTTATTTATTGTAAGTTTAAGCCTTTGAAGCTTTGGAAAAATTTCCCAACTATTGCAAAGTGTATATACATACTATACATGTACATATTAAAGCAGATTTAATATACTTTACTTACAAATAAACCAGTTAAACAAGTGATCTCAGACCCTTAAAATAGAAAAGAAAAATCTAAAAATGGAGTAAACTATGGAAACATATTTGAATTGGTGTTCTAATTGATAAAAATGACTTGGTCATACTCAGTTATACTCAGTACACAACAGATTATAATTTAGAAAAAAGAGTTTAATTATTTATCAAAAACAAATCATATAAGACAATCAATCAAATGATCTAAGCGTCCATAAAATCATTAAGTCTTCCAAGAGTAACATTAATAACTGCGTATTTAAAACACATACACACACTAATAATAACTTTGATTTGAAGAACACAATTTCAGGCAAGGAAAAACTTCCCATTTGATGCTGCAAATTTTTGTCTACTTCACTCTATTACGTACTCTACTTCACAAATAAAAATTATTCTCATTGTTTCATTCAGAGATAAATGATTTCCAACTTGTTTTTTACATCTGTCACTAAACAAAAAGCAACAATGAAAGGATTTCAAAGTCCAGAAATAAAAACCTTTTTAAAAGGCACCCTAAAAATTCCTACAGAAAATCTTAGGTTTACTTTGCATTTTAGGGTATGAATGGCTAATAATAGAAGTTTGAAATGGCTCCTCAACGAAAAAGAACTATCTCAAATGAACTAAAACCGAAATACCGACATTTTCAGTTTCTTTTCATTTGAAGACAGTAGAATCAGCTTAATGTGAGTTACTGTAAAGTTTCTTAGAATTGACATGGAGGTAACTGTTGTTTTCCATATTTGATGTTTAACCATTTAATATAGTGAAGTTAGAAAAGGTTTTCAGTCTGCATATTGTGTTGAAAATGAGTAAACGGCACGATTTAACACTATCAGAGAAACGTATGATACAAGTTGTCCAGGTTTAAGTCAAAATGAAGCTGCAGCTAAACTTAAAATTTCAGAACCATTGTTGTGCAAACTTTTAAAACAACGGTATGAAATTGAAGCAACTTGTGTTTTGAATGAAAACAAAAGTATAAAAAGGAAACGAAATGGAAAGGATGAATATGTTGAAAATGTACTCAAGGACTGGTTTACAAGTATTAGAGAGAAGGATTAAACGGACCCTTAATGAAACAGAAAGCAGACGATCTGGCGAAACATATGGGAAAAAACGATTTTCGGGCTACAGATGGTTGGTTTTTAAGAAGGAAAAATCGATAAAATGTGATTCTATTGTAAACTACATGGAAAACCGACGGTAAAAATTTGTTTTTTGAAAGGAGGTTTTGTTAGCAATATGCCGAATACTGCCGATCTTCCGCAAAATGACACACCTGATATCCCAGAAAATGTTCCAAACGAACTATACAAGGAGTGGATGGCAATAAATTGGTGAAAACATACAAATTTCGGGAGAAATTACCGAACAAGAAATATTCTTCAGGTATACCTCGGAAGATGTAGAACAGACAGAGAACCAGGAAAAAGAGGAAGGGATTATTACATTAAAAAAACCTCCCACTCAAAAGGAAATGTTACATGCAATTAATATTTTAAAGGAAGGGGTGCATCATTATGCTGACACATTTGAATTACATTATCGTTATGAAGAATTTGTTAATAATATACTATTAAAAAATAAACGACATATCAAAGTTGATCAATTCTTTGTAAAAAAAAAATAACTTTGTCTAACATTAGAATTACGTATTACATATGTATGTGCAATAAAATGTGTATTTTAGTTGTTTTATTACCCTAATGATTTTTCTTGCTCTATTTCATTTTGTGAAATTGTTTACTTTTGTGCTTATTGTAATCACCTATCACTAACATATGTTATGGAAGCGATCACATTACGCGGAATCTACTATATTTGCTTTTGTTTACCTGCTGAACTTCGACAGACATGTTATCCAACATCCTGAGTAACGTCTCCAACTTTTTTATGTGGAACCGGTGTTTGTCCAGTCTCGACTTCAGTTCATCCAGTCTTTCTTGTTTATCTTTGTCCAGCTTCTTCTTTTTATTCGATAGTAGGGTTTCGATTTCACTTTCGAAGGAATCAGTCTGGAAACAAAATAAAAACACTTGGAGTAACCTCTTCAAGTAAGGTACAGGAACAAGTGCAGTTGTACCGTCCAAAAATTAACCACATAAATATGATGTACTTTAGTAGTAGATGGAAGTTTATAATAGTGCCATTTTCATTTGCTCACGTCTAATTTCGTGCAAGTTTCAATAGGTAGAACCATTTTGGCATATTTTTCTATGTACATTTCCCGGGCTATTAGGCCGTGGTCCAAAAGACAAATTGTTTCGTCTCGACGTTTCGTCTCGACGTTTCGTCCCCTACTGCGGCGGACATCTTCAGGAGCGATGCGGTAACGATCAACGGATCAACGAGTTGATCGGGAAAAGTCGGAAAGAACACTTCGACCGTTACCGCATCGCTCCTGAAGATGTCCGCCGCAGTAGGGGACGAAACGTCGAGACGAAACAATTTGTCTTTTGGACCACGGCCTAATAGCCCGGGAAATGTACATAGAAAAATCGACTCCGGCCGTGAAAGCCTACATTCTCATTTTGGCATATGTTGTGTGAAAGGTTAAGCATTAAAAAGTGAATGTGGAAAGGTATCATTGTCCAACACACAACACAAGTCATGCCCAATAAACAGTAATGAAGCATTTTTAAAGTTCCCATGATGTTTCATTTATATTAGAAACCTAATAACTAGTTAGGTTAACTTAACGTTTCCAGAATTATAGTGTTCCGCTAAATGAAATGTTACTTTATAAATGGGTGTAAATTTGTAGATGAAAACTCATATTTTCAAAAAGTAACAGTTAATATTATGATTCACTTTCTATCTAAAATTCCCTACTTGAACGTTTAATTGATCAATGGACGAGACGAGCCACTGCTGAATCTCATCCCTTTCCTTCTGCGCTGGGTCCAGTTTCTGAGCGGCACCTAAACCCTCCTTAGAGTATGCTTTCGTTTTGGTCTCCCGCTCGACAACTTTGAACCTCTCCATTTGCTGAAATCATTCGAGAGTAACGAAATGATTACCCATAACACGAAACGAAAAACACGCACTGTTTCTATTAACTTCCTGTTCTCCATGAGAACACTCTTGTCTTTGATCTCCCCCGAGGCTATCCAGCTCTTGATCTGATCCCGCAACCTCTGCAGCTTTTTGATTTCCTTCTTGAGATCAGCCTCGTACTTTTCCTTCTGGTTGCTGTTGGTCGCATTGTGCACCTTCTGCCAGATATCCTCGAAGGTCTCGACGCCTTCCGTCACTTTTTTCAGACACCGGTCTATCTCACCTGCAAGCAAACGAAGGAGACGGAGTCGTCTCGCGGACTGGACCCTTCCAGTGGCCACTTACTCTGTAATTTCCTCGAAGCCGCCATATCGGAATCCCTCAATTCATAATAGAAACACGGGCCCTTACTATCCAACGAAACTTAATGTAACCAAGCCCATGCAATGCAACGTGACGGTGTGAGTTTGTAATCCGGAGGAACGTGAAATAACACAGTTGAATTAATATTTTAAAACATATTCGGTCGTTTTTCAGACACTAACTTCAGAATTGCCAATCGCCCAAATCCTTGTTCTAGAATCACAATGCGACGTTTGACATGACATATTTGGATTTCGACATGAAATAACGCATAAGGACGAAACGAAAAATGTGAAATCTTAACTAAACACACTTTATGAAATTGCCAGATGAAAATACAATAGGTTTCCGTAAATTTTAACATGTTTGTTGTTAGCTCTTTTGTGCCGACAAACTGTGTTTGGAATCTTTTGAATACACGAATACACGAATGGCGTCCCATTTCGTAATGTCCCGTGCTGGAAAATCTATACGATCTGTGGTCTACTCGTTCTGTGATTTTTATACGTTCCCTGTTTAACATTTTGAGCTTCATGCTTTGCTTCATGTTTTGTGAGTTTGAGCGTGAGATAAGAGCGTGTTCAACAAATTTTTTTCCCTTTTCGTTCTAGACTTCCAGAATGGCGTGATGTCGACGTGCAAGGTAAAATATCTTTGAAATCCTTGTACATTTACAGTTTTTAAATTATAGCATTTGAGCAGTTGATATTGAATAATCTAATTCAAGTATTATTTTTTTTATACCATGATGAAAAATTGTCTCGTTCGTATGAATTCATGATTAAACTTACTCTATATCACTGATATTTATCTGGATATAGTTAATTCAGATCTCGATCAAGAAATATTTAAGTAGACGTTTCTCTTTCAGTGGTTCTGGATTTCCGGTGCCCGAAATTGCAATTGTAAGTATAAATTTAAATTGATGTCTAGTTTGAACTTCAAAAGTTATGGGCAAGCATGCTCAAAATCAATCTGATCTGAATAGAATTATGCAAGCCAAGCCGATTGGGAGCCAACTTGCTGTACACACTTTTTGAATGCTTGGTTCATGCTCTGCTAATGACTTTTAACCTAGTACGGCTAGTACCATAGCCTTCACAAAATTAATGGTTCTTGGTTTTATTGCTCGCTCTCTCTTGCATATATTCGGAAATTATTTTTTGAACATGTGATCAAACTTTCGCTTGGGGAGCAGCAAGCTGCAGAAATGGTCAGATTCTATTAGCAAATTTGGCAATCTCTTGTTTTATGGGCAATACCTAAGAAACTATAAATTAATCCCCAATTGTAATATGTAGCAGCTTACCATTTTGCACTTTTTAAAAATCTGTTTCATTTACGATTGAATTGTGTTTTGTTTCTGCATCCAACAGAGTTAAGTTACACATTTTTTCCACTTAAAATTAAATGAAGAAGGGAGGAGGGAAAATTAAGACGAAGCTTCACAAGGCCATGCACATTTCGGTTTCTGGAGAGCTATTTACAAAGAGCATCACATAGGTGTAGTAAAAA
Organism: Cryptocephalus moraei; assembly: GCA_946251905.1. Taxonomy (NCBI): domain Eukaryota; kingdom Metazoa; phylum Arthropoda; class Insecta; order Coleoptera; family Chrysomelidae; genus Cryptocephalus; species Cryptocephalus moraei. Next base: position 29,163,420 of record OX276458.1, on the reverse strand, counting down.
TATACACAAAGATTTGAAGATATTTTCAGATTCAACCAATTCTTTATTCTCAAACAGTTTATATGTTATTCACCATCTTTAGTTAGTGCAAAGTTCTCTGTTTGAAATGAGAAAAGCAGTAACTGATTAAATGAAAGCACTTAAGAATTGTACAGCTGGTCTCATGATTCACAATAATACACATTTAAAAGTTTTTAAGTTTTTTCATGATGAATTTTAGATTTGACAAGCATATGTCTGAATATATTTGTTGATAAAATCTCTCTGATGATACCATATTATTTAATTTTTAGAGCCCCCTTTTTGAAAAAAAAATTAAAACATTTTTATCGATTTTAGGTTCCACTAAAATGAAGCTTAATCATGATCGGAACTTATAATATCTGGCCACACTCGTCACTGCTTTTCCCTGTTGTGCTACCTGGGTCAGTTTGTACAACATGTTAATGTGCCAGGAAAGATGGATTAAGTAAGTGATGGAAATCAATACTACTCAATAGGTTATAAGTGGTTTAGTCATTGAAGGTTCACTCCTATGCATTTAACAGTACCAATTTTTTGTCACTTCCATGCTTCCAACAAAATCTAGTTATTAAATATTGTCAAAGTCGACTATGTTCATGACTTAATTGGAAGTCATACTGGATTAAGGTACATTTGGGAAAATTAGAACCTGCTTTTATTGACGAATTCAATGATGATAATAATTACCGTCTGAGATCAGTGATTATAACTAATGGCTGCTTTATTTCTGTCTGATCATATTTTAGTTTTATTTGTCTTATAAAGTATTGCTGTTCGGAAATAGTAATAATGTTTTTTATTCCAGGTTTAAAGTATCCTGAGGAAGCTATGTAAGTAAGCATTGCTGAATATTGTGAAGAATTTGCTGTTTCTGATATGATGTTTATTACAAGTTATCCCTGTCATAAGTAAACTTTGATGATATATTGTTATCCTGATTATAAATTTTGCAATATAAGCATACTTCTAACCATTTAATACTACTAATTGTTGGTTCCTTTAGTTTCAGACAAACAATCTAGAGATATCAGTTTTCAGGCATTAGTATGAACTGAAATTAGCCAGCATCAAACAGAACCACTTTAGGCCCCAATCTTTAATTTCATGGTAAGCATCCTTCATGATTATACATTATTTTTTGTTAATTATATGATGACCAATATAGTTATCCCTGTCATAAAGTAAAAATTTGATGATAACTCATTTTCCTGACATATATTAGTTTTTACATTGAATCCATAGTTTGTGCATCCACTGATACTAATTTATCACTATGTTTTAGTTTCAGAAAATCCTGAAGGAGCCACCAATGAACATTTTTATCATTAATGGTAAGAATTTAAATCAGCAAGAATATGAAAGACCTAAAAGCAAGTAAAAATACTATTCTCAATGATGATTCAAATACAATATACGCTATTATGATCTTAAATGATTACAACTTGCCCTCTCTGATTTAAATGCATCTATATAATTCATCGAATTATTAGTATTGTGGTTTGGTTATTGTTTATTTTATTAATTTTCAGAAAACCAGTTCTCTTTTCAATTTCATCGGTATAGATGAAAAGTGGAAGAAGATGAAGTAGACTTGTTGAGACTCAAAAGTAGACAACAAAATTAACTGGAAGGTCTGCAGAGAACTAACTTAACCAGCATACTTTTCCGACCTGTCCCACTATCTCAGCTCTTACATCTGGTAAGCCCTCTTGATTAGCTGTGTACTTTTCAACCAGCATACTATTCTGAAATGGAAAATATGTAATAAGGATACATACATTCCTCTCATACCCATAAAAAATCATTGAACAATGATGATGAGAATCTTCACTGTTAACTAACGTCCGATGGGCAAAGACTAGTAATAATTCACGCTGGTGGTGAAAATGGTTTTGTTCCAAATGTGTCATTTAAATCCCAAACAAAATCAGGTAATTACCATAGTGACATGAACTCCAGTAATTATAAAAAATGGATTCCGGAGAAACTAATACCTAATTTAACCCCTAATAGTATTCTTGCCATTGATAATGCACCTTATCACAACATTGAAATTGAGAATTGCCCTAATATGAACGCCAGAAAAGAAGTGATGCAATATTGGCTTGGACGCTGAAGCATTCCTTTCACCAATGAAATGCTTAAAATTGATTTACACATGTTAATAAAATTAAATAAGCCGAATTTCAAAACGTATTGTCGCGAGGCCATCTCACGAAACGGAACCAGGTCAAGTTAAATCAGCCATTACCTACATCAATATGGCCTGACCTCACAAAAGAATCTACCGATGAGGCATGTATATTAAAAACAACACACAGCGCACAGGAAATTGTAAACATCAATTGATCAGAATAAATATGGGGATCGGAACCGATCAGGAGTCAGTAAAGTAATGTCAAGAATCCTGTGTCACTGCTCGTTACCCTGCGTGCCCGCCAATTGCCCTTTTGTGAGGGAAGATGTCCGTCGTGAGGAGAGCCTCGTACCATTACCCCTCCAGCCCCCTGGGGACTATTGCACTTCTTTTTACACCATTTTCTCTTTTTTTGTCCTCTTTTGTGTTTTGCTTTTTTATGTCCACTTCTGTTTCGCCGCCCTCTAACATGGGCTCTTTCTCTCTCCCCTGTACTTAGTTAATAAACATTATCAAATTCGTTTATTCGTCTCTTCTGAGCTACCACCCCCAACCAGAGCACCCCTCTGGGCCTTAGGACTGTGACAGTATGAAGTGTATAGAATTCTAGTCAATCACGGCCATACCATATCGAGATTGCCCCGGTGTCATCCGGACCTTAATTCCATCGAACTTGTTTGGAGTTCAAACATTGTTGCCGAAAGAAACATTAGTTTTAATTTAAGAGAGGTTGAAAGTCGTTAGGATTTTTTTGTGATTTCTCTGAAGATGAATGGAAAACACGCTCTGAACATGAAAACCATTGAAAAACAGGGGCCGACCTTATATTTAATCGTTGACGATCTTATAATTAGTTAGATGATTTAAAAATCATACAGCAGCGATTGTATTGTAGTAGTGAAAGTGAATAATCCCGAAATTATTCATCGTGTGTAGGTAAATAGAAACATATTCATAATAATATTTTTGTGACTGTTTAAAGAAGAAAACTATTTATTTACCTACTAATTTCTAAGGCGTTACTTTACCCATACAAATACGGAACTTTTCTATTGAAACGCCTGTCCCGAAATCAACAAGAGCAAAAGAGAAACTTACAGTAGTTCGTTAGTATGACAGAGAAGGATGTTTTGCAACGTTGCCTGCCGAGCTGGGAGTCCAAGTCCACGCGTATCGCTTTACACTTTCGGATGTGTGCGGAGCGGATGACTGTGATGTTTCGCCAGCTAGCAACATCGCAAAAGTTCGTTCTCTGTTTAGCCAACGAGAAATATATTGCTTTTCTTTCGCTCTTATGTTTATAGCATCCTGCGACTCTGTAGAAACAGTCTGTATATTTATCCAAGATTTCGCTTCGAGCGTAACTGTCCTGTCTTCTGAATGCTTTTTCACTCCACGGACGGGGCATCTCTCACATTGCTAGCCTTGCCAACATCTATGAGGTGTTATACTTCAGTGGGATAATAAAATATACAATTCATTGTTATTACTGAAAAAATTATGATGCTTCAATAATATACGCTATGATATTTATGATTATATGCTTTAACTGATGTTTCTTCAATTTTTACATCATACGTTTTACTCATATTTTCTTGATCAAAACAAATTTTTTGTTTCAGGAATAATGGTCTTCAGAGAGAATAATTATAGGTGTTCCACGCATAAGAACTGACAGCTTGTTGGCATGTAGAGGAACTCAAAATATGATAATGTAATGCATTACATTATAAACAGATTCAAGAAGAGTCGAGCTGAAACAACGTAGAACACGGATTTCTCCCAGAACCGTTTTTTTTTTTGTTTTAACCAGGACAAACATTCCAAGCACTTGTTCATGAGTTATCCAATAAACATAAATATATTTTCTTTGTGTGATATTTTTACATATGCTTTCCTTTTTGCTAACTTGGGAACTTTTATACCAAGTTCCTTCCAACTTTTTACCTTGTTAAATTTTAAGGAAATATGTGGTTTTCGAGAAAAACTTGAGTTGTCTAAAGGTGTCTGAAAAAAACGAATAAACAAACTTCATTTACTGCACTCCCCTTTATTTCCTAAAAGTACAAGAGTTGTTGCCTCAAGGTTTAATGCAGCGAATGATCCATCTATTCATTTTAAATAAATAATTTTGTCAAGAAAGTAAGAAAAATTGTTTTGTTCTATTTAATCTTATTGGACAGAGTAAAAATAATATAAAGAAGGTATTAAGTAGACATACTTATTACAGAGAGGGATCCAATATAAAAATATAAGCATTTAATATACAAACAAATCAAATATTAAAAAAAGTTGACATAAGAATTGTCACAACTTAATTGAGTTTGAATGATATTTGCATCCAATGTTTAACAAACAAGACCCATAAAACTTAAATGGACACTAAAAATTGCTCCAGAATGAAAATATTTTAGTAACTAAACTAATTTCTCATGGTAAGTAGTAGACAGAATTTTTTAAGATTCCACGTATCCAAATTTTAGTTAAAATTCATTTCCGCCATAATTCGCAAGAACGTCTGATAAAAACTGACCAGTACTGAGCTTCAGGTCAAACTTGCCGTTGTAGTTTACCTAAAACATGAATGAAAAAGAAAACAGCATTAAAAGAACTCTTGGTAATAGAAAAGTCTACAACCTGAGTGTTTTGTTTTTGACTCACCAAAGTAACCCTGTCTTTCCGTTTGACCATCTCTTCTAAAAGTTTCATAGCCTCCATGTCTACATTCTTCAATCCATCCAGCCCTGGGAATGGTAGTAAATTGATGGGTTGTTTTGCTAAATACTCATCAACGTTCTTCAATGATTTCACTGCTACATTATTAGTACCTGGATAGTCGAGGTATTTTACCATGACTACCACATTAGAGATTACATTTGTGACAATTGCCCGATGTAAACCAGGTACATTATCCATGGTAGAAAGGACCAGTTGATTCACTTTGACATTCGAGAGAGCTAAAACAGAAAATCGAGTGTTGAAAACAAAATGAAATTCGAAAAAATGCCATTTACTAAATTCATGCATGATTTTCAGAGATTATTTCTTTATAAATCCAACTCGTACCTGTTGTTTCTAGTTCTTTAATGTATGATGTTATTTCTTTGGTCTTGTCGTAACACTCCTTTGTCTTAACAAATATTATCCCATCCTGGAAATCCAGCAATCTCACTTCTGTGCCAACTTTTAAATGAATAAGAGGCTCGGGAAGACCAAAAAAACCTCCTTTGGCATCTCCGTTTCCACTTTCATTGCAAAACTCATCATTTTCCTCAAAAAAATCTTTTTTCTCAAAACATTTCTTTTTTTGATGATTGACGATAGATTTTGTTTCTATATTATCATCAGCATTATCGATGACCTCCACCAAATAGGTACAATCCTCATACTGAAAAAAAGTGAATAAATTAGAAGTGATATGAAGAAAATGAAACTAGAAAATTTAGTGTAATAGTTTAAAACCTGAAGTAAGGGAATGTACCTTATGAGTACATACTTTAATATGTATGAGAAGAGCAAATGTAATTGAAAAACGAAATTCGCAATCCGGGAGTGACCAAGAGGGGAAGCAGAGCTTTCTTAAAGCACTGCACTACAAGTGAATCGAATAAATATGTGAAAAAAACCATAACAATGTCAAATTATTGATATTAAAGAAAAGTAACTGAAAAAGAAAGTAGTTAATTGTAGTATCCTCTTATATTCATAAAAAGTATACCTTAGTGTGTTAAAAAAAATTAATGTCAAATATAACTATCTATTCGATTAAGTTGCATTCTACAAAGATTACTTTTATAATAACTAGTTAAAATAAGAAATGAGTCAGATTAAATTTTTCTGAATATATTGAAAAATGGCGACGTGTAACATCGTAAGACTTTCTCATATGGCCAGAGAAAATATTCATGGCAACATTATCACCGTTTTATAAAATAGATTTAGTATTAAATATTAACATTTTCTCTTATTAGTAAATATTTCTTTTGGTTGTTTGCTAGATTACAAAGGTTTCTGAAAAATGTTTTTGAATACAACTAACTTTATTGAAACAATAACTAAATTTACTTATGTAATATAACAATATCAAATTTTAGAGTCCATACTTCAAAATAAGAATCCAATCATCGACTTGGAATAAATAAAAACAACTTTACTTGACCGAGGTGTACCAGTTAGACTGAAGAATTATTCTACAAACCGATGCACTTAAGTTAAATTAAGTGAAGTTATATATAGAGTTTAATGAAAACACTCAAAGCCTTATTAGAAACAAAAATGAGAAAGTGGAAATGTTCAAGAGTATAGTGCCCTTTAGGGAGATTTTACCAAAAAAATGTTTCAAATACAAGTTGTAACCATTGATTAGTTCAGTAAATTTGGTAAGAGTTGGTAAAGCCGTTTTGGAGAAAATCGAGAAAAACTGAAAATTCACAATAGAGGCCCTTTGCGGAAGATCAGTCAAGATAACGATAACGGCAATCAATAAGTATTGAATAGTAAAAACATGTGTTTCGAACTCAGCGGACCTCAAAAAGTCCAGAAATGCCAATACCTCAAATTCCGAAAATCGGTACGATTACAACATGGGTTAATCTCATTATATGAGAAAGTAAAATGTCCTTACTTATGACAATAAGTGTTCATAGACAAGGAACAACTATGGAACCTTCAGAAGTTTGCCATTTCTTCCATACTATACATAAACAATATTCATTTACAAAGCTTGATTGAAATAGTAGAAAACGAGCCTGAAAATAGCCCAGAATCCTTTTAATTTCATCTTCAATTTGAGATGAGAATCTGTTGCTCATTTGGGCAAAAACGTGGGAAATTATCTTAGCTTTGGGAACAATGTTCCTTTAGAAATATAAATGATACGATCGGCAGCGGGAAGACAAGTCAGAATAGCAGTGACAGTACAACAAAATATCTGAGAGCGAATATAAATAAATGATAGACTAAACTAAGTATTTGCTGTAAGTGAAAAAAAAATTAGAGTGTTAATGCAGTTTTTGAACCCACAAATGGTTATTATACCTTCATTTTGACCACAACAGTGAAAGTAAGATCATCTTCTAACTTTCCCTCAGGGAAAGCTGACAATTTCAGTCGAAAGGCAAAAGCGGGAATTTTCTTGAAACTTTCTGGAAGAACTTTCAGGGCCTCAGTTCTGGCCCTGTTACCATAATCCAGGTAATGAACGATAGTTGGGTTCAAGCTTATAATCTTTCCACGAAACCTAGAATTAAATAATAACAATAAACTTGTACTTGGTACCTAGTGGGTCAACCTGTATTTACCACACTCCCTCAAATAATCCAAGCACCAACTGTCCCTCCTGTGGATTCCTCAAATCCTCCAGCTGCGGTTCCATGTTGAAAATATTCACTGTCATCTCATCCAATAATGGAACATCTGATTGTAGATGCGCCCAGCAGATGTTCTGTCTATTGCGTACAATATAGCACACTTTCATCTGAAAATAAGACACTTTAAAAAATCATTTCGCGAACCGTGAAAATTACAGAAACAAACTCTTAAGCTGTATTTTTTTATTTCAGCTTAATAAAATAAATAAAAAAAAATACAGCTTTGGTTACATTTTGTCCGATTTGTTAGGTTAGGTGCCTATTCCTCTTGCAATTTGTGCAAATAAATTTACTCACTGTGCAAACTTTCCCAACTTCTAGATCAATATAAGGTAATGTCTCTCCTACTAACATACGCATGAGAATTGACTCCTGCGAGTCTATCGAGCCAGAGGAGGAGCAAACATTTGTCATCAGATTGTTGCTATTGGATGGTTGCAGGTTCTCCTGATAATTCTTGTATCCTTTGGGTCTAAACAAAAAAATAAAAATCAAGCTTCAGTGTAATGTCCCATATTAGTGATAAAAATTTACCTGAAATCCTGATCAGTTTTCTGTAAATACTTCTCTGTAGCGAAACTGGCATTTTTATTGTGAAACTGATTTTCTCTCGGCTGGCTTCTTATCGGATTATTTGAATTTCGATATGAGGTGCTAGCACCAGCTGAAACCTTGGAGCCGGAGTTCTTTCCCAGGAGTTTCTGTTTGCAGCTAAAGGAAAAATAATTATTAAATGCCGAATGAAAAAAATGCTCACCTTACTTTTCTATGGTTTGTAACACTTTCGACTCATCAACATCCTTGTTCTGATGCGTCAGTAGAAAATTGTAAGCAGCAGTGAGCATATGCATCTCAAATTCCTTAATAATTTGCCTTAAATTCAAACCAATCACAAAGATATCAAACAAAACACATATGCAAAAAGACTACTTACTTTCTGTTCACCATTGAAGGAATAAAAGTGTCGCCTATATATATCTTGAAACCAGTACCTAAAATATCTTTCACACTGACGAAAAAATCCCCTGTACTGTTTTCCAGTACTTGTATTGGGGTGCCATGGACATTGTAGAAATCATTTACCTCAATTAGCTCATCCTCGGCCATTTTGAAGAAGTTCTAGAAAAATAATTTAGTTTATTTTAGGATCCAAAAAATGATTGAAATATTTAAATATCTTACTGTTTACATTAGAAAAATTGTACATTAAGGCTTGATAGATTGGGGCACCGTTTTAAGTTAATCAGAGTCATTTCTTGGAATTTACACAAAAAAGAAAATAACCTTACTTTTGAAATGTAAATAAAATTTAAAAACATACACTATTCTGGCGATTCATATGTTAGCTTCTTCTCCGACGCAGCTCTTTAATGTTGCAGGTAGAGTCAAAATGCACTAAAAATTTGAGACAAAACGGTTTAAAACGGTTTCAAATAAAAATGGCCACAAACAAACGAAAACCCCGCACCCGCACCGCAAACCACGTTTAACCTCAATCCACAGCACCACAGCACAGAACTCTACTCTCTACCTCTACTTAACCACGGCCGTCTTTACTGAAAGGCCGGAGCATTACATTTGGCAACATCGCCGACTAAGAAAATAGAAGGCCGACTTATCGAAACATGGCCGTCTTTACGAAGCGCCACTAAAAATCACGGAATCCTCGGAAGTTTTCGGCAATGGTCGGGTCGGTCGCCTCACTCGCCTTGTTGTCCTGTGTAGTCTGTCGATTAAGCGCGGGATTTTCTGTGATTTACCTCCTAACGTCAAATTAAATCTTGTTTGTTTTTCCATCTGTGTTTGTGTGTTCACATTTTTATCGATAATAAGCAAACGTTCTTTGATATTTGGCTCTTTGCATTTGCTAATGCATAATTATGGAGGCCCGACTATTAAAAAATATATGTCCTGTCTGTAATTCCCAATTTTCTACTGTTTCAGCGAAAAATAAACACTTGAAATATCCATAAAGAGCAAGGCTCTTTCAACACTAGGAAATCACATGTTATTTGCCCTTTATGTACTGAAGATAAGTTAATCTGTGGAACGTATAAGCTATAAGCACTTAGAAGATCATTTATATAGTTTACACGATATTAACTTAGATTCCAAAACATTTATTGTTTGTAATGAGGAAAGTTTTCAGCAATGGCTTGGAGATCAAAAAAATAGAAATTAACTATGTAATGTGCCGATCCAACATATATGATGAATACCTAGAAAAATTTTGCATTTGCAATCGCAGCAATTCAACTGTTAGGTAATAGAATAAACTCGCTTGATTAATTTACAAATTACGAACCTAAAATTTTAATGGTTTAAGGTATGGTAGCAAATATTCTAAACGAACGGAAAAAGCTAGTGGAACAATAAAAATTTGTGGAGTATGACCATCTCGTCTCAATATAAAGTTGTATAAAACAGGTAGGTGCTTAAATTACTCTATTAACAAGGCTTTTAGATAATAAAATAATTAAAATGACCGATTTTTCTTTTAAATTATAGGAGAAACCACTGTCACTGAAAAAAGAAAATAAGATCCAATTAACATGTTTATAAATACTATTTAAGTATATAATTATTTAAAATGTTTGGTAAATGCTTATTTTCCTTGTTAAGTGGACAGATTTTTCATGTCCATTATATAGTAAGTTGTTCTCTGTATATTTTCCCAAACTAATTTTTTTTTTCATTTAAATTCTGTATCTCTAGATGGAAAGACCTCATTCTGATAATTATCAGGACAAACTTGGGATAAGAGCTCACAAATTTACCGAAAGGGAAAATACCGAAGTAATATATAGAACTAGGATTTGGTGACTTCCAAGTAAAATCCTCAGAAGGTGACTATTATTACAAGATATAATGAAATATGCGAGGCAGAATGCAAAACTTCATATTGTAGAATGTGTAAAATTTGTATTAATCGTTATAGATGTAATTGTTCACAAAATCTAGTAATAAGTACCATTTGTAAACATATATGCACTTGGTATGTTTGTATGAGCAAAGTAAGGGGAGCGATTCTGTTTTAGGTGATATTGCCGGAAGGCTTGACGAAGAAAAACCATCAGACATTATAAAAGGACATAGTGAAGAAATTAAAAGGTTTTTTAGGGAAAAGCAATTAGGAGGTCAATGTGATAGTACAATAGATGGTAAAACAAATCTAAATTGAATCAGTGACAACCTTTTTAAGATCTTTAAATGATGTAACATATGACAAGTAAGAAAGGATTTATGCATGTATATATCTAAAAACTTAGCTTTCAATTTGTTATTAAGGTGTATGGGAAAAATTAGTTTAATAATGGAGCAAGTTAACAACGGGTCAAAAGTATCATACAAGAGGAAAACGGATAAGCAGGAATTCTTTCCATTTAAGAAAAAAACACATGTTATAGTGTGTAAAAAATCTTAATTGGTGATTGGAGTCTACAGGCTTTTTTGTCTAGTATTTAAGGTGTACATACATGTAAAATTGAAGCTTGGTGATTGGAAACGACAGGTTTTTTGTTTAATTCTTATGTGTGTATTATTATGCGTAAATTTGTTGGTTGAAGGCTTTTGTTTAGTATTTTAGTATTTAGTTAAAGTGTGTGTATATGTATAGTAATTATATTGTATGATGGTATGTAGGGTTCTTAAGTAAGCAAATATTGTACAATGAATATGGTGCTTATCTTTTTCGAGAAAATATTGATAATTTCTCTCATAAGTTTCTTGCAGTCTCTTCTTATGAGTTGTAATTGAAACTGCGCATATTTCCAATTTTAATTAAATGCTTCAACACAAATAAATGTCTCCAGGTGTCCAGATCTAAGTCTACATAAGGCAGATATTGAACTTCTAGGACAATTACCGATGTCGACAAACCAAGGCTTTTTATATGGACTGAGAATAGATTTACCAAAAGATCTTCCTCTCACCCTTATCCATTCAGAATAAATCTGAGACCAAGTTAACCAAATATGTTGTTTAACTCTAGGAAGGAAGTCTGAAAAATGTGCTTTGGGTGTAGCGAACGAAAGTATTCCCCTACCAACGTTGGCCAGTTTGTCAGCAGCCTCATTGCCTGGAATGCCTGTGTGGCCAGGGATCCAAGCTAAGTGAACATTTATCCCTCGTTTGCGAAAATCAAGAATGAGTTCTTTAACAGTGATAGCATGATGGTCTGAAACGGAGGGGAAATGCTTCGAAACTATTTTGGCGATAGCAGCTTGAGAGTCCAGGAAAATAATCCAATCGCTCCCGTTATGATACTCAATAAGCTGGAGAGCTTGCTTGACCGCAAACGTTTCGGCGGAACATATAGAGAAGTAATCAGGATAACGGAGGCTCAAGTTTTTGAAGGACTTAGGGAAGTAGATACCCCCACCAGTGTCCCCCAGGGGGCCCTTGGAACCGTCAGTATAAACTACCTGATAGGAAGAGAGACTAGACTCCATGTATAATAGAAAGTCCTCTCTATTTTCTACATCCTTCTTAAATGGAAGGGACAACACCGGAATTTCTGTAATGGTCGAAGGGAAGGAGCACATATAACAAGGCATACAACTGGAGCACTGCAAGTTGGGAAGGTCCTGAGCTACGAAACGAAAGGCTTGAACAATAGAAGAGTTGTCCATATGCTTCTTGGCTGAGGAGAGGCTTTTGGCAACCTTCTCAATGTAGTGTTTTGTAGAGCCTTCGTATGAGAAAGTTTTCAATATAAATCTGGCCGATAGAAATAGTCTACGAAGGTGAAGAGGATATTGTCCAGATTCCGAAAGGATGAAAGGAATGGGGGTAGATCTCATGAGGCCGAGAGCAACCCTAACCGCCTGATATTGGATCTTGTCGAGCTTATCAAGGAGACCTTTTGGGAAGTAGCCCAAAAGGAATGAAATCTGATCCAAGTGAGGTAGAATTAGGGATTTATATAGGGTTAGTAGAGTATTAGGGGAGGCTCCCCACCAAGTACGACTAAGAGCTCTCATCACATTTATTCCCTTTGCTGTTTTACAACAAATGTATTCTAGATGATTTTTCCAATTGAGGTTTTTATGAAGTTTTACTCCAAGATGCATGACCTCCGTTTCCCAGGAAAGAGAAACCCCCTTTAATTGGATGTTTACTGACGGGGAAGGACCTCTTCCAGGTCGAAAACATATAGCCTTACACTTTGGAATCGAAAGGGAAAGACCTAAAGACGAAAGGAGCTCTTCCACTTTAAGCAAAGAAGAGTTGAGGTCTGTTACGAGCTGACCTAAATCTACACCGGTAGATATCAAGGCAAAGTCGTCCGCATATCCTAGGCATGTTACATTAGAGCCGGTATGTTGGAAGATCGGATCGGTGTAAATGTTAAATAATAGAGGACTAAGCGGAGATCCTTGCGGGACTCCTTTATTGACAATCTCCGGGCCCACTAAAGTGTGCAAATATGGATCCCGAACATAGATCTGCCTTTCCTTTATGAGCTTGGTAACTAATGCTACTAGATCCGAGGGGAGTTTAAGGGAGAAAAGTCTCTCAGCCAAGAGAGGGATCAGAACATTGTCATATGCCGACGAGATATCTAGGAAAATAGCAACCGTATATTCTTTGCGTGAAAAGGAGGTCATAATGATCGAAAGCAGAGATACTAGGTTATCCGTAACCCCTCTTCCCCTGCGGAATCCGAATTGGAGGGGGTTAAGCAGAAGGTTGTTTTCAACATGCCACTCGATTCTATTTTTTAAAAGTATTTCCAGAACTTTACCGACACAAGAGGAAATAGTGATGGGTCTCCACCCGCTGATTTGCGTAAGATCCCTACCTTGTTTAGGAATTGGGCATATCACTTGTTGAGACCAGGATTCTGGTATGAGTTGTTCATTACGTAGTAGAGAGTTATAAAATTTGAGTAGGATATCTTTGCCCTCTCGAGGAATATGTTGGATCATATTGTAAGTGATTTGGTCCAGACCTGGGGCCGAACTTCTCCTCTTGGAAAGAGCGTAGTCGAGTTCATCAAATGAAAAATCCGAGCTTGAATCCGAAATCCGCAATACAGGGATGTTAGACGGCGCCGGGGAGTCACGGGAGAAGGAGAAAAGCATTTTCTGACCAATGCCATCGTTTAAGCCTGGACACCTACGAGCTGGAGAGAAAGAGTTTGTAAATGACCTAACAGTTTTCCAGACCTTGGAAGAGGATGAACGAAAATTCAGGGATTCGCAAAAACTGATAAAGCTGGCCCTTTTTTTCTCCCTTAAAAATCGACGAGTCTTGGCTCTAATCCTTCTGAGTTCAATGAAGTTTTCTAATGAGGAATCTCGTTTGAAACGATTAAGGGCATTGGCTCTCTCTTTGACCGTAGAGGAACATTCCTTGTCCCACCAAGAATGTCGGGGTATTCTAGACTGTGGATTCATTTGAGGAATGGATAATACAGCAGCCTGCTTAATAGCATCAACAAGATGAGGAAAGGAGGCTTCGCGTTTTAGTTCGCTGTCGATGACTTGTTCGAAAAGAGCCCAATCAGCAAGTTTAGTGTTGAACTTTCTGACTTTGTAACCAGGACTGAGGTTGATATTGACAGTCGAATTACTTGGGGACAACCGACAGAAAATGGGGAAGTGATCGCTTGCCCCCGAGTCGTCGAGGACTTGCCAAGATATTTTAGTTGCAAGGGCCGGAGAACATAGTACTACATCGGGAGCACTGAGGTTTTGCCCAGGCCTCGTAAGCCTCGTAGGCGCGCCATCGTTGATGCAAACCAAATTGGTTAAGTCCATGAGTTCCAAGAGAGCAATACCTCTGCCATTTGCTTGTCCGGATCCCCATGACGGATGTTGGGCATTGAGGTCACCTGCAAGGCATATGGGTTTATTAAAGTTATCTTTTACGTAAGAAATTATTCTATGTAACGCGTTGAGCGGGAATTGAGCATCGGGTGTAAGGTAAGCACATAAGCAGATTAAATTGGAGAATTCTACGACTAAGCATTGGAAAGATGTGGGAAGAGTTATATGATTAATATTTAAAGGGTTATAAGCGAGTTTATGTGAAATAAAAAAGGCTAAACCACCATGGCCATCCGGTCTGTCCTGTCTAAGACAGTCATAACCGACCAGGTTAGACATGAGATTGGGTTTAAGAAACGTTTCATTTAATGATATGATTGAGGGATGATACTTAGAGATAATGTCCACAAGCGTAATTCTGTTAGACAAAAAGCTTCTAATATTCCAGTGAAGAATGCTGACGAACATTATAAGGGTGAGATGAAGAAAAAAAAAAGAGTTATCAACTAGACCCCTCTCCTCCTTCAAGGAGAGGACACTCTAGGAATTCCATATGTGGTAAACTGTCATCAATTGTGGGATTGCGAACGGAAGAAACGATATCAGAAGGACAGGGCTCCCGGTTAAGGGAGAAAGAGTTATTACTAGATGTCGGGAGGGAAGAGTGCGCCTGAATAGTAGAGATTGTGGATTGGTAGAAGGGAGAGGAAAGAAGAGAACTCCCCGCCAGAGGTCTGGGCAAAGACGCCTGGACAGGACGAGTAGGGCTTCTTGCGAGTGCTTTCCTTGGCTTCTCAATGATGTTCTTCCTAGGTCTCTTTGCAGATGTGATGCAAGCGAAGGTCTGTCCCGCCGGTTTGAGAGCGGGAAACTGAGCTGCAGTCCTCTGGAAATTGTTTCTTGGGGGACGAGGAATAAGAGGAGGAAAACGTGTGACAGCTTCATAATAAGAGATCTCTTCGAATGCCATTAATTCGTTAATTGCTGTTTGCCTAACAAATTCCTGACAATTATCTCTATCTGTGGCCAAGTGGTTCTTCTCACAAAAAATACATTTGATGGGATTTGTGCATGCAGAATGCGCCTCGCCACATTTAGCGCATCTTTTTTTACTTCTACAGTTACGGCTAGAGTGTCCGAAGCGAAGACAATTGAAGCATTGGGATACCGGGGCGATGTAAGGGACCACCTCTGCTTCGCATGCAAATAGTTCTATAGATGAAGGTCTGGACTTACCATCAAATGTGAGAAGGACAGTAGACGAAGGAACATATTTGATTTTACCGTCTTTTCCAGTAATTTTCCTGTTGAACCTTCTGGCTTCCAGAATCCTGTATTTTTGACCATAGTAATGTAGAATGTCCTCTTCAGTGACTGAGAGGCCGACGTTCCTGACAATTCCTTTAGTCGTCAACAAACGTTGAGGTATATACGCCTTCAAACCCCTTGCAGAGAGCTGTTGATTTGTGAGGAAAGAATTGGCATCCCCAGGAGAGGAAAAGGTAACTCCCACCCTGTTCGCGCCATTCTTCTTGATAGTCTTCACATTGTTTACGCCAAGGGAAAAGATGAATTTCCCCACGTCCATCGGATGAAGTCCAATCGAGGAAGGTTGATCCGTTTCTTTTCGTTCTACGATGACTGTGAACGGACCAAAGTCCGTGTCTGTGTAAATCCATCTCTTGTTCTTAATAGCCTTGATTTTCGATAATATCACTGAAGCGTCCGCTATAAGGTCTTGATCGTCTTTGAATTCTTTGCATATTGATTGAAGTTCCAGTTCCAATTTCAGTATTTGATCGGACTGTGATGGAGAATATTGATGGAGAGAGCCAAGGAGAGCTCTACAGTTATCAGAAAGATGCAAGCCAATCGTCGATGCTGGAGGAACACTGAGACCCGGGCCCCTCTGAGGGCCCGGGGATAGTTCGTTCATGCGGTCTACGCGGAACCTAACCTCACTAACTCACGATAGTTGATCTCGATAATCTGGGGGGCACCACTCACTTAAAGTCAACGAAACTGGTTTGTAGGAATTAACTTTGCACAATATTCGCGAAAATATAACACACTTCGCTAATAATATTCGAGGACGTTCGTAGATTCAAACTTTTGACAACGAACCTCAAATCAGGGCCTGTTCACTTCACTTGAATAGCCGCACATGGTCGGGTAAAGTCACTAAATGAGGAAAGTACCGCAATGGGCGGCCATATTGTGTCCGCGCCGCGCCGCGCGAAATTCAAAATAGAAAACAAAAATTTGCTTGTTTTAAAAGATAAAACAACAACTTGGCATTTTTATTCCCAAAAAGTAAAAACGAAATTTCGCGAGAGAAAAATGTACATAAAAATTAATTTACACCTATATACAATAAAATAAACAAATATGACACACTATGACACGTAACCAACAATCCACAAAACAGAACAATAGGCATGAAACAGGCAGATTGTAGCTGTAATCCGCCATATTGTGTCCGAAAATGTACTTCTCTCTCTAACACGTTGGGACATTGAATTGCGGTACTTTCCACATTTAGTGGCTTTATGGTCGGGCAACTTACTGCTCCATCTGGCGTAAATGCTGGAAACGGAAATGTGAAAGTTAGAATGTTATGTCAAGAGGTGGCACCTCGTCCGACATTTAATTAAAGTCACTAAATGTGGAAAGTACCGCAATTCAATGTCCCAACGTGTTAGAGAGAGAAGTACATTTTAGGACACAATATGGCGGATTACAGCTACAATCTGCCTGTTTCATGCCTATTGTTGTGTTTTGTGGATTGTGGGTTATGTGTCATAGTGTGTCATATTTGTTTATATTATTGTATATAGGTGTAAATTAATTTTTATGTACATTTTTCTCTCGCGAAATTTCGTTTTTACTTTTTGGGAATAAAAATGCCAAGTTGTTGTTTTATCTTTTAAAACGAGCAAATTTTTGTTTCCTATTTTGAATTTCACGCGGCGCGGCGCGGACACAATATGGCCGCCCATTGCGGTACTTTCCTCATTTAGTGACTTTACATTTAATCCGTGTACACAATCAGAGTAGCCGTGGCGGGCATGACAGAATCGCGTCGTTCATACCGTCAGATGTCAGATTACATGTTTTCTCAGGTGAGACTATAAAATATTTGTGAATTTTGTGATGCCGAAGAATTGTTCAGTTCCTGGATGTGATGGTGAAGACACCAGAAGGTAGGAGCATTTTAAATCATGAGATAAAACATTCTAAAGGAGTTATTCAGAACTTGTTACATGTCATGTGGATTACAATATGATGTCATTTGTATAGGCTATCATCTCCTGTGGATTCTCACACTCTGAAGATATGGCTGGAACGCATCAACGACCCGAGACTGTCAGCAATGAACCCGATGTAGCTGCGCCAGGAGTGCAGGGTGTGTTCCAGCCATTTTGATTCGGATTGTTTCACAGAGGTAGCCGGCCGCCTGCGGCTATCGAGTGTGGCCTTACCCACAAAAAACTTAACAGGTATGATTATTTTCGTTTCAATTTATCTGCAGTGATTACGGCTTATTCAGGTTATACTATTAGATCCCTTGAGGACAGGTTTTCAAAACTTACCCCGCCTAGGAGAGTTGCATCACATAGCATTATTGGTAATTCTTTGATACCTTATATTATCACATAACATATTTTCATTGAATTGAATTGCTATATAGGAAACGTTGATGGAACTCAGCAGAGCAGTCTCTCTCCAGGGAAATTATCTGTTATACCTCCTAACAGGGTATATGGAAGAAAGAGGTTGTTCAGCATTGAAGAAGACGAACACCCTGGGCCATCATCAAGAATTCAACAACCAACGAGTACGTATATCACAATCACTTTTACGTCATACATTTATATTTTTGAATCAATGTTAATGATGTTAATGAAACCACTGTTAAATTCTTCGAATGCCAAATGCGCAACCAAAAACATTTGCCACAAGGTAGACGCTACACTTTGTATGATAAGGTGTTAGCACTTGCTTTATTGAAACAAGTTCCCAAAGCTTATCAGTTCCTATCTAAAATTTTAAGTTTTCCATCCCGCAAAACTGTGTCATCTCTTGTGAGACAAGTTAAATTTCAATGTGGCATTAACTTAAACTTAAACCGATAAATAGGAACTGCATTTTGATGTTTGATGAAATGTCCAGGATCTATCATTAGTCGTTACATAAATGATTTTATGTGCATGTCGTTCATCCAGCACAAAATAAAATTACATCTCAAAATTTAACATTTACCAGTTTTAAGCATACCTCATTAGATAAATATTTAGTATTATGGGCATGATACAAAGACATACCATTATTTCTTTTCGAAGGAATACATATTTAACATTTTTTAAGCTTTTGTAACGGTTCTAACAAACCGTGATTCTTTTTTGTTTTTCTGGATGAATGATATAATAAATTATGTTTTAGCGATACATTCTAATATCTGGATAGTTAGTTTTTTGTATGAACTTTGTCACGTACACTTCTTAATAAAGATTACCTTATACTTATTGTTACTATTATTTCCAGGATAGGTAATGCTTGGGTCGACTATTGTCTCTTTCCAATTGAAGCACTTTCAACACGAAAAATATTTAATCGTAATCGAGATAATGGACGATCGGACGATAGACTCATTTTCAACCAATTAAGATTTGTGATTATCTCGATTACAGTTAAATATTTTTCGTTTAGAAATTGCTTTGTTTATGATATAAATAAAAACGTATTAATGTCAAAATTCCCGCGCATTACTGTTTAAGGATTACAGGTTTCTATTTACTAATCTAGCCTTTAACGCCGGTTTTTACGCTAGATGGCGCGGACACGGACCAATTTCGCAGTATGGGAGTAGGCCATCTAGAACTCAATGGGTGATCTGTGCCTCAAATGACAACCACCAACCTTAAATTCCAGTTAAATTCACACAATGCGCGATGAAAGTGTGACGTCAGAATTTGGTAACCATGGCAACTGTTTCAACACAATTTTTTTCTTATAGGAGATTAACATGGGAAAATTTTCAAGCAGCTGATAACCTACGTAAACGAAATTTCTTAACTATCAGCTGTGAAAAATAAGAAACATTGGAGTATGTAGTTTTCTTGTATATAAACGAATACATGATTGGTTATGGAGGAAGGAAGAAAAAAGTGATTTATTTCGGAGGTGGCACCTCAATTTAATTCAAATTTGACGCCATCTGTCAGAAAATATGACAAAGACAGTTTGTGAACCAATCAGAAGCACAAAAATAAGAGGCGTGGTCGTGAAAGCCTGAGAGAAGGGAAAATCAAGGTTAACCTGTTATGTCGTAGTCGCTTCTGATTGGTTAACAAATTGTCAATTTCGTATTTTAACAAGTGGCACCAAATTTGAATTAGAGTGAAATGTCACCTCTGTAATAAATCACGTTTTTCTTCTTTCCTCCATAACGTATCATGTATTCTTTTGTATACAAGAAAAGTACATACTTCAGTGTTTCTTATTTTTCACATGTGATAGTTAAGAAATTTCGTTTATGTACTTTACCAGTCACTTGAAAATTTTCCCATGTTAATCGCCCATAAGAAAAAAATTGTGTTGAAACAATTGCTATCAGTTGTCATGGTTACCATCCCCACTCCCACATGTTCTACGTCATTACTTTCCTCGCGTATCGGCCTTCGCCGCAGCGTTGCCAAATATCAATGTTCCGGCCTTTCAGTAAAGACGGCCATGACTTAACCATGACCATAGAGATAAAAGAGAAAGGAGGTAACAAATAGGGAGAGGAGGTAATAAATTTTGTAGACGGAACCGGCCATATTGAGGAGCCACTTTTCGAACGCGTGTTTGCGATTGTTTTAGTGGGAGAGCTAGCTACAACAGCATCGATAAGGTACACGACATTTTGAGTTCGTAACTGATTATAAAAAAATAACCCAACACCAAATGGCTATTCTGCCGGTTTGCATAGGCCGGATATGTAAATGGCGGCCATCAGTTTTCCACATTGGAAAAACATGCCTGAAAAACCGATAAGGTACACTCGTGAAATTTTGTTCATGCATTGTTTAGACCTTGACTAAGAGCAACAGTGGCAGAAAATTAGCAGGTCGGAAAACCCTCGGCAGAAGAAACTGAAAGTTACAGGGCGTTTTTCATGACCTACCTAGGGTTTTCCGACCTGCTAATTTTCTGCCACTATCGCACCGCTCTTCCTTGAGGACCAAAGAATGTACGGAAAAAGTTTTTCACGTGTACCTTATCGGTTTTTGTCATGGTTTGTCATATTCCGCGACTTTAAATCATTTCTGCCGAGGGTTTTCCGACCTGCTAACTTTCTGCCATTGTTACACCGCTCGTAGTCAAGGTCTAGACACTCTAGACCAGGCCTGGGCAAAAGGCGGCCCGCGGGCCGAATCCGGCCCGCGGAAGAATTCTCTCCGGCCCGCGAAGTATTTTATAAATTATTGATAAAAGCAAAAATATCACTTTCTCCAATATAAATTGGCTCATCAAAATTTTTTTTAAAACAAAGATATTCAATACGTTATTTGAATAAGGTGGTTCCAGTAAAATACATTAATCTTATTTTTAATTTTGAGTCATATGTCGATACATACTAACCGTCAGAGTCGTCCAGTTGCGTATTGTTTCTAATTTGTTGGGTGGTCTGGTATGTTCAGTCGGGTAACGAGCCATGTATGAGTATTGTACACTGATAAAATTATTTAATATTAATGTTTAAAAATTTTCTTTTCAAATTTTTTTTAATTGCTTAATAAATACATGTTTTGATCCAACAATATTGGTTCTAAATTATATTAAATAACCTTCTTAGTAAAGACTATACTTAAAATTAGAAAAATAAATTGATTGGCCCGCGGTCAAATTTTCATCCGTAATATGGCCCGTCACTCAGAAGATTTGCCCACCCCTGCTCTAGACAATGCCTGAACAAAATTTCACCCGTGTACTTTATCGGTTTTTCGCCATTTACATATCCGGCCTATGCAAACCGGCAGAACAGCCATTTGGTGTTGAGTTCATGTTTTAACGATCAGTTATGAACTCAAATGTCCTGTACCTTATCGATACTGTTTTATATAGCTAGCTCTTGAACTATTTGAAGTCGGCGATATGCAGAAGCCACTTTAGTCTGTGCTTTGGTCTATTTATTCCAACCACATTTGTTATCTCCTCTCTCTTTTATCTCTATGGGTATACTACAGAGTGATCAAGAAATACTGTTTAAGTTGGCAATCCTACCTGGACGATTTTTTTGCCTAAGGGTTTGCAACCCTACACCGGAAGTCTCTGCATTCTGCATGACAGCGACAGATAAGTAAACACAAATATTTTAGGTTATGTGAATTTATTTACGATTAAAAAACCATACCTGAAAAAAATTCAATATTTAAAGGTACTGCTCGAGTTGAGCCTCATTATGATCTAAACATAAATTCACTCTCCCTTTTAGGCTCTCGAAGACATGAATTAACATCCGAGGAGAAATATTTCAACTTCCACGATAATGGCAGTTTCCAGTTCTTCACGTGTATGTAGAACATTACTGAACACCTTGTTTTTAAGGTGCCCAAAGAAACAAAAGTCTAGAGTTGTCAGGTCTGTTGACCTACTTGGCCAGATTCCCGTACTTATGACTCGATGGCCAAAAACTTCCCGCAAATATTGCATTGTGGCACGAGCCGTATGTGCTCGAGCCGAATCTTGTTGAAAGTAGCCATTTTCGCGCTCCTCTATGGTTAATTGGGCAACAAATGGCTGGAGAATGTGCCGAATGTATCGTTCTGAATTAACTGTGAGGTTAAAAAACACAGGACCAATTACTCTCTGTCGTGATACAGCCAGCCAAACACCAACTTTAGTAGGATGTAAAGTTGTTCTAGCAGCATGTGGATTTTCACCAGACCAAATTCTGTAATTTTGAGAATTAACATAGCCATTGAGATGGAACCAGGCTTCATCGGAAAAAAGGTTTTATCCAGGATGTCATCATTGTTCATTTCCTGATTGAACCAGTTACAGAACTGGACGCGTTGTGGACGGTCAGGAGGATTTAGGGATTGGACCATCGAAAATTTGTATGGGTGGTATTTCAATTTGCTCTTCAACACAGTGGAACAACTTCTATATGATAAACCTGTAAAGTGACAACGGAATACGGGAAATTAGGAATAAGTGGAAATTGGTGAACTTTTGATAAGGATCAAACTTGTTTGGAGGGAAAGCTTCCTAACCGATTTACGAGGACTTTGTTGCAGTCGGGCCCTGACGTCTTGCACCACATTTTCAGTGAGTACGGAGGGTCTACCAGGTGGCTTTCCTTTCTTCACATTGCCTGTATTCAAATATCGTTGAACTACACGCATGCAGTGTTGTTCAAAAACGTCGATAGTGAACACAACTACAGGAAACATTTCTTGAAATTGGTGCAAAGTGGATTCCAATGAGTATTGCCATCCAGAAATGTGGTCATGAACCGCACTCCGAAAATAAGCCACGCCTATAAAAATATCATGTTCTAATGTAAATACTAGTACCATTTTTATATTTTTATAATAAAAATTTGAATCGCCGCTCAAGTGTCAATGCTGTCACTGTAAAACAACCGGAAGTGGTCCCAGTTCTACCATTTTAAAGTAAAATTTATGATTGCCAACTTAAACAGTATTTCTTGATCACGTTGTATATGCAGTGAACTCTATACTATTCGTACCTGGAACGGCCGCGTCCGTCGCGTATAATAGCGTGCAGTGTCACAGTGTATATAATTCTAACAGTATGGTCACTTCTTTGATGTCTACGAAAAAGCCGGCGTTTTTTTCCGAGTGGTCGTAAAGTAATAAAAACATCGTTATCCCGGCAAGTTTGTAGAGCGGGAGAGGTACGACGACGAGAGGTGGGCCCTCTCGGTGGGCAAGTTCGTAGACCAAGGGAAGTGGGACGAGGAGAGGTGATGGGTGTTCGAACACGCCCAAGTGACTGTACTGTTAGAATTTAATATACTGTGGCAGTGTGTCAGGGGCAAGCAAAACAAAGATAGACATAGTTACGGGAACCTCTCTTTATCACACTCATGCAAATGAGTTCTGTCTATATGCGTGAATTGATTTTAAGTAGAAATTTATGTAGTTTGACGATTATTTTTGTTCGAAACGTGCTATATTAGTGAAGGTATACATTTATTGTGTTCTAATACGCCATAAGTTTCGTTTCTAGATCACTTATTTATTAATTATAGGTGCTTAGCCGAAAAAAACTTTAGCGAATTTCAAGAAAATGTAGTATATTATGATACGAAGATTGTTCTGTTGATTATATTTCTGGGAATATAGTTCGTAATCTGGTTAATACTACTACTTGCAATCATTGTATTGATATATCATATTATATAGAGGTTAGTATGTCTACTGAACTGACTGAACACTACTCTTATACTGCTCCTCCTGAGGCTTATAAATCATTCACTAATTTTGTCACTCGAGGAGGTCTTCTTTTATGCTTCAGATGTGGTATATACAATTTTACACTTCACAGAAAAACAAATTCGCTTCCTATTAGAAAATGAAAACATTTGGAAAACCAAAATAAATTTAAAACAAAAAATAATAAATACAGTTACAAATCATTTTGCTACTAATATAGATGTCTTTAAACCTAAACACCCTGTAAATCAAGAATTTATAGCTGAGGAATGTCACGAAATTCAAATTATTCGGAAAATAATTGCCATATATTTAAAGTGCCGAATGCCGTGGCCGAATGTATATATCACCACAGTAAATTATTAAATAGGTATTGAATTAGATGGGAAAAATGCCACAGTACGGCAAAAAATTACTAAACTCATTTTATTTAGCAATTGTTAAAATATAATGAAGCATTGTCATATTTAGACAAAAATTGTGTTTTTAATTTTTTTTTTATTTCCCAACCCCGTAGGCCAACAGTTAAAACTTGACTTGAACGTTATACTGTCTGCATTATTACTTTTGTCTTTTTCCTGGTGAAATATTCAGAGAAAATCACGTTTACTGGCAAATAAACATAAAAAGATTAAAAAATATTTAAGAAATGCGCGAACGTTTCCATTTAGGAACATAAAATAGAAAGAGATAGATATCCGTAACCAATGCGGGTTGCCTATGCAATCGTTTTGCCTCACTTGTCGCTCAAGGCGGGTCCGTTCCAGGTACGTAGACTCCTAACCTCATTTTTTGTACACATTTCCACGATGGAATTATTCGAAATAGCAGCCGGGACTTACGAGGAGTTTTTACTTGGTTATAAATTTACGGTATTAAAAACGATTACTTTGTGCTACTACTGAAACTAAATCAACTTTTTTCAGGGAACTAACCTGATACAGTCCTTCGCCTCCCATGATCACACTTCCAGCATAAGATCTCTGGCAGTCGGCGGCCCTTATTTGGCATCCGGGGGTGCTGACGATCGTATAATCATTTACGATTTGAAAACCAGAAGGGAACACTGTCTTCTCACACACCACGATTCGACCGTTAATGGCTTGCAATTTACGAATGATCATTCACATATCATATCCGCTGGAGCCGATGGGACATTGGCCGTCGTGAAGACAGGAAGCTGGGCTATGGAGAAGGTATGGAACAAGGCTCATAAAGGGGCCGCGGTATTGGATGTAGCACTTCATCCTTCAGGGAAGTTAGCGTTGACCTTAGGGGCGGATGCCACATTGAGGACATGGAATTTAATAAAAGGCCGACAGGCCTTTGCATTGAATTTAAATAGCAAAAGCAAAAACCCTAAGAGCTTAGAGAAACTCCTCTGGGGAGAAGACGGAGTGAAGTTTGTCATATATGGGGGCCAAGTGACGGAATTGTGGGATATACAACAGGGGGGCATCTTGAAAACCAACACTTACGAATCTAAAGTCAGTAGCTGTATGTGGTACTCGGAAGATTCTCTCTTGGTAGGTTTAGAAAATGGTTATTTACATTTAGGATCGAAGAAGTCATACAAAGCACACAATAGTCGGGTGAAAGCCTTAGCAAAACACGAAAACTGGATAGTTTCCGCGTCAAGTTCGGGAGAAATCACTGTTTGGGATCGAAATTTTGAAAAGCTGGCATCGGTAAATTCGGACTGTAGAATAACTTGCTTGGCTATTGTTAAAACGATTGAGACCATAAAAGTAAAAAAAGACGAAACCGAAGACGAAGAAACTGTTATCGATAACTTGATAAATAATAAGAAATCTAACATCATTATTGAAGTTGACGATGACAACATACCGAGGAAAGATTTAAAGCGATATTATACACAAAGTAGGAATACTGAAAAGGAAGTGCTGAAAAGTAAAAAGAAGAAAAAACAGGAGTCATTGGATAAATCTCCAAAAACGGTTGAAACCAGTGGCCATTCTAAAGAGACGGTGTTGAATGAACAGCGTAACAAAAATAAGCACAATAGAGGTAATGACGCAATTAATGTTTCAAAAAAGAAAAAACAGAGGTTCAAGAAAAATAAACTGAAAGAATAGAACTTGGTAACAAATCAATAATATGTCAAAATATTTAATTTGTACAAGTATTGTGAGTTTAATTAATTTCCCAATGTGTTATTTGTTGATGTTAGTGGAACAAATAAAATTAAAAATATTTTGTTGTTATACCTTAATTGTAAATACATCCTTAAATTCCCTCTACACCTAATATTTTCGACTTGATAATTATTATGAAGGTCTTAAGTCATCTCTACCTTTCCTTTGAGAAAACAGAAAAACGAAAAAGAAAAACCAGTCAAAAATAATAATTTTCAATTTTGAAAAAAAAATTACTGGTGTTCAGGTCATACAGAATAGCACCATTGTTTTAAGGGGTCCTTAAAATTTTACCGCCTTTACCGGCCCTCTAAACAGATACAGAATAGCCCATATCTTCCCATTAATATATGAACGATTAGTAGCCTTTTTATTTAACACTTAGATTCAAGGACACAAGACAGTCAGATTCCTCTGATATCAATAGAGAATAACCGAAGTACATCTTATTAGGCAACAATCCAAGATTTCACAGTAGCAATAAACTGGAAATATTAAACATTACATTTTACCTTTAAAATAATCGTTTTACTTCACTTACGTAAAAGTAAGGAAGTACTATGGCAAGTCTATCAGAATCGATTATTTTTATTAACTAGCCAAGTCACGTGGCCATTCTAATTAATTTATGAAATAATCGTTTACTCTTATAATTTACCCGATTCCGAACTGATGGTTAATGGAATTGGAAACTGAAAAATGTAATAAGGTATGTATTTTGAATTTTTTTTCCAAATTTTTGACCTGGCGGTTTAAGAGATGGGGAGCGGGGGGGTTACGGCCACACACGACTTAACTCGGTTAATATAAGAAATACATATTAAGACGTGTGCCATATTGAATACGTTTATTTTTCGTTATCCGTCAAATGATACTACTCCCCATCCGAATCTGTTTGCAAATTTTCCAAATTTTGAGACAGATGAACCTTCGACCATCAGGTTTCGTTAATGCAATGCTGCTAACGAAGGCTAAAAATGACTTGTTTTCACCTTTCTGCTGTTTATAAGTTAAACAGCCGTAATGTTATAAACTGATAACACAGCCCCACAAAAAAATAATAAAGTCTGGATCTGTAGATCAGACATGTGTATTCTTATGCATTTTTCACCGCTAAATCCGAATCCGGGGTGGGAAAAAGCCCTGCACCCCCGGAATTGGCCCCAGAGGCCGAAAATGGCCGCCATAAGGTGTGAAACGTGAATTCCGGGATGACGGGTGCTCAGGCGAGGTCGATTCATTCCCAAGCCAAAGCCGAATTCGTGGTCAAAAATTTAAGAACCGACTGGGATTCACCCTCTGAGGTCGGAAAATGGGCCCGCGGGGGTCGGAAAATGGGCACTCAGAGGCCGGAAAATCGAAATTCGCAGGTGGGCATCGCAGTACTCGGATTTTCATGTACTTTCAAACTTTAGCAACGCAGACGACGGTGAAATTGTTCTCTGGACCCAGAGGGTGAATTCCAATTGGCTTCGAACTGTTTCACCACCGTCTGCGTTGTTGAAGTTTGGAAGTAGGTACCTACATGAAACTCCGAGTGCTGCCATCCCGACCTGCGAATCTCGATTTTCCGGCCCCCGATTGACGTTTGGGGCCAATTCCCAATTCCAAGGGTGTAGGTCTTTTTCTGACATCGGATTCGGATTCACCGGTGAAAAATACAGAAGGATGCACATGTCTGATCTACACAGATCCGGACTTTATTTTTTTGTGGGGCTGTGTAATAAATTAAGTCACAAAGAACAACAACCCTTTAACGATAAAAATTCGCCTCATATCAATGGTAAACAAGACAGCTATCAACTGAGGCCGCCAGTGGCAACACTTATGCAGTAGGTGTTTTTATTCTTGTATTCTTGTATTGTATTGTATTGTGTATTGTATTGTATTGTATTCTTGTTTTTTGACGGAAATTACGTGCGCAATATCGCATTATAAATGTATGGCTGATCCTGCCAGAACCGCCCAGATTAGAATTTTTTAAGTCCTCTTTCTTCTGTAGCAATAGTAGTAAAATTTTTAAGTCTGAATTCTGAACAGTAGGTATCGTAAGACATAATAAAGGGATATTGAAAAAACTGCATTAATACTGACAGTATTTGGGTTTTATCTTTACTTTAAAATAAAGATATTGCAGAGCACGAACTTACATTGTAATGACAAGAAAACAACCATAACATATAACCTAGAAACCTAGTCAGCTGTTAATAGTGTTAATAGTAGCTGATTAGATTAATTAATAGCCGTTAATCAGTTAATAAAGTAGAAATGGATAAAGTAAATGTAAATATGAATATTAACACTAATTGTAAGTGTTGATACTCATACAACATTATTTAAGGAACCTTTTATAATTTTTAAAACCTTTAATTATTTATTCAGTTAGGGAACCTTAAGTAGGCATCAAATTGCGTTTTAGGTCTAACTTACACCTTAAGGTATAGGTGTAAATTGAACATAAACGATGTAATTGATTATATTGTCTAACTAATAAAATAGTAACTATAACTAACGAATGTTGATGCTCATGGGACATTATTTAAGAAACCTTTTATAATATTGTAACGCGAAATGTAAACAGCAGAGCGAGGAGTGTTTACTCTTGTCGGACCTCGGCGGCTTACCTCAAAGGAACGGCGCTACGCTTAAATGAGCCTGCCGCCAACATATTATTAAAGAAGGAATCATTCCCGAGCTCTCTAGAATAAACATTATTAGAAAGGAATGACCTGGAACTATCGCGAATACAATTATTGAGGTGTATATAAGCGGGCTTGCGGTCGGAGAGATTATTAGACAGAAGCGCGACATAGTAAACAAGGTGAAAAGCGGGAGCGTATAAATAAATTAATAATTAAGAGTGCGATATAAATTAATTAGTTAGGAAATAGTTAAGTGTGTCATATAAATTAGTTCAGTAATAGTCTAAGATAAATTAAGTAGTGCGTAGTGTTAGTGAATAATTAGGATAGTGTAAATAAATTAGAAATAAACGTTACAATATTTTTAATCTTTAACTATTTATTTAGTATTTAAATCAGGGCTCAGAGGTGACATTTTTAAAATACTAAAACTTAGGAAACTGGCCTAAAAATGTATATGAATGTAGAGTGTTTTTAGGTAGAAGCAAGTAGGAACTAGAGAGAGAGAGAGAGACAAGTGAGAAGTCATTCACAATTGAAATATTAATTTAAAAATTATATAAACGCATTGGTATTGAGTATTCAAAGGTTAGAACATCTAATAAATGAGTAGATATTCGATTGCTTTTTGTATATTCCCCACAAAAGCATTTACTTTAATCACAGGTTTTATGTTCCTCCTACAAGTTTGTTCAGTTTTTTATAAATCCATTTACAATAAAAATAGTCAAGAAATGAGCTCAGGGATAGGGTAGATCACGAATACCGGGACCATGAATTTTTTTCAAAATTTTAAGGAAACACTTGGAAAAGGTTTAAAAATACATAGGAGTTAGTTTCCGGTCCGGAAATTGGGCAATTTTCAAGAAAAAAATTTTCAAATCATTACAATACTACATTACGTTGTAACTTTTGGTGAATTCGCTTTCGCTTGTTAGGGTAAGGATAAACAATTAAGGTTATTAAGACAAATGGAATTCACTTAAATATTCTAGACTTCTAGAGTATAACATTATATACTGTTCTCGTGAATGCTTCTCGCGTTCTTCTTACGTTTAAAAGCAAAATTTGCAATGAAATATCTCGGTTGTTAGACAAAATGACAAAATGAAGTAATTTCCGAAGCCAGGTAAGTTTGTCTCTACACGCTCTTTCCGCGGGTGTAGTTATTTTTGGTATACAGTATACAGTTAAAGGATTTTGGTACCGGTATTCATGATCTACCCCGGGGATGTGAACAGCAGTATTCAATGTTGAAGAGTCAATAAAAAAAAAAAAACGAAATGAGGCACTCTGGGAATGACCTGGAGCGCGACTCCGAAGTAAATCACTTTTATCTACTTTGCTTTACTAATGATCTCATTTATTACATCGAAAGTAGTGTAATAATATTCATCATCATCAAACACCACTTTTTAAAAGTTTCGTACTTGGATTCATACCTTGTCCTGGATTTTTTCGGCAACAAACATTGCGAAGCAATATTAGCAGCTTCAATATCCATCTCTGAATTTTTCTTGACAGGTTTTGCTTTGTTTAAATTTGTCGCATCGAGTAACCCTGGTTACACGAGAAGTAAACAAAGCGACACATGTTTACTCGCTCCGAGTGAAACTCTACTTCAAAAGAACTACTACGGCGCATAAAAGACAGCTGCATGAATTTTCCCGGAATGTTGTTTAGGAAAAGTAATTTGTGACCTTCTGAAGATTTCCTGCGTAGGCGTTGTTGAAGGAACAATCGTAGCTTCTAGAATGTACGAGAACGTTCTTTATCAGGGTTGGGGGTGTATATATAAGGGGGCTTGTGATCGAGGGAGTTAGTTAGAAGTAGAGAAGCAGACGTGAACGCGACATATGATGCGAAAGCGGAGCAGTACAAATAAATTATGTAGTGTCTAGTCTAGTGTACAAGTAGTTAAGAGTGTTAAATAAATTAGTGTTCAAATAAACGTTACAATATTGTAACCTGCACGCCTATGATCTTGACGGTCACCTCATTAATATGCGTCTATCTTGTTGGGAAAAAGAGTATACAGAATATCCAATAATATGGGCCATTTACGGATTTTGCCTCCCGCATAAATGCATCTATACAAGTGCAACGTGCTGGATTTTTTCGGCAACAAACATTGCGAAGCAATATTAGCAGCTTCAATATCCATCTCTGAATTTTTCTTGACAGGTTTTGCTTTGTTTAAATTTGTCGCATCGAGTAACCCTGGTTACACGAGAAGTAAACAAAGCGACACATGTTTACTCGCTCCGAGTGAAACTCTACTTCAAAAGAACTACTACGGCGCATAAAAGACAGCTGCATGAATTTTCCCGGAATGTTGTTTAGGAAAAGTAATTTGTGACCTTCTGAAGATTTCCTGCGTAGGCGTTGTTGAAGGAACAATCGTAGCTTCTAGAATGTACGAGAACGTTCTTTATCAGGGTTGGGGGTGTATATATAAGGGGGCTTGTGATCGAGGGAGTTAGTTAGAAGTAGAGAAGCAGACGTGAACGCGACATATGATGCGAAAGCGGAGCAGTACAAATAAATTATGTAGTGTCTAGTCTAGTGTACAAGTAGTTAAGAGTGTTAAATAAATTAGTGTTCAAATAAACGTTACAATATTGTAACCTGCACGCCTATGATCTTGACGGTCACCTCATTAATATGCGTCTATCTTGTTGGGAAAAAGAGTATACAGAATATCCAATAATATGGGCCATTTACGGATTTTGCCTCCCGCATAAATGCATCTATACAAGTGCAACGTGCTGGATTTTTTCGGCAACAAACATTGCGAAGTGTTGATGTATTTACATTTCATACTATTTAATATCTTTATGTTTTGAGAACACAGACACATGTATTTTCTAAAATTACTATTCTATGAAGTAAGCGAGTAACACTTGTACCGATGTAGTCACCATTTTGCAATAAACCAAAAAGTCGCAGTTTCAGTTCAATTATTTCAAATAAACCAACAGGTTATGGGCACAGTTACGCATTGAGCTAAAGTGAATAATTGGACGAAATAAGAACAGTGTGTTGGAGCGATATTTTTGACGAAAACTCCGAGGACCGGTTTTGAGGTTAGAACCACGTGCACACGCAATGGATTCAACCAGGACAATCAACGTTGGCCTCCTAGAAGGAAAAGCAAATTGGAACACATGGAGATACAAAATAAGTATTTGCCTACGAGGGATCCCCAGAGCGTTAGACGTAATTGAAGGCAGGTTAGAGAAGCCAGACTCACTTCCTGAGGACGCAACCTCTGAGGCAAGAGAGGCGTATCAGACTCAGCTTGATGTTTTTAATAAGGCGGATAGCCACACACTGATTGTGTTAACCACTAACATGTCAGAAGAGACGTTACAAAAAATCATGCGTCTCACATCAGCCCGAGAAGTGTGGGTAGAACTTCATACACTATTTGACTGCATCTCTGAAGATAAAGTGTACAACTTATGCCTGCAATTCTTCAGCTGCAAAAAGGCTAATGTGGATGACATCGCAACACATGTCTCAAAACTAAAGAACCTGTGGAGCGAACTAAAACAGGAAATGTCCAAAGATGACGGAATGAAGTACGATCTGCCAGATGTATTTATGATCTGTAAAATACTAGGTACACTGCCAGAAGAATATTTTTCGTTCAAGTCTAGCTGGATGTTGATGTCAAAAACCGAAAGGACAGTCGACAACCTGACCAATCAGCTGTGTGCGTATGAGAGGGCACTCAGAAGCAAAGAAGTCTCATCTCAACAAGAAGCACTCTACTTTAATTCGTCCAAACAGCAAACTCAGCAGCACAACTCTTCGAAAGACAATCTCCAAAAGAACAACAAAAGGAAAATCTGTCCTTACTGCAAGAAACCTAATCACACTATCAAACAATGCAGAAAGTGGATCGCCGATGGAAGACCTCCCAAGCCCAGCAACTCAGGAACATCAGAAAGCGGTGCCAACATGACTTTGGTCGCTATAACCTCGATTGTGATGAACTCGGAGTGCAACTCTGACGATTGGTTTGTAGATAATGGAGCAACGAGCCATGTTTCTATGAATAGGAGTATCTTCAGAACATTTGAACCATTTTCTACGGAACACTCAGTGACCACAGCGAACGGTGTGAAGGTTGCAGCCATTGGAAAAGGTGATATCGACATCGAAGCAGCGGTCAACGGCAAGTGGCACAAGCTCACGTTGGCTGATGTATGGTGCGTTCCTGGGATCCAGAGAAATCTATTCTCAGTCCTTGCAGCCCAAGACAGAAACAAAGCCAGCAGGTTCAACTCGTCTCCAGAGGTCTGCAGTTTCATCATCAACGGCGAAACAAAATTAATTGGAATTCGTGAGCAGTTTGGTGGCCTCTACAAGCTGAGAGTAAGGAACGTGAACAAAAGTGCATTCAAGGAAGTAAATGCAACAGAAAAGGACAACCTTCTCCAACTTTATCATGAACGATTTGGTCATCAGAACAAGCGACACGTGAGATCCCTCCTAAACAAAGAGCTGGGAATTCACGTTGAGGTGGACAGCGAACTCTGTGAAGGCTGCGTTTATGGCAAGGCTCATCGTCTGCCTTTCGGAACGAGGTCTGGAACAACGAAACCGGGAGAGCGAATTCACACAGACGTCTGCGGCCCATTCGACGACTCAATGTCAGGATACAAGTATTTCGTCCTCTTCAAGGATGATTTTACGAAGTTCAGGACCATTTACTTCATCAGAGAAAAGTCTGAAGTTCCAAAGAAATTACTCCAATTTGTTGCAGAAGCAAAGACTCTCGGACACACCATCATGGAGCTGCTGAGTGACAATGGCAAAGAATTCGATAACCAGTATGTCAGAAAAATCTTGCAGAAAGAGGGAATTGTTCAACGACTTGTCACGCCTTACACTCCCGAAC
This sequence comes from Cryptocephalus moraei, assembly GCA_946251905.1. Classification (NCBI taxonomy): domain Eukaryota; kingdom Metazoa; phylum Arthropoda; class Insecta; order Coleoptera; family Chrysomelidae; genus Cryptocephalus; species Cryptocephalus moraei. The sequence goes on along the minus strand of OX276458.1, from coordinate 29,129,961 downwards.
AAAACGGATCCAGCAAAAGAGAGAACCGCACCGTGGTCGAGTCTGCTCGAGCAATGATGCATGCTCATGGAAAACTTCCACAAACACTTTGGGCCGAGTTGATCCGGACAGCAGCCTACATTCTCAACAGGACTGGACCTTCTCACGCTGAGGGAACATCTCCCTACGAGCAGTGGTACGGCAGGAAACCAGGTCTGAAACATCTTCGGGTTATCGGGTCTACCTGCTATGCGCATGTTCCCAAGCAACAAAGGAAGAAGATGAATCCAAAGGCTACCAAAGGAATTCTTATTGGATACGACAACGACGACGGCTACAGGATCTTCTGTGAAGAGGAAGGTAAACTAATTCGATCGAGAGATGTCATTTTCGAGGAGAAAGTGTTGCAGAACAAGATCGATATCCATCCTCAGGGAAGCTCAGACCCTTCTGTTCAACCAGAACAAGATTCGACCCCTGAAGAACAGCAAGATGACGACGAAATACAGACTGAAGAGGAGGAAGATGAACTCTGGGACCTGAGTACTGAAGACGAAGCTGAAACTCAACTAGAACAAAAAGGTGCTCAAAGCTCAGACGACACCATCGTTCGACGACTTCGTGAACGCTCTTCTCTCAATCCTCCGTCAAAGTATAAAGACTTTGTAATGTATCTCTCAAGCCCTCAACAAGAACCTGAATCCTTCAGTGAAGCCATTAAATCAGACCAACAGGACCACTGGAAGGAAGCTATGCGTCGTGAGATGAAAGCTCTTGAAGAGAACAAAACTTGGGAACTGGTTGATCTGCCTCCAGGAAAAAGAGCCATTTCAAATAAATGGGTCTACCGACTTAAAACAAATGCCGATGGATCGATTGATAAATTCAAAGCCAGATTGGTCATCAAAGGGTATTCACAGCGGAAAGGAGTGGAGTACAACCAAACCTTCAGTCCAGTGGCCAGGACATCAACCATCAGAACATTGCTCAGTGTTGCTGCAAAAGAGAAAATGAAACTAGCACAGATCGACGTTTCAACGGCATTTCTCTATGGTGACCTCAAGGAAACTATATACATGCAACAACCTGAAGGACATGGTGATGGATCTGCCAAGGTATGCCGCCTGAAGAAAAGCCTGTATGGTCTGAAGCAAGCTCCTCGATGCTGGAATGAGAAGTTCAGCAACTACATAGTCAGCCTAGGATTTCAACGAAGTGAAGCTGATCCTTGTCTCTTCATGAGGCAAAAAGGACAGAAGAAGATGTTCTTTGTTCTCTACGTTGACGATGGAATGATTGCGGCCGAAGATGAGCAGGAACTCCAGAAGTTCTTAGATGATCTGAAACGGGAGTTTAAAATCACCTCCAAGCCAGCATCGTACTACCTAGGATTGGAAATCAACCAAGGAAAAGATGGTTCAATAAGGGTGAGCCAAGCTCATTACACGGAAACCGTACTGGAGAGATTCAACATGAGCCGTTGCAAGGCTGTGCCTACTCCAATCACTAAGGACAATGACGCAGAAGAGAGCCCTAGGAACTCTGAGTTTCCATACAGACAAGCTATTGGAGCACTCATGTTTCTCATGTGTGGCACCCGACCAGACATCGCGTATGCTGTCAGCGTCGCCTCCAGGAACCTTGACAAACCAACTGAACGAGATGTGCTCAAGGTGAAGAGGATGCTGCGGTATTTGAGAGGTACAACAGATCTTGGACTGGTCTACAAAGCCAACTTGGGAGAGGAGGTTTTTGAGTGTTTCAGCGATACAGATCATGGTGGTGACCCTGGTACGGGCCGCTCAACCTCAGGGGTGCTGTGCCTGTACTCTGGAGCGCCTATCTCGTGGATGAGCCAGAGACAACCCTCTGTTGCAATATCCACAACCGAAGCTGAAATCGTGGCAGCCAGTGAAGCCGCAAGAGAGATCATCTGGATCAAGAGACTTCTGACTGAACTAGGCCAGTTGAAGTCGACCCCCATTCTGCAAGTCGACAATGAAGCAGCCATCCGGCTAGCACAAAACCCTGAATTTCATCGAAGAACGAAACACATTCGTATCAGACACTTCTTTGTTCGCGAATTGGTCACAGCTGGAGAAATGGACATTTCAAAAGTTGACACACAAAATCAGCTCGCGGATATTTTGACAAAACCACTGTTTTCAATTCGTTTACGAAAATTATGTAACGACATGGGAGTCTGCAAAGTTATTAAATAAGGGAGAGTGTTGATGTATTTACATTTCATACTATTTAATATCTTTATGTTTTGAGAACACAGACACATGTATTTTCTAAAATTACTATTCTATGAAGTAAGCGAGTAACACTTGTACCGATGTAGTCACCATTTTGCAATAAACCAAAAAGTCGCAGTTTCAGTTCAATTATTTCAAATAAACCAACACGAAGCAATATTAGCAGCTTCAATATCCATCTCTGAATTTTTCTTGACAGGTTTTGCTTTGTTTAAATTTGTCGCATCGAGTAACCCTGGTTACACGAGAAGTAAACAAAGCGACACATGTTTACTCGCTCCGAGTGAAACTCTACTTCAAAAGAACTACTACGGCGCATAAAAGACAGCTGCATGAATTTTCCCGGAATGTTGTTTAGGAAAAGTAATTTGTGACCTTCTGAAGATTTCCTGCGTAGGCGTTGTTGAAGGAACAATCGTAGCTTCTAGAATGTACGAGAACGTTCTTTATCAGGGTTGGGGGTGTATATATAAGGGGGCTTGTGATCGAGGGAGTTAGTTAGAAGTAGAGAAGCAGACGTGAACGCGACATATGATGCGAAAGCGGAGCAGTACAAATAAATTATGTAGTGTCTAGTCTAGTGTACAAGTAGTTAAGAGTGTTAAATAAATTAGTGTTCAAATAAACGTTACAATATTGTAACCTGCACGCCTATGATCTTGACGGTCACCTCATTAATATGCGTCTATCTTGTTGGGAAAAAGAGTATACAGAATATCCAATAATATGGGCCATTTACGGATTTTGCCTCCCGCATAAATGCATCTATACAAGTGCAACGTGCAGTAGGTATATCATATGTGATGTGGGCGAAGGAATTTTATCTAGCCGCAAACATATTAACTTAGGAAGCGCTAAATGTGTACCTCACATTTCTTAATACTTCCTAATCTGCTTATACATCCCGTAAGAATATCTTAGTTATTGGCTTAAAAATTGGCGTGACACCATTTTAGCGAAATGCTCCATGTGCCATGCTACCCTTTGTAAGGTTACTTTAATTAATTTTTGCATATATTGTAATGGCTCGTAATGTTTAAACTTATTCAAATTAGTTATGATAGCTGTGTGAAAGTTATTCAAAAAACGAAATGAGGCACTCTGAGAATGACCGAGAGGGGAAGCATAGCTTTATATCGGGTGTTTTTTTAAATTTTACCTCATAGTAGGCTGTGGATAGTGTTTGTGAATGCGCCTTATTAAAAAATGTCAAAATTGACATAACCTCACTTTTTTAATAAAAATTGAAACTGCTCCAATCGGTTAATAGTGCCTTGAACAAGACAACTCACTCATCTACGCCTAATTAATAGAGCCAAGCTGTCTTTTTCAAGACACTAGTAACTGATTGGAGTAGTTTCAATTTTTATTAAAAAAGTGAGGTTATGTCAATTTTGACATTTTTTTAGTAAGGCGCATTCACAAACACTATCCACAGCCTACTATGAGGTGAAATTTAAAAAAAAAACACCCGATATAATACAACGTTATCAAGAATGACTGTTTGAGTTGGCAATGCTGAATTTCATTTTTAAATGGTACAACTGGTAATTTGAATTTTTGCTATTTCAAATTCAAATTTCTGGTATTCTTTTTAAATTTATTTATTTAAAATGGTTTTCACGTTACAACACGAAATTTTCATTGGAAGGGCGTAAAATTTCGAAGCGGGATTTATAACCCAATTACTGGTTAGCAGTACTCTCTCGAATCGACATACCAGCAATTTCAGGAGTTGTTTCCGGAGACTTTGGTCACTTTTGCTGTCTTTCTGAACATTGCATGCGAGTAGTTGAACGTTATTTAAACACAGGGAGCGTAAGCAAACAAAAATCAACTGGTAGACCTTCTACTTTAAACGAGGAAGTTGTCTAGGATATCAGAACTCGAACGCAAAGAAGTCCTCCCAAATCCTTAAGAAAGCTCTCCCTTCAAACAGGTTTGGTCCTTATGCCTCCTATTCAACCAATTTTCATTCTTACCCATAAGACTTCCACTTTTCCATGTTGTTCTAATTCACGGTTTTACAGGTTTATCATATGGAAGTTGCTCCACTGTGCTTAAAAAGAAATTAAAGTACCACCCTTACAAAATTTCCATCGTCCAGTCATTAACCCCTCCTGATCACCCGCAGAGAGTTTTATTTTGCAATTGGTTCAATGACATATTAAATAATAATGATATTCTTAACTAACTTTTTTTTCCGACGAAGCCTGATTTCATCTCAACGGCTATGTGAATAAACAAAATTACAGAATTTGGTCAGGTGAAAATCGTTATGCTATCAGAGAGACACATTTGCAGCCGGTTAAAGTTCGTGTTTGGTTGGCAGTCTCAAGGACGCGGGTGTATGGGCCAATATTTTTTAATTTTACCGTCAATTCGGAGAGATATATCCAATACCTTTTGAGGCCTTTTATAAACCAATTAACAGACGAAGAGCGTCAAATTGGATATTTCCAACAAGACTCTGCAAGGGCACATACGGCTCGTGCTACTATGGGATATTTAAGAGAGAATTTTGCGACAGAGTAATTAGTCAGGGCATTTGGTCAAGCAGATCACCAGCTCTCACTCCATTAGATTTTTCGTTATTTGGGCTCTTGAAAGACAATGTCTTTAGGAACATATTGCACACTGAAGAAGAACTGCAAGAGGCAATAGTTCAGGAAGTGGCAAAAATTACCCTCAATATGCGGGTGAATATCTTCGCGCCTAAAAAGAGAGTTAATTTATGTCTGGACCAAAATGGGGGGCATTTTGAGCATTACCTTTAGCTGTTTAATTAAATCAGTTCTGTATTTCGAGTTTCATTTTTTAAGCGTTCATTTTTATTCACATAACCTAAAATCTTGGTTGGTTGATACTGTTAACGTCTCTTTTTGCTGCCAGGGCTAATTGGACGGGACCTACAGCTTAACGTGGGCTCCGAACCACGGTCATCGAGCACGGTTGTACCCCCTTAAGGCTCTCACCCCAGTTGACTCACTCCGTGCTCTACCGACTCAGGGTGTGTGTATCCTAGTCCCGCCCTCCTACAGGATATCCGATCCTATCCGGCCTGGTTACCGGCGTGAATAGGAACGGGATTTTGGATACATTTTACACACTTCCCGCAACACACACAACATCCATGGATTACGTGGGATTCGAACCCACGACGACAGTGTCCGCCTGATTCAAGGCCCGCGCCTTAAACCACACGACCACCGCCGCCCCTACCTAAAATCTTATCGCTGGTTGTTGTGTCAAATTTTTGTCAAATAAACATATCTGGTTGTAGCGTTGCAAACCCTTAGGCAAAAAAAAAAATCCTCCAGGTAGGATTGCCAACTCAAACAGTCATTCTTGATCACCCAGTATAAAGATTGGTAGGTAGCGCCCAACGATTATAGACTAACCAGGATTGCTCACTTACATTTGATCAATGTTGGACAGTTTTGTGACGTCAACACCGGTGCTGAACGCGTTTACGTGTTGATGTGTGGATGACGGGATGTGGATATCGTTCGTAAATATGGATTACGTAGAGTACGTACGTAAACTGTACAGTTTACACTGATTACTACAGTAAAATGAATAAATCTCTATCTTCTGTCCAGGGCCCGTATTCTCGAAACCGGGAAACGCGTTCTCATGAGAAATTTCGGCGCAGTTCTCTCGAAACGCTTAAAACGGTGTTCGCGAATGCTTCCTTCCTACGAAAATGAGTGAAACCAAAGACAATAAAGGTTATAGACGGCTCGTGGGAGAAAATAGCGTTATTTTGACTGAGGGCCACGCGATGGCACTACTGGTTGTCGAAGGCAAATCAGTTATCGTTATAATATTCTCGCAGCACCGTCAGACACTTCGAATGTTAAAAATTGACTGCAGTGTTTCACGATTTACATTTTACGACATCGTGTACCGTCTGCTTGTTTCCATCTTTTCTCCTAACTTTGTCGGTGTCGGCAGCGTAATTAAAGTCAAAGGTTACAGGCGGCCGCCTTTATAGTAATAGCATAGTCGGGAGACCGGGTTTGTTTTGAAGGCGGGAATTTTTGTCATGTGAAAAAAATACAATATTTTTAAGGCAGGTTCGCGTTTTTCTTCGTACATATTAAAGAATAAATAAATCGGATGTTCTATTAAATGTTTAATTTATTAATTAATATACTATTTAATCTTAGAATGATATTGGCCACCTAGGTTTTAACGCGAAATAATATGTACTTACTTTTAATGTTAATCTCGTTATAATAACTTATTCAAATAGTGTACCAAATTTTAGCCAGCCAGACCCTTTGAAGACCCTTTGCAGTTAAATAAAATCGTTTTTAAAAATAGAAGAATACATCGGAAAAACATCGCAAAAAAATTTCGATGTTATCTAATAATATTGAATAAATAAACATCGATATAAACATCGAACATCGAAATTAAAAATACATTGTGCGAATCACTTACAGGAGTGGTCCAAGTTTCAATAAATTTTTTCTAGTTCAAGTCCAGGTCTTGTTCAATATTATTTTAGCCAAATCCGTTTATTTAGTAACAAACAAACACACACACTTACGGGTGTTTTTCGACGTTATTGTCAATTAACTCGTCGTACGAGTTTCTAATCTTGACAGTTGGAAAGCTAGATAACCCACGAAAAAAAATGCTCTACAAGCAATAAAAACCGAGTTAGCGTTATAAAAAATGACCCATTTTTTATACTAAAAAATGGGGGTGTTATAAGTTATGGATACCCGGAAATTAAAAACCAACAAACATTGGCTCTTACGTATGGTTTGCAATGTGTTTGGAGTCCCTTGAACCCCCCAAATCGTATTCCGGCTATTTAACAAATAAAACCGCCGGGATAAACAAATTAACATAATATCTCAGCAACAAATTAACTTACAGAGTCTGGCGATTCGCCATTCGTTTTATTATTGAGAGAGAGCTACCTTTTATAACTATATTAACAAGAAAAAATACTTTTTTCTTATTTATTCTTAATATATTCTTATTTATTTGTCTTATTTATTCTTTTTATAAATAAATATTTATAATATTCGTAACAATGAAATTGTAAAATATACTAATTTTATACAAAATTTAAAAAACAAAGACTGCTGCAAAAAATTAGCATTTAAATTGTAAAAAAATGTGATCATTGTATGTATTGAATTTATCCGTGATTTTCTAGGACGATGAAAAAATATTAACAAAAGGAGGTTGTTCAAGGACTCAAAGTTGGCCATGATAAGTCAAAGGAAGGAAAATTTATATGTCTTGCCAACACTTTTTTATACAAAAAGCAACCGGTTTCGACCTACTGTCAGGTCATCTTCAGGCGTACTAAAAAGAAACAAGAAACCACACTCAGCCAACACAACCGTAAAGTATCTCAAAATATCTTAAAATAACTTAAAATTTCTTAAAATGAAAAATGAAAATTGAAAAGACTTTACGGTTGTGTTGGCTGAGTGTGGTTTCTTGTTTCTTTTTAGTACGCCTGAAGATGACCTCACAGTAGGTCGAAACCGGTTGCGTTTTGTATAATAAAGTGTTGGCAAGACATTGAAGTTTTCCTTCCTTTGAAAAAATATTAATTTTAAAATAGTAACTATAACACACAAAAATAATTGTATCGAATTTTCCAATTTTCCACGGCGATAAAAATAGGTTAGATGTTAATATTTCGTCGAGTTACAACAGAATAAAAAAATGAAGGTTCTAGGTTGCCTAGAAGCCGAGATATCGAAAAAAAATATAGCGCGTCCAACTACGACATCGTGGGCCTGGGCGAAAACCTTAACTTTAAAGGGCTACAACTTTTTTCAAGGTGCATGGATATTAAACCTATAAATCCTCTAATAAAATTTAGGTCTTTATTTAAAATTGGTGAAAATTTCGGCTCTTAATATTTATAAAGATGATTTTTTTAAAAAATGTTGCTATCTCGGCTTCCATTCGCCGTAGAACCTTTTTCTTTAAATGAAAGAGTTTTTTTACCACCTTTTAATGCAATTTATTAAAAACGTGTGTAACAATAGATAAAAAAGTTATTCAATTTGTTTATAAGCAAAAAATTAGACCCTTTTTAAAATGATTTTTTTAACAACAATTTCATTAAAAATAAGTTGTTTTTCAAACTTAACTTATAGTTCGGCATTCAAGCAAACTATTCCACTTTATTAAATATCTCTAGGATTGTAGCCTGGGCCAGCTTAATTGTTTAAACATTGAGTCTCTGGGATAAACAAATAAGATATCTCGTAAACTAATAAACCGATCTGGCTGAAATTTTTCACACTTATAAAGACCTCTAAAGGCTTCATAACTCGTGTATTACATTTCACTTATCACTATTATTGCAAGAGTTATTAGCATTTATAAAATAATAAAAAAATTGATGGTTCTTTGCTAATAACTGAATTGTTTATTTATCGATTTTAATTTATAAAGAACTAAATTAACCGTCTGTTTATTCTCTACAACTTTCCTATGGACCACTTTTCTCTAAAATGTAACCGGAAAATTCTTTGGGGAAAAAATCGATTTTCACACCTTACCCCATTGTTTATAAAAAACAGGGAAATTCTAGCTGTATATGGTCATACAGTGCTCTTTCTATAGGTCCGTCCTACCATTTAAAACTTTCCGATATCTGTAGAACAAACGCAGTGAAAGCTATATGATTTTTCAGTATGTATAGCCTGGGCTAGAAAAACCGCAAACCACTTGAAGAGTCAAAATTATACACACGGTATATCTCTTGATAGACTGTACACTTATATTGAAACTAGATATTGAAGTGAAAAGTCCGCACTTAGAATAATTGTTTAAAATATCATAATGGCCGGAAATAAATTTTGATTCAATGCATTAAACCGTTAAAATCAATTATAGACATTTCTATTATAGCCCTTATTACCTAACTTTATCATCGATCTATTATGAATTAATGCTCATATTTATAGGACAATATTGCAAAGGGGCCTTTGATTTTATCTGACCGATTGTTTTGGATTCTTTATTAATCGAATGCGATGAAATTGAACGGGCGGCTCCATATTCTCAAATTGTAAATTGGATGACTCACACTCACCCGGTTACCTCTAGTAGGTCAGAAAAACCGAACAATTCAGTGCATTTTTCCTTATTTACGATATTACGAAAACTCAAGGCAACAGTGCCTTCGGGTCGTGCACCATCTCTTGGTGGATAGCAAAGGCTAACAGTTGAAATCGGTCGTGGAGCCAGGGTTTTGGGAGCCGGGCTCCTTTCCTATTCGCCTCCGTATTGCATTTGACGAGCCGTCTGTAACCTATATTGTCTTTGGTGAAACGTATTTTCGCATGAAGTGGGACGTGAGAATGACGATGACGTCACCGGCGAGACAATGAAGGCTTGACCTTGACAAGACAACGTCTCCGTGCCGAACCGACCGAGCATCACAGCCGAGCATAAAGCATAACCTATATTCGTTACACGATTTCACCATTTGCCTGTGCCATTTGCTGTGAGTTGCATATGCGGTTACAAGCAAATTTTTGAAAGCGATTTCGAAAACTATCAAAGCCATTAATTTTATTAATTGTATTGTGTGTGTTGTAGAGAATAGTTGCTTGCGTTCATTTAGAACTAGTTAGTAGTAGTGTACGTGAATTGTATAGGTATATAGCTGCACAGTTCTGTACTTTAGTAAGTATTTTGATTGAAGTGTTATTAATTTTTATTGTTTGAGTTGTTTCTTTAGAAAAGAGGTGTATACTCTTTATTTGTTAGTTTGTTGTAGTTATTAGTGTGTGGCATTTGTTTGGTGTGGACATTGCTGTATAGTGCGTTGTTTACTTTTATACTAGTGCATTGCTTCTTTGGTTGGGATATTAAGTACGATTTGGGCTTTGCTTGTTAGTGTTTAGGTGCAGTAGTAGTGTTAGTGCTTGTTTTCAACAGGTCTGCTGGGATCATGCATAACATGTATCGCGACGGAAGGGCAGCAGTATATGGAATTGTCCTAGACAATAATCAAGGTAAGAACATTTGTTTTTGTTTCAGTGGAGATCTGTATAGTATGGAAACGTGTATCATTGCATTTTTTAGATGCGGAGGAACAAGCAGAGAATCCACCACGCAGGGTCTACAGAAATGTCGATCCATTCGACTTGGGGGACGTTAGGTTCGTTAAAATGTTCCGGCTCACCAAGGACCTCACCAGAAGGTTAATTGAAATATTAACACCATATCTGATAGCCCCAGGTAGAACATCGGACGTTAGCATTCAGACGAAGGTATGTGCATATCTAAAGAGAAATGTGCTTGAAATTGAACCAACACATAGCTGTTTGTGTAAACATAAATTGCTTAATGGAAATACTTGTATTTTAGGTGATTGTATCACTTCGTTTTTTTGCGACGGGCAGCTATCAAGAGATTATTGGAAGCAACATATTCTCAGCTGTCAGCCAGTCTACTGTCTCCCGTGCTATAACCGAGGTCACAGATGCACTGAACCAACCAGCAATTTTAAACGCCTTCGTGACATTCCCACATAATCGGGAAGAAATGATAAATCTACGTACAAGGTATTTATACTTACAGCTGTACTAAGAAGTAACTCAAATCAATTGTATTGTTAGGTTCTACAACAAGTACCAGTTTCCTGGTGTAGTTGGTTTGATCGACTGCACTCATGTTGCAATTGTAATGCCACATGTAGGAGAAGAACATATTTATGTGAACCGAAAAAATTACCATTCCATAAATGTACAATTGGTAAGTGGAAACATAGTACTGTATTTATGTTGTCAGCATCGTTAATTACATGGAAATTCCACAAGCATGTTTGATAGAATAAAACTTGTAATTTTATTGTGTTTCTTTGACAGATTTGTGACGAGAAGTTAAAAATTTTAAACGTGGATAGCAGATTCCCTGGGAGTTGCCATGATGTTCACATATATAAACAATCCAGTGTTTCCCGAGTCATGGAAGAGCTGTACAGGAGAGATCCGGATAATCTATTTTACCTCCTAGGTGATTCTGGTAAGGCTATGATTCTCATATATGTATATGACAATATTTCTATGTTTTTGGTATTGTCTTGTTTATCATACATGTTTCGAACACATTGTCCCCTTATTCTGTAAAGGCGTATAATACCACAAAGTGCAATACATATAATAATGTTAATAATGAATACTGCAAGAAGACTTTAGTCTTCTTTATAATGATAGACAGATATATATGCAGTAGGTGGATGATATGTATAATCGAAGCATATAATCTTGTGTGTGCTTGCGACATGTCAATACTGAATATGTGTCTTTGTATGACAGGTTACATGCTGAGACCGTGGCTGATGACACCTCTGGATCGTCCCCCAAATAACGAACAGGAGGAAGCCTTTGATGCTCGCCTGAAGACTGTCAGGAGTGGCATCGAGAGATGCAATGGTGTTTTAAAGAATAGGTTTCGCTGCCTGCTCAAGCACAGGGTGTTGCATTATACTCCTCAGCGGGCATCAAAAATCATCAATGCATGTGTTGTGTTACATAACATGTGTATTGATGAAAACATTCCTGACCCAGAGGTGGATGATGAAATAGAACAGGTTGAGTAATATAAACAAACCCACTTGTCATATAATTGTAATATGAAATTGTTTTCGTCGTAGGTCGACTTTGGGATGTATCTTGGAGCAGTCCACCGAGATGGGCAACCGGATGCACCCAGGAATGCAGATTTAGCCGAGGCGAGGCTAATTCAAGAAAGAATTGCTGCAATCCATTTCTGACAGTATATGTATTTAGTAATTTCTCATATTTTCATTGATATATGTTACAAATAATGTGTTATTTTCAGTGTGCTTCCTCTTTTTGATTTATTTCCTTGTGTATGCTATATTATTCATCTATACTGTTTTCTGTATCATTTCGCGTTTTCACAAATTGGAATGGTAGATACCATACATACATTGCAGTATGTATCGGTAACTTTGCAGATGTAGATCATACATATATCACTATTTTTCGAATGTGGTGGTATGTATCGGTATGGGGCGTTCCAATTAACGAAAACGCGTATTGTTTTTTGCGTTCATATGTATATGTTATATGTCATATGTATATTTTAAGTTCTGTTATATGTATTGGTTTTGTGTTGAAATGTATTCCATGTATTATAAATGACATTGTAAAATTGATGATTACCTCCCCCCATATTTGGAAATGTATAGAAAACCACATTAAGTCACTAATGTAAGCTAAGGAATGGGAAGAACGAAAGCGACAAAACAACTATAACGCTGTTGACGGAACCCATAATCCTGACTGTTAGAGATTTTTTTTTTTTTTCTTAGTTGCCCAGTAAATCCTTGTTGTTGCTGTGTCTACTTCAAGGTGCTTCTTTTTTGGGAATATTTGTGTTCATGTCTATATATTAAATGGAAACTACAAATGTTATTTATTGTTCAATAATACCAGTTGGTCCAATATAAGTTCATTGCATTCTAGTTGCAGTTCCATCACGTTCACCTTTCTTACTTCCACTTCCACACTCTTCTCCTGCAACTTCAATTTCTTCTCCTGCATTTCCAATTTCTTCTCCTCATAACACCTTCTCCATTGAAAATACTCCTTTTTGTGCTTATAGTATTCATCGGCACTCTCCTTCTTCCCTCTCTCAATTTCGACGAGGCTCTCACTCACCTTTGTCGAGGCTTCGAGCCTCTTACTCTTCAAGAGCCTCTTCCTTTTCAAAGGCCGGGGTGTGGCGCTGGTACTGGCCTGAAACAATACAATTGTATATCAACCGCTTCAACAGTTTATCAACGGGTAAAGTGATATTAACTTGACTACACATACTCCACCACACGAATGTATAATTTAATTGAAATGCAAGGTGCCCCAATGCAGAATGGTGTAAAAATTGCATGCTAATAAAAATAAATAAAATTGTTTAGCCCTATATTAAATGTGATAACTTATATCAATTAGTTGTAGCCGTTAAGTGTATTGCACACACTATACTAATTTGTGGCTTACTTGACATTCATCAATGGAGATATTGTTGCCACTTACTTGATTGTGATGCGTCCCCTCATTTGTGGGTTGACTTTCTATTGTCGCTTCCTGCTCCTGCTCCGCATGTGGCTGTAAATGCTAAATTTGGACTTATAGATATGGGCCAGTGTAAATTTGTTGGGTAGTAAAGTTGGTGATGGAAGGACATAGCTACAAGTTTCCTACTTTAGTTCGTCATTCAATTTTCATGCAAACACAACAACGGACAACTTACATCTTCAAACACAAACTCGATGTGAGGCACAGGGACATTTGCATCGCCATACAGAGCTTGTGGCGACATTAATTGTATAATGTGCTCCTCATCGGTGCTCCACTTCACGTTTGGTGATGGTCCACCCCCCGTAACTTGCGCCAACCTCTTCTGCCCGACGACTTTGGCCTTTGTATTTTTTTTAAGATCTTGCCATGTCTGTAAATGATAAAAATATGATAATAATACGAAGGTAATATTTGTGTATAGGCATATCCTTTGCAGAGTATACAAAATTATGTTTTTACCTTTCTCCATTGGTGCCATTCTTTTTGGCTGCCTTTGGGAAGAGCATTCAGTTTTGCTGCTGCTTGCTCCCACAATTTTTGGGCATCTTTCTTTGTGAAAGATGGTGAGAATTTACCACTTAGCAATTCTTTGTGATCATCCACGAACTGTATTAACTCAGCTTTTTGTGTAGCGGTCATAGAGGCACGACGTCTCACCTCGACGGCCTCGTGCGCCTCAACCTCATCCATCTAAAAACAATGTTACTTACTACATGATTTCACTACTACATCGTTACTAATAACTAATAATGTATTGGGTATTTCGATTTGAATACTTCACCATCTTTTATGCTCTTACCTCCACTTCCTGATACGAATGAAACGACATAGATTAACAAATCACCTTTATCACTTTCTCCAAACTAGTCCAAACACACAACTGATACAAACAACTTATTACAACTTAACAATCGTCAACGGCAAGCAACGCTGGCAACGGTAACTAACAAAGAACTAGGTTAATTTCAATTTCTTAAACACAGAAATCACAAAACAAGAAAGAGTTGTTTACTATTCTCTAAATGCCACTATCTAATTCGCTCTTGCGGCCTCATAAGACGCTATCTCCGTTTGAAATGTATGACAACACAGCATATCATCTCCCTTGACAGCTCACCTCACATACGTTCGAGAATACAGATTTGTGGCGACAAGAGAATCACCGGGGAAGTGAAATCTCATCTCACATCCCATCGTCGCTCACTTCTCATGAACCCGAGAATCGGGCCCCAAGGGTTCGATTCTTGAACGAGGACGAAATTTTTCGTGTGCGAATTAGTTCGACTACCAATATTCGTATGCGAACAGAAAGTCTTAGTTTTGAGTAGTATTCGAATTCACATTTCGTGTGCGAAGAAAATTCGAATACTTAAACTTGACAATGCCGCATATTCGAGTACTCCAGTCAGTCCGAGTGTTGACTTCGATGTTTTATGCTAGTTGTTCTTTGTTCTATGGGTTGTTGTTGTTGTATTTTGTATTCCGTGATAAACCCTACCCTAACCTTATATTATTGTTCTTTGGTCCTTTGGTGATTTTCTATGCGCGAGGAAAGTGTGACGTCAGAATTTAGTAACCATGGCGACCATGGCAACTGTTTCAACACAATTTTTTTCTTATAGGAGATTAACATGGGAAAATTTTCAAGCAGCTGATAACCTACGTAAACGAAATTTCTTAACTATCAGCTGTGAAAAATAAGAAACATTGGAGTATGTAGTTTTCTTGTATATAAAAGAATACATGATTGGTTATGGAGGAAGGAAGAAAAAAGTGATTTATTTCGGAGGTGGCACCTCAATCTAATTCAAATTTGACGCCATCTGTCAGAAAATATGACACAGACAGTTTGTGAACCAATCAGAAGCACAAAAATAAGAGGCGTGGTCGTGAAAGCCTGAGAGAAGGGAAAATCAAGGTTAACCTGTTATGTCGTAGTCGCTTCTGATTGGTTAACAAATTGTCAATTTCGAACTTTAACAAGTGGCACCAAATTTGAATTAGAGTGAAATGTCACTTCTGTAATAAATCACGTTTTTCTTCTTTCCTCCATAACGTATCATGTATTCTTTTATATACAAGAAAAGTACATACTTCAGTGTTTCTTATTTTTCACAGGTGATAGTTAAGAAATTTCGTTTACGTACTTTACCAGCCACTTGAAAATTTTCCCATGTTAATCGCCCATAAGAAAAAAATTGTGTTGAAACAATTGCTATCGGTTGCCATGGTTACCATCCCCTCTCCCGCATGTGCTACGTCATTACTTTCCTCGCGTATTACAACAATTAAAAGGAAATGAATATTGGCAAAAAAAGAGCCGGTAATGCGGTAATGTGTCGACAGAGCAAAAACGTCAGCTTTGTGTTTACATGGAGCAACATGAAAATTTAAAGAGCGGAAAATTTTCAAACAATTTTTCGGTAAAAACCGCACAACGGTTATGGCAACAAATAGCTGATACCCTGAATGCCATTCCAGGAGCTACCAAAGATTGGAAAATGTGGCGTAAGGTAAATTACGTTAAATAATAATAACTATACTACTAATATATGTTGTATGTAATGTAAGAAATTGGAGTATAATAAAGTATCCGTATTCTAGGTTGGCAAGATTAAAGTCACTAGATATACAAAGTAACGCAATCGTCCGCCATATTGGTTCGGTTTGTGGTGGGGGAAATAGCGCGTTATTCAAGTATGCGAACTTGAATAATTCTTGAAGGGGTGAAGTGAATGAATGGAAAAGTTACTTAGGTGATATTTCTTACAAAAATTAAATTGTTATAAATGAAGGTTATGTTGGCCTATTTTATGAAAGTGCCACAGCACTCCGTGAATATTATCATTACTAAATGACATGTAATATTATTATATTATTACCAGTACTTACAATGAAAACTTGAAAGCTAAATATATGAAAATTTGTTGCAATCTCCTTCATCTACCCATTTTTTCAATTTAAAGAACAAAAACAAGTGATAAAAGTAACTAAAATTGAAATAGAGTAGGTAATATGCTTAGGTAGACAGAATCAAAAACAGTAAAGAATTAACACTATTTCTTTTAAATGTGAGTGAGTATAATAGAAACATGTTCATAACATATTTTTCTGTTTACTGGAACAAACCTATCATTTTCTTACTTGCCTATATTCAAAAGAATTTGCAAAGTTATACCCTAAACACTGTCAAATAAAACCAAGTGTATGCGTTACAAATATATATTATTCAATATTGCACGCATGATAATACTACGGCTACTTTGAACATCCGTATTCGTATTATTTGTACCAATGTTTTTTAATAAAAAATATAAACGGCTCCTTATAAATATCTTAACTACTTTGTTACAAATATTGTGGCAATTTAAAATATGTTTAGGAGCTGGAAATTGTTTATGTACTGTATTTAAAATATCACAAAGATTTCACAACAACACCACACCATTTTTATAAGCAAATCCCAATCGAAAAATAAAAAATCTCGCCTTTATTAGAAATTACCGCGTTACCACACACCACGCGTTACCTCCTGGAAAAATGATGTTATGATGTCATTTGGCAATAATTGTCACAAATTCGACAACTCTTTAGTGTAGAAAATAAAATTCCTACTAAAATCCCTAAAAATAGCCACCATTTTGGTTCGGAATGATTCTATCTCTCTCTTACACGTGGGGTCAATGGATTGCGGTACTTTGTATATCTAGTGACTTTAGGCAAGATATGAAATCAAATGCCAAAAAGAAAAATTCTACCATAAAATACTATGAAAGAGGAACGGGCGGAGGACCACCTGTTGACATTGTTTTGACCAATGAAGATAAAAAAATACTGGAAATAGTTGGACCATCATTAACAGCAGGACTAGACAATGTTGCAGAGTCTGACTGTACATTTCAAGGCAGAGGAATGGATCAAATTGAAATTGAAATTCTAGATGATGATATTGCTGAAAACTTGAGTGAGTCAAATGTTGCTGATTATATCCATCCTGGGTTTTCCAAACAGCTTGAGAGTTACAAAAATCTAGAAGTTACTGAAGGACTTGAAGAGGAAGATGAAAAAGAAAACACTAAAGGAGCTAGCAAGTCACATCCCATTTTTCCTACTATGACAAATGTCACATCTCGTAATAATGTAATTAAAAAACCATTGAAACGCACACGCCTACAAAGCTTAGATAAATGTGTAACAGTAAGTAACAGTTTACTGCATATTACTGAAAGGAAAGAAAAACATCGTAAACAATATTTGGATGCAAAGCTGAAACTCTATGAGAGGGAAGTAATAGCAAAAGAAGAGATTGCCCTACATCTTCATGAAATGTGTGATATTTTTACCAAACGTACCTAATTATTGTTGACACTCAATTTGTGCTGTAGGTATGTAGTATTAGTTGTTTTGTTTGTATAGTGTAAACAATGAAATAAAGTAAAATAATAGGTACGGATGTGTACTATAGGAGCCATGCAGTTTAGTTTGAACAGTAGGTTTTTTATGTTTTAAGGGTGTGTTATCTTTTTTTTATATATAATAGGTATATTTGTTACAGTATGATTTATTTCTTGTACGTTTTTTTTTTTGTTTCTTTTGAATAAGTTAACAAAGATTGGAAAAATAAAGAGAAAACTAAGAAAACTTCAGTTTGAAAATAAATTATACTCTATTAAAATAATTACGTATAATGAATTGCCGCATACGTCTTCCAGCTGCCAGTTCAGGATTATTCACCACTTGATTCATTCCTCTTTCTAATTCATCCTCAGGATACATTCCATAGTCAATAGGTACATGTTCATCTGGATCATAACCAAGCTCAATTGGAGGAACATTATTGTTTATACATATGTTGTGAAGAACTACACAACTGTTTATAATTTTAGCGGCAGTTTGTGGCTTGTAGTGTAACACTCTATGCTTTAATAAGCAACGAAATCTCAATTTCAAGACACCAATGCACCTTTCAACTGTCGATCTCGTGTTGCATTGCCTTTGGTTGTACAATTCTTCAGGACTTCCTGGTTGGGCATTAGCAACAGGAGTTAGCATCCATGGCCTTAAAGCATATCCTGAATCACCTAAAACATTTAAGGACTGTTGTAACATACCTTGAACAAATGACATATTATAGTGCTTACCAAGGAACGAAAAAGAAGTATGCCCATTGTTATGTATGTTTCTTATATATGGAAGTGCTTCACTATTGTTCCAAATGAAACTATCGTGCGAGCTACCAGGAAATCTGGCGCATACATTTATAATCTTTAGATCTTGGTCACAAATCTACAATACAATGAATACTTCACATTATGATGGTGTTCTTAACAAAACAAAATACCATGGCATAAAATGTACCTACCAATTGAACATTAATTGAGTGGTACCCTTTCCTGTTTACATAAATTTCTTCCTCTAAATGAGGAGGAAATATTGCGACATGGGTGCAGTCTACGCACTCTATAACCCCAGGAAAACGGTTCTTTTCATAAAATCTAAAAATATTGCTTTTAAAACTTTCGCTTCTCAATAATATCGTGCATGCACTTTTGGAAATCGTTTATACAAATTTGTAAGTTTACTTACCTTCTTCTTAACTCATTCAATTCTTCAAAGTTTCTAGGCAAATGAACAAATCTGTTCATGATATCAGGCTGGTTCAAAACACCAACAACTACATTAATGGCTTTCGAAGTTGAAGTCTGAGAAATGCCATGGTTTACATTTCTTGCGATGTCGATTGATAGCTCCAACTAGCGAAAAATCGTAATGCACATAATACCTGCAAGATTATAAATATTGATGAATATGATTGGAAATAATCTATATATATATAAAAATGGATGTTTGTGTGTATGTTCCGCATAGGCTCCTATACCATTCGTCCGATTGCAACGAAATTTTGGTGAGTTGTAGGGCGCATGTCCTTGAAGGTTCCTGAAATGGTTCCGCGTCGAAAAAGGAGCCAGGGGGCCGAAACGGCTTAAAAATATAAAATGCATGACAAATGCATGTCATTATTTGACAAACGAGTGACTGACAGATGGCGCCATCTCGCGGCGAAAAGGTATCTTTTAAATGTCGAACAGTTTGTCAGCGCTTTGAGCATCGAATTGCTCAAAATCATTCTGTTAAAAGTAGAAATATTTTTGAACGTGTGTGAGTGTTTGTTAGTGGTGTTATTTGTGAACTTTGGACATTGGACAATAGAAAAAACGCGCATTTATTTTATACTTTCGCTGTTAATTATGCCTCCAAAAAGGAAATCGATTGGCAGATCCATATGTAAAGCAAATAAATAAAAGGCTTTACGAGCTTCAGAAAATGACGGGCAAAGGGAAAATAGATTAGATACCCTCAGATCAAAAAATGCTCAAGCCCGTTTATTTGAAAAAGACGAGCAAATGGAAGATAGACTAGAAACCCTAAGATCAAGAAATGCTCAAGACCGTTTATCTGAAACAGAGGAGCAAAGGGAAGATAGACTAGAAACCCTAAGATCAAGAAATGCTCAAGCCCGTTCCTCTGAAACAGAGGAGCAAATGGAAGATAGATTAGAAACCCTCAGATTAAGAAATGCTCAAGCCTCTTTATCTGAAACAGACGAGCAAAGAGAAGCAAGATTGGAAATCGAAGGAGTACGCATTGCTCGATCAAGACAAATAACGCACGCTGATTGTAATCATTTTCATGGAGTGTGGAAAAAGGGATGAGACAGGGTCGCCCCCGAGCGAAGCCGAGTACCTACATCGGTTATAAAAAATAATTAAAAAAAAATATTTTTCCCTTTTCATAACATTTTACAATATAATCACAGCAATGTCAGCAATGCAATGCATGGTACTGAAATAAATTATTTGTTTTCTCGGTAAATCTATATTCGCTAGATTAACTATTTTTATTTAATTGCTCATTTATTTCATATCAAACTGAGCCACAGCGAAGCGTGGTCGGGTCACGGCTAGTACATCATAAGCGTTTTTATCAAAATTGTGTGAGTGCTCTTTGCAAATATTTGCACAAATTTCGAAATATATTTAAAGAAAATTGTGTGTGCCTACCTAATTGAACATTTTAAATGAATAAATACATAGATTATTTACCTTGCGTGGAATGCTTAACGCTGAAATCCTGGTTGGGGGTGTCATATGGGGCTCCATTATTACTATTAATTCTCTTGCTACATTTTTGGGTAATCTGTACAATTTTATAAATTGCTGATCAGGGCATTCCTCCAATGGATCCATAAAATCATACCTCCTATATGGCCTTTGCGCTAATATTTCTGCTTCCTCAATTATATTTAAAGCATTAAACAACCTTAGATCGTTTAGCCCTGCCATTTTATCACTTATTTCGCATACGAATTTCTATTTCGAGTGGAGGATAACCACTCTAATACAGTTAAACGAAAAAACTCGTATACGAACGGCGACGTGTGATTCAAAAATTCGGTTTTGTTCATTTCAATCGAATTCGGTCGTATTTCGCATACGAAACGTGTTCGTGTGGGTTCAAAAATCGGGCCCCAGCACCGGTGGTTACGTCACAGAGTTTTTGCCCGGCGAACTGAGCAATCCTGGTAGTTTATAATCGTTGGGTAGCGCCGCGCTAGTCACTCTCCGTTTCAGCCCACAATCTCCACCCCTAGAGCAGGCAACCGACAATACAAACAATTGTAACACGAGTTGCCACCAAACAGATAGCGCGGCTACGAAATAAATCACTTTTTTCTTCCTTCCTCCACAACGTATCATACAAGAAAACTATATACTTCAATGTTTCTTATTTTTCACAGCTGATGGTTAAGAAATTTCGTTTACGTAGATTACCAGCTGCTCGAAAATTTTCTCATGCTAATCTCATATAAAAAAAATTGTGTAGAAACAGTTGCCATGGTTACCATCCTTCATCCAAATGTTTTACGTCATTACTTTCCTATCGTCAAAAACAAATACGGTTGTATTGTAAATACCGTATTGTCTTTGCTATCGTCGTTGATTGAAGAGGTTAAGCTATATCTTCAATCAACGCTATCGTATTTTCCAACATTTGTAACGGACACCTAGCAGTAATGTTCCAAAGCTTTGCGTTAGTTTCTAAAGTTTCCTCACATGGCAAACCGATTTAACAACAGTCGATTCACCAACACGCACCTATCAACAATCGACCCATCATCGAATGTTTCGTCAATAAATCTCGCTATCTTCCATCTCCTCGCTTTTATGCTACGCCGATACCAACTCTTCGATACGGGAAGCGTTCCCAGCGAAAAATTTCGAGAAGTCTCTCCTCCTCTTCTTATATTATTCCATTCATGTAAATTGCCTCAATTTTATAGAACTTCAACACAATTTCAAAACTCCTAAGCAGTACCAGTTGAAATTTGTTGAACTTTTTTGTTGCGTATCCCTGAGAAGTAGGTATATAGATCTGCCCTTAAGATTCAAACAGCCCTTAATTTCACTTGGACTCGTCAAGTAAATAGAACGGACTAAACCGGAATATTAACTGGAATTGCTTTTGATTACCTTGAACGGGGCTATGAGCAACAGCTGGCATCTCTGGCAGCGTTTGATTATCGTAGCAATGCTTTGTTACAATAATGTTGTAGCTACCTGTCTGTTTCGTTCTGGCTGCCACTACGTGTCACATTTCTGGTAGGTGTACGCACGTCCTTCATTTTCCTGGACTGGTACATGTCTGTACATAACTGTCTGTTCGAGCGGAAGTCATGAACAAATTAAAACTTTACTCATGGACGATGAGGACCGGAGTTTCGTTCATTTACTTACTATTCAAACATTCGATAACGTCGACTAAATGGATAGTAATTTGCTTCCAAACCGAGGCCAGTCCCTCGAAGTGGATACCAGTTTTCGTTTCGGTTCTCATTGGAACGAACCTGTGACATTTCTCGCATTTCCATAGCCTGCACGCGTTCGATTTTCGCGCAGAAGTGGCTCAGCGTGTTTTCTAAGTACGCGAAACGTACGCCTCGGGACGTTTGTTTGTTTTTATCACGTCAGGGTCCGAATAGGCATCGTTATCGTGAATTATTAATATCGGACTGTGTGTTATTCTTGGCAGTGCGAACTGTTTACAAACATTTCCACTTTTCGATAAATTCAGAGTCGTTGACATGACTTTGTTCAGGCTTATACATGCGGCGGTCTGCATGGTGTTCGGGTATTCCGCGTTTTTGGCTTTCATGGTGCTACAGAACTACCCTTCTGCTATTTTGGCTATAATATCAGGTGAGACACAATATAACGTTATAAAAAAAAATGCAAAAAGTGCGCCCAACGTGGGGCTCGAACCCACGACCCTGAGATTAAGAGTCTCATGCTCTACCGACTGAGCTAGCCGGGCTTGTTGTAAAGGTTTACTATTGTATGATATAAATGAAAAAAAGTTTACATAAATAAAAATATATATACAGGGCTTTTTTAAATGGTGTATCACTACAAGGTCTTATCAACCTACAGACTAAAAATTGAAGATTGGGTGAATGGGAGTTAATAATAAATAAATGTAGTGAAAGTTTTCCACTTATTATTATTGATGAAACTCCGCTAAGTAAAAAGATAAATAGTACCTATAATAAAAGCAAAATAAAAAATTAAACAACTTTGCGAGAAAGAGTGATTTTTTTAAATCTCTTTGCCACTAGTTACTTTTTAGTAATTTAAAAAATAACGCTGTAATTCGAGTAAAACTAATTCACCAAGACGGCCGCGTCTGATACAGCTTCCTAAGTACTAAGTACTATTGTTATTTTTCAGTTTTCAGTATTGTTATGTTATTAGAGTTTTCATGATACACTCAGTGAGTTTGCCCAATTAAAATCAAAATTATGACAAGTACAAGAATGAATTTACAACTATTAAATTGTGCACAACTCATTTTCAATCGTGGTTGTATAATAATTTTCACACTTATTTTCGATTTTATTCCACTACACCTTTAAGATTATTCCCGTGGATTAAGAATCACTCTGGATAAACGGAGCGATCATGAATCAAGAGTTCAAATGATCCAGAAGAATGGCATACTTGATACTTCTAATGATTCAAATTCCAGATATCTAAAAATTGAAGGTTGTAGACGGTAAGATGAAAATCTACGACTAAAATCTAAATCCCAAGATTCCTAATAGATTCTAGCCGAAACCATAGAGAACTCATATATTTAGAAGCTGCTTAGTTAATTAACGGTTTAGAGAATAAGCTTGTTCATAAAAGTTTTAAAAGTATTAATCCCTGGCAATTTTTTGATTCATTGCAAGATTATGAATGAATAGTTCATATGATAAAGATGAACCTGCTACGAACTTCCAAGAACTCAAATAACTACCAGATACATATTTGGTAAATCTGGTATATGAAAGAATTAATACCATAGGTACATGATCAGATGAGAATAAAAAACTGCAAAGAAAATCAAAATCTTAGATATGTTATAAACTGCGTTGTATTGCGAGACTTCGCTTAAAGGAGATCTAGAATCTTTCAATAGTCAAGAATCTTCCAATTTTTTTTAACCAAGACTTCAGGTGATACAGAAGAATCCGATAGGTGTATCCAAGAATTAAAATACTACCAGATAGCACATGAAAGAAACAAGGTTGGTCTGAAGAGATTTTAAAATTAGTATAAGGAAATCAAATTCTGAAGATATTTCTTAAACCACTGTAACTTTTAGTGTAGAGGAGATTTTGAATAATTCCATAGTGGATATTAGTCACAAACTAGTTTATAGATGTAAAAAATCAGAAAAACTAGTTTATTAATGATCAAATGAGAATCTAAAACTGTAAAAAATAAAAATTTTAGATATTTTTTAGGCATTGTAACCCTTAGCGATATGGAGATTCTGCATACTTCCAGACAAAAAAATAGAATTATTCCAAAATTCATAATAGATTCTAGATCGGCCGAAAAATCACAAACTTAAATTCTTAGAAGCTGATTGAGTAATTAAAAGTCAAAAAATAAAAAAGTGTTCATAAAGGTTTTAAACGTGTAATTTTTTGGCAACCAAAAGTTCAGATACAGAAAAATTCGAAAAGTACTAGGTACTACTAGGAATTAAAATTCCAGGTATACTTAAGAAATAATCATGGTTTTATCGGTATATTCTGATGAAAATCTAAAGCTATAAAGAATTCAACATTCGAAAAAAAATTCCAAGACTTAAAGCAAAGAAAGTTCTGAATTTTTTTAATATTTTCAAGTTCAATTTTTCGTCAGTTCTTAAAGTATTGAAGTTAGTTAAGTATTGATGAATACTAACATTTTCTCTTATTAGTAGATAAATATTTCTCTTGGTTGTTTGTTAGATGACAAAGGTTTCTAAAAATGTTTTTGAAGACGGCTAATTTTATCGAAACGACAAATAAATTTAAAATTCACTTCTGTAATATAACAACAACACTTTTCAATGTCCGTATCTCGAAATAAGAATCCAGTCATCGACTTGGAATAAATAAAATCAACTTTTCTTGATGGAGATGTATTAGTTAGACAATCTAACTTAGACTGAACAATTACTCACCAAAACTGCTTTAAAGAAAATTGTACAACACAATAAATTAAGAGCAGAGTACCCTTTAGGACAGTTTTAGGAAAAATATTTCAAACAAGAATTGTATACATTTAATACATTAATTCAAATACATATAAAGTTTTGTGAAATCATCTAAAGCCTTTAAAAAAAAAATGAAAAATTGAAAATATTCAAGAGCAAAGTGCTCTTTAGGGAGGTTTAAGAAAAAAATGTTGCAAACAAAAGTTGTAGCCATTAGTCAGTTCAGTGGAAATCTAAAACCTGGTAAGAATCGGTATAGCAGTTTTGGAGGAAATTGAGAAAAACTGAAAATTCGCAGTTATCATAGCGATAACGGCAATCAATAGGAATTAAGTAGTAAAGTAAATATACAAAGCTAAAAAAACGTTTGACTAGTTTTTGAAGTAGTATTCAAAAAAAAAACTAAAAATGACAAAAGTAAAATGCCCTTTACTGATTGTGTTAAAATTTACGTGGTCACGAGTTTTCAGGGAAACCAGCCTACATACAAAATTTCAACTGTCCACTATTTATAGTTTCTGAGAAAGCTTTGACAGCAACACATACATACATAAGTACATAGTCACATACATGCACACACTCACAGAGATGTTTCCAAAAACATGTTTCTCGAACTCAGGGAACCTCAAAACGTCCAGAAATGCCAATATCTCAAATTCTTAAAATCAGCACGATTACAATACTTTCTCTTATTACATAGGTAGGTAATGAGAAAGTAATAAAGTGAATCAATTGTCCATTTTCAATCGAATTTTGATTCTTCGCATCATACATTGTGTCGCAATCGATACAATTGATTGCGTGTCCAGCATTCTGGTATTTTCATAACTTCAGCGATGTACTGCGGATGGAGTTTCATCTTGCGTATAGTATTTTTCATTGGCGTACTTTTGAATGTGCCTTCCCGCCTAAATTCAATATTTATAAAACAAAACAATCATCCAATAATTCGTACAGATTCATAAAAAGGTACCAATAGTAAAACGCTAAGTACAATCAGTTGACTCATTTAATTCATAATCCGATTATTCTGAAGAGCTATCTTCTGCAGTACTTAATTCTATGATAATTGGGTCCAAGGTGGTGTCAATATTATGATCAAGCAGCCACATTCTCTACTCTTCTTTTACTTGTTCTAGGAATTTTCCCAGTTGTCTGATGTAACCTGTTTGATTGCTGTTGTTAACAGACAATTTATATCTTTTAATTTAAATGGTATTGTTTATTCCTACATTACCCTTTATTTGAGCCCATATGAGTTAAATGACATTCAACCAACAATGGTATGGTGATAACCGAAGTACCTTAATGTTACGTTTTTCTGCTATCTGATCAACAACATGTTTCTTAAAAGGCTTTTTATTATTATTTACGATAGATAAAAGTTCTTCTTTTATCATGTTCTGCTGCAATTCAAGATTTTTTCGCCTAGTCACTGTGTTATATTGGCTTTTCGCCAGGAACTAGTCGGCGTTGGTTCAGACAGACTGGAATGATATCACTATTACATCGTTTGAGGTACGAGATCCAACCTCTGCCAGAAGTACTTTTTCTTAACAGAAGTACCCTTACTCTTCAAAACTTCTACGTTCATGTCCTCGTGGTGCAGTGTCTAGTGTTTTTGGATTCAAACGACAGTGGACCACTTTTCACAAAACCACTTTATTACCAACATGAGTAATGGTTAATCTTTTTCCTTTGCTGGAAGGGGCCTTTAAACCTGTCGAAAGTTCATCTAAAAAAAGCTTGCCGAGCATTAGTTAACATTTTATGTTGCCAAAATTTGATCCCTCGTTTATCCAAGTTTCGTCACAATAGTAAAATATATTGCAGTCATCACGGAATTTCATTAGTGATCTTAAATATGATCTCTATTAAACTATTTTTGAATTTTTGGAACAAACATCTTGGAAGGTAAGCATCGCCTTTCTGTTTCGTTTTTTCCAGGGAAAGTTCAATTCGCCCAGAGCTCCCCAAAGTTTACTTCTACTCATTTGAGATGTTTCTGGGTCTCCTCTATTGGCTCCAGAAAAAAAAATCACCCAAACGATTGTTGAGGAGAATACAAAGATGTACACGGATATGTGGTTATTAAGTTGAGAAAAAAAAATTTGGTTTTTGTGTAAAGTTAAAAATACTGAAAAATTCAAAATTTAAAGAACTGAATCAAAGGGAGCGAATGCAGAAACATTTTGGTGTTCCGACAACCGTTGAACTGAACCCAAACATGGTAACAGTAACCATTGTGTTCCAAAATCCCAAGCTAATGAACTAAAAATCCTGAAAAACTAATTCGGGACTAATGCAAGGACGATAAAATCAGTTTTTGGTTCTGAGCAAGAACGAGAATAGACACTACCGAGTAATGGGTAAGGTTAAATCTTGAGGTGTGTTTTTATATTGAGGCATTAGACAGCACTTATGAAATTAGGCGTTCATTTCAATGATTCAAGGTGAAGTATTAAAACAAAGAAAAGGAGAAACGTATAGCCTCTACAGGTGATATTGGGACTATGGTTACACACGCCACACGGATACAGCACAAGCCCACCTCTCCTAAAAAATCCGTTTACTGTGCCGTGACGTCACATCAGCCGTCATGACAGCTACTATCGTTTTGGCGACGAAATTTAAATGAATATCTAAACGTAAAATTTCGCATTTCTACAATACATTGGTTTTCTTAAGAATAACTTTCTTTTCATCTGTAGTAAACTCAGAGGTACAGTAAGGATTGGTTTTTTAAAATTACTCAACAACCTGTTGCTAGTTATGTGATTCTGTCTTCATTTACATTTAAACCATGTATTTCTAAAATTTTCCAAAAATCTTATACTTGGCTTACCTTATACTTCCAGGGGTGACGGATAACGTGTTATTCTTCCTACACTACCTGCACAGATGCAGGGAGCTACGTTTGTGGTACACCAACAAGGATTTAAGGATAATCTGCAGATTAGGCATCTTGATATTCACTGTAGGCCTATTGAACCTTGGTTATCATACCACAATACAGATCATGCTTAAGAAACGTAAGTTTGATTGCAAGTATGATGCACGTGCTTGATCTAAAATTTTATGCTAAATTGCAATAACGAAGAAAACTCTTAATGGAGTTTAGTAGACGTTGTTTTGGAAAACATGAATCTCTCTCCTCTAGCTCAATAAACTATTAAATTCTAAATAGTGATTTAGGATGGTAGGTGGGAAAATTTTAAACTTTTGCATTTTAATAGAGTTCTGTCCGAATGTAAGCATTAAAGTGAAAGTTATGTAAAACTAACAGAAAACCTTTTAGAAGCTTTATGGCGTCCTTATTATCTCTAATTTATTAACCAAACGTTCCTCATCACTATATAAAAAAATTTTAATCTTTCTTGTGTTTACAACAGTTTCAAGATATAAAAATGTCCGTAGCATCATATTTTGACTGTCTGACATACAAGACTGGTGCTTTTGAAACAACATGGCGTGTCTCTGCCGCCTCCAATTAACTAAGTGGACAGTGATGATTACATTCTGTAGAAAAGCTTTCCACGATTTGAAACAGCTGCCACTTCTAATTCAATCAGTGAACTTATTTACAGTAAGTAAATAAGCTTTCCACGGTTTATAAAAATCAGTATAAACTGTCTAAAACATAAGATTTAGACTCTGACTGATACCAAACTGTTGCATAGAGTCTTGGCGTACTACCTCAGATTTAGTAAATAAACAGAGAGGTTTACTAAGTAAGAAAACCTTTCCACAGTTTGAGACTCAAAAATTAGTCAAGAATTCTCCAATATCTGAGATAATGTGAGATTTAGATTTACTGAAATGAAACTGTTGCTTTTTTGATATCTTGATGTCTTAAAATATCTTGATATTATGATATTAAATGGACAGTAAGGTTTACAGTTAGTAGAAAAACTTTTCACGGTGTGAAACAGTTCAAAAGTCAGTCGAGAGCTTTCCAATATATGAAGTTTAGACTGTAACTGAAATCTAAGAGTTAGACTGTGACTAAATAGAAACTTGGAACATCGTAGTTAATCGTAACCATATCTAATTTAGCGGTTAAACACTTGAATGTTTAGATTGTGTAGAAAACCTCTTTATAGACTGGAACAACTCAAAAATCAAGGTTAAGAGCTGTCCAATATACTAAATTTAAACTGTGACAATTAAACTATGTGTTAAGAATGTCGCTTGTGGAATATAGAATAGAAGACACCAAAGTGATGCTTTCGTCAAGTATATCCAGTTTAACCATAACGACACCGATAAAAGAAATTTTGAGGAATGTTTCAAAAATCAGTTATGAGAGTTGCTAATGGAGGAAGAGGAAGAGATAGGGAGAGGCATATCGCTTTTATCTTCGTTTTGCCAAACAAAATTTTAAAAAACGGACAATGAATGGGGAAATCCGTTAACTGTTTACGCCCTAAGATTGTTTAAAAATGAGTTAAAACTATCCGAGACGTGGGAATTAGAGTGTGACTAAAAGCTAAGAGAGATGACATGTCATGTGGTTTTAAATAATTGAATTAATAAAACATGGAAAAACGTCCTTAACTGTTAACTGTGTGTGGTTTAAAACGGTTTAAAAATTGTGTAAAAACTGCCAGTGACATGGGAATTAGAGTGTGACTAATGAGTACCTACCCAAGAGTTGTTTGAGAGACATGTGAGACTCTTCCGCTTCTAGCTTATTTTGTTGTTAAAATTTCAAAGAGCCATTAACATTTTCGATAGAAAAATTTTTACACAATCCATAGTTAAAACATCGCACTATGTTCAAACTGTCTGAGTTATAGTAATTAGGATTTAAGTAGTAGATGAACTTTCTCCCACTTCTACACTCCACGTGGGCTTCCTTCTCGGATAATTTGCCATTTTATTTCCCAGAAATCTTGCCAGTGGCCCAAAGCAGCGTTATCCCTATCGTTTGGTCGGTGATCGTGATAAGGAGCGGTATCCTCCTCGTCTATCACTGCGTCTCTTATCAGAACCTGGACGACGCCAATTTGATTGGAGAGGAACAAGAAGACGGCGAGACTGAACCAATCGCTCCTAACGCCATTAGGAGATAATCATATAATCCTTACTATTAGTTGTCTTGTTTAGAATAAGTTTATACACGTTTTTGTACAGTAAATAACGAGATTAAGAAAATGTGTTTAACAGGGAGTGAAAGAGAAAGAGAGAGAGAGAATGTTGTTTTAAGAGATTTTTTTTAACATTTTTATTAAAGTTCCTTTGATTTCAGTTTATGAAAAATGTACCTACATACTAAGTCGATTACGTTTTTTTTTATTGGAGCTTTTATTGAAGTGCATTACTTGAGCTGTCTGTTTGCATTAAATATTGTAACGTTTATTTTATAATTTATTTACATTAATTGAACACTAATTTATTTAACACACTAAACTACTTGTTCACTAGACTAGACACTACATAATTTATTTGTACTGCTCCGCATTCGGATCGTATGTCGCGTTCACTTCTGCTTCTCTACTTCTAACTAACTCCCTCGATCACAAACCCCCTTATATATACACCCCCAACCCTGATCGAGAACATTCTAGTACATTCTAGAAGCCTACGCAGCAAATGTTCATGCACCTGTCTTGTACGCGTCGTAGTTATTCTTTTGAAGGAGTAAACATGTGTCGCTTTGTTTACTTCTCGCATTACACTGCCCCCGCCTTAGAGACGTTTCGTCTCGGAACGTATCCCTGGTAGGCCCATGCAGGAACCTGCAGTTAGCCCCCCGCTTACAGCGAGACGTGGCGTCAAAATAACAGGGGACCGTCTTCCCGAGTCGACATGGTGCAGGCCCAAAACAGCAGACTAAAACTTCCACTCCGGTATTCTTCAACACTACTTCCAGCATGTTCCGGACAACCCTCCAGTCCAGCTGATCTCGTCCAGCACCTAACTTGGGGACAGCTAGCTTCCTGATGTCGAGCTCCAGCAGTCGGTCTCGTAGCCTATGCAAGGTTCGCCATACATCGTGATAACATGGTTTAAGGGACCCGATCTCCTTCGTAACCAGATAAAAGATGTGTCTTACGTTGTCACGTAGTTCCAGAACCTTGCCAATTTCCGGGAGTTGCTCTCTGAGTTGTTCCGAGCGCCCGTACTTCTTCTTGAAAACCGTGGCGATACCTCGTGACATTACCAGGTCGGCGGACACACAATGGGCCAACGAGTATTCTTCAGGTACGCTGAACAAATCCTGTTGTTTTTCACAGGTTACCCCATACCGTGCTTTTCCGGTACCCCCGTAGGCGCTCATAAATTCTTCGAAGGAAAGTTCGTTCTCCTGCGCCAATGTGTTTCTTACTCGGGGAACCTCCGCCTCATCGTGCGACCCCTCATAGGGTGCCAACCGATTAAAGTGCACCACTCTCGGCTTGCCGTTTGGTAGTTTGCTTACCCGGTAGACCACGTCATTGATTCGTTTCTTCACAACATAGGGACCTTCCCAATTGGTCTGTAACTTCGGGGACAAACCACGTTTCTTCTGTGGGTTGTACAGCCAAACTCGGTCTCCCATTTGGTAGCCACCCTCTTTAGCGTTGATGTCGTAACGCTCTTTGATGCGATCACTGGCGATATTTAGTTGGTACCGGACTTGATCGTGAATTTCGTTCATCCTTTGCCGCATCCGGGAAACGTAATCTTCCCCCGAAACGTCCTCGTCCGGTCTAGCGCCAAAGATTAGATCACAGGGTAGTTTAAGTTCTCGCCCGAACAGGACTTTGGCTGGAGTTTGTCCTGTCGACTCATGAACGGCCGAGCGGTAGGCCATCAGGAAGAACGGCACGTGTTCGTCCCAGTCTCTTTGATGTGACGAGACCATTTTCGCTAGATAGCGGTTGAGGGTGCGATTCATTCGTTCTACCATGCCGTCAGACTGAGGGTGAAGGGCCGTGGTTCTTGTTTTTCGTACCCCAAACTTCTCACAGATCCTCCGGAATAGGCCACTCTCAAAGTTTCTTCCTTGATCCGAGTGTAATTCCATGGGTACTCCAAACCGGCAGATTGTCTCCTTCACTAGCACATCGGCCACTGTCTCTGCCTCCTGATTAGGGAGAGCGTACGCTTCTACCCACTTCGTAAAGTAGTCCATCACGACCAAGATGTATTTATTCCCCTTTTCGGTCTCAGGGAAGGGTCCTGCTATATCAATAGCGATCCTTTCGAAGGGGCTTCCGACGTTATATTGTTTCATGGGAGCTTTCGGTCGTCTTTGTGGCCCATTACTTGCAAAGCATGTAGTACATTTCTTGCACCAGTTCTTCACGTCGTCTGAACAATTGATCCAGTAGAAGCGCTCCCGTACCTTCTGCAGCGTTTTCTTGATCCCTAAATGTCCACCAGAGGATCCGTCGTGAAGGTGCCGCAAGACCTCCGGGATTTTACTGGAGGGAATTACCAACTGCCGTCTTTCCTCCGTCCCGTCTTGGCTCTCCAGTACGCGTTTTAGTAGCCCATCCTCAACCACTAGCGAGTCCCACTGTGCCCAATAGCTCTTGAGTTTTGGCGAGCCAGGTGATACCTTTTGCCACTCAGGACGCTCTCCTCCCTCTTTCCAAACCAGGATTTCTTTGAGAACCGGGTCTTTTCCTTGCTCTTGTCGTAACGAGGATGGTGTCCATTCCTCGGCGACCACGGTCGTTCGATAGACTTTCTCGGACTTTTCCTCAGCTTTATGACAATGAGGACACTCATCAGGGCATGGTCTTCTCGAGAGTGCGTCTGCGTTTCCATGACTCTGTCCTGGCCGATGTTCTATGACAAAGTCATACTCCTGGAGCCTCTCGATCCAGCGAGCGATCTGTCCTTCGGGATTCTTAAACTGGAGGAGCCATTTAAGAGCAGCATGATCTGTCCGGATCAAAAACCTCCTTCCACACAAATATTTATGGAAGTGCTCGATGGACTTGACGATGGCCAATAATTCACGCCGGGTGACGCAGTAATTCCTTTCTGGTTTGGAGAGTACCTTGCTGAAGTATCCAAGGACACGTTCTTGTCCCTCCTGGCGCTGCGACAGAACACTTCCAATTCCCACATTGCTCGCGTCGGTGTCCAGGATGAACTGTCCTTCTGGCAGAGGAAAACTCAGCACTGGGGCACTGGTCAACTTCCTCTTCAGCTCGTCGAAGGCAGACTGGCATTCCTCACCCCAACAGAAGTTTCGTCCTTCTTCCGTGAGCCTTGTCAACGGCTTAGCGACGTCGGAGAACATCCGGACATATCGTCGGTAGTACGTGCAGAGGCCCAGAAAACTCCTCAACTGGTGTTTATCTACCGGTATTGGCCACTCCTTCACCGTACTTGTCTTATCCGGATCAACGGCGACGCCCTCTCTGCTCACTACGTGCCCTAAGTATGAGACCTTCCTTCTGAAGAGCTGACATTTCTTAGGGTTCAGTTTCAGTCCCGCACCTTGCAGTCTCTGGAAGACGTCCTCTAAGTTTTTCAGATGTCCTTCGAAGGTTTTGCCCATCACGATGACATCGTCCAAATAGACTAGGCACGTTTTCCACGTCAGACCCATTAGCACGCTCTCCATCAGCCTCTCAAACGTAGCTGGGGCATTACAAAGTCCGAACGGCATGACTGTAAAATGCCACAGGCCGTTACCGAAGGTAAATGCCGTCTTTTCCTTATCGGCAGGGTTCATTTCGACTTGCCAATAGCCGCTTTTTAAATCCAAGGTCGAAAATATCGTGGATCCAGCAAGGGTATCGAGTGTGTCGTCGATACGTGGTAGCGGGTAGCTGTCCTTTTTGGTGACACTGTTCACCTGCCGGTAGCCTACACAGAATCGAGTAGTCCCATCCTTTTTCTTCACCAGTACTACCGGCGAGGCCCATGGACTGCTTGACGGCTCGATGACCCCGTCCCGCTCTAGGTCCTTGATGATTTTCTCGGCTTCCTCCCGTTTGGCAAAGGGTAGTCGTCTTGCTGTTTGTCGAATCGGTCGTGTCTCGCCCGTGTCAATTTTATGTGTCACGACCTTGGTCTTTCCCAGCTTTCCATTCTCGGTGGTAAATATGTCCTGGTACTTATTTATTAATTCGTGGGCCTTTTGTTTCTGTGTGGGCGAGAGAAACGCACTGGTCTGGGAAAGAATTTGTTTCAAGTCCTGCGAAGTGTGTCTGGACCTTTCTTCCTCACTAACGCCCCTTACGATGGCCGAAGCGGCTATACATGTGCCCAGCTTCGTACCCTTCTTGATGGTGACCGGGTACTGATTGATGTTGAGTAGTCGCACAGGCACTTCACTTGAGAGAGTAACGAGCGCCTTTCCTACCAGTACCCCCCGAGCCAGTCGATTGTCATCGTTTTCTGGTTCGATCACGGCTGGAATTCCCTCTTCCACAACACCCCTCAGACAGGTAGAGGTGATCGTTTCGCTTCGTTCCGGGAGAATCACATCTTCTGCCATTATTACGTCTAACACAAGGTTGTCACGATTGTGTAGCAGTAATTCTTCTTGACCGATCCTCAACACTCGGTGTCCGAAATCCAACTGGAATCCATGATTCCTCATGACATCCATCCCCAGTATGACGTCTTCCTCAATTTCGGCTATGAGAACAGGATGGTCAAACTTTACTCGTCCCAACGTCATGCTAACCGTCGCTTCACCGTGTATTACTGCCTTCTCCCCAGTGGCAGTTCTTAATTGCCACCTACTTGGCCTAATCTTCCTACGGTCCCTCACAACTTCCGAGCGTACGATCGTCTTCGTAGCTCCCGTGTCCACAAGCATGGCGTGGGATCTCCCGTCGATAGTGCCATCGACGTACGCGCTCCCCAATTGGTGGGAAAACGAGGCTATACTGGCCCGGGGGTTCCTACTGCTACGGGTCGACGTTCCCCCTTTCTTATCGACCCGCATTAGTTTTCCTGGGCCTTCGCCGGCGCCGCTGTTCTAGGCCGCTTGCAAGAACTCTTCACATGGCCCACTTCGCCACAGTTCCAACAGCGAACTACCTTCTTCTTCGCTGACAGCACCTCCATGATCTGCTGTAGGACCCTTTCCACGAGCTTTTCAGTGTCTACTTCCTCTGTAACCGCTCGAACACGGCCGTGACCGCGGGAGGCTTCCATGGCTGCATCATGCTCCAGTGCGATGGCGAGCGCGTCCATTAATGTTTTCGGTCGAGCTAGTCTCAGGGCCCTCTGCAGTTTCTGGTCCCGCAGCCCGCTCACGAACGTCTGCACTGCGAGGCACTCCATCATCTGTTCCGGTGCCGTGGGATACGCCAACCTCACTAGTCTGGCTACGTCCGCTTCGAACTCCTGCAGGGTCTCGTTCGATTTCTGACGGCGATTGGACATCTGGGATTGATGGACTTGCTCCAGATGTGTTTGGCCGAACCGCATATCCAGTCGCCTTAGCAGCTCCTTGTAATTCCCGGCTTCCTCGGTGGATAGCGTCTGAAGAACTTCCAACGCCTCTCCACGCAAGGCTACCGTTAGGGAAACAGCTTTTTCGTGAGGGGACCAAGCATTAGCCTCCGCTGCTGCCTCAAACTGCTTCTTGTAGCTGGCCCACGGAATTTTTCCATCGAACGTTGGGGGCGTCACTCGATTGGTGGATATCGAGTTCTGTTGAACGACCGCCTTTATTTCTTCCTTCGTCTCGCCGCTACTGAGTTGTTCTAGTCTTTCTTCCAACTGCTTGATCTTCTGTTCAGTCTCCTTACGCTGAGCCTCAATCTGGTCGGTTATCTCTTCCCTCTGGGCGGCGATTTGAGCAGAAATATCTTCCCTCTGGGCGGCGATTTCTTCCCTCTGGGCAGCGATTTGAGCAGTGATGTCTTCCCTCTGTGCAGCGATTTGAGCAGTGATGTCTTCCCTCTGGGCGGCGATTTGAGCAGTGATGTCTTCCCTCTGGGCGGCGCTTTCTTCCCTCTGGGCAGCGATTTGTGCAGTAATATCTACTCTCTGGGCGGCGATTTGGGTAGAAATATCTTCCCTCTGGGCGGCGATTTGGGTAGAAATATCTTCCCTCTGGGCGGCGATTTGGGTAGAAATATCTTCCCTCTGAGCGGCGATTTTAGCAGTGATGTCTTCCCTCTGGGCGGCGATTTCTTCCCTCTGGGCAGCGATTTGAGCAGTGATGTCTTCCCTCTGAGCGGCGATTTTAGCAGTGATGTCTTCCCTCTGGGCGGCGATTTCTTCCCTCTGGGCAGCGATTTGAGCAGTGATGTCTTCCCTCTGGGCGGCGATTTGCTTCGTGATGTCATCGTCTTCGAACTCGAAAACTTCCGGGTCCTGGCCATTTTCTTTCAAAAATGCCGAGAGCCGGTCCTGGAGTTCAGTCTTCCTCCCTCCTGTTTCCAATTCCCGTTCCTCGAGTTCTTTTTTTAACTCGGCCACTTTTAGTTCGCGTAACTTCTTCATGATCCGCTCTTCTGACACCAGTGTAACGTTTATTTTATAATTTATTTACATTATTTGAACACTAATTTATTTAACACACTAAACTACTTGTTCACTAGACTAGACACTACATAATTTATTTGTACTGCTCCGCATTCGGATCGTATGTCG
This sequence comes from Cryptocephalus moraei, assembly GCA_946251905.1. NCBI lineage: Eukaryota > Metazoa > Arthropoda > Insecta > Coleoptera > Chrysomelidae > Cryptocephalus > Cryptocephalus moraei. Next base: position 29,093,462 of record OX276458.1, on the reverse strand, counting down.
CGTTCACTTCTGCTTCTCTACTTCTAACTAACTCCCTCGATCACAAACCCCCTTATATATACACCCCCAACCCTGATCGAGAACATTCTAGTACATTCTAGAAGCCTACGCAGCAAATGTTCATGCACCTGTCTTGTACGCGTCGTAGTTATTCTTTTGAAGGAGTAAACATGTGTCGCTTTGTTTACTTCTCGCATTACAATATTATGACGCTACGAGATGAAATATTATCAATATTGCAATACTAACAACATATTTAACAATATTTTTCTAGAAATATTGTATCAAAATATGCTGAAAACCAAAAATTAGTGTCATCATAAAATGAAAACAAACTGCAGATTTTCATTTGCGCTTAGAACTGGACCCAGAATTTTTTTTCATCCTTTCAATATGATATATAGTTTGCAGGACCCTTACGACCCACGCTATTTATTTCCCGGTAGATTTAATATGTGTTAAATTCCTCAAACTAGACAATGGTAGTATACACCTGAAATCAAGGAACTGGCAAAAAGAAAGCAGAACGCATTTATTCTCAATAGAAGTAATAAAACACCAGAATAACGACACTATACACAAATAAGAAACATAGTGAACATAGAAATCCCAAACATGAAAGAAGAATATTGATAGAGATTTTTTTTTCAGAAATGGAACACGACTTATACCTAGTGGTGGACACGAGACGAGATATGTCTCGTTCTCGTCTCGTCTCGTCTCGAATTTCGAGACAAGACGAGACGAGACCAGTACTGGTTCGAGACGAGACGAGACGAGACATAATTTCGTCACGTCTCGAAATGTCTCGAAGTCTCGATTTTTTTTAAAAAATTGCAATTTAAGAATTATCTTTCGTTATTAAAATAAAAGGTAGGTATACCATTATCATCACATTTTTCTAAAATTATGGTAGGTAATTTTACTTTTACAATTTGATAATTCTATCAAATAATATATAATAATACATAATATACAGGTGATATTAATTTCTTATTTGTCCTTATAAAGATATATGGTTTATTTTAAAAGTTTATTTAATAACTTTGTTTTATAGTTCGTATCATAACAAGTCTATTTATTTATGATATTTATTTTCGATTTTGTACCTGTTCTCTATAATCTAATTTCTTTAGTTCAATATTTTCTAAAAATGAAATAGTCTTTATCAAAATATAACATCAATAAAATACTACTGTATCATATTTTTATATTTTATCAAAAAAGTATACATTTATAAAAGTACCATCTATATACGTCTATTTAATTCGAGACTTTTCGAGACACGAGACGAGACGAGACCTGTACCAGATCGAGACGAGACGAGACGAAACGAGACCATGTCGTTTCTCGTCTCGTCTCGTCTCGTATCCACCACTACTTATACCGAAGAAAATTGGGGAAATGCTGAGAAGAAGAAAGGTAGATGTGAATGAATATACACATACACAAACACAGACAATTGATGAATATATTTGGAAGAGTTATTTTAGAAACCTATACGATTCTGATGAGAACATCCTCCCGAAGGACGAGGTAGGAGTTGACGACACAGTAGAAATATCTACTCAAATGACAGTGGATATAACGAAAAAACTAACAAAATAGAAAAGCACCCGGACTGGAGGATATTCAAAATGAACTCATAAAATATGGCGGAGCCTGCCTGATGGAAGAAGTCACAAAAATTTATAGTAAAATCTTAGGGACTAGGGTAGTTGGAAGAAAAGTAGTGTTCCAGTGTTCAAAAAAGAAGACAAAAGGGTACCAGAAAATTATAGCGGTATAACATTGCTGAGCTCCATCATGAAACTATTGACAAAAATTCTGGAATCCATAATTAACAGATACATATACCTATATCTCAGAGGATCAGCAAGCGTTCAAGAAGAATAGGTGGACATTAGATTCTATTTTTATACTGAGAAAAATCACAGAAAAATCAATTGAATATGGAAAACCCGCCTTTCTATGATTTATAGATCTTACCAAAGTGTTTAATAGAGTGAGACTTAAGGACATCATTAAAATTCTGAAAGATAATCACATACCAATTCCCATAATAGAAATTGTAAAACAACACTGACACCTCTACACATAATATCCATAAACCAGCAGTTAACTGAAGAAATTCTAACTACTACGGATATCAAGCAAGGAGATTCATTAAGCTTTCTGCTCTTTAATATCATCATGGACCAAATAATAGAGCATGCCACGAAATCAGGAAAGGAATACAACTAAATACAGGGGTGATTTAAACTATGTGCTGCACCGATGATGCAGTAATCGTGGCTGAAGACGAGGATGACCTGCAAATACTTTTGTATTCGTTTTTCTCAGAAGCATGCAAATTTAACATGCAAATATCAAAAAGAAAATCACTCCTCATAACTAAAGAACTAAAACGTTGCAAACTTGCTATAACACACCAAGCTGTAGAACAAGTCATGTCGTTCAATTATCTTGGGGTAGAGATCTTAATTCAAAATAGAATATACGATGTTCGTAATCAGGCAAATAAAGCATGTCGAGTGACCGGTGCACTTCGCCACGTCATATGGAACAACAAATGTATGGATAAACATTCGAAAATTAGGATCTACAAAACTTGTGTTCGACCCATTGTGACACACGCCATAAAAACTAGAGCGGATAACAAGAGAACCAAGTCTATCCTAAGAACTACGGAGATGAGAATACCTAGAACCATATCTGGATGTACCCTGAGGGTCAGGAGGAGCCACACAACCATTCGAGAGGAGTTCCAGATTCAGGACATTGTTAAATGGGGAATAAAACGACGGCGATATTGGAGCGATTGCAGCAGGATGAATGCAGGTAGAATAGCTAAGACAGAATCCACAGAATTCCAGGTAATAGCAGGCCCATTGGTAGACCCTCCATACGCTGGAAAGACCCTTGGGTGTCTACCTCAACCGAGGATTAACTTAGAATTTACAAGCCCTAGGTTTAAATTACGAAGAAGAGGATATTTAATATAATTTTTTTAAATGAAATCTTGTTTTTGAAAATACACTTTTTTAACTGAATGGTTAAAATCTGAATAGTCACTTTAAGTTCAATTCAAACTGTCACGATTATCATCTTTTCGAATCGATTGTCGCTAGGTTTGCGCCGTTTAGGTCAAGATGAATTGTTGCCCCCAGTCGTGCAGAAAATAGTTAAAAAAATCTTTTATTACCTACCTTTGTTATATGTTTCGATTAACGTAAACGGGAATCTTTTATTACCTCTTTAATGCCTGTTCTGAATACCTCGTATGTGCGTATTGTATGTAGGTACTTGTATGTGTACATAGATTATATGTTCGTTGACGTACGCCATTGATTTCGGTCCCGTAAGAGAACTGTATCCGTGAGGTAGCGTTAGTTCCTCTTGTCTTCTTTTATCCTCTTCATTCACCTGGCCATTGCAGTTACGTGCCGCCAAACATCAACTATTCGTGTGTTGTGATTACTTGTGAAGAGAAGAAAAATGCGATCATGCCTGTGTGACCGTTTTGATTTTTTTTAAGTTGGATTTTATGACAGGTAAGTTATCAAATTTTAATCTGATAAAGTTTTATGACAAAATTGTTCGCCTTGTATAATTTTTTACTTAGATTAGTTTAAAGTTAGATTGTCTTCCAATTAAATGCATTCAAATATAAAAAAAGAGAGCATATACAGTGTGTTAAAGAATCCAGGTAATAATCAAAATTAATGTTCAATTTCAAAAATTGTTTTTTCTTTTTGAATTGAACTAATTGATTTTAAATTTAAGATGATAAAAGATAAACTAATTATAACTGTAGATATGTATGAAGAATTGATATAATTGTTCTTCAGGCTATTTAAAGACCACTTCATTTGATATGTAGTATCCAAAATTGTAAAGTAGTATTCAAAAACACTTATTACAGTTTCAAAATCTTTATAACGTATATTCTAGGCGTTAAATTTGTTACTAAATATGTAGTTAAGAAGAATTTGTTGTAATGTGCTGAAATCAAACCTGTATCACATATGCTTTACACCTAATCTGAGGACTAAATAATAATAGTGTCATAAACATTTTTGTCACAATTTTGGGACCAGTATGTATGTCTGGACTACTGAGCTAATTTTCTGTTTAAATTGCCTTTGGTACCATTTTTAGTTTTCTAGATATGTTAGATGCTAAAATCGAAATTGGAATTATTTAACAAACGCGAAGACTACAAGTCTTAAGTGCAATTGAACATCAAATATCTTGAAATGTCTTAATTGTATATAAGTCTGCTACTACACCCCGAAAGGATTAAATGCCTTAATTTCATAAGTCTCTAATACTTTTTAAATCAGAATCCGTACGTCTTCTCACGACCAAATTCTAATCTTGTGTTTCTAACATTCAAAAATGATTTCAAATTTTATATCCGAACATTAACCCTTGAATCTTCATACCTAGTTTAAACTACCCATTACTCATTATGCCTATACTACCACTGTGGAGGCTACCTGATGGCTTTTATTGACAAATCATTATTATTTTCTACAATACCTTAAAATTTTTATATGTTAAAGGAAACATGCGATAATTACTATCGTTGATAATTAATTACTTGGCACTTGATTTTAATTAATTATTCACTATTTAAGTTGATTTGATTCAAATATCTCTACATTTTCTTCATATTCAAAGCGACTTGACTTAGTGGTCCAATTTCATTCAATTTTTGTAATTTTTGTTTTACTACTGATTGAGTTACCAACTCAACTCAGACCTAAGTTGCAGATTTGATTCACTCCAGCTTCAATCTGATTTGTTTCTTTTAATGCTATTATATTGATTTTGCCACAATTTCAATCCAATTAGGTCTAATTCCAGCTCATTTTTATTTACGTTATGCATTTTGACCCATCTGTTCTTGAGTATTCTTGTAAAATCTTCATTAACTGTGTGATTTTTTTTTCAGATTGTAGAGCCTGATGAGCTGTGTTATCTGAGACAATAGTGCCTTATTACAAAAAAATCTATTTTTAGGAGTAAAAATCTAAGATTTCATCCTTGAGATTTAAAAAAACTGTTAGTGTACACCACTGAATTCACCACTCCTCAAAATAGGTAGATACAAAATTTTATCGAAAATTTTGGAGTTGTAATGGTTTTATAGCCAAATAAAAATGCTCTATACTTAGATATCGTTACCACAAATTTATTATATAAATAGATAAAAATTTTAATGCAGCAAACCTTATGGAGTGAGATTGAACAATGAAACAAGTATTAATTAATTGTCAAAAATCACCAATTGGGATCTGGGGAACATTTAATTTTACTTTCTGGAATTTTCCTAAATTGAATACTAGAGTAACCAGAAATGTTGAAAATATTATGCGTTTTTTATTTGGGTACATCATTATAACTCAAAAATGTTCTGTACAACTTGGTACATCCCCATTTTAGATGATGATGAATCCAAAGGCGCACATAAACTTTTTTCAAAAAATCACTACTATGAATTCTTGGATTTTTACTCTCAAAAACTAACGGTCTTCGATTTTGTGTGAATAAGGCACTACTTTCTCGAGTAATACAGGTTATCAAACTCACCAACAAATGGGTCACACTGTATATATCATCGTCCGATTAAATTAACTATTTGTGACTTGATTACATTTCATTCACTTAATATTTTGGTAGAAAATCTATCAAAATGTATGTTTTTACGTCAGTCTTATTCCAGTGTTAATTTCTTGCCTCCATTGTCATATATATACATATATACATATATATGTATATATATGTGGTACGTTCGACGCCGAATTTAGATTTTTTTTTAGATTTGGCCCAAAATCAACTAAAACGGTTCTTTTGGACCCCAGAAACTTCCCCTAAATTTTTAGGGCCCCAAGTCGAATAGAACTCAAGTTATGGACAATTGAAAATTGAAATTTTCAGGTTCGGCTCCAAAGCCAAAAATTTTCAACCATCCATAACTTGTAAAAATACCCATTTTTATGAAAAAAGTTTTAAACAAAAGTTGTTTGCAATTCTTTAAACTTTTGGAAACTGCTAAAAAAAGTTCATCCGACATGGTTCACTATTGACGAGTCTTGGCGCCATTAGTCGTCAGGCCGCAAAAAAAAACATTATCAGCTTTCCTGACCAAAAAAATCAGGACCATAGCTGGAATCGATACAAAACTTTTGAGCCCAAACAGAAGTTAGCCAGACCCAAGGGCTCCGAGAGAGAAAAAATGGTTTTCAGGTTTGGCTCCAAAACCAAAATTTTCAACCATCCATAACTTGTAAAAATACCCATTTTTATGAAAAAAGTTTCAAACAAAAGTTGTTTGAAATGCTTTAAACTTTTAGAAACTGCTAAAAAATAGTTCATCCAGCACGGTTCACTGTTGATGGGTCTGGGCGCCATTATTCGTCAGGCCGCCCATTAAAAACATATTCAGCGTTTCTGACAAAAAAAAACCAGGAGCGTAGCTGGATCAAAAAGGTAAAATCCGGCAAAAATCCGTTGATATCAAAAAAATTCCATTGAGCCCCCAGAAATCCACTGTTTGTCAGTCAATATAAAACCATGAGCGACATTTTTTCTTGAATTTGACTGGGGATCAATGTCACTAAGGTTGGTATGCTATTTTCGTATAAGTAGAGCATTTCCCAAGTCCCCGGCGGCTCAAAAACTCAAAATTCACTAAAATACTTAAATTTGGAGCCCAGACAACTTCGCTTGACGCACTTCTTTATCCAAGAAGCGACTGTCACCCAAATTGTTGGTTTTGTTGATGTTTTTGAAGGTCCACAACGGTTGAAGACAACGCTGAAGCAACCTTCCACGAGAATTGTGCTGGAAATTTGAATTTTCAACACAACTCTTGAAATTTGGGGCCAGGCCTTAGGTCTGGCGAACTTCTGTTTGGGCTCAAAAGTTTTGTGTCGGATCCAGCTATGCTCCTGATTTTTTTGGTCAGGAACGCTGCATATGTATTTTTTTGGCGACTTGACGAATAATGGCGCCCAGACTTGTCAACAGTGAACCACGTCGGATGAAATTTTTTAGCAGTTTCCAAAAGTTTAAAGCATTACAAACAACTTTTGTTTGAAACTTTTTTCATAAAAATGGGTATTTTTACAAGTTATGGATGGTTGAAAATTTTTGGTTTTGGAGCCAAACCTGAAAACCATTTTTTTTCTCTCGGAGCCCTTAGGTCTGGCTAACTTCTGTTTGGGCTCAAAAGTTTTGTATCGATTCCAGCTATGCTCCTGATTTTTTTGGTCAGGAAAGCTGATAATGTTTTTTTTTTGGCGGCCTGACGACTAATGGCGCCAAGACTCGTCAATAGTGAACCATGTCGGATGAACATTTTTTAGCAGTTTCCAAAAGTTTAAAGAATTGCAAACAACTTTTGTTTAAAACTTTTTTCATAAAAATGGGTATTTTTACAAGTTATGGATGGTTGAAAATTTTTGGCTTTGGAGCCGAACCTGAAAATTTCAATTTTCAATTGTCCATAACTTGAGTTCTATTCCACTTGGAGCTCTAAAAATTTAGGGGTAGTTTCGGGGGCCCAAAAGAACCGTTTTAGTTGATTTTGGGCCAAATCTAAAAAAAAATCTAAATTCGGCGTGGAACGTACCATCTATATATGTTAAACAGGGTTGGTGGCAAACTGCACCCTTGTATTGCACGCCTGCTTCTGTTGATGGTTATTAGCTGTATAACCTCGTCGATCGATAATTTTCCAAAGAGAGGTTCTATTTACCAGATCGAAGGCTTTTTCATAGTAAATATGAGCACTATGAGCTTCTAGGTTATATTCCCTTCATTTCTGTATTAATATTATATAATTTATATTAATATTGATATCTATATGCTATCAATTAATAGTTCATATTTAATTCAATCAATATTTAAGTCGATTAAAATAAAATTTATCTACGACTGTGTCAGAGTCAAATTTAATGTCTCAATTTGATTCAATTTTTGTAATTTTTAACATCTGATCTGATCTGGTGGAAACATCTGGATTCCACCTCAACCCACACCTGACTTGCAGAGCAATGATTTTGATCTAAACTTCAATCTGATTTGTTTCTGTTTTAAAATTATCGTATCGATTTTTCCACAATTCTAATCCGATTAGGTTCTATTCCGGTGCAATTTCATTTTAGTTATATCATCGTCCAACACTTTCCTGTGGCCGTACGAGCGACGTTTAATTACGATTATTGCTGCGAATAAATCAGTCGAGATATGAAGTAATTAGCGAAAAGTGAACGTACGTGTACGTACGTAACAAAGAAGAAATCATTAAGGAAAGATGATACCGCGTTCCATTGTTGAAAACAACAATGTTCCCTAACTTTTTATTGCTTGATGAGAAATTCGTGTTTCCTCAGACGTCTACTTATCTTCGCGTTTACATCGGAAACGAGGAAAAAATAGAAATGAGGCGAGAGAAGAAGTAGCATTTGTTAATGCGAAAGTAAAAGTTGTGTTGGAAAAAAGACAAAAATATCATACGTATATTTCAAACTAAAAATTTTTATGTAAATATACATACGTGCATAGATCTTAACTGAATTTCATAAAAGAGTTGATTCTTGCTGCATGTGGATTGTTGTTGAAGTAAATTTTTATTATCTGCAGCTGATAATTGTTTAAAGATAGTCACATAATTAAATTAAAAATAACTACATGATATCTGCATGATATTATTACTTCTTGTTATTGTTTTTGCAAAACCATTACAAATCATAACGGACCCGACATAGGTGCATTAAGTACTGATCTTTTTCTCTAATAACAAGTTGTGTATTTGATTGAGCAGGTTCAAATGTTAAGTACGATACATACGAATGATTTTGTTTGTGTTGTGTTATTAACAACAACTTTTAGTTTTTATTTGTGTTTGTACCAGCCACGTTAATCGTCGCATTGTTTATATATAATGAATATAAAAATAAACTTTCTTCATTGTCATGGTAATCAACAAACGTTAATTGTATTCATTATCGCTCCTCGTTTCTGATTTCACCAAATCTACGTTTTTTGATGTTAATTCCAAAATTTATATGATTAAAACTGAATCGATAGTAAACTGCTTGAAAGCACATACATATGTAAAAGTTTATAGTTTCCACACTTAACATCCGTAACGGTATTCATGAGTTCGATGAAGAAATGTGCTTTTTAATTAGAATGCAGTTTCAAAACTCTGATTTGCATCATTTTCGGAACAAGACAAGGAGTATACGTAGGAATGTTGATGGTGATTAAATAAATTGTGATCGTGATAAATTAAACCATAATTAAGTAACTATAAGGAATTAGATAATGAATCGAATTCAAAAAGACAATTGAATCAAAGTTAGACTTGAAATTGAAGTTAAATGAAAAGGAAACAAATTGGCGATGGGTCACTTTCTCATATTTTAATTAAGTAATTAAGTAAGTTCGAAAGTTGATACCAACTTAACATGAATTACTATATAAGATATAAAAATAAGGGGCGCCGGTGGTCGTGTGGTTTAGGCGCTGGCTTTGAGTCAGGCGATCACTGTCGTCGTGGGTTCGAATCCCACGTAATCCATGGATGTTGTGATTGTTGCGGGAAGTGTGTAAAATGTATCCAAAATTCCCGTTCCTATTCACGCCGGTAACCAAGCCGGATAGGATCGGATATCCTGTAGGAGAGGGCGGGGGACTAGGATACACACACCCTGAGTCGGTAGAGCACGGAGTGGATCAACTGGGGTGAGAGCCTTAAGGGGGTACAACCGTGCTCGAGGACCGTGGTTCGGAGCCCACGTTAAACTGTAGGTCCCGTCCAAATTGGCCACAGCAGCGAAAAAGAGACGTTAACTTAAAAAGACAAGACAAGACAAGATATAAATTTATAAATATTCGTCTAGGGGTTTGTAGTGCATATTATTATTATTATTTTCAATGTTAAAGTTAATATGTATAGCTAAGAAGTTTCAAAGGAGTTAATAATGGCGTTTCAGAAAACGGTAATAAAGTGATTAGGCCAAAAGTGTTATTAAAGTTTGTTGTAGATGTTCGGCAGGAGAAAACAAATTCAAAGTAAATAGACACTTGGAGCGCATTTCGAAAAATTTTAGAACAACCAATGAACGATAGGCGTAAAGTGCCTTTCACAGAACATTTTGCCAAAAAGCTTATGAAACTTTATTATACATATTCGATAGTAGAACAAATATTCAATCGTAAAAAAATTCTTTGAACGGGGATTCGGGGAAAATTTTCAAAAACCGAAAATCGACAAATGTAAAGTACCTACCATTCAGAGTCGACTTAGCCAAAAATGATATCAAACTTTAGTATACTTATTCGGTAGTAGAATAAATAGTTAAAGTTTAAAAAAATATTGGATTGTATTTTGAGAAGATTTCCAAAACCGAAAAGTAACAAGTGTAAAGTGCCGTTTAGAGATTTAGCCAAAATTTAAAAAAAAATATTTTTTTCCATCAAATTTCGAGAAACTTTCGAAAAACCGAAAAATGACGAAAAATCCCATCCGATTTTAATAAAGAGCTTGTTGCTAGGTTTTAATAAAATAATGAGTCTAAATACAAAGTTTGAACTTTGATTTTTGATTTCTGATGAAAATATACCACTGCCACACACAGACATTTGAACTTTGATTTTTGATTTCTGATGAAAATATACCACTGCCACACACAGACATTTTTCCAAAAACATGTTTTTTACTTGAACTCTGGGAACCTTAAGACGTCAAAAAATACCTAAATTCGACAAAAGGAGTATGATTAATCACAATTAAATAGATTTGACTTGAAATTAAAATTGACTTGAATCGTAAATTAAGCTATGATTTTTGTAAAAGCATTATGAATGATCGAAATATGACGTCATGTTAAAAAAAATCGTGATGTGTTCATCAGAGTACTTTCTCATATATATAGGGTGTTTCAATAGGCATTTGCCAGATCCAAACCAGAAATAGATACGGTTAATTTAAGCAACAAACCGAAAAACGACAAGTACCTATAAAGTACTCCTCACGGTAGATTTAGCCAAAAACGTTACAAAACTTTTTTATATATTATATCTAATGTAGAATAGGTACTCAAAATTTTATAAAAATTCTTGGAGCAAATTTCGGGAAAAATTCGAAAAGTTGAAGAATGATGCAAAGTGTCTTTCACAGAAGATTTTGCAAAAAATGATAGAAAAGTTTATTTTATACTAATTCAATGGTAAAATATATATTCTAAATTTGAAATAAATTCTTGTAGCAAATTTTGAGAAAAGTTCAAAAACCGAAAAACCACAAGTATAAAGTGCTTTTCACAGAAGATTTAGCCCAAAACGTTACAAACCTATTTATACATATTTAATAGCACAATAAATTTTCAAACTTTAAAAAGAATTCTTGGAACGACTTCCGAGAATAATACAAAAAACCAAAAATTGACAAGTATAAATTGCCCTTCACAGAAGATTTAGCCAAAATCGTTAGAAAACTTTCTTATGCCTATTTAATCGTACAATAAATATTCAAAGTTTCAAAAAAATTCTTTGCAGCGAATTTTGAGAAACATTCAAAAAACCAAAAAATGACAACAGTAAACTACCCTTTTATCCTGGCCGATTTTAATGAAAAGCTTATTTTCACGTCCTGGTATGGTACAAAGTCTAAATACGAAGTTTTGACCGTTTGTGTTTTTTTTGTTTTTGAGAAAATCCTACCACAGTCATACATACATACATAGAGACGGTTTTCATGTTTTTTGGACTCAGGGGACCTCAAAACATTCAGAAATGCTAATAACTCAATTTCGAAAAATCGACCCGATTACAATACTCACTCATATATGAGAAAGTAAAAACGGTGGAATATGTACTGTAAAATAAACTGTTAAATAATTACGATGAAGTAACAAAAGTAAGAGAGAATTGATTACGTACCTACTATCATTATTTACGAAACTAATCTTGGGATATAAACCCACATTACAATTTTGGCCCATAATAGCCCAGTCTGTGTAGATTTTTCACGACATTAATTCAGTACCGGACGGGAGTGGTCAAATGTTGTAGGCTCTGATTAGGTGATCATGCCTATATAGTTTTAAACATTCAAAAAGTGTGCATTAACAAATGGGAGGGGTCCAAAGTTAGCAAAAACAAGTTTTTTGATTCTACAAGCCAAAGGATACATTTTGTGGAGAAAAGTTTCAAATATAAGTTGTAGAGAATTGAAAAACCTATAATTTGAGCTATAGCACGATCAATTTTGTTAAACATTTATTGCAAAAATGTCAAAAAACCACTGAAAATGGTCATTTTTTGAATATTGATTATTTACTGCAAAAATGATATGATTTACGTTTTTATTGCTCTAAAAGATAGCTTTTAAAGTTCCAAATCTAAACAACTTTTATAAAAGTTAATTGGTGAATTTGTTGCTGAGATATTGCTATTTGTTTATCCCAAGACGCATAATGTTCATTGCTGTTACGTCTTTTTAGATAAACATTTGGAGATGTACAAAGGCTTATTCTCTTCATAAACACCCTTATTTTCATATGCCGTTAAGAAAATATGATAAAAACAATTCTCAACCCCTTATTTATCGCTTTAAAAAAGGGGGTAATTTTTTTTATAAATAAATAGAGCTGTAGCCATTTTCATAACTTGTAGAAATTTCTGACTTACAAATTCGGATAGCTGGATTCAAAACTGAGAACTGAAAAAAAATAACATCTTTTTTCGACCATTAGGAGTCGAGATAGGAATTTTTTTTGAGACTGAGATACGGATATTTTGTCCGCGCTCTGCGGATTTAAACGCTTCAATTCGGTTCTCTCAGCGCGAGCGGATACCATTGCCATCCCCACCACACGCCTTCTCGCGTAGCTCCGAGAGTACCTATACATCTTTATTCTGCATATACTGCATAATACAGCTTTTTTAACAATAACAATCGGTTTTTTTCTTTTATAATAAACATTTATAAAAACATGAATTTTTAGCTATCGAATAGGGCAAAATTCATTTCTTAATTGTTACAAATAAAAGGACTGCGAATTTTTTAAAAAAAAATCATATCTCTGCTACTAATGGTCGAAAAAAGTTGTTGTTTTCGTTCAATTCTCCGTTTTGAATCCAGCTATCCGAATTTGTAAGTCAGAAATTTGTGCAAGTTATGAAAATGGCTCCAGGTCTATTTATTTATAAAAAAAAATCACCCCATTCTTTAAAGCGATAAATAAGGGGTTGAAAATTGTTTTTATCATATTTTCTTAACGTGATATGAAAACATGGTTATTTATGAAGAGAATAAGCCTTTGTGCACCTCGAAATGTTTATCCAAAAAGACGTAACAGCAATGAACATTATGCGTCTTGGGACAAACAAATAGCAATATCTCAGCAACAAATTAACCAATTGACTTTTATTAAAGTTGTTTAGATTTGGAACTTTAAAAGCTATCTTTTAGAGCAGTAAAAACGTAAATCATATCATTTTTGCAGTAAATAATCAATATTCAAAAAATGACCATTTTCAGTGGTTTTTTGACATTTTTGCAATAAATGTTTAACAAAATTAATCGTGCTATAGCTCAAATTATAGGTTTTTCAATTCTATACAACTTATATTTGAAACTTTTCTCCACAAAATGCATACTTTGGCTTGTAGAATCAAAAAACTTGTTTTTGCTAACTTTGGACCCCTCCCATTTGTTAATGCACACTTTTTGAATGTTTAAAACTATATAGGCATGATCATCTAATCAGAGCCTACAACATTTGACCACTCCCATCCGGTACTGAATTAATGTCGTAAAACGTCAAAAAATGACTACACAGACTGGGCTATAAGACTAACCTTCTTATGGTATACGGCACTTCGTCTATGATTTTTGTCTTAGACAATCATATGGTCAAATTTGTCGTTTTGAGGAAAGTGTAAATTCCTTGATAGTTTTAAGGATTCCTTTTTACCCATCCTTTCTTAAGTTTCTTGTAGTTCTGTAGTTAAAATTGCTCAGCCATATCTATGTAGTGAGAAAATACCAGAAAACCACATTTTTCCTATAGGAAAACTCTATATTAACTTAGATTTTTATCGTCACAATCTACACCTTTCATTTTAAGGCTTTATTAGTCTTGGTTGACCTACAAGATACTTTTTTCTGGCTGAGAAAATGTTTCACTATATTTAAAGAAAAAACTGACAGGGCATTGGAAGCTACACCTACTGCGCTATTGTCATTCCATTTAATAATGATTATCATCATCAGCCAAAATATATTTAAAATATCCACTTTTCTTTTTCTTTAGCGCAGTTGCGTTGGAAAAGGATGACATTGGATTGTGGTTTTCTCTAATTGTGCCAGTTGCTTTTATATCTCCCAATTTTAACTCTTTGGAGAGAAAGAGCGAAGAGAAAGATTCGGAATCCTTTGTTCACATCTGCATATTGTAGAACTACAGATGCATCAAGTCCCATGTGCTTGTTTTTGTGTAGATAATGTGGTTGATGAGCCTTGGTAGGTACCAAAATAAACAATATAGCTTAGTTGTAAAGCACCAGTGCAAAACTTTTCCTTCCCATTGGCTTTCCTCCAATAATTTTTTTTTTGTTGTGACGCTTAAAACAGTGAATTATAAATTCACCCACGTTGTGTTTCTCCTCAGCTGGAGCGAACTCAACAAATTTTCTACTGAGGGTATCTACTGGACAAGGATTTCAAATTCAAATATTTATCTGAATTGTTCAGCTTATATTAACATTGCAATGTATATTTGTATACTGAAATCTGTCACGAGACATCACAGCGTCACATACGAGCTTATTATTAATACCATCTCTGTCTTACCAAAACATCTTCTTTTTCAAAGAAGTACATATCCACCCAGAAGAAGTATTACAATGATACAGCGTAGCCCATTTACAGTAATGTCTCTCACCCGATTTTGCTGCTGAGCATACCGATTCGTAAAAAGAAGAATCTGAGTTATCACTTCCTTACCCAAAATCATCTGAAACATAGATCAGTCGAATAGTTTAGCTAAACATTGACTTGGCTAAATTAGCTAGTTGATAGCAGTCTCCAGTCATCAGTGTGACAATTTGAGAATCTTTCCTGTGCCAAATCTGATGAAAATTAATCTCTAGGAAATTATAAAAGTAACTAATGTATCATTTGAACAATTTTGACGATATATTTGCTAATTGAAAGTAGCCACGATCACTTAAGTAGTATTGGATCGACTAAATTTGCCGATGGAAAATCGCTTCCAGGCAGTCGTTGACATACAACGTTGTCTTGACTAAATTAGGTAATTGAACATGAATATTCAC
Source organism: Cryptocephalus moraei (assembly GCA_946251905.1). Taxonomy (NCBI): domain Eukaryota; kingdom Metazoa; phylum Arthropoda; class Insecta; order Coleoptera; family Chrysomelidae; genus Cryptocephalus; species Cryptocephalus moraei. The sequence goes on along the minus strand of OX276458.1, from coordinate 29,078,099 downwards.
GTAATTTGACGTAGTCAAAGTGTTTGACAAGTTTTGGTTTTCATTCAACGAAGGTTCATATTAATGTTTCGTCTTCACTGTTCCAGTACTCTTTTACTTTCTCTTTTTCTTTCTCTTTCTGCTTCAATTTCAGCTCAGAGTTGCCCATCCGACAAATTGTTTGGTTCGACAACATTTTTATCCTTTCAGTCTTCGTCAGTATCATAAACTTCATTGGCATTTTCACATAGAAAACGTGTTCTGGACTCTGGATCCTATTTGTTCTGGAATCTGAACAATATCGTAATTTTCTAACTCTTTCAACAGTTATAGAAATGTTAGCGGCTTTTCGAAAAAAAAACTGAAACAGAAACAGTACTGTGGATAATAGTGAATAATCCTACCACGCTTTTAAAAGGGAAACAGTTCACATACTTCGCCCAATTAGTATATAAATGTAATCTCATGATAGTTCAGAAGTTCATTGATCCTTAGTCTACTTAAATATTACATTATACAATCGCAAGTATCAATAGCAATTAAATGAACCTATTTCCAGTTATTCATTGTAATAAGCTTTCAGTACAAAACAAACAAACTTGAATTATGCACAACAATCGAATAAAAATAATGAACACGTGTTTCATACTACTTCTTAATACATCAGAGTGGTAATTTCTGGTGGTTCCACTATCACTACGGTAAACTCGATTGAGATAATTAAATTCACACAGTTCCTTTAAAAGAACGGTAGAGTTAAATGAGTTTAAGGTGTTACTAGAGCTAGAAAAATAAAACAGAGAACACCTAAAATAAATATAGAATCAATGAACGATGAAAATGAAGGGTATAAAAGACAACTTAACGAAAAATTCTCTAAAAGTCCAGGACAACCAAATGAAACTATAAACGAAGTTAACAAGAAGAGTAACAAAAGCAACAAGAGAAGCTGCAGAACTCACAGCCAAACCTTCGAAAAAACCTGATAATAAATTGACCGACGAAACTAAAACACTATTAGAAAAAAGACGAGAACTTATAAGAAGTGGAACGAGAAACACAATGGAATATGTAGAAACCAATAAAACAGCAAGAAAAATGGCAAAGCAGGACATCCTGAGCCATAACACAAAACAGGTACAATCCTTGCTAGAAAATTGTTTATCAGAATAATTACAAACAGGTTAGAGCGAAAACTTGAAATATGCCAACCAAGAGAACAGGCTGGATTTAGAAGTCACTACAGCACTACCGAACACCTCCATACAGTAAAACAACTTATAGAGAAGGCATCAGAATATAATATACCTATATGGATGGCCTTCGTAGACTTCAGAAAGGCCTTCGACACTATAGAAACCTGGGCAATAATAAAATCTATGAGAAATGCCAGAGTGGATTAAAGATACATCAACCTAATAGAAAATATATATACAAAACTTCTACATTGACTATCAAGATTCACGCACAGACCAATAAAATAGAATCCAAAAGAGGCGTCAGACAGGGAGATGTAATTTCGCCAAAATTGTTTACTCTGGTTTTGGAGGATGTCTTCAAGAAAGTCAATTGGAGGGAAAAGGGAATAAACATCCATGGAGAATACCTGAGCAATTTAAGGTTTGCTGATGATGTCGTCCTGTTTGGAAGAGATAAGCAAGGACTAACTAAGATGTTGGAAGAACTACATGTAGAAGCTGCCAAAATTGGACTACATATGAATAATACAAAAACACAATTCATGACAAACGTTCCTGATGCAGACCAAACCATTACGTTTCATGGACAAACTATAAACCAAACACAATCATACATATATCTTGGAAAATCAGTGACACTAAGCAAACAAAACCAAGAAATTGAGATCGATAGGAGAGTCAGATTGAGATGGGCTGCCTATGGTAAATTAAAATACGCTTTCAACATGAAAATCCCCATGGCATTAAAAACAAATCTACAACGAATTCATTCTCCCAGTCACTACATACGGATCCGAGACCTGGGTCCTGACTAAAATGATTATTCACAAACTAAGAATACATCAGAGGGCCATAGAGAGAAGGATACTGGGAATATCACTGAGAGACCACAAAACAAACCAGTGGATACGAGAAAGGACAAAAGTAACCGACATCATACAGAGAATCAGTTCCTTAAAGTGGCAATGAGCAGGACATGTTGCAAGACACAGAGAGAATTGGAGTGGACACATCACTAGATGGAGACCTTGAGGAGAACGAAGAAGTATTGGCAAACCACATCAGAGATGGTACGATGATCTGAAAAAATTCGCTGGACTGAACAGGTACCAGAGAGCAGAAAATAGAAGTGTATGGTCAAACATGAGAGAGGCCTATATCCAATGGATGGAAGATGGCTGAAAAAAGAAGAAGAAGAAGAAGAAAGGAAGGTGTTACTATTGGCGGTGAAACATTTTCAAAAATGAATTACATTGGACCACAAAATCACTTTGCCAGAACACTGACGCAAACCGTTGGAGTTCTGAACTTGCATCAGTCTCCCATTTTTCTTCAACACATCCGAAAATATATCCGTTTGTGAAAATATATCCAATACTTGGAATAGTTTCCTATTAGTAGAGGATTAATGGGATTTTGAACTCAGGATGTTTACAATTCAAATGTATAATTTGGGGATTTATAGTGATATACTTTCTATTAGCTTTGGACCTATTTTCTCGATTGTGAATACATATCGAATCCCTTAAGACATTTCCCACGAACTTTACTTTAATCCCATTTTGTCCATATTAATAATACACTTATATTCTTATTGATAACGTTCTAGCCTGCAGTAATGACATCTTCAAAGCAGTATTATTTAATCTCATTATTTATATCTAAAGTTATTCAAACAAAAATTTGATGAAAAAACATTGACAGTTTTTAATTTCTCAGGTTTTCCCCATGGCGCCCAGTTCGCTTTTACGATTTGTCTTCTCCTACATCACTTGTACCAACATAGCAATGGCGGCGCTTTCTACAAGCCTACGACATCCACCGAGTGTATCCAATAGGGTCTCAAAAATCGATTTCGCTTGCGATTCTCGAACCTTCAACGTAACGCTCACTATGGAGTCTCCATTCAAAGGTGCCGTCTTCGCCAAGGACTTCGTCAAGGAGTGCAAGGCTTACGGTAAGACAAGCGGAATAGGTGTGTAGCAATTGTCGTGACAGGTTTGTTGCTCTAGGGATATCTAACCAGGTAAAACTCGTCATGCCGACCTCGGGATGCGGCGTCCGTCTCAGCACTTATCCAGATACCTCGGGAAAAGTCGGCATGACTTACTCGGTAAACCTCGTGGTTCAACAGGACAGATTCCTGAGGCAGATAGTCGACCAGGAGAAGAACGTAAGGTGCTCGTTGAACGAGGACGCTTTCCTGGTGAGGAGCGAGGCCATAGCCGGCAGTTTCCAGGACGGGAAAGTGAATCACAGGTAGAGAAAAAAATTCCTTAAAATAAATTTAAAACCGATTACTCGGATATGAACTCGGAAGTTTCTTTACATATCCGAGAAAAGAACGTATTGGGATCTTATCTGGTTTCCTTCAGGTAGAAGTGTCTCATGATGGGTTGTATCAAGCAGAAACATGCCCCGTTTCAATAACAATAGACACACAAAGTGCCCTTCCTTTCATTTGATATGAGGATGCTGGGAAAATTCAAACTTCATCACCACCCTTTCGTGCTTCCTATTTGAGCACAATTACTGAAAACTCAATCAGCTCTTTATACCTTTTGTCGACTCACTCTTGTGGTTCCTCTCGTAATCTAGTTTTGTTTTAGGGTGGGCCGAATGAAAGACGCCGGCTGGTCGAAAGAACTGGAGGGTAAGCAGTTCGAGGAGGAACTGAAAGAGGCACTCGCAGCCTCGAAGGCTTGGATGGAAATCGCGCCTGAACGGAACAGGGACAACACGGGAAGACTGCAAGTGGGAGAGACGGCGATATTAAGGGTCAAAACTACGTTACCAGGTAAAATGAAAGTGCGTGTTTGATGGAGCCGAGAAAAGCAATGCCTAGTAATGTCTTACAAACTTACAAACACTCTGTTATATCCCCTGTTAGAGTTTCTAAGAATGTTATCATTTTAGCTGGCATCGGCTGGAAAGTGGTTAATTGCACCGCCCACGACGGCTTAGGAGATTCCTCGCAGAAGCTCCTGGACGAATTCGGATGCTCCGTAGACGAATTATTGGTACCCCATCCCATCTACGGTCCGATAAGGGTTATCTCTCTGATGAGACACCAAGAGGCTGTTAGCAGGTTTCCCGCTTTCAAATTCCCGGATAGGGATAGACTGCATTTCACCTGCGAACTGGAGTTTTGCAAGGGACCGTGCCAGAAGGTAATGATTCAGAAGAAGAAGGTTTGTGTTTAGAAGAAGGTCTGTGTTCTTAAAAGCGTGATTTCCATAGAAAAACGAATATCTTAAGTGGACTATTTCTAAATTATGTAATGGCTTAGTAAGGTCTTATTGTAGGTCAAACTTCGCTATTATTGCATGTTAGCTACAATGTTCGAAGTAGGAAGTCCTGGGTACTCAGTGAACGCTCATTGAAAAACTACTGGACAGCTTATCGAGGTCTATCTGATTTCAAATGTCCAGCCGGCTGCCATTAAAATAAAATCACAATATCTATTGACTGTAAATCTTAAGTGCGTTAGACTTGTCCATCCCAAGTTCAAAGTAGAAAGTCCTACAAATTCAGTTGACTGTCAGTCTTAGTCGACTAACCCCATCCAGTTGATTTTCAGCCAAAGTAGACTGGCCTTATTTACCGCACTTTCAAGAATGATGCAGCCAAGAAGTACCAAATCACAACTGCTGCATCAATTTGATGTCGTTTGTAACATCGTTTGTAATATTAAATTCCTGGACATTCAGTGGATGTCAATACAACATGCACTGAACAATTTATCGGCGTCTATTAAAAATCCATTGAACCAATTATCGATATCAATTTGACTTCAAATATCTATCCAGCAGTAGTTTAAGTACAATCACAACATCCATTGAATATCCATGTCATGTGCACTGGACTTATTCGTCCAATGTCCAAAGCAGGAAGTCCTTCGAATCCAATTGACTTTCAACCAAAGTCTAGCAGTTTCTTTCAGTGGATGTCCATTCAAAACCCACTCATTGACATCTGTTGGACTTACATTCGACACCCAGCTGTCGTCCCAGACGTCCAACGGACCTTACCTTTGGGTTTAAAACGATTTAAGATTGAATGAATATCCTTCGGAAGTAATTAACAGCTTATAAAGTAATCATGTGAAAATAGGCAATTAACATAATTACCTACCACATTACCTAAATAATATTACGTAATAATTAAACTTGTAGTAATCCTAATATGTACGTTCGGGATGCGTCACAACAATTGAATAAATAATAATGATTAATAATACAAAATAAATAATTGAAATGTGTGAGGTGTCCAATAGATCTTAAAACTACATTTCACAACGGAAGTGGGATGTTTCTATTAATCTCGGCATAATTACATTTTAAGAATCAATAAAACTTAAATAGACTGCCAGTAGAATGAATTCATAATGAATATGTACTTCATGACAGGTATTTAATGCACCTAACTTGGAATATACTATATTAAGCCACATTATCCCCTTTATAAGTGAACATTTATTATAGGCTCATATTTTATTGATAATTTATTACGCAAACCACGATTTTTATTGCTCCAACCCTTAGCGAGAAATAGGGTATAATCTAACTTAAGACTTAAGCCACATCATCCACACCTGTATTTCCGAAACCATAGGAGATATATACATAAATCAAGCGGCATATTTTACTGCTAATTTATTGCTGACGATAGGGACTAGTAGTGTAATCCCAGAAACATCCCTTCAGCCCTTAGTATTAAACTAATCTTCGAAATATCAGTAAAATTGTTAAATAATTATGTTCCTTAAATACAGCCTGGGTTCTTTATTACTATTTAATTTCTGAACTTCCAAGCAAAGTATTGTAACGTTTATTTTCTAATTTATTTACATTAATTGTACACTAATTCATTTAACACACTTTGCTACTTGTACATTAGACTAGACACTACTTAATTTATTTGCACTGCTCCGCTTTCGGATCGTATGTCGCGTTCACGTCTGCTTCTCTACTTCTAATCATCTCCTCGATCACAAGCCCGCTTATATATACACCTTGATTCTGATCTGGAACCTTCTCGTATATTCTCCATAGTTCCGGAAGGAACCCGATTGTTCTTTTAATAATGTTTACGTAGGAAATGTTCAGAATGTCTTAAATTACTTTCCGTAAACAACAGTCCGGGAGAATTCATGGAGCTGTCTTTTAAGCGTCGTGGTAATTCCTTTGAAGTAGCCGCTTCGCTCGGATCGAGTAAACATGTCTCGCGTTGTTTACTTCCCGCATTACAGTATGATTTTATTGCTCTACCCCTTAGAGAGAAAAAGGGGTTAATCTGACTTAAAACTTAACTCACATCATCCACACCTGTATCTCCAGTACCGCAGGAGATATACATAAACCAAGTGGCATATTTTATATATAATTTGTATTTTAGAGTATATTTAGAATATTATTAGATATTTTGATGCAAGGAAGACTTATCGTGACTCATAACTCATAAGTCTTTAGACCGACTTAGACCGTAAATCAAATGGAGCTACATTTAACTCGACTAAACGAAAACATGATGCCTGTAAAACAGAAGTCACATAAATGACACCTTCAAATGTTGTTAAATAACAAACTTCAAACTAGCGTGTAGTATCTGAACATTGCAAATGTGTTGCAGTACTCTCCATTTAAATATTAATAAGCTCTATTTTTTCAGACCAATTGTACTGGTTCCAGCAGTCCAGATACAAGAAAAGGCAAAAGTATTACATCAGTAGACGACACAGAGATCTTGGATCGTATTGAGATTTACAACAGCGTGGAAGTCCTCTCTCCAGAGATCGAAGATGTGAAGAAGAGCGACATAGTTGCGAATAAGGGTAAGATCGCGAAACTATTGTACATAGTCTGTTTCTCGTTTATTTTTGTACATAAACTTTATTACCTCGATGCACCGTTTCTTTTTATTTTCCCACCTGCACATTGTTTTCCTTCTTTGAATACTTTCATATTTAGTTGGTATTAAAAATACAAACGAAAGGTAAGGACGCTTTAACGATGGTAAATCGCTAAAACCGTGAAGTTAGTTGATGAAGAGAGCTGACGTAAGCGAATATGTCATACTCAGTGAAGTATATGAACGAAGTTTGGAGAATATTATCAGAATAATTCCAGAAATTTCAAGAATTGGAATCTAACTTATAAAACTTTTAATTTGTAAAAGGTGTGAGTTTGTAGAATGTTAGGGACGAAATTTAAATTTCATGTTTTTAAGTTTACATCATTATAACATTAGGGTGTCCTTTGTGAAGTTCCAAAAATGATAATTGGCCTGTAATGAGTAAATAAAACTCTCGCTTTAGTAAACCTATTGCAATATCTTGCAAACCGAAAAAAACATGAGATACAGTATGTAGGTGCCGTTAAAAGTGCTTGGAATTACATGCATACATGTAATAATATGTGTTCATATTGGAAACTAAAGAAATTATAATGGATTGAATATGGAAGAATAAAATTTAAAATTACGTGACATGTTGCTACTTGTAGTTAAAAAAGTAGAAGTAAAATTCTAAAAGCGGTACAAAGTACAAAGGACGCCAATCGCCAATTGAAATATTCTGTAATTCAAGCTAAATGCCAATATTATAATATAAATTATAATATTACATTATAAAAGGCTGTGTTTCCCGAAAAATATTACAAAACTGGGAATGATTTTAATCGACTATGAGTATCCCAAGTACGAATTATATGAAATTGCGATAATTGCTGAGGTTAACATTACTTTTGGGAGCCGAAAACCATGAAATTTTTGGACATTTTTAGTCTTTCGCGTATAACTCGAAAACTAAGCAACCTACAGAAAATTGGTTTGTTTTCAGAATTAAAGAGTACAAGATTTCACATCCAATGAGATCCTTAGAGATCAAACTAGGTTAAACACTGTAAACACAGGCTCATTCCCGTTCCCTGATGAAGATGACAAATTAGAAATCGCTTTTTCGTCTTTTTCCTTCCCCAGGTCATCTTCTTCAAAGCGCAGAACATCAAAGCAAAGAAAATGATTGCAATAGGGTTTGTTGGGCAAATAGGGTGCTAGGGTTGCAAGGGTTGCAATTGGGCAATGCTGTTTTCGAAATTTATTAATTCTGATTTGATGGCATGATTTCATTTTAAGGAATGAACGCTATGTATTCATTATTACTAAAGAGCGGATAGTTAGGCAAATGTTTTTTGCCTGTCGTTTTGCCTTTTTAGTGTGTTTTTGAAATTTGTTCCTTTTCCAAAAATCAAATGCGTTTTTCAAAAATTATGTCCCCTTTTCTGCAATATTTCATAGTTTGAAATCTCTTAATCATTAACTATGTTAATCCTTTCAACAAATGGTTTCATAATATGTTCGTTAAGGGCATCCGGCTGATCCTATAATAATTACCTAGAATTACTTATCGTTTAGAATTGGGAATTCCAGAGAATATTGAGGAGGGTGACTGCATAACCTATAAAAATTACTGTGTTTCTTAGAATGAATGGGAAAGACAGTAGGTAAATGTTTTGTGGAGTGTTTTAATAATGACCATTTGATGATTTGAAATCCTTGTGAGCGTTTGGTTTCGATAGATCAGAAAACTTATACGATGCCACCGGTAAAGTGCTCCCAGGTGGAAAAAATGTTCGACAAAAATTCAATTGTGTATTTTATCAGATAAAAGACAAAACCTCTTGCCTGAAAATATTGAAAAACATTTAATAATATCCCGGGAAACCAATAAAGTTTCATATACTTAAATTCAATTTTATATTATGTAATTTGAACCTACATATAATTAAAATACATAAATTTCAGTAAATTAACTTTAATCAATTAAATGTATAAATTTGTAAACTACAGTATGCCTTTTTCCTCATTCCATAATATTCATATTACTATTATATACGTTTTTTTTTTAAATTTAGAATCTTTTGTGAGAAAAATAGGATATGTTCAAAATTTTTTTGTCATTTAAGTTGCCTTTTCTTGTTATTTGAATTGCCTTTTTTGCAAATTAATTGTGCCTCTTTTATTAAATTTTATGCCTTTTCCTTTATTTTTCAATGCCCTAACTATCCGCTCTTTAATTATTACGTACATTAGTAATGTTATAGTTAAATTGAATCTTATTTAATTTTATTGCAATACTATCTCTTAAATATTGAGTACTCATTAATCAAGCAACTTTTTTGTTATTAAAGTACTTTTGCTAAACCACTGAACTGAATTTTCAGTTTAAAGATCGTATTAGAAGTGAAATTTTGTGTTCCTTAATTTTGGAAAAAGTACAATTTTCTGTAAGATGCACCGTTTTCGAATTGTGATCTTACCGATAATAATAATCTAATAATAATAAAATGCCGCGCAATGCAAAATTATCTTAAACGATTTGAGACAAACCATAAATCCACATATTTTCAAATTTGTCAGTGTACCTAACACCCTTAAGCGCACCTCAAAACTACCATCAATAATTATAATATCAACTCTCATTTTAGATGCCCAAAGTGCATTAAACTTATTTTTACATTTTTAATATTTTTCAAGAAGCAAAAGTTTAATTTTTTCGGGTTATATTGGACGTTGTGTGTGGAGACATTGTTTTTCAACGGTATTCGGTGATTCTTCTAATAAAGTCTTCTGACCTGCACCACAACTTCTTTACTAACGTATCTTGATAACATACAGTTACAAGTGGAAGATTTCAAGTGTAACAAAAATTTAAAATTAAGATATTCATCGCTCCATTAAAGTGGCTTTCTGTGACACAAAAGTTGCATTTGATTAATTGGAGACTGCAGCAGACATTGATTAAAATTTTTTTTTTTTTAGAAATACTCTTACTAAGTGAGTAATTTTAGGCGCATTTTTGTTTAAAGGAAGTGTTAGGTATTTAAGGAGTTTACCCGGTTAAGATGGGTTAATATATAGTCTTTACGAAGCCAGTGTAACAACCAAGCTTATACGGGTATCGATCAATAACAACATATACGGCATGCTCGATACATGATACGTTATTTAGCGAACTCGTCCTGTAGAATCCTCCCACTCCAGTTCCACGCCGAGCAAGTCACACGCCTAAATATTGACAATAGTTTACTTTTCTCGCTTGTGCTGTAGTGGATTCATAAACGTTTTGGACGACTGGATCCTTCCTAGAACGTCTCGAACACGTGTCTTCAGTCTTTTACCAGTGTTGGCACGGTTTACATCACCGAGACAGGTTATAGAGGTATTTTGTTTGTTTTTAAGTTAATTTCATAATCATATAATTTGCCGTTCGTTTTTATATTTATAATAGTAATTAATTGTAACCGGAATGGCGTTTTGGAGATTGTGGGCGACAAAAACAGTGCGAGTTGATGTGGAAAACGTGACTACTCAACCCTCTTGCTCTTACTCGTCTCCTTCTTGGGAATTTGCAAATAAGGATCTACATCCTCAATTACAAACAGTCATTTTAAATATGTTTAAGCGCCTCCAACAAAGACACCCCGAACAATCGGTTCACTGCTTAATTTTAGAAATTTCAGAACTGACATTAATTCCATATTCTTCAATTTATAAAATAATTCAGCGAGGAATTGTAGATCATCATCAAAATAGATTAGGTAAACAAAAGAAGTTCAAAGCATTATGACAGTGCTAAAGACGTTATACGCAGAATCGTTTACGATTTTTATGCTAGAAACAAGGTGCCCACTTTACTATACATTTTTCAAAAATTACAGTCTTTTGAGGAATATAAATGTAAATCTTTAGACACTTTAAGGTCAATTCTGTTAAGTTGCGGATTTAAACAAAAAAATTAGATTCTCGAATGGTCATCATGGAGGCACCTCGTATTGTTACTTTGCGTCAGGATTATTTGAGACAAATTAAGTCATTTCGGGAATCAGGGAGCAACATTGTATATTTAGACGAAACATGGTTTGACACCCATGAAGTAATTCAACGTGGTTGGGTTGATGACAGCAACAACTGTAAATTAAATACACCCAGTTCTAGGGGAAATCGGGTGGTAATTTTACATGCAGGAAACGAAAACGGTTTTGTGCCTAATGCTTTGCTTCTTTCCGCCAAGAATATCGATAAGAGTTTCGCCGATTATCATCAGGATATGGATGCCGAATTGTTTGAAAAGTGGTTTAAAGATCGACTTCTGCCCAATATTCCTAATAATATAGTTATAGTTCTTGATAGCGCTTCATATCATTCTCGTCAAATTAATAAAATTCCTAATAGTAGTTCCAGGAAATCACTAATCATAGAATTTCTTCACAGCAAAAATATTCCTATAGCTTCAAACATCCGTACAAAAAAAAACAGCTTCTTGAAATTGTTAAATCGGGTACTTTCAAAAAGAAGTATGCGGTTGATGAGCTTGCTGAGGATAAAGGTCATTGTGTTCTTCGACTACCTCCCTACTACTGTATTTCTAATCCCATAGAATTAATTTGGGCTAACGTCAAGGATCGCTCGCGGAAAACAAACCACAGTCCTACTTTCACTAACATTGTTTTTGAGAACATTGAAACCGTCTTTAGGGATGATTCTTACAAACAAATTTGGCAAAATTGCGTTTCGCATGTAATTAAAAAAGAGGAAGAATATCACGTTTTACCACCTATAACCTATAACCACCTATTGAGTTTAAACTCAATTATTTTGCAATAATTCATGTAAAAATTTTCTATGAAATTTTACTGACTAAGTGAGTAAAAAAATATTCCGCGCGCGCCTATGGAGGCGGCTCGTTTATGTTCTTCTTTCTCGTCGGCAGCCCGTTGTTACACTGGCCTCGTAAAGACTATACCTTGTAATGAATTGCAAAATAATAAAAGAAGTATTTTCACAGAGTATGTACATCCTACAATATACTTCAAAAATTTTCAGAACCCAAGTACTTCACATAACCTCAAAAATAATTAACAAAATTCAATTTGATGTTTTTAATCTATATCGATAGTCGAAAATATTCTTTTGTTATTCATTTTGTATCTTTTGTATTAATAATAATAATGAGAAGAAAAAACGTTTCACCCGGAAAAACAACTGCCAAACAAAGAAGGCCAAAAAAATTAGATGTTAAAATTAAATGTTAGAAAGAAAAGCTATATATGGATATAACACGATAACATGTACCTATATATTATACACTTGTATCATCGACATATAGACGAGGGCGTAGTTTATTTTCAGTCATATAAAATGTACGCTTTTGCATAACGCTTTCGCTTAGTATGGCGAATTCACCATTAAACACAGCTGTGTTTCTCGTATTTGTGGAAAACAACCGTGTGGCGCACTCCGTAATTATGTTACGAGATAATAAAAGTCAGTGTTTTATTGGCTGTCGTCGTGTGTCGAAAATGCATTTTCCTTTTTATTACTCAAAATGATACCAATGATTTTTGTTTGGTAGAAGGCAGAACCCTGCCAGACCCTCACCATCCCCATCACAACTTCGTACAATTTTTGTAGTAACCATGGCAGCCGAACAAGCTGAGGCACAGTTTAGATATATTATATCTATCTATCTATATCATAGAAGTATCATAGACTGTGGCTGAGGGGTTTAGGTACCTGCACATGTGTTCCTTTTAATTTAATCTAAGTCTACCTGTGCCATAGGCGTTGTGTGTGTTACAAAACATGTATCCAAAATACTGCTTCTATTTACTGTTAGAGGGCGGGACTAGCATACACACACCTTGGCTTGGTACATTACGGAGTGCTCAATTTGGAGAGTGAAAGCCTCATGGAGCTCAAACGTAACCGGGTACCGTGGTTCGGGGTCCAGGTTAAATTATAGCTCCCACCAGATTGAGAAAAACATCTATAAGGAGGTGTTAAACTAAATAGGATGGGATGAATTTCGACATTTTATAATTTCAACCACGATCCGCCATATTTAAAGACATGAAAAAATTTATAGCCATTAAAATCAAGCTGAGTTTGCCCTAAATATTCAAAATAAAGTGGAGTTATGGTTATGGAGTAAAGTGGTCTATTTATGATAATAAGGGAAAAAATGTAGAGAAACTGTACGAGAAAATGGGAAGAACCGAATAAAACCAGTTTTTAATGTTTATATTTTAAAAATCTGAAAAAAATCATACCATTACTTTGGCGTCCGAGAAACGGTATATATATATGCTTCAAAAATTATAATAAGTACCACGTTACCCATTGAAAAAGAAAAATGCTTAGGTATCGTTAAAAACATAAAACCACATTTTAATTTTTTGTTTAAGTTTTAGCGGTCTAAAACTTTGTGGAGAGGTATGCTTTTTGATCTACTTTTTGAGGGTATCGTTTGTTTTACAATTAACTCTATGATATCCTATCTCCCGTATAAACCGTAACCTAATGCGTCATAACTCTTAACACTTTACTATAACAAAAACGCGCCTAAAGTACTGACTTAGTTGGAGTGGGTATCATTTTAAGCAGTTTCAATGCCGTTCATCTTTATTAAAAAAAAAACCCTACTGGATTACTACTACCAACCCTAATTTAGACATCTCGAGACATCCATTAACGCATACTTCGTCTCGGATTTAAGTGCAAGAAACGTAATGATACATGAGATTTTACAAATAAATTATAGTTATCGCGACGGGGGGAAAATTGTAGGTAGCGCTCATGGGTTCATGGTTCATTCTGCTCGTCTACGAAAAATAAAAAGTTTTAAATAACATTAATCGGGGCGGCAATTACAGATGGACGGTATATTCCGAACGAAATCGAAAGACAAAAGTAAAAATACATGAATTAGCGTTTTATAGCTCGAAGTCGATAATAAAAAAAGTTAAGCGCTTCATTGATGGAAATAAATATTTTCCGGTAACGAAAAAATATGATAAGTGTCATGAGCCATTGGGAATTTCATGATATCTTGCTAACATGAGTAGTTTTTATGATAATAAACAAAATAAGATGAAATGCAGGCAATATTTCGATTTTCAAATTGTTAAATCAAACACTGTTGTTTTTTATTATCTCCGAAACAATAAACATGTAAAAAATTGAAACAGAAAAATTGGAGCAAATTGGACCCATCCTGAAGATCTCCCAAACTGAGAGAGTAATATAAAATTCCAGAAATTTGATTTTGATCAAGAGCTGGGAGGTTTGGAAAATAATAAAAGCCATTATAGCCACAGATAAAACACCAACATTCCTCAACAACATACCAGAAACACAGTGGGTACACTACTTCAAGGAATTATTAGTAGCAACAAGAGAGATTTATCGCTTGTGGAACCAGATCAAAAATAACAGGAGAGATTTCATTAAGTATTGAGGTAGTTCAGCAGGCTGTAAAAGGTACAAAATTGATAAAAATCACTTGATTCGTGGGGAATAAACCTCCAAGTAATTACGTGCGTCCTTGCTAGACTGATTGAAATTCCCAGAAAAGTTTTCGAAAGATGTTTCAATGAGGAAAAATGACCAGAAGAGTGGCGAACATCCCATACTTCACCAATTTATAAAAACGGATCAAAATCTGGTCCTATAAAAAACAGTAATCCTTACCATCAGAAGAATATACTCCAGGATTTTAAAAACATAATTGAAGAAGAGATCAAGTCTCAGCAACCTGAAGAAGAAGCAGGATTCGCAACATCGCCACAGAAGAGAGGGTACAACGCAACAGAGAAACATACGTAGCTCTGGTTGATCTAGCTAGAAAATGCGTACGACAGCGTTCCAGTCTCACAAATGTGGAAGACAATGAAGAGTCTTGAGATATGAGCAAATCTGACTAGAGCCACTAGAAACTACCATAAACAGAACACTACCAGAATCCAACACCAGCTAACTATTTCATTCTTCTTCATGTGCCCTGTCAGTATCATCCGACGTTGGCGATCATCATAGCGAAGGCTTCACGGTCTTCTGCCATGTGTAGGAGTTGTCCTGCATTTCGGATACCGGTCCAATCTCTAATATTTTTTAGCCAGGAAACTTGCTTTCTTCCGACACCTCTTCTACCTTCAATTTTTCCACACATGATTTCAACTATTTCATTAGAAACCACAAAAGGCATAAGGTTGTTGTTTATCCCCAACTCTCTTCAAAATATATTTAGACAGATCCCTAGTAGGATGGACAAGAAAATGTAAAAATAGTAGACTAAAAGTGAGAGATGACACCTTGTTCACATTGTATTAGGCCGATGGTCAGATTGTACTAGCCGAAGATGAAGACGACCTCGCATATATTGTCAGAAAACTAAAAGAGGAATATGAAATGGCTGGATTAATCTTGAACATGTCAAAATGTGAATATTTAATAGTGAGCAACGGAGACGTTAAATATTTAAACCTAGATAACGACATTATTAAACGACTGGAAAGAAGCAAATATTTAGGAGTCATTTTTAATAAACAGGAAAATTTTAAACATGAAATATAGGAAATATTTAATAAAGGATGGACCGTTACACGCACACTAATCTCTTTGCCGTGAGACAAGAATATAACCATATATACTTTGTCCAGTCGGAGTTGGAACGGCAAAAAAAACACTTAATGGCTTTTTAAGTGGTGAAAAGCCATGCCGCCCGGTCGTCCATGGGCGTATCATTACGGATAATAACTCTAACAATGAATTCACTTCCAAATCGCACAAACAAATGGCACACACATTCACACACCACTGCTTTCTCGAGTATAAATGCCGAAGAAGAGATCACAAGGAAAGCACACGTGTCCGCTGAGTTATGGTCCAGTGGACCATCCAGTATTCGTAGAGTCTCGCGTACTTCCTCGTACACGATTTCACTGATCGACTGTACACGGGTACCTTAGAAGAAGAAGAAGATAAAAACAAAGTGCCGCCGTCGTAAAAAAAAATTTGCGGTCCAATGGACCCTCTAGTTCTTTATCTGTACATATCCATACATTCACATATATGATTTCACTTGGGCAACTGAACAACTGCATTTTAAAAATACCGCGGCGTTTCTGAATAAGCAAAAAGATAAGTCCCATGGTTTTGTATAGAGACAACGGGCTCTTTTCGAATGTCCTCGGTAAATTCAGATTTTATTGAGTGTTCCGATTGCTACTGGTTAAAGTATACACAAAAGTATGGTGTAGAGCGTAGCACTTGTATGGGGCAGAAATGTGGGATGTCACAAGTAAATAAGAAGGAAATATTGGCAACCGAAAGAACTTCCTCAGAAGACGCAGAAGACATAGGTAGATGATCAAAATTATAAAGAGTTGGGAATGAAGATTCAAACGATTCAATACGAACAGAAATGAATGTGAATCGATCAATAGCAGAAGAAATTGCAAGGAGGCAATTTATTTGGTTTGGACATGTAGAGAGATGAAAGACGATGAAAGGCGACAGATGTTCCCGAAAAATATTAGAATAGATAACATCAGAACGAAGAAAAAGGGGGCGACTACGGAGAATCTGGAGAGACGATGTAGAAGAGGCGATGACTACCAGAGATCTAGAAGAAGATACATGTTACGATAAAAAAAATAGGGAGTTGGGAACGGCGAAACAGCGACAGATGTAGAAAATCCGCAATACAGAGTGATCAAGAAATACTGTTTAAGTTGGCAATCCTACCTGGGGATTTTTTTGCCTAAGGGTTTGCAACGCTACACCGGAAATGTCTGCATTCTGCATGACAGCGACAGCTAAATAAACACAAATATTTTAGGTTGGGGCGGCGGTGGCCGTGTGGTTTAAGGCGCTGGCTTTGAGTCAGGCGGTCACTGTCGTCGTGGTTTCGCATCCCACGTAATCCATGGATGTTGTGATTGTTGCGGGAAGTGTGTAAAATGTATCCAAAATCCCGTTCCTATTCACGCCGGTAACCAGGCCGGATAGGATCGGATATCCTGTAGGAGGGCGGGACTAGGATACACACACCCTGAGTCGGTAGAGCACGGAGTGGATCAACTGGGGTGAGCGCCTTAAGGGTTACAACCGTGCTCGAGGACCGTGGTTCGGAGCCCACGTTAAACTGTAGGTCCCGTCCAGATTAGCCTTGCAGCAAAAAGGAGACGTTAACTCTCACACACTCACACATATTTTAGGTTATGTGAATTTATTTACGATTAAAATACCACACCAGAAAAAAACTTCAATATTTAAAGGTACTGCTTGAATTGAGCACCATTATGTTCTAAACATAAATTCACTCTCCGTTTTAGGCTCTCGAAGACATTAATATCCGAGAAGAAATATTTGCAACTTCCTCGATAATGCTTCTAGTTCTTCACGTGTATGTAGAACATTACTGAACACCTTGTTTTAAAGGTGCCCAAAGAAACAAAAGTCTAGAGGTGTCAGGTCTGGTGACCTACTTGGCCAGATTCCCTTACTTATAACTCGATGGCCAAAAACTTCCCGCAAATATTGCATGGTGGCACGAGCCATATGTGCTCGAGCCGAATGTTGTTGAAAGTAGCCATTTTCGCGCTCCTCTACGGTTAATTGGGCAACGAATGGCTGGAGAATGTGCTGAGTGTATCGTTCAGAATTAAACTGTGAAGTTAAAAAACACAAGACCAATTACTCTCTGTCGCGATACAGCCAGCCAAACACCAACTTTAGTAGTCTATACCAATATTATAAAGAGGAAAGATTTGATTGTTTGTTTGTTTGTATTGAATAGGCTCCGAAACTACTGGACCGATTTAAAAAATTCTTTTACCATTAGAAGCCGACATTATTCCTGATGAACATAGGCTACTTTTTAGCGCAGGGAAATGCTTCATTCCTACGGGAAAACGGGTAATAGGTTGAAGATGGCGGAAAAATGAAGCCGGCTGGGAGCTTTGATCGAAAACGCTGCCTAAATCCTTCGAGATAGAACAAAACAATATATGGTGGAATTGTTCCTCTTCTATAGATCTACAAAAAAGTCCGGGATGGCATATGTCTATCTTTTAAGGATAGCGTACTATACCCATTTTAAAGTTTAAAATAATGGTCACATAATATGGTTGCGATCATCCACGCACGCGCCGTTGTCGTGTCTCTCTTGACGCTCGCGCTCCCACCACCTTTATGATCAAACTTTACGTTTAATATCCCCGATGCTCACTAAGAATGGATTTAGCATAATTTTGAGTTTAACGGGTAGAATTATTCAAAAATATTGTTCGAAATGACATTTGTAACTAATGGTTACGGGCGTGGAGCGATATATCCAATGTATGCGAGTTGACATGACAATTGCGTTGTCATTATAGATTGTCATTATTATCAAATATATTTTTATTTGTCATGTTATTTCTAAATTTAAAAAGAAAGAAATTAAATTATTTGACACGAAATTAAATTATCTGATTCGGAATAGAGAATAATTTCAAATGAAAGGAAAAAGCCTGGATAGCATTTAAATACATGAGCGAGTGAAGCCGCTACGGGTTAGTCTGTGTTATTTCTAAAGTCAAAACGAAAATAATTCACCTATCTGATACGGAGTACGGACTAGAGAAAGTATCGAAAAGATAGACTGCATATAATTCAAATACATGAGCGAGCGAAGCCGCTACACGGGTTAGCTGCTATAATTGATAAAAAGGGGTATCGGTGTGATAATATAAACGTTAAATGTAAAATGTAAGTAAATCCGAACAGGTTCATGGCCGAGACGAGTGAAAAAACGTAACTTCCGAGGGTGCGTCCAATTTCTCATACTACCATGGTAGGATATGAGTTATATCGCACCGGTGTGTGCAATTGTATACGTATCAATTCTAATAACACTATAATAGTGTCGGAAAGCCCACATTGCGAGGCGGAACTAGGAAAAAGAATTATACTGTTCAATGTTTAAGTACAATCAAAGGCGAAGTGAACTAAATTTCTTTCGACTAGAGATCAGAAAGAAATAAGACAGACTACGTATCATTCAAATGAGAGAGCAAGCGAAGCTGCGACTGGTCACGGCTTGTAGGATATAAAATTGTTGTTCTAACAGCATGTGGATTTTCACCAGACCAAATTCTGTAATTTTGAGAATTAACATAGCCATTGAGATGGAACCAGGCTTCATCGGAAAAAAAGGTTTTATCCAGGATGTCATCATTGCTCATTTCCTGATTGAACCAGTTACAGAACAGGACGCGTTGTGGACGGTTAGGAGGATTTAGAGATTGGACCATCGAAATTTTTGTACGGGTGGTATTTCAATTTGCTCTTCAACACAGTGGAACAACTTCCATATGATAAACCTGTAAAGTCACGAAATGGAATACGGAAAATTAGGAATAAGTGGAAATTGGTGCACTTTTAATAAGGACAAACCTGTTTTGAGGGAAAGCTTCCTAACCGATTTGCGAGGAATTTGTTGCAGTCGAGCCCTGACGTCTTGCACCACATTTTCAGTGAGTATGGAGGGTCTACCAGGTGGCTTTCCTTTGTTCACATTGCCTGTATTCAAATATCGTTGAACTACGCGCATGCAGTGTTGTTTAAAAACGTCGATAGTGAACACAACTTCAGGAAACATTTCTTCAAATTGGTACAAAGTGGATTCCAAGGAGCTTTGCCATCCAGAAATGGGGTCATGAACTGCACTCCGAAAATAAGCCATGCCAATAAAAATATCCTGTTCTAATGTAAATAGTAACATTTTTACAATAAAAATTTGAATCGCCGCTCAACGTCAATGATGTCACTGTTAAACCTCGAAGTAGCTGTCAAGCAACCGGAAGTGGTTCCAGTTCTACCATTTTCAAGTAAAATTTAGGATTGCCAACTTAAACAGTATTTTTTGATCACGTTGTATTTATATGTTAGTACTTGTCTGCTCAAGTATAATTATGTATAGCAGGCTAATTCTCGGGGAAGTAGACGAAACTGGACACTTAATTCGTCGACGTTTCCCTGGATTGGGCACATTATTAAGACACTGTTTAAAAAGAATACAAAATCACAAAATCTGTTACAAATCACAAAATCACAATGTGTATGTCGGGTTTCCAATATAGGGGACTCCTAAAAGGAAGTAATGTAAGTTTTCCATGTGTGTTTTTAATTTTAATCAGTTAATTCAGCTTTAATAATTTTATACACTTAAATGTCATGTTTAAGATACTACCTACAAACTGTCTGTAATTTTAATATTGGATTGTATTTGTGATTTTGTGTTCTTTTTAAACAGTGTCCCCAATCCAGGGACGAAACGTCGACGAATTAACAGTACAATAAATACCTCAAGTTGACTCCAAACCTGTGTTTAATAGTTGAGAGGTACTTTACGAGAAAATCTTTCGGTATAATTATGTATGTAATGAATGGGTTATATTATCGAACAAGCGGCAGGTATGCGCGGGGAACTCGCACTTTGAGTCTTGGACCCTCTGCTGTGAACTGTACGATTAGACCAGTTTATAGAGCTTTCTTTGGTAATCGAAATTCAACAGCAAACTGATCAAACCGTTTTGTTTGAAATGGATCAGAGATGATAAAAACACAAAATACATCCAAATTTTAGCTTTTCCTTTTTTTTAACAATAAAAACTTAAAAATAGACCTTTTTTTCGTTTTTTCACCATAGCGTGAAATTTTTTTGACGGAAACGCAATACGTTGCACAAAAGAATTGTAGAGGATTACAAAACCTACAAAATGTGGGCTTCTAGAAGGTGATTGGTGCATTTTTTACCGAAAAAAGCTGGAAAACCCGTTAAAATGAACCTTTTTCCAAAAATTTATAACTTGGGCCGTTTTCAAGCTAAAGTGCTAGTTTTTGGTACAGTGCTCAGTTATAACGTGCACTTTAAGCGTGCAAAAGTTGGATGCTGTCGGATGAGTAGTTTTTGCACAATTGCAGTTTAAACAATTAACAGCGATATTTTACCAAATTCGGCGTATTAACTGAGATTGACCGATTTTAATTTAGTAAACGGATTTTGAAAGAGGAGATCAATATCTACAACTTGGCTATCTTCGATGTTCATACATGTTTGGAGAAAAGTGCGAAAAACGTCCCCGAACATTGCGCTAAACGTGCACTTTTGCATTTCGAGGTCTGTGGTGGGGGCTTCAAGCAGCAGAAGAGAGGAATACAGTGTGGTGCGTGCTGGTGAAGGGCTCGCTCGCTACACTCTAGACGCGTACCCACTTCTGTTATTGCTTATCTACTGCAAATTGATCTTTTAACAATTTATTGACATGCATATTTGTATTTTTAATGTTTAGTGTATGGATTGGTATATATACACAAGGGAGCTGTATACACATAAAATCACAGTTAATTACATGTTTACGATAAACGATTACACACGTGCTATTTCTTTCTAGTTAATTATTGTTTAAGCTTAAAGTTAAAAATATAAATTAAGAACCGTCACTGACAGTCATACTTAATTATAGTGCAATTAAAAATGTCTTACGAAATATAATTTCTTGTCTATGGATAAAAAACGGGAAGTTACAAAATATAAGGATGATATCTGCGTAGGGACAAAATATATAGGGATCTTACAAAATATAACTTTTTATTTATGAATAAAAAAGGAAAGTTTTACTAGAAAACAATTATACACAAAATAATGCAAAATAAAGTAACAAGTAATACAATTCGATTTTTAGGATGTAACTTTACGCTTCTTTTGAGGAATATCTTCCTCTGAACCTACTTCACCCTCAATCATATCATTGTCATCGCTTTCATTTCAAAAAATTACATCTCGAGGGTGTCCCATCTCGAGAGCGAATGACGAAAAAAAATGACCCATTACAAAAATGTATGCTGTTAAAAATAGAAATTGACCTATCCGAGGATTTTCCTGAAATAATTTTATTTAGCGAGATAATGAATTTGTTCCAGACTTTTTGGATTACCGTA
This sequence comes from Cryptocephalus moraei, assembly GCA_946251905.1. NCBI lineage: Eukaryota > Metazoa > Arthropoda > Insecta > Coleoptera > Chrysomelidae > Cryptocephalus > Cryptocephalus moraei. The sequence continues at coordinate 29,056,095 of OX276458.1, read as the reverse complement.
TTACCTATACACATATTTACCTTTCATTATTGGAATCGTCGTTGGTAGTTATAGGATCCATAATTATATGATTAGTGAATAACTTTGTTTTGCAATAATACAACTGCACTCAAAATTATCAATAACAAATCAAGAAGAAAGTAGAGGTCAGTTACTTAGAGAAGAAACACAGTCATCAAATTCGCGCAGGTATACGTCACACCATACAGCTATCTCTCTTTACCAGCATCAGTGGTGTATGTTTAAATTAAAGGTTAGGGATCTAATAAATTCAAATAAACATACTTGGGGCTATACCAAACCTTTAATAGTTTTGTATGTTCCTTTTTAAATCAAGGTTTAAGCACTACACAATCCAAAATCGCCAACAATAATAACCACAGCAAAGAAAACGAAAACGAAACGAAAACGCCTGTTCAGTCTCAGTCTGTTCACCAGCACGCACCTGTATCTCTCTCCCCCACCACAGACCTCGAAATGCAAAAGTGCACGTTTAACGCAATATTCGGGGACGTTTTTTGCACTTTTCTCCAAACATGTATGAACATCGAAGATAGCCAAGTTGTAGATATTGATCTCCTCTTTCAAAATCCGTTTACTAAATTAAAATCGGTCAATCTCAGTTAATACGCCGAATTTGGTGAAATATCGCTGTTAATTGTTTAAACTGCAATTGTGCAAAAACTACTCATCCGACAGCATCCAACTTTTGCACGCTTAAAGTGCACGTTATAACTGAGCACTGTACCAAAAACTAGCACTTTAGCTTGAAAACGGCCCAAGTTATAAATTTTTGGAAAAAGGTTCATTTTAACGGGTTTTCCAGCTTTTTTCGGTAAAAAATGCACCAATCACCTTCTAGAAGCCCAAATTTTGTAGGTTTTATAATCCTCTACAATTCTTCTGTGCAACGTATTGCGTTTGCGTCAATAATTTTCACGCTATGGTGAAAAAACGAAAAAATGGTCTATTTTTAAGTTATTATTGTTAAAAAAAAAGCAAAAGCTAAAATTTGGATGTATTTTGTGATTTTATCATCCCTGATATTTTTCAAACAAAGCGGTTTGATCAGTTTGCTGTTGAATTTTGATTACCAAAACAGCTTTTTTTTTCTCTCTATAAACTGGGCCAGATTGTTACCTTTAGACACTACCATCTCCATATAAACATAAGTTGTAAATATTTTCACCGACCATTTTGTTCTACCTTAGCGTCGCTCAGATTACAGCAACCTCAATTATTTCTTTTAGAACCGAAATCGATACCTTTCACGCACTCCCTCGGCGACCGGAAGTTCTGCGTGTCCCCCGAGAAGATGGCCGTCCTCTTCTCGGTCCTCGGCCTGATATTCCTGGGGGCGCTGGTCGTCGCCGTCTACTCCGTGATGAGGTCCTCGAGGTGGGATGACTCGACCGGCGGATCTTCGTACTCCTGCAGGACGAGGAGCCTCTTTTCCTCGTCCTTCTCGAGCGGAGGGGGTGCGGGCTCCACCTTCGACAGCAAGATGCTGCTGACGGAGAGCCCGCGCCTGGGGCCGTCGTCCAGGTACGGCAGGATCCTGTGATGAGGCTCGAGGTGTCCGAGAGGAGAAAATCGGGAGGATTTCGAGGTGGTTCGGTGAAGACGCATAGAAAAGTTCATCGAAATATTTGAGTGCGCGCTGGTGTATGGGGGGCATTGAAATTAACTTTTCTATGTTCCGGCACTAAAATGACAGCTATTCTAGCACTAAAATGGCCGAAAACAGTGCTTTAATGAGGCTTATTAAAGCATTGTTTTTGGTAATTTTTTTTGTTGGGTTGGTAACAAGATATTCCCTAATGCTGTCTGCGTGAAAAATGAAAAATAGTGTGAAAATTGACAGATGTCTAGGAAACAGCAGTAATACCAACTTAAATGTCATGATAAAAAATTCCCCAGATAAGAAATTTTTAATTATTTAAACATAAATAATAATGAAATGGAAGCCGGAACATAGAAAATGTTGTAAAGTACTCGTTGCAGAAGACATTTCAAGCCCTCGTCCGTTCTAAAACTCGCTGCAAGCGGCTCGTTTTAGAATCTCGGACTCGGGCTTGGAATATGACGTCTTCTGCAACTTGTACTTTAAATTATTATTTTTTTTTGCTGTTATGGAAGTGGATGGTTCTAACGCGTTTTAAGGGAGCATTCCACGTTTCAAAGGTGGAGGGTCTCAAATCAAAAGGGCACTAAAATTTATTGTTCTTCCACAAGTCAAATGATTTTTTTTCAAAGCAGATTCGTCTTTGGTACACGGTTCGAACCTGATATGGTTCATAATCAGTATGGAACTAAGGAGGAACTAAAAGTCTAAGAACAAAATATTTTCTTTTCCTGGTAGACTCAATGCACGTACTAAATATTACTTGTTTGGAATACCCACGTTTATTGAAATTAAGTGGAAAGACTTTAAGCTTTTGCTGCCTTTGAAGTGTGATTCTTTAAAATTCAAATAAACAGTTTAGTAGCTGTGATGCTCCTAAATTTGTTACTAAGCTTATTACCCCATTATTCAAAACAGTAGCAGAGCAAAGTAGCACACTCATTTCTTTTCTCTTTTGGCGATTAGATCCGAGTGCTGTGAACATTTTGAAGTCTGTGGCAAAATAAAAGGTTGTAACCGGTTACAAGTGAAATTTAAAGAATCATAGGGTGTAAATTAGTAATAAACTGAACTGAAAAACTATTTTATTTTTAATAAGTAGGGGTGTACTCGAGACGAGACGAGACTGGAAATAACATGGTCTCGTCTTGGTCTCGAAAAATCCCTAAAAGTTATGTCTCGTCTTGATCTAAGTCTGGTCTCGCCCCGTCACGGTCTCGAAAAAGTTCAAAACAAATAAATGTGGTCTTTATTGACAATATTCACTGATTTTTCGTGAAATACCTATACAGGTGTGGTGAGGTTGAGCGATCAGAAATTTGTCTAATCGATTTAATATTTTGATGCAACGTATTTAATTTTTTGAAAATATTGTATTCAAGAAATTAGATTATAGAGAACTGGTAGATATAAAATCAGGAATCAATTTTGCTGAAAATTTGTTTGTAGACTACCACGAACGGAACTTTTAATTATTTTAATTATAATAACAAATAAGAAATTAGTGAATACTGCTATTATATGCGGAAGCGATACTATTTAATAGAATTACCGTATTACTTTTGATTTTGAACTTACTCTTTCGAAATAAAATTAGGGCGCACCAATTAGGCGCTTATTAGAAATCCGAAGAAGCTATTTTTGAAATTATTGGTCAAATTTCATCAAAAACGGCTAAACAGATTTTAAGGAAATTTCATATTTAAGCTTCTTTCCGGCGTCACAAGATTTGAAGTACTGCTAACATTAATAGGTTTTATAAGCATTTTAAAACGAAGATAACTTTCAAAAATACATGGTGCGGTCATGTATTACTTACATCAGCTAGTTTTATTTTATTCTATCAATAATTATTTCGCACTGGGGAACTTGTCATGCCATTACATGCCGGATCATCGGATCGGAAACTACACAACTATTATACACAACTTGTTAATATTTAAATCAAATCACCCATACCACTTTTCGAATATCAGTTCTATAATGAAACCCTTCCAAAATTTTAAGAAAACGAAATGATTACCATTATATGCGCAGTTATAGGGATAACAGCTGCAATTTTCACCATTTTCTGTCCTTACTGGTTTGATGATCCTATGAATTACCTTGCCGGACATCGTTTTTACCATGCCATTACCTTCAATTTCCGCATTTATGGTTCTAGGGGTTTTATAAAGAGGAGAACGCAGACTTTGAGACCTTTCGAGACGAGACCAAAATTAGATCTCGTGTCGTACCGAAATTTCAACATTTAATCTCTTCACAAAATTCGAGACGAAGCGAGATCGAGACGAGTCTCAATCGTGTGTTCACCACAAATATTAAGAGTGACTGCATAACTTCTCTGGGTTCTAATTTGACTATTTCTTCAAATCAAAGAAATGTTATGTAACCTATAAAAAATGTTGTGATAATATTTGTCAAATTAATTCAAAGAATAGCCAATTTTAGTTTATTTACAGCCATATTGGAAGTTTTTCATATACACTGAGTATACGAAAAGATTTTTAAACATTATGACAACATCCTGAAACTGCACAGGTACTTACATTTAGTTCAAATGTGTACCTTTCAATTTAAATTCACAGTACTTAGGACCTCAATACCATATGGACCATTAGCGTTATATAACTTTACAATTACACGTATAAAGTAATTGTCCAATCAAGCCTTTTGACTTAACGCTACCTGGCTTTGATTCAAGTACTTAATTGTTTTCAATTTCGGTTTGACATTCCATGTTTTAGTTAATCAAGGTGATTTTTACAAACTTCATGATGCTAAATTCTTAAAATGTTTATTTGATTAACGGGTAGATATAAAAGAATCAGAACTTAAGACTATCCAGAAACATCTGAAAGTTTAATTCAAAGTTCAATAAATTGTTATACCTAAACAAGATCAATATTCAAAAGTGTGAGAAGCTTATAAATATTTATTGATCTTACGTTCTCAAAACTTCTTTCGGAAGAAGTCCATACTCAAAGATGGGGAGATGAACTATCAGTAGACGTCTCAAAATCACATCCCATCAAAAGAAAAAAAAAAGATTCTTTTGATGGGATGTGATTTTGAGACGTCTACTGATAGTTCTCAAAACTATTTTGATTCGTTGTATGGAATAATCAAAATTCGAAAAGAAATTTATATCGAATCAAAAAAAAATCAATCAATTAAATAGAACCTTAGGTTACTGAAAGCTCTCTAATAGAATCAATCACGCATTACACTTTTAGTCCATTATAACTACTTAAGGAAGTTTCAAAAGTTAGTTATCAACATTTTTTTTTAAATGGTTCCCGGATGTAAGAAAGAATCATGATTGTAGATGATCAGAAGACAACTTAGGATTGTAAAGAGATCAGATTCTATGTATTTCTTAAAGCATTACTTAGCGTAAGAAGCATTCTGGAAGATTTCGAAAGTAAAAATTCTTACATATTTTTTGAATCATTCCAAGATTAATTTTTTAAAAAGATTCTAGATCGACCAGATAAAACTGTATAATCAAGGACCCGAATTCTTAGAAGCAGCTCGATTAATCGAAAGTTATAGGAATAAGTATGACATATGTTTCAAAAGTTTGAATTCTTGTCAAATTTTTAGTTCATTACATAATCATGAATCAAGAATTCAGCTGATCCAGAAGGATCTAACATTTTTGGCCCATTGCAGGAGCTTGAATCAAGATTCAAAACAATCCGATAATTCTAATTCGAAATCTCGGATATTTCTTAAAACATGAGAAATGTTCTGAATACGTCCGTAGTAAAAATCTTATACATTTTTTAAATCATTTAACACTTCATACAAAATTCTAGATCGACTGAAATGATCAACTCAAATTGTTTTAGGCTGCCTGATAATTCGAAAGTTAGAAGAATAAGTATGTTCATAAAATCTTCAAGAAGTACAATTCTTGACAATTTTTTTGCTCATTCCAGGATCATTAATCAAGAGTTCAGATTATCTAAACGAATCCAGTACCTCCTAGAATTCAAATTCCAAATTTATGAAATAATCAAGGGTATGGATAATCAGATGAGGATCTAGAACTGTAAAAAAAATCGCATTTTTAAGGCACTTAATTAATCTGAATGCTCACATAGTCAAAATCCTTGTACTTTTTTGAACTCATGTTTATAAATATTTCAAAAGTTTTAATATTTTGGCTCATTGCAGAATCATAAATCAAGAATTCAGATGATCTAGATCTAGAAGAATCCGATATTTTCGTGAATCCAGATTCTTTCTTAATCCCCTGTAAAAGCAGAAAGTTTGTCAAGGCATTTTGTGAATCACAAAATCTGAAAAATTCTAAAAAAATGTGTTTAGTGAAAAACGATGTGTATATTACGACTTATATAAATTGATATAACAAAAAACGCTAATTTAGATATAAGGAGTTAGCTGCAATTGTAAATTAGTTATGTATGGGTAGATTACAATACACGGTTTCAGTATTACATCATTTAAAATCTGATAAATCAATTATACAATTTAAATCCTGAAGGAAGTTTGTAATCCTTTTACCGAATTCATTTACGATTCATTTTAGACTATTTACAGAGGCTATGTGTAACTATTAGGTACATAATTTATTGCTTAGATTTTCTTATGATTTTTATATTTTTGTTAGTTGTAAGTGAATTTTTAGACTGCCAATATTAGAGGGTAAAGGAAGGGTTGCTTCAACATTTTTTTGTAAAGTTTTCGTTTAAGCTTTTAAAAAAAAATTCTTAGAAACGTGAATGTAAATTTGTATATATTTTTTGGCATTCTGTTGATTGCAAAAAAGAGTTTAAGTACTTTCTAATAAGTCGTGTGAATTTACGTTTTTAAGAAAAAATTATAATTAGAAACTAAACGAAAATGTAAGTCGTTTTGGGTTAAAATGTTCGAAGGTTTGTACATACATACGTGTTACATAATGGGTGATTGCAATAAAATCTATTACATTATTGGAGAAATTTCATTTTGAACTGCTTTTATTACAATTGCGAGATTTTAAGATATGATCAAATAATTACACTCACACACACACACACATATTTAACGTACGCGCTGCGGTGATTCCTCTTTACATGCTCTAAAGCCCAATGAGTTTCCATTAATTTAGAAATGTTTTGGTGAATGTTTGTTGAATGGATAATATAGTTGAAATATTAAAGTTTTAATTAAACATTAAGTTTTCGAAAGTCCCAATACTGTTAGGGACTTTAACCCAATTCGGATGCTAAATAGGTACTTACTAATTTAGCAATGACTTTTATTAAGCAATCAATGTTTATATAATTAATAAATTAGTCCTGGAAATTTTTATATCAACGTCGTAATAGGTACTACATTTGTCAAACTCCTGTCACATTGACACTGATATACTATCCTATAAATGGATTTAAAATATACCATAAGTCTGTAATAGGTATTTCCCGTTCCTGTTTTCCAAAAGTAATTACAATATCAACCACCATTATCGAGCTGACCAAAAATGTCACCACATTGCAACTAACTACCCCTGGTGGGACTCGAACCCACAGTCCCCGGCTTAGGAGGCCGATGCCTTATCCATTAGGCCACAGGGGCTTGACAACAAACTTTTTTATAGGCTGAGAAGTACAGAACACCTTGAACTTGAAGTCTGTCTGTGCAAGATAATAAAAATAAACTAACCCCATATTCAACTAAATGAATTTATTTTAAAATTAGTACAGATATATTAATTAGGTGATAAATACAGTGATTTCAATAAGAGTTTATACTCAGGAATTAATATTTATTTACATGTTGTTGGTAATTACCTAATTACATACCTATCTGACTGTACCTATACCTAAGTATATAAAAGTATTTAGCCAGATTTTAGATAAGTTTCAATAATAACTCAGTGGGATTAGTCAGAAGTCAGACATTGACGAAAACTGGAATTTTGGGAAATGTGTTGAAAAGTATACCAGCAGAGACCATACCCTTGAATATGATATCATTTTAGGAACGGCCCAGCTAACAATTTAGGTGTTCTTTACCAAAGTCAAAGTCAATTTTACTTATTTGTGTAGAAATTGAGCAATATTTCAGTGAATTAGGTGAGGACGTTCATGGTAACCAAGTAAGTGACGTGAAAATTTAGTAAAAAAGGATTGCAAAAGTCCCAATATTTATGTTGTATCAGAACACCCAGCAGTTCGCACAAGAATATAATTACCAAATAGGTAAAAGAGGGCCTGTGATACTAAATAAGTTATATCTATAGTCATACTCTACTTGCTGGTAATAAATATGAAGAATTTATTCTAGTTTTAAATTGTATAGTCAAATTCATTGAAATAATAATATATTTTGCCTCAGGATAATTTTTCTGTAGCATGTCGACAAGGAACAACTCGCCCCACGAAGGGGCTGGTTGTTGAAGCAAGTTATTTCGCCGTCAACTCCAGTCATTAATAATATAATATTAGTTGAAAAGGTATGTATAAAGTAAGTAAGGTACACTTAATCGAATATTTATGACAGTTTCATTTATAAAAATACAAAATCTTAATGTTTTTAAAAAAAATTCAACAAACTTTACCAAGGATTTAACGAAAATAAAACGATGAAAAAACTAGTAACAAGTATTATTACTAAAAAACGAAATGAGGCACTTTGGGAATGATCGAGAGGGGAAGCATAGCTTCATATACAACGTGATCAAGAATGACTGTTTGAGTTGGCAATACTGAATTTCATTTTTAAATGGTACACCTGGTAATTTGAATTTGCTATTTCAAATTCAAAGTTCTGGTATTCTTTTCAAATTTATTTCTGTTAAATGGTTTTCACGTTACAACACGAAATTTTCATTGGAATGGCGTACTTTCGAAACGGGATTTACAACCCAATTACTGGTTGGCAGCACTCTCTCGAAGCGACATACCAGCAATTTCAGGAGTTGTTTCCGGAGACTGGTCACTTTGCTGTCTTTCTGCAACATTGCATGCGAGTAGTTGAACGTTATTTAAACACAGGGAGCGTAAGCAAACAGAAATCAACTCGTAGACCTTCTACTCTAAACGAGGAAGTTGTCTAGGATATTAGAACACGAATGCAAAGAAGTCCTCGCAATTCCTTAAGAAAGCTCTCCCTTCAAGCAGGTTTGGTCCTTATGCCTCCTATTCAACCAATTTTCATTCTTACCCATAAGACTTCCACTTTTCCATATTGTTCTGATTCACGGTTTTACAAGTTTATCAGATGGAAGTTGCTCCACTTTGCTTAAAAAGAAATTAAAGTACCACCCTTACAAAATTTCCATCGTCCAGTCATTAACCCCTCCTGATCACCTGCAGAGAGTTTTATTTTGCAATTGGTTCAATGACATATTAAATAATAATGATATCTTTGACAGTACCTTATTTTCCGACGAAGCCTGGTTTCATCTCAACGGTTATGTGAATAAACAAAATTACAGAAGTTGGTCAGGTGAAAATCCTTACACTATCAGAGAGACACATTTGCACCCGGTTATAGTTGGTGTTTGGTTGGCAGTCTCAAGAACGCGGGCGAATGGGCCAATATTTTTTTATTTTACCGTCAATTCGGAGAGATATATCCAACACCTTTTGAGGCCTTTTATCAACCAATTAACAGACGAAGAGCGTCAAATTAGATATTTCCAACAAGACTCTGCAAGGGAACATACAGCTCGTGTTACTATGGGATATTTAAGAGAGAATTTTGGCGACAGAGTAATTAGAGTAGGGCATTTGGCCAAGCATGTCACCAGATCTTACTCCATTAGATTTTTCGTTATTTTGGCTATTAAGGGTCAATGTCTTTAGGAACATACTGCATACTGAAGAAGAGCTGCAAGAGGCAATAGTTCAGGAAGTGGCAAACCTTCCCCCAATATGCTGGTGAATATCTTCGAGAGCCTAAAAAGAAGAGTTAATTTATGTCTGGACCAAAATGGGGGGCATTTTGAGCATTACCTTTAGCTGTTTAATTAAATCGTTGTTCTGTATTTCGAGTTTCATTTTTTAAGCGTTAATTTTTATTCACAAAACCTACAATCTTATCGCTGATTGTTATGGCAAATAAACATATCTGGTTGTAGCGTTGTAAACTCTTAGGCAAAAAAATCCTCCAGGTAGGATTGCCAACTCAAACAGTCATTCTTGATCACCCAGTATGTTATATCTGATATATGATATATATATCTGAATGATAAATAAATAAATATATATATATATCATTAGTTACTAATGATATAGGTATCCGACTCATTAGTTTTTCGATGTTAATACCTCTCACCGATCTAGCCCGTAATCGTCACTTCTGGAGCAGGCAACCGACAATACAACCAAATTTTAACATGAGTTGCCACCAAAAAGCTAGCGCGGTGCGATAATAATTGGTCGTCTGGATCGTTTGGGACCGATCCAGCTCTTCGACAAGAAAGCTATGCTTCCAATAATGTAATACAACATTTACTAGGCTCAAGACTAATAAATCGATTTGATATAGCATAAACTTTACTGAGATCAATTATCCAATTAATGGTTTACTTTAGTAATAGTATTTTTTCAGTCTCGCAGAACTTAAAAACTAATTATTCAAAGGACTCTTCATCAGAATTACAATTCGGACGAACATAGGAATGAACATCTTCAGATTTGAGGCATTTTGAATGAGCCCAATTCTCACACATGACGCATTCAATTTATTGTTCTGTTGGTTGTGAATTGGAATATGAGTCGCAACATATTAAACAATACCATCCCAGACTGTCTTCTTCATTATCACTTCCATGATCATCTTCTTGCAGGATTTTCCGTTACACATTTCCTTTACCATTTTGCGGATTTCCGTGTCACTTTACAATTTCCCTTGTAAACTGGTTAACTATTTCTTTCCGGCCCTTTTTTTCAGTTATCTACCTTCTCCTTAATTTCTTAAGATTGTCTTATTCGTCGCTTAGTTGATATAGACTTGTAAACGATCTTGATGGTGCTTTTAGTAAGCATTTGATAAATTGAGGGTAAAATGTGGTAGATGTGGCTTAAATGAGAACATTGCTTGGCATGAGGTTCATTGGTCGTTGTTCCTGTTGTTGCTGGACGTGGCTCGCTACCTCGGATGGCTTCTATATGATGACCCACCTGAGGATTCTTCAGGGTGTGCTTGAATTCTTACAACTGTGATTTCTCAATTTGATCTAATTCCAATATTGATACATTAGTGTCGGGCATAGGTCGATCAGTTACGAAAGACGGAGCAAAATTTTCATTCGTAAATATATCAGGGTTGTATATATGGACTGATGCCTGCGTTTTTAAATGCGTTCATTTTGTTATTTGGGGTCGCTGCTAGATACCATGCATGTTTTACAATACCAGGTAGCTTATAGATCGACATTGTCTTGCCTGGGTTATTACGTAGCCAGTTTTTATAGTTTTGGCACAATATGTTTTATACGGTCCATTAACGACAACATCTAGTGGTTGCAAACTATGGGTATAATGTGGCGGGATATATAACATTATAACCGAATTGATCTTTGTCTTTTCAACAACATCATTGTCAACATGCGATTGATGGTTATCAAGCAATAACAATACTGGGTCCTCGGGAGCGGGCTTTGTGTATTTTATAAAATGATCCATAAAGATGAGGAATTCTTTAGCCGTCATCCATCCCGAGCTATTTCCGGCTCCGATAGGAAACCATCACGAAGGAATAGGTCTTCATACTTAAGACGAGGGAAAACAATAATAGTATTTTCAACTGCATTCGGTGCTATTTCGGCGGTAGCTAAGGTTGCTCGCTCCGCAAACACTATGGCACCCACCTGCTTAACGCCCTTTGAAGCTACTGTTTTCTTTGGTTTTAATACAGTTGTGACTCCTGTTTCTTCCGGTTTCTTTTCAAAAAACCCGTGTACCAATCAGCTCTAGCTTCTTTTTTTGCTGTGCCTAGAAACTGGAATGTTAGGCATGTCAAATTTAGCAGTATAAGTATATGCTAACTTCCTCACTTCTTCTGGCACGAGACCAAAGTAAATTGAAGCACATTTTAACAAGTATTCAGCCAGTTTCTTCTGGTAGTGGTTGAATACCTATCTAGAATAGTAACCGAGAGTTGATGTTTTATCGGCTTTCAACTATTTGACATAACGAAATAATGCCATATGACATCTCTAGTTCCAGAGCTACCGTCTTAAAGCTTACGACCGTCTTTAATGACAGCATCAGCTTCCCGCTGCGAAAGCCAATCGAAACCTTTCCCAGTTCGGTTTTCCGTTTATAGTTTCTAATCCTAAGACAAAGTTTTAATTTTGTTAATTACGTGTTCCGTTACGGTGCACGTTGTTCCGCGGCACATGTACCCCCCACCAGAGAACTTTGAACCCCAAATTAAATTTTTAAAGTAACTTCCAATTATAATAGAATAGGTTATAAAAAACCAACAATGGTAGTACTAAAAAGATAATCACTCTAGTTTGCCCAACTAATAATAGCGAGTCACATACAAATAGCTAGTATATTGATTGAAATAGATCAAAAAGTTTAAGGGCGAAAATTAAGGTTGGCGTCCCCTACAGCACCATGTAACACCTATTAGGTCTCATTTTCGCTATATTACGTTTTAAATTAATTTAGTAGGTGTCACGGACACCACCTAATAGGTGACATAAGTCGAAGAATCCTGTTTCAGTAATTAAGTGGTCAATTTATACCAAAATGTAATTTTTTAATAATATTTTTAATTAAATTTTAATTTTAAATAAGTAATTTTTAATATAAATTATTTATCCCAATAGGTCCTTTCAATTGATTTAACTTGTAAATAATTTAAGTTGAATGTCACTTATATTTTTAAAACAATGTGGCTAATATTATTTCCGAACAATATAAATTTAAATTCGAAATACTAATTATATTTTCAAAGTTAAATAAAGAATTACTCAAAATTGTAAGAACACAACGTTTAAAAGATATATCGAAGAATTAAAGTACCTACTCTTAACTATGTAATTCACTTGGTTAGATATTCAAACAATTTATTTTAATACCGATTGTGTTTGAGGCGCGTTGCTATTTTCCGAAATACGGGTTTGATAATAAAATTTTTTGCGTGTACGAATTTGCGACATTAAATTGATCTAATTTAAATACATCAGTGTATAAAATATTTCTATCTAACTACGATTCCTGAAACTGATGTCGACGAGTAGTATTCCCAATTTTTACCATTAGACCAAGAGCTGGGCACGAGATTTCAACATCATCAGTAATATGGAATTCGTAAACAGGAATAAATTCTATTACCATCAGTTATTAAAGTTCCGAGCAGGCGGACAGCTTACTGGTTGCGAAGGGTAGTTATAAGGGGTGAAAGTGATTAATTTTTAGGGGAAGTTTCGGCATCGATAATAAGCTTAAAAATCTATGTAATGATAGTTCTTACCATACCTAAACTAAATTCCAAGCGGCGGACACATAAGTAGGTGCAAAGGGGGTGGCGGACAATAGTAAGGGGGTGAAAACGCGAAGAGCTAGAGCCGAAATTTCAACGTCATCGTCATCAATAATATGGAATTCGTACACAGGAATAAACTCTATTACCATCAGTTATTGAAGTTCCGAGCAGGCGGACAGCTTACTTGTTGCGGAGGGTAGTTATAAGGGGTGAAAGTTGATAATTTTTCGGGAAAATTTCGGTATCGATAATACGCTTAAAAATGTATGTAATGATAGGTCTTACCATACCTAAACGAAATTCCAAGCGTCGGACACATGAGTAGGTGTAAAGGGGGCGGCGGACAAGGGTAAAGGGGGTGAAAAGGCGGAAAGCTATATAGAGCCGAAATTTCAAAGTCATCAGTAATATGGAATTCGTAAACAGGAATAAACTCTATCACCATCAGTTATTAAAGTTCCGAGCAGGCGGACTGATTACTTGGGGCGGAGGGTAGTTATAAAGTGTGAAAATGGTTAGTTGGTCGAGGAAATTTCGGCATCGATAATACGCTTGATAATGCATGTAATGATAGATCGTACCACAAAAAAACGAAATTCCGAGCCTTTTCACCCCCGTCACCCATGTCCGCCACCCCCTTTGCACCCGCTCATGTGTCCGACGCTTGGAATTTCGTTTAGTTATGGTAAGACCTATCATTATATACATTTTTAAGCGTATTATCGAAAGCGACATCTTCCCAAAAAATTAACCATTTTCACCCCTTATATCCGCAACGAGTAAGCTGTCCGCCTGCTCGGAACTTCAATAACTGATGGTAATAGAATTTATTCCTGTTTACGAATTCCATATTACTGATGACGGTCACGTTGAAATTTCGGCTCTAGCTCTCCGCGTTTTCACCCCCTTTACCATTGTCCGCCACCCCTTTTGCACCTACTTATGTGTCCGCCGCTTGGAATTTCGTTTAGATATGGTAAGACCTATCTTGACATACAATTTTAAGCTTATTATCGATGCCGAAATTTCACCTACAAATTAATCACTTTCACCCCTTATAACTACCCTTCGCAACCAGTAAGCTCTCCGCCTGCTCGGAACTTTAATAACTGATGGTAATAGAATTTATTCCTGTTTACGAATTCCATATTACTGATGATGTTGAAATCTCGTGCCCAGCTCTTGGTCTACATGTAGTACATTGTTAATCTAGATCGATATATTTTTGTGACAGTCGTAAACTGGGAAGGTGATTATTTGCCAAATATGACGTAATTTTGACGTAAAATTTTACCTAATAGGTCGTCGACGACTTAATACCATATGATAAGAATTCACCAAATTTACTAATTCTTTATGTAAGTTTGACATGAAAAATGTCACTACTTTGATGATACAAAATAGTAAATTTTTACCAAATTCAATTGGGGAAATAACCTGGGAGACGTAAATGTCTAGTAATATTCCACCTAAATTATTAGCTGTGTAAGAGCATTGTTAAAACCGTTTGAATGTGCAAATGTCATAAGAAAAGTTTTTTTAAGTAGCTCTATTCTCAATAATAGTATCCTACTGTGTGTGTACTGTACTGAAAAAACGGTTCATTTGAGATCATGATGGTCCAAATTGGAAATTTATTTGTTTAAATAACGACAAAAACTATAAACTTTTAAAAATTTTCAAATACCTTTTACTTGATAGAAAAAGCTCTTACATCTTGCAACTTTCAAAAAATACGTCTTATATAACTTTACAGTTATCAGGAAAATTTCATCAAAAAATATTTATTGGTTAACGAGAAAATATATTTGTTTACTAAAAATACCTTAAAGGTATAACGCAATTTGACCCTGTTCCCGTAAACCAAAATAGCTTATCATTTTTTTTGGCAAGATTTATATTTTATGATACCGGTGAGTCGATATTAGTCTTTCTTAGTTTCTTTTTATGCGAAAACACCAAACAGCGTCAGCAAAAGTAACACTTTTGTATTTTTTGCGAATGTTTTAACAACAATTGATATCATGGGCATAAAACTTGGAGGTTTGTTGTGCTTCTTATTTTAATTTAATTTTAGTTATAAAATTTTAATAATGTAACGAAACGGCTCGCCAAGGCGGGACAGTTGAAGAATCGTTGTGTAAACATTCGGGCGAGAGACCGCGCGCGGTAAATAAATAAACATCTCTGTGTGCGAATATAAATTAAGAGTTAGATTGTAAGTGTTGTGTCGTGTAAGAAATAAATTAATTAGTACAATTCGCTTTGTGTTTTAGATTTAGTAAACAGTAAAAACGTTACAATAATAAGTTATATAAAGGTGTTGGGTTAATATTGAATAACTACGGAAGTATACCTTTCTACACCTTTATTCTTATACCAGGTGATATAGGACATAAAGGCCTACAATAATTGCCAAAAAAGCAATAACTGAGCTACTGCGCGAATAATTTATATTCACATAGGGTAACTCCAGAAAGGAAGGAAAACTACAGAAAGAAACTCGCAGGAATATAAAGAGCTAATAAGAAATTAAAAAGAGAGACTAGAAAAGATGTAAGAAAATACAATACAAAATTAATCAATAACACCATAGAAGAAAATAGAGGTATGAAGGTACTGAAATCCAAATTGTCACAAGGAAAACCTAAAATAATAAAATTGCGAGATAAATCGGGAAAGCTTACTACAGAGAAAGAGGATATAGCGAAAGTAGTAGAACAATTTTACACCGACCTCTACTCGACCACCCTTCCAAACCCAATCAAAGAAAAAAGACAAATTTTAAACATAGGCTCCGAGGAAATTCCAGAAATAACTCAAAACGAACTAGAAATGGCCTTAAAACAAATGAAAAGCAAAAAATGTCCAGGGGAAGACGGAATAACCACTGAAATTCTAAAAATAGCAGGGAGTGAGCTTTGGGAAGCATTAAGAACTTTACTCAATAAGTGCATCGAAGAGCAAAGGATACCCAAAAAATGGCAAAGAAGCGAGGTAATCCTTCTTTTTAAAAAAGGCGACCAAGCTGATCTTGATAATTACAGACCAATCAGTCTACTCTCGCACCTATACAAGCTCCTCACTAAAATTATAACAAACCGTCTAACTAATAAATTTGACTCCTACCAGCCAGTGGAGCAGGCCGGCTTCCGCAAAGGCTACGGCACGACCGACCACATACAAACTCTTCGTTTACTAATTGAAAAAGCAAACGAATACAACATCAACATTCACTTAGCATTTGTCGACTACAAGAAAGCTTTCGACTCAGTAGAACATTGGGCAATTATGCACTCCTTAGATAACGCCAGGATAGACTCAAGATATACAGGACTCCTCAAGGCTATATATGAAACATCAGTAATAGCAGTTAAACTCGATGGAGACGTGAAAACGGATCAAATAGAAGTAAAAAAAGGAGCAAGACAAGGTGACACCATTTCACCGAAATTATTTACGCTGGCGTTAGAAGACGTATTCAAAAGCCTAAACTGGGAAGGAAAAGGTATTCGAATTGATGGCGAATATCTCCATCACTTACGTTTTGCAGACGACGTAATTCTAATAAGTGAGGACCCATTAGAACTGAAGACTATGATCGAACAATTACACCATGCTTCTCACAAAATTGGACTCGAGGTGAACATCACAAAAACAAAAATCCTCAGCACGCAAAACATTCAACTTTCAATCGGCGGGAAAGGGATCGAAAATGTAGACGAATATATATATCTAGGGCACAAACTCAGAATTGATAGAGAAAATCAAAAAGCAGAAATACCGCGACGAATAGGTCAGAGCTGGGCAGCATTCAAAAAACTAGGATTTATACTTAAGAACAGAGATGTCCCCATGAACCTAAAAAGGAAAGTGTATGATAGCTGCATACTTCCAGTAAATACTTACGGGTTGGAAACAATGAGCCTTACAAAAAACAGTTTACATCGCCTACAATGCGCGCAACGAGCTATGGAGAGACAAATGCTGGGTGTCAGTTTGAGAGATCATATAAGGAACGAAGAGATCAGAGGAAGAACCAGAATAACATGTATAACCGAGAGAATAGCTAGATTGAAGTGGCAGTGGGCAGGACACGTGGCCAGGATGGATAGCAGTAGATGGACATCTAGAGTATTGAAATGGAGGCCCTGGGAAAACAAACGAAGATTGGGTAGGGCAATGAAGAGATGGGTTGACGATATTAAAACCACAGCAGGAAGAAACTGGATACAAAAAGCGCAGGATAGAGATATCTGGAAAAAACTTGAAGAGACCTACCTCCAGCAGTGAAGGAATTACGGTTTATGAAGAAGAAGAAGAAGAGAACTCCAGAAATATAACTTTCTACGCTTTAGTTTTTACAACAAAGTAGAGGGTACAAGAACCTGTAAAATGGCCATAGTAAGAATTAAAAAAATGTTTATAACTTAATTTGTTATTAACTTAACTTAACTTATAACATTTTTATTTCAGATTCATGTGTAATCGAGTTACTTAATAAGCTGTAACTTCAGAAGTATAACTTTTCACACTTTTGTTTTTATACTAAAAGATAGAGAATACATGGACTTTTAAACATAGTAATAATTTCCAAAAAACATGAATCTTAATCGACGCTCGCGTAATAACTCAGTTATTCACTTTTTTTTTTGAAATTCCTATTAAGGTCAGTTTATAGGCATTTATGTTCTCTATCGTTTGGTATAAGGGCAAAGGTGTAGAAAATCATACTTTCGGAGTTATCCAATATTGACGAAAAATCTTTCAAAGGTTACGGTGAACAACCGTTGGCAAAAATGACTGTAAGATCTAACCTCAGCTAACCTCACACACATAATTTTATTCTGGAGTTCTATTTTTCGGGGGTTTTATGTCCAGGACTCTTTTTGGGGGGTATTATTCCCAGAAGCGGAATACAGATCCTCTAATTTTGGCCTATTAAAGTATCCCCGATTACATCTGTTGTAGAACGAAGTTGTTCTCTATATACATTCAGTAACGGAAGACAATCATTTGAACTCAACAATTTAGTAAAGTAATATACATGGTAATAAGCGTAAATCATAATATGAGCAGGGCTTTTAAATTAAAAGGGTTCTTGATAGTTAGTAACTACTACTAAGTTTTGGGTACCTGAAATCTTTTGTATAATGACGATTACTTATTTTTTTCTTGCAAATGTATATGAATTGTAATTATCTACATAAAATAAACTTATTAAACCAGTCTAGAAGAAATGTGTTTTTCTGCCTATTTATCAAAATATTTTGCCTATTTCGGTAGATACAGTCAGGCCTATATACATATGTGCATCTTTCTTGAAATTTTTCTGCCTATAAATCCTACCTTTATTAATATTTATTAACGGATTCTTACATTCATCCTCGCTTTGCCATCGCTCGTAAACTTATTCCACACAAAGTGAGTGTTTGCATTAGCGCGAACGTCGAGTTACTTAGTTTATTAAAAATAAACAAATAACTGTTAAACAAATGATTTATCCACGGGAATTATATCATGTTTAAACCGTGTTGCATGGTATAAACATATTATCCTATATTAGAATTGAAAAATACAACGGAATGCGTCGGTAACGGTATCGACGAAAAAAAGCTATTTTCGTTACTTTTGTATTTTGAGCTCATCTCATCTACTGCTCTCTCTGTATAAGTCTAATTGATTCGGGAATTACGCGTTTAGTCGCAAAAAAGGCAACATACGTACGACGTGCAAGTGTGTACATACTTTTACAAAAGGTATGAAAAGGAAACGTTTCGATGAAACATAACGGATCGTCGTCAGGCGTTAGATGAGCGTATTAAAGCAATCTACGGCGAATTTCACAATAAAAGTATGTGTATGTAGGTACAATGGACGTAATGATGAAATTATTACATCGAATGGTTATTAAATCTGATCGTTAATGACGCGACCGTTACAAAGTAACACGTCTTTTTGGTAAAAAGCAAGCAACAATAACTACGGCATTTATTAATGTCAGGTATACTCAAGTAGGAGTTACAAACTGAATGTGAGTATAACCGACGTTACGCACTAATTTACTCGGTTGATAGGTTCAAGCAATGAAAATCAGACGTTTCTGACAAAATTAGGATTTCTATTGAAATGACTAGAGTTGAATGAAAATTTAAAAAAGATTTAGGTACGAATCTATGGCGAATTGGTAATACTACAATAGGACTAATAAATGAGATTATTAATTGTATGGGTTTAGGTTTACCGCACTTATCTTTAAAACGCCGTAATACACTGTTATATGACATTGGTCATAAAATATCGAGACATAAATTTGGTTCGAGGTACCTAAATTTGTTGAATAAATGTTTTTATTCAATTTTGCCATATAAACTGACGTTTATTGATATCAAATCGAACCTATAAAGTCATTGTTTATTTTGTTTATTTAGGCAGCGGATTAAAATGTTTTAATACGCTGCCTATTCAATTTTGCCGTATAAAGTGACGTTTTATATGTTTAAAATTGTTTTCGTCGTTGTCAAGGTTGCGGCACTGAAGTTGTCATCTGTCAAATTTTCTCTTCAAAATTGGAGTTACTCCGCTAAACGTCAGTTTATATATGGCAAAATTGAATAAAACGTTGTAATATACTAGCGGATACAATGAATGTTTAACTCGCGATATTAACGTGCTTGCGGCTATGCCGCGCGCGTTTAAACATCTCGCTCGTTAAACGTTCATTGTATCCGCTAGTGTATTACAACGTTTTATTCAATTTTATCCGCTTGTATAATAAATAACTAATATACCACATGTGTTTACGTTTATAAACCAAAATTATTTCCTGAATTTTCAAAACCGTTGTAGGTTTCAGTGTTGACGTGCATAATTCTTCATTGGAATTAGATGAAACTCAATGTATTTAATAGTTAAATCTATGTATTTTTGAAAATGTAAGTGCAATGGAACGCTAGAAACTACAATTTTGTACGGATTTCTGCAATTATTGAGAGCTTAAACTACAAGTTTCAATAACCGATGTAGCCAAAATTCTTTAAAAATCTCTATTCAAATCTTTCTGCCTATAATTATATACATCCGTCAATAATCCTAATTTTGACAAAAACGTCTTAAAGAGAAATTCTCTATAAAGTTGTTAAATAATCTCTCAATCGATGACGGAATTGTTGAATCCCTCAATTGTTATATGAATCATTTTGCTGGACAAAGCGTACCTATCTCATGTGCTAGCCCTGACGCCTGGATGTTATTACTATCTGGTATTAATTTCATTACCAACGTCATTAATACTGGATCAAATGAATTTACATTATCAGAACGTTTAGTTTTGGGCAGTGGCTTTCGATTATCCCTAATCTGACCTATTAAAATTTAGCAGTAATTTCGCTATCAATGACCAAAACAAATTGCATCATTTGATGTGTAATAAAGGTTGGAATGTAGTTATTTCCGGTGTTGGTGTTTGTTGAAACTGATTAAAAGAACTGTTGATTTTTACAATCACGGGTTGGACGAGTGTGAGAGCCGTGATGCGATTGGTGAGGTGGAGAAACGGATTTGTCCATAATTAGATATATGATGTCCCTAATGACAAATTTTAAAGCCGGTAATTGTAATTTTGGTAGCACTGAAAACGTGCCCAGAAGGAAGAGAGATGGATAGGGAAATGGAGGATTCGTGACGAACCTCACGATAGTGAGGAATCTATATTGTACATCTTAAAAATATAGCTGTATAGAATTATTGTATGCGGAAAGAACCTGTTGCCGAGTACTTGTTAGCTTCAGAGGTTGTGTACCTGAAGCCAAGCTGAGTGAGTGGTGATCGCTTCAAGACGTTAGTTCCCTGAAGCTGAGCTAAGTGAATTGCTGATCTCTTCGAGATCAGCAACATTTACTTAAAGCCCAGCTGAGCCAGCTTCCAGAAGTTCTTTGCTTGAAGCTAAGCTGAGTGAGTTGCTGATCGCTTCGAGACGTTGCTTGCCCGAAGCCGAGCTGAGCCAGATTGTAGAGATTGTTTGCACGATGCTCAGCTGACTGAGTTGCTCATCGCGTAGAGATGTTATTTGCCTGAATCCCAGTTCAGTCAACTATTAGCGATTGTTTATCTGCAGCTAAGCTGAGTTATTTTCTGATCGCTTCGAGACATTATTCGCTTGACAGCATGGGTGCAAGCACACTACCCTGGGCAGACCGTTTTCTGCCGCTTCCTACCCTCGAGAGTGACCTGGAATCTGCGATTTTGTAGGATTGACTCAATGACCTTTGTAAGGTGGTAGTTATTCGTGATTTGGTATATCTTTATAAGTAACTTTCTGTAGCTGTCAATATCGTAGGCTGCAGATAGGTCAACGAAAGCGACTTTAGTTATAAGCCTTTGTTCGAATCTACTCTCAATGAATTCAGTTAGGGCCAAGACTTGCCCAGTGCATGATTATCCTGGTCGAAAGCCTCCCTGTTGAGGTATAAGTAAACCATCCATAGAGTTTTAGACTCTCGTCAAGATCAGCCTCTCTTTTATCGATTATTTTTGCCTTCCTCCAAGATTTTGGTATTTTGTAACACATGCAGCAGGCACTTATCAGTTGCAGGATCCACTTTTTCAGTTCCTTTACCAGAGTGTTTAATCGGTTTAATGGTCCAAAACTCCAGCAGATTTTCCGTTTTCCATGGAAATAATTGCTTCATTAAGTGATGTTCTTATGTTTTCCCGCTATCAAGCAGTGTGTGTGTTACCTGATCAACCGTAACATTGCTCACCCCCTTTATCCCTTTAGAGTCGGCGTTCAATTTCTGGAAGAGATTCCATGCTATTTCTACTATGGGTCATTCAATGTGTGCAAGGTCGTAGTAATATTTTGTAATCAGGTTTCAACCGACAAAACGAACCAAGACGAACAGGAATCAAAACTTCCAAACCACCCATTCAGAAATTTTAAGAAGTATTCCTTCAATTTTATAGTTTGCAGTTATTACATTACTGTGTTATTTGGTTAAGGAAAATGTCGGAATTTCAATATGCTCTTCACCCAGATTCTACACTAAATAAATAAATAATGACGATAATTGCCAATTACATAGAACCACAACGAAAACAAATCGCCCGCTTCGTTTCTCATCGTAACTGTAAAGTCATTAAAGCAACGTCCGATCCCACGACGAAACGATTCAACGCGCGAATAAAATGTCACAGAAAACAAATTAACATTACAAATCTATTCGTCTCAAAATATCCTAAAACTGTTAACGGAATGCTAAAGATTCTCGTAGTGATTTTAGTCCATAGTCAGTTAGTGTCAAATTTTATTTAATTTCCTTGTAGGAAACACAATATATTAGCAAATTACTCCAAAATAATGCAGAACAGTTAAATTTGTAATTGTTTTTGCATCAAAAATTTTTAAAACAATACAAACACAGCTTTCAAAAAAATTTTTTTAAGTAAAAGCCCAAACTGTTCCGAACTAATAAACAACTCGTTTTGGAATTTCGAGTTAGTCACGTCAATAAATCCACACTACAATGGAAAAACCTATTTGTTTTCAATTTATCAACCATCCACATCATACCTACATCCACTCTTCATGGTGGAAATTGGTTAGATCTAAAACTGTTCGATTGGATTTTGTCGTGGTTTGAAACTAGTCACGTTTGGAGCACAAAAGATGGTCTGGAAAATGACAAGGAGACAGAGAACAGATGTGAATGAGTTCCTACGAGTTCAAAACGTCACAAAAGAACAATGGATTGGACACTTCTTAAGCTTATGTGCTGTTGACGAACATGAAGAAAATAATACAAGAAGTTACAAAGTAAATTTAGAAACCGTTGTGATATCCGAGAAAGAAATTAATGAAGCAATAAAACATCTAAAAAAACAGAAAATCGCCATGTCCAGACGGAATATAAAACAAGCTTATCAAAATGCGGTGGAACAAAATTGAGAAGATGGCTACTAACACTATTTAATAATACATATAATAATAACAAAGAAGATACCGAACAAATGGAGAGAGTCTCTACTACTACCCATATTTAAGAAAGGAGTACGAAAACAACCTGAAAACTGTAGGGGAATAAGTCTTATGAATTCTGCTTAAAGTCCTTAAGCACAAGATTGAAAAGAAAATAAATATGGCTGAAGAACAACAAGGCTGTAGAAAGAACCGAAGTACAATATCTATGTTACGTTGACCTGAAAAATGCCTTCTGCAGTGAAAGAAGGACTGACATCCTAAATATATTAGAAGACCAAAACATACACTCCAATATAATCTAATTGATTAAATATTTTGACGAGAACAACTCAACAAAGGTGATAACATCAGAGGGAACGACGGTTCGATAATTATAAAATATGGAATTAGACAACTAGACTCTCTCAGACCTTTACTGTTCAATCTTATCATGGAACAGATTTTATTTAAGACGTGAATAAGTAAAAAGGTTAAACTAAGGGACAACACAAAATAATAATAGTGCGCTATGCAGATGATGCCGTTGTTATTGCTGGCTACGGGGACGACTTACAAAGACAGCTTCATACTTTCAGCATTGTATTCAAAAGATTTAACACGATTTCACTTGAAAAAACAAAATGCATGGTAATAAAATAAGTAAACAACCAAGAAGATGCACACTGGAATTATACAACAGAATAATAAGACAAATTAGGACATAATTACCTGGGAGTAGAAGTGACAAGCAGTAGGAATATTATTAAAGAAGTGATAACACAGACAAACAAAGCAGCGAGAGTAAGTTGATGTCTATATGGAGCAATATGGAAGAACAAATATCGTATATGACGGTGGGAGGAAAGATGAAGATATACAAAACAGTGGTGAGGCCAATTCTAACATATATAGCAGAAACAAGAGCCGATACTAGAAAAACAAAACAAAAAATAATCAATATTGAAACGAAAGTACTTAGAACAATAAAAGGTGTCTCACTAAGGGAAAGGCAAAGAAGTAAAACTATACGAGAGCAATGTAATATACAAAGCATTAGCTCATTTGTGAAAACCAGGTGTTAGCAATAGAACCAACATGTAGACAGAAAGGGTATGGAGAGACTACCGAATATATATATGTCGACATGGGACAACAAATTATACAGCAGAAGACCCCAAGGAAGGCCACCCAAACGATAGAAGAAGAGCTGGCAAACAACCACTACAGAAACCGAATAAATGCGGACAAACAGGAGCAATCCCAGTCAACAGAGAAAGAAGAAGTTATTTTTTAATTATAGAAGCAATCACGTCCAAAAGCGTCGTGGCTGGATTTTTCAGAAGGTATGGGAGCAAGAACGCAGAAAATTTTAAGTACATGTTTTATTAAAAATGCAGGATAAAGAAAGTCCATTATGCATACAAAAATGGTAATACAAAAATATATTATGTAACTTTCAAGAAGCATGGGTGCAAGATCCCATTCTTGCCCTCAAAACGACACCTATGGTCACGACATAACTATTTTTGTACTATATAGTTTGTATTTACTTGAGTTTCTCGTGGTTTGAAACCAGTTACGTTATCAAACTTTACCATATAGTTTGTTTGAAATAGGATGAAACGATGATTTGGTATAGAGTTTCCGAGTCGTGTTAATAGGGTCAAACAGTTCATCGGAAAACCTCTTTTCGTTTCGAATTTTTAAAGTAATTACGCCAAAACTTCATTCGATTTTCACTGGTTGAAGTTTTTGGATGCAAAACGTTTATTCTGGTTGATTACCAATCACGTTACTAAATTGCGACACTCCATAGCATCGAATCAATATAAAACCCACCGGCTTGATTTCAATTCGGATTTTTCTCCGCCACAATTGCCATCAAATCTCGATTTACCAGAACAAAAGTCGAAGGAACAAATGTCTGGCGTTTTACTTTATTTGCCCGGCAAGTCGAAAGCAGGGCTGAATGCATGTGAGGTATAATGGAGGTTACACAAAGCCGACCCAACACATTCATTAAACGCCCAACAAAGGCAATAATAGAGAACGTTTCCGAGAATTAGTAAAGAAAAGCAAAAGGAGTAGCTGGGAAAATTGCGATTCCGCCCAATGAAAAATTTCAGTTCAGTGATGATAAAAATTAAGAGTTGCATAAGTATTACATATTACACTTTACACATTAGATTTATTCGAGTCGAAGAAAAAAAATTAATTTGGCATTTCTGAAACCCAACCGACCTTATCAACCTTCTTACATATTTCGTCTAATGCTAGTAGTTTCGGTCAATGTATGGCGTTATGTAATAGTCACATTGCGAGGAATGAGAGTAATCGAGCACATTACGGAATGCCCTCGAAGTTAACTGTAACAAATAATTAATTCGAATTGGACGCGCGCGAAATAGCTGTTTATCTCATCAGCGTTGGCGTGCTCTTTATCTTTTCTTTTGTTTCCTCCTTGCGTAGTAGTTGGTGTTGTTGTTGTTGTTATTCGGAATCCGTTTTAAAATCTATTATAAAATTATTAGTGTAAACAATGTCCCACAGCGATTTTGCATTCCCAGCGAGTGAAACTAGGTCGAAATTGCGTTAAAATCTCCAAGCATGTGCAGAATATGCACTTATTCTACAGTTAAGAACGGCTCATTCTGGGGGTGATACGGAGTGATTTTCTTTTGCTTAGAATCTAACTTGTGCCAGGTAGAAGATTGAAAACTACAAAAGTCGACATACACGAAATCAACATGTTGCCGTATCTGTATCGAGCTTTAATTTATCAAGCATAGAGATATTATTTACTAAAAGATATTATATTACTACAACTCCAATTAAGAGTTGTATAATTTTCACATCATTTTCTTATTGTTCTTCGAACACTGTTTTATTTTACTAACATTGCCAGTGTGATATTTAAGGAATGGGGAATGGCGTTGTTTAAAATGTTATTTGAGCAAACATATTCAAGAATTATTTTATAAACGATTGTAGGGCAGATTTTAAATGACATATTAGCTACAGAACAAATTTCTTTTATAAAAGATTACAAAAGAGTTATCAGTTTACTAACAATTAAATAGATGCATTGAAACATTTAGGAAACATTATAATACAAAATACAATACATAGTGAATACAATAAATATAATAATATTGTCACGTACACACGGTAGTATTTGGACCAGGATTAATTCAGGAGCAAAACATAAAATTCTTTACTTTAGACATCGAAATCAATTTTTAATCCTCACACGTTCTTTATTACAATCTATAAAATTTTACCGTCAATATAGGAAAAATACAAAACAAACGTCGTGAATAAATACCCGATGAAATGAACAATTGAGAAAGTGGCTAATTGATCAGTCATCGATTATCAATTGCACAATTGCAGGGGCAATTGCTGTCCCTCGTTAAGATGTCGCGTATAAAATAATGCATCTATCCTGCCGTGATGTACCCTTGCTCCTTCTCCACTCCAGGCTAATGTAAGCAATACCACTAATTATTTCACCTTTTGTATTTTACTTTAATTCTGTTTTTCTTGTGTTTCTCTCGTCTCATTTATCAATTATATTGTGTGTCCCTCATATATTTATGTTATTAATGCTGGACCCCCCAGTAAAGCACTTTCCTGGTAGATTCAATAAATGCCTTTAGTATATTTAACCTGTAGCTTCTGATCCCCAAAGCCAGCACCCATCAGGACCCATTTGGCCTGAGGTGTGACATTGTAAAAAGATAATAGTTATAACATCTATAAAATCGCTATTTAAGAGCCACATGGCCTTCTTCTTCTTCTTCATTGTGCCCTGTCAGGTCCCCCTGACGTTGGCAATCACGATGGCGAGTTGATCCCTGTTTTCAGCCACTCTAAACAATTGTTCGACGCAGTGTATGCCCGTCCACTCTCGGATGTTCTTTAACCAGGAGATCTGTTTTCTTCCTACGCCTCTGCGGCCCTCTATTTTACCCTTCATTATAACTTGTAGTATCCGGTATCGATTTCCTCTGAGAACATGACCGAGGTATGCTAATTTTCGGCATTTAACTGTTGTCAATAGTTCCCGAACTGTATTTGCTCTTTCTAAGACTGCTTCATTACTTTGCATATCCATCCATGATACTCTCAGCATTCGTCTGTGCAACCACATTTCAAATGCCTCTAGCCGGTTGATTGTGGCAGTTTTCAGTGTCCAGACTTCAGCCCCGTACAACAGCACAGACCAAATGTAGCACTTAATCATCCTCTGTCTCAGCTTGAGGTTTAGGCTGTCATTACAAAATAGCGATCTCATCTTACGGAATGTAGCCCGGGCTATCTCAATCCTGCATCTTATTTCCTTGTCCGGGTCGAGTTGTTCTGTGATGTAGCATCCGAGGTATTTAAACTTTGATACTCTCTCAACGTTTTGTCCATTTATCCGTATTGCTGCGTTGGGGTATGGCTGACGGCTAAAGACCATGAACTTTGTCTTAGCAACATTTATATTTAGTCCCATTTCCCGTCCGACTACATCAACAGAATTTATGAGATTTTGGAGACCTTGGAGATCATCGCACAAAATAGCCGTATCGTCAGCGTAACGAATGGTGTTAATCAGCTCGCCGTTGATTTTTACCCCGAATTCTTTCTCGTACAATGCTTCTTTGAAGACCTTATCCGAATAAAGGTTAAACAATAATGGAGACAGGACGCATCCCTGCCGAACGCCTCGTTGGATTTGACGTTCATCTGTAAATCTTCCGTTGACACGAACGACTGCCTTCTGTCGCCAGTATAGGTTCTTAATTATACGTAGGTCTTTTCCATCAACACCAGTCTCTCTCAATATATTTATAAGCCTTTCGTGTTGCACTCTGTCAAAGGCCTTTTCATAATCTATAAAACATACGAAAACATCCTTACGTTGGTCCCGACACTTTTGGAGAAGAATATTCAGAGCAAACATTGCTTCCCTGGTACCAAGGGCATCTCTAAAGCCGAACTGCGTCTCGTCCAAATCATTTTCGCATTTGTTTCTTATTCGAGCGTGGATAATTTTAAGAAACACTTTCAGTGTGTGGCTCATCAGGCTTATCAATCTATGGTCGTTGCATCTCCTGGCTTGTTGTTTTTTGGGGATTGTTATGAACACAGATTTCAGCCATTCTTCTGGTATTTCTCCCGTGTTGTATATATCATTGAAAAGTTTAACCAAGATATCAATGTTTTTCTCGTTGATTATTTGAAGGAGCTCTACCGGAATGTCATCCGGTCTAGTTGCTTTTCTTGGTTTTGCAGATTTTATATTGAATAGGACTTCAGACTTTAAGATTTCAGGTCCTTCATTATTGTCGATGATATTCAACGTGGTTGGTCTATTGTCTCTGAATAGATCATCTATGTACTGGCTCCATGCATTAAGAACTTCTTCTTCATCTATGATGGTTTTG
Source organism: Cryptocephalus moraei (assembly GCA_946251905.1). Lineage (NCBI taxonomy): Eukaryota > Metazoa > Arthropoda > Insecta > Coleoptera > Chrysomelidae > Cryptocephalus > Cryptocephalus moraei. The sequence goes on along the minus strand of OX276458.1, from coordinate 29,027,618 downwards.
CCTGTGTTGTCTACTAAAATACTAGGGCCTCTTTTGTTAAACAGGCCAGCTACTTCTCTGACCTTTTTGTGTATGTTAAAGGTATCATGTCTTTTCTCCAGTTCTTCCATTTCCCTGCATCTATCCACCATCCACTCTTCTTTTGCTTTCTTGATCTTGTCCTTTATTTCCTTCTGTTTACTCTTATATTCCTCTTTGTTGTTTTTGCATTTTCGTCTTTCCTCCATGAGATTGAGGATCTCATCAGTCATCCATCGTTGTTTTTTCGTTTTAGTATTGTTTGCTGTGTTCTCTTCCATTACCTTGGTGATGTGTCCTCGGAATATCTTCCACGTCTGATCCACAGTATTGCCCTCCATCACTGTCATTGTGTCGAGGCTGTCGTTTAGTTCTTTTTCCATTTTGTTAATGTCCACCGCGTTCAACGAAAACTTAAGGGTTTTATTGTTCTTCTTTATTTTCTTAAGGTTAATTGTTATATTGGCGACTAGTGGGTTGTGATCCGATCCTATGTCTGCACCTGGATAGGTGATGACCCTCGTGATACAGTTTCTAAATCTCCTAGCTATCAGGATGTAGTCGATCTGGTTTCTTATTATGCGTTCAGTATTATCGCCCGGGGCGGCCCATGTATATAGTCTTCTTTTGGGTAGTTTATACCATGTGTTTGTAATAACCATGTCATGTTCTTGAGCGAATTCGTACAGTCGGTCGCCGCGCTCGTTACTATCACCCAGACCATATTCACCAACAAGGTCAGATCTACGACCTTTGCCTATTTTAGCGTTGAAATCTCCTATAATGAGATTGATTTCATTTTGTTTGAAGCGATTAAGTATTTCATCTAATTGTTGGTATAAAATCTCGACTTCATGATCATATTTCTTCTCCGCGGTGGGTGCATATATTTGTAAGATATTAATGTTAAATGGGCTGGCATTTAGTTGAAGTATTATTATCCTGTTGTTTACAGGGATAATCTGTTTAACGTATTTTTCTAGTTCTGGTTTTATAAGTATACCAACACCATTCCTGTGCTGAGTGTCGTTGTCTTCGCTGCCTGAATAGTATAAAATGCCCTCGTCATGTCTGCATGTTCCGGAACCTGGCCAGCGTAATTCGCTGATACCCATTATTGTTGTTTTCATCCGCTTAGCCTCTTGGACAAGATTATCAAACTTGCCAGCGGCATATAGGCTTTTTACGTTCCACGTACCGATCTTTAGTTTGGACTTTGCTACTTTGAGCCGGGAGATTCTTAGCACCCCTTGCTCATCTAAGAGCTGCCCGGGACTAGGGGCCAAAGCATTTGTGTTCCTCGCCATAGCAATATCCTGGGGAAAAATTTAGCAGTGTGGTTTCCCGTTGCCTTCACTGCTTTATGTTCAGCCGCTCCTAACATGGAGAACAGTCGCTGTTTGCAGCCGCCCACTCTGGGTCAGACGCTGCAGTTTCACCATATCTGGCTATCCTCACTTAGTTTAGCCTGCAGGTCGATGCAGTTGCCCGGGGAGTGGCACGTGGAGCCATAAGTGAGAATTGGGAGTCCTGTGAGGACCAGTCATCGCTGACAACTCACTGACTAAGCCATTGAGTCCGACCGTCCTCGATGAAAGGTACTACCTCTACAGCACAACCCCATACCCCCCCCACATAGGTAGGCCACATGGCCTACTTATTTATTTTGATATAGGTATACTGTTCCAATAGAAACTTGTAATCAGTTATGGCCTATGGACAAGAATTGAAGATGCTTGTAATCATGTAATGTAATCATGCTTCAATATGCTTATTGTAATATTAATTAGGGCATTTTTCCAAGAATAGTACAATCAATGCAAAATGGAATAATTCTGTGTATTGAAACAAATAAACGATCGATCCCCGAGTTAGAATTTACTGTTTTCTGAAATGTCTTTTATCTCATCTGGTGTCCATATCGGGTTTACTTCCCTTAAAAAAAGGTATTCCAAATAATGGATATGGTTAGTTATGATAATTTAAATCGGTAACAAAAGATACTTCTTAAAAACATTTCTTAAAGCATTTAGGACATTTTAAACATTTCAACAGCAAAAAATTTTTTGACTCGTTTTAAGTAATTCTACGTCAACTAAAATTCAAATTCTTAGAAAAAACCTAAATAATTGTTTGTTTTTATAATGAAAAAAAAGGGCTCAGATGATACAGAGAAACCTTAACAGATACTTCCAAAAATTCAAACACTAGATATACCTATTAAAGAATTAGTGTTATAGATGAACAGATGAGTATATAAAACTGTAAAGAATTCAAACTCTGAAATTTTCATTCATTCACACTGTACCTATCCCAAATGTAGGGTACAGACGATTCTTAATTTTTTATTAGTCAAGATTTTTCTCAATTATTTTCAGTTAAGATTCGTAGTGGTACCTAAATCAACCGTACGTATCTAAATGAGTACTTAAATTCTTAGTAATTATTTTGTATTTGAAAATTAAAAGAAAAAATATGTTTGTAATAGTTTCAAAGCTAAATTCTTGCCAATTTTTGGCTCCTGCAAGATCATGAATCAAATCAAAAGATAAGGTTTTACAAAAGAAACCAATAGCTACGTCCAAGAATTAAAATATCAGATATATGTAAGAGCAAAGACAATATTGATCAGAAGAAAATCTAAAACAGCAATGAAATAAAATTTTTAGATTTATATGACACTAACTTCTAGGACAAGGAAGATTCTAAAATATCTGCATAGTCGAAAATCTTGTACATTTTTCGGAATATTCCAAAAGAGCCAGATATATATATATATATATATATATATATAAACATACATACATACATATGTGTATATATATATATATATATATATATATATATATATATAACAGGAAATCGTGGGAAAAACCGCAGGAAGTGTGAAGAGGCAACCGTAGACACGTGTTTCTGACTGTTGGTCGTCATCAGTACGGTGCAGCCTGTTCGAAAGGGTTTGGAACAAGCGATGAAAAACAAACAACAAGGACACCACACAAGGGGCCAACCGCACATTTGCGGCTTCGGCCAGACAGCCAAGGATTGTCGGCTTGTCAAAGCGTCACCGCGGAGGCAGTTATAGCCACCAAAAGGTGATGAATCCTTACCCAGGAATGATCAAAGACAAAACGTGATCATGCGGTAAAATACACGAAACAGGAAATCGTGGGAAAAACCGCAGGAAGTGTGAAGAGGCAACCGTAGACACGTGTTTCTGACTGTTGGTCGTCATCAGTACGGTGCAGCCGACAATCCTTGGCTGTCTGGCCGAAGCCGCAAATGTGCGGTTGGCCCCTTGTGTGGTGTCCTTGTTGTTTGTTTTTCATCGCTTGTTCCAAACCCTTTCGAACAGGCTGCACCGTACTGATGACGACCAACAGTCAGAAACACGTGTCTACGGTTGCCTCTTCACACTTCCTGCGGTTTTTCCCACGATTTCCTGTTTTATGTATTTTACCGCATGATCACCTTTTGTTTTACGTAAACGTAAACAAACATAAACATAAACGTACTAAAATTTATGAAACAAATGTAAGAGAATCTGAAAATGAAATTTGTGGCTCAGCCGGGTTGAGCTGAGCTGAGCTGAGCCACAAATTTCATTTTCAGATTCTCTTACATTTGTTTCATATACACCATCTTTGAATTAATTTCGAGAACATATTCCATCTGTACTAAAATTTAAATTCATAGAAGCTGCTTGGTTAATTGAAAATTTTAATTGAAGGATAATTAAAGCAATAGATATGTTCGTACAGATCTCAAAAGTTTAAATGTTTGGTCATTAATTGGTTAATTGCAAGATCAAGAATCAAGAGTTTATATTATGATCCCGAATATGTCGATACTTCTAAGAATTCAATGCCGAAATGTGTAAAAATAACGAGGTTATAAATGATCATGTGAGATTCTAAAATTACAAAGAAAACATTTTTTATGTATTTCTTAAAGCATTGTAACATTGAGCGTTAGGAAGATTATTTTTATAGTAAAAATAAAGAATTATTCAAATATTATAATAGATTCTATATAGGCTGAAAGGATTTAAAACTGCAATTCTTAGAAGCTGGTTGGTTTATTAAAAGTTAAAAGAATAAGAATGTTCATAATGGAATTAAAAGTGTAAATCCTTGTTAATTTTTTGCTCCATTCCTAGATAATGAATTAATAGTTCAAATGATACAGATAACATTAAAAAACCTACAGACTACAGAAAAGCTTAATCACTTGAAACAACTAACATTGGATATTTACAACTATTGGATTTTGTTAATTTGCCAATTACAACTTGATATTTTTATTCAATGCATAAAGAAATGTATGCCTTATGCAGATACTAACCACTACTAATCCACATCAAAAGTTTCTTCAAAACTTTACATTAAAATGTGTATTACTAATAACGATTTAAAATGTTTCAAAAACTATTTATGAAAGCTCACTCAGAGTTTCTTACTACTTACGTATTTTCTGTTAGTGGCTAACTAATATAAAATACAAGTTTATGAACGAACTTTTTATTATTTTAAATTAATTCATTAATTTAGGAAAATCCTATATTAATATAATTAATTAAGGATTAATTCAAGGGATCAATTAATAACGGAATAAATAAACTCAATTAAATCAGAGAAATTAATATTAATACTTATACTATTATTTAACCGATTTATTAGTTTTCTAATTCATGTAAGGCTTTTTGTAGTAATTTAATACGTTTCATGCACTATATTTAGCGTTTTAAAAAGTATGCAGAGAATGCATAAAATATGCACTTTGCATATTTTTTTCCTTTTTTTATTTATAACTGCTTTCCACAAAACTGTTTTACAATTGTTGCCTAGCACTTTTAATTAATATTTTGTAAATATAATGGTCCGTTAGAAATTGTGGATGCCATAATAAAATAAATTAAAGGCCTGAATTGTTACAGAAGGTTGCGTGCCCTTTTTGGGTTTATAGGCATTTTACAAACAATGTTAGAACGTTTACAGCTACACTGCTATTTTAAAAAGTGTTCTGTAACCGTTCTTGGGTATAAAGCAACAAAATTGTAAGTTGGGATTGGATGGTATTTATTAGTGACATTATTTTTTTGAAATTTTCTGTCGATGAATCGAACGAAAATATGAATTATTTAAAGTATATCTAAATCAGATCATTAAATTTCAGTCAATTTCAGTGAATCATTGTAACGTATAAATTCTTTCGATTCGAAGATAAAGTCTGAGAAATGTGTGTTAAGGTCGCGGTATGGTGTAAAAAGGAAGCATAGATCCTCATTTTATGGTAATAGAAAACTGTGTGTGTGTGTGCGCGCGCGTGGAGTGTGAAAAAGTGACGCCTTTAACACTTTTTCGAAATATACCGTAATTAAATAAGAAATATATAGGAGTGATGCCAGAAGTCATAGGACATTGTTTCACCTTGCAAAATATCTTCAATAATACGTGCACAAACGAACTGTGGAACGATTAGGATTATTTTTTAAATACAGGGTGTGCTAAAAATAAAGGCGCGTGGACAATCGATTTAAATTGAAGCGTTCAACGTGTTATTAACTTTTATTGTTCGCAATTTCTGTCAAAGTGTTACCGTTTTACCACAGGTACTGAGGAGATCACGCCATAAAGGGAACCCGACGGTAACAAAAGGATCAACAAAGAACCAAACAGTTAATCTAACTCATTACAACAATGGAGTACATTTCGCGGGAAGGCATAACAGCCTACGTTTCCTCTTTATTAAAAGTCTCGTTTAAATTCTGCTGTCAAAGTGACACGATTATTCAAAACGCCAGGATATACGTTTAAGTACGGAAAGTAAGCTGATATGCAGTTTATTAACAGTTGTAAATGTTAAAATATAACTAGCAATAAATTAATTGCCTCATTTGTTTTCCTGATCGTTTAAATGCTAATGATAACTACTTTATCACTTATCACCTTATAAATCACTTTAAATGTTCCTCACGATATAACAAAATGGAACAAATAATTAGCCATTCAGAATGATCGTCCCTAATTGACTTAATGATAAGTTATGATTTAAGTAATGAGAAGCTGAGGAGAATTCATTCAATTTTGATCCTAAATTTGTTTTGTAATAATAAACAATTGACAAATTGTAAAAACATTGCAATATTTCCCTTGAAATTAAGCTCCTAAGATAAACCTTTAAAACGTCGACCTGCAAACCACCTATAATATGTAATATATATGCAATTATTCGTCATTGTTAAATGGAAAGTATCCATTGCGGCAATACCTTAAAATCTGTCGAAAACCTTCAGGGTTAGAACGAGGCTACTCTTGCAATTGAGAAACGCTCAGGTAGCGGGTAATTAAATAAATTATTAACGGTGAAATATTATTAACGACGATGCTCTTTCACACTCCGCAATAGCCGCGCGTTAGAACTGTAAAAGGAAATAAAGTTATTAGACCATTTTCACAGTTTACAAACATACCACATTACAACCTTGGCGACAGGAAGCGAATAATAATTCTCTGATGTTTGTGCATGAATTGAATTTTGCCATTATTATTTTTTATGATTGAGAGTTTACACGCTTCAACAGCTCGTGGGAAAAATTGCCCAGAACAACATTAGAGATGCCTATCATCGTATTGGACCTAAGCAAATGTTTTATAAGGGGATGAATATAAGTAAAGGATATAAGGGATGTAGATCCCATTAGCACTACGAAGCCAGTTGAATAAAAAAGTTGCGTTTCGCCAAGATGGGATATAGATGGCCTCCAAACGCTATACAATCCATTGCAGATATCTCTATTCCTGTAATTAAACGTTCTGTAATCACCCAACGCAATTCCTAGTTTACGGCATAAACAATTAAATATGTGGCGTGTTTCATTATGAGGGTGACGAGTACCAAATCTCAGGAATTGATAGTCCAGGAGCTGTGGAAAAAACCCAATTAGGGGAAATGGTTCAAAGAAATTGCTTGAAACAATTATTTCCAAGTCTGCCGCTAGAAACTATAATTGCTTTAGTAATGTAACAGGAAATATATTTTTTGAAAATACTTTTTTGGTAAAAGCGGCCAAAAACTGTTACAGTTAATTTCACCTGAGTTCTAAATCTTTTAGTATTAATAATAAAGGAAAATAAAAACGTGTTTAACAAGCATGATAGTAGACCTAAATTGCCATTAGCTGCAACCATAAGACTTTTAGCCATTGGTCACACATAAATCTATAAAATATGTCCTCGTATATCTGTTCCTAGCATATCAATCTTTGTACAAGTTGTGAAGCTCTCTATTATTTTTTATCTCTATTCTTCTTTATCGTCATTCTCTCATTACTGAGAATCGTGATCACTGACAACTTGTGACGTTATTTCACTCCATTGACTTCGGTCCCGAGCTATGTTTACAGAAACGCAGAACGAACTACCGGTGGCCTTTTGGATCTGATCAGTCCATCTGGTTGGTGAGCGCCCTCTAGACCTTCGCCCTTCTGTGTTTCCCGAAACTATCAGCCTCTCCAGGTTGTTTTCATCTCTTCGCACGATGTGTCCAAAAAATCTCAATATGTTCGCCAGGCAGGTAGAAGAGAGTCTATTGCGGATGTTCAGTTCTCTAAGGATTGACTCGTTCGTCCTGTGCGCCGTCCACGGAATTCGAAGCATGCGTCTCCAGCACCACATCTCGAAGGCATCAATTCTTTTTCTGTCTGCTGCTTTAATTGTCCACGTTTCAGCTCCATATCTGAAGATGGAAAAGATCAACGATTGAACTAGTTTCATTTTAGTGTTATTCGTAATAGATCTGTCTTTCTAAATCTTGGATAGTCGACTCATTGCACTTTTAGCCAGTCCTATTCTCCTTCGGATATCACTTTCACTTGAACCCGTGTTACTAATATATGAGCCCAGGTACAAGATGTGGTCAACGATTTGAAATCTTTTTAGAGCATCTGTCAATTGCAGAGTGTTGGAACGATCGACTATCATAATTTTAGTTTGCTCCGCGTTTATCATAAGGCCACAGTTGTTGCTCTCTGTCTCCACTCGGTTTAGGAGATCCAACATTTCCTCTTCTGACGCAGCTATTAATGTTGTATCGTCCGCATATCTCAGATTTGTAATCCTTCTACCCGCAATTGAGATTCCTCCATGCCATTCATCCAATGCCTTTCTCATAATATATTCTCCATAGATGTTAAAGAGATCTGGAGAGAGGATGCATCCCTGACGAACTCCCCTGCAGGTCTTGAATGGGAGCGAGTGCTGGTTCTCTATCCTCACCTTGGCCATGCTGCTGTCGTAAAGGTTTCTTATGAGTACAATTAGATGTTCAGGCACTCCCATCTCTCGAAGAATTCTCCACAGCATTTTCCAGTTAACACAGTCAAAGGCCTTTTGGTAGTCCAAAAAGCAGATGACCATTGGGATATTGAATTCTCTGCATTTCTCTATGAGTTGTCGTAGATTAAGCACCTGTTCTCTGGTGCCTTTGCCCTTCACGAACCCTGCGTGTTCCTGGGGAATCTGTCGATCCAGATAAGTCTCCAAACGTCGCTTTATAATACGAAGTAGAATCTTACTCGGATGTGATATTAAAGAAATAGTACGGTAGTTGCTACACTTTGTGGTTGCACCCTTTTTATGAAGTGGAATGAATATAGAGGTTGACCAGTCTTTGGGCCAGAGACCATGCTTCCATATTATATTACATAGATCGGTTAAGATTTTAATGCCCAGTTGACCCAAATTCTGTAATAGTTCTCCCCTTATATCGTCACAGCCTGGTGATTTACCTCTTTTCAAATGTGCTATTGCTTCCTCCACCTCTGCGTGGATGATGTCAGGTTCCTGCGTTATTTCATTTATATTGATAATTCTATCGTCTCCATCTAGGGTCTGCTGTTCTCTGAAAAGTTCTGTGCAATATTTCTGCCAAACATTTAATATTTCTTCGATGTCCCCAACGACAGTGCCATGTTCAGTTTAAATAGCATAATTGCGTGGTTTAAATTCTCTTGCGAGAAGTTTGACCTTCTGAAACAAATCGTTGGTTTCATTTCGATGCGAGTGTGATTCTATCTCTTGACATATGTTGGATATGTACTTTTCTTTGTCTTTACGACATCTCTTCTGAATATCTTTAGATAGAACGCTATAGATCGTTTTATCTAAAGATAAAACTAATCTAAAGACGCTATATAGAACTAGTCCTGTTGTTAACCTCTTCTGTCTGGTCGAGGGTCTACGAATATTCTTAAATCTAAGTCTGAAATCCATTATCAGCAGTTGATGGTCACTACCACAGTCCGCACCTGGAAAAGTTTTAGCATTACTCACAGAAGTTTTCCATCTTGTGTTCATTAAGATAAAATCTATTTGATTCCTATATCTGTCACCAGGCGACTTCCACGTGTAAAGTCTGCGTGGATGATGTTTGAAATACGTGTTCATTATGGAGAGTCTCCTTTGCAAGCAGAAATCCATCAGCTTTTCTTCCCTTTCATTCCTCTCACCCAGTCCAAATCCTCCGACGACCTGTCTCATGTGGTGGCCCATGTTCGTGGCACCTATTTTGGAGTTAAAATCTCCCAATACGATTGTAATATCTTTGTTGGGAATACTGTCAAGCTCAGTATCTAGAGCCTTGTAAAAATCATCTAGTATGTTCTCTTCTGCCGTGGAGGTTGGGGCGTAGACCTGAATTATGTGTAGAATGCATGTTTGGCTTTGGAAACGGAGGTGAATAATCCTGTCATTAACTGCATCATAACCACAGACACAATTCTGCAATTTCTTGGGTACTATTATCGCGACACCGTTATTGCTTTCCTCTGCATGGCCTGAGAAATAAATATTATTACCTGAAATACTCTGGAAGTGACCCTTTCCTTTTCAGTGAGATTCACTGATTCCGAGGATATCAATGTTATGGGCTGCCATCTCCTTTTCGATTATTTGGAGCTTCCCTGGTTGTTGTATTAGTCCCCTTACATTCCAAGTAGCTATTCTCTTGGGTTTTCGGAGAGTCAGATTTTGACTCTGTGTGTTCACTTTCAAATCAGTTCCTCCCGGAGATCCGAATGAGGAACTATTTAGACTCCGGACTTGTTTTGAGTTGAAAGTTGCCATGATTCTCTTGGGAATGAAACAGTTTTATATCCGAAGGTGGTTTCCCCTTGCCTTCCTTCGATCTGTTACAGGGATTTAGTCCTGTTTGATGATGGTTATGGTTATACCGCCAATGTTCGGTCGCCAGAGCCTCGTTCGTTATCTAGCAGGGTGCACCGGGTGACCAAAGATCACCACTCTAGCAGGTGAGGTTGACATTTGGGTAGTTTCGATGTTCTGATGTTTAGCACTACCCCTTACACCCCTTACACCCCTATTTATCTCTATAAATAGGTTTTAATAAATTACAACCAATTTATATGAAGGTTACAAAAACGAAAAAAGGAAAATAAGGTTATTAAAACCGATTTAATATCAGTAATTAAAATTTACTAAACAATATTATTAAAATGTTAAAATCTAAACATACTTCTACTTAAACAATTGTATTACGATCATTTACAGACTAACATTTACAAAAAAAAACAGAATTTTAAAAAGTATAAACCTTTACTACTAGTACAAACCAAGATACCCAGATTTTTTTAAAACTACAGCTTAGTTTACAAATACGGTGAAACCTCTATAATACAGACACCCGGGGGAGCAAAAATTTTGTCCAGATTAGGGAAGTGTCCACATTAGGGAGTTAAACATGAATATTTTTGAAAAAAATCTGTAATTTTTAATTGTTTTTGCACACAATGTGCTCTTCTAATTGAAGTTGAAAATTGTTAATGAAACTCAATCCTTCACCCTCATTTTTTTGTAAGCAAAAAGTTTTTAACAACTCTGAATACCGAAGAGCATCAGTGTAATTCACTTTCTCATGACACTCTCTATGTTTTCTGATCTGGCTGTTGAAAGTGGTTCATTATCGCTTCAATATTGCAATCATTATTTTCCGTCGATAAAATAGTCGATAAAACTGAACATAATCGTCAAAATCAACTTGGGAATGACATGAAGTCAGGAGTTCTTTTAATGAGGCCAAGTCCATATTTTCCTCGACTTCATTTTCAAATATGTTCGGCACATTGAACCCGGCTTTTCTAAAGCAATTCTGAATGATGTTTGTTGTTACCTACGTTTTCACAAGATTTCGAGATCCATGTAATCGCTTGCAAAACATTTATGCTCTTTGATAAATCTTTAGTTGATCCATTAATTTCCATTGAAGCTAACAAGTGTTTGAAAACATTTTTTCGGCTTAAAATAAAGTAAAACCAAAATAAAGTGTCCACACTTGCCGCAAATGCCATATTGCAGAGGTGTCCACAAGAGGAGGTTTCACTGTACTAAAAGCTGCAATTTGCACTACTTTAAATTTAATTCACACTATAATATACAATTAATTTAAAAATTGTTCCTAAGAGACGAACGAAATTATTTTTCGAAACTGTTGAGACATTTCTATTATGAGCTATCTCGGCTTGTACTTGTCGTGGAGATCTCCATTTTTCTGAAATTTGTGTATTCCTTGAATCCGCGTTTCAATGCCGTTTACAAAAAAAATGCTTTCGAATGCTTTATAAATAAAGATATTCTAAATGTTTCGAGAAAATAATTAGATACAATTTAATTTTTTAATGCATTTTTGTAGGTTTCCATTCAAACAACAAGTATATTATTTGACACATTACATCTGAGCTTTTGAACTTTAAAACGCGAGTTCCCAAACATTTATTTATTAAAAATTGGCAACTGGAGAAGCGGTCAAAGTTAGGCATTTTCCCCTTTACCGAGATAAACAAAGAATTTTGAAAAAAAAACCTATTTGAACTATAGCGCCCATCTTTTGCCCACTTTTTAAGCTTTGTAAAAGTTCATAGTAAAAAAATAATTTCAATGATTTTTAATGACTGCAAAATGATAATTATACTTTAACTTTTATACTTTAGTAGCAATTGGAACACTTAATAAAATCTGAATTTACCGAGGACATTCGAAAAGAGCCCGTTGTCTCTATACAAAACCATGGGACTTATCTTTTTGCTTATTCAGAAACGCACTGGTATTTTTAAAATGCAGGTGTTCAGTTGCCCAAGTGAAATCACTTATTATGTATGGGATATATAATGTATAATGTATGGATATGTACAGATAAAGAACTAGAGGGTCCATTGGACCGCAATTTTTTTTTACGACAGCGGCACTTCGTTTGTATCTTCTTCTTCTTCTAAGGTGCAGGTGTACAGTCGATCAGTGAAATCGTGCAAGAGGAAGTACGCGAGACTCTACAAATACTGGATGGTCCACTGGACCATAATACAGCGGCCACGTGTTCTTTCCTTGTGATGTCTTCATCCGCACTTATACTCGAGAAAGCAGTGGTGTGTGAATGTGTGTGCCATTTATTTGTGCGATTTGGAAGTGAATTCATTGTTAGAGTTATTATCCGTAATGATACGCCCATGGAGGACAAGGCGGCCTCGCTCTTCACTACTTAAAAAGCCATTAAGTGTTTTTTTTTGGTGTTCCAATTGAGACTGGACATAGTATACCACATATTAGGCCAGGCTACAAAAAATAAAGTTGATTTAATGTTCTACAGATATCTGAAAGTTTTAAATGGTAGGGGGGACCTATAGGAAGATCACTGTATGACCATATACAGCTAGAATGTCCCTGTTTTTTTTTTATAAACAATGGGTTAAGGTGTAAAAATCTATTTTTTCCTCATAGAATTTTCCGGTTGCATTTTAGAGAAAAGTGGTCAACAGGAAAGTTGTAGAGGATAAAAAGACGGTTAACTTGGTTTTTTATAAATTAAAATCGATAAATATACAATTGAGTTATTAGCAAAAAGCCATCAATTTTTCATTATTTTATAAATGTTAATAACTTTTGCAATAACAGTGATAAGTGAAATGTAATACCCGAATTGTAAAGCCTCTAGGGATCTTTATAAGTGTGCAAATTTTCAGCCAGATCGGGTTATTAGTTTACGAGATATCTTATTTGTTTATCCCAGAGACTCAATGTTTAAACAATTGATCTTGCCCAGGCTGCAATCCTACAGATATTTAATAAGGTGGAATAGTTTCCTTGAATGTCGAACTATAAGTTAAGTTTGAAAACCAACCCATTTTTAATGAAATTGTTTTTAAAAAAATCATTTTGAAAAGGGGCTAATTTATTGCTTATAAACAAATTGAATAACTTTTTTGTCACATACGTCACACACGTTTTTAATAAATTGCATTGAAAAGGTGGTAAAAAAACCCTTTCATTTTTTTTAAAAAAGGTTCTACGGCCAATAGAAGCCGAGATAACAACATTAAAAAAATCATATCTTCATTATTTATAAATATTAAGAGCCGAAATTTTCACCAGTTTTACATAAAGATCTAAATGTTAATATAGGATTTATAGGTTTAATATCTATGCACCTTGAAAAAAGTTATAGTCCTTTAAATTTAAGGTTTTCACTTAAGTCCACGATGTTCTGTTGGACGCGTTAATTTTTTTTTTTTCGATATCTCGTCTTCTAGGCAACGTAGAACCTTAATTTTTTTTATTCTGGGGTAACTCGACGAAATATCTAACATCTAACATATTTTCATCGCCGTGGAAAATTGGAAAATCCCGGAAAATTCAATAGATACAATTATCTTTGTGTTTTATATTTTTATACAATTAATATTTTTTTGTCGCCCTAGAAAATCACCGAAAATTCAATACATACAATGATCACAATTTTTTTACAATTTAAATGTTAAGATTTTGCAGCAGTTTTTGTTTTTTAAATTTTTTATAAAATTGGTATATTTTACAATTTCATTGTTATGAATATTACAAATATTTACTTCAGATATTTATAAAATGATAAAAATAGTCTGTTTTAGTAAAATGCTATTTATTATTATAATTAATATTATTGAATTAAGGTTCATTTTTAGCAATAAAAAATCTCGCATAAAGAAAGCTAGCTTTCTAAAAAATTTTGGAGTATAGAAAGTATTTTGGAACTCTGACGCATTTTTTGTGTTACAGCACACGTGCTCGAAGAACCGGTTTTGGCCCCTCCACTCAACTATAGGCACATGTATATGTAATATATAATATATACATGGAATACATATATATACGTGTATATCTGTACATCTAATATATCCTATCTATTTATTTATTATATGTTCTAGGAATATTAGTACTAATAATGTCAATTATTGGGACGAATTTAAGACAAAAAAATTGTTAAAAACACATAATTGTCTTTATTTATCAGTAAATATTTTAACATGTATTACAATTAACTTGCAAATATATATTAATTTTATAAAGAAATATAAACATCAAGGAGTTTGTTTCAAAATAGTAGCATTTCAATTGTAAGAAAATTCTTATAATTCTATCTATTGAATTGTCCGGGATTTTCCAATTTTCCACGGCGCTGAAAATATGTTAGATGTTAATATTTCGTCGAGTTACTCCAGAATAAAAAAAATTAAGGTTCTACGTTGCCTAAAAGCCGAGATATCGAAAAAAAAAAATAGCGCGACCAATTTGAAGTTTTGGTTTCAAAACGATCTGCTATCCCCTCCACTACGACATCGTAGACTTAAGCGAAAAACCTTAACTTTAAAGGGCTATAACTTTTTTCAAGGTGCATAGATATTAAACCTATAAATCCTACATTAACATTTAGATCTTTATGTAAAACTGGTGAAAATTTCGGCTCTTAATATTTATAAATAATAAAGATATAATTTTTTTTAAATGTTGCTATCTCGGCTTCTACTGGCCGTAGAACCTTATTTTTTAAAAAAATGAAAGGTTTTTTTTACCAAATTTTCAATGAAATTTATTAAAAAGGTGTGTGTCAATAGACAAAAAAGTTATTCAATTTGTTTATAAGCAAAAAATTAGCCCCTTTTTAAAATGATTTTTTTAACAACACTTTCATTAAAAATGAGTTGGTTTTCAAACTTAACTTATAGTTCGACATTCAAGGAAACTATTCCACCTTATTAAATATCTGTAGGATTGCAGCATGGGCAAGCTCAATTGTTTAAACATTGAGTCTCTGGGATAAACAAATAAGATATCTCGTAAACTAATAACCCGATCTGGCTGAAATTTTGCACGCTTATAAAGATCCCTAAAGGCTTTACAATTCGGGTAATACATTTCACTTATCACTGTTATTGCAAAAGTTATTAACATTTATAAAATAATGAAAAATTGATGGCTTTTTGCTAATAACTCAATTGTTTATTTATTGATTTTAATTTATAAAAAACCAAATTAACCGTCTTTTTATCCTCTACAACTTTCCTGTCATACAGTGATCTTCCTATAGGTCCCCCCTACCATTTAAAACTTTCAGATATCTGTAGAACATTTTGCCGTGAAAACTGTAATTTTTCGGTATGTAGCCTGGGCTATATGCCCGATTCCATTTTTTTCGTTAATTTTTGGATTTGTTTACAAGTTTTAATTCGGTGAAACCGAAGTTTTTTTTTTGTTGCACATAAATCTCCTATGCACTGCTTTTCCTTACTACCTATAGTTTTTCCAATATTTTGGAACATTAACACGATTTTATTGGATAATGCAATGGCGGGGACAATTTTTTGAATTTCGAGATTAGAAGCCTTTTCTATTATTAACTACAAGACATTTTTGCAAAAAATGGCTATTAAAAAACCTTTTTTTAATTAAAGTACTGAGGTATAGTAAGACGACTGGATATTTGAGACTCATTATAAAGTAGGTAGGTGAAGTGGTCCTTGTAAAGAAGGGAGAGGCCCTTGTAGCGCACTTATGCTTGTCCTTTTTCTGACCTAATTTCACTCGGATTTTCTAGCCATTAACCTAGGTTAATTCATATCTCTGAATAAACAAATTCACATTGATTTGTTACAGGTCGTGTTACACTGCATTTTGATAAATATTCAATAGATAGATTTTGTTCATCATTATTTTTGTTATGTACCTGGAATACACCGGATTGTTTCGCTTCTAGCCCACGTAGGCATGTAGAACACGACCGTTAACCCATTCACCGTTTATGGGTTCATTATTCTATCATCAATTATAACACTTTTGTATTTTATAAGTTTAGCTATTAAACCGACTTTTTTTACTCTGATATAATTTTTTAGTAGGTACTACATTACTTTTCTCATTTGTTTATTTAAATCCCTTTTTGAAATTACTCCGCAATTTATTCATTTGTATTATGTTATCTACTTTACAAACTGTTTTTTTTTTAGGCTAAGCTGAGAATACACCTATTTATATGACTATATTTGTTATAAATATTTTTTTTTTGTAAAAGTTTAATACCGATTTTATTGAAGCAACAAAACGACAACAACAACAACAAAATGGACTATATGTAATGAACACCTTTAAGAAACACCAAAACCGAAAATGGACTTGGGTAAGCCCCGATGGAATTACCAAGAACGAGATAGATTTCGCCATGATTGATAAAAAATGGATAACAAAAGATGTAGAAGTATTGGCAAATTCTCCATAGGAAATGACCATCGAATAGTCCGAACTAGAATTATTGAATTCAACCTTAAATCTAATCGAAGGAAAATGATGATGAAGAAGACCACGGGGAAATGGATAACACCAGAAAAGCCAGAAGAATATAGCCGAAAATCTGGAAAATATGGAGAGTGAAGATATAAATCACCACATAGTAAATGTGTTAACACAAGCTACTAAAGAATATTGTTCTAAAAAGGATAATTATAGAAACACAAAACTAACCTAAAATAATAAAGATCCCATAAAACAGCGTAGAGTTATGATGAACAAACATTCAGATCAGTACAGAAAACTTACCGAACAAAAAGATATCAAAGCAGATAAGGAAAAACATCAGAACATACAATACTAACACACTCATTGAGAAAAGTAAGGGTCTAAAAGTGTTCACAAAATAGGTAAGCATAGTAGTCCAGTCATTATAGGGTGTTCACCTAGGAAAATCGACATGCCCAGTATATTAACATGTAAATACTTCTATTTTGGAATCCTAAAACCTCCCTCAAAATTCACATATAATTGGATGGCCGCAAGTTTTAAAGTCGGGGGTCAAAAGTCAAAAAAATCGATTTTTTTTCTACATTTTTTGCAAATATCTCGTTTTCTATGGGTTTTACGCTATTCGTATTTATTATAAATATTGTACAGAATTAAATTCTCTACAACTTTTGTATTTAATATTTCTTCATACCTCTAACTGTGTTCGAGATAGAGGGCGGAGAGCGCGCGATCAGAGAATCATGTGAGGTTATGGTAGTCCCGATCAAAAACTCGTAATATTAAGGTTATAAATTTTTGCTAAATATTTAATTATCATTTATTATTAAATTTTACAATAAATTCAATCATCTTTCTAATAATTCTAAAATTTATCAATTCAATAACACTCATAATCTCTTTCTTTACTTGAAAAATTATTAAGGGACATACTTTAATTACATTTTAATTATATGCCCATTTACACTAATTGCATTTGAAGTAAAAAATAATTAAGTACATCTTGTTTAAAATCCGTAAACTCTTAAATATTAAATCTATCAAATGACACTTTTAATAAAAACATTAATTAAAAATTTATTTCTTTTCTTCTTTATTTATTTAGAAAGTCATTACATTGGTATAAATTAGATTAGAATTAAAATATAATTTAAGTATTTTCCTCAACAATTTTTTAATTACATGGCCAGATAAGTGTTATTAAATAAATTGACACTTCATTAAAAATAGATAAGTAACCAAAAAAAAAAAAAATGAATTTAATGTAAAAGTTGATAATAAATGCTAATTAAATATTTAGCAAAAATTTATAACCTTAATATTACGAGCTTTTGATCGGGACTACCATAACCTCACATGATTCTCTGATCGCGCGCTCTCCGCCCTCTATCTCAAAAACAGTTAGAGGTATGAAGAAATATTAAAGACAAAAGTTGTAGAGAATTTAATTCTGTACAATATTGATAGTAAATACAAATAGCGTAAAACCCATAGAAAACGGGATATTTGGAAAAAATGTAGAAAAAATCGATTTTTGTGCCTTTTGACACCAGACTTTAAACTTGCGGCCATCCAATTATATGTGAATTTTAAGGAAAGATTAATGATGCCAAAATAGAAGTTTTTACGTGTTAATATACTGGGTATGTCGATTTTCCGAGATATTCACTTAATTCAACCTAAGATGACTGGACTATAGGGAGAGTACTGATTTATAAATTGCAAAACACAAGAGGACAGATTACATCAAGGAAGCTCCTATACCACTGTACCAACTGTGATTAATCAGGGCTTAGAAGAAATCCCAGAGATTACGTTAGATGAAATATCGGAGTCATTAGATTATATTATATTATATTATATTATATATATATATATATATATATATATATATATATCTAAAACTTGTGTAGATACCTAATTGCCTGATTTACAATTTTTCTCTGAACTATTTTTGTCATAAAACTAACCGTTTCGCTAATAAATAAAAAAACTATTTTGCGAAATTTTACCTCGAATAAATTTTTTTGCACACGTGGTATGAATGAGTACTTTTCACAATTTCATTACAATAGAAATATTTTCCAGAAAAATGTATGATCTTACGTGGTGACCATATCTATTCTCGGCCACTTTCTTTGGCAGGATTTTTGGACTATCAGTTCCTGAGATATGGAACCTCGTCATTCTTAATGAAACACTGTGTATATAACACTTCTTACTATAATTATTATAACTTTTTCAATATGATTTTGCTATTAGAGTGTACTAGCTCCGCAAGTCCTACAGCGTTTTCATACTCCTAACAGTTTAAGTGTCAAGAAACGCTGCATTTTTATCTCTCACCTTGTATTTTCTAATTCCAAACTGTTTAATGAGTTTCGTTAAACAATTGAAATAATCGGAGACAATAGCCAATCTGTTACAGTTTTTTCTCCCTCCATAAGCGAGTTCATTTGCATTCGTGGATGACTCGCTAAGATGCGGTTAGGTAATAAAGCAGAGTACGAAGAAGCAGAAAAAGAATCCATTTCGTGTGGTTTTTTCGGTTGAGTTATCGTCGATTGACACCATCTGCAAGTACGGACCGTTTTTCGCGTTTTTCGTGCCGATAAGTATGCGTAAATTATCTACTGGTAAATGAAACTTAACCTAAATGGCGCTGTTATAATGGTAATTACATGGCATATCCAAAAGCACCTGGAGGCTTGAAAATATCGAACGAAATCACGACCTCTGGCGGAACCCACCTCTGGATATGAGTGGCCTGAAAAATAGCGTCTTTTCTGAAAATGAGGATAGAAAAATTTATTTTTAAAGATATCTAGTTGCTGAAGTTACTGAACTTTCATTTGAATCGGGTAGGTTTTGAAGGAATTGGAAAGCAAAATGACAATGTTTCAATCGGAGTACTTTCCCATATTTTATTAAACACGTTCGATAGGAGAATAAATGGGTATTTAAAGTCTGAAAACAACTCTTGACGTGGATTTTGAGAAAATTTCAGAAAACAGCATACCTACCTTTATACCTACCTTTCAGAAACGATTCATCCAAAAATGTTATTAAACTTTATTGTACACATTCGATAGTAGGTAACTATTCAAATTTGAAAACAATTCTTGACGCAAATTTCTAGAAAATTTCCAAAAACCGAAAAATTGCAAAAGTAGCCTACCTGTTGTTTTTGCTTTCGGAGGAAAACCGAGGAAATACACACACATTTTTCAAAAACTTGCTTTTTTGGACCCAGGGACCCATGCTAATAACTCAAATTCGAAAAACCGACCCGATTACAAAACTTCTCATATAATATGAAAATGTAAAAAATTTGCATTGGATAAGATGGAAACTTTTTAAACACAACCAAGGTTGAGATAAATGACAGAAGGTTGTCCAGGCTCTCGAAGTTGGCCATGTTCTTAAGTATCCGAAGAAAACACTAAGTCTTCGCCAGCGAATTTATTTAATAAGGACTAAGCGACTGGTTTCGACTGATTAACAGTCATCATCAGGCTTCATAACAAAAGTTTCTAGGGCTCCGGGTGTGCGACACGTGGAGTGTCAAAGATTAAAACAACGTGGACAAATACAGTTAAAATTAACACATATCGAAACACGAACTAAAATTATATGACGGATTGACCCTACTTATGTTAACATCCTTTTTGTGCAAAGGTTGGAAGAGCACTTGTGTTGTGTTGAAAGACCACAGTGGTCTTTCAACCTTTGTACAAAGAGGATGTTAACATAAGTAGGGTCAATCCGTCATACAATTCTAGTTCGTGTTTCGATATGTGTTAATTTTAACTGTATTTGTCCACGTTGTTTCAATCTTTGACAATCCACATGTCGCACACCCGGAGGCCTAGAAACTTTTGTTATGAAGCCTGATGATGACGGTTAATCAGTCGAAACCGGTCGCTTAGTCCTTATTAAATAAATTCGTTGGCGAAGACTTAGTGTTTTCTTCGGATACTTAAGGTTGGGATAGTTATTTATATGCTTACTCCCTATTATACAGGGTGTTGTTTCAGATGATGTTATCTTTGTTTACAGTATAGATAAGGTATCTGCGCCACTAAAGACTAAAGACCGATCCAATTTTTTGAAAAGGTAATAAATCGAGTATTTTGTGATAAAAAAAAATTTCAGAAATTATTATTTGTTCAACTAAAGAAAAAACAGAAATTGAAATTTGAAATAAAAACCGTGTATTTAAAAAAACAGTTTTTTGAAACCCTTTCCGTTGGTCTTATTAAACTACCATATTATAATTAGGCACTAAAACAAAAATGTATTTTCTAAAAACTAATCATAGGAATATTTCAGTTTAGATTTGCTGAACCCAATATAGTTATCCAAATTAGACATTTTTTAATAAAGCTCCAATAATACTGTACTGGGCTTATTTTGTCATATGGGGATAATAAGGCCACCCAACAAATTCACTGATAGATTTCATAACTAAAACAGAGTACACTGAAACAGCCCTTATCCATTGTAAAAATATTAAAAAGTAACAATCATGATTACTATTTAGGAACATTAGCTTCATTGAAATAATTTGTAGTCTATGTCTTAGAAGTCTAACAAATTTTAAGACAAAAAAATACTTCTTATTTTGTTAATTTCATACACATACTATACTAGCCCGACAAATTTAAAAAATCTTAATTAGTCTATTCTGTTTCAGATGAAGACCTCCTTAAAGTCAAAACTTAAGTGATAAAAAAAATTAAACCCAAGAAGTATGGATTTAAAGTGGAGGTGGAATTATTTAAAAAATGATCAAAATGTAAATATTGCAAAAAATGAGTTTTTTAGTTCAAATACATACGCATCCCAATAGAATTTTCTTTTTGTATTAGTTTTTAAAAATGACTTCATTTTAGACCTGCTAAAAGAAAATCCAAAAATAATTTGCTTAATTATTCGCAAAAAAAATTGAAATTTGAATTTGCAATAAATAAAAAAAACAAGTTATCGCAAACTTGCATGAAAAATCGTCGTTTGCTATCTTTAAAGAACCATTAAAGTTTGGTTAATTTTTTTTTATTTATTTATAAGTTATTACTATTACAATACACACTTTCATACAATTATTCATACACACTACAGTCTTTATTATAAATTTCAAATAATGCAATATTCATATCATTATTACATTCATCGGCACACATTATAATGAATTACCAGTAGTATTTTTATCATTCGAAGTATATTCATCATAATCAAAATCTTACTAATTTAAATACTAAAAATTAAACTTAAATGCTAATCATTTGCTTAAATTTGGTAACATACCTAGTATGTTATAATCAAGATTTTGATTGCCCATATGTATGTAGTTGTTATATAGGTATCTGATAAGTAGTATTTAAACTTTTCAACTAGAAATTGTATGTTTTACTATACTTACCTGATTATGATTACCTTTTTATGAAATGCAAAAAATTAACTCATCTTTATAATGAATTTTGAAGTTTAAAAAATATTACTTCTTTTATGCAAATGTGTTTTTTGTTTAAAAAATTTTACTTAGTATCTTCGTCAAGTATTTATCATAATGTTATAAAAAAAATGTAAAAGTAATTGTTTATTACAGATTAATAAATAATTATTACAAAAAGGACCATGCGATTATTATTATTTTCATGAGCTACCTCAGACTTAAAAAAACCGTTAGTACTGTCCATTACAATACTGTAACGCGAAATGTAAACAGCAGCGCGAGACGTGTTTACTCTTATCGGTCGGCGGCTTTCCTCAAAGGAACGCGGCTACGCTTATTAAGCGTAGCGGCGAGCAATAAAAACCGTACCGAGCGTTCCCGCAACATCTCATTAAGGAAAAGTGATTTATGACCTTCTGGACGTTTCCTAGGTAAACATTATTATCGAGATGGATCGAGTTCTTTGTGGAATTATCGAGAATACAATTGAGAAATGTATATAAGCGGGCTTGCGGTCGGAGAGGATTATTAGACGTGAAGCCGCAAAACAGTAAATAGTGCGTAATAGCGAAAGCGAGAGCGTATAAATAAATTAATAATTAAGAGTGCGTTATAAATTCATTGGTTAGGAAGTAGTTAAGGGTGTTATATAAATTAGTTCAGTAATAGTCTAAGATAAATTAAGTAGTGTGTAGTGAAATTTAGGATAGTGTAAATAAATTAGAAAATAAACGTTACAATACCGTTATTACCGGAGATGTAGCGACATTTTCGAATTTGGAGGTTTTGATTTGAAACATTGATTTCCATTTTGAATTTTTTTGGTTAATCTCTCCCCCCTTCACTTTCCAGACATCACATTTTTGGCGAAGAGGATTTAAAATAATTATTTATCATAATGAAATAAACTTTTGCCGCTATTTATAATAGCCGTTGTTATGTTAATAGGTTAGGTTAAAAGGGCAAAAAAATTTCCAGAAATATGAATTCATTATGAAAATGCCAGTCACAGCGAATAAAATGAGCCCTTATAAACACCTGTAGTATAAAAATAACAACCGGATTTTTTAATTTGAACAAAAACAACTTTCTAATAAACAAATGTGATAACTCATAAATAAATTAATATCTTTTTACTAAATTTTAAGGGTTCCTTGGGAATAGTAAGAGGCAACTTGTGATGCAAGTTTCTTTACGTAAGACAATAACTATTCAAACGATGTTTTGATGAAATTGTAAACTGTTCAAGGTCAATGTGATCGAATTATAACACGGGTTCAGTAGATTCCGATTCCGAAGGTATTCAGATAGAGCATACCCAAGAAACCAAATTTTTGAAAATAATGCAATGTATTGTTCTCCATAAATGTCTATGAGGACCCTGGCAACATTCCTTGAAAAGATATAAAGCGAAAAGCTTAATGTCAAAATATCGTTGCACGCTTCCTCAGCCAATCGTAGCACTTTAAAAAACGTATTATATTTGGCAACATGTATCATTGAAGTACAGAATTAAGATGGCTCAGCACAACCACAGCAACATAAGCTTGTTCGTTTCGTACAGAACTAGGAAAAATAGAAAAACTAAGAAATACTATACCACTGCGAAATTAAGCCTAAGAAAAAAGCAGATTACCTAAATAGATTGAAGAAGAGATGTTGAAAACGTACTTACAAGATGGAAAGACGACACCTACACATATATAATGTTCATACTTTTGTTAACTGCCGATTATATAGATTTGAAAATGACTGGAAAATTTGTTACTGTTAATGTTACTGTTATTCTTCAAAGTACTCTCCCTGGTCTACTGGACGATTTACCAATACGGCTTAGATGGTAACTTTGCTTTATGCACGATGGAGCACCACCAGCTCGTTTTAGGAGTGTCATTATAAATTTTTAAACTGACAGTTTCCATGAATGGATAAGACAAGAAGATACTTGTTCTCAAAATTATGGCCATCGCAATCACCAGAGCTATGTGATTATTTTCTTGGGGGAATTACTTTAACGGAATCCTTTCATGCTTTGGCGTTTGTAATCCCATAATATGTATAATTTTATATAACAAAATACAATAATAGTAAGCCCATAATTTTTGAGAAAAATTATGGGCTCCTACCACAAATAAATAGAACTCTATGAAAAGTAATATTTAATTGTTATATATCGTATACTTAAATTTTCGGCGATGAATAAATTTAGGTCTGAGAGAAATTTATGTTTATTGTGAACCATCTCTTTAAATTTACCTAATTCATAATTTTTAATAGCAATTAAATCGTTGTTCTTGAAGGTTGTATTTAATTTTAAAAACAAATTTCTTTGATCTACTATTAACATTTTGATGTTTTGTCAGTTTTTTTTACCTTGCTTCAGTTTATCAAGTTTATCTTGAAAACTAAACTTTTTTCCAAAAATTTAACAAGAGTAAAAAATTTGAAAATGAATTTACGCATAAGGTAAAATTGTAAATTCTTTAAATAGATAGATGAAGAATTCCGTAAACTTTTAATGGTGGGACATCCCCGATCAACCCCTTACTTTTTGATGAACTTTTTGTAACATACGAATTACAACAAGCAGTGTACCAAAACGATATACCAAATTTCACTGGCATAAGTAAAAGAATTGTAAAGGCATTTTTTTAAATCAGAGCCTCACTTTACGTAACTATAGAGGGATGCAACTTGCTTCGATTAGAGGTAAGTTGTATTAAATTGTCACATTTTGGGCTGTCCTTCCTCCTTCCTTCCTTCTAGCCGTTTTCTATCCGTTGGATATAGGCCTCTCTCATTGTTCTCCAGGTTTCCCTGTTTTGTGCAGCTTGATACCAGTTTAAACCTGCTGTGCGCTTTATATCGTCGTGCCAACGCTGTTGAGGTCTGCCAACGCTTCTTCTCTCGCCCCAAGGTCTCCATCTAGTCACTTTGCTGCTCCAGTTGTTGTTGTTTCTAGCAATATGCCCAGCCCAATTCCACTTGAGTGAGGCTATTGTCCTTTCGATGTCTTTAATTTTTGACGTTCTCCTGATCCATTCGTTAGTTTTTCGGTCTTTCAGTGTTACTCCAACTATCTTTCTCTCTATTGCTCTTTGATGTGTTTTGAGCTTGTTCAAGTTCTTTTTTGTCAAGACCCAAGTTTCCGATGCATATGTAGATACTGGCAGGACACATGTATTATAATACTTTTGCTTTTAGTCTCATTGGTAGATTTGACTGAAACACCTGTTTTGGTTTGCCATATGCTGCCCATCCCAGCCGTATTCTCCTATTGAGCTCTGTAAGCTGGCATTCCTTACTAATTGTTATCTCTTGGCCTAGATAAATGTACGACGTTACTTTTTCGATTAACTGGTTCTCAATGGTTAGTGTATGGGTAATTGTATCTTCGTTTGTCATGAATTTGGTTTTATTTGTTTATCTCTAGTCCAACCTTGTTTGCTTCATGGTATAATTCCTGAATCATGCCTATCAGTTCTGCCTCGGTTTGAGCAAATATGACGATGCATCTGCAAATCTCAAGTTGTTCAGTTTTTCGCCTGCTATGTTTGTTCCTCTGTCTTCCCAGTGTAGATTTCGAAATACATCTTCGAGAACTAGCGTGAATAATTTTGGTGATATTACGTCCCCTTGTCTCACTCCTCTTCCAGTCTTTATCTCATTTGTATCTTCTTGCATCCTGATCTTCATTTTAGAGTTTTGGTAGATGTGGCTTATGATGTCGATGTATCTTTGATCAATTCTGGCTTTTCTCATTGCTCGGATTACCGCCCAGGATTCTACCGTGTCGAAGGCCTTCCTGAAGTCAACAAATGCCATCCATGTTGTGATGTTGTACTCCGTGGCTTTCTCTATTAATAATCTGATAGTGTGTATGTGTTCTCACATGTGATAGTGTGTATGTGTATGTGTTTGGGCTGTAAGGGGTTCTTATACGGGGCACCGTTTATTTATTTCAACAATAGATTCTAATACTTTAAATACGGTAAATAAATTAGTTTTTAGGAAAATAACCATTTATTGTAATTAGGTTTTTTTTAATGATTGATTTAATACTATGCGCACGACCCTGTCACGTGTTGTGCATGAGATACGATGTGCAGTGCATTAAACGACAAATGTAGGAAGTGTAGTATATTATCTAAATATTTTGTTACTGAGATAAAATGAATAAGCTTTCAGGATATCTAATGGAGCAGTCATATATGAATATGTATTTGTTGGTTGATAAACACGTTTTCTACTTTTTCCATTCGCTGGAAACGGAGAATAATTTGTCTTACACAGACATGACTTATGTAAAATAGATGTTTCCTCACATCGCAATGTGTGAATTTTACCGGATATGTAATAATATAAGGGAAGGGAGCACTGAACGGGTTTAATTCCACATTATTAAAAATATAAACGATACTTCCACTTTCCAGAAAAATAATACAGAAACCTCTAGAAAATTTTCTCACGAGAGCAGTCGCGTAAAATATTTTTGTCGCCGTTTTATTCTCACAAATAAACCTTACGGCATATGATAACCATCTCGGGAACAACGTCAACCGTAAATGAAAAGATA
This sequence comes from Cryptocephalus moraei, assembly GCA_946251905.1. NCBI lineage: Eukaryota > Metazoa > Arthropoda > Insecta > Coleoptera > Chrysomelidae > Cryptocephalus > Cryptocephalus moraei. Next base: position 29,000,959 of record OX276458.1, on the reverse strand, counting down.
TGGCCGTTTAGTTTGACCCGTCTGTTGAAGTTCAGACTCGTTTATTTTTCCGCTTTTCGACTTTCGAGTTATGAAATTATGACAATTCGCAATAGTTTAACACACCGGCAAGTTAATAAAGTTTAATTACACTCGCGATTAATATGGAAGACGCCCATAAATCGTTGAATCACGCTGCAAAAGGTGTAACGACGACGATCAGAACTATTTCTGCACAAAGGACGAAGGAAGGAAAATATTCGCCATTAAAACATTGTTTCCCAAAGCCCTTTTTGGACATTTAATGCTATTTAAAACTGGAATACTAACAAAAATAAGTTTTTGGGTTAGAATATAAGAAGTTTAAAGATAAATCACAATAAATTATAAGTATTTATTTATAATCTTATATACCCAGTATTATAGTAGTATGTACTGAAACTAGAAAACTAGATGGATGTAAAAGATAATTATTTATAATTTTGATGGTGTGGTAATCGTAATCCCAAAGATTTTATAAGTGAAAAATGTTGAATCAATCCAGATGGACAGACTTTCAATCTTCCACTCTACAATAAGTTTGATAATAAAAATAAGCTTGATACCTCAGCTCTAATAGCTCACATGCTAGGTATACCAAATACCTAATTTATAGTACATAAAAAAACTTTTTGACTTGTGAAAAAGTGACGTTTTCATCGGAACTCTTTCTCATCAATCAATCAATAGCCTATTATAACGGCCACTACTGAACATAGGCCTCCCTTAATATGTGCCACTCATCTCTGTTCTGTGCCACTTATATCCAGTTCGTTCGTATTTGCCTTATTAGTCCACGACCCATCTGTTTTCACGGGGATGTAAGAGGTAAATAGAATAAGGATTGACTTATCCTCCAGAGCGGAGAGGTCGGGAACGTTGTTTAAAATGCAACAGTTTTAAAAAAAAATTAAAAACGCGTTTTCCGACTTGTTTTGCTTCTAACTTTTTAAGTATTGAATTTAGAAGAAAGTTAAAGAGAGAAAAAAATGCAGAATCGCTTTTTACATAAAATGGCATAGGTTAGAAATTCAAAAATTTATTAGCGGTTTTGCAAAATAGTAATAAACAAAAAAAAAATCGACCCAAAAAAGTGTTTTTTTAAATTTATTATTTTAGGCACTTTACAGTGTAGTTAAGACTTCCATATCACTGGTAGAAAATCTTCAAGTTGTATTAAAAGGATCCTGTAAATTTCGTTTCGATCGGTTTAATAGATTTTGCACAATAATTTTTGCAATCCAGAAAAATCGAAAAATATTGAAAATTTCAAAGTTGTTTAAATTTTTTTTCCAGTATTCGATTTCCACAAAACTGGCTGAGCATATATAAGAGGAAACAAGCTTTCATGTGTTTTTTTTTTCAGAATTAAAAAATATTTATTAGTACGGTCACAGTCATTGTTTAAAGTTGGTATCAAATTTATAAATTTGTTAAAATTCGAAGTGAGAAATTTTTTTAATGTAAACTTCAATCTTTTTATTGTAAATTTCAACAAAAATATTATACTGGTTACTGTGAGAAACAATTATTTCTTAAGATATGGGAAAAAATAATAATTTTATTAACCATTATTAACCATTTTATTAAACACTAATCAACTTTGAGGAGTTATATGTCAGAAGCTAATGAACAAAATAGCAATTTATTAGGTATAAAAAGAAGCGTTTTTTCGTGTAATTTCCGGCTATGTTTTCAGAATTTCATTTAACAAAACAATCGCCGAGATTTATCCGGTGATTAATTATTTATCCATTTCTTTATAAGCAAAAAAAACGATACCAAGTTTAAACAATGACTTTGACCATTCTAATAAATATTTTTTAATTCTGAAAAAAGCACATGAAAGCTTGTTTCCACTTATATATGTGCTCAGCCAGTTTTATTAAAATCGAATGGTCCAAAAATTTTTTAAACACTTTTGAAAATTTTCAGTATTTAACGATTTTTCTGGTTTGCAAAATTATTGTGCTAAATCTAATAAACTAATCGAACGAAATTTACGGAATTCTTTTATGACGACTTCAAGATTTTCCACCTTTGATATGGAAGTCCTAACTACATTTTAAAGAGCCTAAAATAATGAATCAAAAAGACCACTTTTTGGGCCAATTCTTTTTTTATTGCTATTTTGCAAAACCGCCATTAAATTTTTCAATTTCTAATCTACTCTATAATATGTAAAAAGCGATTCTGCAACTTTCTTTCTTTAACTTTCCTCTAACTTGAATACTTAAGTTATAAGCAAAACAAGTCTGAAAAACACGCGTTTTTTCATGGATTTCAACTGGAATCATGGATTCCAGTTGGATTTCGGACACCGAGTGTTGAGGATCGGTTAAGAAGAATTACTGCTACACAATCGTGACAACTTTGTGTTAGACGTGATAATGGCAGAAGATGTGATTCTCAACCGCTATCTGGCGAAAATGGTCTCGTCACATCAACGAGACTGGGACGAACACGTGCCGTTCTTCCTGATGGCCTACCGCTCGGCCGTTCATGAGTCGACAGGACAAACTCCAGCCAAAGCCCTGTTCGGGCGAGAACTTAAACTGCCCTGTGATCTAATCTTTGGCGCTAGACCGGACGAGGACGTTTCGGGGGAAGATTACGTCTCCCGGATGCGGCAAAGGATGAACGAGATTCACGATCAAGTCCGGTACCAACTAAATATCGCCAGTAATCGCATCAAGCATCCAGCATGCTGGATCCAGCAAGGGTATCGAGTGTGTCGTCGATACGTGGTAGCGTATCTACGTATCTCTATGGTAGCTGTCCTTTTTGGTGACACTGTTCACCTGCCGGTAGTCTACACAGAATCGAGTAGTCCCATCCTTTTTCTTCACCAGTACTGCCGGCGAGGCCCATGGACTGCTTGACTGCTCGATGACCCCGTCCCGCTCTAGGTCCCTGATGATTTTCTCGGCTTCTTCCCGTTTGGCCAAGGGTAGTCGTCTTGCTGTTTGTCGAATCGGTCGTGTCTCGCCCGTGTCAATTTTATGTGTCACGACCTTGGTCTTTCCCAGCTTTCCATTCTCGGTGGTAAATATATCCTGGTACTTATTTATTAATCCATTGGCCTTCTGTTTCTGTATGGGTGAGAGAAACTCACTGGTCTAGGAAAGAATTTGTTTCAAGTCCTGCGGAGTGTGTCTGGACCTTTCTTCCTCACTAACGCCCCTGACGATGGCCGATGCGGCTATACATGTGCCCAGCTTCGTACCCTTCTTGATGGTGACCGGGTTCTGATTGATGTTGAGTAGCCGCACAGGCACTTCCCTTGAGAGAGTAACGAGCGCCTTTCCTACCAGTACCCCCCGAGCCAGTCGATTGTCATCGTTTTCTGGTTCGATCACGGCTGGAATTCCCTCTTCCACAACACCTCTCAGACAGGTAGAGGTGATCGTTTCGCTTCGTTCCGGGAGAATCACATCTTTTGCCATTATTACGTCTAACACAAAGTTGTCACGATTGTGTAGCAGTAATTCTTCTTGTGCGATCCTCAACACTCGGTGTCCGAAATCCAACTGGAATCCATGATTCCTCATGACGTCCATCCCCAGTATGACGTCTTCCTCGATTTCGGCTATGAGAACAGGATGGTCAAACTTTACTCGTCCCAACGCCATGCTAACCGTTGCTTCACCGTGTATTACTGCCTTCTCCCCAGTGGCAGATCTTAATTACCACCTACTTGGCCTAATCTTCCTACGGTCCCTCACAACTTCCGAGCGTACGATCGTCTTCGTAGCTCCGGTGTCCACAAGCATGGCGTGGGATCTCCCGTCGATGGTGCCATCGACGTACGCGCTTCCCAATTGGTGGGAAAACGAGGCTATACTGGCCCGGGGGTTTCCACTGCTACGGGTCGACGTTCCCCCTTTCTTATCGACCCGCATTAGTTTTCCTGGGCCTTTGCCGGCGCCGCTGTTCTGGGCCGCTTGCAAGAACTCTTCACATGGCCCACTTCGCCACAGTTCCAACAGCGAACTACCTTCTTCTTCGCCGACAACACCTCCATGATCTGCTGTAGGACCCTTTCCACGAGTTTTTCAGTGTCTACTTCCTCTGTAACCGCTCGAACACGGCCGTGACCGCGGGAGGCTTCCATGGCTGCATCATGCTCCAGTGCGATGGCGAGCGCGTCCATTAATGTCTTCGGTCGAGCTAGTCTCAGGGCCCTCTGCAGTTCCTGGTCCCGCAGCCCGCTTACGAACGTCTGCACTGCGAGGCACTCCATCATCTGTTCCGGTGCCGTAGGATACGCCAACCTCACTAGTCTGGCTACGTCCGCTTCGAACTCCTGCAGGGTCTCGTTCGATCTCTGACGGCGATTGGACATCTGGGATTGATAGACTTGCTCCAGATGTGTTTGGCCGAACCGCATTTCCAGTCGCCTCAGCAGCTCCTTGTAATTCCCGGCTTCCTCGGTGGATAGCGTCTGAAGAACTTCCAACGCCTCTCCACGCAAGGCTACCGTTAGGGAAACAGCTTTTTCGTGAGGGGACCAAGCATTAGCCTCCGCTGCTGCCTCAAACTGCTTCTTGTAGCTGGCCCACGGAATTTTTCCGTCGAACGTTGGGGGCGTCACTCGATTGGTGGATATCGAGTTCTGTTGAACGACCGCCTTCATTTCTTCCTTCGTCTCGCCGCTACTGACTCGCTTTAGTCGTTCTTCCAACTGCTTCGTCTTCTGTTCAATTTCGTCTTCTTTCCCCTCGCCGCTACTGACTTGTTCTAGTCGTTCTTCCAACTGCTTGATCTTCTCTTCAATCTTCTTACGCTGAGCCTCCATCTGGTCGGTTATCTCTTCCCTCTGGGCGGCGATTTGAGCAGTAATATGAGTAATTATGTCTTCCCTCTGGCCGGCGATTTGAGCAGTGATGTCTTCCCTCTGGGCGGCGATTTGAGCAGTGATGTCTTCCCTCTGATCGGCGATTTCTTCCCTCTGGGCAGCGATTTCTTCCCTCTGGGCGGCGATTTGAGCAGTGATGTCTTCCCTCTGGGCGGCGATTTGAGCAGTGATGTCTTCCCTCTGGGCGGCGCTTTCTTCCCACTGGGCGGCGATTTCTTCCCTCTGGGCGGCGATTTGCTTCGTGATGTCGTCGTCTTCGAACTCGAAAACTTCCGGGTCCTGGCCATTTTCTTTCAAAAATGCCGAGAGTCGGTCCTGGAGTTCGGTCTTCTTCCCTCCTGTTTCCAATTCCCGTTCCTCGAGTTCTTTTTTTAACTCGGCCACTTTTAATTCGCGTAACTTCTTCATGATCCGCTCTTCTGACACCAATGTAACGTTAATTTTCTAATTTATGTACATTAATTGAACACTAATTTATTTAACACACTTAACTACTTGTACACTAGACTAGACACTATTTAATTTATTTGTACTGCTCCGCATTCGGATCGTATGTCGCGTTCACGTCTGCTTCTCTACTTCTAACTAACTCCCTCGATCACAAGCCCCCTTATATATACACCCCCAACCCTGATAAAGAACGTTCTCGTACATTCTAGAAGCTACGATTGTTCCTTTAACAACGCCTACGCAGGAAATGTTCAGAAGGTCACAAATTACTTTTCGTAAACAACATTCCGGGAAAATTCATGCAGCTGTCTTTTACGTCGTAGTAATTCTGAAGAAGTAACCGCTTCACTCGGAGCGAGTAAACATGTGTCGCTTTGTTTACTTCTCGCATTACAATAGTATGTTTTCGTTTCTTTCCGGTGTTGCTGCTCCACAGTATATCATTCAGACACCCAATTGTTCTTCTGGCTTGTGTTATTCTTTTCTGAATCTCTCTGTCAGCTCTACCTGAAGTGTCAAATTCCACACCCAGATATGTATACCTACTGCAGTTTGCCACTTCATCATTCTCCAATTGGATATTAGATAGTTCTGCTCCTGTAGGTAGGTATTTTGTTTTCTGTGTGTTGAGCTCCAGTCCCCAGTTACTACACTCTTCTTGAAGTTTCCGGGTCCGGGCCATATATTCTAAGTCATCTTTATCGTTTGCTATGATGACTTGATCGTCAGAGAACTGTACTTATGTACAGTGCGATATGTAATGTACTTCGTACATTACATATCATGTAATGTACTTCGTACATTACATATCGTTAAAATCCAAACCTGTGTATATTCTAGAATTAAGAATTGGTATGAATACTCAGCAGGGTATAAAATATGCGTGAAAATAGAGTATATGTAGAGTTTTCAGTTATTGATCAGTTATCTAGAATCTAGAGGAGTCTGAAGTGTTTTTTACTTAAAAGTGTATGTATACTATATTCTATAAATCTGGATTAACTTCTATACTCATTTACGTCAACAAAAAACGAGTAAGTTCGTAGATTGCAGAATTTTTTAGATTCGTCTTAGATTGTGTAGAATATAGAAAGTGGGAACTATATAGGCTCAAGTATTATAACATAACTAACTAAGCTATTTAGTAATTACCAAATTTCGTTTGAAAGATCGACCATGGATCAAAAACTTTTGGTAAAATTTCAGTTTCTGGAAAGTGACTAGAATAATAATTTGTTATACAAAAATCAAGTAAAGTTTCTGGATAATTGACTCCATTGCATCTGTCTTTTTTGAGAAATAGTAAGATTGATTAGAGGGACTGAGGAGTAAGAAGAAGAAGTGAGTAAGAAGTGTCAAACTGTTACCATTTATTACTTTATGAATATATAATTATACAACGAAGATATATATATATATATATATATATATATATATATATATATATATACATATATATCTATATGGTACAACTGTGCGTCCGCCCATGTTAAATCTTAGGTTCACGCTGCGTCCAGTGTCACTGAGCGTCCGGATATACGGACGCTCAGTAACCCTACCCTAAAAATTTGTCTATGTGATCTCTAGGATGGTTAGAGTACCATGGCGCAAAAAAAAGCAGGAGGTGCTGTGACACCTAACAATGATCCCTGTATATAATCGTAGTTCAGGCTTTCACCAAGCGTAGCGTTGTCGGCGTCGAATTATATACGTGTATTTAAATGTTATATGGCGTAGGCTTACCAAGCTTCCGGATATATAAATCGTTATGGTGGATCACTTAGCGTCCGATTGTATACTGCGAATAGTGAAACGGTTCACTCAGCGTCATCTATTTTTAGCACATTTATACATATTTAGGTAGATTTAAACTACCACTCTGCATCCTATGAAATATGTTTAATGAGTGGCTATTTACTGAGAATGAGACTTTCGGGTTTGGAGCAGAGTACTGATAAGTCGCGGAAAACGATCATTTTTCTGTTTTGTTGGTTAAACGGGTTAACGTATAAACAGTGCCAGTTAATAATGATGTAACCCAATAATGCCCCTTAACTACTTCATTTTCTACAGATTGACAGTACTCAAATTAAAATTTGTTCTGTATAACAATTTACTTTTAAATTTTCGGGTTTTAAGTCGCGATTTAAAAAAAAATTCAAATTCAATAAATAAGCAATAATTTAGTGAAAATTTAATTTTTGGGATCTTTCCTTTGTGCGGATAAACTTTTAATTGATACTGAATAAATCTTGATGTCGAATACTAATTTTATTAAAGTCTCGTAGGTTCGTAGTTGAGAATTTTATTTGTTTTCAAATAATTAACAATTACGTAGCAAATAGATTTGATATAATTTGAAATTCATTGCGTTAATTAATAAAGGAATCTTTTTGTAAAAAACGCGCGGATTTATTAATGAATGGCAGTTTTACAGGTGATTAGACACCTTGAATTTTTTTAAAATTTTTAGTAGTTTGTGCATTTTTTGTTACTAGTACTAACGATCAAAACTCGATCACAAAAAACATTTTTCGCAGTTCAAGAGATTCCTTACAAATTTTTTTCTTACATTTTTCCCAAGAACCTTTCCCTCGAAGATATTAGTAAGATATTAAAGATGAATTATCGATAGTTCACGATATTTGCCCCTTTAGACCAAGGAAATAAGATTTTCCCGCCCGAAAAACCCGCTGAGTCCATCCAAGATTTTTTTGTGTTAATTTAGTTATTGCTGATAAATGGCAAAAAACAGTCATTTTTTACTTCATTTTAATCCTATGTGAAATTGATGCATTTCATTAAAAACCATTAAAGGCAATCTTGTAAAGTATAAAAAAACCTTCAAAATTACCTATGGTACAAATTTTTTAGTGTATTTGTTGCTTAATTATACAAGGAAAAAGGAAAAAAAGACGGAATTTCTAAATTATTTATAAATACTACAAAAAGAGCTCAACAGCTTTGATTTTTTGTGAAAAGTATGGTATTATGGTGCTAAAGTTTCCATAAACAAATCAAAGTGATTCGTCAAATAGGTATTGCAAAATTTAATTTGTTTATCCCAGACAACTTAATTTTGATATAAATTTCTACGTAAAAGAATAAAGTTAGGGAATTCTGAAGAGTGCTATTTGAACAATAGGAATTGCTCTATCAATGTACTATGTTGAAATTCATAAATTTTAATTCTAACAGTAATAAAACTTCTATGGCAAAATATTTCATTTCTTAGCTAATAAACAATTAGAATAACCCTTTTGTTTTCAACTCTAGAGAAATAGTCTTCTTTTATCCTAAAAGGTGGTATTTTTATACCTATTATAATTTTAAAAAAAAAATTGCCCTACGACCAACAGCAACGGAGTTCAGAGACACGTTGACCCTAAAAGATTAAGTTTTTTTTTATACTTACATTCAAATAAAGTATACCTTTTTCTTATAAAATATTATCTATGTGGTGTGCATCATTTTTAACAACTTCCGAATGTTTAAAAATAAAAAAAATTGTTATAAACATTTCAATAATCAAAAAGAAAAAAGAAAAAAGTTACATGTAGAAATTTATAATAATTTGTGTAAATAATGATTTATTTAATTAAAATATTAGGTTTATTTATACATTTATTATATATCCCTATTGTTCACAAAAAAGTTTTCATGAGATACAAAGAAACATTGATTATTATTATATAATAAAATGTTTCGAAAATCATCAAATGTTTATAACAAATTATTTATTTAAAAATATGTATTAGGGTATTGTTAAAAATGAAACAAACCGTATCGTTAATATTTCATAAGAGCTAAATATACTTTATTTGAATATAAACATGAAAAAACTAAATTTTAATTGCTAACGTGTCTTTTTTCTACTTTATAAATAGATAAACATTTCTTATAATAATTTTTGATTTTTTTTTAAACGGGACTTTACTTTTATGCATTATGCAAATCGAAAAGTTAAGAAAAGGAACAAAAAAAATATAATAAATTGTTTAACAAATTATTATGTTTATTTATGAAATTAACAAACAACAAATTGCTTATTCTTGATATACTCGACAAGCTAATACAAGCTAAGAAATAATCAATTAATGTTAATTAGTTTCGGAGATATAACAACTTCCATCAGTTTGAAGATGCAACTTTACTTCAAATTGAGCATCCACATCACACGCTACTGGCTGGCTTGAAAAAACCTGATTTGAAACCCTGCTTGATAATTTTTTTAAATTGCTAGACCGAAAATTTAAAAGTTTATTTTTATACAGAACAAATTGAAATTTGAGTACCGTTAACCTGTAGAAAATAAAGTAGTTAAGTGGCATTTTAGGTTTCATTATTATTAACTGGCAGTTGCATTGTTTATACGTTAACCCAGTTAACCGATAAAACAGAAAAATGATAGTTTTTCGCGACTTAGCAGTACTCTGCCCCAAACCCGAAAGTCTCATTCACGGTAAATAGCAAATCATTAAACGTATTTTATAGGACGCAGACTGGCAGTTTAAATATATCTAAATATGTATAAATGTGCTAAAAATAGACGACTCTGAGTAAACCCATAGATAGACAAATATATATGAGGACGTTGAGTGACGCATTAAATATAATTAAATATGTATAAATGTGCTAAAAATAGACGACGCTCGGTGAACCTGTCTGTAGTCAAAGACGCAGAGTGACGCCGCCAACGTAACCGTTCATATACGCCTTATATACGCCGGACGCCGGGTAAGAACGTTCTTGGTCCGGACGCGGAGTGATACTGCATACAAGTATATATATATTGAGCTGAATACTTAATTTTACTACGCTCTAATTATTTGAAAGCTAAGAACGAAACAAATCATAAACTTAATTACCCCCGTCGAAGCAATAAAACCGAAAACGATTCCGTTTAATCGATTTTAGCAGGAACAATTAACAAACTGATTAATGAGCGCACGTTTAATAATAACTCTCATTTCTTGTACGTTATACTCACATTGTTATGTACGTGTATGGAATTTTATGAGAATCAGAATATTATAACGAATTGTTGAACGAGTAACTGTTCGCATCGCTTTGATCTACATTTTTCTTTCTTTTGCCACATACCGCAACATAATCCACATAATACTGTAATGTAATGACGCAATTTATTTATCTTTTTTTAAACCTTGGTCAAAATTAAATTGTATTTTAGTTTGTACAGGAATTCAATATGCGGGAAGGAATGGAATTATTCCGCATGTCGATATTGATCGTATAAATGTTCTATTTTCTAAAATATCAATTTTTTCAAAAAATTTATTTGACCATTTATAAATTTACTATAATGTAGGACACTGAAGAATGACACAGAATACAGAGTATACAAATGCTATAAAAACAAAACATATTTCAGGAGAAAACTACTACAACTAAAATAATCCAAATTAAGCCCCAGATCTGAATAAGTACAATGATAATTTGAAAATTTCTCAACGCATTTCTCTGATAATTGTATCATGTACTTATCACATTTTTCAACAGTGGAATTTGTAATAATAGTTTATATGTATAAAAATTAATTAAAATCCCGCTATAAAACTCTTATCTATCTTTTATGAAACTCCTGGAAAATGAGAAAGCGTCCTGAAACTCTATAATTCGTCAAGATGAAAATATTGTTACACCGAGACACTTTTATTTTGCTACATAGATTTAAAAAAAGACAAATATTAAAAATAGAATTCCAAAATGAATTTTGTGAAATTTCTGAATGGTTGATAGAGGTTTCTGAAACTCTGTAGTTCATGTGAAAAATACTCTTTGTAGAAATGATTTTAGGAAAATGCAATTTCTTAAAATTATATAGCACTTGCAATTGACAAATATCATGAAAACAAATATTGTATTTTGTTTGTTATACACATCCAAGAAGGAAAAACTATTTTCCTGCAATTATATGAAATTCCTGTAATAGGCTCTAGACCTTAAGTAAAGGAAGATTAAATTTATAATCTTGAGATAAGTAAAGAACGTTTCATGAAACTATTTTAAACAAAACAGAACTTCCTGAAATTCAAAAGTTTTTAAATTTGAAAGGTTGTTTCCGAAAATTGTTATAGTCATATTTTAACGTTTTGTTGATCTAGACTGATTTATGATATTGTTATAGGGAATATACAGTTTCCTGTAACTTTATAGATCTTGAGGTTTACGTCAAAATATTGTTTCTCATGAAATTCATAATATGAAAATAAAGCTTTCTGAAACTCTGGAAAAACCTTGGAATGGTTGTTTTAAGAAATTTGTAGAATTACTTACAGATTGGCAAAAAAGCTATGTTTTAGTGTAGACTGTTTTGTGATATGATTATGAGGGATGTAGAGCTTCCTATACTTTATAGATCTTGAGAAACAGGGCAGTTTTGTTTCTTGTGAAATTTGTGAAATAAAAATATAACTTTCTGAAACTTTAAAGATTTTTAAATTGTGTTGTGAAATTACCATGACATACAGTTTGGCATTTTCTAGTTTAACTTTAATCTCGTCGTTTGATGACATTGTTATGAGATGAGTAACGTATAAACGTATGAGTACGTTATAGTAACGTAGACATATTTAAAAACATGTAAATTGAAATCATAAGAAAAAATACAGCCTTATATATACACCCCTACCTAATATAAATAAGTAATACAAATTATATTAATAACACCTCTATATACAGAGTGATCAAGAAATACTGTTTAAGTTGGCAATCCTCCCTGGAGGATTTTTTTGTCTAAGAGTTTGCAACGATATACCGGAAATCTCTGTACTCTGCATGACAGCGACAGCTACATAAACACAAATATTTTAGGTTATGTGAATTTATTTACGATTAAAATAACCACACCAGAAAAAAACTTCAATATCTAAAGGTACTGCTCGAATTGAGCGCCATTATCTTCTAAACATAAATTCACCCTCCGTTTTAGGCTCTCGAAGACATTAATTAACATCCGAGGAGAAATATTTGCAACTTTCTCGATAATGGCAGCTTCCAGTTCTTCACGTGTATGCACTGAACACGAACTAAGGTGCCCAAAGAAACAAAAGTCTAGAGGTGTCAGGTCTGGTGACCTACTTGGCGAGATTCCCGTAATTATAACTCGATGGCCAAAAACTTCCGGCAAATATTGCATTGTGGCACGAGCCGTATGTGCTCGAGCCTAATCTTGTTGGAAGTAGCCATTTTCGCGCTCCTCTACGGTTAATTGGGCAACGAATGGCTGGAGATTGTGCCGAATGTATCGTTCTGAATTAACTGTGAAGTTAAAAACACAGGACCAATTACTCTCTGACGTGATACAGCCAGCCAAACACCAACTTTAGTAGGATGTAAAGTTGTTGTTCTAGCAGCGTGAGGATTTTCACCAGACCATATTCTGTAATTTTGAGAATTAACATAGCTATCGAGATGGAACCAGGCTTCATCGGAAAAAAAAGGTTTTATCCAGGATGTCATCATTGTTCATTTCCTGATTGAACCAGTTACAGAACAGGATGCGTTGTGGACGGTCAAGAGGATTTAGGGATTGGACCATTGAAAATTTGTACGGGTGGTATTTCAATTTGCTCTTCAACACAGTGGAACAACTCCCATGTGATAAACCTGTAAAGTGACGAAACGGAATACGGGAAATTAGGAATAAGGTGGAAATTGGTGAACTTTTGATAAGGATCAAACCTGTTTGGAGGAAAAGCTTCCTAACGGATTTGCGAGGACTTTGTTGCAGTCGGACCCTGACGTCTTGCACCACATTTTCAGTGAGTACGGAGGGTCTACCAGGTGGCTTTCCTGTCTTCATATTGCCTGTATTCAAATATCGTTGAACTGCACGCATGCAGTGTTGTTTAAAAACGTGGATAGTGAACACACCTTCAGGAAACATTTCTTGAAATTGGTGCAAAGTGGATTCCAATGAGTATTGCCATCCAGAAATGGGATCATGAACTGCACTCCGAAAATAAGCCATGCCAATAAAAATATCTTGTTCTAATGTAAATAGTACCATTTTTATATTTTTATAATAAAAATTTGAATCGCCGCTCAAGTGTCAATTCTGTCACTGTCAAACAACCGGAAGTGGTCCCAGTTCTACCATTTTAAAGTAAAATTTAGGATCCCCAACTTAAACAGTATTTCTTGATCACGTTGTATAAAAAAATGAAATGTTATTAGTTTGTCTGGGCATGAACGCGAGAACGGCTGGACGGATTTTGCTAATTTTGATCTTGAAATATTTGTGGAAGTTCAGGGAAGGTTTTTGTGGCGAAAAACATATATAATAAGTAAGGGAAATACTAAAAAGGTACGTTTTGTAATTTGACATTTGTAATCAAACAAATGAAAGTATAGTGTCAGTTGGATGTCAAATAAATAAATGTCAAGACGATTATTAAAATCTATCATCAGTTTGTCAGTGCGTGAGAACTTTATTGATTTTAAAATGCCAAGGAGAAGGGTCGTCGAAGTCAATCAAATGTGCGACGAGCTACCTCACGTGCAAATCGCACTGACGACTGACGATCAGCGAGAGACAGATAACGATAACATTCGTTTTGGTATGACAGAATTGCGTTCAACAGTAAATGATTATGAAGTATATAGGCTTAGAATCGAACGAGTTCGGGCACATCTTACACAACAGCATTTTGGTCGACAGGACACCGAGTTTACAAATTCTACAAGTTCGAAAAGACGGACGTATCGAGTTACTGCAGCCGAAAGAAAAACCGCCAGTGATTTCAACTTTAAAAACTTCAAGAACTTCGACGCCAACACAAAAGCGGGAAGTCAAGTAACCAAGAAGAGTCCTGAGTAAGTCAAAGCAACTTCACTAGGACACCGAGTCTACAAATTTGAAATGACGAACACATCCAATCACTGCAGCCGGAGGAAAAGGCGCCAGTGATTACAACTCCAAAACTTCAAGAACTTCGACGGCAAGACAACGGTGGAAAGTCAAGAATACAAGCAAAGTGCTGAGTAAGTCATAGCCACTTTTTCCGGAGAACTAAGTTACAAAGTTCACAACTTCAACTACGACCAAATAAAACAAGCAGATGAATTGATTCAAGAACAAAAAAAATAGCCCAAGAAATCATATAACTACATAACAATTGCAAGAAAAACGGAAGTGCAAGAAAAACCAAGGAGTACCTACAAAAAAGTATTGATCATCTAGAAGCACTATGGGTGAAAGAGCAAGAGAACAACGAGGCGTTCCATGAACTTGGGTTTGGCGATCAGCACAATTATATAAAATCACACTATTTCAAAAGGATGGAGGAAAACTACAAGAAAATTCGGCTGCACCTGACGTCACACTAGGAATATAAAACAACCAAGAAACAAGTCCATGAGGTACAAATACAAGACCCAAAACCGGAATTGAAGAAACCCAAACAACAGACCGAACAGGATTACCGACGAATCAAACTAAAGGTAAAAATAACAAACAAACAAAAACTACTTAGACGAGCTGAAGAAGACATAGCAGAATCAACACCAAGATAATCACACGTACTACGAGCTACGAGCAACAAATATCTAAAACATGGAGCGCACTTCATGATACAATGAAATAGAGCAATTCCGCAGACCCAGTATTATAAACCTGGAACAAGTAGCATTTCACTACGACTTGGAAATAGATTATTGGGTGCGCCGACCAATCCGTAACGATTGGAGAAATGACTGATTATTTGCCAATATTGTAAAGCGTTAAATACAGCGGTGAATCTACTGGATTCACCGCTGGTGGTTCCCACTACCAGATCCATTACGTTCATTATTTTTTCGGTGGGAAATGACTAAACATTTCTTGGCCAACATCCAAAAATATAATAATTGCTTTCAAATGACGTCGTTTGGTGCAACGCATATTGTACAGGAAAATTTCATACCTACTTTCAGGGTAGTTTTTGATAAATTATTCATTAAAAATTTAAAAAGATAATATACAATAATTGCAAATAAAAGGACAGTTTGCGGAATCAACTTGGAGTTTGCCGGTTTCGCGCATGGGCAATTATACGTCGCGTGTTCGCGAGTCGTAAAATCATCATCTTTATATATTTACTCGCCGAAAAAGTCAAAAAATATAGTATATCAGAAAGCCTTAAATTGATTATGTGTATAAATGTGTTGCATTTCATTTAATGCAGATAAAAATTTTGTATTACGTTTTGACCATATTTTTCAAAAATATATGTAGGTGATACAAAGTTCACCGGGTTATCTATAATTTTTATTTATCTTTCTTTTTTTAAACTTTACGTGGCATTGCAACGCATGCCGGGTACGGCTTGTTAATTAATAATATTATACATAGTACTCTAACTTCTAAATTCTAATAATAGTATTATAACAAATCTGAATCAATAGATTCATGAAAAATCTCGTTCTCTTTGTCGCTTACCCAAACTCCTCAGCGCAGTATTCTAAAATCCACGATACATGTTACGACGATTACAGAAATATTCGTAATCGACACACCAATGGTACTTAAAATTGCGTCTATCACTACATCCACAGGATATTTTGAACACTATTTCCCCCCAAAAAACTGCCACTTTACGTAATTAACTTTCTTACATTTAAATATCCCAATTGAACTCGAATAGGAAACCGTGACCCTTGATTGGCCCGTCGCTGTGGCTAACCTCACGCCGAGGCTCGTGACGTTACTTGCAGCGACATGAAGTTGTCCCATATATGACCACCACAGCGTCTCCGTTAGGAAAATCGGAAAAATCCTGAAAATGAGTCTGAAAATCGTAGGAAAGCGTTGCAAGGTACAGTATGTGGCATTGTGCTTTGATTAGTGCGAATCAAGGGAGGATGAAAAGGAGGAAACGAGGGTTTCTTCAGAGGGAGGTAATGGCGCACCATGTAATTTAAAATAGCCTGGAATCATATAGCCTTAAATTTGTTGCACATGATTATAGTTCATTATTTAACAGTATGCATTTTTAATGCGATATACTTAAATGTTTTGTTTAAGTAATTAAATTTTATTACGCAAACTTAAAAACACAGATGTCACGATATTATTTAATTCGTTTCGGATTGGTACAACCTGTCATCATCAGACATATGATTGACTCGACCCAATTCGACCTAAGATTTATTTCAATTCTATTTTCAAACTTGTCCCGAGTGATTAAATTCCTACAATTCACTGGCAAATTGGTTTGAAATCGATTAAGAACATCTACTGAACTAGACCACATGTAGGACATACGACAATTTTTTTTTCGTATTTCTAAATATCGAAGATAGTAATTACACGTGTCCACTTTTTCATTACATCCATTAGGTACGTAACTTTAACTGTTGTATACTTAATGAGGCATTTCGTATTTTTAGCAGTGAATTGAAAATCATTCAGGACTTCAAAAAAAAGTAAATGAGTTTTAATTTTCGAAAAAGTCACATTTGAGTCGGTTTCGCCACGTTTTTTGTTACACAAATTCGCCTCCTCATTACCTCGCAACTCTTTGATTGCTGGCGCAAGAAAAACTACAACGGCGTCTATCTTCGGGCTTTGAAGAAGGGGAACCACCTCGGAAAGGGGGGAAGGATACACACGCAATATCTAAGCTATCTGATTGCGATTTAGGATTCACCCGACTAAGAGAAGAAACAGTACCACCATCAAACCATAACAGTCAGCCGAGGAGGACGAAAGAGAAAGAAGCTCTTTCGCGATATGGTGTTCGTGTGTATTTCTTCGCGCGCTTGAAACAGTTCGAATTTTTGTCCGGAAAATGGTCGCGTTGTAGATATTTTGACTTTCGATTTGTGGCACTTGTGGCATGGACTCTTGTGTCGGTATCGTTGCGGTAATTTAATGAAGGATGGATATTTATTTCAGGTAAGTGCGACCCTTTAAATTGTACAAAGTCCCAAGAAGGCATTTTTTCTATCAGAATTTATTTTGTTTCATCTCTTTACTACATTTCCATTGCATTTTATATTTTTATATTGCAGTCTTGCAAAAATTTACTTATATTGTTTATTTTTTTATTTAAGGATGAATATAACATTGTTATGCTTGTTGAAATTGAGAGCATTATTTGTTTCAGTGATTTGATCTGAATCTCATGAATATCTAGACATTTACTTTCGATTATTCTCAGGATTTTAAGACATTACAATAAAATTATTAATTAGAATAAACTACCTTTATCTTTTAAATTAGAACATTACTTTTTACTGCATAATCTCCCGCTTTTATTTTTAAATTATTGGAGCAATATTCACGATTATTTGAAACAATGTTGAAACGAAATTGGTAAATTAACAATAGTAAGTTCAAAACTCTCTTTCTTTAATTGTTGTAAAAAGGTAAATGTTTAATTTTTTTTAAATGAATCCATTAACTCCTTTGTAAAGATATTTTACTTAGAGAGAACCGATTTCATATTTAATTAGCTTAATTAGTTGTATTATGTACATTTACTTGCTTCAAATTTTACGTAAGTATAGGTCATGTCAGAATCTTCTTAACAATTGCTGCTCAAGTAGTTCTCACTCAGATCTGGACTCGTTTCTAGTATATTGTGTACTTTGAAAAATATCGAATCAGTAGACATCAGTAGATAGCTACTGATGTCGATTTAGAAGCTATTGACTTATTTAACGACGCTATTTAAAAATTCAGACTCATTTCGATATTCTAACCTTTCATGAATTTTTTCCAGGTCATTAAGTTTCTGAAACGTACTGAAATTTTCGATATTTTTTTTTGTAAACGAAAGAACGCATATTCAATTCGAAAATATGGGATTTTCCCAATTTTTTCATGATTTTTATAGGAAAATACACTTTTGAGCCCATAACCTATTCAGAAAAAAAAAAATGAAAATAGGAAAATGAAGAAAGATAACGGACGACCAGCGAAAATTTTCAATAGTTTTCTAACATAATCCAGTGAAATCGCGACTCAATAACCACTTTTTTAACAAAAATAGTTTTTTGGGTTAAAAATCTATTCAAAAAATCTAAAAAAATATGAGAAGTACAGAGTAATGGCGGAAAACTCAGTACATTTTTTTCAAAGCTTTATAAGATAACTGAAATCACTACAGAAAAAACACTTTTTTTAGTTAAATTTTTTTTGGCCCTCACACCTATTTATAAAAATTAAAAAAGAAAGGAAGTGCAGAATGATAACGCACGGGAATCTGAATATTTTCAAAAATTTCTAAAATACTCCGGTGAAATCATCATTAACAAATTACTTTTTTAACAAAATTGTATTGTTTTGGGCCTTTAACATTTTAAAAAAATGGCGATGTGTAACATCGTAAGACTTTCTCATATTGCTGGACAAAATATTCAAGGCAACATTATTAAAGTCCCTTTTAGGGGGGTTTTCTAAAAAAATATTTCAAACAAAAGTTGTATCCATTAGTTAGGTTCTAACTCTAACTAAATCTAAAACCTCAGGTTTTAAACCTGGTAAGAATCGGTAAAGCCATTTTGGATAAAATTGAGAAAAACTGAAAATTCACAAGAGGAAAGTAAATTGAATACAAAAGTAAATATACAAAGCTTTAGAAAAACCGTTAGACCAATTTTTGAGATAATTCAAAAAAAAACTAAAAATGACAGAAGTAGTAAAATGCCCTTGGCCCTAAATCGATTGTCATTAAATTTATGTTGTAAGTTTTCATGAGATCCAGACTAAATACACAATTTCAACTTTCGAAGGACAGCGAAACAGTTTATATATATATATATATATATATATATATATATATATATATATATATGTATATATATTGGCTAGCCACCTCTGGAGGGGTATCGCCGCAGTGCTCTCTACATTTGTCTATTTCAAGGGTCGATCAATCCTCATCCTTTGTTTGTTAAATTTTCGCACATATATGTTGTCATGCTTGTCTATCTCTAGTTCTCTTTTGCCAATTTCGTACTCCAGCTCTGGTTAGGTCCGCTTTTACTTCATGCAACTATCCAGTTCTTGGTCTGTCTCCTTTCTTGCCAGTCTGACCTTGAAGGCCTGGCCTTCTTCTTCTACCAGTTTGCCATTCTACTATACTGTAGATAACAGATCTAGGTCCTGCTCTCCATACATGTCCCAACCACCTAATTCTTTGTCCATTTATTTTATTAATTATGTCTTCTCCTTCCAGTTCTTCTAATATTTCTTTATTGTTTCTATGTCTGTATTCATTTATTTCTATCATCTTGGGTCTTAATATTGCTCTTATTATTTTCCTCTATTGTATTCTTAGTACTTCTTCTTGCTGCTGGTCATTGTTATCGGTTCCGCTGCATACATCATTGATGGTTGTATAATAGTTCTATATATCCCCAGTTTTGTTTTCTTTCCCAATATTTTACCTGTTATAAGTTTTTTATTTGCTTGATACATCCTGTTTGTGTTCATTGTTCGTTCCTTTATTTCTGCTTTCCTACTGCCATCATTTGCCACCATTACGTTTAGGTATTTGAACCTATTTATTTATTCAATTCCGAGCATATCTATTTTGACCTTGTTATGTTTACTATGCACCAATTTATTCATTTTTATTGTTTTTATTGTTTCTTGGTTTATTTTTAGTCCTATTTTATCCTCTCCTCTTATAATTTCTTGTAAAATTTTTTTTGGGTAGTTTTTCTATTTTTCGATATAATTACTACGTCATCTGTGTAAGCTATGATTTGTTCTTCCTTCGTCTTTAATGTGCCTTTATTTATTGTCCTGAGCACTTGATCAACTCTATGTTAAGCCGTGTTGCCACGTTTTCTATAAGAATCATCAAAAATTCGTATATTATCAATTAAAATTTTAAAATCGTGATTTTCCCAGATTACCTTCGAAAAATCTGAAATATTTCAGGGATATTTCATCATTTGGCACTTTCCTGAATTTTTTCAGCTTGTTTTCAGCGGCTTACGGTCCCAAAACTAAATTTATTTTCAATAAACAGAGTAGTTTTCAGCGACAATTATTAGAGCTTTTTGTTGAACAATCGGAAAACAAATCGAAGCCGTGTATTTTTATATACCAGAATGTCTCAACTCTTTTTAATAATTTAACGTGCGATTTCTCCAACTTTGGAAAAAAAATTATCAAAAACGATTTGTCGAAGTTGAGAGCTAAACAAAAAGATATATTTTTCACAGACATACGTAAGTACATAATGTAAGATGTTCTCAATGTTGTGCTGTCGTAGCTTCCAAAGTACGCAGATTATATTCTATACTTCTGATCAATAACTAAAAAAAATAATTATTTTTCTATCGCAAATAGCTCTTACAGGCATAGACACGTAGCATGAAAATGGCACATAACATTCGTGTATTATTTTTCCTTGACGACGGAATGTAAATACTGTCATTTACATTCCTAGGAAAATCTTATGTCATAGTGACATACGTCCAAACTAAAGCAAACATTTCATTTTTTGAGGAATTATGAGGAAATGTTCAACGTCAGCGTGAAAAATGTAATAAGTAATAAGTACTTAACACGGAATGCATCAACTGTTAACATCCTCGGCAAATGGCAAGCCTCGCTTCGTACACACTTAAAGAATTTCCAGTAACTTCTCAATAAGTTTTAATTGTATAATAATTTGATTTCAATTATTTACATTAAATTTATCATTACAACTACAAAAAAGGCAATTAACTGTTGATAAGTAAAAATTAAATGACTAATGCCTTCATGATTTAATATTAAATATTTCGATGAGAGCGAAAACATTCCTAATAAGTATTCAAACGTGCACTTTCAATTATTATCCGTTGAAAAGGTCCCTTTGTTTCTCTCCAAGGACAACGATCAAAAACTCTCTTTTTTCGGTCGTGATAAATCATGTACTTTGTATATTGTCTTTCGCAACTGGGCACTGACTTGCGATTCTAATTCAGCCGGAAAATATAAATTGCCCATCGAATACGTCCTTTTTTCATTGTCAGGGTGATCGCCCACATTACCAAGAGTTCAACAATACATTAATTGCAGGTAAGCGGCTGAAGTCCCCCTTCTCACAATAAAATTAATCTTTTGAACATACTACTTATAACAATGAAATGTTTTAATTATATAGAAATTAAATGTTATGGAAGGGGGAAATTGTTATTGCAAATTAATGTTTTAAAACAGCTAAAATAGGTATGCATAACTTCTAGATAGTTTTAGATTGCAAAGGAATCAAGTATTAATAAAAAAAATACAATACTGTGACGTAATATCCTAGGATCACTGTAAAACGAAAGTAAGTAGCAGCTTATATGTACTTACTGTAAATAATATCTTACTTGATTAAGTTAAATTTATTGTATAATTAAATGCAACAGGGTCTGTAAGTACTAGGTTACTATAAATTTCTTAAAATTTTTATACTTTCTCTCATCCCTTTTCCTAGTATTTACAACAAAATAATATACAATTACTTGGCGACTCCCCGCAATATACATTATATTTCAATTTTAAATTGTGCCAAAACCAGCCAAAAAATTGTTTTACTCAATAAAAAATGTAAACAAATTGTCTTATTAATAAAAAAAATTGATTTACAAAATTATAAACTTTAACACCCTGTGTATTGAAAAACGAAAGTGACAAAATGAAGCCCCATTATTTCAGTCCAAAGAATGTATGGTTAACGGATTTACCTTCTAATTTGTAACTCCCTGTATAGTAAAGTATACTTATTTAGCACAATGGTAATTAAAATTTAAGAATTAATCAAATAATTGTGTTCAAGTGCGCACGCCAAGTTTTTCTTGCAGTAGCGCATAAAAATTACTTTTTACCTTTAGTTCATTTTTTCGATTTGATGTTTTCTTTACGGAAAAGCAAGTTTAAGAAAAATCTGTTTTGTTAGTCGTACTTTAATTAAATTATTATTATATAAAACATAATTATTGTAACGTAATAATAGGTTCATTGTAATTTCAAACATAACATTATATATGTAAATTTCTCATAGTTATAAAATTTTAAACAAATTTTTGTTTCAACTTGTAAACTTTTATTATATACAGAGTAATAAAATAGTGAAGTTTAATTATTGAAATTGGAACGAAAAATATAATAATTACAAGTTATGTTGTAATTAAGAAACCAATTATAAATAGTACTGTTTTGGGAAATGAGAGAACCAGAGAAAAGGAGAAAAGTTCCCTCATCTTTAATTTCATCCCCTATGGGGAGATGTTGGCAAAAATAACATGGGGATACTGTGTTGTCATCCGACCTTAGCAACTATACATAATTTTATTAATAAATTATGCTGTAATAAATAAATAAATAATAATAAATTAAGACGTTGGACGTTTTCCTTAAAATTCTTTAAATAATAGAAATTACTATTCAAACTTACAGTTTGATGGAAATTTTACCTACATTCCTAGTGCGTTTGATTTAAAATTGGTAGTAGAATTTTTACTATTATAGAGTAAAACAAATGAAAGTTACATATTTCTGACTGCTGCTAACATACGTAACATATGTGCATGTGTTTGTATATGTTATCTTTATTATCCTGAAATATTAATTTTAATCAACAGTAAAATTCGAGAAAATTTAGATAACGAAACAATAGAATAGATAATATGATAAACATAAATATTACAACAAGAGTAAAATATTAACAGAAAAATTTACCATAGTAATTCTTAAATAAGACATTAATAGATAAATCTATATGGGATATAAAAGCAGGCAGTCCGTTAACCATTTATGTATTCTTTAATCAAAAAATGGCAATGTCTCCACTACTTTCTTGTATTTTACTACAAATATTCAATGATAAAATACACGTTAAGAGTTTAGGAAAAAATATTTAAGTGGATTTTGAGAAAATCTCTATAAACCGAAAAATGGCATATTTTCTCTTCACAGATTTAGCCAAAATGTTATTAAACTTAATTATACATATTAAGCAGTACAATAAATATTCAAGATTTAAAAACAATTCTTGTGGCAGTGAAAAACGAGAGTGGAAAATGCTCTTCAGACTTATTTTACCAAAAATGTTATAAAACTTTTAATTGCATTCTGTAGTAGAATAAAAGTTTAAAGTTTGGAAAAAATATTGGAGTAGATTTTGAGAGAAATTGGACAACTTGGAGATCGGACCCTTAACTGCCTACTGTTTCTACTATATAGTTGTCACTATAGTTTCTTATTTGTTATTCTAGAACTACTTCTAACAGTTCTAACCATCTAGAGAAAGGTAACGTCTCTTATTGCCTTTGCCACACTATAGGTATTTGTTCCAACAAGCACTTCATGACTATCCCACTTCCAGTAATGAATTTTTGTAATACGCATATGTCCACAAAGTATTTATTCAAGAATCATTTCTGAAGTTCTGTCGGAACATAAAAGGCGTTCTATTCGAAGGAATGCAAAAAATACCATCAAAAAGTAATGATGGGCTTACTATACGTAACGAATCCTTTTCATTAGGTACGTTAAATCATAGGTCAATATCAGTATCACTCATATCAATAATTTTAATATGTATAGTATCTAAAACCCATTACCTATACTAAATCAACCTAAATCTACACTAAATGACCTATATAGGTATATTATCTCCACCTTTAAGTTGTGGGCATTTTCCGAAAGAACAGTTGCGTTTTGTTTCATTATTTTTAAAAGAAAAGACTTCCTATGTTTAAGTGCTGTAACATGTAGATACCTACTCCATTTATTTACAAAATAAATATAGTTGTCAAATTCAAACTTTAACGCGCTGTATATCATACACAGAGATCTGAAACGAAAAATGGCATAATGAAAATTATAGGTACTACTATTATTCAAAGAATATACAATGTGTTTCAAAATGACTGTCATCTAGTCGGCTGTGGAATTCCCATGTGAAATAAAAAAAAAACCGCCTTGCGAAAATAGGAGTTTCTACTAGCTATACATAACCTCAAAATACCTACTTAATCTGTTTTAAATTCTGGTTTTTCTGTGCCAAAAGAAAACGAATTCTGAGTATTTGTCCATTTGTAGTATTTGTTTTGGCCCTGCAAGGGACGTTAATTACCAGCAGTACTGATTGCCAGTTTCACAATAAATGTTCGAAGTGTCACTTGTCAGAATTAGATAGGTACAAATCAATAGAGCGCGGCACATTAAAAATTACATGCACAGAAATTCCAACGCCAACTAGATGACAATCATTTTGAAACACATTGTATGATTATAATAGATAACTATCTTTTGTATGTAGTAAGTTAGTAACCGATAACTTAGTAACTGACAGAAAGGGACAAATCAACAGTGAAAACTTTCCATTTTCTCATTATTTGTACATATGTCTATAAATTAGGAGGGAATGGGAGAGATTTCGGAAATTCTATTGTTTGGTTAATTTCACAGTATTCTTCAAAACAAGCTAAAGTTTGTTAATTTACGTGCAGAATAAATATGTACCATGTTTTTGTATTTGTTTTAATTAAAATCCACTAGCGACAAATAGGATTAAAGATAATTAATAATAAGCTAACGTCATTGTTCCTCCGAAATGAGAGATTTAACGTATTTAATCAGTATTTAATGTTGCAACAATTCATACATTTAGTACATAACGTGTGAGACAAAATTGAAACTACCTAGACTTAAATACCGCTACATAGCACTTTAGCTACTAGCCTCTTTAGCTCAGTGGCAGAGCACTGGTCTTGTAAACCAGGGGTCGTGAGTTCAATCCTCACAGGAGGCAGCGACCAATAGATCAACATCTTTTTTTTTTGTTTTTAAACAATTTGTTTATACAATTGTTCATCTAACAAAAAAAAAGTTAACACCAATAATATAATACATTGTGAGTAAGCCGCTATTACACATAGAATTTGTGTTTGTTGGTTTCTTCCAATTTAGAAATTGTGTATTTAATCCGCTCCTGGTTTACACAAAATTATGTTTCACAATTTGTTGGTTTACTAAATTATAAATCAAACATACTTTAGAGGCAGATCGTTGCCAACTAATGAGTAATATTTTCTTCGAATAGAATTCTCACTATGGTATTAGTATCAGATAAATTTTTCATACTGTATCTATGCTTTGAATTGAAAGTACAGGTAAACAAACGTAGCTTGAGCCGCTAAAGTGGGAGATGGTGTGAGATGAAAATAAGTCAATAACCAATAAACTCAAGGATTCATAAATATAAAGTTGATTAGGAGGGCACATTCTGCATCAGTATTCACTCTTGTTATTAAAGGGCGCTTTTATTTTGGAAATACGCAAAGTTGCCAAAAACGAACCTTCGAGCACCCTGCGCCCTCGTTGAATGTTAATTAGCAAATTCACAGAATACCTATCGTGTACACCGTTAACTCTACATGGAAAGATGTACCAAAGTATAACAAGAAAAATATGAGGATATTCCATTTGTTTTGTAATTTGGTAATTAAATTATTTAGTATCACATTGGCTGAATCTTATATGACGGGAATTATTTGAAAAAAATACGATATATATGTGTGTGTAAGCATTATGAATTCAATCAAAATCATGTCTATCACATTATCAAGAAATTACATTTATTGTAATCAATAATTAAAAATTAATATTGAATATAGTCTAAAATATTAATAATTAATAATGTTATTAAAATAGAAATGGTAATTCAGTTGGGTTTATAGCTTAAACGTAATTTCACCCAGGTAATGAAATAAACTGTGAGAAATGAATACCTGTGAAATAAAATATTGCAATCCAGTTAAGGACTAAGAAATAAAGAAACCATGCTAAAACCAATTTCACACGTTCCTTAATTTCGAGTTAAAATTTTCTGAAAAATGAACTAAATTGTTGTAATATTTAATCATATAAAAGAATAAAAATGAAATCTAATCATTGCCCAGGAATCGTAACAATATATTTGCACCAGACTGTACGAGATGTTCTTGGCGTGGGAGGTGCTTTTCAAAGTCATCCCCACCTTTCAGCCCTTACGTTCTGCGGCGCAAAATATAAATAGTATAAAAAAAAATTCGTAATTTTTCCAACAATTCCATAAACACTAATCTCGTCTTACTATTTTATGGAAGCATAGCTCTCTTATGGCGGGCTTCGCTCGAAGCGCTGAATCGGCGAGAGGTGTTATTGCCGAAAAACCGTACGACCCGGACGGCCAATTACCGCGCCGCGCTAGCTGTTTATTGACAACGTGTTACAATTGTTTTTGTATTGTCGGTTGCCTTCTCCGTGGTGACGCAAGCTATCAATCGTTTTGGACACAAAATGCTTTAACTGTACAATAACAAAAATTATATCAACAGAATCAGCGTCTAAAGAAGAACCTACCATAGTGTGGCAATTTCTTTATTTCGTCTATCAACCGAGATATCTCATTATAAAATTTGCTCTTAAACGTAGACAGTAGACATCCTGGATTGAGATCTACACGGAACGAGAAAATCCTTCAAGGAAACGTTTCTGGGCCTACGACTACGGTCCGAAAGGTTAGGTTTATTTGGTTTGCTTGGATAAAAGTATAAAGAAGAATAAATAGTACATTATATTATACTAGATTAATAAGACGGAGTATCGTCACACAAGAGTTTTAAAGTACGGCGAGCGAAGCGAGGAGTGCTATAATAGAACGAGTGTGACAATACGTCTTATTAAACGAGTGTAATATACTATTTTATCTACTTTGCTTTATTAATTCATTAAATTTTGGCTGTTCAAGTTTTCGTATTACCCTAGGGAATTTTGCGTGGGTTGGTTACACTGACGTCACTGACATTAACGTTTCCTATTTGAATTTGAAAATCTAGTAGCCCTAGGACAACTTCAATAACTACTTACTTACGTGAGCGAAATGGATGACAAGAATGTAGATTCATGTAATTTTAAAAGTTATGTTTATTGAAATACTAATAATTTGATCTTGACGTCTACGCACGTCTACGTGACAGGCTGATGTACCAATTTAACAAAACTAAAAGTTACCAAAAAGTAGTGTAATAATATTAATATTATTACACTACTTTCGATGTAATAATGAGATCATTAGTAATGCAAAGTAGATAAAAGTGATTTATTTCTGAGTCGCGCTAACTGTTTGGTGGCAACTCGTGTTACAATTGTTTGTATTGTCGATTGCCTGCTCTAGGGGTGGCGATTGTGGGCTAAATCTGAGAGTAGCTAGAGCTGCGCTATAGCGACGCGCTAGCTACCAATCGTTTCGGTACATGACGTGTATATATATAATGACATATACATGACTTGTAATATATATATATATATATATATATATGTATTATATACATTATATAAAGCTATGCTTCCCCTTCCGGTCATTCCCAGAGTGCCTCATTCCGTTTTTTTATGAGAGTGACTTATAATAATCATGCTGAAAGAAAAGGGACGAGGCTTCACATTTAGGAAATATCAAAATGGAAAGAAAAACGAATGTTTAAAAAATTTCTTTGGCGTACTCTATGAGTTTCGTCACGAAATGTGAAAACTTTAAATTTTTACCTCGAAAAGGGGAAGGTTTTTAAAAAATGGCCGAATAATCGATTGTCAAAATTTTGGTAACAAACGAGAGGAAATAAAGCGGCACTGGTAGTACCACCAGAGAAACGAGTTAATAAGAAAGTCATTTACTTAGGACTTAAGAGTAAAGGGACGTTCTTTTATTGACGATGTATTCGTGCTAAAACATAATTGAAAAACAACGAGAATACACACATTCCGTTTCTAGATTCCGAATTTTTTTTCGATAAAGCTTAAAGGCCTCTATTATGAAAAATTCTAGAAACCAAAGGCATACCAATTCACCTCATTAACGCTGTCAAAAGTTTGTACCTCAACACTCAACAGGTGGAAAACTGAATGCAACAGTGGCATTGAAGTAAACTCAGGCTTGGCTTTAAATACCTTGCAATACGCAGACGCCCAAATTATAATAGAAAGAACAAAAGATAATTTACAAAAAGCTATTCATAAATTGAGTCAACATGCCCTACAATAAAATTTAACAATATCAACCTATATAACTAAAGGTAAACACCCAGTTAGATTTAAAATAGCAACATACAATAAAACAATAGAGCAGATTTTCGACTTCCAGTACCTAGGATGTAACATCACATACCATTTTGACGAGAATATAGAAAGAAAAATAAGTAAATTTCAGACAATATATGGAACTATTACAAGAACTCTTGAAAAAGAAGCAAGAAAAGAAACAAAAAATGAAGTTTTATAAAGTGATGACTGCCTCCGCTCAATTATATGCGTCCGAAACATGAGTTTTAACGAAACAAAATGAAAGACATACAATCCGCGGAAAAAAAATTTCTGCATCATGTGAAGAACACCTTGAAAGAATGAAAAAACAAAGACTGTTCGTCAAAACGAATACTGAACTACAAACCAAGAGGCAGAAGAAATATAAGAAGAGGTGGCTTGACAGTATGGAGAAAATAATCTCCTGGATAGAAAATGCTGATTTATTTTTCGAGATACGAACAATTAGAATTTGTTGTAATTTTTTTCTTCAATAAATCGAGAGATTACCGAAACTGATTGTCAGCGATTTGACACTTTACTCTGTGTTTCATCACCAAATTCGAATGAAACAAAAAAAGAAGAATGTTAGAATTGGCGTTTTTTTTAAATGGCCAATCTAGTAGGTTTTCTAAATTTGGGTTGCAAACGAAAGGGGACGATTTCTTCCTGCCAACAGTGAAAGACTAACGAAAAACATTATTACGTTCCGAAATACGAAGTACTGTAGAAGAATACTGTACTGAAATACGAAGATGCAATGTTTATTAATAGGCTTTTTCAAAAAATAGCGATATTTCGGAAAATTTTGTATTCAACGACTTGAAACTTCTCTACAGAATTGAAACGCGTTCCCTTTTTTAAAATAAAAAATTGCATAATTTTAAATTTTCAAAATTTATGTCACAAACGAAAGTAGATGGTTGGTTTTCTCGTACCAACAGTGAAACGCCAATAAATAATATACTGGGATGTCGTGGTGTAGCACATAGTCTTGATTCAAAATTGGAACCGTTTGCACATAGACACATAGAGACAGAGATTTCTTCGAAAACATGTTTTTTGGACTCAGCGAACTTTAAAGCGTCTAGAAATGCTAATAACTCAAATTCGAGAAGTATGCTTCATTGCAACACTCATATATGAGTGCCGCTTGTGATAAACTAAAAAATGGAAAACAAATTCAAAGAGTCGTGCTGCCGCCCAGAAGTGATACCGAGTAAGAAAATAAAAGGGAAGAAATTAAAAACCCTAACTGCATTGGCTCCTGAAACTTGGAGAAATGGTTCAGAATTTGCATGGTGTGATCCAAACTAGCCCGATAATGTGGAAAATATTTCTGAAGAGGAAGGTGAGGGTGATGAAGATGGAGGCGATTCCAAGAAATCAGAATTGTGTTAATGTTAAGAAGAAAATGGTGGAGCCGGACTAT
The DNA here is from genome assembly GCA_946251905.1 of Cryptocephalus moraei. NCBI lineage: Eukaryota > Metazoa > Arthropoda > Insecta > Coleoptera > Chrysomelidae > Cryptocephalus > Cryptocephalus moraei. The sequence continues at coordinate 28,971,145 of OX276458.1, read as the reverse complement.
AGATTTAAAGTTTTGAATTCCCCTGTGTTTTAGCACTGCTTGGTCTACCTGAATATAAATTTTTTGCTTTCTGCACCAGCTCGTTCTACTGTCAAATAGTATAAAGTTTCTGGTTTCTTAAAACAAAATGAATTTTAACTACTTTAGACAATCAAAGAATGTTTTGGCACATTCTTTCTTGACATTTCTGGGAAAGATAACGAATGGAGATTTTATCGGAAGTTTTCTATGGCAAATTTTTCGACTTCTTGAATTTTATCGAAACGTATTAGATTCTTTATAATGAACTTTCTCGTTTCCTGAAAATTATGTAATTCCGACAAATTTCTCGTTCCATAGTCTTTGAGATCTCACTTTTAAAACGCCCACAAATTTTATATTAACCGTACACCGTAGTCGTTTCAATTTTTGACTGAGCAATAACAGAGCTTTAAAGGTTTATTAAAATTTATACATTAAAAATAAAAATTCAAAGGAGCTCACGTACGAGAGCTATAGTTCATTTCATTTCATTCTTCTTCTTAAGTTGCCATATTCATTTAATGAATGTTGGCGACAATTTTGGCAAGCTCTTTCTGAAGAGTGTGTGGGCATCGAGGTTTGTCCAGTCTCTTATGTTCTTTAGCCACGAGTATTTCTTTCTCCGGATGCCTTTTCTTCCTTCGATTTTTCTTTCCATATTCAGCTGTAAAAACTGGTACTTGGAATTTCTGAATATGTGCCCCAGATAAGCAACCTTCCGTATTTTCACTATTTGTAATGTTCTCTTTCTCTTCCCATTCGGTTTATGACTTCGGCGTTCGTCATACGGTTTGTCCACGGAATTTTAAATAATCGTCTAAACACCCACATTTCAAAAGCCTCAAGTCAACTAATTGGCCTTTGTTGTCCAGGTCTCCACTCCATACAGCAACACCGAGTAAATTGTTGCTGAGAAGAGCTCTCATATTTATACATGCTACTCTGGCCTGTTTAGTTCTGCTGCGTATCTTTAAGTCTAGATCCAGTTCTTCAGTTATCCAGCTTCCGAGATGCCTGAACTTGGAGACATGTTCGATGTTTCTACTGTTCACCGTAATATTCAAGTGCACATTTGGCTGCAATAGTTATTCTGTCGATAAGACGTTGTAGTGCTTTGACTGTGTCATTAGCACAGCCAAGATTGTTAACCAGCGGCGCATCGCAATTCCTTCCGTGGTCAATAAAATTTCGCTTTTCCTTCCCGCGGTCAGAAGGGTTCGTCGCAAATCCCTCCCTGTCTTAATGACGGTTCCTTGAAGTACCTGCTAATGACGGCAGGTAGGTAAAATTAAAAATGGTATTTGCTCCCCAACAAATCTACATTGATTTTGAAAAAGCAATTCATATGGCTGTGCGTTCTTTACGCTCAACTGAAATTAAAGGTTGTCGTTTTCACTTAGGACAAAGTTGGTGGCGAAAGATTCAAAATTTAGGTCTAACCAGTGAGTATCGTAATACGTCATCAGAAATTGGAAAATTTTTGAAATACTTTTTTGGTTTGCCCTTTCTTCATGAAAATGAAGTAGGTTTCTGTTTCGCTGAAGATCTTATGTCTATTCAACCTTTAAATAAGAATGTTCAAAACTTCTGCGATTATATCCTTGAAAATTATATTGAAGAGGATTCCACAAGAGGAACAAATCGAACTGCTTATTTAATTGTGTTTATATTAGTACATCTGACTCTGACTAGAGCTATTTGGCTGCACTATTTTTTAAACATGCCAGTGCCTAAAAAACACTGCCATTCCTAAGCCTGGTAAAATGTGAAGGAAAAATATTTTGCTCAATTATACTAGGTACCATTGTGATGATATACTCTTGTTTCGCCGTTAAACGTTACACGTAAACAAACAGACAAATGATTTATTTAATAATCTTAATGGGGGCTAATCGCTAGCGGACCATACGGTATTAGACCTCTTCTGCAGGCGACCCAAATGGTACCCGTTGACCAGAGAGGGAATTGCGATTTAGCTAAACTGACCGCGGGAAGGAATTGCGATAACCCAAATTCGGCCCGTTGACCGGGGAGGGAATTGCGATGCAGCCGTTAACCAGCTGTCCATTGATCTTAATGCCATCCTCGGTATCTTTAGGCGCTTTCAAAAATTGCCTCAGAGTAAAGATTGAAAAGGGGGGAGATAAAACACAACCCTGCCCCACACCTTTCTCTATCGGGAAATTTTTGTAGTTTCATTGCCCACTTTCACTGATGCTGTTTGATTTATATAGAGATTTTTTATAAATCTTAAGTCGTTTGTATTTATCCGCCTACATTGGACGAGCTTTGTTAACTCTGTATTTTTAACACAATTGAACGCCTTTTGATAATCTATGAAACACATTAAAACGTCTTTTTGCTGTTCTTGCATTATTGAAGTAGGATGGTTAAGCTGAAAAGTGTTTCACTTGTACCGAAGCCCTGTCTGAACCCAAACAGTGTGGGACCAATGTCTCTTTCGCATCTGTCATAAATTCTTGTGTGGATTATCTTTAGGAACCTGACTTAATAAACTGATCATACGGAACTAATCACAACGGTTTGCATTTGGTTTTTTCGGGATCGGTATAAAGATAGAATGGAGTCAGTCCTGTGGTATTGCGCCAGTCTCATATATGCGATTAAATAAGTAGGTACACCAAAACATCTACATTCTCATCATTTAGTAGTTTTGTTACCTCTATGTATACGTCGTGTGGTCCTGCTGCTTTTCCTTGTTTACTCTGTTTAATTGCCATTAGGACTTCTGATTTCAAGATTATTGGGGAAGGTTCGCCTTCGTACGCATCTGTAAAACTTTGATTTCAAACTTCATTTGATTGGAGTGGCTTAAAGCACTTCTTTACTACATTTTTTCTAATGTTTTAGCAAAGATTGATATTTGAATATTGACATGGGTCTGAAATTCTGGCACTCGTCTTTAATCTGACTTCGTCTGTTTTTGGGATATGCCCATTACAATGACCTTCACACCCGTAACTGACATACATTTCTTCTTAATTTCCAGGTGGAAGTACGTATTGATACTCTCGACGTACTTAGCGCTCGGATTAGTCCAGGTATTTCGCCAGTTTCATTAAATTTCCATTCTCTCAACTGTATTCTCCGAAGGTTACCGTCGGTGAATCCACAGAGGACCAATCGCAGCCGTCTGCTGTGGAGTACAGCGTGAGCAGTAGCACTAGCACCACCTCGGTGGCGAAGAATGGAGAGGAGGGGGAGAGCGACAGGGAACCCCTCGGGAACCACACGAGGGAGGCCCTAACTCAGGAGGGGAACGCGCCCGACTCGGTAAGAGATGATCGACGACCAATGGTCTGAGGTCATGTGAGAGATATATTTCATATATTACAGAAGTGCTTTATTAGGGGAGGATAGGGCAATGGCGGTCAGGGACAATGGTGGTCACGCACATAACTAAGACATGTACAGTTCTTTATAGTTTTTACGGTCAGCGGCATCTAGCACCAGCGGATTAGAGACGTAAAGTAATAAACGATAAGAAGGGACCGGCCGGTTGGGATCGGTGCCTTTACCTGCTTGTATGAGAATTTTAAAGAACTAGTTTACTGTAATAATGTACAACTATTTAATTATGATTTACATGAAAATATTTTTACTGAAATCGTCGTGTTTTCCCCTTCATTTTGATATCAAACTCGAAGTATTTTAAAAGCAATATTTTATTTTAAATTTTATTTTAATATTTTATAAGCTAAAATTTATTGCTTTTGAAATACTTCGAGTTTGATATCAAAATGAAGGGGAAAACACGACGATTTCAGTAAAAATATTTTCATGTAAATCATAATTAAATAGTTGTACATTATTACAGTAAACTAGTTCTTTAAAATTCTCATACAAGCAGGTAAAGGCACCGATTCCAACCGGCCGGTCCCTTCTTATCGTTTATTACTGTACGTCTCTAATCCGCTGGTGCTAAACGCACACGCCCAGTTTTTACGAGGCCAGTATAACAACCGGATTGCCGAAAAGAAAGAGAAACATAAAGGAGCCGCCTCCATAGGCGCGCGGAATATTTTTTACTCACTTAGTCAGTAAAATTTCATAGAATAATTTTACATGAATTGTAAAATAATAAAAAAAGTAAATAGGTAAACATAATGGAATAGTGGAATAGTTTTTACTGTGTACTAAAGTTTGCTGTCCAGTAAAGATCAGCGAGAAGGTGTGAGTTGGTGTGAGTAACCTTTGCCAGGAAAGGATTTGGGATGGGAGTAATGATAAACAAAAATATAAATAGGACTTAGGAGTTTAATAAAAATTTTTTTCCCGTGTGAAATGTATTACACCTCCGTATTGCCCGTGAGCGAAGAGCACCTTGCGTCATCATTCCGCACGCGGCGTCCGTACAACGCGAGTGTTTGTTGTTTTCACGCCAACTTGATGTAATTTTACGTTGCAACAAATTAACAAGGTAAGCTGTCAAATATTCCTTAATTCACGTAAACGCAGTCTTATTATTTGAGACTGTTCATTATTATTATGTAGTAATGCTCATTTTGAATCAAAGTATGTATTTGTTTGTTTTATACTTTTTTTCTATGAAATCCCTTGCGGGTAATCGTGGTCAACTGACCACTATGATTATCTTCCCAAGGAAACGACATTCCCCTCTCCTGGAAAAAGATGGCCCTGATGGTGCTATATATCGCTACTCGGAGAATGGCTGGACCAATGAAACCTTTTTTTGAATGGCTTCAACATTTCGCAACATTTGCCAAACCCTCTGCAGAATAACCAGTCTTGTTGATACATACTAGATAACCAGCGAGCCACATTTCTTATTTACTAGCACTGCAATGCCGACAACATTCAAATGCTGTCGTTATTACCACACACGTCCAATAGAATGCAGCCGTGGGACATGACGTTTTGCGGACCACTTAAGGCTGCCTACAAAAAAAATCTGACTGCTTTATGAAGAGCCACCTCGCAGAGAATCAACAAAGCATATTCTAACGTTGCTTCTATACGTAAGGGAGAGTCTGGATTCAGAGTCACGGGTATTTTTCCACGAACTCAAATGTGTTCATTGATGAAGACTTTTTACCTGCCGAAATACTGCAAGGTTAACCAGTGGTAATTCAAGATAACTAAAGCTCTTTTCCTCTTGAGACAAGCGCAACTCTGATATTCCAAGAACCACTGGCGATTGCATCAACATCTGCACAAGTAACCGTTTGTGATTGGATAATCATATGTACAAGAACCCCTGGTAGTTGCATCAACGTCTGAACAGGAACTCCAAGTGGTTGCATCAACATCTAACAAACTAGTAGTCGCATCCACATTTGGGCAAGAAATACCACCAGAAGTAAGACCAGAGGTTGAACATTTTATCAGTTTGCTTACCAAAACACTGTCAGTACAAGACAAGGTCTAAAAAAGCAACATTCTACCATTCTACCCTCCACGACCATTAAAGACAGTCTTATGGAAAAGGAAAACAAAAATCAGAACAAAATCCTAAAAGAAAAGGGAAAACAAAAAGGCAAAGGGAAGGCGAAAAAACCAAAGAGTACAAGGAAATTCTTAAAAACGCTAAATGGAAAGTTCTTCAGGAAGACCCAGAAACTCTTTATCTCATATGCGGAAAATTGGCTCACTAGGATGGCATTGGTTGGGATTCGGCTACAGAATACGTATGTGACATGTGTTAAAAATATTTGACTATCATTGTCAATATCATGACCACCATTGCCCTCACGTGCGTACAATGGTGGTCAAAGTTTATTGCTATGTTATGTTCCTAATAAATCTGTGTTCATATTTTGAGTTTTATTCCAAAACGTGCATAACTGACAGCCATTACCCCATTCTGCACTGTCAACACAGTACTTAATTTGATCTTCATAGAACAGGGCGCAAACTTATCAGTAGGACTGATCGAAGATGAAGAGCGGACCATCACATTCGTTCGAACAGTTTATTTATTAAGGAGGAAGGGAAAAATTGTCTTCACCAGACACGAAGTTTATTTGGGATTAAAGGTGACCTGTTTTGATGGAATCCACCATCATCAGACCTAAATTAACACATTATCAAAACAAGAAGTACAATACAACACAGTGTACAATCCTTAACAGGTACAATGGACTAATAATTAACCCCTTACTCTACACGTGGAAATCTCTCTAAGGGCAATCTCCACCAACAGTCCACAAAACCAACAAATAGTCCGTTGGTGTGACTTATCGGCCTGAAGCCTTGATAACTATATGAATTTATTGTATAAAGGAAATTCAACTAAACTCAACGTCTCGAAAGAGGTCTACCATAAAAGTGTTCAATCAGAGTTCACAGACAAAGTGCAGCAAACAGCTGTCGATGTCAATGTTAGACATGAGCATAAATAAAATTAAATATACACATCAGAAACAACCACATGGAACACATATCCTAACGTATATAGAGAAAGTATGTTCTTTCAAAATTATGGTAGTATTTCAAAAGGCGGGAGTATTTTAAAATGATTGTATCGTTCTCGAAATAAAATCTATTAGAGGACTCGAAACCAAAGTCTTTTGATCGTTAAGGAAACCATGAACATCTTTATGGATGAATATTTCTAGGGTCTCTAAATGCAACGGAGTAAAACCTTCTTCCACATTATATGCATGTTGGTTAGACAAAATGTGATTGACAAAAGTTGAAGGAGTTATTACTATATCGGTATTTTGGAATTTTTTGATCCATTTGAAATGTTCATAAATTGTCTCCTTGTTTGACCTATATAAAAAGAGTCACAAGACAAGCATCACAGTTTATATACTCCCGAATTTGTTATGGAAGGGGTTGGATCCTTTATTCTTAAAGGTTGGGTAACCATTATTGATGGCCAGTTGTTTAATTATATTGAGCTCTTTATCAAAAGCTTGAGTGTCCAAATGAGTATTGAATGCCCTATGTAAATAGGAATGAAAAGCTGCGATCTTTTGACTTCATGGGTGATTAGAGTCCGCTGGGATTAAACTATTAGTGCTTGTGGTTTTTCTATAGATTTCAAAAGACAAGGAATCATTTGGGTTTTTTATGATCAGCAAATCCAGGAAAGGTAGTATTCAGTTTTCTTTCTCAAACTCGATGGTGAAAGATATATCTGTATTTAAGGTATTTAAGTAGGATAGAAATTCATTGGCCTGAGACTTATTGCCTTTGAAGATAATTAAACAATCATTAACATACCTATGGTATGAATCTTCTTCTTCTTAGTGCGCCTTCTCCTTCCGGAGGTTGGCGATCCAAATGGCAATTGTAGTTTTGGAAACTGCAGCACGGAATATTTCTGTAGATGAGCGGTCAAACCATCTCCTCAGGTCCTTCAGCCATGAATTCTGGCGTCTTCCTACTGATCTTTTACCCTGTATTTTGCCTTCTATTATGAGTCGAAGTAGCTCATATTTTTCACCCCTCAGCACATGACCCAAGTATTGAATTTTTCTTTCTTTGATGGTGTTTAGCAGCTCTTTTTGTTTTTTCATACGTTGGAGTACTTCGTCGTTAGTAATCCTTTGAATCCATGAAATTCGTAGCATCCTTCTGTATATGTACATTTCAAAAGCCTCTATCCTTTTTTCTGTTTGTGTGTCCATTGTCCAGCTTTCACACCCGTAGAGTAAGACAGGGAAAACGTAACATCTAACCATTCGAATTCTGAGCTCTAGACTAAGGTCTGATCTTGTAAAAAATGTTTTCATGCTCATGAGTGTTTTCCTCGCTTGTTCAATCCTTGAATATATTTCCCTTTTCGGGTTACACTGGCTGTTGATATTAGCTCCTAAATATTTTATCGAGGTTACCTGTTCTATTGTTTGTCCCTTGACGTGTATATGTACGTCTATTGGCGTTTTCGAAAAGACCAGGAGTTTGGTTTTGGCGACATTGAGATATAAGCCGAACATTTCACTATGACGAACTACGGCATTTATTATACTTTGTAGTTCTTGTGCGTTGTTTGCTATTAGAACGGTATCGTCAGCGTACCTTATGTTATTTATCGTAGTTCCGTTGATCTTGATTCCACCCTGGGCCTCATCTAATGCTTCTCTAAATATGGCCTCCGAATACAAATTAAACAGGAGCGGAGACAAGACGCAACCCTGACGTACTCCCCGCCTAATCCACATATCTTCCGATGTTGTTTGTTCTATTTGAACTGTTGCCGTTTGGTGCCAATAGAGTTCTGAGATGACGTGTAAGTCCTGTTCGTCGACCCCGGTTGTTCTTAGGATTTCTATCATCTTTTGATGGTTAACGCAATCGAACGCTTTTCTGTAGTCTATGAAACATGCATATACATCTACATTCATGTCTCTGCATCGTTGTGTCAGTACATTTAGGGAGAAAAGAGCTTCACGCGTTCCCAGTCCGTTTCGGAATCCGAACTGAGTGTTATCCATCTGGTATTCGCATTTCTTGTATATTCGTGTGTGGATGATTCTTAGAAAAATTTTAAGGACATGAGACATCAGGCTTATTATCCTATAATCATCGCATTTTGATGAATTCGGTTTTTTTGGTAATGTTACGAATGTTGACTTTAGCCAGTCTGATGGTATTTTACCGGAGTTATATATTTTGTTGAACAATGATGTTATCAAGTCTAGGCTTTTGCTTTCATTTTCTGCGATTAATTTGAATATCTCGACGTTGATTTTGTCGGGACCAGTAGCTTTTCCATTTTTCTGTGCTTTTATTGCATGAATCACTTCTTCCCTAGTTATTTCTGGGCCTTTTTCATTTATTTGATTGACTGTGGGCGGTGGAACACAGGGTCTGTCATCATCGAAAAGTGTTTGGATGTATTCTTTCCATCTCGTAAGTTTGTCTTCTGTTCCCAGGATTATCTTGTTATTGTTGTCTCTTAAGATTGTTTCTTGTCGTTTTCTGTGTCTGCCTGTCATTTCTTTTACTTTCTTGTGAACATTGAAGGTGTCATATCTTTCTTGAAGCTGTTCGATTTCTTGACATTTTGTTGACATCCAATTTTCTTTAGCTTCTCTGCACTTTTTCCTAATGATTTTATTGAGATGCTTGTATTCTGTTGGGTTTGTTTTGTATTTTCGTCTTTCATTCATGAGGTCCATGATTTCTTGTGTTATCCATTCTTGTTTTCTGTTGTTTTTAGTGTATCCAATGTCTTTTTCTTGGATCTTTGTTATTTTAGTTTTTAAAGCATTCCATGTTCTTTCGACATCCTCACTCTGTATCGATTGTGTTATCGTTTCTAGTTCTTTCTCGATCTTGAGACTTATTTCTTTCTTTCTTGGTATGAATGGTATGTTCTTTCCATTCATGGTATGAATGGATGAGAGTTTTATAAGTGGGATGTCCTATAAAAGCGAACACATGAAGACTTCTGCTAGGAACGGGGATAAACAACTACCCATTGCTAGGCCTGAGTTTTGTATGAAAAAGTTATTATTGAATTTGAAAGAAATTTTGTTTCAAATTGATGTCTAAAATTTCCATATGATCTGGAACCAAATGAGTCCTAATGTTATTCTCAAACAAAAGGGATCGTGTCAATCCTATGCATTCCTCGGGGGGGAGTATGCTCGGTCAAAGGTTAACTGTATCAATAGAAAACATCAAATCATTTTTAGGAATGGTTATGCTGGAAAGAACGTTGGATAATTTGATAGAGAAATGATTTTGAAAATTGGTAAGTTCTCGTAACATCTCATTAAAAACTGAGGACAATTTATGCACTGGTGAATTACGAAAGGACACCACCGGTCTTATTGGGCTTATAGATTTTTGGAAGTCCATATAATCGTGGTGTTGAGGGATTCATCCCGAGGTCACTAAATTTATTAAAACCACATCTTGTAAAAATATCTTTAAATTTCTTAAAGCAAAGGTTAAGTTTATATAAATAGCTATTTAAGGGGTTATCATTACCTTGAGTGAAAGTACCATTATTCAGGAAAGAACTAACCTTGTCTATGTAGGTAGATTTCTCTAAGATCACAACTGCATTTCCTTTATCCGCCTTTGAAACGAACAGGTTATTGTCATTGATCCGTTTCTTGAGAAGATTTATCTTATTGTGAATGTCATTGCGAAGCGTTGGTTCTGGGTTGAACATATATTCCTTTAAGATATTAATGATATTCGATGAAATCTGTGCACTATTCAAGAACTTACATGACTTAATGATCGAGAATGATCTTAAGTTTACTTATTTCTTCTAACAACATACCTCTATAAGTATAGCACGGTTCTTCTTTGTCAGGACTAATGAAATAGTTTGCATTACTCCACTAAAATAACTTGCTTCTACTGATCTAGGGGAAGTTTCAATTTCTACGTTTAAACTCCTCTCGTGTATGAAATGGAATTAAAATGAATCGAACGGAATTTATTATTTTTAGGTACTCTTCATCGGAGATTCTCCAGAATACGTGCCCATGCCCTCTCTGCGAACGAGGAGTCAACCAACCGCCGAAGAAGAAGAAGAACTGGACTGGCAGCAACCGCTAGATACGTGGGATAGGGAATACAGGAGGTTTCGATTTAATAATACTCGAGTACAACGTGAGTATTTGAAAGGGAATGTGGTAATGTGAAAATGTGAAGTTGTTGGACTATTATGAAACCTCTTTAATATTGCCGGAAATTTGGAACATTCCTCCCAATTGAAAACTTTCGAGTAATACTCAGTTTTCAATTATTCCGGTACTAACTGCAATATTTTAATTCAACCCATTTTCCCAGCATCTTAAAATCTAGTCATATGAAAACTTGTAGAATGAATCAAATGAACAACTTTTATTAGTACTTGGCATTCCCTTGTATTAGCTAACCTGATGACTGCGCATTTTAAATATTTGCTTGTAAAGTCTATGGGTTGTAAAGAGTCTAACCTTCTTTCTAATATTGTATATATGAAACCAATATGGTATTCGACTACTTGTGGGAAATCATATTTAACGGTTTGATGTATATTCCTGTCTATATGTATTTAAATCAATTCTATAGCTGTACGTTCAGTTAAAATGGACATTGAAATTTGAACAAAATGAAAGACCGCCAAAACCCCACCTCGTGTAATACTGATGTCACATCACTTCATGACGTCACATACCAGTAAATCTTCAGAATCAGATAGATGAAACAGATTAACACAAACTTATCATTTAGGTTTTGAGAACACGTTTTGTGAAAATTGTCTTTTTCAATAATTTTATTTAAAGGAAAAATGATCTATAACTGGAATTTTACGTGTATTTAACATAACATCTATTTTAGGTACCTAGTACATTTCTACTACCTTCTTTCACAAGTTGATTCTCCATCATATATTTCTTTGATTAACCGCAGTAAATTTGATGCTGAATAATTAATCGACAATAAAAACCAGAAACCGCTTAATAATTGTCGCAAATTTATTGTTTACAGGAATGTGACGTCAACATAGACGTAACCAATTTCAGCGTTGTTGATCATGTGACGGAACTTTAAAACCAAACAAAATTCAATTACGTTTCAACTACAAATAATCGATATATTTTCGGAAAATTTATAGAAAATATCTATTCATTCCTTAAATCTTTTAGAACGCCAACTATTGGAAGCATAATTTTAATATAGTCAAGTCTATTCTTTCATTTTGTCTTTTAGCAGTTGATTTCTGGAAGACTACCAATAAAATTTCCAAGTATGAAGTAGACCAATATTAACACTTTATATTCTGAAACTGGCTGATTTAATACCATTTTTGAATATCAATCTGCCAGCTTTGTAACCTGGAGTACATCCCCATTACTGGTAGTTACATCACATCTTCTATCGGTGGCATCCTGGCCGTATATACATTTTAATATTATAACGGATATTTGAAATGAATGTGGCGAGCCGAGAGGTAGATGCTTCCTTGAATCTAAGCGCCAGAAAGGTCTCTTCTAGTATTGGTTCGATCCCATTCCAGAACTTTCTTTTTCTTATTTCGAACGTGCAAACGAGAGGGATAAAAAGGCCCGCTAGCAATAGCAAGAGAACAGTCGAATACGAGCCTGAGTGAGTCGTGAAACCCGAAGCGCGAAGATAAATAAATAGTAAAATAAATTAAGTGATAGGTGTTAGGTAGTAATAATTAGTGTTAAATAAAGAAGTTAAGTACATAATTAATATAGTGTAATTATTTAGACTTACGAAACCGTTACAATATCTCCAATACTAAACGAAACGTCAGAGAACGGTTATGTTTTCTATCATTTGGTATCACTTTCAACTTTCTGCCTTGAGCGGTTGTAGTGTTACGATTATTACATTATGATGGATAACAAAATATTTAGCCATGGTTTTCCTTTTAAAACGACTAGTAGTAGTGGTACTAGAGAAAGGTAAAATAAGGTTAGTATGCAGAAGCAGCTAAGTACACGACAAACTGTCAGCCGTGTACAGAGCAAGTCAAACTATGTATAGCTTCACCTAAAAAATTGTAATGTTGTCCTTAAATTTCGATTCATAGCCCTTCAAAGTTGACAATTTGATTTTTTTTTCACAACTTCAATACTGCACATGTGCGTACCTTTGGTTTTTTGGTTCTAAGCATATTCGCAATATTCAGCGAGAGTCACCAAGCTTGATGGTTAAAAATTCCAAATTTTAAAAGTATGGACAATTATAATGAGCAAGTGGCAATGATGGCTTACTCTTATAATTTTTTAACAAAATGTTACTCTTCTTGCAATTCCGTGGAATATTTGGGAGATAATTTGAATTTTTACTGAAATCCATCAGTAAGCGCCTTCGCCGTTTCTTGGAACCTACTTCATATATGAGTAAAATCTTAGCTGGAAAAAGTATTTTGTGATGAGATTATCCAATCTTCGCTATTGCTTGTTTTATAGTATGGAATAAAAAACGTAAAAGTTGTGGACAATTATTTTTAATACAATTTTGGAGATTATTGAGCTTCAAGAAGGTTTATAATACAAATGTTAACTGCTTGAGTAGTTATTCAAATTGGTCTCTTAATAGTTCAATATATTTTCTTATTCTTCAAAAATATTCTGCTTTACTTTAAACAAACACACCATCATCATCTCAAATAATGCTGGAGAAATGCGTTATTCTTTCAAACGACTCTTCCTGGTGTTTACTGACATTGAACAAATATGTCCATTGATATGCCCCCTGAAAAAGAAATATGTATTTAGGCTTGGATATAAAACAGACCAGTTATATCTTACGATCCATCTCTCCAACAATTATCAAAAGTATGTGTTAAATAGTAACGTAATAAATTATAAAAATATAGTGAGGTACTATCGTGCATAAACCACATCTGAGCACTAACTTGAAAGGGTACGTCTTAATTTTGTTGTAAAAACTGTAAATACATTTTATCAATTAATCTTTCTTGAAATTTGAAGGGCCCAATAAAATGATTTTCCACGATCTCCGCCTAATTTTTAACAATGAATCTTTGTTGGTGCCTAGTCTATTTTACTGCATTGGGATTTTTTCATACTACATATGAAAAGTATGAGAATTTGAGAATTTGTAATACCGCTCTTCCTGCCCGTAAATAAAATATTTCTAATAAAATGTAAATTTCCTTCACATTTTTGTAAAAATAGTAAATCTGGCAGATTGTGATGGTCATGGCAGAATATCTGGTGTCATTCCGTAAACCTTTAAACCGTGAGCATGTAAATGGTGTAGCAAAAATTCTTGTAAGATTTTATGAACAACACGTTCTGCCCATTTGAGCTGCTAGCTTTCTTACGCTGTTGGAAGGATTTTCATGTAAAATATGTTTTTTCTCAGGATTTTTTAGAATTTTTCTCAGAATACTTATTAAAATGGATATACATATAAATATTGATTTATGAATACTTGTATTAAGTATTTTTTATCTCTTAGGCTGTGATCAACTCTTTCAAATATTTTTCGATCCAGTAAACTTCCAATGGCATATATTCGCATATATTCTTCTTGCATCCAGAGAATTACATTGTGCATGTCCATAAATTAAATGCTTGTCAGCATATTTTGAATATGATGAAGGCTCCGTTACCTAAATAAAATTAGTAGGGAGCATTTGAAAATATAATAACCTTGTCAATGATAAATATGATAATTTTCTGCTTGTGCTGTTTTAATAAATGGTGAATTCACATATTGCTGAGCCTGCGGTAAGAAATTTAACTTATCTCTGATGCCATTAATTCTATTGAATTCTAAAAAGAGAACCTTTCCGTTAATAAACTGTTTGAGGAAATTATTCTTGCCGTTTGTGTACCATAAACTGTCAATACTCTATAAATTTTTAACGTTTAACTAAAGTTTGACGTGAAGATTGCGTATGTGCTTAGTAGTAAAACAGAAATGTGCGCTTAGATTGTAATACATCCAGACCAAATATCAATTAAATCAAAGGTACGGTTTGGACATTATAAAAAAAACGATTTTAAAATGCCAATTTTGAAGCGTTATAAGACTTATAAGTCAAATTAAGGAAATAAAAAAAATATGTGAAGCACTAGGGTTCTTTCGAAATTCCCTTTACACTGCCAAGAACAGTTTCCCGTGTTCTTTTACCTATCCCCTGTGTAGAAAGGTTACAAATTTATGTGCCCCTTTTAATGATTTGCTTAGAACTACAATATCTTAATTAAGCATGACATTGATATTGATCGCAAAATTTGCGCTTATCACACCAACACTTGAAATCTTCCGATCTCGCCATTATTTCCAGCAGCAGTAGCAGAAACATAGACAATAATCTCGATATTAAAATTTACATGTCCAAAATGTGAATGTTATTGTTGTTGTTAGTGTTGATTCCGATACCGAAAGTGCCTCTTCCGGTCATCTTGCATAACCCTCTCAGTTAGTTCCAGTAGCTGGTCAAGAAAACGACCATTTATTCACCTCCGAAGCGATCTTTTTAAGGAGATAACGCCTCGTTGACCCACTTTAACGATAGTCGGGTCAATTCCGACGGATTTAGTAATAATATGAGGTGGTGGAGTAATCTCGATCGTTTCCATTTCGACGGCGAGGCCTTTGCTCGGGACTGAGTTTAAAATTTAAATCTCCAATTTCTTCAGAAACGCTTTGAACTGTGAAAGATTGTTTTTAATTTACGTACCAAAAAATGCAAAACTAACTTATATTATTATACTATCAGTTACATTAAACTTTAACAATACATGGGTATAATTAAAACTTACACTTCCGTGGATTACATGTCATCTACTATCCACCTCCACCTGAAGATATAACTATAGCGTTACAAAACCGGTTATGGTAGGTTTGGATAAAACCTTTTATGAGAATATGGTCTACCCTTAACTTCTCAACCCTGAAGGCAATCGACATTTAGCAAGCAGTGTCATCGTTAAAAAGGTTTTGCTTTAAAAGTAATGCAAATTGACGTTATGAATACTAAATTTCATCCAGTTTGGGCAACTTTGATTTTTTTCCTACATTTTTTTACAACTTATTCGGCTAATTCAAATTTCGTAAATCTTAAAAGACCCGTTGAGATGTAAGACTATAATACTAATATTACTGCTGTAATAATAATAATAATTAATAATAATAAAAATAATTTATTTAATTATCTAGATCAACGGGCAATGAAGCCCTTTACATGCTAGGTAACAAAGGTGCGAAATAAGAGACAAATGAAGTATAGAAGGACATAGATTATCAAAATTGTCATGACAGTAATAATGCATACAATAATAATTAGTATAGTCCAAGACCCATCTGTTAGAAATTTGTTCTAGATTGACATAAGAGGTAACCGCAATGTTTTTAGATGAATACCTCGGGAATAATGTCTAGAATAAGGATTGACTTATCCTCCAAAGCGCAGAGGTCGGGAACATTGTTTAAAATGCAACAATTTAAAAAGAAATTAAAAAACGCGTTTTTTCCCGATTTGTTTTGCTTCTAACCTTTTAAGTATTGAATTTAGAAGAAAGTTGAAGAGAGGAAAAAGTTGCAAAATCGCTTTTTACATAAAATGGCGTAGGTTATAAATTCACAAATTTACTGGAGGTTTTGCCAAATAGTAATAAACAACAAAAAATCGGCCCAAAAAAGTGTTTTTTTAACTTACTAATTTAGGCACTTTAAAATGTAGTTAGTACTTCTATATCACAGGTACAAAATCTTGAAATTATGATAAAAGAATCCCGTAAATTTCGTTTCGATCGGTTTATTAGATTTTGCACAATAATTTTGCAATCCAGAAAAATCGAAAAATATTGAAAATTTTCAAAATTGTTTAAATATTTTTTCCACTATTCGATTTTAATAAAACTGGCTGGGCATATAGGGAACAAGCTATCATCTACTTTTGTCAGAATTAAAAAAGATTTATTAGAACGGTTGCAGTCATTGTTTAAAGTTGGTGTCGTTTTTTTGCTTATAAACAAATAGATTATCTCGGCGAATTTTTTGTTAAATGAAATTCTGAAGACATAGCTGGAAAGTACTCGGAAAGACGCTTCTTTTTATACAGAATAAGTTGCTATTTTGCTCATTAGCTTCTGGGATATAACTCCTCAAAGTTGTTTAGTGTTTAAAAAATAATTAATAATGGTTAATAAAATTACTATTTTTTCTCATATCTTAAGAAATAATTGTTTCTCACCAGTAACCAGTATAATATTTTTGTTGAAATTTACATTAAAAAGATTGTAATTTAAATTAAAAACATGTCACGCTTCCAATTTTGACAAATTCATAAATGTGATATTTCTATTAAACACAGTTACAGGGTAGAAATTAATTACCTCGTAGTACTTTTAGGTTCAAAAACTTGATGCATCGGTAATGGCACAGCATCTCTCTTTAAATATCTAGCATTGTCGGTTGCACCTATTTTAGACACAAAATCATCTTTATTGAAATGTTTTGAGGTAAATATAGGACGATTTTGTTATGTTATCATTTTCGCTAAGTCCCAAAACAGAAATCCAAATATTTCTTTTAATTGTATCTACTGGAAACCTAAAATAATAACACTGATAGAACGCCACTGAGATGATGCATAACCTCAAAAAATGTCAATAATAAATCTCTTTATTTACCTATGAAAAGACAATCCCGAGGCTTTCCCTGCATCGCTATAAACGTTGCATATCTTGCACCTATTAACCATTGTTAAATCTATATATATAAAAATGGATGTTTGTGTGTATGTTCCGCATAGGCTCCTATACCAATCGTCGATTGGTATAGGAGCCTATGATCGTCCGATTGCAACGAAACTTTGGTGAGTTGTAGGGCGCATGTCCATGAAGGTTTCTGAAATGGTTCGGCGTCGGAAAAAGAGCCAGGGGGGCAGAAACGGCCAAAAAATATAAAATGCATGACAGTTAATATGTCATCTTTATTTGACAGACAAGTGACTGACAGATGGCGCCATCTCGCGGCGAAAAGGTAACTTTTAAATGTCGAACAGTTTGACAGCGCTTTGAGGATCGAATTGCTCAAAATCATTCTGTTAAATGTAGAAATATTTTTGAACGTGTGTGAATGTTAGTGGTGTTTTTTGTGAACTTTGGACATTGGACAATAGAAAATACGCGCATTTATTTTATACTTTCGCTGTGAATTATGCCTCCAAAAAGGAAATCGATTGGCAGATCCATATGTAAAGCAAATAAATAAAAGGCTTTACGAGCTTCAGAAAATGACGGGCAAAGGGAAGATAGATTAGAAACCCTCAGATTAAAAAATGCTCAAGCCCTTTATTTGAAAAAGACGAGCAAAGGGAAGATAGACTAGAAACCCTAAGATCAAGAAATGCCCAAGCCCGTTTATCTGAAACAGAGGAGCAAAAGGAAGATAGATTAGAAACCCTCAGATTAAGAAATGCTCAAGCCCGTTTATCTGAAACAGACGAGCAAAGGGAAGATAGACTAGAAACTCTCAGATTGAGAAATGCTCAAGCCTCTTTATCTGAAACAGACGAGCAAAGAGAAGCAAGATTGGAAATCGAAGGGGTACGCATTGCTCGATCAAGACAAATAACGCACGATGATTGAAATCATTTTCATGGAGTGTGGAAAAAGGGATGAGACAGGGTCGCCCCCGAGCGAAGCCGAGTACCTACATCGGTTATAAAAAATAATTACAAAAAAATATTTTTTCCCTTTTCATAACATTCTACAATATAATCACAGCAATGTCAGCAATGCTATGCATGGTATTGAAATAAATTATTCGTTTTCTCGGTAAATCTATATTCGCTAGATTAACTATTTTTATTTAATTGCTCATTTATTTCATATCAAACTGAGCCACAGCGAAGCGTGGTTGGGTCACGGCTAGGGTTTTCTATTTTTATCAAAATACACAAACAAACCGCGTGCACAACGAATTCTATCACGTTAAAGACTAGGACGCGATGTTGCCACTCATAACAAAGGTCTATATTATTTTAGATTTACGTACAACTGACCATCCACAGGCGAAGTAGGCTGGATGTATACGCAAATCATAAGCAAAGAATTCGTCATCTGCATTCATGCAACAGCGCAAAAAAACGCTTAGAATGTGCTAAGATCTTGGCAATACATTATTTTGTAAACAAACGGGTCTAGTTATATTAATGGTCTGTGGAAATATGTTATGAAAACAACATAATTTAATGTCATGGAAATTGAAATCACAAAATATTTGACAGTTTTTCTGAAATTGTGAAACAGTATTTTTATTAAATTGTAGAATAGGAATGATGAATTTGCAGGGAACAATAGAAATTGTACCCATGTGCGGAAAAGATACAAGCCATCGACAAGTTACGGATAGTTGTAATGCACATCCTGAAAGTAATATTTAACAGTGGTAACACATCTATTGTGAGCAGGATTATCTCAAAGTTGAAATCGAGGAGTTCAGTGCAAAATACTCATAAAAGACCCCATAATATAAGAATTTGTCACGAAATAGTTCAATTAAGTGTATTCTGGGACGTAATGGAGCACGGACAAACTATTATAGTAGATAATATTTATTGATTATATTTATAACGACACAATTGTACACAGCCTGTAGTTAGGCCTTTTTGTATTTTGTAGTAACAATTAATACAAGTTGATTTTCTTAACCAAATTTTAAGTTTGGTTACGCTATCTTATTGACTCAATATGTGAAAGACAAAAAAATAGGTTTGAAATTAATTACTCTTAATGTAAAGAATGACGTTAATTTATTCATTTTCATAGGCAACAACAACACGTTTCTTTTCGTATTAATTTGGATATAAAGCCGGATACTCCCTTCGAGTTACCCTTTTACTTTTTCGATTGTTTAGGAAAATAGAGAGAATTTCCAGTTTTTCAGTTTCACTACAAACCATTATTAGATAAAATTAAAATAAACCAACTCGCCAAAACTGTTAAAATATTGGAAAGGGAAATCATTTTCACAAACATGCACTACTTAAAAACTCAATTTAGTAAATGTATTGTTTATTGAAATTGGAAATTGGTTACGTCTCTGGTGACGTCACATGCTTGTAAACGAGTTAGGGTTTTCATATTGAGGTTATTAGTTTTGCGACAATTATCAACTGATTTATGATTTTTAGTGTCGAGTAGTGATTCACTATCAAATTTGTAATTAATCAAAGGAATATATAACCGAGAGATATTTTCTGCAATCAGATACTAGAAATCTACTTACAATAGATGTAAAATATATATCAAATTCCACTCATCTTCTAAACAAAATTATTGAAAGCAACAGTTTTCACCAGACGTTTGATCAAAATACAAATACCTTTGTGTTGATCTGTTTAATCGACCTGATTTTAAAGATAGTGAAGATGTTTACTGGCACGTGACGTCACGAAGTTTTGTGACTCCCGTTTGACATGATGTGGCGTTTTGGTGGGTTTTTATTTTGTAAAAAAAAGATTTCAGGAAAGTTGAGTTGGCCGAATAATTGTGAGGTGAAATAAATGTGAAAAAAAATTAAAGCTCCCCAAATGGGATCCAATTTGGCAGATGTCGCCGATCGATAGAAAAAAAATCATAAACGTCATTTGTAGTACATATTTTCAAAAAAACCTTTTCTTGAACTCTAAAGCAATAAATAATTGAGCAATAAAATATGAGGTGGACTTCAACAGTGACACTGTAGGTATGAAAAACTTTTACAAACTCAGTTGAATGGCTAGAGAAAACATTAAAGATGCCGAAAGTGCACATGCATTATTTGCGTTTTCCTCGTAAGTACTTACTGTGCTTTAGTATGGAAAAATCATGATGCGTTCATCAGAGTACTTTCTCATATATAGGGTGTTTCAATATGCGTTTGCCAAATCTGAACGGGCAATAGATACGGTTAATTTAAGCAAAAAAAAAGTTTATTTTATACTACTTCAATGGTAGAATATATATTCTAAATTGAAAATAAATTCTTGTAGCAAATTTTGAGAAAAATTCAAAAACCGAAAAACCACAAGTATAAAGTGCTCTTCACAAATGATTTAGCCAAACACGTTACAAACCGTTTTATACATATTTAATTGCACAATAAATTTTCAAAGTTTAAAATGAATTCTTGGAACGAATTCCGAGAATAATACAAAAAACCCAAAATCGACAAGTATAAAGTATCCTTCACAGAAGATTTAGCCAAAAACGTTAGAAAACTTTTTTATACGCATTCAATAGTAGAATAAATATTCAAGGTTTAAAAAAAAATCGTGGAGTGGATTACGAAAAAAATTGAAAAAACCGAAAATTGACAAGTATAAAATGCCCTTCACAGAAGATTTAGCCAAAATCATTGAGAAACTTTTTTATAGGTATTTAATCGTACAATAAATATTTAAAGTTTAAAAAAAATTCTTGGAGCGAATTTCGAGAAAAATTCAAAAAACCGAAAAATGACAAGAGTAAACAATCCTTTTATCCTGGCCGATTTTAATGAAAAGCTTATTCTGACGTCCTGGTATGGTACAAAGTGTAAATACAAAGTTTTGACCGTTTGTGGTTTTTGGTTTTTGAGAAAATCCTACCACAGACACACATACACACATACACATACACACATACACACATACACACATACATACAGACGGTTTTCCAAAAACATGTTTTTTGGACTCAGGGGACCTCAAAACGTTCAGAAATGCTAATAACTCAATTTCGAAAAATCGACCCGATTACAATACTCTCTCATATATGAGTACCTCATATGAGAAAGTAAAAATACTTTTGGTTATTGGAATTGCAAGAAATAGGGCTTCCATGTTCCTTCTCTTGTTCAGAACAAACAACATACATTTAAAAAAGTAGTCAGATTTATTTGATTGCAGATTGCAGTGGAAAATCTACTTGCCTTGAGAATTCTTGCCTTTTACAAACAACAATCCATGATTTCAAACTAGAAATAAAATAGACATATTAAACATCAACTTGCACTTTTACAATAATCATTTTCTCTACTCAAGAGTGAGGTTCCTTTGGCATTTAAAAAAAATAGTTACCCTCGCTTTCCTGCTGTTTATAATTTGAACAGCCCTATATGGCACAAACTGATCTATGTTTATTTCGAAACATGTTATAAACTTGTATTAAATTAATACCAAAAAGACAAAGCTTTAATGATATAAACCTCGTCTACAATCAATGGTAAAAAACATAACTATTAACTCAAGCCGCCAGTGGCAGCACTTAAGTAGTATTCCTGTTTTGTATTTTAGTTGTACCTGTGGTTGTACGTATTGTAACGTGAGTTGTAAACAGCAGTGCGAGACGTGTTTACTCATATCAGACCTGAGCGGCTACTTCAAACGGAATTGCCGCGACGCTTAATTCAATGTAACGTTTATTTTACTAATTTATATACACTATCCTAATTAAACACTTAACACTACTTAATTTATCTTAGACTATTACTAAACTAATTTATATAACACACTTCACTAATTAATTTATATTACACTTCTTAATCGTTAATTTATTTCACTTCAAACGCTCTCGCTATTTCGCTATTTACTCTCGCGGCTTCCGTCTAATAATCATAATTCGACCACAAGCCCGCTTATATATACATCTCAATTGTAGTCGGGAACCTTCTCGCGTATTCGTGTAATTACTCGAAATATCTTTTATTATGTAGAAAGCTCCAGAGTGTCATAAATCACTTTCCTTAAATAATAATCCGGGAGTATTCATGGAGCTGTCTTTTTTTTTATGGAATTCAATTAAGCGTCCTTTGAGAGACGCCGACGTGGGTCCGACAAAAGTAAACACGTCTCGCACTGCTGTTTACAACTCGCGTTACAGTATTAAGAATCTAGTGTATTTGAAATTAATAAGTATTTGTATTTTGTCCTACTCAGAGATATAAATTTCATTCCAGTTCTGGTTGCAAATATGCATATTTGTTTATAAGGATAATGACACTAGTATATGTATTTATGTTTTATGGCGCTGTAAATACGTTTTAATAATTCAATGTAACAGTAATGATGGACTAAAACATAATGAGCACTTCTGTCGGCTGTCCCCGAGATGGCAACTTTCATTTTTGGTAGCAATGTTTATTTTTAATTTTCAACTTTTATAAAATTTAAAAAAATGTTTTAATGCACTTTTTGGACTGCCTAATGGGATAATAATCTAGTATGGTGTGTGTAAAAATTAAAAAAGTTGACTATCAAAAATCTATAAGATCCCGAAAATGTGTTAATTCAACTGTGTTATAAAAACCATAACACTACCAAGTTTTAGTGAAATAATGTCAATGTTTGGAACGATAATAGTATTTTTCGGAAATTACAATTATCAGTTTTTTCGTTATAAGTCAGAGTGTACAAGATCTCTTTCCGGATGATATAATAAAAACGAGCATTTCTCTAACTCAATCGATCTCATAAATTTTGTTTGTTTCGGATATCTCAGTGGTAAGCATCGAAAATTTCACCACCGTGCTCATGCAAGCTGAATAGTTTTACTGTAATAAATTGTATAATACAATATTTCTATAAACATTTCTATATTGTGGTAAAAAAGCTGATCGATCACGCGATTTTTGAGGGTATGTTCGAATGGAAACGCTCAAATTTTATCCGTTCACACTTCAAAATCCATCCCTGAAATCCTCTATTGTTCCAACTTGCTCTCCCTTAGAAGAGAAGTAGTCAATTTCAGTTATAATAAACAAATAAAAGCAAACATTCCACCGGCGACTCTTGCACGACGTAATAATCGTCGTTAATGATCCTCTATTTTCTACGGAGCTAAGTGTTCTGTTACGGTACAGCCGTTGGTTGCTGTTGAATTTCTTTCTTCTGCCTTCTTCTTTTTTCGCTCATGGCTGGTTTAAGTGAATTAGCTTTGGGTTTTCGTGGGTGAAAAATCATAATTTAACTGTAGTAATAACGGATAGGAGACAAGACGAGACAATTGTTAGTGAGTAAAGTGTGTCAACAAGTTGGATTGTAACGAATGTCGCAGAATCGTTTATTCGGAGTGCTTATTGGAGACGCCGTTAACAATGGGGGTAGGTGAAAATGTGAGCAGGTACAAAACTCCTAA
This sequence comes from Cryptocephalus moraei, assembly GCA_946251905.1. NCBI lineage: Eukaryota > Metazoa > Arthropoda > Insecta > Coleoptera > Chrysomelidae > Cryptocephalus > Cryptocephalus moraei. The sequence goes on along the minus strand of OX276458.1, from coordinate 28,947,566 downwards.
AGTGTTGTAAACATTTTTTTATTGGTTTTTTAATGCCTCAATAATTACTGTAAATTTGAAAACTGTGATAAATTTCACAACAAAAGCAGTTATAATCTCTTGGTATGAGCATAAACGGCCCGTGAAGCAAAGATAGCGTTATTTTCGCAAAGGGTCACTAGACGGTAGTACTAGTAATCGAATGCAAATCATTTATACAGTTTGCGCCACAACCAAATGCTCCAAATTTTACACGAAATATAGAAATAAACTGCGGCGCCTCACAATTTAATGTGTGAAGATGTGGTGTTAACTTGGAAGGCGTGGGTTGGCGAAAATCACTGTTAAACCCTGTGTCTATATGTGTAATATATATGTGTATATATATGTAAACGGAAAACGGCTTCGCAATTTTAACTTCTAGCTTATTATTCCAGCCTAAAAATTGCTTAATAAATGTTATACAGATAAATGAAGATTTTTAACTCGTAAAGACGACCTGACGATTGAATACATATCGGGGTACTCAGACCTGGCTAAACAAAGACCAAAGTGGTGAAATTCAATATTTTGCCTACAGATTTTTTCGACTATACTTAAGAGAAAAGTTGTATTAGTGAAAGTGAAATGTCTTTATGAGACGTTTAATTTGATTTTTTATGCGTCAAGATTGAACAAGAAATTATTAAGATAATACCGAGAAAACGTCTTTTTTGCACAATTTTTTCCTTTGTGATCATGGCCATAAATGATACATAAAACCTTGTTAATGAGGCCATTATGAATCTTAATTCATGTGCAAAATTTCATACAGATTGGTGTGTTTATGAGATATCTCTTATTAAATACCTCTGATCTCTTAATTAATTACCCCAGAGACCGAAATTTAAATAATTCTAGTTGCCCAAGTAATGTGCCTAAAGATATTTAACGAGAATAGATGGATTATTCAAAGGTTGAGCTAGGAGGGAAGTTTTGTTTATCGTTTATAAAAAACAGGGCAAATCTGAGAGTACCACAGACCATTAATATAACTAGACCCGGTGTTCCCATTAGAAACTGATGGTTGTTTACATGCCAACATAGCCGATAAACGCGTTGTAAAGTGGGAAGGAAATATGGCCGCCGTTGACGAATTTTGACAGCGTACAAAATAGCTATCCATAGGCGTATCAATAATAAGGGGCAAAAAGGAAACAAAATTAAGAAAGTTATTTATTTATTTAGATCAACGAGCAATGAAGCCCTTTACATGCTAGGTAACAAAGGTGCGATATAAGAGACAAATGAAGTATAGAAGGATGTAGATTATCAAAATCATAATGACAGTAATAATGCATATAAGTATAGTCCAAGACCCATCTGTCAGAAATTTGCTTTAGATTGACATAAGAGGTAACCGCAATGTTTTTACGGTTTTTATAAGGATTGACTTATCCCCCAAAGCGCAGAGATCGGGAAAATTGTTTAAAATGCAACAATTTAAAAAGAAATGAAAAAACGCGTTTTTCCCGACTTGTTTTGCTTCTAACTTTCTAAGTATTGAATTTAGAAGAAAGTTGAACAGAGGAAAAAGTTGCAGAATCGCTTTTTACATAAAATGGCATAAGTTATAAATTCAAAAATTTATTAGCGGTTAGGCCAAATAGTAATAAACAACAAAAAATCGGCTCAAAAATATGTATTATTTTAGGCACTTTAAAATGTAGTTAGGACTTTCATATCACAGGTATAAAATCTTAAAGCTATGATAAAAGAATCCCGTAAATTTCGTTTCGATCGGTTTATTAGATTTTGCACAATAATTTTGCAATCCAGAAAAATCGAAAAATATTGAAAATTTTCAAAATTGTTAATTTTTTTCCACTATTCGATTTCAATAAAACTAGCGGTCATATATAAGAGGGAACAAGCTTTCATGTACTTTTGTCAGAATTAAAATATATTTATTAGAACGGTAACAGTCATTGTTTAAAGTTGGTGTCGTTTTTTTTTTGCTTATAAACAAATAGATTATCTCGGCGAATTTTTTGTTAAATGAAATTCTGAAAACATAGCTGGAAAGTACTCGGATAGACGCTTCTTTTCATACATAATAAGTTGCTATTTTGCTCCTTAACTTCTGAGATATAACTCCTCAAAGTTGTTTAGTGTTTAATAAAATGGTTAATAATGGTTAATAAAATTACTGTTTTTTTTTTCATATCTTAAGAAATAATTGTTTCTCATCAGTAACCAGTATAATATTTTGTTGAAATTTACATTAAAAAGATTGAAATTTAAATTTAAAAAAAATATCACGCTTCCAATGTTAACAAATTCATAAATTTGATATTTCTATTAAACACAGTTACAGGGTAGAAATTAATTACCTCCTAGTACTTTTAGGTTCAAAACTTGATGCATCGGTAATGGAACAGCATCTCTCTTTAAATATCTAGCATTGTCGGTTGCACCTATTTTAGACACAAAATCATGTTTTTTGAAATGTTTTGAGCAAATATAGGATGATTTTGTTATGTTATCATTTTCGCTAAGTCCCGAAACAGAAATCCAAATATTTCTTTTAATTGGATCTACTGGAAACCTAAAATAATAACACTGATAGAACGCCACTGAGATGATACATAACCTCAAAAAATGTCATTAATAAATCTCTTTATTTACCTATGAAAAGACAATCCCGAGGCTTTCCCTACATCGCTATAAACGTTGCATATCTTGCACATATTAACCATTGTTAAATGTTTTCCTTTTTTATCAAAATACACACACTAACCCCGTACACAACGAATTCTATCACGTGAAAGACTAGGACGCGATGTTGCCACTCATAACAAAAGTCTATATTTCTATATTATTTTAGATTTACATACAACTGACCAACCACAGGCGAAGTAGGCTGGATGTATACGCAAATCGTAAGCAAAGAATTCGTCATCTGCATTCATGCAACAACGCAAAAAACGCTTAGAATGTGCTAAGATCTTGGCAATACATTATTTTGTAAACAAACGGGTCTAGTTATGTTAATGGTCTGTGGAGAGTACCTGCCCCGTTATGAAATTATCTTCTATTAGACATCCTCTATGAGTTAAGTCTTTTATATATCTATAGTAATACATTATAGTTTTTGGTATGAGTATGATTATTGCCTTGTATTACTGCATCGATATGACTGTTTGTTATTGCCAATTCTTAAAATGTGATATTTTATCAATCCATATAATTTCTATTTTTGACCTTAAGAAAATTTCCTTGAAATATTCATTCTTCAAGACTAATTTTGTCTCTTTATTTGTTTTGTTTAGCGTTATTTGGATAGGAACGAACGTTTCAAAAATCCCTTTTGGTCACTAGTTCGAAAGCCTAAGTTTTGAAAATGAAAAAGTGTCTCCTTGGTCCACTCCCTGATTTTCATCTCGAAATTCAAAAGTATAGTTTTGTAACGTTTTACTGTCCGAAAATAACTAACACTACGCGAAATGTCTTAACTAATTTATTTTTACTAACACTAACACTTATCTAATTTACATATAAATTAGGTACCAAGTTCTCCTCGAATATTCTGGTCGTTTCGAATCCCAAAATCGAAGAAATCGAATATTTCTGGTCCCGAATTCCGGGAACTCATATCGGTTCGAGAATATTCTCGTCACTTCCAATTTCGCGGAAAAGACATTTCCCGACTTGTGTTTATTTACGGCCAGACTTTCCGTTACGGTAGTTATCTCAAAAAAGGAAGGTTTTTAATAAAATGGCCCAATATTTTTCGCGAAAACGGGAAGAGTTAAACTGTCACTACTAGTACGAATAGAGAAAGAAGTTCTCGAGGAAGTCGTTGACTTTCCGAGATACGAACTACTGCAGCTTGTTTTTCATTTTTTCAAAAAATCTCCGAAACTGTTGAGGTGGCTGGCGATTTCAAAGTTTATTAAAAATCTCCCCCTGACCCACTCTACGGATTCATAACGAAATTTGAGAGTTAAATTTTTGTCTCACAAAGAGGAAGGTTAACCAATTGCGTTTTTTTTTAATGGCATAACCTTGGATTAATAAAATTTGGGTCTCCTATAAAAAGGGATAGCTTTCTCTTGTCAATAGTGAAAGAACTTCATAAAACTTACGTTTACTTTCTGAAATACTAACTGCTACGATACGAAGATACAAAATTTGTTACCAGGTTTTCTTTAAAAGATCGTGATATTAACCTTTTGAGTTTCATCACGAAACTCGAAAGTAAAATTTTGACCTCAAAGAAAGGAAGGATTTTCATAAATCGGCCCAATACTGGATTTTTAAAATTTTGGTAACACACGAAAGGAGATGATAGAGAATTTTATGAAAAATACGTTTATTTTCTGAAATATGAACTACTGTGATGTGAAGATCCGAAGTTTGTAACTAAGTTTTTTTTTAAATCCAAGGTACTTATTGAAGTTCGTGATGCGAAACTTGGCTTCAGAACTAAAAATCGTATCCTTAATTCTTGACTTATACTTGACCTCACAAAAAAGGATAGTTAACCCCTCAAGGTTTTTTTAGAAAAAATATTCTTTCTTTGAATTTTCAAAATTTGAATCGCAAACGAAATAGATCTTTATTCACCGAAATACGAACTAACTGAACTCTGTTTTAATTTTTGGAGTTAGTAATTTGAAATTTAAATAAAGAATTACAATACATCCCCTTGACATAAGTACATTGCGAGCTTCAACGCAGGAAGTTTACTTTTTTTTCTCCACAAAAGAGTAAATTTCTTGCAGATTTTTTTAAAAAAAAATTGCACAATATTGGATTTTCAGAACTTGAGTAAAAAAAATAGATTTCCATTTGTCAACAGGTAAAAAAATTTGGTGAAAAGAGGGGTTTTCTTAACGACATTCAGACTAGGTACCGAATTCGAAATACAAATATTTTTAAAAATTCACGGTATTTCTCTGTCAGAGCTAATGATTTGGGAATTTCATTGTGAAATTCGAAAGTTTAATCATGGATCTTAAAAAAGGAACTTTTAAGCACCTGAAATTTTTTAATAAATTGCCCAAAATTTAATTTTTAAATTGAGTCGTAAACAAAAGAGTGGTGTCTTCCTCATAGCACTAATATTTAAGTTTACTTTCCGAGATAAGAACTACTGAAGTTGGTTTTCAGATTTTTTTCCGAAAATCGTGTTATTTTCGAATCTGTTGGAGTTCGCGAAGTGAAACTTAACCACAGTACTACAAGGCATTCAGTATACTGGCATCCCCTAAATTTACCCTACCGCTTTTACAGGAAAATTTAAAAGTTTTAGTTTATTAAGTTTAAAAATGGAAATCATCCGTTGTGTTTAAAATCTAAAAATAAGTTTTTCCGCGTTTTTCGGTTCTGATATTTACAATCAAATAACTTCATGGAGATTAATTGCCAAGAAAATATTATTTTTTTATTTACTTAATATTGCTTGTGTTCATCATTTATATAACTACGCAGTGGTCTATGTTTGCCTATTTTTCATTTGTCTTCTGTTATAATTGACTAGTTTGAATGGGCCCTTAAGGTAAATTATATCCTAGAGATGCTGAAACTTTGCTTAGAATCACATTCACTTGGAAGAAATTTCGATGGTAACCTAACATAATAAATGATAGTATGCATAGATGAGCAGAAATTATAATCCTTTTTCCAGGTATGTTGAACCAAACACTTCGGCCATGTTCCTATAAAAGTAGCATCATAGCACCACGCTTATTATGGTCATTGCATGGACACAAATTTCATTAATATGTTCTGTAACTACTAGTTTTCCTTGCCCAATGTAGTTCAGCACTTAACGTGTTGTAAAATTATGATAATAATTAACTTTCTTAGTAATGAGATCTGTTGTTTTGTTTCCCATTAGACATAGAGGCGGAATGTCAGGACGACTACATGAAGATCAGGGTTGGCTTCAACGGTTCCTTCGCTGGTCTTGTTTACTCGGCAGGTAAATTTTGTCCAAGTGACTGTTATTTATTTTCCTGATGGAATTCTCGTCCATTCCAGGTTACGCTTACGATCCCGACTGCATGTACATAAACGGGACCGGCAGGGATTATTACGAGTTCTACATACAACTGAATAGATGCGGGACCTTGGGCAAGAACACCCACAACGAGGATAGTAGGAAATCACCAACGGTAAATATATGCTTAAAATGTTCACCAATGCGGATAAGAGCATATTACGCCATTGTATTGATATGCATGCTGTGAGTTGAAAATAAATTTGAAACTTCAAACGTGGCTTCAACTCGTACCTTCAACCGTCAGGACTTTAACTTTTGAACTTTATCACATAAAAGCTTCTACTACAGCTTAAATCTTATTAAGTAGCCCAATTACTCATTACGGCACATTTTACAACTAGTCCGGCTGGAGCTGTCAAAAAACTAGTTTAGCTTCCTGTAACTGCTATAAGGCTAATTTATGCCGGAATGCCTCATATAATTCTGAGAAAAACGAATTTTATAATAGTCTCAACTCAAAAAGTGCTAAAATTTTGAGAAAACAATACATGAACATTTTTAAATGGGTTCCTCTTTTCTCTTGAGTAACTTGAACGTACTTTGTTTTAGAAACAAAATGAACAAAAAAAGAAATTCTATATAAAACCCTGTCTGAAATTTTAAATAACATTACCGTTTTTGTAAAACAGAAAATGAGTTATCGAAAATATGTTTTTTAAAACTGAATTTTCTGCTATCTGCAATGTACGTACATTAAAAAGTTCTAAGTACTATTTGCTGCGATTAACTAATGCACGAAGTTTCAACTAATTATGCAGTCCAGGCTATTTCAAGAAATTTGGATTCTTAAGAAAATTTATAAAGCCCAGAAAATGTTTATAATTAGTCAATGATTTTTTTTTACGAAATGTGACCATTCCAAGTTTTCTAAATCGTTCGAAAAATTTAAAATCCGTTCAATAGGAGAGACTAGGATATTTAAGGAAATACACCTTCCTTTCAGCATTTTGATTTTCTCATATCTTATAACTTAAGTTAGCTGTTTCATGCCTATATCAATTCTTTGAAACATTTTGATCTAAAATTGCCCTAAGGGCACTTCCTTAAGTGCATCGGTTTGTCGAGTAGTTGTTCAGTCTAACTGGTACATCTCCATCAACCATCAAGTAAAGTTGTGTTTATTTATTCCAAGTCTATAATTGGATTCGTATGTCGAAGAATGGACTTTGAAATTTGTTGTTATATTTCATAAGTAAATTTATTTATCGTTTCGATAAAGTTAGTTGTATTCAAAAACATTTTTCAGGAACCTTTATCACCTAACAAACAACTAAAAGAAATATTTACTAATAAGAGAAAATGTTAATATTCAGTACTAAATTTATTTTATAAAACGGTGGTAATGTTGCCTTAAATATTTTTGTCAGGCCATATGAGAAAGTCTTACGATGTTACACAACGCCATTTTTTTGATCCCGTTTGTTAGTTTTCGAGATATGATTTATCAAAATTGAATCGATTTAATTATTGTCGTTTGCGTTGTGGATTATGGCGATATCGAGATGATTCAATTATTTAAATCTGTAAAGTGGTTAAGACAAATGAATCATTCCTCCAAGAATGAGCAGTTCATTATTCATTGTTGCCTCGTAAACTGCATTTAAATTGACACAATTTTGACCAATCACATCAATACTCATCGATCATACAAAATTTTAATCTTTTCAGAGAGGACGGTGTGAATCAAGCACCAGCGGATTAGAGAGGTAAAGGAATAAACGATAAGAAGGGACCGGCCGGTCGGTCGGGTTGGGATCGGTGCCTTTACCTGCTTGTATGAGAATTTTAAAGAATTAGTTTACTGTAATAATGTACAAATATTTAATTATGATTTACATGAAAATATTTTTACTGAAATCGTCCCTACATTTTGATATCAAACTCGAAGTATTTCAAAAGCAATAAATTTTAGTATAAATTATATAATCAACGAGGAGATTCCAACTCATTATTAATCCAGGCGCTGGCTGGGGAAACGTACATATCGGTATTATACAAGTAACTTAAAAACAGAATTAGATGCGTCGAATTATTACCAGAAACAATATCATTTTTACCAAATTTAAACTGCTGGTGTTATTTGTTCACAAGAATTTATTTTACCTAGAATATTAGAATATACCCTTAACCGATATTTAGAGCGGATCACCATTTAGAGCGATTTGCGAGTTTAAAGGGTATGGTACGTAGAAAATCTACAAAATTCTCGATCATTACGGGGAGTAGCAATCGTTAACCAATCGTTATCGATCGGTTATAACTAACCGTTATATTATTGTGCAAAGTGTCGAAGTCAACCTGCGCGCCAGCCTGAAAACATAGCTGAAACATTAGAAGTTTTGGCCAACACAGAATTTAACACTGTAAGAGACGAAAATTTTCTTCTTGTTAGTGATGCTCAATCGAAAATTGCTGTATTCGGATGTCTGACAAATCTTAGAGCGATGTGTAATTCGCCTAAAATATATGCCCATGGTAAATTTACGTATTGTGCAAAGTTTTTTTTTCAAATGAACAATTGAACAAATAACACCAGCAGTTTAAATTTGGTAAACATTATATTGTTACTGGTAATAATTCGACGCATCTAATTCGGTTTTTAAGTCACTTGTATAATACCTATATGTACATTCCATCAGCCAGCGCCTGGATTAATAATGAGTTGGAATCTCCTCGTTGATTATATAATTTATGCTAAAATTTATTGCTTTTGAAATACTTCGAGTTTGATATCAAAATGTAGGGACGATTTCAGTAAAAATATTTTCATGTAAATCATAATTAAATATTTGTACATTATTACAGTAAACTAATTCTTTAAAATCCTCATACAAGCAGGTAAACGCACCGATCCCAACCCGACCGACCGGCCGGTCACTTTCTTATCGTTTATTCCTTTACCTCTTTAATCCGCTGGTGCTAGATGCAGCCGATCCGTTGTGTCTAATCCATACATTTTAAAGTTTATTTTATATCACAAATGGCTTCTATAGGAATTTGTTAAGAACCAATTTTTCCAACAAAATTTAAAACAGGAAAAGTACTCCTACAAAAATTCTCTAAGCTCTCCTAATAAACCAGTCTTAAATGTTCAAAGTGATTCAGGAAATGTGTAGTGTTAAATATGTGAAAATGTCAGTTACCAATTCTAAGTACTTTTCTGAATTCCACAAAGTTCTTTTTAAATCCAATTTGGATTGCAAAATCCATAACGAAAAATCACCATACCGATTTTGATAAAATTTGGTGTGTATGTTCATCACAGCAAATAGACACATATATCTATTTGCATATTATATTAAACTATATTTGAATATAATATTTAGAACTAAAATTGTTAATGTCTCACCTACATTGGAAGTAGTAGAAAATTCACTTTAATGAAACATATGTTTGATCACCTTTTCTTAATTATTCCTATTTTGCAACAACAGTATTGTTATTTGAAAGTTCGAAACACATAGCGTTATGCAAAATTTCATTGTGAAACTTAGCTTCCTTTTTATTTCCTCTTTAAACCGGAGAATTTCCGAGTTATTCAAAAGAAAAGGGTAAAAGTGAATTTTAATAATATTTTCAAGTTTTGATTTTCCATTATTTTGGCACCACTTTCTGAAGTGGCACTTAATGAATTTCTCATATGACAGAAGGTTGTCCAGACTTTCGAAGTTGGCCATGTTCTTAAGTATCCGAAGAAAACACTAAGTCTTCGCCAACAAATTTGAAAAAAAAATGAAATTCTCATATCTTGCGTCATCCCCAAAGCAGTAAAAGTTAAGCTACGTTAAGCTAAGCTAGCAGATAATTAAGAGATAAGCTCAGTTTATCTATCAGTTCTCCAGGTGTAACGTCATGTCGCGACGATTAACTGAAGTAACTGCGCGGTTCTATAATTTCCAGAATTTAGCATGAAACTAGAGACAGGGGCGGATTCAGGGGGCGATTGAGGAATAAGTACTATTGTTTACCCCCCCCTCTGGATCCGTTTTTGCCTAGAGATCTCAGTTTTCTCCCGTTACTCTTACCAGATATACCCCTTTCCAATCATTCTTTTATCCATACTCTTCTTATTTTCTGCGTAGGGTTTCATTTTTCTCCTTCTTCAGAGTTGAAGTGACTACCAAAAGTTAAGTTGCCAATTTTTTAATCACTCATGCCATACCCTTTTCATGATGACTCACCAACAAATGCAAGTAGAACTGATACAACTGGAGTAAAAACTAGACAAAAGACAGCTATACAACGCTCATTTCAGTTAATCGTTCAGTGTGTTCCTTACGATAAGGAACTCGTCAGTTTACTTGACTCAGGTAAACTGAGCGTATATTTACAAGTTACAACAATCCAAAAACAAGTACCGCCTGAACTAAGCTAGATAAAACAATAGAAAACAATAGATTGATATAAATGTGAGATATAAAAGGTGTTTATTCAGAAAATAATGTCTCATTTTTCAGAAAAACTTCATGTGGAACACAGTTACAGTCCAATACAATCCCTTGATAGAAGAGGAGTACGACGAACACTTCAAAGTCACCTGCGAGTACGGTTACGACTTTTGGAAGACGGTTACTTTCCCATTTTTAGATGTCGAGTAAGTATCACCTATCAAAACGTTAAATTAATTTCAGAATGAATTTTAACGTTTTACTAGACTATGTTCCCGTGAATCAATTTGGTGTGTACAATTATAAAATGTCCTAGATGAAGTGCCAAGGGTAGCTATCTGAGGTGCTCCCAAGACGTTCTCTGCAATCCTTACCCAATATGGAGTTTCTGAAAGTAAATTCAGGGAATCCATTGGATACGTTTTTATTCCGTTTATTCCAAGGTCGATCTGCTTTAATCTTTTCATTTAACGTTACAATTCTATCCTATTTCAATTCCGTTGCTCATTAATTCCTCTAATTACTTATTTGGTATTACAGGGTGGCAACGGGTAACCCGGTGGTTTTCACCCTGACCCCTCCGGAATGTTACATGGAGATCAGGTACGGTTACGGGATAACAGGGAATAGAGTGACAGGACCTGTGAGGGTTGGAGACCCTCTCACTTTGATCATCTACATGAGGAGCAAATATGGTGAGTATCAATTCACAGCGACGGTTGTCGGCTGAGAGTTAATTTCATATCGATATACCTAGATGGATTCGATATCGTCGTTAACGATTGCTTCGCTCACAACGGAGCCACCAAGAAGATACAGCTCATAGACGAATACGGGTAATGTATACTCTGTAATTGGATCAAGTAGTTCACTCGACTTCTATTCGTGGCCTTTCAGGTGTCCCGTCGACGACAAATTAATTTCGAGGTTCCGCGGGTCCTGGTCGGAGTCGGGGGTCTACGAGACGCAGGTCTTCGCTTACATGAAGACATTCAGGTTCACGGGATCCCCCGCGTTGTACATCGAGTGCGATGTCAGGATGTGCCACGGTAGATGCCCGGTAAGATCATTATAATAATAATACAACGATTTCATTAGTATATAGTATATAGGTACGAGAAGTTAAATTGTATATGAGACTGATGGCGAAATCTAGCTTGAAACTAGTCTTCTTAATCAACCCAGGTGAATCACCCGAAATGAAAAAAAGACGTTGAGAACACCTAATTAAGAACATCAGTTTTAAAAATATTTAAACACAAATATTGTGTTTAAAATAAATAATACTTCTGTAAATTTGTTCACCTTTCATTCATAAAGGCCAAACCAACAACCAATACCAGAGATGTAATTAAGCGCGATGCTCGATTAAGCTGTATATGGTTTAATTTAAAATTGCAACGCCTTGCTAGAGGGACAACTTACGACTATTTCTCCAGAAATATAATTGATTTGTCCTTCAATTAGTAAGTAACCTGCAATAGAATACTCGATTTAGATCAATTCCAGCAGAAGTTATGAACAAGCTCCCACCATGGAATGTAGACATTTAATCACTTAAGCAGCTTCTGTGCAATCCTACTCCTATCCTGAAACGACAAAATGGTCACTGATATCTACAGGAGCAAACCAAATTCTATTAATGTCTAAAATGCGTGATTTTAATGTTTTGTGCATTGTTAAACAACGATTTCAAATAAATCTGGTTGCAATGAAATGTTTTTTAGAGTCAACCGTGTCATTGGAGGAACGTGAAGAATGTGAAAAAGAGGTCTATCTCACTCCCATCCTCGACGCCAGCCCCGCCTTCTCTTTCTGAGAACATAAACCTCTTCCAGTCCCTCAGAGTGCTGCAGGAGGGCGAGGTCGACGAAAGCAGGAACGTCACGACAAGTAAGTAATCGTACAGCAACCCCACCTCCACCTATACTGCAATCAAACCTTTCAGATAACAAGATGGCGGATCCTTACAACGTCTGCATGAAGACTGGATGGTTTTCCGCCTTGCTGGCCCTCGGCGGAGGCGTAGTGTGCCTACTCGGTGGCGCGCTATTAGCCACCTGCACGAAAACTAGAAGAGTTGCCATAGACAAAGCGTTCAATGGGTACATGAACCATCGCGGAAGTATTCATTAATCAGGCTGTAAAACCATTAGACTTGAAGTGCTTTTAGAGTTAGTTGAATATCTGAGTGTAAACGGTTCAACGAGGAATTATGAAAAAAATGCGAATTTCAGGTAGATTTGTCTGGCTGCAACCAAATCTTTGGTTGCTACTAGACAGTAACCAAGTAATTTTCAGTAGAAGTTCTGGGCCAATTACGATTTGATTTTAGCTAATGAAACATAGAAGTGAAGTCACATCAATTGGTAATTTAATTGCAAAAATAATTTCACTGGCTATGCATATGCGGAACCAGCTCAGAATTTGCGATGGAAAGAACCTTATGTCGAGCTTTAGCTGGAATTCACAGCAGGTAGAGGCGCTACCTCACACTGTGAGCTTACTGGTTATTGAAGTTCGCGTGGTTTAGTCGGTTTCCATTTAATTCCAATTTAAAACAAATTCAATGTTTTACAAGTTCCCGTAAAAATCGGAAAGTAGCAGTTTCTAAACAAAACTCCTGCTTTCCATTTTTTTTTATTTTCGCAGTAGGTATACTCTAAATAAAGTATAAGTTCATAGATTTGCAGTAATTAATTTTATTTATTTTAAACTTAAGTTTAATGAAACTCATTTGACTTTAATTATAAAAATGTTTCTACACACGTCATATACAGGGTGATAAGAACTAATAGTTACATTTAAATCGACAATACTTTCAGAGATACTTTGAAATGTACAAAAGGTATGCGTCGTATTTTGTTTCTAGTGCAGTAAAGTAGGTAATGAAAGTTAAAGTGTTGTAAATAACGAATAGTTGTAGTAGTTTAATAAATGAATTATTGATAACTAGTTTGTTTACATTATGCATTAAACTTAAAATGTCAAACTTTAAATTTGAAGGAAAAACAAAACGATCCAACGGAACGTAGAACAACATCAACAATGATCATTTGTGTGTGTGGTGTGAGAGTAGTAGTTAACGTCTCCTTTTTGCTGCAAGGCTAATCTGGACGGGACCTACAATGTGGGCTCCGAACCACGGTCCTCGAGCACGGTTGTACCCCTCACCCCAGTTGATCCACTCCGTCGTGCTCTACCGACTCAGGGTGTGTGTATCCTAGTCCCGCCCTCCTCCTACTATCATCCGATCCTATCCGGCCTGGTTACCGGCGTGAATAGGAACCCGGGGATTTTGGATACACTGTACACACTTCCCTTAAAGCACACTGCCACCGCCGCCCCAACAATGATCATTTAACATTGAATGCAAATTGAATAAACGTTTATACAACGTGTTTCTTTCTTCCTTCATAACGTACCATGTATTC